>OZ012540.1:65734121-68234121 GCA_963935595.1 Schoenobius gigantellus | reverse complement strand
AATCTATACTAATACTAGCTGTGCCCACGAACTACGTTTCGCCATAATATAACAAACACTGTGATACGAGCATTGGCGTAGGTTAAGGGGGGCGGGGGTGGGGATAGTCAACATACACTAGATAGAATGAACTATTCCTTCCAAATTGAAGTTTTAATCTGGTTCCTGCTAGGTTCTGGTTAAAGCTATACCTACGCCTATGGACACGAGATTGTTATATATTAGAAGATTAGAATATAAACCTGAAAAGTTTGTTTGTTTAACCGGAAACTACTGGTTTGTTGAATTGAATATTTTTTTAGTGTTGGATAGCCCATTTTTCGAGGAAGGCTATAGGCTTAGAATAATAACGCATAGAAACCCAACCGGTGCCCACAATTTGATGCAACTAAATGTGAGCCATATATGGCTCACTACGCCGGCAGCTCCATACTATTTTTATCGTAGTGTGCGTGTTTCGCGCGTAAAAGACTGCACACAGCGGTGTCATTTTTGCTTCACTTTAATCATCGCGCTCTTTACCGGGCTAACCTTCTATGCGTTTTTATTCTAAGGCTATAGGCTTATATAACATCTCGCTGCGACAAAGCTGTATTTCACGCAAGCAAAGCTGCGGGCACAGCTAGTTTTATAATTTATAGATATCAGCGGTCTTTATTATAGGTTTTTAAATCAATGATGTTATGATCAAGTTATGTAAACCAATTGCGTCTGATTAGCTTAGGGATCTTCCGTTGAAGCCCGTTACTTATTCGTTATTTCGCAAATAACATGCTCATTTTAAGAATGCAGTTCAAGGTGAGGCGGCTGATGATCGGCCAATGGTCGGGTCACCTTCGTGACGACCTTTTCGAGACCTTCCTTTCTTCATCAGCTCGCAGTGCGCTACCTGTGCATTTCGTTCTAACCGGTTCACTCTGCGAGTGATTAACATACATTCGTCATGTGGTGATTCCTCTAAAATAGCTGGCATAAGTCACTCATAGATTTAATACATTTAAAGTCAGTAATAATTAATGGTCTGTTCTACCTCTTGAGTTAGTGCGTCCAATTATCTTTTTATTTTCATTTTAAATAGATTTATATACTTGCTATATATATGCAACGCTGTCTGTATGTGTTTTCACCAAAACTCTACATAGAAGCTGGGACTCAGCTTTTAGGAATTAATCTCAATTTTTGTATACTTTATTATTTTTCTATAATCACTTGCTGTTATATAACCTGTGTACCAAGTTACAAGTAGGTATTATTTTATCTGGTTCAGCAGTTTTAATATACATATAGGTCAGTCAGCTTCATTTTTAATTATAGGCTATTTGTTTCGAAACTATTGAAATTTTGCTTAACCTCTAAGTTTGGTACAACAAAGTTGCCTAATTACAACGATTTCGCACAACATTGTACCTACATAACTTTCGAACGATTTAATCTTATCAGAATCGATTATCTTTATAATGTAATTTTTCACTTTTTGGAAATTCTTATATAGTATATAAGAATTCCCAAAAAATTCATAGAATATTCACAAATTCTGGTTGCCATCACTGTTCATTTAGCTTATTTTCCTTTAATTTTAATTTTGTAAACATATTTTGAATGTTTATTTAAATTGAGTATCTACCTACTATGTTTGCGCCTTTACATAATGTCCAAATGATGTAACATAATGTAAGTGTAATAATGTATACAATGACGAACGAAAGTCAGCACTATGTTCCTGCAGACAGACAGGCTAAGTACGAGCAAATTATTTTATTCAAGCACACACACACTCGTAAAGTGGATCTAATTTCAACGGTTTTATACTTAAAGCAGCACATAAAACACGCGTGTATTATAGCCGAGGCATGCATCACAGAGTCCGGCAATGGTGCACTTGCCGACAGCGGCAGTAATGTACTATATTTTTTAAAGCTAGAGGTACTGAGAAAGACATCAACGAACTACATTGATTTTTCAAACGATTATTTTCATACCATTATTTAGATTTGTCTATAAATTAACAATGATTTTCGTTAATTAATCACTTCATTAAGTATTTTTTCTCACGAGTATGTTGAAAAACGTCGTACGATATAGGTACCTGCGTATATTGGTTATACACACTCGGCTCTATAACGCCCTTGCCTTCGGCTCGGGCTGAAATTCCGCCTCGTGAACCACCATATCACATTTATATCGTAACGTACTATTATTTTATTAGACACAACAAACAGTTTAATAATATTAACAAAGGTATTATGTATATAGGTATATTACATGCCAGTATAAATTATTATGGAACCCACTTCGTTATACGAGGTTTATTTGTATGGTTATGAATCTCGATATGAAACGAAACTTAATACGCAATTATTTGAATTTAAAAAGTTATTTAAAATATGGCGACATTCCGTAGATAAAATGACATTAACTTTTTATTTATACAACAGTAGGTTTCAGATGCTGAGTAGCTTGTCAGCATGTCCACTTAATTGTGTAATGTAAAACATGTGTAACATATTGTGACAATCCGTTTGCTCGCTCCGGGCGCCTTAGCACACCCTGGACACTCCATACAACGTTCGCAAATCAATTACCTATTACTACTCCATAAACTGAGTGCGCGGTTATCAATCGAAATGACGCGAGAAGTGCAGCAACTGCCTTCTCTTTTACCCGCATAGAGATAGCGCATCTCTGTTATCAGGCGGCGCTCGCGTCTACTCGATGAACGTGAAGTGTCGCCATGCCCGAGTGAACGCGCGCACCCTTGTTTATGTGTCAGTGATGTCTACACGTTTGGTAGTAAATCAATGTGTCTACAACGAAGTGCCGGGTGGGTGAGGTATTTAAAATGAGTGCGGGGAGGTGAGTGGCCGTTCTGTACGTAGTACTATTATGTACTATTATCTATTCTGTGGCCTTAGTGTAACATGGAATGCCTATGATGCTTGCGATGCCATGACGTGACGCCCACGATGCCATACGATGTAACATACAAATTGAAATTAAATCATCTTTGTTGTCTCGAAGTCTCAAGTAGTTTATTTCTGTATTTGCCCTTTATTCTTTATTCCATTTCTAATGCAGCAATCGATTTTGTTTTGAATTTTTATTAATTCAATTGTAGTTATCGAAATAATTTTACTAAGCATTATAAATTAATTTAATTAGTTAAATTAATCATATTCATTTAAAGGAACTTTCTTATATAAGAAGTATTATTTTTTGTATATATTTGGGTATGCTATATATATATATATTTCTCATTATTAATTTTTATGATTATAGTTCTTGTATTTAAATCTCTTTATAGCTTCACTGTTACCCACAATATGCTTCTCTGACGTGTTCACAGGTTGGCTGGAAGAGATCTCTCTAAGAGATAAGACCACCCTTGCTCAGTATTGTTTGTGATTATTGTTTTGTACTGTTTTTATCCAATAAAGAGTATAGCCAAAGTCAAAACGTTGATTTTTCTGAGAAAAACTACTTCATCACATTTGTCCAGAAACATATTATTTGAAAATTAATAAATTTAATATAATTCTTTAGTTTAATATTGAGTTTGTACGCAAAATAAATCAATAGGTTCAGCACGAACATTTGCGTCAAAGTATTCGTAATACGAATACTTTGTAATACGAATACATACAAACGTTTAGGAAGACGATACGAATTTCGTATCGTCTTCCTAAATGTTTGTATGAGAATTTTAGTTCCAAGTACGCCCTGTAGGGGCACAATAGGCTAGAACTAGATGAATGAAAAAAAATGATTGCTTTAATAGAAGCTTATTCATATAATAAACAGAGAAAAATCGGTTTTCGAATATCTATAAAAACAACCAAGATATAAGGTGTTAAAGATTTTTCTCCATCTCTTTCTAGCAAAAGGGCAATTTGCATGGAGTTTATATGGCCGTACTCAACAATGACGTTCGAAATTAACAGCTTAAAATTCTTGTATCTAATGTATCTTTAAAGTGATTTTAATTCTAATTTCACGTGATTGTGTTTTTTCTACGGTATTTTAATATTTTATGACGAGACGTGAAAATTAGAATTCAGTTCTAATATTGCACGATGACTATACGAATTCTTTGACGCAAACATTCGTGGTAGCCCTACTCATCAGATAAAACAGGTTATTAAAAAGACGTTAATGGTCGTAGCACACATATCAACTCGTAAACGGAACGTAAACGTATCAACTCTAGCCGTTCAGTATTCTTTGTATGAAACTCCCTACTGCAACGCACACTAATCGGAATCGTAACGTAATCGCCTCGCCTCGGGACAAGCTCACGAACCGTAGTACGGTGAGTGGTCGACTTGCCGTACCCGCACTTAACTCTCACCGTACGCTGTCTTATGTCTCTCCGTACCCTAGCTTACGTTTCTTCGTACACGCCCAGCTCCGCGGCCTGCCCCCCTAGCACGTCAACCAAAACACGATATGATAAAGCGGTTTGTCGCGGTGAACTGTCAAAATACAATAGGGTTTCGTCGTATTTTGACAGTTCATCGCGATAAATCGCTTTATCATATCGTGTTTTGGTGGACGTGCTACAGGGGCAGGGCTCTATTTATTATATCCCGCTTAGCCGTTAACCAGCGGCCGGTGAGCCGTAAGCGCGGCGTCGCCTTGCCGTAGCCGAGTCGACTCGGAGCTGCTGATCGATCGGTAACGCGCTTACGTTAAGGCTAATTTACACTTTGTTAAGAAGCAAGTGCGAGTGCGAAGTGCAGGTGTTAAGTCACAAGTAAAAACAACGTGTAAACGGCCACGCTGTTACGTGTTAAGTGCGAGTGCGAAGTGCAGGTGTGAAGTAAACTGATTAGAAGCGAGCTCTAAATTTTACTGTTAAGTAGACACCCCGCCCACCCGCGCACTCCCCGCACTCGCAGTTTCACCCGCACTTAACAGTGTGTAAACAGTATCGGTTTGATAAGTGCATAGTACATTATGGACTTGCAAGAAACAAATACTATACACTGTGTAAACGCTTCCTTCGCACTTAACAATTACGCTGTGAAGTTGTCACTTCACACTCGCACTTACTACTTAACAAAGTGTAAATTAGCCATTAGGTTGACGCCTGGTTGACGGCGAGGCGATACGGTGACGATACCTTTCCGAGTTGATATGTGTGCGACGACCTTAAAAAGGAAACACATCGTATCGCTTCCTATACCGCACCTTCAATCTTACATCCTTCGATAAAGTTTGATATTGTAAATAAAAAGATTCCTCTGTTGAAATGTTAGTTTTTTTTACATTGAAGGATGAAGCGGAATACGAAGATGAAGCCGATTATGCTGGAGAGGAGCTGGAACCTTCGACAGAAGCGCCACCCTCGTCGACTGAAGGCAAGAAGCTCGTGGGCAGCGGCGTGCGGCCATTCAGGAGCAACGCGGACCTACTCGAGGCCCTCAAGAGGAGGAGAGCTCAAGCCGTTGGAGGTACTACAGATTTTTAACGCCTTTCTTAAGCTTAGTCGTAATCGTAAAAAATACAAGTCTTGTATGTATTATATGTAAGTTATAGACGTAATT
Source organism: Schoenobius gigantellus (assembly GCA_963935595.1). NCBI lineage: Eukaryota > Metazoa > Arthropoda > Insecta > Lepidoptera > Crambidae > Schoenobius > Schoenobius gigantellus. The sequence goes on along the minus strand of OZ012540.1, from coordinate 68,228,578 downwards.
TCACTGCCGTTTTTGTTTTTTTGTTAGGAGGTATTCGAATCTATCTAGTCGAACTCTAATCTGGAAAAAATAAATAACCTTACATAATTTTATAATCGGACACAAACTATAGGGTCCGTAGATTTTCGTAGTACTTGTTCTGAGTAGTGCACGTGACAGTCAGTTATTGTTCTGTTCCGGGACAGAATAGATTTTTAGAATATGGATACCAATAAGTGTTTCCTTTTCAGCCGCCAAACATTCTACCTCTTCCGCCACTCAGGCCCAAGAATCTGCTACAGAAGCTCCGGTGAAAGCTAATTTCAGTAAGTAGAAGTCCTACAATGTTTTAAATTAGAAAAAGTTACCGGTCATCTTTTTTGGTTGCTTAGTTGGCAGTAACACTTTTGAAGTAGGTACTCTATAACTAATGTTATTTATCGTATGACGATAACATTGCTTAAGAAATCTCCCAGTTTATTCTAGAAAAGCAGATGGTGAAACTCAATTCAAACCAGACTACTTTAAAATATTTTTATAAAATATGAATGTTTGTGAAATATTTTTATTCTAATATTGATAATTTAAAAGAGGAGACAAAATTAGTTTCTTGCCTGTTCTTCTTGAGAAGATTCTCCCAATTTCTGAACAAGTGTAGCCAATTTATTTGTTTCATTTAACTTTTTTTTCCCAATTTAGGATGATGACTGAATTATAATTTTCACGTTTCGTAATTATTTTTTTTTTTTTTTTTTTCTTATTTTTTTTTTTAAAAACGTCGCCCCACACTAGGATTTTCTCCTGTGTCGTGGGTGCAGTTACAAACATAGAATATCACATACACATACGCCCAGACCGGAACAAATTTCTGTAGGTCATACAAAATATCTGTCCCGTGCGGGAATCGAACCCGCGACCCGTTGCACAGTAGGCGATCACTCGACCTCTGCGCTAACCGTGTCGTCGATTATATATTTAAATACCGTAGAAAAAGATACAATCATGTGAAATTAGAATTAAAATCGGCTTAGAAATACATTAGATACAAGCATTTTAAGCTGTTAATTTAGAAGCGATTAGACAGAGAGATCCGACATCAATCGTGGTGTCATTGTTGAGTACGGCCATATAGATTCCGTGTAAATTACCGTTTTGCTAGAAAGAGATGGAGAAAATCTTTAATACCTTATAATATCTTGGTTGTTTTTAAAGTTATTCGAAAACCGATTTTTTCTTTCTGTTTATTATATGAATGAGCTTCTACTAAAGCATTTTTTTTAAATTCATCTAGTGTGTGTACCTACATACAAAGAATAAATATTTTAGTTGACTAGATTCTTAGTTGACTAGACTTTTGTTTTGTTTGACGTCAATAAGGTCTATATTGAATAAAGATTTTTGAGTTTGAAAACAAATCTTTAAAAAATTACAGGCAAGAAGAGATACAACGCCCCTGCGCGTGAGAGCAACAACGAGGATGCTCCCGCGCCTGCCAAGCCCGGCAGAGGGCGTTTTGGAAGACGTAAGTACCTAGTAGTTATTGACTCAATTATACACTACACTACACCAATACAATACACCAGGGATGGCGATTCTTTCCGGAAAAGATCGATTCTTGAATCTACTCAAATCAAGGTTGATTCACAAAAAATAGAGGTCAGATACATCGACTCTTTAAAAAGCCATCTTTTTTTCGAGTTTGTAATATCAATATAATCTCAGTAATGGCAAAAAATTACACCATAGCTATCGATCTTATAGTTATCGATATTTTAAACTGCATTTCTTTATAATCTAACTACAGCTAGTTTAACCCGGCATGCGTTGTAATGCCACGTAAATGCCAATTTTTTTATGCTAGGAACCGTCATGGCCGTCCCCAGAATACCTTACCAAAGTTTCATTACAATCTGTTGAATGGTTTTGGAACGCATAGATGACAAACATACATACATTGATTTTTTTATATAGATGAAAGTATAAGGCCTCTGTTTAACTAAAGCAAGGCTAAAGTCACTCAAACCATTTAACGTACCTATAACGGGTGAAAAGAACTTTAAAAGTGGCTTGAGAGTTTTATGTAATTGTAGAAGATATGTTTGGATGTGTTTTTAGTGTGAAACAAGTTTTCACCCGTTACCTGCTTAAAACGTGAAATGGTTTTAGTGTGATTTCGGTCTAAAAATCGCTCCACTTCGATATTAACCTTTTAAGATTGAAATTTATAAAACTCACTAGAAATATATATCAACTGTAAAAATATGGCTATTACTCGGAGCTGTGACATACATTTTATGTGGGCAGGATTTCGGTTGGCGATGAACACTGGACCTTGAGAGAGACACCTCTTAGTGTTCTGTGGTAGGGAATGCAAATCTCGCGAGATTGGGGCTCAAGCGAGATCCCGCGAGTTTATGAATAACAATACTGCAAGATCTCGCCAATTTCGAGATCTCGCGAAATTAGCAGTTTGGTGTTTTTTTGCAAATAATCACAATATTTGAATAAATTAGGAAAAAAATAAGAAATATTATAAGTATTATAAGATAAACATTTATTTTTAGGAATTTTTTCAATAGACTTTTATGCATCTAACATTGTTTGACGTATCTGTCTATAATTTTTTTAATAAACTTCTAAGTAGTAAACTTTGACATACGTAACAAATAAAAAGAAACAACCAGTCTTCTCTTCTAATATCAAACAAAAATCTTTTAGTAATAAAACAGTTCTTTTATAACAAACAAAATTTTTTTACAAAAAATAGAACCGACTTCAAAAACACTGAAAACTTAAAAATAATATAAGAATAGGTACAGACAACATCACACTTCTATATTGAAGTCGGCGCCAAACGATGATCTCCTAGAAAGTGTTAAAATACCTCCTCCTTTTTTGAAGTCGGTTAAAAACAACGAGAAGTCAAAAAAAAGAAACTTATCATCTAAGTTGAGTTGACTTTTAAACTGAGATATTATTATCAATTAAATGAAAGTAATGAAACTATATCTACTCAGTAGATCCATTAGATATTACAGATTAATTAACAACATATACCAATTAGTCTAGACTATTAGACTATTTTATGCTCAAGTGCAATCTCGTTAAATTCGCGAGATCTCGCCTTTTTTTCGTCCGAGATTAATCTCGCTAAAAAAGGCCGAGATCTCGCGAAAACGAGATCTCGCGAGAACAAGATTGCATTCCCTATTCTGTGGATTACACGTGTTGATGAAATTGCGCAAAACCTGAAATTGTTTGTTCAGAATCGCGAGTGGGATTGATTCCACTTAAAAAAAATATGGATCAGATTTTATCTAAAATTGTTTTTCTATCACGCCGCTTTGTTTTTACGCAACTCCATCGTCTCATAGAAAGCGCGCGCGGCGCGACGAACGGCTCGGGGTAGGTTCTCGCATGCGTGCGACCATATTTGCAAGATATGTATTACAAAAAAAAAGGAAATTTCTTCGTGAATAATCCATGAGAAATTATTTTCATGATTTATAATATACAAGTTTATTTTTTGGTTACTAAACATTTTTGTATGCTTGTTCAGACAAGGAAATAGAACAACTTTCACTATGGAACCCACTTTGAAATCGCAAAAAAAAAAATCCGCTGTTCCATACAAATGTTCAACATTCACTGAACCTAGATGTATGGAACAGCTGATTTTATTTTGCGATCTTAAAGTTGGTCCCATAGTGAAAATTGATCAGTTTGCTTGCCTGAACAAGCACACACAATTTTTTCAGTAACTAAAAATAACCTTGTATAATTCTTTTATCATAAAACTAAATTGTGGTGTCTGAGGTTTAGCGCTTTTTACTCGTATTACCACGTTGTAGATTTGCGAGCTTTGGTCAATATTGTTATATAAAAAGTATTTGTTTTTTTGCAGCGTCCACCAGGGCGGTGCAGGAGCCCGAAGCCGAGGAGCAGTACGAAGCTGCTCCCCCCTCTAGGAGCGGCAGGGGGTTCCCGCGGCGAGGGCTGAACTGATCTACATTTATAATTAAAACCCTTTTCGTCCACTTATTCCATCGTCGATTGGAGGCACGCAGCGAGAAAGGCAGTCAGTAGTTTTAATCTATATCTTGTTACTGTTAAGTTTTTTAATTTTATTATCGATACTCCAGCTACGTCAAAATTATTTTATATCTACCGTCAAACTTCACCTCATGACACTTTACCTAAGACTGATTTGAGACTTAAACTTAGTATTATGTTACTTCTTGTGTCTAATTGTTATATATACTTATATCCATCTACCAACTTGAAATTTAACTGAGATTCCACCCGATATGTGATCTAGGGGCACTTCCAGCTGCGAAATTTTAGACAGAAAAGCTTTTTTATTTTCCAAATATTCCTGCCATTATTTTAATATCCAACGCTCTGATTATAATCAACGATTCCTTTTTAATATTGTGACGTTAGAATATATTTACTTATATTGTTGTAGAAGTACATTACCTTATACTTGTAAAATTAATATTATAGATTGTACCAAATATATATAAATTTTATGAATTGTACCAATGTTTAGAACGTATTCATTTGAACGATAGGTATGATAAGTTTTTGTCAAAGAATTCTATAACTTAGCTTCTTATTTCTGAAACTAAATTTTATTTAGTGGATGAAAGTGTGTGCAATACTTATTTTATCACTTGACTAAATATTTTATCAATTGACACTTACTTTATGTAACTTTTGTTTACGCCCGACTTATTAGTAACTTTTGTACGTCTCATACTTTTGTATTAGTATGGGATTTTCAAAACTTTCAATATATGGCGTAAACAAATGTTACCAAATTTTATATTTTATCAATTTGACTTGCTACGTAAGCTTTTATTTTTACCCATAATACTCGGTTTCAGTAAATTTCCTGCGGAGACTCTGTCCGTCCGTCGGTTGAAACCCAGCGTTATAAATTTTACCACTGACAATAGGTTCGACTTTTTGACAAAAACATACCATTTCCTATTTCACTTTTAGGTATTTTAGAGTATCAAGCGTTGGGATATCGATATATAAAGCTTAATTGCAATCATATATTGATATGTATCGGTGCCTGATGCTCCAAACTAGCAATATTCAGTTCATTTGTTTACATTTAAACTAACCTTCACATTTTTAGTATAACAAAAAAATAGATAAATTTCTGTAGAGTAGTCTCTAGGACGACATATATATAAGCACCTTTTATCGTAGTTACCTACTATTTTATAATCTCCTTTCGTAACTATTTACTTTTATCTAACATTGTTATATCCACATGTTCAGTTGTCATTTTGATTTGCATTGCAAGGCGTAAAGCTTTTTTATTTGACAAGTTGTATTTTAAAATCACTTCGGGTCAGGAGGCAATCATAATGCATTCAATCATTAATACACTTTTTGAAAAGTTAGAAATTTCTAGATGTAAATCGCATTTGATGTTGGCTCTGCCTCTATGCTTCGATGTGAAGGTGATATTTTAAATACTCTTCAATGGATATATCCTCACAACCTCATACATATTTTTGTTCAAAGACTGCAATAGGGCGGACTACTTGCTTTTTATTATCAGAATAAAAAATTTAAGTTACCGCCGAAGTTTTATAGTTTGACAAATTGGGTCGTTGCTAAAGCGCATTTTCACGCTTGAAATCGAAAGCTGTTTTAAAAAAAATAGAAGAGAAAGCATTATAGAGCATCTATCATCCAAAAAAAAATTAGAGCATCTATCATCCGAGCATAATGTAACCTTCGAATAGTTTTATGACTATTTTTAGCTTCCCCATTCGTACACCATTCTTGGCATTTTTTTGGCCATAGTTTTAAAGTTTGACAAACTGGGTCGTTATCTAGTTGCATTTTCTGGTTTAGATTAAAAATTTCTTGACAATACATCGCATAATCCTAAAATAGTTTTATGGCTATTTTTAGATTTTCCATTCGTATAGCATTCCTGACATTTTTTTTTGTTACGGTTTAGTCATGGTCATAGTTTGACAATTTGGGTCGTTGTTAACGCGCATTTCATGTTTAAATTAAAAATTTTAGACGATACATCGGAATTTATAAAAAATAAATAAACCTTTTTTATTTTGATCTTGTTCCCTATTTTAAAATATAATGTTAGAACATCTTTCATCCGATCATCTTAATGTATTACTTAGAATTATTTTATTACTTTTTTTTGCTGCGCCATTCGTACACATGTCACGGCATTTTTACATTCATATTATCCTGTTATTTGGCACTGGCAGAAATGGTTTTTGAATGACCTATTGCCAAATAGATTAGGCAATAGAATATTACTTATTCTTCGCTTTATATTTTCGACTTTAGGTTTAGTTATATTTAGATTCCTCTTTTAATTTGTGATTGTAACTTGTTATTATTGCTGTAGAACGGTACACTACACTCAAAATTTAAAGCTTATGGTGAGGTTTTCCAGGAAATCTACTCGTGCACGGCGACTGCTTTATTTCAAGGTGATATAGTTGATACTTAATTGCATAGCTTCTAATGTCGCTTACGCGCGGTGGCCGAACTAAAACGTTACTTTTTACGCGTTTTAATCGATTTTTGGAGAACTGGGGTAAAATAAATATAAAAAATGTACTTTTGCAATTTTCTAGACAATAAAAATGCACGTCTATTAGTGAAACTTTTGTCACTTATTATTGTATTTTCTGATGCACAGTAGTTTTTAAAATATTAAACAGAGTGATCTTTGGATTTTTTTTTTATCGAGTGAAATATTATTAAATCATGTTTCTGCTTTTAAGATTGTTTAGATGAAATGTTAAAAAATGTCATATATGAATCCTAGAATTGTATGTGTAATGTTTGTGAATGAACAGTCAATCAAAATTGTTAGAGAACGGGAAAGTAGCGCCTTATTATCAAATGGAATTGTGTTATAATCGGGGCTAAATAACATTCTATCTTTATATATATCGCCTATAAACCTAAGGTGCTTCGGTTTTCTCAGTTGAATGCACAACAACTATGATGTATATACAAGTTGGGAATTTTATTTTTATGTACTTATGTAAAATAATGATCGGTGAATTATAATGACTCGCCTTTCTCATTGATCTTGTAGTTTTTAAGTTTCAACTTACTTCCACCAATTAGGTTTTGTGATTGAATCTTTGGATTAATCTCATTGAGTCGCCGGAGATGATAGTTTAATGAATCATATCGAGAGGGTTTTTATATATTTGTAAATTATACAATAAGTAATTAAATTAATACGCAAAACTTCTTTTATTTTACGTCCTAAGCTTCTGTTTAGTCCGTTGGGTGGACGGATTCGGTGGCGGATTTTTTTAAACAGTAAAACTTTCACACAAGGAAACTGCTCGCCTGATGGTATACCTTTGCATAGAGATTTAATCAACTCCGTGGTCTAGTGGTTGAGACCACCGGGTGTTGATCGGGAGGTCCGGGGTAAGTTATTTGTATTAAGAAAGTTCACGGAATGTAAGATAAATACATTTTTATAATCAGTTGGTTTTTTAACATCTACACGTCTGTGTTTTCAATTCTATGTTTTTTTGTGTGTATGTTACGCGATTACGCCGCCAATTGTGGACCGATTTTCAAAATTCTTTTTGATAGCTGGTATTAAATTTACTAAAAAGATAAAAATAAAAAATATTATACAAAAAAACCGACTTCAAAAACATTGAAAAGTTAAAAATAATATAAGAATAAGTACAAACAACATCTCACACTTATGCCAAATTTTAAGACTTTCGATTCATCGTTTGGCACCGACTTCAATATAGAAGTGTGATGTTGTCTGTATCTATTCTAATTATTTTTAACTTATCAGTGTTTTTGAAGTTGGTTTTTTTTGACAATTTATTATTGAATCCGATACTAGGTTAAATTATTTCACAGAGCTTTAAGTAGCTTAAAAAACACTGAAAAGTTTTTTTTTTAAATTAATTTTCAAATTTTGAAGTAGTTTGGCATCCCCTGGGTCTTTCTTAAGCCCTGCCGGAATACCAGCGCCTTCGCTGCACTTATTTGTGGCGGAAGCATAATATGCTGAGGCTCATACCTTATTTGACCTCACACAATATTTACACCACATTATTCTTTGTTTTTTTTTATTTCTGTGCTTTAATTTATTGTGTGGCCAGAATAAACAACTTTTCTTTCTTTCTTTGATACGTATGTTGCCAACACGTATGTTGTCTGTATCTATTCTTATATTATTTTTAACTTTCAGTGTTTTTGAAGTTGTTCTTTTTGACAATTTATTATTGAATCCGTTACTAGGTTACATTATTTCACACAGCTTTAAATAGCTTAAAAAAACACTGAAAGGTTAAAAATAATATAAGAATAGGTACAGACAACATCACACTTCTATATTGAAGTCGGTGCCAAATTTTAAGACTTTCTAGGATATCATCGTTTGGCACCGACTTCAATATATAAGTGTGATGTTGTCTGTATCTATTCTTATATTTAACTTTTTGAAGTTGGTTTTTTTGACAATTTATTGAATCCGTTACTAGGTTAAATTATTTCACACAGCTATATTTTTTTTTCTGTGTTGATCTGCAATCAGTCTTACGACTATCAGCGGATTTTTTGAGTGTTTAGTCTCATTTAAGGGCTTCCTCCAGCGAGTGATGCCCTTATTCTTGCCAGCGCCCTTTCAACTGCTGAATATTATATGGCGCTTCAGGCGCATAGGGTATGTTATTTTCCAAAGAGGAAGTAGCTGCAGCCATTGCTAAAAAAGGCGGTTGCAATATCGACCTCGTCAAGCCTAGCGAAATCCGAATTGGACCTGGCGGCATGGGTGTGACGGTGGTGCAATGCCCCATTGCTGCCGCTAAGCAGGTGGTGGAGGGCCGACTCCTAATTGGCTGGAGTTCGGCCCAGATAAAAGTGCTGGAGCCACGCCCTATGCGCTGTTTCAAGTGTATGGGGACGGGACACGTCCGTCAGAGTTGCCCCTCAGAGGTGGATCGGAGTGGGCTCTGCTACAGATGTGGCCAAGCCAGCCATAGGGGTTCTGATTGCAGCGCAGAGCCCCACTGCGCTGTTTGCGCCGCGGCTAAAAGACCGGCCAACCACGTAATGATAGGAAGGAATTGCAAACCTCCCCCAACCAAAGGGAAGTCCCCTTCCATTCAGAGGATGATTCCCTTACCCGAGGGTCAGTCCGACTCAGTCAGACAAGAGGAGGGAGCTGCTATGGAGTCCTAATGGATTTAGGTTCTTCGTACAGCTTCCTACAAGAGAATTTAAACCACTGTGCTAGGGCGCAAGACTTGCTGCTGCAAGTCCTGGCGGAGTGGTCCATCGATGTGGCTGTTGTCGCAGAGCCATATTTTGTCCCCAACTGGTCCAATTGGGCTGGTGATCGGGACGGTTCCGCAGCCATAGTAGTGCGCTCAGCACCAGGTTCCTCCCCCCTCTCTCTGGTCGAAAGAGGGTCAGGTTTCATTGTGGCGAATTGGGAGAACGTCACCCTTATTGGGGTGTACTTTTCTCCTAACAAATATCTAGTCGAGTTCGAGGCTTTCCTTGTGATGGTAGGATGGTAGGAGCTGCTGTCAGGCGAGCTTTTCCGCACCAGGTTCTTCTTCTTGGGGACCTGAATGCGAAGTCTGTTGTTTGGGGAAACAGTGCAACGGACGCTCGCGGTCATGCTGTTGAGCTTTAGGCGGCAGCGGCCGGGCTTTCCCTCTTAAACCAGGGCAACACTCATACTTGCGTGCGCCGACGGGGCGGGTCCGTGGTCGACGTTTCTTTTGCGACCACTGCCCTAGCACGCAGGGTGCAAAACTGGCGGGTGATAACGCAAATAGAGAATCTCTCAGATAATCGGTATATCCGATTCGAGACTCCCACTGAGCGTTCCCGAGCTCCGAGACCCCAAGACAGCCCACGAGGCCCCCGTTGGGCTCTTACACGGCTCGATAAGGAAATGGCAGAAGAGGCGGCCATTGTCCAGACCTGGTGTTCCCAGCCCATGGATAACCCGAACGTGGATGAGTCCGCATACCGGTTCCGCAAAGCCCTAACAGAGATCTGCAGTGCATCTATGCCCAGAGCCCATCCGCCGAAGGACCGTCGTGAAGTTTACTGGTGGTCGTGTGAAATCGCCGATCTCCGAACGGCCTGCACGGTTAAAAGACGGGCGTATACGAGCTACCGTAGACGACGCAATAGAAGCGCCGAGGAGGAGGAACACCTGTATGCAGACTACCGGGACTCAAAAAAGACCCTGCAAACTGCCATCTCCCGCTCCAAGGAGAGGGCCAGAGAGGTGATGTTGCAGGGCCTCAACCAGGATTCGTGGGGGCGACCATACAAAACTGCCCGTAACCAGCTGAGAGCGCGCGGCGTCCCCCTCACCGAGTCTATGGACCCCGATCTGCTGACAACGGTTGTCGAGGAACTATTTCCCCCGACCGTGACCTACTTCCCTCCTTGTATGGCTCCGTCATCCTCGATGGTGGAATCGGATCTTAGCGAGAGCACTCCCTCTCCAATCGAGGGAGAAGAATTTGAGACTGCCGTTCCCCGCCTCAAAGGAAAAAGAACAGCACCGGGCCCAGATGGGGTTCCGGGGAAGGTGTTAGCGCTCGCCATCAAACACATGGGTGACAGGCTTCGGGAATTGTTCAATGCCTCTCTTCGTGTTGGACAATTCCCAAAGCTTTGGAAGGATGGAACACTGTGTCTCCTCCGAAAAGACGGTCGTCCTATGAACGATCCATCGGGATACCGTCCCATCGTTTTACTGGATGAAGTCGGAAAGGTCTTTGAGAGGATCCTAGCCTCCCGACTTATCCAGCATATCTCGGAAGTAGGCCCAGACCTCTCCGATGAACAGTTCGGTTTCCGGACGGGGCGCTCAACGTTAGATGCCTTATCTAGTTTGAAGGTGCTAGTCTCAGACGCAGTAGATAGAGGTGAAAGGGTTTTGGCGGTGTCTTTAGACATCGCCAATGCCTTCAACAGTCTCCCTTTTCCCACCATCTTAGAGGCACTCCGCTATCACAGAGTACCCCGATACCTGTTGCGACTCCTCGAAAACTACCTAGAGGGTAGAGACGTTCTTTTTGTCGGTCGAGGTGGAGTGACCGGCCGCATGTCCCGCGGTGTCCCACAGGGGTCCGTCTTAGGGCCCCTGCTATCACTAGGGGGAACGAGCTTCATGAGATCCTACAGACGGCATCCGTCTACACCACGCTTATAGTTCAGCGTATTGAGATGCTGGGCCTAAAGGTAGCACTACGGAAGACCGAGGCCCTTTTGTTTCATGGGCGTCGTAGAGCTGCTCCGGCTGGCACAGAGGTTACCGTGGACAACGTCAAGGTGCCACTTCGGCCACAGCTTAAATACTTGGGTCTGGTCATCGATGGCCGCTGGGGGTTTGACGAACACTTTCGCCGCCTCGAACCCCGCCTTCTCGGTGCTGCCGATGCACTCGGACGCCTACTCCCCAATGTGGGGGGCCCGAGCTCCAATGTCCGGCAGTTATATGCCGGCATTGTAAGAAGCATGGCCCTGTATGGGTCTCCTGTTTGGGCTGACGCCCTGGGTGCTCGCGCCATTGCGAGACTTCACAAAGCCCAGCGGGCTATGGCACTGAGAGCCATACGAGGCTACAGGACCGTCTCACACACGGCGGCCTGCCTGATTGCTGGCACCCCTCCTTGGGAAGTAGCCGCACACGTGCTAGCGGCATCATACCGTGTCTGCGCAGACGCAAGGGACGGCGGCCATCGCTTGGCACCTAAGCGGCCATGGTTCTTTTGGCCGCTATTTGCACTGCATTGGGCGAGAAATGACCCCAGAGTGCCACCACTGTGGCGCAAGCGAGGACACCGCGCAGCACACTTTAGAGGTGTGCCCCGCTTTCTCCTCGCAGCGCCGGGAGTTGGCCGCCGTCGTTGGCGAGGACTTTTCCCTCCAGAATGTGGTTAGCGCCATGCTGGAGGGAGAGTACGCGTGGGGTGTAGTAAAATCTTTCTGCGTCGAAGTTATGACGCAGAAGGAGACGGCGGAGAGGGCTAGGAAGGATGACCCCTTGGCCGCTCCATGCCGTCGGAGAAGAACAGGGCGAAGAAGGCGGACTTACGCACGCCTTTTACCTCCTGACGGCAACCAGCAGGGTCCAGGTCCGGGAAACCCGGACTCTGCATTGCACAGGTCGCCGCCAGTAGTTGACCCCCCGGATGCCTCGGGGGATATTCAGCCTTCCTATTTTGGGAGAGTGAGAGGGGCTCGCCATAGGCGAGCAGACGCCGACGAGGTCGTGGAAGTATTCGATAGAGTTCCCATGACCTTGTCAGGTAGTGACACGTCCCTCCTCGACGTACCCTCTTCATCTAATGATGGAGGGGATGCGGCGGTGATGGACGTGCTCGCGCCAAGGCATTTGTGAGGGGGCATCGTTGGGTTTTAGTCGGTAGGCCACTGCCGCTGGGTAACACACTATCCCAGTGGCAGCGGAGAGTCCGACATAACCTTGCGTCTCCTCAAACGCGAGGTATGCGTAATGCATTTCCCAACGTTAAAAAAAAAGGGTATGTTATTTTAGTTAGGCTGTTGGCTAATAAGTTAGGATGGCTTGAGAGCCGATTTGTGTAGTTAGAAGCAGACTGTTTTATCTCCTCCTTTACTGTTTTTATCTTCAAGGCCTCGTGTATTTCGGCATTGGTGACGAACCATGGTGCATCACAAATTGTTCGGAGGATACCATTTTGAAGGCGTTGAATGATGAAGATGCTTGTGTTGCAAGCGCTAGACACAGCTATATATAGCTTAAAAACCTCATCATAGTGAGCGGAATTCATCATTCAAATAATTGGCTGATGTAGGTGCCTACATATTACCTAAATAGCAATTTCAATTAAAAATATAAAAAAAAATATAGTAAAAATAACTTTTATTGACATCGTTACACAACCCATTTCAAAAGAATTTGTATAACTGGTAATCTTACCTCTAATTGTCGGAAAACAACAATGCTGTTAACATTGTTATATGGCGACAAACTTAGGTAAGACGAAGCCTTATTAAAATGTTTAAATGAAACGAAAAGTTAACACCAAAGGCATGTCACGAATAAAATATTCGAACGAGTTGCAAAGATTTGACCGACACTGTGAGTGATTAGTGTGTAATAAGACACTATATTCAAATTCAATATCCTTTATTAAATTGGGATTTTACAATCACTTTTGAACGTCAAAGAAGCTACGCCATTGGTTCACAAGTCTACGGCGGGAGACCTTGTACTGGAAAGAACCAGCAATAAAACCAGCAAGGGCTATTTTTTTCTCCCTGTATTGTTACAGAGTCGTCAATTGGAAGCAGAACTCAAAGTAAAAGATTGTGTTCAACTTCCATTACAAGATTAGATGTGTCAGTGTACATTAAACATTTAAATCTATAAATTAAGTCTACAATTAAGACCAAGCATTGACATCATTCAGATAATCATTGACTTTATAATATCCTTTACTCATTAGTCTTTTTTTGTGTTACATGCGCTTTAAACTTATGAAAAGGTAAGTCAGTAACACCCTGTGGAACTTTGTTGTAAAAGGATATACATTTCCCCATAAATGAGCCTCTAGTTTTTTGGAGCCTGTAAGTTGGAACGGCAAGTTTATTTTTATTTCTTGTATTTAAGTTATGAAATTGAAAATTGGTATCAAATGTGTTATAATTTTTATAAACATAAATCAAATTTTCATAAATATACTGTCCTGCTAAAGTCAATATATTAATTTCTTTAAATAAATCACGTAGAGAATCCCTTGTTCGTAAATTATAAATCACGGCTCTTTTTTGAAGTACAAAAATACTTTCTATACTAGCGGCTGATCCCCACAGTAGTAGCCCATATGACATAACACTGTGAAAATAACTAAAGTAAATCAGTCTTGCCGTTTCAACATCAGTAAGTTGTCTCATTTTTTTACAGCATATGCTGCAGAACTGAATCTGTTTGCCAAGGACGCAATATGTGGATCCCACTGCAAATTCGAATCTAGTGTTATACCCAAAAATTTTGTAAAATCGACGAATTCAACAGTGTGATTATTCATTTCCACAATATTATCCACTTTCCTAACATTTGGCAATGAAAACTTAATACATTTAGTTTTACTCGAGTTTAATGATAAATTATTCACAGTAAACCAATGCAATACTTTAGAAAGAGTACTATTTACAACGTCAGTATTTCCGTTTCCTCTGTCAACCTTAAATATTAAAGAAGTGTCATCTGCAAATAGTACTGTATCGCACAGATTATTGGTGAAGTGTGATGATCCTTGAGGCACGCCCATAATGATAGGTAGACTCAGTTCTGTAAAACTGTTCTATACACGTTGCACACACATTATTATTATTATTTTTTTAGAGTTGATAGTTAGGGCGATACACATAGTACGAGTATACTCACACATTATACACAATCACTCATTAACTCATCACATATCATACAAATACTGTTTGTTGTATTCCGGATAACTTGAGTTACTTACAAAATTGTATTATGTGGTTAGATATAATTGGCTTCTTAATATTGCAATATATTAATACATAAGTTTTATAATTATGAGCCGAATAAATAAATAAATAAAAGGCTAATGAAACGAAACGCGTTAATGCCAAAAATGTTGCAAATTCGTGGTTATCTGGATCGCGCCTGTAGTATCCCTTATAATATCTCTACTTAGTCTGTGCCCTATTTGTCTGTGTGTTGTAACATAAAGAGTAAATTTTAACACGAACAATACGTAAGACTAATTTTATTGATAATTTATATATTATGTTAGTAATGCAATTTGTGAGTTCTACATTTGTAATTTTTGTAAATTATATTGTCTCTAATCTGTGAATTTGTGATCTGTGAATTTGTGATGCTCAACAGTGATGCCACATTGTTATGTACGTGAGTGCCACGTTGTAGAAAGCATCCGTTCAACCGTTCACTATCACATTGGAGACCTGGAACAAATACTGCTTATTACCGTAGGTCTTGCCAGAATACCAGTGCCGCAGTTAGTTTTTCGCTGTTGTTTGTTGCTCAATATATTGAAGAAAAGATGAAAGTTTTGGTTTCACTCTTTTGGTCCCTGAAACCCCATTCACCCCATGTTACGGTAATGGTCTCATTCCATTCGTTCACGAAAGTTGTCTATGGAAACGAAATTATTGTGCGTATTCGAATATGATATAGAGTCACTTGCGAAATTTTATTTTATTTTCGTTCACTGACGAAAGTTCTTTTCGGAGAAACAGAGTAGTAAATATCCAGAAGACGCAGCGTAGGTCCTTCACAAGGTGTACCGACGATCTGATGAAAGTCGCGGGAAGCCGTTGGTTGCGAGATGCGTGGGATCGATCGGTTTGGAGATTCCTGGGGTAGGCCTATCTCCAACAGTAAGCGTCTCTTGGCTGATATGATCATGTGTCAATATTCACGGTAGTAGGATATTTAAGGAGAGTACTCACTTAAATGAATCGTTTCGAAATTAAAAGAAAAACTATGTAGAGTAGACAAACACAGCTAAGTAGAGTTTACAAAAGTCGATCAACTTATAAAATTGTAGGTACTTGCGTACTTGCATTATTGCCACTGGTTTTAGGCCAAATAAAACTACTGGTGATAGAAAATTCCTATTTATTTCATAGTAATACATTCATAATGGCACAATAAAAATGAATAGCGTGATTAAAATGATTTAATGAAAAACATATAAAAAACTTAAAATACAATAAAGGTCGGCCGCTCATTTCTTTTGGAACATTGGTGTGTTACTAGTCTGTGTATCACGGCCATGCAACTCGAGCGACCTAAGTGGTTCTCAGCTCACTTCTTCAGGACACGCGTGACTTCAGCGAGCGGCGTATCGTATGTACCCGGCTTCACTAGATTCACAAGTTGCTCCGCGATTTCTAGTCCAACTCTGAACGACGCCTCTTTGGTGGAAGCACCTGTAAGAAACCGGTCGTTAGTTTTTATAATGCTTATTACTTACACTTTTAATATAATTATAACTCACGATATAATATAATGACTACGTGGCACCATTAGGGCACTTCACACAAATCAGTTAACCCTTAGTTCCTGCACAGTACCGCCACCGTGATACTTGTTCTTTCACGTACCATTGACGTATACGTAATGGTTACGTATGTCAATGCTTCATACATTCTAGTGAATGACCACACTTGTCAGTGTTGGTGTATGAAATAATAATTTATCAGGGTGAAGGTATTGTACCGGAAGTGTCACTTCACTGATTTGTGTGAATTATCCTAATGCTGCCACGTAGTGATTATCAACTGTCTGGTTATGTTTTGCCGTGGCTGGCGCTGGCAGCCGTGCCACGCTCAGCCAGGTAGTAGAAAACAGCCATTGGAAATTAAGTAATTTATTGGCGCTTTCTATTTTAATTCCAAGTAAGACATAGTATATTGTTCACTGACGGGAAAAACCGACCGTTTATTAACGAGGGTGTAGTTTGATTTACACATGCGTTGCAAATCGCAATTTCTTGTAAAATATATATTGCTTTATAGTTTTATGCTAGCTTCATTTCAAGTGTAATACTGTCCCCCTTATTGCCATGCTGAATATAAACAAAAAAAAAATAATAGTGAATAAATTAATTGAGTTTCCATCACATACATTGTTCTAGCCCTGCTTACAACCTTATGTTTTCATTTTTTCAACAAATAAGTACGTCTCAGCTGGCACTCAAAACTACTGAGCTGAGCGGTTCGACGATCATGTGATAACTAGATATAAAATAGTTTCCATCATTGGACCATGAATCAAAGATACCAGCATCGGTCCCTTGATTGAGCGACGACACAGTTAGCGCAGAGGTCGAGTGATCGCTTACTGCGCAACGGGACGCGGGTTCGATTCCCGTACGGAACAAATATTTTGTATGACCTACTGAAATTCGTTCCGGTCTGGGCGTATGTGCATGTGATATTCTATATTTGTAACTTTACCCACGACATAGAAGAAAATCGTAGTGTGGCGGAAAGTTTTTTTTAAACAATCAAAAACAAAAAAAAAACTCGGACCTTTCTAGACATCAGAGAAATTACTGAAATATACCAATCGTTACACTTAATATAATTCGAAAATTAGAATCACATATAACCAGCAGATATTTTTACAAAAAACCACACTTAAAATCCTCACAGGCATATACTCACATGGTAAAATGTTTTAGCGTGAATTTTGTAACGACCGCGCGCGAAACACTGATCTACACATCTCTCCTCAACTAAGCGTCGGGAATTCGGGATGCCCTGACGGTAAAGGGTAACTAGTAATTCGGAGGCCCACAAGGATGGTTTTAAATATGCACGGTTTACGAGTTATTGGAGTGGTCCAATCAAAGCGCTGCCTGGTCCAATGATCGCAACCTTACCCTATATTTCAATTCACCCAGATATCGAGTTCCACTTTTGTTAGTGACTCATAAGTTATGCGCGCCAGTTAATGGGAAAATATTCTGTTACTTTGAAAGAATATATGCAATATATATGAATTGACTTACCCAAATGGGGAGTAGCAACGACGGCGGGATGCTTGATAATTTCTAATGTGAGCGCGTCTGTAGGCGGCTCCTGCTCGAACACATCTAATGCAGCCCCACTCACCTAATAAAATAACAAATACAACTTTATATTTATGATCACAAAATCTAATTTTCATTAAAATTCAAATTAATAAACTAGCGATGCTCAATTGTCAGCAATCAATTCAAGGTAGCTCCTGGCTTTCATATCACCTGATGGAAAAGGCCGAAGATAATCTTATAAGAACTGAAATTGAGCAAGCAAAAAAACTTCAGCCCCCACAGGGAATCGAATACCGGACAATAATATCAATACCGGGTTGTCTCATCCACCATCAGACCACGGCGGTGGAAATCAGGGGATTTAATTCATTCTATCATTATGGTAGCTTTTGACTGTCATTGTTGCGCCAGTACATACTCTGTGCCAACCTCAGAAGAATATGCTTTAGTTATTGTTCCAAAATTTAACCATATTTAGCGTTTCCTTGATGAAATGTTAAAATTTTTACGTGCGCTATTTTTCACAAAGGGAATCTAACCCAAAAATCAAGATATTGTTTAAGTGGAACGCACTACATTAACATAGTTGGTAGCACTGCTAGCGTCGAAAGCTAACGAAAGGCGATGATGCTAAAAATGTTGAAAATGCTGCAAATCTGTGCTAAGATGGAACGCGCCTAATGTAGTGATGGATGCATTTTGTGGAACCTCCTTCATTATTGTTCAGAATGCAACATTTATGCAACTTTGAAAGTAGTCATACTACGAAGATACCTTTTCTCCGACTCAATTATAATCTATTTCAATAGAATTTGGAGACAGTTGTATACCATCTATACACATATGAAAAAACTCGAGTCACGATATTTTTATCCGGAATAAAATCCGAAACTACTTAACCGATTTTGATGAAATTTTACTTTACTTTTATCTCAATTATTGACCTGAATATTTAAAATTGCGAACTAAATTATTTAATATTATTTGTTAGTTTCATAGCTTTCAAACATGAGTTAATTTATCAACACAACACTTGGTTATCTAGGTTGGGTATGGGTTAGGGTGGCGAGGGTTCTTTATGCTACAGTATATTTCTCCGAGATATTATGTAGTATTATAATATTGTTCCGGCATTTATTTAATTTAAACAAAGCACATTCCGTGGCTACTGAGCCACAGCAATGCGTAATTTTTACACAGCGGTACCTTGTCACAATAAAAACAAAGTTGTAGATAAAAATATCAAACATTAGCTTTCCGCTCGCAGCTTCGCCCGCGTTATTTTCGTTTCTCCCGTGGAAATTCTATATTTCTCGTAGGAAAATTGGTGATATTGTAGCATTCTATCAGTGAAAGAATTGTTCAAATTGATCCAGTAGTTTCGGAGCCTATTCAATACAAACATACAAATCTTTCCTCTTTATAATATTAGTATAGATTGCCGTTATTGCTACAATAATTATGACATAGTAACTAATATTATCGGATTCTAATTAAGCATTTAACAAATTGCTCTTCTAAATACCTGTCCAGCGATCAGGGCGTCAAAGAAATCTTTTTCGTGTATAAGTCCTCCGCGACCCACGTTTACAACCTTCACTCCCTTTTTGCATTGTTTTAATACCGCTGCATTGATGAAATCTGTAAACCATATCAAGCATAATATACTAATTAACATGTCGTAGGCGTACATTTTGCAGGTACTTTTCGTTCACAAGACAGCATTACACACGGTGACTTTGTAAGCAGTCCCCTGGGGCCCTGTTTTTGAATCATTCTTCCGGCATCGTGTGCTCGTCAGTGTTCGATTTCTACTTATTTTCGTTTTGTTTTCGACGAAAATCAAAACAATATTGATCTTCGTCGTAATGTTCTATCGATTTTCATCGCAAGAAAAATGAAAATCAATAGGAATCGAGTACAGACGAAGCTTGAGATGCCGGACGAGTGATTAAAAAATAGAGCCCCTGATTGTGTAACAAAAATCTATCGCGATCGCTTTCAGTATTGACAGTCAAAGTGCATCCATTACTATATTTTATCAGACAGTCGACACACAGTCTTGTATTGACGCCGCAATGATTTGTAATTTCAAGGCGATCGTTATAGATTTTTTCCTAAGCAAATACTACCTGGAGTCAAATTTCGTGTGCTCGTTCAGACAAGCAAACTAAACAGTTTTTACTATGGGACCAGCACAAAATTTGGCTCCTGCTTAAATGTAACCTTGAAGAGGTCTCGTAAAAAAATTGAAGGTTACATACTTTTGGTTGATTCTATGAGCGGCGTGTGAAGAGTTATATAGTCAGCGAGTGGCCATATCTCGTCTAATTCCATCTTAGTAGTGTGAAATTCTTGACACTGCTCAGAACTCACGAACGGGTCGAACCCAATCACCTTAAAATTGGAAATGCTCAATCAGCCTTTATTTTTTTTAATCACAAGATTAGCAAATATTGCAAACGGCCTACATGACGTTATGCGGTTATCGCAACCTATAGAGTAGGCATGGAAATGATTGATCATTTTCATTTACTGGAATGTTGATTTTTTTATATGATTTAACATGTGAAATATCACAGGCAATGATTTTTATTTTGCATTTCTCTAATGTCTACGTCTCTAATAGCAGGAATTAGAATGGGTCCATGTGGGCCCGAGCCCATGGCGGCAAATTTATAGGAGCGGCAAAGCGGCAAAAAAGAAAGTAATATTGTTTCAGTAGCCGCCATTTTGAAAATATGATACACATTTGTGCTCTACCTATCAATATCAATAATTTGGTACCCCAACCAAAATTATTGTCATGTTATTTGTATTATTTAGTATATTGTATACTTGTTTGCGTTTCACCACTACCATTTCTTCACTGTGTTTTGTAGTACAACTCTTAGGAGTAAAACTGATAGCTCTTTCGTTTTCCAGTAGTGACTGTTAAAGAAAAAATTTTGACTAGCTAACTAGCTGAAACTTTCAGTGTATACTCAGAATCCGACGATAATGCAATCTCCTTCGTTTTTCAGCAGTTGAGAAGCTTTAATTTCATTGCAAGCTTCCACGCAAGAGAGTTGAAAAGAATAAAATATTGATTATAGGTTTAAAAAATATATATTTATACTTAGACCTAAAAAAATTCTGGGCGCCATATGATACTTGGTGAACAATTTTACTTTACTCCATGATTTGAAACATTAGAGGTAAAAGAATTATTTAATTTTTATTGGTTCATTACGTAAATCAAATTGCCTGCTATTTCAAAAGGTTGGGAAAGCTTTGCAAAATATTTTAAAGTTGTGCAAACGAAAAGAGAAATCGCGCTCACTCTAAAATGACAGACTAAATAAACTATCGATATGATGACTCAAATGTTTTGTCAATGAAATATGCTATTTTGGAAAATAATATTATGCTATTAATATAATTTTTAAGATATATATATATGTATTACATAATTTACCAATTTGTTTCTATTTAAATGTACTACACTGTACACGGAGTCCACAAAAGTTCTACATTCAATTTATTTATTTTGAAAATAAGACATTCCAATAAGTGGAGAATTTACAAGGAATCCATTTAAGTAGCGTAAAAGATGATTAAGGCCTTTTTTGAGCAGATTCTTGTTGACAGATTTCATTAGGAATACCAATTACGTGAGTTTTTTCGATATTATAGCTCGTGTGTGGATGAAAAGTACCTTCATTCCGAAGGCGTGCATGCGTACAGCGACCTCGCGGCCGACCCTGCCCAGCCCGAGGATGGCGAGGGTCTTGCCGTTGAGCTCGGAGCCGGTGTAGAGCGCGCGGTCCCAGCGGCCCGCCTTGAGCGACGCCGCCCCCGGCACCACGTGGCGGGACAGCGCCAGAAGCAGCCCGCACGTCAGCTCGCATGCGCTCAAAGCGTTCGCGCCAGGAGCACTAACATTAAAATGTTTATAAGTAACTATTTAATGTCCTCCTTGCCGATATTCGGTCACGGCGGCCAATCTCCACAGACACTGGCCATCTGCGCAGGATAGTGCACAAGTAACTGCACAGACGCAAGTGCACTCTCTGTTCCTTTACTCGCGTAGTCCGATGAGACGGTTAACCGATACGACCGGGGGAGATCAGGCGCAGGACCTACTGTTTAACGTGCCTTCCGAAGCACAGAGGAGCTTGAGATGTTTCTTATTTTGGTCACCCATCCTAGGACTAACCACAGCGGACGTTGCTTAATCTTTGCAATCGTTCGCTGAGCGCACGCGCTAATGCGCCACCAACCTCCTCAGTTAGAATGTCGGTGGCGCTGTGGACTCGGCACTTGCCTTCCAATCGGGAGGTCCGGGGTTCGAGACCGCCATGTACTAATGTGGTTTTCGTTTTTCGAATTCCATATGCACATTTGTCTGACGCTCCTATATACGGTGAAGGAAAACATCGTGATCCAACCTGCATACATCTGCGAAGAAATTGAAAGGTGTATGTGAAGTCGACCAATCTGCACTGGGCCAGCGTGGTTGACTAAGCCCTAAACACCCTAATTTAGAGTAGGCTCGAGCCCCTTGGTGGGGACGTATATGAGCTATTATAATGAAGTAACTAGCTGTGCCCGCGAATTATATATCGCTTATATTTTGTGCATGAGGATTTCTGTGCTTCCTGTGGGAATTTTGAATAATTCTTCCTTAGTGGGTGCGTACATAAGAGAACTCCTACTAGCTCCAGCAGTAAGGGCTCTAAGTTGATACCTTAGTTAGTCACTCACCAAAGCCTTTTATAAAATACAGATTGTATTTAGTGTACCTACGATACGTCTCTACTTATTAACTAAAGTTATAATAATGATAATTTATGTCAGACACGAGACCAAAATTTACAAAACAATCAAAAACCAACAAATAAAATAAACCAAATAAATGAAATACTTTAGTAAGTTATCATTTTAATGTGTTTGTTTTAATAAGTTCATTGCCAAATTCTTGTCTTGACATAAAATAATTGTTCTTTATCTCTGGATGGCGTTCAAGAATCAATTTTTGCCTCTGTCACGGAATTGCCGTGCCTCTGTGTATAATTGTACACTTCAGACGCACTGCAGAAATGATTTAGGCCCATTAGTTGCTTTAGGCTACTCGTATGTTAAGTGGGACTGTATAATTGACCAAGATCTGTGAAGTGTAGAAATTAAGTCTGACAGAAAGACTTAAACAACGTTTCTTCCGCATCAGGTGATGACCTTCCATACTTTCTAATGATTATATTTCCTACGACACAAAGAGCCATACGTTGCCTTGTCGGCGTCGTCTTTTTGATCAGCAGGCCTATTACCGAAGTCATGGTTTTCAAATGACATCATTATGAAATCATAGTGCAAAACGAGAACTAAGATTTACGGTCAGATTTTGGATCATTCGTTCATTATATTATGTCATGATCACATCATTGAAATTATGCCATAGTAATGATAACATTGGAAATCGGTAATTCGAAATGAAGCATTTCATGCCTTCTTTATCTCAAAATTTATACCATGTCATACGATGAAAGATCCATAATAGGCCTGCAAAGTGACGATGTGGCCAAGGTACCTATATCCATACACAAGTTTGACTTTATGACCATTTAAATATAGTGGTGACACATTCAAGGGTACCTAACACCTTGCCCGACCTGAACATCATCATTTCGGTTTTCTTCACAAGGTATTCCAGGTCATGCTCTTTTGCATACTTTTCACATATCATAGCGAGTAGTATCTAAAGCCTTAATCATATTTATTTAACAGCGTCTTATCAAGTTATTAATGTACACTGGCCTGCAAAAGTAAGTATCACACTTTTAAAACTGCAATAACATTTAAAGTAGGCAAAATATATTTTCAAAATAAAAAGTATTAAAAAGACTAATGTATAAAAAACTATAACTTCCGAGAAACCTTACGAAATGAGTTGAAAATGTTTTTTGTTTGAATCCTTTATCTTTTGTAGTTTAGGGAAAAATTTAATTTTAAAAGTGTAGTACTTACTTTTGAAGGTCAGTGTATTTATCTCTCATCCTAAGTCCTACTGGGGTGTTGCTCAGCTCTACGATTAAATTGTTGACACACGTGTTGAACAGGTACTTTGAATAAAAAAATACAAATTTCTAGCCTTATCGGCCACTACGTCATCAGGGGTACCTTTTCTCTTTAAAAACATCTGTCCATTCAGCTGTTAAGCCCGGCGACATCAGTCAGTATGTAGTCAGACATCTTGATTTATCCTTAGGTATCATTGATTTTACTACCAAACGTAGATAACGCATGAACGTTCGAAAAGTGGGCCGGTGAAGAACTGCCCAATCGGGCCTCGTGCAGTTCTTTTCCATGCGTTTTGGAGCGACAACGCGATAAGCAATTTTGAGCATTATGTTTAAGAGAATAAAGTTGATATTTTCTTGTAGCAATTACTAAAACGTCAAGTTTAATGTGGCTAGGTATGAAATGATGTAACTGCACACGGTTGTACTTCAAATAGTTGCCGTAATAATCAAGAATAAGGTTGAATTCGATAAATACTGTACTTTCTTTATGGTAATTTTAATTCCGGTGTGCATATTCAACTACCTATTTAACAGCGTACAAATATATAGTCGATTAGGTGACAGATTTCAAGCGCGTTTTTGTATGAAGTGCTCTATCTACGTTTGGTAGTAAATCAATGTTAGGTATAGATAGAAAACACAACTTCAAAACATAACGATGATGTAATAATTGAAATATCAATAGGCATTTCATAACATGTACACACACATATTAAACGCGATAAGAGAACGCATTTTGATAGTTATCTCAATTCGTATATAGAATAAGTGAATAAGTATATGTGATAGGTATTTCGAGACTAAAGATAATATACGGCGCTATCATACATAATATTCGTTGATTTATTTTCTGAAAAAAATTATAATGTTGTTGGACATCGCATAATAAGTACCTACTTATTCTGGTACCTTTACCGGTACATTCTATGCTAGCTTCAATTTTTACTATATACTCGTAATATACGAATCAATTACAATTATTTCGTTTCTAACCTTTTGGACCAAACCCGAAAATTCATGGTTCTGTAGATTAAGTGATCGCCGAAAAAGCTGGGTTCAATAAGCTTTTTCGTCTACAATTTCTAAAATCTGCTTTATTTTGGTAAAAACTAGCCAATCAAATCCTGAACTTGAATTACATCCCAAGTGAAATAAATGCATTGTGTAAATAATTTTCTGTAAATTATTAGTCTGAACTTGGCACCCATTATATCTCAATCCTTTGTCGGCGAAGTCAATAACGCATATTCTTTATATTGAACTTGGCTCTCATTTCACATGTATGTTTTTGATGGGACATAACTTACTTGATGACACCAATGCCCTTCTGCCCCGCGGTTTTGACGTCGATATTATCGACTCCGGCTCCGGCGCGGCACACCACCTTCAGCTCGGTGCCGGCGTCCAGCACCTCCTTAGTCACCTGGGAGGCAGACCTCACCACCAGCGCATCGTAATTCTGAAAAGATGTACTACATTTATAAAACGCACTGTCGGGCTAAGATGAATGAAACTAAGTTAAAAAACACATATAGTGTAATAGGAATATAATAGGTATGTATGGGTATAAATATATGTATATATGATGTATAAGCATGTGTGTATTATATATAAACATGTAGGATAGTTACACTTTAGGTGATGCGCAACTCACCCTAGATATAGAGTAGAGTAGTCGGACTTATTAAGTTTAAAAAAAAGATCAAAAAGAAAATACAGCATTAAAAGGGCACGGACCTTGAGTCTGTGGTGATATAATTACTTTTATAAAAAAAGTTAAAAAACACCAAATAGTATAGACTTGCATGTAGATAATATTTTTATATTGAAGTCGGTGCCAAATGCCACGTCTTACCTAGCTCGCTTTTGTCTCTGTGTTTCTGTCCAGGCAAATCGTGCAATCGATTTTTCGAAAGTTTTGAGACTAGCTATAGAGTTGAAATTTTCAGGAGACTTTAAAATTCGATGACTTGATGATGATTGAATCATTAGTTTAACATTCCTGTGCAATTTTGCTGCCATTTGTAAACAAATTAATTTTGGAGTGAACAAAAACAACCATTTCTGTACTATACATATATGACAGGACTAAAAAGAGTGAAAGAGAACTAGTGACAAATGAAATATTGCAAAATTCTTTGGTAATGTACATATATTATATATACACAAAAATATTTCATAAAAATCGGTTAAGCCGTTTCGGAGGAGTTCCATAACAAACACTGTGACAAGTTTTTTTTATATATAAGATTTAACAACAACAGATTTTTAAAATAGTTAATGATAAAATTATTTCAGTTAAGTGTCGTAAAATTTTTGCTAGATCAATTTATATGCAACTTGCAACTCATTTAGATTTTAGAACTTAAAGGCAAGTGATGATAAGGTTAAAGATGGAAATAATGGAAATAATTTTGTTACTTAATAGGTACAAATAAGGTATTTTTTAAGCGACAAACTTGAAAATTATAAAAAAAAGATTTTTGCTTCGGAAATGAACATCCAGATTAAAGCGACAGGCCCAACATAATTTCCTATATTTCTATGTAGTCCCAAATATTTGGTTTAAAAAATCCACTTGTTGAAGTTATATCATGAATAAAAATTATAATATCCCAAGTCTATACATAGTATGTTCCATATGCGTGAAATGATCCAAAAAAATACTCGTATTTGAAATGCAAAATACGAATGCTGAAATGCGTTCGAAACGTTGGGCAAATTGTTAAAATACCCTTAGGTCCTAAGGGTAAGGCCTCTAAGGTTTAGAGGCCTCGCGCACCGGACAGCGACAGCCACGGTCAGTCGTGACGGCCCATTGTTTGTGGCCGTTGGTTGCTGTGACCAAGTTCGCGACCTATTGTTTTATACAAGGTTATTTTTTAATTACCGAAAAAATTTTGTGTGCTTATTCAGTCAAGTAAACTGAACAACTTTTACTATGGGACCAACTTTGAAAACGAAAAAAAATCAGCTGTTCCATACATCTAGGTTCAGTGAATGTTGAACATGTGTATGGAACAGCTGATTTTTTTTGCGATTGCAACGTTGGGCCCCTAGTGAAAGTTGTTCAGTTTGTTTGTCTGAACAAGCACACAAAACTTTTTTGGTAATTAAAAATAAACTTATATAGTTAACCTGGGCCTTGTTCTGCTAGCGTTAATGTATTAATGGCGTGTTAATAATGCTTCAATAGCATTGCTTATTGGGACAGTTATTGTTGGTTAGCCGATAACTAACTAAAATATTTGTCTAACTATTAACTTATCAAGAAATAGTAGTACAAATAAAATGCACCACGAAAAGCGTATAAAATCAATTTTATTATAATGCTATCAAGACACGATAACAACTTTGAGATTGGGAGTGGAGCAGAATCAGGCCCTTGGTCGCATGAAGTCACTGATCGTGGTCGCGACCGTCTAGTGCGCGAGATTCCTTTAAGTTATTAAGGAGTTAACTTTCTAGTGTTTCCCTAAGTAACTTTGTCCTAAGTAGTGTTGTCAATCAACTTTTGTCAAAGATGAGTAGATATGATGATAACATGAATAAACCTAAAGGAAATTGAATAAATCCGATGCTCACGATAATCATAAGATGATTGCGAATATCCGGAGCAGCAGCATCAAGGAATGATTTTCTTTATTGCAAACATCCCGCTTGCTTCGCAAAATCTCAGGGGGATTGAATGCGCTGATTGGCGAATTACTGTGTTGCACTCGCCGGATGTGCTGATTGTCCAATTTAATGGTTGTAGATATACTTGAACTTTGGAACAAAGATGCTATCATGGAATACCATCGAAGCTTAAACTTGTAATGATTGAACAATTCTACAGAAAAGGGTATTTGCAAATATATCTCCTAGTTTTCAATAGGTTAAGAATAATGTTATTTGGTTTAAAAGAACTGCTAGTTCAGAAATCTACCTTATGACAAAAATCCATATAAGTAGTTGGTATCTGAAAAATATTGGATTACAGCTGAACTGTAATCAAATATTTTTCAGATACCAGCGTATCGTATAAAACAACGTGTAGTATAAAAATATACTTTATTTTATTTTAGTCGTCATCGCCTCTCCTCCAAAGAATTCACAATCCAACTACACAACTTAAATTTGTATATATCATTCCAATTTATCAACGATTTAAATCATAATTTTACAGTTTACCCTAAGATCTATAATTAAAAACACATTCAATTATAAGACAGTTTCACCACAGAATAAATAATAGTACTAAAGTACAGAGGGATCACTCTCGAAGAAAAGCCAAGTTTAGGCATAAAAATGTACCTACTTTTACGACCTTCATCTGACTGCACGGGAAATTGAAATTTATTGCATAACACGAGTGTTCCAATTCCGTTACGCGTCACTGACCCGATAACGATTGAGCGATAAGAGCGCAGGGTTCCCACTCACCGATATGCAGTTGTCGTCACAGAAATTACCGAGAAAAATCTAAATTATTACGTGCGGCGCGGCCAGCGTGCGAGCCGAGCGGCAACGCTCAGCCATACACCGGCCCGGCCGGTGCGCCGGCCAAAAGTACCTAAACTGCGGAGTGAAACCCCTGGTTTCACTGCATAAACCTTTTTTCATAGGGAAATGTGTATGCGCACCGTACCCGCCGTTAGCTAGACGCGAGTGCCAGGCCTACCTACTAAACCCCTATGCGCGCGCTGGGCAAGGTCTACACTGCGACTCCACTACCCACGCGCCCGGTCACTGCAGGAACTTAATAAAACAGCATTGCAGTGATGTATTTAGTCTGTTCTGGGGATGTATTAGTCTAAAATGTACATTTTTGTGTAAAAAGATTAAGTAATCGATTACAGCACACTGTGCAGCCTGTTACACCCTACAAGAGTAGCATTTTCTATGTACAGTAATCGAGTTTGTTGAAGATTTGTATGAGTTTTATTCCACGCTTAATCGTTTAAGTGAAATAGCCATCAAATACTAGAATTTCCGTAAGACATTTGGTAAAAATTGTGCCACCGGAAGCATGGGACAGAAAAAACAGTGTGAAAAAGACAATATCGGTATGGGATTAATATCTATCAAAAAAATGTTTTACAAACATTTACTTTAAATTTTCTAACACTGGGAAACATCATATGATTTCTCGTATTTTAGTGTTTATTTTAGTAAAATAGCCTAAATGAACCACAAGTGTAGAACATACACCGTCATTTATATTGATTAGCATTAGCATTTTATTTTATTATAGCATTAGCATTAGATTAACATTTTCTTTAATTCACTGTATCTAAACATACAAGTTTGATTATGGGGAGCTACGAATGACCGTGCAAGCATGGGTCGTCCATATGCCCACTTCCACTGTCGCTTTCAGTTCCATGTCCTAAACAATGATTTAAATAAACAGCCTATTAGATTGTTCTGTCTTGCCTTATCTGCGTGCTGTTATCGAATGAGAAACATTCATTCAAAATTTGACATTTGCCTTGACCAAGATGAACGCATGTGAGTTCCCACCCCGAATAATGCGGGGAATTACCCACAAATTACCTAGCGTCCGTCTTCCCGAAACGGAACAGCCCAGGGTTATTATAAATTATTGTGGCGATAAACTAAAATATGTAAAATGGTTGTTACTAACCAGCCATATTCAAAATCCCTGCCATGTGCCAAACAGAGCACAATATTTTTTGCTCCTTTTGGGAATTGAACCCCATACTTCCAAGTCTGCATCAGGAATTAATAACGACAGGCTAGATTAAAAACTACACATATAGGTATTACACCAGCCATCAATTATCACCTGTAAAATATTTCATTGATATACCTAGGTAACGCAAAACCATATGTGTGTACATAATATAATTCGCGTGAATAACTCAGGGTTTTCGTTCGGAAAAAAATTGTTAAGTATACTCAATCATGAAATTCATTTGCTTTAGTTAGAGCGATAGCTGAGTGCATAAATGGAAGAACTACCAGATTTTTTGAGTTGCAATTTTAACATGAATAAGTGCCGTTGTCAACATGAAGTAAGTACTGATGTTAACGTTGCTTCGCCATCTAGAAAATGTTAACATTACTTCGCTTTGCATCAAAAAGCCGCAGACCGCAATCTCGTTTTCAGCAGGAGGCCAAGACAAAGTAACATTTGCGTTCGTTACGTTTACGTTTTCCGTTCTATCGAACGGCAATGTATGAGAATGATTCGTATTGTGAAATCATTCCCTTACATTTTGTTCTTTTCGAACTCCATTATCGTTCTTGGATTGTTACTTTGTCCCCTGGACTATTTTCATGCACTAACCGGAATTTCTTTGAGCAGCTCTTCCTTCGTGATCTTTGGGATGGTGGTGACCTTGATACCATGGGAAGTCAAGATCTCGGCGCACTTAGCGCCAACTCCGTCCACAATCAAAACAGTTTTGATGTTCAGGGCCATTTTGCTGAAACGTTTCACAAAACCTTTTTTTATAAAACGTTAAAAATTTCCCAACCAAAAACATAATACCTACATTGTCTACTTACATATATGTTTTTTATATTGTATTTTTTCTATATACACACGCGATTCATATTTCGGTAAGAAACGATTTAAACATGACATACGATAGTTAAGTTTTCGCTAAATTAAAATAATTGTGAACTATTGAAACATGTGTAAATAGTGCACTATTTTAACAATATTAATTAGGTATTATTGTTAAAATAATAATTATATAATTAATATTAATTAGGTATTATTGTTAAAATAGTGCAGCATTTATAAGTAAAAAATAACTTGAGTCGTTAACACTTCGAGACGATCACTTTCCGTCATGTGTGATATTCGGCGTCGAAAAGAAACCAGTTCCAATATACCGGCTTATCGCAATAACTTTACGCCGAGTAATTTACGTGTAGTATTATCAATGCAAGGATTATGCAATAACAGAGCGATAATTATTATCTTATTTTAAGAAACAATGTGTTAAAAAAATGTGCAGAATAATTTGCTTTCACCCAAAAGTTAAATAAATCCATGATTAAGTATTAGCAATGTCACAGAAACAAACAAAAAATTAACTTCTAATAAAGTAAAACTCACTCACATAATTAATTGGTTTTCTTGTGTTTCTTAAGACGTCCACACTCGCCGGTGATCCGCAGTTGACTGACTGACGCGCTCGCCGTGACTTCAACTCGAATGGACTACTTATCAATACAACTCCCTCTTATAATCCATATTCTCTAAGCAACAATCGACTTTATCACAAAGACATTCAACACTTTTAAATTGATAACTGATAAGCGACAAATGACACTTCGTATAGCACAGTGCCTCTATGACACAGTGTACGTTGACCTACAGCTAGTTACGTCAGTATCAGTAAACAAAATTCACGGTCACTATAGTTTTTGACAAAATTACTTAATATTTATATAATATAGTAAAAAAAATCGGTGCTAAATTTTTAACTTGGCTCTTTTCGAACATTATTTTTTAGATTTTCTGATATAAATCACCGTTTGGCAGTCTTGGCAACTTGGCACTGACTTCAATATAATATTTTGATGATTGCTTATGTTTAAATATTATTTAAATTTCCTAACAGACTTTACAAAAATGAGGAGGTTATTATATTAATTTGATTATATGTTTTCTATCTTTGTTACCTTATAACTCCGTTATTAATTGATTTGGATTTTTTTTTATTTGAGAGGGTATACTTCCCGTTTGGAACCATTGTCACCAAACCTAGGAAAATCGATGAAAATCCTTATTTTTTATGAACACGTCCAACGTATGTTTGTTTTTTGAAGCTCTACAGGTATTCACATCTGGTAGCCATGAGCCGGCCTTGGACCTAGGACTTAGATGAAGATGAGAAACCTTCACACACACACCTGTGAAGAAAGAATTTCTCTACAGGTTGCGTGTGAAGTCGACCAACCCGCACTTGGCCAGCGTGGTTGACTAGGCCTAATCGCTCTAGTTTAGGGTAGGCTAGAGCCCCTCGGTGGGGACGTATATGAGCTGTTGATGATTGATGTGGCAAGCACCGTTTGGCGGCAGAAATAGGAAAGATAAGAAGGGGTAACTCGCAGACGACTCGACACAGGCAATTAAACGTCAATACGCTAACATAATATTCAAATAATGATCTCATAACCCTCATGGAACCTTCCACCGTTAGCATGAGATGATGACTACTAGACAATATTGCAAAACATATGAAACCTACTGAGAAAACTGCGCTGAAATAACGAAACGCAATTGTTGATTCCATTATCATAGGTCTATATAGGTCTATCAGCCAAAAAAATATTTTACTAAAAATATAAACCGACTTCAGAAACACTGAAAAGTTAAAATATTATAATAAGAGGTACAGACAACATCACACTTCTATATTAAAGTCGGTGCCAAATTTTAAGACTTTCTGGGAGATCATCGTTTGGCACCGACTTCAATATAGAAGTGTGAGTCGGTGTGCCAAACGATGATCTGCTAGAAAGTCTTAAAATTTGGTATGCTGGTATTAAATTAGGGTTTCCCTCGATTTTCATGGGATTCCATCATCAAATCCTGACTTTGTGACCTTGGGACCACCGCAGGAGTATACTCTATCGAATACAAAAAGAATTTTGAAAATCGGTCAAGAATTGGCGGAGTAATCCCGTAACATACACACACAACACGTTGGACACATTTAAAAATTCAAGGGTTTCCCTCGATTTTTATGGGATCCCATCATCAGATTCTGACTTTGGTGACCTTGGGACCACCCCAGGAGTATATTCTATCGAATACAAAAAGAATTTTGACAATCGGTCCACAATTTTCCGTTCGTTTGTTTTTGTCCGTAATCGCGTAACATACCTACACACAAAAAATAACATACGCATCGAATTACGAGTAAGAACCTCCTTCTTTTTATTAAGAACTTACTCCTTTTTTGAAGGTCTTCTCCTTTTTTGAAGTCGGTTAAGAGGAAATAATATAAAAACGATAACTTGCTTATAACATTAAGATGATAAATTAATTAGTCAAATATAAGATAATAGGTAAGTAAGTATGTGATAACTTGCCAAGTTAAACGGCAATTTTCTTTTCTAGAAATTGGCTCTTGTTACGCTCGCGCGTGTCTAAGTAAACAATTTTTTGTGTTTATTTTTTAATTAATTAACAATAACTTCCATCGCAATTAAGTTGTTTATTACACGCTTTGTCAATAACTGTAAAAAAATAAAAGTAAATACGTTCAATGGCTAACAAAGCTTTTCCTTAATTTTCTATATAAAAAGTAATATTTTGTGTGTGCTTATAGAATTTTCGGTCCGAGCTGCAGTTGTCTCTATCGTGCTCGAGACGCATTTTTGAAACAATAGAATTCAAATTAGCATTCGAAATCGTAAGATTCGCACACGAATTTCCGAATTCGCTATTTTTGAACATTCATTCCGTGAATTCTGCAACGAGTGGTCCTGCCCACTCGTTTTTCATTTCTACTAGTAGAATATGCGCAACGTATAAACGTTCCGTTTTACATGCGATTCATCGCTGGTTTTTTTAAATTAATGACTTATTGTCATGTTATTGCGTACCGGATTTTATTTTTTCTGCGTGAAACGGTTTTGTAATGTAGAATTTGTTTTTAATGACAATATTGATTTCGATTGATTCAAAAATCTTTAAAATTGGAAACAGTAGAAAATTATTTCGCATGTGATTTGTATTCGTGTTCGAATTCGAGATTCATTTCTAATGATTCAAAAACGTGTCCTGGACACGCATTTTTGAATCATTAGAAATGAATCTCGAATTCAATGATTCAAAAACGTGTCGGCTGTTCGGGCACACAGCGCAACAGCAATACACTTTCCAAATACTTAAGCTGCGTATAAATTACGCGCGGCAAACCCTCGAACAAAGGCTCGCGCGGCAGCCGCGCGCTATGTGGACGCACATAGCGCGCGGCTGCCGCGCGAGCCTTTGTTCGAGGTTTTGCCGCGCGTAGTATTTCCTCCTAGGGCATACCTATGGCAACTTCATCGTATCCAACATACATATCATGAAAAATTATCCTGTCTTCATATAAAAATATCTTAGAGCTAGTATTTCGTATTCCGTATTTATTTAAAACTCGTTTTACATGAAGTTTTTGCGTGATGGAGTAATAGACCTCTCTATGTTTATTACAGATCTGGACTCGTATTTATAGTTTTAAAAGAAATATTAAATGTCAAGAAACAATAATATTGCTCTCTGTTTAACATTGACAACCTAGTTGGTCAAGCCTTTTACTGTATGTATTTTTAATATTTTTTTCCAAATATGCAAAAATAACATGAGTGTAATTTTCAGGTCGGACATCGAAAAAATTTCAGTTACTCAATATATTATTATTAAAATTACTAAATATCATATTTAGTAAGACTTGTGATCGTAAAACATTTAGCATTATTCGAAGTAAGTAGTGGAAGTTGAGATACTGTAAATTATTTTGATGCATTAAAAAGTGCAATCACAAATTCTAGCTAAGTAAAGTCGCACTTGGCTTCTCATAAGTTATTTAATATGAGGGTTCTATGACGCCACCCAGAATGATGACAGCTACAAAGCCATGGGCAACGGTCGTTAGCAATTCAGCTTTGCCTACCCAACCTGAACTGGAGTACGTGAGGTATAGCCAAAACACGATATAAAGAAATTACAATTTTTAGAATATTTAATAATTTGATTAGAGGGAACTATGCGCAATAACTCTCATCTCCATGATGGCCAATTTCTATATTTCCATTAGTTTAGCTAACATTTGTAATGCCAAAAAACCGATTGTAAGAACACTAAAAATTCAAAAAGTTAAAAGCCAAATTTTTTGCAGCTACACTTCATCGCTTGAGTCCTACTTTAATATAAAAATGTGATATTGTGTGTATTCTTATATTGTTTTTTTAAACTCGATTTTAATTTATTGTAATGCGTATTTAAATATGAACTAAGGCAAATACCAGAATAACTAAAACGTCTTTCGTTCTAAACGGTACATACTAAAAGAATTACGCCCTAACTCTTATAACAACCTTATTGTTAAGGAGCTGTGCTGTCCACTAACCGATTACCCGAATTACTCGAAGAGAATAGAATAACACGTCAAATGGTTCCAATTTTTAACTGACTTCGATTCGTATGTTTTTTTGTGTGTGTATGTTACGCGATTACGCCGCCAATTGTGGACCGATTTTCAAAATTATTTTTGTATTCGATAGAGTATACTCCAAGGGTGGTCCCACGGTCACCAAAGTCAGGATTTAATGATGGAATCCCATGAAAATCGAGGAAAACGCTATTAGGGTTTCTTTCACTAAAAAGATTTCATTCACTAAAAAGTTAAAAATAAAAAATATTTTACAAAAAATAAAAACCGACGTTCAAAACACTGAAAAGTTAAAAATAATATAAGAATAGGTACAGTACCGTCATTATTGTTTTATTTAGATTTTTGTAATTTCTAAAGCCATTTAGGTGTTTAAGTCTAGTAGTCATCAGCTCATGTTACTTCTTGTGGGTTAGGACTTAAGGGATATTTATTTTATTAATAGAAAATATTTTACCAAAAATAAAAACCGACTTCAAAAACACTGAAAAGTTAAAAATAATATAAGAATAGGTACAGCCAACATCACAGTTCTATATTGAAGTCGGTGCCAAACGATGATCTCCTAGAAAGTCTTAAAATTTGTCAATAATGACGGGTACAAGTAAAACTTCTAAATTATTTGAAAGGATATGTACTACCTACTTACGATCTGAACAATGTTCCCAACTCCTAACTCACCGAAGCAACTTGGGTCACAATACGTGCCTATTATATTGAGTTAGTTCGATTTGTGTTTTTATTTGTTTTCGGTGGTAGGTACTTATAATAAATACTAAAATACTAACCCCTTACTCCTTAAAGTTAAGGTCCATTCCATCATGAGTTCAGTACTTACGACAATGTTGAAGTGACTGTATTGAATTCAGAGTAATGTAAAGCTAGATTCTTAGTGCCTATATATTCATGAAGCCCTTTCATTTTGATACACATAATTATTACTGGTGTTGGTTAAAAAAAATTATATGCCATTTTTGAGCGAGGGCTATTTTGTCATTTGAATAATGTTGCTAGGTTCGTTCATAGTGCTCTATTCTTCAAGCCCTTGTATTTGCTACTCATATTGTATAAGTTCACCATTTTTGGAGCGGCGGTCATATTGAATTAGGTCAATGACGATAGGTTTATGGTGCTTTACACTTCCCTTAGCCTTTATAACAAAACGAAATTTTATTATGAAAATTAAAATTTTCCCACGTTGATGCCACACAGAGAGAAATCTTACATACCGTAGATGAGAAAAATATTTAAAGAAGAATTCATTTTGTTTTAAAAAACAATTTGATTTGCATTCCAAGATTTTTAAATAGGTAGTCGTTGAGTTGAGGTGTGGAATCGAACTCGATAAAATTAAGAAAACAAACATTCTGTATTTTTATGCTACCGATCGATAAAGTTGATCACAGGGAACAAATCTCTCCAATAGACATTACCTCAAAATTTGAGGATGACAAAAAATCTAACAGTAGGTACTTAATATTACAGTGCGTGGGACAAGGCGAAATACTAACAAATGTTTTTATTTACACGTTTTATTAACTTAAATAATCGCTTGCCTGAGCCGGGAACCATCTCGCCAATTCCTAAAAACAACATCTTCCATTTTTATGACATCGCTCGATAAAATTATGAGCCAACCATAACAAACAACTAACCCGCCTTACAAATAAACGTGGCATAAAGTTAAACTCGAGAATAAACTAAGAATAAGCAAAATGTCTACTAATAAACCAAGAATAACTACTAATAAACCAAGAATAACTTATACTGAGTATAACATTGACATTTCTATTCATACAAATGTTATTCCGGAGTTATTCCAGCCCGCACCCTTGTATAAACCTAGTATACTCCATTTGTGTTTATTTGCTGTACTCATTTGATGTTATAATATTTAAATATAATGCATAGACTAAAGTAGTATTTATTCACTGTTTAAAAAATTAACAAATTTCAGAGGAGATCAATACAGTTAAATATTTCGTAGGGGCTGGTAAGAGCTTGGTGGCCGAGGTGCTGACGGTATGTTGGAGACGCGGAAACACTTTATACGAAAGTATAAAGTATTTACACGAAAGTATAAACAAATATTAATATACGGAAACGAAACCAATCAACAAAACTGTTACCCGGTCGAAAAACTGACAGCTTCCATATAAGATGTTACTTTTTTATAATTTTTTCTTTGGCTGCGTTGTTGCCATATTGTGCAGTTTGATAGATCGGAAGAATAGTTACACCGAAGATAAACTCCGTTTATTTGTCACAAAATATTCTAGGGTTATTCTCGTTTTATACTAAGTACTAGCTGTGCCAGCGAACTACGTTTCGCCGTATATTTTTTACCCGTTTTTGCAACATTTGTCATTGATGCTCAGCTCCTATTAGTCGTAGCGTGATGTTATATAGCCTAAAGCCTTCCTCGATAAATGGACTATCCAACACAAAAAGAATTTTACAATTTGAATCAGTAGTTCCTGAGATTAGCGCGGTCAAGCAAACAAACAAACAAACAAACTCTTCAGCTTTATAATATTAGTAAGTAAGTAAGTAAGTATAGATAACTATACCTAGTATAAGGGTGGAATAAATGTGGTATAACTCATTTTTATTTGTAAGACTGTGGTGTAAACTATCTCTAAAATGTGCCGAAACCACAAAAATTACGCAAGACCATAAAACCATGTGAAAGAAATCTGAATGTCTCTAATAAACATAATAAAGAAATTAAGTAAGTTAGAGGCAATAGACACAAATTCATCGCAAAAGTCACACATCGACACAATTTTTCTTTGCGAAACCAAAATAAATTACTTAAATTTTTTGTTTACACTTCGCCTAGTCCCATTATGTATTAGGTACCTACTGATAGATTTATTGGTTATCAGAGTACAGAGTACAGGTACCTGGTGAGGTGCAGCAGTGACGCAGTGGTGCAGTGGTTAGGGAGTGATCTCTACTTATTTATGGAAGTTTTTAATGAATACTTACCTAATACCGTTTATACTAGTAATCCTGAATTTTCTTATTTTTAAGAGGTAATTTAAAAAATAAAATGTATCGAGGCAATATCATTAAATCGCGTTTCCGGTTTTTGGCGTTTCTAACTAAAGATATAAAGAAACACATATTTGAGTTTCAGATCTGTAAGATCACTCAGTGACCTATGACATTACATTAAAAATAACCAATATTTTCGATATGGCGCCTTAAGAGACCTCTTCCAAGAACCCTAGAAGCTTGCAGTATGGCACCAACAGCGTACTTGGCAATGGACAGCTAACTTCTACCACAGTTTTACAATGCATCGTTAAACTGTGCTTCTACTATCGTTATAAGAGTAGCCTATAATCAGCTTTAGCTGTTGCATGCATTACTAAGTCTAGCGGGTGGCCGTATTCCAAGAAAAGATACCATAGTCTGATGAATAATTAAATATTGATAAATTTATCGACTTCTCGAAGCAAGCAAGAAGCAAAACTCGCGTCTTAATGCCTTTAAATATTATTGACTAACTTTCCGCTCGCGACTTCGCCCGCGTTATTTTTGTTTTCCCGTGGGATTTTTTATTCCGTAGGAAAATTACCCCATGTCCTTCCCCTGGTTTCGAACAATCCCTATACCAACTTTCATCAAAATCGGTTCAGTAGTTTCGTAGCCTATTCAATACAAACAAACAATCAAATCTTTCCTCTTTATAATATTAGTACAGATTCATAGCAGATAACACAAATAGTCAGTTTGAGAAATTTGGAGTGTGAAGTCAAAGATGTTCTGATATATCCTGACTGGCTCATTCATCGAGCCAAGACTAGTTAGTTATATAAGAGTCTGGCAGCATGTTCCTTTTATAACGCTAATAACCACTAGGCAAGGGTTTTTGGAAATTCAACCCCTTCGAGTTGAAAGTTTGAATGAATGAAACTTCGTAATAAAGGAAGCTTAATAAAGCACGCAGTAAAAACTTTGTATTTTCGCAAACAAAAAATATTAAACACGCGTGTTAGCTTAAAATTAAAAATGTCATCAATAAAAGGGTGAAATAAAGTTATTTATTAAGGTTACCTGTACATGTGTATCATTAGGGTAAGAAGTTTGTTTTTTTTTGTCTCCTTATCACAATAAAACTACCACTGAACGTTTAGACTCGACTTTTTTAAAAGCTTCTGCTTTATTTTTTGATTTTTACGACAGAAGAGCATATAAAATAAAATAAAATATTTTACAGTAAAAAAAACCGACTTAAAAACACTGAAAAGTTAAAAGATAATATAACAATAGGTACAGACAACATCACACTTCTATATTTCAATATAAGCAGAAGCTTTTAAAAAAGTCGAGTCTAAACGTTCAGTGGTAGTTTTATTGTGATAAGGAGACAAAAAAAACAAACTTCTTACCCTAATGATACACATGTACAGGTAACCTTAATAAATAACTTTATTTCACCCTTTTATTGATGACATTTTTAATTTTAAGCTAACACGCGTGTTTAATATTTTTTGTTTGCGAAAATATTTTTTGTATTTTTTTTTAAACTTTTTAGTAAATAAAATCTTTATAGTGAAAGAAACCCTTATTTAGTTAATTAGCGTTTCTCTCGATTTTCATGGGATTCCATCGTCAGATCCTGACTTTGGTGACCTTGTGACCACCACAGGAGTATACTCTATCGAATACAAAAAGAATTTTGAAAATCGGTCCACAATTGGCGGAGTAATCGCGTAACATACACACAAAACACGTTGGACACAGCTTAAAATTTAAGGGTTTTCCTCGATTTTAATGAGATCCTATCACCAAATCCTAGCTTTGGTGACCATGGGACCACCCTTGGAGTATACTCTATTGAATTCAAAATGAATTTTGAAAATCAGTCTATAATTGGCGGCATAATCGCGTAACATACACATAAAAAAAACATACGCATCGAATTGAGAACCTCCTCCTTTTTTGAAGTCGGTTAAAAACGTGGGCGAATCTGCAGGTGGAAAGCTACACCTATCAATTTAGTGCACAAACAAATTACACATATACATTAAAACAAAGAGTCTTATAAGCCTCTTTTTAGAGATGACTTAAAATGGTTAATGTCACAAGAGATGAGTACCTATACTTATCTTAAAAATAGTAAAATACATAAACTTATAAAAAATAATTTCTTTCCCCTCTATCTCTATATTTAAGATCTAAATAAAAAAATAATATAAAAAAAACATTTACAACAAAATTTTATTTTAATGCTCTAGAATGCTTTCTGTTTCGTCATCAGACCCTTGTTACTATATAGGAAGTACTCGTCAATACGAATCAAAAGAGCCCAAACTCGATAGGGTTGTGTCGTTCTAATGCGGAGTTCCTATGGCCACCTTCCAGTTCCAGCATCAGATCAGCTCCATGTCATCATAATATTGCATTGTCATGTGATATAGATATTCATGCAAAATTTCAGCTCAATAACAAACCGGGAAGGACAAATTTAACTCGCAAAATTTTATTACAGACACCGGGACAGGTGAAAGTAAATAAAAGCTTGTAATGAAAGTAAATGAAAGCTTCTAAATAAAGTTTTAATAGCTTTAATACTTTTTAATACGGATTTGTCTATGTGAGTGTATGAGAGGCTCTCATACATTTTTAGACGATTTCTATGTTTTTGTGACTTGTATTTTTTTTCACAATTTTAATAATGTCTAATGTAATGTTGTGTGTATTCTTAATTTATTGGTAACATTTTAGTGTTTTTAATATTGTAAAATATTTTTATTCGACCTTTTTAATACATTCGTATTACAATTTGACACTGACCAACTTCCAGAATAACTTATTGTAAAACATCTTTCCCTCTAAGCAGTATTGAAAGATTTATTCCTGAGCTCCTAACAACCTAATTGTTTAGGAGCTATACCTACTTTCCATTACCATCTCATTAAAAACACTTCAAAAAATAGAACTTTGCATCAATAAGTTCCCATTATATTGAAAGAACTTAAATTACATTAAATACATACAACATCACAGTTTTATATTGAAGTCGGTGCCAAAGTAACTAAGTAGGTATATTAAAATACTTTCCAGGTGATCATTGCTTGTCACCGACTTCAATATAAAACTGTGATGTTGTATGTATTCTAAAATTATTTATGACTTTTTGGTGTTTTTGAAGTCGGTTTTATTTTTCTGTAAAAAGATTGTTTTCAATCTTTTTAGTTTATAACACAGCCAAGGCAAACACCAGAACAACTTAAAATAAAACGTCTTTTGCTCTAAACAGTACTGAAAGAATTATTTCCGAACTCCTAACCTACCAGAAACCTTCCATCATCAGCTCAGTAACATGATTGATGACTATCAGATGCAAATACCTGAACATCTTCAGCAAAAACATGAAACACGTTGGATATGCCCATGAAATTCAAGGGTTTCCCTCGATTTTTATGGGATCCCATCATCAGATCATGACATGGTTACAATGGGACCACCTCGAGAGTATACTCTTTCGATTACAAAAAGAACTTTGAAAATCGGTCTATAAATGGCGGAGTAATCGGTAAACATACATAAAAAAAACCTCCTTTTTCGAAGTCGGTTAAAAATATAAAGGATCGTTTTGTCAGCGATCACTTTTTTACCGTAACGGTATCATATACTGCGATAATTTTGTGGTTTTTAGTGATTGAATCAAATGAAAGCTATTTTTATCAAATTAGTTAGCGATAAAAATGGTTTAGTAGATATTGGTCTTATTCGCAAAATGGCTCACGCTAAAAAAACGACCTATTCTCGAAATTACGTATTCTTAAAAGGACCTTTTCGCATAATACCTCATAATCCCCCTATTTGAAGTAACAGCAACTTATTATAGCCTCGTATGAAATCAAAATGCTTGATCGAATCCTGTCTGAAACTTCGTAATTTTTTTAGTTTTGGGTAGGTAGGTTTGAATCGCTTTCATTGAAATAGCAACACATTAAGCTTTTCAGAATAAATTACTATACAAATTACTAGACTATACGACATACTATTCAAAAGATTCTAGCAATACTTATAATAAGAAGTCCGTTCATTATTGCATGATGAAGATTACCTACTTAAAATTATATCAAGATTTTTTACAAAAATAAACAAACCGGCCAAGCGCGAGTCGGACTCGCCCATGAAGGGTTCCGTAGGATTTATGACGTATTAAAAAAACTACTAACTAGATCTCGTTCAAACCAATTTTCGGTGGAAGTTTGCATGGTAATGTACATCATATATTTTTTTTAGTTTTATTATTCTCTTATTTTGGGACACACATTTTACCACTTTGGACGTGTCTCTCGCGCAAACTATTCAGTTTAGAAAAAAATGATATTAGAAACCTCAATATGATTTTTGAAAAAAAAAAAATTTGATTTTCAGTTCTATGTATGGGGAACCCCCAAAATTTATTGCTTTTTTTGTATTTTTGTGTGAAAATCTTAATGCGGTTAACAGAATACATCTACTTACCAAGTTTCAACAGTGTAGTTCTTATAGTTTCGGAGAAAAGTGTCTGTGACATACGGACGGACAGACAGACAGACAGACAGACATACAGACAGACATGACGAATCTATAAGGGTTCCGTTTTTTGCCATTTGGCTACGGAACCCTAAAAACCGACGACGTTGTCTGTACCTATTCTTATGCTATTTCTAACTTTTCAGTGTTTTTGAATTCAGTTTTTGTTTTTGTATTTTTTTTATTATTATCTTTTTAGTGAATACCAGCTGATGTTAAATTTAAGATTACGACAAAGGTCAATACGTACCTATTGTATTTTAAAACTAACCTCTAACTCCTTAAAGTTAAGGATCCTTCCATCATCAGCTGGGTTTATGACTACCAGGCAAATATATGAAAGCTTCGGAAAAAACATAAAGCAAG
The DNA here is from genome assembly GCA_963935595.1 of Schoenobius gigantellus. NCBI lineage: Eukaryota > Metazoa > Arthropoda > Insecta > Lepidoptera > Crambidae > Schoenobius > Schoenobius gigantellus. Next base: position 68,185,888 of record OZ012540.1, on the reverse strand, counting down.
TTGGCCGTACCTACCATGAAGCAAAAACAAAGAGATGTTATAAGCAACTAGGTCCAGCTCCTATCAACAGAGTCCTGACGTCACGCATTTTTAGTTTTAGCTACTTAACGCCAGAGGCGCTGACTTCATGGTACAGTAAGCTCCTTATCAAGCTATACTGTTTGACCTTTGGACCGTTCTTATGCCGCTCGTAATAGTGGCGGTTTTCGTAGTGTAAATGTATAGCTTGAATGGGAGCTTACTGTACCTACCTACCTTTAAAATTTATGGGATTCCCTCGATTTTCATGAGATCCCTTCATCAGATACTAACTTAAATGACAATAGAACCACTTCAGGAGTAAACTCTTACGAAAAAAAAGGAAATTGATCCACAATTGGCAAAGTAACATTACAATTTATTATTTAATTATAATATTACTAGCTGTAACACGGTTCCCTTTTCCTGATTTAGAACACAGAAGAGAACTCGGAACAGAATATTATTTTAACACGCTACTGTAGACGATTATTATAGGAGGGTCTCACACAAATTTCCATCCCCTATTTTTGGGGCTAGGAGAAGATTTCCAAAAAAAATAAGGCAGGTATTTTTTGTTGGTAACAAAGAGTCTGTGTACCGATTTTTAGCTTCCTACCTACCTTGAAAACTGCGAAAAGTCCCATATAAAATTTCACCCCTGTTTTAAGGGGTTGGGGGCAGATTAAAAAAAAAATGAGGCACGATCTTTTTATTAGTCACAAATAGTCCGCATACCAATTTTTAGCTTTCTACCTTGAAAATTGCGGAATGATCCATACAAACTTCCACCCCCCATTTTAAGGTAGTGGGGGGTTAGAACGAGACAAAAAGTAACCTATATCACACTACATCCCTTTAACTATCTCCACTTAAGAAATCACGTCAATTCGTCGCCCTGTTTTGCCGTGAAAGACGGACAAACAAACAGACACACACATACCCTTTCCCATTTATAAGTATGGATTATTTATTAAGGGGGCACAGTCAGTCCACTAGCGCCGCCATTCTTTCTTTATTAATTATGATAAATTAAAGACGTTTCTACAAAAAATAGCACAGTCAGAAACTCAATATAGATATTTCAGATTTATATTAACGTATTTTGGTACACATTACCCGTATAGAATAGTCGTAATCATAATTATTGCTTAAAGTGGCCACTTTTAGCAATAATTCTGATTATGATTATTTCTATACTTTTAATCTATGCCTAAATAGCTTCCAAAAATCTAAAATATCTATATTGAGTTCCTGACTGTTCTATTTTTTGTAGAAACATCTTTAATTCATTATAATTAATAAAAAACGAATGGCGGCGCTAGTGGACTGATTATGCCCCCTTAACATACACATACAAAAATATACGCATTGAATTGAAAATCACACCTTTTTTAAGTCAGTTAAAAATTAGAGGGATAGAAAGAGAAAAAAACGCAAAACATCTTAAAAATTATATTTATTATCACACGAAACATACAAAATATTTATATCACGATGGCACTAGCTATTATCAGTGCGTCGGCTGCAAAGTCCTATCGTTGGCAAATGGCCATTTATTACCAGAATAAATAGTGTACAAAAATCTTTTTGACAACTACAGATTTATTAAATGAAGTTATCTACACTTATAATTACGATAATTATTAAATTCGGACCTTATTCGGACAGACTTTGACACGATCTTTGATGACTTTGGAAGTTATGTTATGAGATAACTCAATTTTAGATAAACAAAAGGCAGTGATTTATAATCTAGAAGATAGACATAATATTACATAATTATATGCATGAGAATTCTCCCCGCTATGTAAATCAATTCGATTTTTTATTCTATCGAATAATTTTCAAAGTTTTAGGTATATAAATTATCACTAATATGTACATTGAAAATACATTGTAAAATGAAAATTAAAATATGTAAATACTAAGAAGTGATTATAAAAAAAATAATAAAAATAAAACTTAGAAAAATCCTATCAATAACAGTTAGATACTGCTAACTAATCTCATTGTAATGTAAGATTTTATAATAAACTAAAATCTACACAATTTGGAGACCGTGACTTGACTTAAATCTTTGTCAAATACCGTACACAGGGTGTTATTTTTGAAAGTCTTTAGAAATATCTATTTTTAATAATAAGTATTTTATATAAAGTTCTCACTACCCTAACTATATTTATGTAAAACATTTTGAAGAGTTATACATATATTCAAATGTAAGTATATTAATTATTAATTACCGTAGGAATGAAAAAAATTAAATTTTATATAAATATTTTTTTGTGAAATGTCTTATATAGTAATACATACATTATTATTATCTGCTTCTGAATATTTTGTCATTATTTACTTATACTGTGTACGGATTATGGGTCAATGCTACACCCCACCCGTATAACAAATGCCATAAAACAAACATTCATTATTTCCTCTATTATTGCTTTTAAATTGCGTAGATTTTCATTTTTTTCACAATCATTATTCGTATGCTTGCAAAATACGTGCATTTATGTAAGCTTAGATTACAAATCCGGCTTATACAGTACCTACATAATTAAAAAAATTGTGATACTTGTATATAGAAATATTAATTTTTATTCTACTAGGATTAACTATGTGACTCTATAAGACTATTCTACAGATTTGTGATTCTACGAAATAAATTGTTCAAGGGCCGTTTAATATTCCTATTTTAAGGCAATATACTTGAGTGTACTTAAGCCTCTGACATATTTTATCACAGTGGACTAGCGGTCTAATGATAATAATATATGTCAGTGACTGTACTGAGGCGGTGTTTAACACGCACGGGTATTACATAAACTCGGCCTTGATTGTTAAATGTCAAAAAGCACGGCCAATAGGCAGTCAAATCTAACCAAACAAACACAAGTCGTGTTTGTCAAATACCATCCAATCTTCAAATGAAGTATTGAATAAGCAACAATTTAGAGCTAGCCAAACATAGTTGTATGTTAAAATTGCGATGATCATAGCAGCGCCAATAACTGGAAGCTATTATTGATACTACTAACATCATTTTGGACTAAATTTGAGTAAGACGGCTGATCAGGTCGCGTTCTGTTACTCTACGTTTGGTGATCTCGATCTAGCTAGACGAAAATTAGTTATTCTAGTCCATTCGGGGTGGTGATGCTTAAAGCTAGGTTGACTATCGGACGCAATGACATCGGGCGGTTTAGGAACACGTAGTTTCGTGTTCCTAAACCGCAATTAACTTTCGATGAAAACCTCAAAGATTATGTCTCCTTAAAATATTAAAATTTCAAGTTGTCAATCATCATAATACAATTAATATACAAAATTTTGACCGGTTACTCGTGCCTGTGTTTCACGTCCGATAGTTTGTCTGAAGTCATCCTGTCATCGGCCGGATATATTATCGGACAATCGGATCGGTAGATACTGCCTACCCGTCTACCTACCGGTACATTTACATTGGCAATTAAAATAAAAGTTGGACCGCACAATCAGTCATATCGATGCGATAGTTTGAACAATATGGGGTCGTTCAGCGATCCGATAATATGATACTATATCGAGGTATCGGTACGTTTATTAAATCGATAGTTTGATACAGTAGGTTTTGTCGATCAAATGGTCTGACACTGTATATATATGGACATATACATTTATTAGTAATTTTCCGACAGCAGATTAAAAGAAATATTTTAGTTAGCATAGGTACTATACATGTGGCGATTTTGTCCTAAGATAAAAATATGACAAAATTGTGTTGTCACAAAATAATCCTATGTAAATCATAACTAACGTTTTAAAGCACATGTTTTATTTTATTCATAATATGTATTTTCAGTTCGTTGCGTAAACAATCTAAATTTTGAATTAGCTATAACAAAATATACTGCAATATGTGGTGCAAACGCGAGCGCCACCTGCTAACGGGCTTGGAATACGTGTTAATCTGTCATTCGGAAAATCGCTCATTCGCTCCAGCACGTCCACCAAAACACGTCGTCGTAAAAACTTATTTATATTGGACGGACGGTTTATCGCGGTGAACTGTCAAAATACAATAGGTTTTCATCGTATTTTGACAGTACACCGCGATAAATCGCTTTATCATATCGTGTTTTGGTGGAAGTGCTACGGGGGTAGAGCCTAAATCGATACATTTACCGATCCGATAGTGCGATGAATATCGTGACTGGCGACGGAGGGATTGCGGAGTCTACTTGGGGGCGCCCCTGGCGGGCCGGGCGGGGCGCGAGCCGATGCCGGCGGCGCGGCGGCGCGCTATGAGCGCGTCGAGGCCCCGCAGCGGCGGCGCCGGCGTCGTCTCCGCGGGCGCCGCCTCCGTCTCGGTCTCGCTCCTCTCCGCGCTAGTGCTCTCCTCCGTCGTCTCCGTCGACACCTTCTTGGCTTCGGTCGTTGCCTGCGCGGAATGCGGCTTCATTATTGGCAGTGAATGTACAGGGTGTAACGGAACACCGAAATAATATTTAGGGGTTATCCAACGGATGTGGAGATTCAGTTGCAAAAGTTGTGAAGCTAATCTAGGTGCTCGTTTCCATATATGTAATCTAAGTAAAGTGTTTCTTGATCCTAAGTGTCGACAACCCTACGTCAGTGTGCATTGTTTCTTCCACTGTGTTTATTGCACAGTCAGCTGGACTATGGTTGTCACTTGAAAGTTTTTATTTCGGTTTAAAGTCGATAGACTCGGTAAGTATTAGGTTCCAGATCTACGACAAGCTCCTAAGGTCCATCTAGTATTTAACTTATATGCCTTTTAAATATTATTTCGGCGTTCAGTTACACCCATAATGTAACGAGGTGCTATATTAACCCTAAAGATGTAACGACTCGTTGCGTTTCCGCCTGGCTACATTCTTTAATTTTATGTTTGCTATGGTTTTCATACTTTTCTCCCGCCACTCTGTCTGTTGCCACAATTTTACCACTCAATAATATTTTATCGTAAGCTGTTTAATAAAGTATTCACACTCGAAAAGTTTTTGTTAAGAAGCTACTAATGTTTCTTCGTATTTTGGAAAATTTCAAAAATTCAGGTACTTAAGTCCATATGTGTATTTTTTTTTACATTTTGGTAAGTTATTTTTATATAATATACCTGTATTAATTTATTGATCTCGACAATAGTCGTCTTATTTGTTACAGAGTGCCTTGTTGTTAGAATCAGTGACGGAACCTTTCGTTCATCATTTAAAACCTACCTACCACTGCACTTACCCGTCACCACGTTACACAGTTTATTAAAATCTTATCTTATTAGACTTCATGTAAGCTCCTTTGAATTGCATTTTTTTCTTATAGAACTAGGAATAGAACTCATGACATTTTTAACTACAACAAAGAATGGGAACAAACAAGAAGACAAACTTGTCAGTTTTGTTTGACATAGCACTTTGAAGTAGCACTAATATTTGCATTTGTTTATACTGTATTTTTTTTAGGTAATATTGATATTTTTAATCGCATTTTTAACTGAATTGGTCATTTATCGTAGCTGACAATACATCGCAATTGTTACAGTAGAATCGAAAACAAAATATGAACGGTAAAAATATGTAGAGTTGCATCTCTTTTTTTTAGAAACTAGCTTAGCTATTGAAAAAAATGTACTTCATATTTCTTGCAAAATTTTGATGGGTGTTTTCCGTCGGTATTCCATGGCAATTGCGTACCAATAACGTCACAATACATGCCGCTATGTCGCCATTTTCTGTCACAATACAAACATGCGTACATAGAGTCATCATATGTCAGTACTTACTTAGTTTATAAATAAATAAATATTATCAAACTAATCAGGAACAACTCTGTATGACCATAACAAATTATCCATCGCAAGAGAAGGAGCTAGTTATTGATGTTTAATGTTCGTGCAATGGCGAGTAATAAAAATGATGCTGGAGTTATTGGACATTTTTATGCAATTTAAACTTATTTATATTGGACGAAAATTTAAAAATCGAATTTCGTATTGCATTAAGGTTGCATAAAAGTTGCATACGAAAAGCCCTTTTTAATGGGTTTGTTGACATTTAGTCGTGCAAAGACTGGACATGCCATTCCGGCACGCACGTAGCTCTGTAATTTAATCTTCGGTTCGACGTTAAAAACTGGGTGCGTTCATAGTTGATAACCCCCGATAATGAGTCTCGTGACCGTGGGCGAAACCCACGCCATGTACTGTTTGGTTACCGATAATCCTAGGTACCGGTAAAAGGTGTCGGATAGATCTGATTCTAACTCTGCAAAGATGACAGTGTTTATCTGGCAAACGCAAGAATTTGAATAATAAAAATATCTACTCCTCAGCACACATAAGGAGCAATTTTTCTTATCCTTATTAACGAATATATTAAAATTGCAACTAAATATACTTACCACATAAAAAAGATAACTGTTGAGTGAATGTACATTGTTTACTATTTTTCATGTAACAATTTACTCATTATGATTATTTAATCGTTTAATTTGCAAAATAATGTCCGACTTTTCCGTCATTAAACTGAATTATAACAATGTCATGTGTGGGTTAACGGAATTCATTTAGATAGTCGTCAGGTTGACAACGGAATTACACTGTAGTCTGGATATAAGAAATTTACTGATAAAATGTCAACTTCAACAACAGTGTATAAACACAAAAATAGTTATAATTACGTTAGTTACAGTCAAGAATTAGCAAACGATAATATGACTTAGGACCAGGGGCTTTACCATGATGTATGTAAGTTAAATCATCATCTCAGCCGCATAACGCCCACTGCTGGGCATGTAAGTGAAATAGTGAATTTTGAATCGATTAAAAACAACAAATATTTTTCTAGAAATACTTTTTATCAAGTAATAAAAAACTGGTCATGTGCGGATTGGATTCGCGCACAGGGTTTTCAGAAACTTTTTTTAACATGTCTTCATCACATGATACTGTCTTCATCACAGGGTACTTCCCGTAATCTATAAATCATTAATTTGCTAAGAAACATTATTGTCTTCATCACCTTAACGGGAAGTACCTACCCTTCAGGTCTTGATTTCCTCGTGAAATCGCAAAATATGCTCATATACAAGTTAGTTTTTTTTTTAAAGACCGTAGATCCGTTTGATATCTTTACGCATTTCTGAGGGAAAGGGTATTAACAGGCAGACAGACAGATGGACTGACGGCATAGGAAGTGATTCCGAACCCTAAAAATGGAATATTTCGGAATTTTTGACATATTGTTCAATGTGTATCGAGTCAAATACTAAATTTAGGCTCGAATTAATAAAGATGCGGTTTTGACATTTATGTATGGATCTTAAGATTTATCTCATTCTTGAGATGCAATTTTGCCAAACAATGCCTCAGTGTTTTAGTTTATTTCATATTCAGTTTTATTTATTTTTTCTTTATTTACACGTATATTTTATCTTACGCGAGACTTTTCTTTCAAATTCCCCATATTCCCCTTTCTTTCTCAGTACTACTGCGGAATGATCTTTCTGTTGAAGTCCTCTTAATAACCTCATCGAGAAAAGGGCTTGAAAAGAAAAATCAACTAAACCAAACAGTTACTTTTTCTGCTTGGTTTGGAGGAAGCGTTTTAACCATCTATCTTACCATGTTAATAGCATTGTTGTAATTGTGTTCCGACAATTACGGATAAAGTATCAAGTTTTTCAGAATTCTAAGTCTCCAAGTTTGTATCATCACTTACTATCACTTGAGAAGGCTGCCAGATATTTGGGATTCGTCTGGATTATTCCGATATTTTATACAGCGTCCACAGCCCCGGCACAGTACAAGATGTCCCGACAAAAAGCCAAGCCGAGAGCTTGAGCCATGTTGGTTATTTTAGCAACTGCCTTGCCGTTATTGAATAATTTGAATTTGATTGTTAATGAAGGCTTTCCCGTCGGGCTGGCCGTGCTCAATTGAGTGATAACCTATTCTCTACCTCTTCACAGTACCTACCGGTAGTAAATAGGTAATGAATGCTTTGACAAGAGGTGTCATTTTTTCGTCGTTTCAATTACCTCGGTAGTAGCCAGCTTCCTCTTCAAGAGGGGGTTGGGTCTGCGCGTTGGCGCGGTCACGGCGATCTTCGGCTTCGGCGAAGGCGACACCTGTAGCCTGTTGCGCAGACGCAAACGCGGGTTGGCCTCCGGCGCAGGAGTGGGCGAGGAACCCTGAAAGCGAAATAAAAGGCAATAGTTTTAATATTTATCTTCTTTCTTACATTATTGACGTTTTATTTTTCGGAGCTACTAGTTGACTAAAGGTTGATTCACACAGTTCAGTGAAGACACAGTTCCGGTACAGTATCGCCACCGTGCTAAATATTCTCTGTGAACGTCACTTTAGTAGTAGTTAAGTGGGTAAGTACCACTATTAGTTCACATCCTTTATCGGAAATAAACCGAGTTTACTCGAAATTGCACGAAAAAGTATGTTAATTTTTTAATTTATCTACAATTCGACATTGTTTCACGTTAAGAATCATTCTGCCACGGGATTGAACGATCAATTATAATTGTGTAGACCTAATGAACTCTTTTAAAGCCTGTATACAAAAAAAAACCTAGCCGTTTAGTCACATGATGAGATTAACATTTTGTTTTTAATATTTTCTACATGATGTACAACTTTCTAGGCTATCGCCATACAGGCTATAGACCGCGTATAAATAGACTGTAGTGAATGTTTTTTGACTCCTAGTGTTCACATTACAGGTATCATAACTGCAACTTAGCCGTTCTTAACTTTCAGGACAGAAAAATGCTTTGTAAATGGTATGTTTATTTTGTTTCCAGTTTTTGTTATTTAGTTTTGCTTGAAGTAAAAAATTGTATAATCTGAGTGTATAGTTATTTTTACAAGGTTTTATCTACTTTCATCTGTCAAGTATCTGTAATGAAATCTTACAAGTTAAATTTGACCCATTTTCCGGTTTCCGAATGAGATAAAATCTTGCATGCATATGTATATCCGTGGTGTAACTATAGGGCGGCAGAACTGGCAAAATGCCACGGGCCCCTGGCCTGAGAGGGCCCCGGCCCAAGAGGTCGCGAGCTCATAAACAACCTAACATTTTTAACAAAATTTTGTACCTAAGTACTTAAAAATTATATCTTTTGTATGTAGGTACATAAAATCAATAAGTGAGGAACAACTAAAGACCATATTCAAATTGAAACTAATCATTAAGATTTCAACACATTTAAAACAAAAAGACGTCGATAAATTGTACTGGGAGGGCCCCATCCAAAGAATTTGCTACTGGCCTCAGATGGTATAGTTACGTCACTATGTATATCACGTGACAATGCAATATTATCATGATATAGATCTCTGATCTCTGAATGCTGGAGCTGGCGTTATGAGTGGAGGCCACAGTTTTACTGCGAATCTCACAGGTGCCACATGTATTATATGTGACTGTTACCACTTACCATCAGGTGGGCAGTATGCCTGTTTACCAACTTAGTAGCAATAAAAAAAATGCAACCTGCGAGTATGACGGAGATATAGCACGGAATAAGTTACCTCGGCCTCGGCGTCAGTGGGCGGTGCGTCGGGTGCGGCGGTGTCGGCTGCCGCGGGCGCCTCGGAGGCGGGCTCGGCGGGCCGCGGCCGGCTCGGGCGCAGGTTCAGCCTAGCGCCGGGCCGCAGGGAGGCGGGCCGCAGACCGGGCCGAGCGCGACTGCGCACCGTAAACCATCACGAAAAAATTATCGAACGGTATAGAAGACTAGCTGTTCCCGCGAAATGTAGTTTAATTATTATATGAAATCTCTGCTATACGGAAGAATAAACAAAACTCGAAAAACAAATGAAAATCGGATTGCCGCATTCCCGCTTATTTTTCTGTGGCCGGCCAGCTATTCAACCATTATTTTTCATTTTCATCATTAAAAAAAATTATAAATTTTTGCCCAAATCTAAGTTACCTACTTTAAAGAAATAGTTGAAGTTAAATTATACTTAATAGTCATTTAAAAATATATTATTTCAATATTTAACACTATGTTATATTTCAATTTTACACCATGCTGTAATTGAGTGGATTTGAAAATATGACAGCAGCTGTCTCAGTCAAACTCAGTCACACGTGTTCCTTGACGAGCGTCAAGAAAATTTATCACGACAGTCACACTAAATACGCACAACCGTGCTACTCTTTAAGCTTAGATCATTTAGCCCTTTAAGACATAGATATTAATGCGTGACTCGAGTCTAGTCTTTGGCAGCCCGTGCTACGCCTGCAGCAAGAACCCTGAGCTCGTAGCGTCGTGAGACTTGAATTACTTACTAATAACATGCTAATAACATACGCTAACCGGCGGCGTTAAGGTGTGATTCAGCTTGGATACTTAATGTTTAAAAATTTAAAATGTCGGCTTTTTTCAAGATCAAAGGAATGCAACTTCTGTACGTATTATACTATTATCTATTCTGTGCTATAACTACTAAGACAAAGCAACGCGAGACCGAGTCAGTTAGTATAATTATTAAATAATTTAGTGTCTACGATTTACCCGATGGTCCTAGAGGGCGTAGGAGTGGTTTCCATGGCATCTTCAGAACCTGCATTAGGCGAAACCTCTTCGTCTATTGTCGCAGCTGTAGTGGTCGTTGTTGTGGTTCTCCTCAACGCAGGGCGCAGGCGAGGTCTGAAATTATATATGGACTTGTTGAATTGAATATTCTAGAAGCCTTAAATCATTTTATTTATACCTACTCATGATCACACCATATACGAAAAGAACGTGACCGGCAAATTTTAATGAGAACCGTATAATCGAACGATAATTTGCAATTAATGGGGTCTTTCGTTGCTAAGTATAATCGATGGTTTTGTTTGTGAATATCTCTTCACCTACATGCTTACAAAGGCTTTTTCATATAGTCAGAGTCATCGTCGCCCGACATTTTGGCTACTTTCAGATGAGTATCTACAGAGAAACAGTTCAACAATATTTTTAACAAACAACTGGAGGGAAAACTTGTTTTTTTTTAAACATGTTTGGCAAATTACTGTTCTATTCAGCTTATTAATTAATTGTTCATTAATTTTTAAAAGCTGCATTCTTATATAAAAAAAAATAAAACCGACTTCAAAAACACTAAAAACTTAAAAATAATATAAGAATAGGTACAGACAACATCACACTTCTATATTGAAGTCGGCGCCAAACGACGGTCTCCTAGAAAGTGTTAAAATTTGTCACCGACTTCCAGATAGAAGTGTGATGTTATCTGTACCTATTCTTATATTATTTTTAATTTTTTAGTGTTTTTGAAGTCGGTTAGATTTTTTGTAAAAAAAAATTTATTTTTAACTTTTTAGTGAATGAAATCTTTTCAGTTAAAGGTGAGCTGGTATTAAATTAGTGTTTTCCTCTATTTTCTATGGGATCCCATCATCAGATCCTGACTTTGGTGACCATGGGACCACCCTTGCAGTATACTCTATCGAATGCAAAAAGAATTATGGAAATCGGTTTAAAAATGACGGAGTTATGAGGTAACAAACATAAAAAAAAATACAACCGAATTGATAACCTCCTTTTTTGAAGTCGGTTAAAAATAAGCCGCTCACGTTCTTTACGAAAAATACTGTTAATCCTAAATGTTTCGGAAACAGTTTATCCTACATAAAATGAAGTTACGTGTATATTATATTGTTACCAAGTCCCAAGAATATGCTGTTACCGACCCTGAGATTATACTGTTATCGGCTCGGAGACTATGCTATCATGGCTAAAGCAGTGAACAAGACTCTTGGAGGAGCCGCACCGAAACCGTTGAGAGACAAGAAGTGTCACGGAATTATCGTGCAGAGTTATAATAATTAGTAGTGCTTCTGCTTATTTTTGTCTTCTTTATTTTAATCAGTAATTAAATAATTGTGTGGGCAGTGTGACCACTTGTTTCTTTTTAAAAAATTAACCTAGTCTCTAATATCAAATAGTACCTAAAATTTAATGATCTAATGTTGTATAATACAAACAGCTCACTCAATTTGATGTCAATTAAGATCACTTTTTACAACTCAATTTGTAGAAACTCAAAAAACATCGAATTTTAAAATCCTTTTGTTTTTAAATAGCCTCGATTCTCATTCTGTCTACCTGTTTCCACTATATTACAACTCGCAGTATCTATGAATGTAATTTAACAAGCACAAAGGATCCTTAAGGGTCGAAGTGCAGGGCCCCCTGGGGGCCCCCCCATTATAAGATAAGATCTGAGAATTTAATAAAAGAATATTGTCATACATGGGCATTTTATACTTATGGCCACAGTGCTGTAATTTTAAAAAAGAACAAAACAAATCTATCAAATGAATCAAAATCTAATTAGGTTTTGTAAAACTTTATACAATAATTGCATCTCAAGTATGAGATCGATCTTGAGATACTGTGTTTGACAGATTTTCCATACATTAAACGTCAAAACTGCAGCTCAAGATCGCTCTCAACTTTGAGACGCGTTTATTAATACGAGCCTTAAAGCTTTCGAGACTATTCAAATCTAGCGGGAATCGGAATCAAGAATATTTACTATCAGACTATTTAAACCTTAAAATAGTTGATACTTTTAATGTCTCGATTACCTTAGGGCCTACTTATCAAACAGTCTCATTCCATGTCTCAACACGCGGTATCAATAAATTTAACAAAGAACATTCTTATGCATGCACGCTTTACCGTCATTTGTCACAGCGCGTTTTGAAAAAGGTATTTCAATTCTGTTGGTATTTTTATTGGCATTCGTTTCGAAAGAGAATATAATTCCATCACTCTACCAGATATTTCTGTAGCAACGAGGAACATTTTTTTACCATTGCAACAGTTTCTAGTTCAAAACATGTGCTATAATAACCCTGTGTGTCAGAGCCCTTTAAAGCGGATTCATGTTTTGGGTGTAGAGAATAATTTAATACACAAATCTAATATACTACTTATATTATTCTACAAGATACGTTAGACTCTGTTAATTTATCAGAAAGTGATTTGTGATCTCGGTTTACCATCTTTGACATGGACTCATTATTTTGTTTGTTCGGTTGTAATTTTATTTTTAAGTTAACACCGATAAACTCATCTACTTTTATGTGCTATCACAATGACTATAATGTCACCGTGTTTCATCATTAAATAGATACACGCGGTCTTATATTCTTATAAAGTTTAGGCGTAATATTAGGTTGGGGAAAAAGTCTTTTCGCATTATAGTATGTATAAACTTGTAATAAAATCTCTTTGGCTATACTATTTGTATCTGGCTGGTTTTGGTATCATTGAAAGTTAAAATTTTAAAGAACATAATTCCAAATTCAAATTAGGAAAATGTGTGATTTTCATTTGTTTTTCGTACCGCCAAGATGAGTGAATCTAATGAAGAAATTCGATACATTTTAAAATTTTACTACAAAAAAGGTAAAAATGCAACGCAAGCCGTGAAAAAAATTTGCGATGTTTATGGACCTAGTGCAGTGTCTGTGAGAGTAGCACAAATTTGGTTTAAGCGTTTTCAATCCGGAAATTTTGATGTCAAAGATGCATGTCGCTCTGGTCGCCCTATTACAGATAAAATGGATGCCATTTTTGAAAAAGTGGAGCAAGATCGGCATGTCAGTAGTTACGACGTAGCTGAAGAACTGGGAATTGACCACAAAACAGTTTTGGCGCATTTGAAAAAAACTGGGTACACAAAAAAGCTCGACATTTGGGTACCTCACGAGCTCACTGAAAGAAACCTAATGAACCGTGTACTCATTTGTGATTCTTTATTACGACGTAATGAAACCGAACCATTTTTGAAGAAGCTGATAACTGGTGATGAAAAGTGGAACACGTACGACAAGAACGTGCGAAAAAGGTCGTGGTCAAAGGCCGGTCAGGCTTCACAGACTGTGGCGAAACCCGGGTTAACTCGCAACAAGGTGATGCTGTGTGTGTGGTGGGATTGGAAAGGCATTATTCATTATGAGCTGTTACCACCAGGCAGGACCATCGATTCTGAACTCTACTGCGAACAACTGATGAGATTAAAGCAAGAAGTTGAGAGAAAGCGGCCGGAATTAATCAACAGAAGGGGTGTGGTTTTTCATCATGATAACGCTAGACCTCACACATCTTTAGCCACTCAGCAAAAATTAAGAGAGTTTGGCTGGGAGGTGTTACTGCATCCGCCGTATAGTCCTGACCTTGCACCTTCAGATTTCCACCTGTTTCGGTCTCTTCAGAATTCTTTAGGCAGTGTCAGGTTAACATCACGAGAGGACTGCCAAAACCACTTGTCGCGGTATTTTGACCAGAAGTCCCAAAATTTCTATAGCAATGGGATCATGTCCCTACCTACAAGATGGCAAAAAGTTATCGAACAAAATGGTACCTACATACTTTAGTTAAATGTAAATAAACTATATTAAAAAATGTTTTGAATTTTCTTAAAATTGTTGCTATAATAGATGATCTTATAGTACTCCATAATAGTATGAGTAGTAAATAAATACGCCCCACGTTTTTTGACGAATAAAAACGTGGGTTTTAACGAGTAAATTAAGAGGACTGTGAAGTGCCAAATCATGGCTCGAGAATGCACTTTCAAAAATGCAGTTTGTTGGACACCGCTTAGAGTTGAAAGTCCGAGGCTAGTGCCTACATTTCTTATTGAAATATTATTGTTTCGGGCGATATCGGCTTTACCCCCCTAAACGTTTACGAAATTAGTCACTTTTGGTGTCATTAGATCCAGTACACCTTAATTTATGTTTGTACGTGCTTTTTTGTAATCTATACTAATATTATAAAGAGGAAGGAAAGATTTGATTGTTTGTTTGTTTGTTTGTATTGAATAGGCTTCGAAACTACTGAACCGATTTTGATGAAAGTTGGTATAGGGATAGTTCGAGACCAGAGGAAGGACATAGGGTAATTTTCCTACGGTAAAAAAAATCCCACGGGAAAACAAAAATAACGCGGGCAAAGTCGCGAGCGGAAAGCTAGTTCAGTATAATTTAGTAAAAAAAATGCTTGAGGTAGTTTTTAAGTCTAAAATATAGATATTTAGATGCTAATAATTTATATTCTGAGCAATATTACTTCAAAATCAAAACGCACAAACCTAGATCTTCATTATATCTACAACATTTCCAAAAATTATGAAAATTGGACTATGTAAAGAGGGAGAAAAGCGTTGTCGCTTTTTGTATAAAAATTTACAGCTTCACAACCCTCTTAAACTTTTTAATTGTAAATAAAAATATGTAATTTTTACAGTTATCTTATCGGTTTAATCGTAAAATCCAGGCTTTTATTCATCCTTAAAAGTTACCAATTTGACTTTAATTTAGATTCAACTTTGACATTGTACATTATAATGTTTAATTTAAAAACCTATGTTTTAATTCGTCCTAAAAAGAAGTAACATAACCCTACGGGGTAAAACCAAATCGCTATATGAATTTTGAGTTATATCGATCAATAAATAAATAACAACAAAAAAAAAAGGTAAGTCCGGTCAAAGGCACCACATTCAATATAAAATATAGGTATTCATATCTTCGTATGAAGTTGGTTTTTATATCTTCGTTTAATATTTTTACCAGCAACACCAATCAAAGGTATCTAGAGCAAAATGAGAATAAATATTTAGGTGGCAATTGGATTATAGAGCAATGAGAATAAATATTTACATGGCAATGGTTAGCTTAGGACAAATTTAAGTGGCATGCTGTTACATTCCTTTCATTAAAGACACTTCGATAAATCGACATTTCTCGGTCTATAGCAGCTTGTAAAAGAAAAATGTTGAATAATCCATTGGCTTTTGCTTTGGTGAAATTAGACTGCATTATATCTTGAAATGTATTGTACCTAGAATATTTACTACCAACTAGTGGGCCCGGCGGACGTTGTCCCGCCCGATTACAGCGCCACCTGCCGGGTCCAACTTTACGTTTAAACCTACCTTGGACCTATTCAAACACACGCAGAAAATTTCATAACAATCTGTCGAGCCGTTTCAGAGCTTTTGCGAGACAAACACACAGCGTTTCATTTTTATATATAAGAAAGAAGATTACCAATTTTTTGAGCCTTTGCAACGAAGAGAACATAAAGCCCTACTGTACCTCGGAGCTGGCGTCTCGCTGGGCGCAGCATTGGAGTCATCCTGCGCCGGCGCAGCTGTCGTGGAGCTGGGCCGGGTGCGGGCGGCGTACAGGCCGCGACGTCCGAACGCCTGCTAAACAACACGGTTCAACCATGACGCTCATTCGGAAACGCTGTTGTAATTTTATTTGGCATAAATGGGCCTAGGTCAACTCCGATCAGCGCAAATTTCATTAACGAATGGTAAATTTGTTTATTGAAAACCATTCATTATTACACCAAAATATTATTAATAGAAACTAGCCTGCTTTTGTTTTTAATCAGTGCGAGACAAGTACAAGAATTTTAAGATTGTCAAATCATAGGCGATTGTGATAGATTTTGACTTACCTACACAATGCCTATATGCCCCCTGTACTTAGATATGCCACGAGTATAATTATTATACTTACTCCTACACACAAAAAAATCATTGATATTATACTTCGTTGTAATAGGCTTTCCACTCTATTAATGTCATTTAACCACACAGTATTCTTATGAATTCGGGAGCTTCAACAAACTCGCCTACATAAGCATGACTATTATGAATATTGGGAAATCTACAAGAAAGTATGATGTCATTTAATTAAATTACCCGGTATTGAAACTATTTTCGGTGTAATCAAATTCAATATTTAGCTTTCATGTGTGTCTTCTTGATTCACTCTACATCAATTTGATGCATACGATGCGCAGAGCGTAAACAGATCACTTTCTAAACACACTTAAACAGTTTTGTCATTGATATTACCTAACATTTTCGCATTGCAAATCATATATATCGGTCGCCGGGGCACAAGTTTATTGAGAACTAAGTCAGCTGACGTAAGACACCATTTGTTTGGCTTAATACAACTTGATTCCATAAAAACTTGAACATTGGTTTATTTGATTCTCATAAAACATTAACTGCTAAGGCGTTTAATAAATTAATTGAAATAACTGAAATAGGGGAGAAAAAGTTGATATAAGTGTATCCATACTAAACTTGAAAATATTACGAAAGTTAAAATACGATAAATTAATACTGTCCGGAAAAATTAACGCAAATAAATATATTTGTTACTATGAAGAATCGTGCATGTAATTTTGTCAACTCTTAGATCATTAAGCTCTAAGTATTAACTAAAGTCAGTACCTATATGGTTGAAAATATAGAGTAATATTTGATTAAACCAAAACATTATTACAAGTAATCGGGCGATAGCTGATAACGGTGATTCCAAGTTGATACAAAAATACACATGTAGGTACTAATTATACAGGTTGTCCCAAAATCAATGGATAAGCTGTAACTATAGATGGACTTCATCATGGCCTCCCTTACCACAAATTTTGACCTTAGTGAAAATATCACGGTTTCAGTTTTTGATAGCTGAACTATCGCTTGTGAAATCAAAAAAAAAAACGAAATTGAAAAATTTCTGTATTTGTAGAAATGGCACTATAAAAACTAATCGCACTTGGAAATTTTCGAAAAATACAAAAACGATAAATATCTCTTAAACCGTGATATTTTCACTAAGGTCAAAATTTGTGGTAAGGGAGGCCATGATGAAGTCCATCTATAGTTACAGGTTTATCTAATGTTTTTGGGACACCCTGTATAATTAAAATAACATTATCATTCGAAATATTGCCATGAATTTCCTTTTAAATTATGAAGTAAAGGATGACAAGAAGTTCGCAGACGACCTACAGATTGTACCAACAGGCTCTGATAAAGATAAGCGTATTTTAAGATTGATTATTATTTCATTGAAAAAATATATGAAATGGGAATCCACATTTTAGTTTTTTATGTTGTTTTGTATGTTTCCAAATTTGACAGTATTTTAAACGCAGTTGTTTTGCGTATAGAGCATAATGGGGTTCGATGTCAGACAACCTGCTCGTGGTGCACCCTGGGCAACACGGCAGATTCTCTGCCGCGGTCCAATAGTCTGACGAAAGGGCGTGGGATGGCCGGGTTCAACCTGGCGGGCTACTTCGTGTGGCCACCCGCTTCATGCAGGGAAGGGCGAAGTCCCTTCTTCTTGTCTTAAGAACAGGTGTGACTTTCGCCAGAAGCTTGATTTGGGTGGCTGCCTTTGAAGGTAGCAGGGTGCAGGTGACTTTTCGTCATGGCGCTTCGCGCCTGCCGGGGATTTCCCCGAGCTTAGGCTCGACCCGCGTGACGGTGGATCCAGTGGGGTCTGCCGTCGGGCAACCCTTTACCGCACTGAGGCGCGTGGAAGACAACCGCAATAAAAAACCAGTTCGGGGTGTAGAGCGGCGCAATTCTACGCCATTCCGCAATGCAGCAGAGTCAGAGTCCGGCAACGGACATGCCACGGGCAGGGGGTCAGCGGGAACAAGGCCTGGCTGTACTCCCCTTCCCCCTGTCTTGGGACGGACAGAGAAGCCGCTGGGGTGGTTTTTAGTGTGTAGGCCCGGGCCGAGTACGGTCTGGGGAGTCCCACATATCCTGGTGGTTTGGCTCGACCATGAGGAATGCGTAAATGCATTTTCCCCCCTCCCAAAGAAAAAGGGAAAGAACATAATCCTCTTGACAATGATATACGACAATCGAAACATTTCAAATAAGAAAGCCAACGGTAAACTTGGTTTATGTCTATGTAATATAATTTATGAAAGACAGAATTGCAATAAAAATGAAGATTCCTTAGTAAATAAAGCTAAAATTTATTTTGCAATTGAATTAAATGGTGATATTATATAATCTATTTCATTAAAATTATATGTATAAATAAATAAAATGACAAGAAAATTGTATTCACATTTTACATGGAAGCTTTTGGTATCTATCTTTTTATCTATAGAAATGAAGCCATTAGAATCTATATAATACCAGTACGTATTTTGTATTTTTTATACTTAGTTACATAACATTTAAACATTTGTAAGTTTCAGTGTATTGACAATTAACACAACTAAGCGCATCGGTAAATTTGCGAAAGTCCCACTGTTTGTTGTATTTTATTGCGTTTTATTTTATGTCAATTAAACAGCTAGTTAAAATTGTCGCCTTTACACAAAGCTCTAAAACATTGCGTTTTAATTTTAATGACCTAACGCTGTTATTTACTTTTTATTGGATATAAACTGTTCTTCAGATTTCCGCGTGCTAGTTAAAATCAAAAGGAATAAAACACATCGTAAAACCGCCCACTTCACCGATTAATTATTGTTATGAAACTGCATTCTTCGCGGAACTATAGACAAGCAGCATAACGCATGATCGATTGCATATACCTAAGTAATTATAGATTCTGCGTATAACTTGTTGATGTGTTTGTATAGCAACAGATCCTAAATTATAAGTATAACCTAACTTCATCTATCATTCTTTTTGCACGGGATCCTTGTTTTTTTTCTTGCGAAAGGGGTAAAGAATTTAAACAATGACTTAAGTAACCAAAGAATTCGTTTTTAGTTCAAACTTTGAGCAGTGAAAGCTATGAAACAGAACAGTCAGTAAGATAATCTTCAAGTTTTTGTGGATTTAAGGGTTTTAAGGGTCTACAAACCTTGGGCTGTGTGATGGGTTTTTCATTAGCTGTCGCCGGCGTTGCTTCTGCCGGGGCTGCTGTCGTCTTACGTACTCCCGGTTTGCTAAACCGGCCTGTCGAACAATCAAATTCCTTATTACAAATTGTCAGCTATTAACCCTGCTTAATACCTGATTAAACTGCAGCCGTATTATTATTATAGTTATACATCATAGTAATATATAGTCGCATTAAAATCACGTTTTATAATTGTTATGTATGACTAAACTTCATTATATACTTATATACAATTTTCATAAATTGTCATAAATTCATTTAAATTGAGCATATAAACATTAATCAAAATATATCCCTTGAGTTTTTAATAGCTTAATATTATTATAGTTATAAATTTCGCTCAATGCAACACATTTTTACGACAAAGCAATCGCAAGCGCAAGGCAACATGTAATATTACGCCTAAAACGATTTTTGCAATGCATTTTAAGCTAGCAACAGTAATTAACGTTAGTTCACGCATCGAATTTATTTAAATAACTAGTTTTACGGCAATGGCCGGGTACCTGACATGACCATTGCCTGTTATTAAGTGTAAAGCAAAGGTACTATATCACAAAAAAATTTGAACACTTTAACCTCCTTAGATTTGCTTTTACTAAACAGTCAGAAACTTATTTGGCATAGATTTATGGAGATTTAAAGTTCGCTAAAAGCGGAAGGGAAAAAAATATTCTAACAGTTCTTATTAGCTATTATATCATTCCCATGCAACTTATTAATATTTTTATCTCACAAATACTTAAGCATCTCAAATGACGACAAAATAAGTTTTGGACTGACTGTACAGACTTAAGGTTAGTAAATAA
Source organism: Schoenobius gigantellus (assembly GCA_963935595.1). Classification (NCBI taxonomy): domain Eukaryota; kingdom Metazoa; phylum Arthropoda; class Insecta; order Lepidoptera; family Crambidae; genus Schoenobius; species Schoenobius gigantellus. The sequence goes on along the minus strand of OZ012540.1, from coordinate 68,165,322 downwards.
TTTTTTAAATATTTTCAATTTATGTTAAAATCGTAAATGTGATAAATTATTAGTAATAAATTACACACAAGTATTTTAACTAACTAGAAAAAAAGTCCAAAATTTATTTTTACGTTTTATTTGTTGTCGTCGTAAGATTATTGAAAAGTACTAAAAATTAAAATAACTATTGTATAGTAAGAATTATACTTTTCTCAAATCGAAATTCGAAGGCGCGTGCCGGTACTATAACGATCAAAGTGATTACCATTACTTATTGTAAATTTTAAAGAATATGCACAACATTGTTTAATTTTACTATATTTTAATAAGTAGTAAGTATTGGCGCAAACAGTTAAAAAATTTATTAAAATATATATTTGCCAAGGCGCCATAAAGTGGAAAATCTCGTAATTGAATCTGGTATTCCTTCCATTACGACATTGCAAGCGGCATTAATTTTAATGTTAACCGCTTCTCGTTTTATTCATGAATAGTAAATTAACTGTTTGGAAAGTAATGTATCGGCGCCAGCCTTCAACGTGGACACTGAATCGGTGTCAATCCGTTCAATATCTCGGCGAACTTCACCTCTAACTCTGGTAGATGTTTCCTGCGGAGCTTCGGTGGCGGTGGATGTGGTGGAAATGCGGGCCCTGGCGCCGGCGCGGCCCTTAAAACGCGAGGGCCGCGTTGATGGAGCCGCTGTGGTCGTCGTGGTCGGGGCTGGAGTGGTTGTCGTCGTGGTGGTGGTGGTGGTCGTCGTCGTCGTAGTCGGCGTTGTCGCCTCTTCCGTCGTGCTCATCGGCTCCGTAGTCCACACAGGATCATCCGTTGTCGTGCCGTCAAAACTCAACACATCGCTTGTTGGGTTGATTTCGTTGTTCAAATTCTCGCCAGCGAGGTAAGCGTATAGATCCAAGGCGACCTTCTCCATAGCAGTCATGGTCGTGTACTCTGTAGTATCCTGTTCATAAGTTGTCGTCTGTTTATAATCGGATGGCAGTTTTGAGTCGTCTTCTATCTCTTGATATTTCGCACCCGACGTGAGACTATGGCCTTCTCTAGCTGATTCTTTGGCATAAGATATTTCTTTGGTAGCTGGCAGCTCGTCAGCCTCTGTTGTAGTTTTTGATTCCGATGAATATCTACTTGGTGGTTCTTTGTACTGTGATGGAATATCTCCGGAGTGGGTTTTGAAACTATCGAGGTCAACTAATTCGGAACTGGGACGTCTGAAACAAGACGAAAATAAAAAATAAGCTGTCGAGTTTATTAGAATATTAACATTTGCATATTTTAATATAAATAGACATTACCTAATGTGCGCTCGAGTTCTGCTTCTAGACTGTCCACTCGATTCATCAGCAATATTATCAGGTTGCGGACGACCACGTTGTCTGATTGTTTCCGTAGCGCCTTCAGGTTCGGCGTCTGTGACACTAGCCGCTCCTAAATTACGTCCACGTGGCGGAAATCGGGTGCTCACTGGCAATCTAAAAAATTATGAACATATTTTTATAACATAAACCGTAACAAAACCACGCGGAAATGAGAAGTTTGTTTAACAGTATATAAAATACCTTTCTTCTTCAATCTGCTCCTCAACTGGAGCGGGAGTCAGGTTGCGGCCACGCTGACGACCTCTACTGGCTGTCGGGAGCACTTCGTTTTGGATTTCTGGAGTAGATGCTGTACTTGCTCCTGATCTATCAATGGTGCTATATTTGCTTTTGCTCTTATTCTCTTTTGCGATTTGGTTTTCGTGTTCCACTTTTTGTGGTCCATCATGTGAGTTGTGTACTGGGGCCGCAGTTGTAGACGACTGTTTATCCTTGCCATCTTTTTTAGTGCCTTCTTCTTCATCATAATAATAATAAATATACTCGTATTCATAATCTTGGCCGTTTGGTCCCTTTTTGATTTGGATTCTGGAATGTTGTTTTTGTTCAGACCCAGCAGTTTCGAGCTGAACGTTGGAGGATAAGAGGCCGCTATTGATGTCGTCAATAGTGTCAAAATTGATAGGAATGTAGTCGAAACCTTTTTTGGGAGCGGGCGGAGCAGTTGTCAAGACAGGTTTCTGTGTAGTTGTGCCCGATCCGCTGGACAATTTCCCGGATTCTGACATTGCCTCAAGGGCCACTGCCATTTTTGGGTTTGTTTCAACATCTTTTACGTACTCTTTTATCTTAATGTCTTCGAGTTTTGAAACAGGAACGTCAATTTCAATAGCCTCAGCACCTTTTAGCTTTGAACCTTTTTTGTTAGAAGCCTTTTTGTCTTCTTCTATCGACACTATACCTTCTGATGGATGTTTAGGTTTTCCACTGTAAATTTTCTTAGTTATTTTTTCATTATTGTCATCGGAATCGAACAGATGATGGTGTGGATGTTTCGCGGGTATTTTATGGGATGTTTCAAAACTCTTCACAGGGGTCTGCTGACCTGAGCTGACGAGCACGTACTCTTGTCCTTGTCTGGGCTCTGTGATGATATCAACATCGGCATGTACCCAGCAGATTGCGCAGACCAATAAACATCTGTAACAAAGGAAAGAGCCTTTAAGATTTGTACGCAGATTTATTTATTATGATTACGAAATTGTGTTTCATCGTAATATAGAGAGTGTGCTTGTGAGTCAGCAAGTCAGTCGGCGCGCCAACAAGCTCCGCGGTCGCGACATGGCACTCTGACTCATCTATTGTGTGCATGTTATACCTAACTGCATTCTCGTCATCGCAGGACACAAGCTTTCGAGTTGACGCACGTTGTTTTTACTATTTCCCTTAATTCGTTTCGAAACATATACGTAATTTACATTACCTGTCAATATAACATTGTTGCATAAACAAAGAACTTGTGTGAACTACATTAGATGAAACTGGGCATTGTCGATCGCAATAGTTGCAAGTGCGATGTGGTCGTGAGAAATTGTTGTCGAAAATCAGAACGTGGGTGTATTATGCGCGCCGATTCTATAAGTGCATATCGATGAGGCAACACATCATGGATTACTTTCACACGGCGCTCTCTCGCGTGCACCATTGCCGGCCGCCCGGCTCACCATAAAAACGCTATCAACAACAGATCGCCATTGTCCATTAGGTGAAGGAAATTGCTCATCCGACGCGGCTATATTCAAACAAATGAAAGTTCAAGTTACGAAACTGAACGATATCTCGATCGAGACCACGATGCTATCGACGTGAGTGTTTTAATTAGAGAAAATAATAATTGGGATAATTGCGCGATTAAATAATGTACGGATAACAAGTTGACTTAACGATTTAAGGCGAGCTATTGCAATTTATTTTTTTAAGAAGTGAACTTCTGAAATAAAAGTAAATCAATAAAAGTTTGCAAAAGCAAACAAAGCAATCTTAACCAGTGCTTTAATTAAAAACGCAGTTGTAAAATGTTTAGTTTTAAGCAAACCAATAGCTACATACAAAATTAACCTGTAACTTGTGACATTTGAACAGAACCCCATTAATTTTATTTAATAAAGTAACATCTACGTTTATATAAATAAAAAAGAAGAGCCTCAATAATACTTACCTGCATATCTATATTTTTGTAATATTTCAAATATTATGTGAAAAATATTAATAAAATGTGTCGCCCATGTATTTTTAATATACAGTATATAATGGATTGCAATCCACGTATATCACGTATTGCATATCACGTCTTCCACTTTTTACAAAGAAACTTTTAATTTCGATCGAGATCGACAATAATTTATATACTATTATTAGATATAGTGTGTTTTTCTTGCTACTGACTGGTATGGCCCAGTACCGGTTCAATTTCACTAGATTTAAGGTCACAGACGTGCAAGGCTATGTGAGCGGACGGCCAGGACGGAGCGACGACTATGTAAATCTAGGAAATTCCGCATTTTAGTTGAAAACGTATACAATTCACCAACATGTCGTAAAGATCGCGAAGGTGAGTAAGTCCTTCGAAGGCGAGAAGATCGTTCGACTGTCTGATTGTTCTCAGCGAGATCGAAAGAGGCGCCAACAATACTTTAGTGACCGTTTTTATTAAGACACCTTACTTGGGCATGAGTAAAAAAGATATATTTTATTTTTAACTCAAAATCTGAAATATTTTGATAATAGCTATTTTGTAGGTTCACGTATGCATTAGATTGTGATTTTCCATAAAACTGTAACAGATAGGCATAGAGTTTATAAGCCCCATGTTATAATTAAATGTAGGTAGAGGCTTAAATGGTCTGAAACGAATTGATAGTCATCAATACACATTCAGAGCGCTCAAGGTCAATCTGCTGGCCATCACGCTACGTGTTTCATAATAAGTCATATTCTGACATATGCTCAGCATCCTGACATACCGACAAAACCCCGAAACAATTTAACCACTAAACAACCTTAACATTCAAAACATTTGCCATAGAACACATTGCCGTCGCTTGATAGATAGACAGATAAAGCGCAAGTTACAGCCAACAGTCAACAATGCTATCGGTTTTCATTCACACTACATAAATAGCAACCTCGTTAAGCGCGGTCAAGACAAAAAATTCCACATTGAAAATAGCAATGTTTTAGTAGTTGTTCTCTACGAAGCAAAAAAATATGCGATACATTTTTTTCAGGCGTATTTCGAATTAAATAAAACAGGCACGCAATTCGTGTCTCACAAGCAATAAAACAATTGGACAAGCAATTAAATATTCACTTTCCCTTGGTACTCGTACCTTAAAATATAATTGTAGTGTGTACAATATCAGTTAGCACTTCATAACTGGCATTGTATAGCATTTTGAACGTTCGGTTTGTATGACTGTACACAATTACTTAACAGTGTTAGAGAACGTGGTGATATTGCGGATAAGTTATCATTAGAGTGTTGCAACATAAATCATTGCGTGAGAAAGTAAGTAGGCTTGATAAGTCGCAGCTTGCGATCGTCGTCGTGGTACAGCGGGTTGGATGAGACATAAATAAAATTTAGATAATTGAACAAAATGCATCGGACAAATCGCTTGATCACTACCACTGCGTTAATTATAGCTAAAATACTAAAGAAGAAATTTTCGCAATGATAATTTAATAATTTTCGTCACAAACATTTCATACCCGTATATTAAGTAGTACCTAACCATAGTAAAGTAACTTTAGGTACTCGCACAGTTCTTCATATTTTGCTATCTATGTTGAGTGACCATCCAGTAGTTGTCGTTGTGTTTCAATTTCTTTATGCTACAGTCTATTACACTATAATGCTTGACATTAATCCTACATTAATTTAATTTTAAACATACACAGCAACGCGTTGCTGTGTATGTTTAAAATTAAATTAGTGTAAGTACACTAAATATTTAAGTACACTAAATATTTAAAATTATTTAGTGTAATGGAACTTACAAACGTTTGTCCTTAAACAAACAATTTAATGAACATTCAATTCGCTATGATAGATATTGTGGTCATTAATTGAGATAAAAACAGTAAGTCGAATTTCACCATTACATCGGTTAAGCAATTTCCAAGCTTTTATATATATTCTAGCTGAAATCGGCTAAGCCGTTTCGGAGGAGTTTGGTTACAAGCACTGCGATACGAGATTTTTATTTAGAAGACTAGCTGTGCCCGGTAACAACGTTTCGCCAGTATAAATGTCCAAAAACCCTCATCATCTACGAGTATAAAAGATGGTTTACGAACTATTCTCAGACCTACCGAATATACACAAAAAAATTCATAAAAATCGGTAAAGCTGTTTCGGAGGAGTTCGGTTATACAAACATTACGACACGAGAATTTTATATATTAGGAGATATATATAAATGTAAAAATAAGCTATGATTTGTTTGTTAGTGTCAATCATTGAATTTCTATGATCCCTATCACAATGTTTTCAAATCTATTACCTAATAGATCAGTAAACACCTACCAGTAAACAGCTTTAAAATATACACAGCACAATATAGTCTAAGTAAGTCAAGGAATTCTCAACTGGAGAAATGTGTGTCGGACGAAATCATTTAGGCACCGGCCATTAGACTGTGTTCTTATGACTAAATAATGCCTGTCAAAAGTCGTTCATGGCGATATCACACGAATTGTAAAAGAAACTGTTGCAACGCTCGACACACGAAAAAACCATTTCTTGTCTCGAACATACCTAGCTTTTTATAATTTCACGACTGCATATTACCTACTTGGTCACAGCACCAAACTTTGGTTGACCAACTGGTAGACAAGGCTAAAGTCATTAAATGCTAATTAATCAAGTAACACGTTAAGTTATTCGGCTAAGCATTTCGATAGCTCGGCCGAGGGCGGTCAATCGTCGTATTGTTATGTCATTGTTAAGTGAGACTGGCTGAGAAAAATAGCTAGATAGGAAACAACATATAAATTAAACCCAAAGCTTTAAATGTAATAAACAATAGGTGGTCTAACAATTGATTCTAAAAAATTTTACGATACTATATACTCGTAAAACTAAACTAAATATCATTTTATTGAATTCTCGCTTCGCCGTTTCGAAAAACTTTTATGCGCGCTGCAACAAACAGAAACTGTAATTTTAACAGTATTGCTTGCTATCTGCTTGTAAATAGTCACCGCAATAAAAATACTAAAATATAGTTTGAGTTTGTCAAGATACCGGCATACGTAACTGCAAAGACTTAGGCTTAATTTCCTTAAATGTGCCTAAAAAGTAAAAACATATGCTGGTTTTGAGATAAATTTAAAACCATTAGGTGGACGCGAGCTTTACAAGTAGACCTAAAAGTACTACTACCAACCAATTGAAAACAAAAATTGTGCCTCCACGGAAAATCGAACTACGGAACCCGTAATAGACCATAAAGACCCTTAAGCCAGTAATCAAAAGCAAACTTAAATTTATTGATAGATTATCTAATACAATATTATATTTAGTTATTTAATATTTTGTAAATAATACTTTTCTTTATATATCTATATACGTATATTTTTACACACGGCGATCACGGTTTCACGGTGATAAGTGACAAATTAAGAACTTTACATAAAAAAATGACGTTCATGACTACACTTTAAAATTTGATTTAGAGTGAAATATCTTCCAACTACGGCATTTCTATTAAAATCATGTAAATGAAACATGTAAGTATTGTAAATATAATGCTATATTGTTATGTTGGCAATTTTAAAGAGGATACAAAAAAATTACCTTCCGAGTTTCTTGGCTATTCTTCTCGAGAAGGCTCTCCCAATTTCCGAACAGGTGTAGAGTCAACTTTTATTTTTCATTTTGATGTAACTTGTATTTGCATACATCTTAATTATAGTTGGGGTGTATGTTCGTAAAAGGATTAAGTAATTAATTACTAAATATCTTAGTAAATTAGTTTTATAATTAATTTACTGCATATTTATATCTTGTTTATGTTTGACGTCAATAATTGCCTGTATATGCAATACAGATTTATGGAGTTTGAATATGATTGACGTTTTTGTGTTTTTTAAGTTGGTTTTCATTTTATTTTAATATTTTTAGTGAATTTAATACTAGCTCACCGAAGTAACGTCAAAGAATTCTACGGTGGTCAATAAATGCCTATTGTATTAAAAAAAAACTAATCTCCAACTCTTAAATGCCCAGGATCCTTCCACATTCGGCTCGACTCATGACTACCAGACACAAATACCCGAATAGATTCAGGGAAATATGAAACACGTTGGATTTGCCTATAAAATTTAAGTTATATATATTAGGATATAGTTATATCCTCTCAAACAAAAACGTTTTTTTCTAAATCGGTTAATAAATGACAGAGTTATGAGGTAACAAACATAAAAAAAGTATATACAATCGAATTGATAATATCCTCCTTTATGTGAAATCAGTAAATTGCGTTTTCAAAAAAATAAATATTTAAAAAAAGATGAAAATAAATCAAATACAAGGAAAAAATTCGCCTAGGACGGGACTCGAACCTACATCTTCAACATACCGTGTTCATCATTTTTTCAAATTATCTTTAGCATTTTTAAAAAAAATGCATAGTCGCAAATATAAAATAAATATTTCACCATTATGTAAACAAACATTTTGTATTTTCCACCTAATGATGTGATGAACAACCCGCATACTCTCGGATCAAGCAAATTTTACTTTTGGAGTAGAGAAATTAAAACTTTCCAGATTCTACAAGATCCACGTCGTATGATGCCTCGATTTCTTAGGCTAGGGTTACCACTTAGCATTTAATAATAATGTGAATATGCAATATTCTGCACATCTTAATTAACAGTAGAAAATCGGATGTGGGTGGTAGGGATAAAACTGGTATCCTCAAAATGCGCAGTTGCCTTGCACATTAGCAATTGTTGTCCGTGGGAGCAAAGCGAGTGGGTCAAGGAGCGCGCAGTTCTCATACGTCCACGCCTCCTCTTATCCAAAACTGATAATATTATCAATCCATCTACGCAATTGTTGATAATTGTTTTGGTGATTGTAAACACTGATATGTAGGCGTTTGCTGTGAAGGTGCTTAAGCGCGTACTTACATGGGTAATTCTTCAGAGACAAAATGTTCGATGTCTATGCGTATATTTCTGTAACCAACTAACAAATCGGTCTGTAATTTTTTTGTTGTACAGTTTAGCTTTAACCCCTACTGGGACAAATGATATTTTTGAAATAATTGCAATCTAGGTATAAAAAAAAATATTTGAAGTGTATTCTTCTGATTCATATAGCGCGTCCGTTTGCGATTTTCCGGAACAAAATGATCGATGTCGCATTTTTCTTTTGCCAAATCAATATAAATTTTAATCTTATCGAAAGTAAATGAATTGCCCTCTTACAAAAAAACGGTTTATTGGTTATAACTCCTTTACTAAAATATTGGAGCTAGCTTTATGCAAGAATGATTTTATAAAAAGGTTTTATATTTTATTATCGGCTATGTTTGTTATTAAATAAATGTTAATAAGTTACTTATTATTTTATAAAACTGACTTCAATATTATAAAAAGATATAGAAGTTTCTATTATGGATCTATTTTATAATCTACCAGCTCCAGTGTATATCTTCTTCTAATATATAAAATTCTCGTGTCACAGTGTTTATTACCAAACTCCTTCGAAACGGCTTGATCGATCTTTATCAAATTTTTTGTGTATATTCGGTAGGTTTGAGAATAGGTTGTAAACTATTTACCATACACCTAGGTGATAACGGTTTTTTTTACAATTATTATGGCGAAACGTAGCTCACGGACACAGCTAGAATTTATATATATAATGTTCCTTGCATAATAACCTTACTATTAAAGTGAACGTTATTGAATATAACGAGTGAATATAAAAACTTAAAGCATTATGCCGTCCTATTTCCTGTACCAGGCGTACTATTTATTATCATAAACCGGTTGTTCGCTATAGTCATTGTGTTAATGATGTCGCTTTTTCCGCTGTTTCCTTGGATACATCTCTTACCGTCATATAAAGACGGGAAAAAAATATAAAATGTTCTTTCAATGTCAACTTTTATATACATGTATCAATAATACTATATTAATATTATTAATGAGAACCAGCGTTATAACAAACCTTCATGTTCGAAAAGTATCTGCAAAGTACCTTGAGATGAGAATTTGAACTTTATCTTCCATTCAAGAACTGTTTCTCGAAAGAACTTTTCTTGAATTAAATCTTTTATTTATGAAATTTTAAAGTTCTGTTTTCAGTTTTTTAACTCTGCGAATGGTAAGTATATGTATAAACATATTTTTACTGGACTCATATAACCTAAATATATGCACACAAATCACGTCACAGTTGAATTTTATAATCATACGAGTATACTAGCTGCGACGGCGAAGTATGTTTCGCTTTAAAAATAAAAAAAAACTGTAAATCTTTTTTCCAGCGGGATTTACTTACTTTTCCGGGACAAGACGAAGTCTAATGTTAATCCTTGTCGTAATCCGTCTACCTACAAAATTTCATCCAAATCCATTCAGTAGTTTTTGCGTGACAAACAAACATCCATACTCACAAACTTTCGCGTTTATAATATTAGTAAGGATTATTACGTTAACAGGAGTAATACAAAACCAGCCCTAAATAGTTGTTCAGTGATGCCGGCAAAATATATTAGATTATTACAAGAGACAGCGAGATCCGGTACCCAGTGCTAATAATAATTTCTCTATCCGGGTCTTAGTTTACGTAATCAACTGGTTCTAGTTAAACATTGTTGAGTAATGTACTAATACCTGCTGTATGTAGTCAAAATAGAAATTGTAATGTTAGGAGTGTTCTTCTTTTATTAGTGCACGCCTGCACGAGGGCCGGCTGGCGTCCGCACGCGCTATTAAGTTGGAATCGCAAACGGGGTTCGTTAAAAACTATTTAATTTAAAAACAATGCCGATCAATATTTAATGTCACAGTACATATACACAGTTACATTCGTCTTACATTCTACTACTGTATTGAAAAAAAAAATTAAAACATCAAACAATTTAAAAATTAAAAAACCGGTTAAGTGCGTGTCGGGCCACGCTCAATGTAGAGTTCGGTACTATTATGATTGTTAAGGCTGTTATAGATTTATTATTTCTGTTATAGTTTTATTAATCTATATTTGCTACCTGTTTTGCTTAATTAACAACTTTATCTAACTAATTTTCAATGGAATTTGTACGAAATTTTCCTTCACCAAGTACAGTAAGCTCCTATTCAAGCTGTACATTTACACTACGAAAACCGCCACTATTACGAGCGACGTAAGAAAGGAATTTGTATACTCTACTAAGCAGTCAAAATTTCTCTGCTCTCTGGGCGACATTATAAATTGGAATATTTAACTATCCATTAATAGAAATATTAATATTGGATATGAGATCCCTTGTGATTTATCAAATTTTGTATCACCTTTTTATCACACACAAGATGGCCTTTTGCAGTATTTTTATCAATGCGACAATACTTTCATTGCATTGCTTGAACTCCTTGACGCGGACTCTAGATATAGATATAGCATTCCACTAACGATGTTTTCGAGATTTCAATACGAAAACATCTAATAACTATTAATAGTGACAATTGGGATGATGACTGAATTCAATTTTTTAAGTCTCGTCATTAAATATTAAAATACCATGGAAAAAGATGCAATCCTGTGAAATTAGAATTAAAATCGGCTTAAAAATACATTAGATACAAGCATTTAAAATTGTTAATTTGAAGGCGATTAGACAGAGAGATCCGACATCAACCGTGACGTCATTGAGTACGGCCATATAAACTCCTTGTAAATTGCCGTTTTGCTGGAAAGAGATGGAGAAAAATCTTTTATACCTTATATCTTGTTTTTTTTATATTTATTCGAAAACCGATTTTTTCTTTCTGTTTATTACATGAATGAGCTTCTATTAAAACAAAAAAAATTTTTTTGTCATCTAGCCAATTTAGTGATTTTACGGACAATTACACGATATATATATTTTTATCTTTGTGAAACCGAGTAGGTGCAGTCTAAAATATGTAAGTGACATTTAGCACTAGAAATTTATACAACAACCACCAAAACTTTCAATAATATATATATTTTTCATATCGTTTCCTTTATATTAGTGTAAGTGCCTAATTGAATTTATTTAACGTTTTACAAAACGTTGACGCGAATTCAATTACACTTTGAGTTATATAACTCAATATTAAATCAATAAATCAAGCATGGGATGTAATTAAATCATTTAAATCTCTGATTAAATCTACCCGGGGTGTAAGTAATTTCAACTCAGTTCAATTAATTATAAGATGTTGTATTATTATCAGATCCTATCCTCATCTGATAAAAGATGATAAGATTGAACATACACGCGAATTTCACCTCCTTAACATGTGATACGTTAATTGATAATTTGCATACAGACTCCAATTCATCTTTTTGATGGGTATTTATAATAATTGTCTAAGTTTGTACCATAAATGACTAAAAATACTCACATGGACTATTCAAAATGTTTAGGTACATACCTAAATCGAATTGACGTCGTTACTTAATTTATAAGTATAACGTATGAGATAATAGTGGAAAATATTCGACAAGATACAATGATATTCTATTTAAAAATGTAAAGATTTATTGTAATGTGTCTCCAAATATATTGCTAATATTGGACAGCACGTGAACGCCGAAAACGTTCGCATGGTGTTCAAAGTACATATTCCTAGCAAATGAGACTCTGCCCCGCGACAATCAAATTACATTAATCGCGGAGACTGCCACTGTATATTACCAGTTTTATATCACTACGATCGCTTAAACCAGGGTTTCCCAACCAGTGAGGCGCGCCCCGCTTGGGGGGCGTAGAGTGAACCAAGGGGGAGCGCAGCGAGTGGCTCCAGAATTAATCTGTATAAAGAATGTTTATACAAACTGTTTATATAAACTCACGCGACACGGACAGTGCCATCTATGCGAAGTCAGCGACTTGTTGCAACCATCTTTTGAATAAAACTATACAGTAAACACGCTAATATTTTCATCGTTTGCATAATTTTTTTTACTCCCCGTTTCAGCCCCTAGCGCAGTATTTTAGCATAATTTTGGGTGAGGCACATAGGGTAGAAGGTTTAAACAGTGTTAAAATGGCAGTGAGAGCGAGATGGCGATATATGATGCAATGGCAGTGTCTCTGTTTATTGTCTTGATCTTGCTCTAAACGGTCATGGTATGGGGGTTGAGCTTTCCAGGAACTTTTAAATATTAACTTACTTTTTTCATCTCTGCTTTGAAACCATATTGATATAACAAGACAATCGAAGATATCAAATGTTACATCATTCCAAAATTCATCTCAATTTTTTAAAATATCTTTACGATTATAATAATAAAAAAGCTTGACAGATTGACTGTTCTATTAACGTATAGCTCAAAACACGGAAAGGATTAACACACAGATATAGTTATTATAATGTAATCATCCATCAACAAAACATTTATGACAACTAAACCCCTAAGAGGGTGAATTAAGGGATAAAAGTTTGCGCACTTCCTATAATGTACACTTTCCCGAATGACTATAGTATTTTATATTTACGCTAATAGTTGATTAAGTAATAAGCAAACATTGGTTTTGCCGTTTTTTTAAACCTTACTTTTAATGGTCTGAAATAGAGTGGTTGAAAGTTTTAACTAATGTTTCGTTATTTTTCAACTAACAGTTTGGAAATAACCTAAATTTTGATTCTAGTATCGGAAGTTTCGAGTAAGCTGCAACGCTCCGGGCGTTGTTATGTTCCTAACTTCTGTACAGGTAATCTTTAAGGGCCAAAAAACTTTTATCAATATTGACCATATTGATAAAAGTTTTTTGAATTTAAAAATTATTTTATTTATTAGTTTATTGAAAGCACAAATTATTCAAATACATCTGTCGTGAAGCCTTCGACTTGTAATAATAATTATTAAAACTTAGTGATTCCAAGTGAACTCATGCTGAAATTCAGGACCACTAAGTGATTTCCTCATAAAACAGCAACATTTCATTACAGCGCCAAACAGAAAAAAATATGCTATCGATACGACTGATGATCGAAACTTACGACATCTCACCAAAGAATGTATGTTAATGTAACGTATGTATAATGCTAATTATGTTTATTAATACATATTTAACCTTTGCATACAAATGGTAGATTTCTTCACGTTCGACATTACGATTGACAACCTAGAAACAAAACTTAATGAAATTCAACTTGTTCGCGTTTGATTTTTATTATAGTAATATTTTTTTAGGATTCGATTATGTATTTATGTTCTACTGTCAAAAGCTCAATGTCCTTGACTATAGAAGAGTCGTATAGGCAAGGCATCTGTCCTGCTCTTACGATAGTATCCGCTCACATTTCGATTTCATCGCGAGTTTGACCGTCATTTGTCAGTAGATACAAATAGCAACTGTCTGTAGGTCACACATTAATGCCGATATCGATTAAGGCGCAGCTCGTTAGTGAATAGAACATTAAAAGGACATGTACACTGTAAAGTTTAAAAAGTCAATGAGTGTAACAGTCCAACTTCCTATAGTACCCACGTGTTCAGCGTACTGACAATGCACCTTCCAGCGGCGGCAAGGTCCGGCGGGCCTGTCAAGCGTCGAGGCCAGTGAATGTGCCAGCAAAGTAACTCATGAACGTATCGACACTGGCAACCTCTCTTTTACTCGTTTAACAAACGAAAGGGAAAATGGCATGAGTCACAATGGAAGCACGTCGGTATATGAGTCCTCGTATAAGCTACGCCGCAGTGACTTTCAACGCCATAGCCGATCAATATGCGGGAATGCCACCGGCTCACGGAGAATTTACACAAAATGTTCACACAATGACCATTAATCAAAAGGTACTTGTGTAAAACATACTGATGTATTTTAACTGTACATATATATTTCGATGGTACGAGTATTATGGAATCTTAGATACAAATATAACCGACTAAAATATAGCTGTGCCCGCGAACTACGTTTCGCCTTATAAAAGACTTCAACGCGTTCTCAGTTATGTCTTCTATATTTTTCCCGTTTTAGCAACATGTTTCATTCATTCTCCTCTCCTATTGGTCGTAGCGTGATATTACATAGCCTAAACCTTTCCTCGATAAATGGACTATCCAACACAAAAATAATTTTTCAATTCGGGCCAATAGTTCCAGAGATTAGCGCGTTCAACCAAACAACCAAACAAACTCTTCAGATTTATAATATTAGTAATAGATACGAGTAGTATAGATATACTCGTAAAATAAATGACATGCCACCACGTATAGGTAGACATTGCGAAAGATACGGCAATACGGACTGGCTGTTTTGAAATATTCCTTTTTCTTACTTCCTTTTTCTATGAATGTATTTTAATGATAACATATCACACAAATGTGGTATAAAGTTCATGTTGGTATGGATATTTGCAAAAACTTTCAGTAGTGCCTTGTAAAATCACTAGACTAAACTAAACTAACAAAGCTAAATCCTAGAAGTTCAACAAAGGCAAGAAATATAATTATTTGGTTTCACATTATAATTATAAAGGTGCTGATTTCATAGCAAACTTACTGTTTGTGATAAAACGCATAATTAAAAAAACCAGTAGTATTTCGATAAACTCTGGATAATTAAGGTTTTCTGATTCCAAGAACTTAACCCGTTACATAACAAGGAATGAACTTGTTAAATGAGGAGCTTCACACTGCTGTTCCACTACGCACGGTGCGAATCATATAATGTATATACTATGAGAATTTCGGAATACAAATATTGTTCTAAAATATGTGTAAATTATAAAGCTCCGCTGTTACATAAAATCTCATTTTAATATCAATTATGTTACAGTCTTTAACGAATTTGCAGGATTTATAATTTTTATTTTATTTGGAAAACAAACAGTATCTTAAAACTATTCATCATCTACTTAGACGACTATAAACTATTGATATTTTACAAGGAAGCTCAAGTAAAAAGCACTATGTACTAAGCAAATCTAAGTCTGGAATGTCACCGAGTTCATTGATGGATTTGACAGATCTAATGTAAAAAATATTTTTTTCAGTAATTAGTATCACTTTGCGAAATAGAAAGTGGGTATTGAAATCTGACAGATCTACTAGAGACACTTAGGTGAACTTATCAAGCAGATAAGGGGAGTCTAATTTTGACTGTGCTATTTTAACTAAGAACTTGACATCAGTAGTTCTTCTGCGTGCACGGAGTGGTAATAGGTGCCGTCTTTTACATCTGCTCATAGCTCTCATCAAAAATCCGAATAAATAGTACATAAGGATATTAGAATTTCATGTTTAAAATAATAATAATATCTTTAATTCGTTTTTATCACTAATAGCGTTTTTTTTATAAATAGAACTACTCGTAAGTACAAGTCTCTGTAGCACAATTAAATTTTATGACGGTCGTTAGTATGACTGTTTCTTTTGTATATTTTTCTCATTGTCAATTCAAAGTCATTAAACGATAATTGACCTTTATACATAAATGCTTATAACAAATAACAATATTTTATTGATTTCGAATTTGATTTCTTATATTTAAATACAGTTAGGTTTTAAAGGAAAAAACTTATATAGGTACTTAGAAGTAATTGAATTAGATTTCTATTTGTGGCTTGATTCACTTTTGATGAATATTTGCCAATTTATTCTGATTCAGCAGCAATGATAAGTCAGTATTAATTAACCTTTGGACGATTCAAAAGAGCTTTCAATAAAGACATATTTAAATAGAGAATAATTTGATTTAATTTAACATAAACCTATCAGAATACATCCCATTCTCTTGTTTCCTTTGACTGGTTATCGGTAAGATAGCAAACCACTCAAAGGAAATTATTTTCCACCTTCTTCCGTAAATTTCCACATGGCAAGCTAATCGTAGCGCACTTACCGTTCGATAATGACGAATTAAAGCCATTAAGGTGCTTATGCACGATACAAATAGGTGGAGTACGTTAAGGGGCGAGGTACTTGCACCTGTGGCTCGCTAGGCTACGGTATCTGCTCAGTAAATAGGTGAATTCTGGAAAAAAATGTCGATATCGCTCCTATTTAATAATGGGCACCATTTGCTTTTTTAAATTTAATATTTTAAATAAATGACTGCATTTAAAGTAAAATTATTTTTTTCTAATATGTTTTAACATCTTGGTTGGTGACATAATAGAACTTAGTAATCTATTAGTTTAATATTAGTTTCTTGATTAAGTATATCTCCTTTCATATCTTTCAGTTGCACATCAATTGAAGTATGCCAGAGCACCACGTCATTACTAATAATATAATAGAACTCCACTCGAACGATTTCCGATCTACTGATAACTGATATTTTTACTACATTTACCATCGTTAACCATCTGGACTCTCTCGCCCTTTACACGATGCATGAAACCTGCGCAAGTGCCAAAAAAGCGCAAACTAAGTAGTTTGTGCTAGTGCACTGTGTAGAAGAACCTTAACTTTGTTCCGACACGGCCAGTGCGGACCCGTGCCGCATAACAACCGCTACGGTTCATCAACCGCGCTGTTTTAAACCACTAACACGTAATAATTAACCCGTGCATCGTGATTAGAATGCCTTGACGTAGGCTCAACGACCGTGCATATTATTTATAATTCAAATAACTTAATTTCAACACGTGACTATGTTTCTTAGTTAAAAAAATAAACACATTTACGTAGGTTCAGAAAAATGAATCTACGTGTTTTATGTAACACAAATTAATCACTGGGAAGCAAAGAGAACGAGTTAGTGCCAAAAACCTCCGTGCCTTCAAAATCATTGGGGCTAGTTTTGAGAAAAATAAAATTCATTCATTAATAACTAAATATGAGAAATAAATTTTATTTACTTTTTACGTGTGTATCATACATAAAAAATAAGTTTGAGAAGTTATTCAAGGGTATCTTGGTTACTCGGATTCTTTGCTTCCGAAATATTGTGTCTCACTCAGTGAAGACTCTCACTCAAAGAAATAACGTGCTGGTCCGACGATCTGTGGAAGGTCGTGTGAGGAGAGGAGTATTATGTACATAGAGTGGATGTCTCTTGTGTGAAATGATGATGATGATGTTGTTTAATAAAATTGACTAAATTTGTATAAATTTCCTAATGATTCAATTCCATAATCTCGCTTCATTTTTTTGCTCTATTCTTTATTTAACAACTTATTAATTTAAGCTTATGTTCAGTGTTTTTTTTAAACGTCGCCCCACACTAGGATTTTCTCCTGTGTCGTGGGTGCAGATACAAACATAGAATATCACATGCACATACGTCCAGACCGGAACAAATTATTGTAGGCCATACAAAATATTTGTCCCGTACGGGAATCGAACCCGCGACCCGTTGCGCAGTCGGCGATCAATCGATCTCTGCGCTAACCGTGTCGTCAAAGTTTTTATCATGATTTAGTTCAAAACGAATTTTATTTTGAGTACAATAATTATTTACCGATTTTTGGTATGTCGGTCTGAGTTTTATTCGAAAAAACTTTAAAAGTCTGAAAAAACTAAGCCTATGAAGTAATACAAAAATTATAGGAAACATTTTCAAAGTTTAGGCATTTAATTATAGTAGTATCAGTTATGGTAACAGGGTTTTTCAGATTAATTGGTAAGAATTGACAGGTAAAATAGGTGCTATGCCTGCTGTTAATTCTGTTGGTTTTAGTGATCGAGTCAATTTGTTCCCTAGCAAACCATAAAGACAGCCAATTCCAGGTCATATTCAACGCTAATGAAATAAAACCAAACAATTGATAACGTTCAAGAAACAACTACATACTAATTTTATGTGCAGCTCCCACCATTGAAGAAGCGACGCTTTGCTCATAGTGTAAATCTTTGCTCATGTGAACTTTACACACAAAAACGAACAATGGATATTACTAGTATTACGACATTTAGTTATATGGGCTTCTAGGTCGATTGCTTACCCGCTTCAAATCGAACCAGAGTAGTGCAAAAACTACTTATAATACAGTCATCAGAAATCAGTGCACTGTTTATTTGTATTTTTGTTACGGTCGGATACGTCAGTGGCCAGAGGTGCGAGCATGGAACTCTCTATAAACAAAATTTGACGGCTAAGATCGACATACTCTACAAAAATCGATAAATTTGACAGTTGCTTTTGTCTATCGATAAATATCCATCGACAGTCGACAAAACTTCGCATACAAAATTTACGTAAACTATCGTAAAGTTACCTTGGTATCTGTTAGTATTCTATTGCAAAGGGAAGTCAACTGTGTTGTTTTATGGCATGAAACTGAATTTCAACATTATGGCGTTAAACCACTTATTTTGGCCAACATTACATAGTGTTATTATGAAATATTCACACAATCCTAACATAAATGCGAGAGTGAGGTTGTTTGTTTGTTTGTGACGCTTTACGCCTAAACCACTGAACCAATTTTAATGAAATTTGGTACAGAGATAGCTAAATCCTTTAGAAAAGACATAGACTACTGTTATCCCGAATTTTAATAAGTTCCTTAGAGGACGCAGATGAAATCGCGGGCAGTAGCTAGTACTCAATACATATGGCTAGATAGGCTTATTTACAATAATGACGAAAACGAAAAAATATATATTGAGCTTGCTTAAAAAAAATCCTAAATATATGACTATAAAAATAAACCTTCATTCCATGTAGACTAAATCGTAATTATCAACAACGGCAATTAGATTTTTTTTACAAAAAGGATATATTTTTATCGTTATAGCACAATAATCGGTTAGATTTTAAATAAATGCTCCAGTTATCTAACAATGTATTTAGCTATTGTAATCACTCATTTGCGATGAGGTACATTAGTAGTTGTATTTAATAATAGATAAGTGAAGAAATACTTTACGTATTCCGAGCGCGTTACGCATAGAAACTTTATATTTAATAACGGTGAACAAAGTTGATTTTAACAGAATGTTTTGTGATTTCATCGGTGCTCAATTAAGTATGCAGCCAAGCCGCTGCGCTATCACAGTTAGGCGTACAGAATACGTGCCATGGATGCCTCCGCGCCCGCGCAGTTGGTATTCTGCGCAAGCGCATGTTATGTTCAACTATGCCTGAAATCCACAATGTGACTGCTAAAACGTATTTTCTTGCTGCAAACTATGCGATTCACACTAGTTTCTTCTACTTTTACTTGACACATTATATGTTAATTTCAGTTATAATATATTTAGTCTTTATTATAACTTAATGAACTTCTAACGAAGTACTGTAATATAACAACGATAACGCAACCCTTATGATAAATGACAATGGGACAATCAACTCATACGAACATGAATAGCAACCAAATCATATGAAGACAATAGTAATGACGATGGCGATGGTATGAAAAATATAAGTATAGCACTTTTTTTTGGCTTACACGAAATCACCAAAAGCTACTGGGATAAAGCAATATAAAGCTAAGAAGTGGGTACTCCCTACGTCACAACTTTCTTAAAAATGTACACAGCCATGACGTCACGCCACATTTCAAATTAATGTATCATCATAAGTTTTTGATCGTGTAATTAAAAATAATTTTCCAGTGTGCTATATTTTTTCATGAGCTACACGATAGACATTATAACAAAATTTTATAATCTTTCCAATTCCTTTACACAGTTCAATCAAGGATATTCCGATATTCCCTGTCCGAGAAAATAAAGTAATATGTTTGTTCAACCCATTCAAGTCATGACCTTGCTTCGCTTAGTTGTGTCAGTCAGTTTCAACTGCAAAGAGCAGGCGTAGCGAGGCGAGATGCTGAGAACACCGATGTGCATACGTCCTCCAACTGTGAGGGTGTCAAGTCAAGGTCTCGCCAAAGACGCTTCCCGAGCCAAAAACAACTTTTACCACGTTGCCGTTGCGCAGTTCACCTGGCCATAAAACACGTTTGACAAAGGAAATCGCGCGTAATGCCACCGCCAGTGTTCCGTGCCTCCTTTTCCTTTTTATATATAAATAACATATTGAATGAATGTTTATTTCAAACATAAAACAACCATTTCTGCATGGTCACACTTGCATTGATCTACAATGAAAGATGCGCACATTGAAACTATTAACTAACAAACCATGAACTCCTATTAAAGCATTACTTTTGAAATGATCACTTTATTATTCATTTCAGTTTTACACCAACCGCAAATTTTCTTAGTGTGTTTTTAATGAAATTGAGAAAAAAATATTCAAATTAATTCATTAAATCAAATTAATTAAGTATATTAGATCGATAGGCCGCGGAAGTATATAAAATAATTACAAAAGTTACAAAAAAAAATCAGAGATTTCGAACTTACTGGGATGCTTGACAGTAGATCTTTACGTATTATAATTATATTTGCCATAAAAGCAGTATCGGGTTATAGCATCTGTACAGATTAACTCTATGTCTCGTTCCATATGTTGCTATCAGAAACGAAAAAATCCTCTAGGCTCAACTTTGGCCTAGATACGATTCATAACTGTTCTTGAAATTCGCCATCTATTGGTCGTTTTGCAACGCCGCAATGCAACCCGCAAAGGTCAAATTCTCCGAGATGCCACAATAGTTCGGCTAGCTAGAAAGTCAACGAGCTATCAGAGCCGGGGCGCACGCGCCGGATTATGTATTCAACGAAGATTGATAGCACGCATAGTGCGTCGGATAACATGTATTATTCATTTGTTATCTCGCAACGAATTCCGCCAAAGGTCATCGGCAGGAAAGTGAAAAGAGTGAAGACGAAAGTGTCGTTTACAAAACGCGGAGAATCATAAATATCGGATTATATTCGCTACCCCGGCGTGGAACCCGCGGAGTGCCTACTTTGA
This sequence comes from Schoenobius gigantellus, assembly GCA_963935595.1. Lineage (NCBI taxonomy): Eukaryota > Metazoa > Arthropoda > Insecta > Lepidoptera > Crambidae > Schoenobius > Schoenobius gigantellus. Next base: position 68,143,961 of record OZ012540.1, on the reverse strand, counting down.
CGCAAAACAAACATCGCTGTGACATGCTGTGATGAAGTAACATAAAAAATTACGCAATTTAGGCAAACAAAATCGATTTACACTAGCACACATGCATCTAGGTTTCCCAGGCTTCCAACAAGAATATTTTGATTTTGATGGCGCGAGATGAGTTCATCGTTTACATATTAATATATTACGAAATGCACATACCATTACAGCTTATATAAATTTCATACTCATAACATTGATATTATACCGGACTAATGGAATTTTAAACACTGAATATTGAGGTTGACTCAATCATGATGTTCATTATAGACCGAGTGCCTACTCCATGAAAACCTATCTATCGAAATACAGAATGGGACATTGAATATACTGATTAAGGCTATTTGGGTGCCTACAGTAACTTTTCAAATTTGGCCGCATAGATTTTTGACCCAACATTTGGTCTAATCAAAATATTCGTTTTGACGTGTAAATTTTAAATATCAACAGAACAACCTCCGGGCATCCTCAACGCAAAAATTGATCATTAATTAATGGAGGGTTTGTGGCCATATGGAATTTGGCATCTTGAATCGAAGTTTTGCATTTATACTCGCTATTTTTTGAAGCAAGCGTATGTCTCATGTTGTTGGCCTACAATCTATATATAAAAGGAGAAGTTCCCAATAAGTCCATGATTCCCACGTACTGACTTAAAGACGCACGCATAGCTGTAACCGCTAATGGTAGAAACGTGAAATTTGGACAGTTGTTTTATTTCAAAATGCGGACGCACACTAGGAAAGGATTTTATAAAATCCTTAAGGGATAATAGAGGTTGCAAGTTTGTTTGGAAAAAACTTTAAATCAGCAACGATTTGGATTAAACTTGAGATTCATGCTTTTCAAAACATTTCATTACGTGTTTCGTGGTTTATTAGAATTCACCCCTTAGGGTGCAAAATAGGGGTTGAAAGTTTCTATTGAAAATATTTAAAATCTTCTCTCAAATTTCTATGAAATTAATTATCCGAGCTCCTAAATATAAATAACAATCTTCTATATAATAGGCTACAAAATTACTTTAGTTACGGAAAAATATAAAACGCACACGGAAAAACAATAATAACGCGGGCGAAGCCGCGAGCGGAAAGCTAGTCTAATATGTTAGGGCTCTTGATTTAGCTAGACGCTATCGGTATTACCCACTACAAAACATGTACAAAACATTGTCTAAGTTGGTTTAAACATGATGCTGTTTCATTTTTGTTAATAAATTAGAGACAACGTTACTTTATTAGTAACACGTTATAATTTTATGTGGATTTCATTGATAAAGTATTGTTGAATGATTAAACTTCGTAACAACATTTTGCGAATAAAATACTCGTAGTATAAGTTAAGTATTAGGTACATACGCTTACTCCCAAGTAACTCCGAACTGTTAGGCCGTACGCTTCACGCATCTAGCTTAAAAAACTCTTTAAAATTATAAAAAAAACTATTATTGTAGGTATGTAAAGTTTTCAAAATTCACCCAAGTCGTTAGTGAAGAATGAATTTCTACCTTGCCATAAGCGGATTATACATATACTCATATGAAAAGTCTTTAATTCTTGTAAATGTATAAATTACGAAATGTACAGCATAAATTTAAGGAATCCAAGCATCCAGTCACATTAAAGCTTGAATAATGGTTGCGAGTTGACCACAATTTTTTTAAACCTGCAAAGGTATATCGCTTATGTCAGAAGCTTTTCCGTCTCCCACCGGTAACCTCTTATATTTGGGATATTCAAGTAAAATTATGTATTGTTTTTTGAGATTTGCAACATTATATAAATAGATTTGTAGCAGGGGAGAGCGTGACGAAATATTTGTTTCTTTATTTTAATATATTTTAAAATATATTTGAAATATTCGGTACTGTACTAATTTATCAATCTTATCTAGTCTGATAACGTAAATGCTAAAACACCAAAAAGTTCTTAGCATTTTCTTAATAGTAAGCACTTCAGATTCTTATTGACATCACACGATGAATTTAAATGTACACTCGTATGCAAATTAATAAGTTTTATCTGGCTATAAACCAAAATATTTAATGGAAATGGAAGAAATTCGAAAAACGAAAATCACATTGTTACTTGGCAGGATCGAACCTCGGACCTCCCGATTAGAAGACCAGTGCTAAGTCTATAGGGTTACCGATGCTGAGAATATACATACAGGCGACTAAATGCACTGGAGGGCAATTCATATACTATGTCGATCCGCGCCCGCATTCTTTTCTAGGGAGTAGATTGCTACATTCAGTGATTCTATCATAAGAACAGCTCCTGTAATTTTCCGCTTCAAGCCCAACCAGACTGAAACTGCATTGCATCAGGTTACAGGTTTACAGGTAGGTCGACGTTGCGAGTGTGACCTACTGATTATAAAGAATTATAAAACATAAGTTTAAATGTGTATCCTTTCCTTCCTTTTTCATTCAGCCATATGCCTGTGGTCTAGGAGTGAGCGATACAAATCGTATACAGATACAATATCTATGTACCGGCACAATATCTAATATCTATATATGGCTCGGCGCACAAACTATATATTGGATATCGCACAACTTCACCGACCGGCCATAACCAAGTAATAAACAATACGCATATACCCAAAAAATGTATGATACTATACTCGGAAATCTGACTGAAAACATAGATACGACTGAGCCACAGTTTAACAATATATAGCGAGCGAGAAATATTGTTATGTTGGCAGATCGAATGACCGTATCGTTTTAGTTTGAACGTTATTAGCAACAAAATAAGGTTTAATCTAAAGTTAATTATTTGCAAAAAAGTATGGTATTACTTTGACTCAAGTGTTCAGAAACTATTTATTTATTACCTATAATCTTTCAATGAATGTCAAATTATTTTATACCTTATGTTTTGCAACGTAAAATCTCAGTGTCGACAGTCGAATTTCATAGATATCATTCAAATCGACATACTACATTTATTCACAAAACCTTAAATATTTAAAAATATGTGTAAGATGTGACATTGTGTGGTATATCTAGGTTTCAGAGTACCATAGATTCCGACCAATATATAGATATTGAAATATATAGTTTCAATATCTGATATTCAAAACCGATATATAGATATGATACAATACAGCGAAAATCCGATATTACCCATGCCTACTGTGGTCATCGAACAGAAATATGTTATATTTCAATGACCTTTTTGGAATGCGCCACATTTTTTATTTAAGGCAACTTGCATTGCAACAGCTGCTATACAAATATTTAACTTTCATATATTAAAGAAGATACAGAAAAGTACTATAAGTATCTGAATTTTACGACAAGCACCCGTTTATGATCCCTCAATGGAAGAGGCGTTGGGTAACAATAAGGCTTTGTTACTAATGCATACCTTGAAATATTGCTTCAAGTAGGTACATTTTTTGCAGTTATTTTTAAATGTGGTGAAAAATAAATAAATTAAGTCAAAATTGTCGTATATAGTGTTGTAAATAAATTTTCCTCTCCAAATTGTCAATGAACCGAGTGGTCAATGCTCTCGCCTACTAATCTAGAAATTTCAGGTGCGAAACAAAAAAGTTTTGTGATGAAAATGTTTATGCATGTTTATTCTATATTTTAAATATACTATACATAATACCTACCATTCGTTAAAATTTGAACCTCTTGATGCTTCACAATGAAATATGTTAGCGGGGTCAATAAAACTCATATCAAAACCATATTTATAATCTGAACAGAAATAAATAACAAATAAATAACAGTGCTTATAATGACAGGATATATGTGAGTGGTACCGTTATCAGCTTTAAAAGGTAACTTAATAACATAGAGCCTGAATATAGTCTTACAAATGATCACACAATTCTGTAAGGACAGTAATAGCATCCTATATAGTAATACTGTATGAATACAGTAGAAGGTACACACGCCATCACATCAGATGATCAGACTAAACATTTCTGTTGGAAAATGGTACTTATTACAACTACATAAAATGCCACAGGGTTTACCTTCATGTACTGTCGTCCGTACATAGGTACCAAAGGTCACAAATACAGGAAGAATAATTGTAATAAATGATACGTTTTACGATTTAGAACGATTTTACGGTCATGAATCTAGATATTATTATAAAAATGTTAATGTAAATATCCATCATAGTTTTCATAAATATTAGGTGGCAGATAAGTGTTACCGTTTTTGACTTTAGAATGTTATTTACAAACATAGAATCTGAACTTCGTCTTACAAGTGAACACATAATTTTGCAAGTAGTACTCGTATAGCTATATGGTAATCTATAAAAAATCAATGTATTACTGTATGTTTGTTTGTCCTCTATGCGTTCCGAAACCAATCATCAGATTGTAATGAAACTTTGGTAGGGTGTTATGGGGACACCAGTGAGGGTTCCTAGCAAAAAAAGACATTTACGTGGCATTGCAACGCATGCCGGGTACAGCTAGTGCTGTATAAAAACGCAGAAGCTACATTTATGTGCTGAAGACATTACAAATACAGGAAGAAGAATTGTATAAAATGATAAATTTTACGATTTAGAGCGATTTTATGATCATGAATCTTGATATCATAAAAATGATAATGTAAATATTCTTCTTGTCTTTATTTAGCTTAGGTGGCATACAATGAATACGAGTATGTGGCCTATAGGTACTAAAGCGACCAAAATCGTGTGCACTATTTTTATAGGTAGGTACCTAATCTAAAAAAACTGTTGAAGTAGAATTCAGTCAAGAATAATTCATTTATATTATATCTCTATTTCATATCATGTATGGCTCCATTATACCTACTGTATAGTGGAAATTGTAAAATTAATTTTCAGATTCCCCCTTTATTTTTTCTTCACAGACCCAATTGTTTGTATGGAGTCCCCATTGGGGACTTCCAAAAATAATTTTACAATTATGAATTTTCAATGACGTCATAAAGTTGATACATTGATTCTTAATATGCTCTTAAAAGGGTTCCAGGGTTTTTGTTACACACTGTTTAATTTAATTTTACACTTTACTTTGCCCTGAGGTTGACAGAAATTGCTATTTTGGAATAAGGCCGCCTTTTGTTTTTATTTTTAGTTATTAGTTACATTTGAATTGTTCTTTGTTCATGGGGCTGCAAACAATAAACAGTAGTAGTCACAAAGCAGAGTAGTGCTTGCATTGCGTGTTCCGGTTTGAAGGGTATATGGAACACGCAATGCAAGCACTACTCTGTAGGGTATATGGCACTGAAATACTGGGTACCGTGACTTTACATCTTAAGTCACAAGTTGGCAGCGAACACTGTGGCTCTTGGTGGGTTGTAGTTTTACTGCGAATCTCACAGGAGCCACATGTATTATAGGTGACTGTTACCACTTACCATCAGGTGGGCTTTTCACTTGTTTGCCCACTTAGTAGCAATAAAAAAATATAGTCCGCCAAAAACAAGCCTTTAAGAGCAAGCCGCCAGAGCTTAAGACGCGGCGATACTTGCTCCGTAAGCCAGTTACAAATCGTGGTCACAGTACGAGGCACGCTGCGCTTTGCGCAACGCACGCATGCAAGACCAAGAGGGGCTAGTGGTCAGCGGCGATGGGTCGTGACTCGACCCGCCGCCCTTGACACGTCCCGCAGAAAGTGCCCGTCATCAAACCCAGGCAGCCGCAGGCGAATTTCATCTGCGAAGGTCGCTTGGTCAAGCCGGCAAAGTTTCTCGGAAAAAATCGATCTCTAATATCGACGTGTCGATGTGACGCTCACGGGAAAGGCTTTTTTTAAATGCACCTCTACAGACAACCATTAGCGGAAAACCTTGATAATGGCTGTGATAATCGATTATAAAGCAAATTGAATTGTTACAGTATTATGACATGTATCCAGAAATACCGGAAACGATGAATATCTCATCTAATCGAATGAACTATAACAAAGCAAAAAAATCCGGTCAAGTGCGTGTTGAACAGGCGCACAGAGGGTTCCGTACAAACTTATCCATACTTACTAATAGTATAAAGCTGAAGAGTTTGTTTGTTTGAACGCGCTAAGCTCAGGAACTACTGGTTCGAATTGAAAAATTATTTTTGTATTGGATAGTCAATTTATCGAGGACGATTTTAGGCTTTATAACATCACGATATTGTTATTTTCGAACATCCACGCAAACGAAGTCGCGGGCACAGCTAGTCTAAGTATATAAGTTCGTAAAACAACTGGTTTTCAGATATTTCCCTTACCATGTGTCATAGGACTTCGCTTCTTGCCAAATTTCATGATTCTAGGTCAACGAAAAGAACCCCATAGGTTTTGATTCTCGTGTGCAGTCGCAAAATTGACGAAAATATGCGACATAACGGTCATATCTTTTTATCGTGCTGACTTACAATTTTGATGTTTCAACAGCTGAAAGAAACCGTAATTAGACGCAAGTATTTGATACAATTTTAGTTTTGATATATCTACGCGTTTCTGAGAAAAAGGGCATTGACAGACAGACGGACAGTCGGACAGACGAACAGACTGACAAAGAAGTGATCCTACGAGGGTTCCGTTTTTCCCATTCAGGTACGGAACTCTAAAACAGACGAAACTAAACAATGTTACCACTGCTTCACTTTCGTTTTTTGCCTCACATGCGAACTAACTGTTTCTTGTGTATTTCTTTTGCATTATGTTTACATTTTTTCCCTGGCGCACTGAACCATTTGCGGACGTTCACTGTGATGTTGATTGCAAATTAGAAAACCGATAATGATCGTATCGCTCGGTACAACGTGAGAGTAATACCGTAACTTTGATATATTGCGTAAAAGTCATTTCTCGCACATGCATTTAAATTTAAATGCGGACACGTCAATTTGTTAAGTTTATGTATCTAGCTCGCGATAAAAAAAACTCATGAGACAACACTGCAAATGAACACATTAACATTGAAAGAATTTCAATTTATAAGCTTCATTATTTTGATCTTGCGACTTTAACAAACATTATATTTATCGCCTATATGAACAGAAGTCAAAAAATTTAGAGTTAATGTATGGAAAAATAACATAAAGAAGTATGACTAATCTTGTTTCAAAGCATTGAAAATCAAATTTAATCATTACTTAATCAGTTTGTTACAAAAACTATTTTAGCAAACAGTGAAGTTTTATACCTACTAGTGTGAAGAAAGTGTGTTTAATAAAACGTTTTTACTTTTTTTCGCTAATTGTTAGCACCAAATAAACTCTCTCAAACATTATAACCACTATCAACTTCACACTGACACGCCTTTCATAATTGTATGCAACTAATGGATGGGAGTCATGGGAGTGAGTGGCCAATTCTACAGCGAAATCAACAAATATACGCGTCACTTTAGATTGCTCGAAACCTTATTTTAACAAACTTATTTCTGAAGTTGTAGCGATTTTATTTCCGACACTAGGAATGCTAAATTGATCCTTATCAAGCAGACATCAAAACATAGTGACACCAACCAGTCCGGTGGTTAATGTATCAGCGCCCGAACAGAAACTGAACTGTCTATATAATAGCCTCGCCATGTGTGTGCGTTGGATGTCTTTCCAATCTGTCTGTCTGACCACGGCTTAGCTGAGAGACTTTTAGTACCAGAAAGCTGTTTAAACATATTGGGGGGATATGAACACCATTTCTAGATTCACTGAAATACTAAGTTTTTACGTGCTAATTTTTGTAAAGTAGTCCCCCCCCCCCCTCCAGTCAGATAATGGTTGTTTATAGAAAATACGTTAAAAAATCACGGTAGTAGTATATTTTATAAAGAGAAATTCAAAGGAAATCTATCACAGCTAAGTAGGGTTTCCAAATAAAATTTAGTAAAACACGTAGTAAATATAGATTAACGAATCATGTGAAATTATGGAATAATAAACCTATAACAACCTAAATAATAAATATAGTATGGAACCCTACATTACGACACGCACTCAACCGGTATTTGTTAGGACTAGATTACAGTGAAATGCTTACTCAACAACTATAAAAAATGTGGTGTCCTAATTATCAACCATTGGTCGTAAATTTTGGTCCGGGTTCGGTTTTTTTTACTAGTGGAAATGACCCCCATGCGCAGCGCGTAGTCCAGCAATAGAACCGCTTCTAATGTATCGGCGATTGCGTAAATGTACATAAGTTCATTACCGCCGAGCCGAATGACGGATGGCCCGTGAAAGTGCACGCCGTAACATCTGTCAGTAAATTACGAAATCTCGCGACGCATCTGGAAAAAGTTATCTGCCCCTTAACCGTGATCGTACAAAACAATATTAAAACCGCTCTGAGAGCGGGATGGCGCTATACGCAGCAAGAGCGGTGTCTCTGTTTCAATATTGTTTTAATCTTACTATAAGCGATCATGGTAAGACCCCAGAGGGGAATCGCGATATTAACAACGTTTTAATAAAATCAGAACCCTTTCCGTTTCCATACATTTTGACAAATTTTTTGAGGCCAATCGCGCTAATTTACAATTCGAACGGACCGCTGAGATTCAATTCCAATCCATTTCTAAATACAATTCGACTTTAGACAATTGATATCGAGCTCGTTTCTACATGAGAGTTGAACCGTAAGCGAAGCTGGATCGCATTAGGAACTCAAGAGATAACACAGAGACAGAACAGAAGAACACTGAAAAAAGCCAAACTTCAATCCAAAAAAGTAGCGTCGCATGAATTTTGTATTTTGACAGAGCGGTTGCGTTCCAACTTCAATCGGGCTGCGTTCCAATCTCCTGTCAAATGATTACCCCGATACGAAATGTCATGAAAGTTGTAGTTCAGTCGTAGTTTAATTCCAATCCAACTGCATTTACTATTGGCCTCCTTGACAGCTGTCAGATGTCATATTATACTTATGGCAATGGTGAAGGTTTGGTTTTGATTAGGGTTTTGGTTAAAATTTGCGAAAAATTTTGGGCTTGCTCCTCTGGGAATACGTAGTGGCAGTATTCCCAGAGGAGCAAGCTCAAAATTATTATTTTCTACAGAATTGCATCAGAACAATCAAAAGGTTTAGAATTAATGTTTAGTGCATGTTACTTATTCTCGTTTATTTAGATGTTATTTTATATTTAATACATCAGGAATCACAGTAGATAAAATAACTAATGTAAATATCTCTTTTTGAGGGTTGGGCTATTATTTTTTGCGTATTAAATGACAGTCAAATTACCACATAACAGTATATGTATACTCGTATAAGTACTAGCTTTCCGCTCGCGGCTTCACCTGCGTTATTATTGTTTTCCCGTGGGAATTTTATATTCTCCCGTATGAAAAATAATTTTGTAGCCTTTTATATAGAAGTCTGTTATTTATATTTAGGAGCTCGGATAATAAATTTCATAGAAATTGGAACAGATTTTGAATATTTTCCATAGAAACTTTCAACCCCTATTTTGCACCCTAAGAGGGCGGATTCCAATAAACTATGAAACAAGTGTTCAGTGTTTTTAAGAATATGAATCTCAAGTTTTATCAAAATCGTTGCTAATTTAAAGATTTTCCATACAAACTTGCAACCCCTATTTCATCCATTTAGGGTTTTAAAAAAATCCTATGTTAATGTGCAACCGCACTTTGAATTAAAACAACTGTCCAAATTTCACTTTTCTACCATTAGCGATTACGGCTGTGCGTGCGTCTACAGTGGAAGTGATTATCAATAATTATATCAAGTTCAGTCTGGAATTAAAGTTATATACTATACTTATCCGATTAGCAAAGAAAAATATATTTGTTTTGTCTTTAATTATTAATATATTATTTATATATGCCATTAAAAATAGAACAATTGAATATTTAATCTAATCTCATTAAAAACGCTGGCATACAGAAATACCGCCGTAACTACTACGTAGAACAATGGAGTATTACTAACTGCCACGATGACGCTACCCCCTTTTTTAAATTTTGAAATGCATATTATTCTAAAAATATTATGTCAAATAATATCATCGTACATAGTCATTAGAATTTTTTTCTAATTAATTTAATAAAAATTTGGGTCCTGATTAAAATGTAACCCTGTTTAAATGGTTAATGCATTTTTATTTAAGCAATTTTATCAAAATATGAAATATCGAATTGATTTTAATAACAAATATAATAATTAGAATTAGTTTATTAATCTATTCTAACGTCTAGTGTAATAGCATGGAATAAAATGCTATTTTTTTATAATATTGATAACATGTTTTATGTTATTCCTTTCGTCTGATATGAAATATGATGAACTGAAATGTTGCATATACAACTGTTGCAGGTGTCCGTAGCAAAACAACCTCCAGAGAGTTTCTGTAGGTAAATATGCGGATCAGTCCCAGGCGGATGTATGAATGGAAAACAGTCAGACATTACCAGGAATAACAATAAACCTTGAGACGTTTTCGCTTTATAATAAAAAATAGCTATTTACCTTGATGCAAAATTCGAAAACATCACCAAATATCTGAGACCAGAGAACGATTTGCTTTGAATTTATATTGTTTTAAGTCAATTCAATACTAAGGATCCATATATTAAGTAAACCAAGTCAAGTTCGACTCGCGCACCAATGGTTCTGTACAAAGTTATCTAACTATTTAAGCTCCTAACTAAACAAACTATGTACGTACATATTTTCGATTTTCAGATTTTTTCCTTAACCTTGCTTCTTGCCGAATTTCATGGTCAACGGGAAGTACATACCTCTTTAGGTTTTGATTTCCTTTAAAAGATAGATAAATAGACAAATAAACAGTTTATTGTTGCTTCAATCAAACACAAATATCCCAAATAAAATTAACAATTCCACAAATAGGTACACATATCGATGAGTATTTCTGTGATGAGGTGCGTGTGTGTTGCGGCGTCGTCGTAAAGTCGTATAAATTTGCGTAAATATGCTACATAAACGTTTTTATCGTGTTTCTTCGAAGTACGATTTTACAGCTAAAAAGACCGTAAGATTTGATATACATTTCAGATTGATATCTTTACGCGTTCCCGAGAAAAAGGCTCTCGACGGACAAACGAACAACAGAGTGAACCTATAAGGGTTCCCTAAAACAATAATAAATCAAATTTGAACTAGGTAGATTTCAGAAATTAATTAAAGATAGATAAGTACTTATCTCAGAAAGCTCAACAACGTCCAGAGTAACAAACCTGAACAGGTTAGTTGCCACTTGACGAATTGTATTGGAAATCAAAGTCCTTCGCCAGGCACCACAAGAATTGGGATAAAGTGAATGGAATGAGGAATTAAATCGAGGGCTGGCCTTGGAGTTGCAACATTCACATGCTTTTATTACCAATGCGCGGTACATAATGACATAAGTAATACAACGTGTTGATAAAATAGCGAAAATGTCAAACACCCCGACATATTTTTACAATAAAATAATTATTACACAACGAAATTAATTTTTCGCTGCTTATTTACGAAGATGTTTCCTTTCGTTTGCTTTGTTGCATATCTTGTAAATTTAAAACTCTATGGTCGCGCGCCTGCGAGTTGTTGCCGCTAATAACAGAGTCGTCGTGCCGAAACGAAAAGAGATAAAAACGACAAAGTTTTTTTGGTACGATCTGGCTCAAGTATTATTTCACGCAATTTTTGAAGATTTTTGTTCCCCCCTCCCCCACTCCTCGAATACGCCGTAACATTTTTTGACAGCTTATATGCAAATCTGACTTTTTTTTTGGGTTAACTGATTACAGTATACAAAATGACGTACAATGCAGTCGCAGGGAAAACATAAACGAAAAGAGTTGGCAACGACGTTTTACAGCCCCCCTCCCCCCCCCCCCTCTCCCACGGCCTCTAATATAATTTACAATACTAAAATTTTGAGAGAGAGAGAGAGAGAAATGAGATTTAATACACACATATCTATTTGAGCAGTAACTAATTAATCGGCGACACCGCGAAGCTTTGCACTTTTCACAGTCGAAGGTTATCACGACCTTTAAGATAGGTTAAACATTCCGCAATTGACATTTTTATTCTTTCTACCAACTTAATATCGAATTTTACACAATTTTAGTAGCTTTAATAGCTACTTAGAATTTAAGTGGCCACTTTCAAATGACTGTAGTTTCTTGTTGTCTGTAAACAAAAAGCAAACATTTATGAACGATTCGTGATTCCAAGTCTAGTGAAGGTTATAGTTGTATTGATTGTTGTCATGTCTTTGCGTCCTACAAAATTTTTTTATTGCTTCAGAAGGCAGACGAGCAGACGGCTCACCTGATAGCAAGTGGTCACCGCCGCCCATGGACTTTGCTAATATCAGGAACATAGCCAAGCCGCTGCCTACTTTGAATGTAATACTCTTCTTAAACCTCGCTTGAAAATGGATATATTTTGCACTAATTGATTATATAGTCCTTATATTGTAAACAATCTGCTAGGTGCGAGTTGGACTCGCGCATCGCGGATTCCATACAAACTTATCTATAAACTAGCTGTAACCGGGAACTAAGTTTCGCCATAAATTTTTACCGTTTTTGCAACATTTTTCATTGATGCTCAGCTCCTATAAATAGTAGCGTGATATTATATAGCCTATAGCCTTACTCGATAAATGGACTATCCAACACAAAAAGAATTTTTCAATTTGAATCAGTAGTTCCTAAGATTAGCGCGTTCAACCAACCAAACAAACAAACAATCAAACAAACTTTTTAGCTTTATAAAATCGCAAAATATGCGACATAAACGATCATATCTTTTGATCAGGTTGACTCACAAGTTTGATTTTTTTACAGCTGAAAGGGGATGTAGACCCGAGTATTTGATATAAATTTCAATCTTATATCTCTACGCGTTCCTGAGAAAAGAAGTCTTAACAGACAGACGGGCGCAACAAAGAGTAAAGTGTGTGAATAAAGGTTCCGTTTTTTCCTTTTGAGGAAAGTACGGAACCCTAAAAGCGACATCTATAATCGTAGAAAGAACTGGCCAAGTCAACTTTAAGGGCAACTACATCTAGTAAGTGGTTCAGGATATACGAGAATCAAACAGGCAAGGCGTAATGACTGGCCGGTTGCGGCATCGCCGAAGCCAGATCCGGGGAAACCGCCGACGGATGTCCGTTTACGTTTGCCACTCGCTTTGCATTGTACAGAATGATTTCTGTCAATACCACTGACGAGCGATTCCTGTTCGTCTGTTGCCCATATTTCTTGTGTCTCGAGTCAGTACTACTAACGCTTTGTTGCAATATTCTATCTTTTGATGTGGTTACAGCTGGTAGCTCCATACAAATACGTCAAAATTCTATCTCGAATAAACAAGTCCAGAGATAGATGGGAATGGGATATTGAAACCCGAAGTAAGGGTAGGTACTAACAAAAGAATCGCACTTTGGACGAGACCCCTAAATTTATATATCAAACGTTTATAATGTTTAGTTAACGTTTTTTTTTTCCTTAAAAAACATTTGCAATATGGATTATATTGCAAATTTACTAATATTATAAACGCGAAAGGATGTAAGTATGGATGGAGGATGAATGGATGTTTGTTACGCAAAAACTACTGAATGGATTTGGATGAAATTTTGTAGGTAGACAGATTATGACAGGGATTAACATATAGGCTACTTATCATCCCGGAAAAGTAAGTAGTTCCCGTGGTCAAAGTAGATTTACAGTTTTTTCATTGAATTTTTAGGGCGAAACATAGTTCGCGGGCACAGCTAGTATATACACGTATGAATGATCCTTTTTTATTTATATAGATAAATAAAAATGGATCATGTATACGTGTTTCTTAGCGCAAAATCCGAGAACGGATGGTTCGATTTCACAATTATTCAAATTTTCCTTAAGGCACAGGGAAGGTCCTTATGGAGAGAAAAAACATGCGTTGGATTAAAATAGTAAAAACAACACTTTTCTTTTCCAATAAAGATCACAGAGTAAATAGCTTTTGATAGAGCGAAGTCTGTCCGGGCAGCGATAGTTTATGATAAAAACCTAATTATAAATACTTAATGCTTCTATCTACAATCTATATTAATATTACATAGAGAAAAGATTTATATTTTTGTATCTTTGTATTGAATAGGCCCCGAAACTACTGCAACGATTTGAAAAATTCTTCCATTAATAGAATGCTAAATATCACTGAGTAACATAGGCTATAGAATATTTTCCTTCGGGAAAATATGAAATTCCCACGGGAAAAATGAAAATAACGCGGGCGAAGCTGCGAGCGGAAAGCTAGTGTTTAATAATAGTGTCAAATATTTGCCTAGTCATCAATATAAAAAACTCCGGCCAAGTGCGAGTTCGCCTCGCGTACCGAGGGATCCGTACAAAATTATCTGAGTATATAGTTTCCTACCTACTCGTATGTACATATTTACGGATTCCAGATTTTCTTCTTTACATGTACTGTAAGACTTTGCTTCTTACCAAAGGAGGTCGCCAATAGTCCATACATTTTTTAACCATGTGTGTACCTTGAGGTACATGAGTAACAAAATGTAGAGAAAGATTCGAGGATTCCGAAAAATATATTATTTCCTTTTATATTTAGATAAAACTACATAAAAAATAAATAAAAGTGCTCAATTGCGTTTAGTTTTGACTTCTGATGCAAAACCTGTACCTAGTGTTTTCGAAATATTTTATTTTTGGACAATTTTTGCTTCAGTTTTAATGTATCGTGCACTTGTACAAAAAAAAACACATCTCAATGGGAATGGCAACAACCAAAAGTAAAGAATAATAATATTTTAACTTGCAATTTGACTGTCTCCGAGAAAGTAACAAAACGCCACGAAAAAAATGTCAAAATACGATCTATGGTCACGGGATACCCACACAGGAACAATCTAAAATTAGTTCCATCCATCCAAAGCTGCGTAGATGGCAAAGCTTGTGTTAAACGGGAATGTAATAAATTATTAACTCATTTTGTGAAATAAAATCGTAAGTAACTACTCAATGCTTTATTTTAAATCAAATATTGTTTTCGAGCTTTTTCAAATAAAATAATGAAATTCAGAATTGAGTCTGCTGCAAAAGCACATTCAGTGCTTATTAGTTGACCACTGCGTCACAAAAATCCGATAATAGATGGCAGCAATTTTTATTGTTATATATAAAGCATGTGTAATCTGAGGTTATACGGACGACTAAGACGGCGTATTTTCTTACACATAAAAAAGGACTTTTAATCGTTTCGAAATAACCAGAAAAATAGGGCTGTTATATTATTCAGCGTATTATAGAGAATTTATTTCCATATAGTGTACCTCGGTACACCCATTCGGCAGATTTTGGTGGCCTCCTTTCATGATTCTAGGTCACCGGGAAGTACCCTATAGTTTTAGTTTCCCTTGAGAAATCACAACATAAGCGACATAAACGCGGTCATATCTTTACAATTATGAATTTAATAGTAGGTACACTAGTATCAATAAGAAATATTTGATACTAGTGGGCCCAGCAGACGTTATCCTGCCCGATTACAGCGCCTGCTACCGAGTTCAATTGTACATACGAACCTTATTCATGCACACACAAAGTTTTTTGTAAGAATCGGTTGAGCCGTTTTTGAGTTTTTACGAGACTAACAAACAGAGATTAGTTGTTATATATGAGAAGAAGAAGATTACCTATAATTCAGTTTGATATGTCTTCATGTTCCTGAGATAGTCTTGACAGACAGACGGACAGGTAGACAAAGACATAAGGGTTCCGTTTTTCTTTTGAAGTACGGAACCCTATAAATCTTTGACTCGAACTCAAATCACTAACAAACAGAGATTAGTTGTTATATATGAGAAGAAGAAGATTACCTATAATTCAGTTTGATATCTCTTCATGTTCCTGAGATAGTCTTGACAGACAGACGGACAGGCACACAAAGACATAAGGGTTCCGTTTTTCTTTTGAAGTACGGAACCCTATAAATCTTTGACTCGAACTCAAATCACTTCAAAGAGTTCCAAGCCATTTTGCTGAAGGTTGGTTGCCTTGTACGTGCCATGAATGCCGGCTACGTAATGACAAACAATACAATTATTGTATTTCAGTTCCAATTAATTCGTGATTCTAACGTCTATCTTCCTGGTGTTATTGTGTTATCTATCTATTACTATATAGATCGAAATATTATCATGTACTAGTTTATTTTGAGTAACTAGAGCGCAAAGCTGCTATTTCAAGGAGTTCAACTTCTAACTCGGATATAGTTACAAGTCACAATAACGTGTAATTTTACTCACATTACGTTGAATGAACACATACAATGATATGATAACATCAAGAAATTTCAACAGCAACTGGATATAAAATAAAATCAATTAGATTAGATATTTTGTAATAACTTTCTTATGTAGCTTATATTTAAAATTTATCAACATTATTATTATAAATAGGAAAGATTTGTGTATTCATTGTATGTAACGAATAAACTCAAAAACCACTAGGCCTATGTCAAAAGTTCCACCATTAGAATGCTGCATTACCCTGATAAACATATTCTACAAAATTATTTTTCCAACGGGAAAATATAAAATTCCCACGGAAAAACAAAAACAACGCGGGAGAAACTGCGTAAAGTAAAGCTAGTCATTAATAAATGTAAGTCATTACTATCTTTTTCACGAGCTATTTGTTTACGAAGCTATTATTAAGTTCGCAATTTGCAATCGAAACGTGTATTACTTCGAGTACGCCCAAAATGATTACAAATTCATTAGTAATTTGAATTCAACCACAATTTAGGCGTAGAAATTGCTCACGTCTGACACTTTCTTTTCACTGTTTTCATGTATCGAAAATCTATAGAATAACGGCGAGTGGTGCGAAGAATTGCGGAGCATGACGCCGC
The DNA here is from genome assembly GCA_963935595.1 of Schoenobius gigantellus. Lineage (NCBI taxonomy): Eukaryota > Metazoa > Arthropoda > Insecta > Lepidoptera > Crambidae > Schoenobius > Schoenobius gigantellus. Next base: position 68,127,080 of record OZ012540.1, on the reverse strand, counting down.
CTGAATGTTGAGGAGGTGATGATCGCACAAACAGGGAAAGTAATGTAATTGACATTGCGTCGATGGGATCCGTGTTACCTCAGATGATTAAAACACAACACGAATACCAACAAAACAATGCTTTCATTGCCAGCGAAGTATGAACAATTTACGCACTTACTTTAATAATGGTAACGAACTTGCATCATTACCCGAACATCATGTTTCATTAGGAATTGCGTAAATTATAATTATTGCTATGAACAATGCCTCATTACTTGCTACCAAGTATCTGGTTGTGTGACACCATTAAGTGTTTGTGATTATTTGGTTAATGATACACATTTACTTAATTTGAAAAGCTCTCTCATCAAACCGGCTAATCAAGTTGACTGGACAACAATACCATAATTAATACACATGGCCATTAGTTTTATTTTCTTAGGTATTTAAAACACAACCTTATACTTATTAAACTGGTTATTGGAAGGTATACGTAAATTATGATAATTATAAGCTCTAATCTTTAGAGGATGGCATCTGCCAACTTCTAGAGCTTTGGAGCAACGTAAAAAACTTACAATTTCTTTTCAATTTACAGGAGAACCCGCACTCAATTTGAAATCGATTTTGCCAGACATTATTAAGTTACTTAATAAAGGAGCAGTTTTTATAACAATTTACCTAATGAATCCAGTTACCCGATTTAGAAAGAGATTCAATTAACTCATGCTACGGTTTCCACTGGAGTAAGTCGGGCCTTTACCGTCCGGTGAATTATTGTTTGAAGATTGTACACCGGACTTATTTAAAATAGGAGTATATCAGTAACATTGGATGAAAAACATTTTACATGTAAAATGTTTTTCATCCAATGTTACTGATATTCATGCGCCATCAAAAATAGAACTCTTAGACGTAAGCTATTATCACATTAATAAAATATGTAATACGCTGACACGGAAACCCTTACAACTATGTAGTACATTGAAATAATACCCACATAACGCACAAAAATAATATGGCCGTTATATTCGTAGATTGTTATCCAATCAATAAATTAGGAATATAAAAGCCTGATTAGTTAAACGGAATCTAATTAGCCCATTTTATACGTAAATAATTAGCACTCAATATAACAACTGAAATTCGAATTGCCGCTATCCGCCTTAGTTTAGATTTTTTGTGGAAATCTGTGAAAACCAGCCAAAATTTTAAATGGTTGAAGATGATTAATATTTAGCTCAACTATATGAACATTAAATAATAATTTAGTCAAAAATTACTTAATTATAAGAATAAGTACAGACATTTTACAAAATTGTCGTTGTTTTTTACGATAATTTTCTTTAAAAGGCCAGGGCCAGATGTAGCGGTATAGAACATTTCGGATTATTCCAATTTGATCACCTGGGTGATCAAATTCCACATGATTTTAATTTACTATTTTTGTTTCCTTAAATCTCCTGGGTGATCTAATTCCACATTAGTTTTATCATGGCTTCTAAAATTATTGTACTGAATTTACTTTTCGATCTAGGGATTACATTAATGTGTATCTGGGACACCAAAAGTACTTTTGGTAGAAACCACGATATTTTGTTAGGCAACAAAATTATTCTAAACATATTCACAAAAATCCGTGCAGAATAACAAAATCAAAGAAAAATTTCATCTCTCCTTGTTTACATTTGTAGGTTTAAGTTTTCCAAGTTAAAAAAGCAAAAAGATGCCATGACTTCTTTATAGTTTTTTTAATAGAAAAGTTTTGCAAATTTTCAAAGTAATATAATAATTTATGACTTAGTTATATGTTTTTCAATAAATTCCTGTATTCCTTTCGTATATATTTTTATTTTCTCGCGGTTTATGCGGAAAGTAGAATATTTTCCTCTGAGTTAAAGCAGTCTAGTCTTGGGTGAGTTGGATGGCCATTTCACTAACTTTATCTTACCTTAGGAAACTCTTAAGGCGTATGCTGTCACTTTTTTATGCAAAGAATGTGACAGCATGCTACATATTGAAAATCGGTCATCGATAATCGTTGAAATCGCGCTCGGGAGTTTACCTCGTTGCGCTCTCGATTCAAGTCTACACCCGTGACATAAGACACTGTTTTATGCCCTTTGTTAATAATAATCTACAATTTTGCCCCTCTGAGCCTGTAGCCAAATAAAATGTATCGAACGGCATTGTATGATAATGATTCGTAACGTGGAATCTTTTAATACATTGCGTTTGATACGTTCTAACGAAACGAACTTAAAATTTACTGTCACTATCAGCGTTCTAGTTGAAATATCTGTAAACCTATTTTCTGAGCATGAGAAATGAAAAACATTTCATGGATATTTTGAAATGCGACATGTTTTAGAGATATCGTGATATTATATATCATATTTGCCTCCTTATTTCGATATATCCAATAATTTCGACACTGCCTACACGAGTCTGTGAGAAAAGAGAGTTGTAGTAGTCAAAAGTGAATGAAAGTTTAACAGGTCATAGCGTTAATTACCAATGAACATGATTTTTTTTACATTTTTTTCTAATCATGTGCTTTAAGAAGTATTTATTATTGAATCAACATAAGATACTAAATTCAGGGCTCAATTTCTGTCTCCTTGAAGATAGAAATAATATAGCCTTTTAGAAAAGAAAATATGATTTTAGGCATATTTACTTCTTTTTTAGTTGAGATTTTAGGCATATTTTCGCTTAAATGGTCATATAAATACAATGGCGAAGAAATACAACAAACTTACATACATAATACATACGTATTGCTGTGTAGGTTAGATATATTAAAAATCGCTGTGCCCAATATAAAAATAATAAAATTTAATTTGAAACTGCAATCAGGTGTATCTCTATGTGTTTCTAAATAAAGAAGTTTTTAAAAGCTACATATAATATTTATATTGATAATTAAATACGACATGTACCTATTTATTTTATTGAGTTGCTTGGACTAGAGACATTTAGAAGATGCCTCTACGCAATTTCTCATTTCCCAATGCGTGAAAATGACGTGTCACATGCTGTATTATGAAATTTAAATGCCAGGTCATTACATCCTTTAGATAACCTTACATAACCCGCCATCTCGGTCTAGCTAGACAATCAAAGTTCAGGCAACAATTAGACGAATAATTGAAAGGTGTGAGCAAACAACAATGGCTCCTATGATTAAAGGATGCAGAACTCAAAATGGAGGGAATCATCAGATGCCATTGTGTTGCAACAGCAAATGTGGTTCCGTACGTCCACTTCACACATCGTGGTGGCGCAATTGGAGAGAGCTTTGACAATGGCAGCTGTATAAGCATTCGCGTTGCTGTTTACTTGTCCGCGTATAGCTTCGATTGTTTCGGGCACACGAAAGACGACCACCAAACAATGCAACTCACGTTTACTTTGTGGTCGGGCGGATTAAATAATACAGGAAATTCGATACTCGGCACTTCTCAGTGTTTTAATTATGCGAATGCATTAGCTATCAAAACGTAGATAGTTACAAATTGCATCGGCTTTATAGAATGCAGAAATTATTCACTTGATAAATTATTGATATTACGAAACGTTTAGAGTGCGAACATATAAAAATTGGAAGTAGGACAACTTGTTCTATAGGTAGGTAAGTGTGTGAATGAATTTAATGGTGAGGTATAGTTGTGGAGTATTTAAAAATAGCATAAGGTCAGTGTATGCGCTCGTTTGATAAATGTACTCTCATTTTGTGTTTTCTACTTGTATAGTTACACTCGGGTTGACTAAAATGTATGTTGTGAGATTATTTTAACCTTCTATGAGAGTAGTTAATTAAATGGAAGAGTAGTATGATGCCGCAGTTTGCGGTGAATGCAGCGAAATTGATAATTGCCTCAATCGAGAATGCCGCACGAGATGGGGCGCCGGCGCGGCGGCGGCGGCGGCATGGTACAGCGTAGCGCCGGGACGTGCAGCGGGGCCCGCGACGCCGCCCGCGGGAGACAATGCGCGCCGCTCGTGAATATTTACAGCAAGGTTTCATAGCCTTCATTGAGAAACATGCGCCCCCATTCGTGCCGTCGGTAGGCTGCCGTTGAGCAATGAAAACCAGATTTCCGTACGAGAAGTCACAGTGAGTTTTCGTAGTACCTCCGCCCTCCATCCCGACGCACGTTGCGTAAGATAAGCCTATGCAAACATTCGATGAAAGTGACAATACGCACGCTGACAGGTTTCGACGCGGGCCGGTCTCGCCGCACAATAATCGCAGTTATTAGAAAGTCATCGCGTTAAACTGTCAATACGTCGAAACTGCTGACAATCGTTCAAAATTATCGCTGAACAATGTTCCACGCGAAAGAGTGGTGAGATGTGTGAATGTGATGAGTACTCACATCGCTATCCGAGCGTCCATGTCGGCGGCGGCGGGTGCGGCGGGTGCGCGCCTCGGGTGCTCGTGCTGCAACAAAGATCACGTCAGCACACGCGCCTTTCAAACTCCAGTTGCGACAGTGATGATCAACGAGGAAGCTGCATCGCACATTTAAATGCAACGCTAATGTCAGAGAGCGTCTAAATGCCAATGGTGCCGACCTTTCGGCGGTGAACCGAGTTGTGCAAGACCGCTGCGGTGGTGGGAAGGTGGTGGGGACGCGACGGGCTGGTCGCCGTGCGCGCGCTGCCGGTCGGCTACTAACCTCGCCGCGGCGCGTGCGCCTCTTACTTATAGCCGCAGCGCCGCCGCCCGCCGCGCCGCTCGCCGCCCAGCCGCGCCGCCCGCCTTCAGATCGGAGGACGTCACCGGTACTTACCCTGAATCACCGGTACGACCTCCCGGTATCCCAACGGCACTCAGTTGCCTCCCTATGTGGACAAATGAGGCTTCAGGAATAATATTTTGGTTATGCGTCATATGCGATGTGAAATATACTTGAAAAATAACTCTGACGCCATTGTATTTATGAGTCTCAATTTTGGTATGCCATAGAATCCTCTAAATTGATTGTATTGTTTTTTGTTATTATAATTAAGTGCAACTACTTCAATGTTAATTTGTCCTCGATCCCATAACACTGTGATTACTGTTACAAATGATTACTGCCTACTCGTAGAATATAATTTTTATTCGCAACAGAGTAGGTATATATCTGTTAGTTCAATTTATTGTTGAAAAATGTACGTAATCAAGCTTTCCACATTCTTTGACTTCAAAGAAATAGCTATCTTATTTCGAATTGTAAGACCACAGCTATGATGCTTACATTGTTATTACGGCCACAGATGATATGATACTACCGGCGAAAAACATATCATAGTAACTAGACAGGATGTATCAGTTTTACACATCATACAACGTCCTCTGAAAATATATCGAACATAGTACTAAAGGAATCAAATGGCATGCGGAAGGCTGTGTGGAAACGTACAATTACACTAAAACTTTTCAAACATTTCAATATCAATTATTATGGTGCTAAGAAAGACATCAACGCGCTCGAAAGCTTTAAAACGAAGCATTGCAATCATTGTTATTAGTTTTATTTTTTAACGAATTATATACAAGTCTCTATGAAATATTCATGGAATAAAGCTGTTTATTACTCATTAAAACAATTTTTAAAAAAATATATGAAGTTGAATTGCGTAAAAATTAAGAGCTTTTTCCATGAATATTTCATAAAGGATGAAAATTCCTTTAAGTAAAGGAATCCTTTGAATTCCGTAAAATATCATTTATTCCTTTTTAAAAAGAAATGTTTTTGGGATATCATTTCACCAAAGTGGTACACTGTATAGATTTATGAAAAATGATATGAAAGCTATCGATCAGATTTAAAAATGAACCATTTTTTGACATTTTTCGAATTCTGGTGGGTGAAAATTGGAATGACAGTTTCGAGACGAAAATCCGTATTTTAGAAATTACAGACACTTAAGTAGATAATAAGGCTTTTCATTACCCAGTATGGTAAAAAGTAGTCATATTATTGGAACTCCCTCCACCTATACCTAGGAGTAAAGTAGTTGGGAGATTGTATGGACCTTCGTCATTTTGGAATTAGATGTATAAAAATTGATAAACAATCATATATACAACCTGTTAATTTTGTTTTAAAAGTGGTCGGCCTCTATATGTATATTTGAAATAACAGCCCCTTGAGGGGTAAGACTGGGGATGACAGTTTGTAAATAAAAATCCAACTTTTAAAATTTTAAATATGAGAGTTGGTCATTAGTGGTAGAAAATGGTAATTAGTAAAGAAACAAATCTTTCTAGTGATCATTATTTGTAAACTTTGATTCTTATATTATAAAAGCGCAATTTTGTATAAAAATTAAGTTAATTGAAAAAGAATCTATGTATTAAGTACCTATTTTTCGTAAATAGTAATTATTAGTTATTCATAAACATAGGAAACTCGTTAAAATTTTCACAAAAAATACTATATAGACAATTAAATAGACTGAAATTATTAATAGAAGTCAGCTACGCAGTTGTTTTTCTTTGTAAAACTAAAATAACATAATCTTTGAGTATCCAATATAGGGTACAGGGCAGTAGCACTTTTTCTCAAAAGGGGTGATAGGGCCCATTTGAAGAACTGCAAGCCCATCACGTTCCTGAGTTATGCTATTCCCGAAAGTCGTCACGTTTCGCGCGCGAGTTTCACGACTTCCAGCCTCCCTAAAAACCTGACTTGCAAAACGCTATATAGTAACACTGGCTGTGCCCGCGAACTACGTTTCGCCATATATTTTTTCCCGTTTTTGCAACATTTTTAATGGATGCTCACGCTCAGCCCCCCTAGACAAGATGCATTTCGATAATCGCTAACGCAAACGCTAAAAGGAAAATTTAATGTATGCGATTTGACATAAGCCCTCGCTTAGCTTTCGAGCGCAATTGTCAGATCTCATACATGGTCCATTTAGCGATTGCGATAGCGATTATCGAAAGACATCTTGTCTAGGGGGCCAGCTCCTATTAGTCGTAGCGTAATGTTATATAGCTTAAAGCTTTCCTTGATAAATGGACTATCCAACACAAAAATAATTAGCGCTTTCAAACAAACAAACTCTTCAGCTTTATAATATTAGTATAGATAATATCTAATAATACACTGCGGCAAGTTATAGAAAAGACCGAGGAGTATGCCACTGCGCCTGACGTATGTGTACTATGAGAAAGCTTTCAATTCTGTCAAAGCCTGGGCCGTGCTTCGGTCACTTTAAAGGTACCAGACTATCGGTTCATCCAAGTGGTGCAGGGCCAAAATTCAAAAGCATCGTAGCTCAGCGAGGTGTGAGACAAGGCGACGTTAAAACAACTGCATTAGAGGATGTCTTTAAGATTTTGACCTTTTGTTTTCGCATTAACATAATCGGCGAGATCATGATTCGACGTAGTTTTACTAATTGTATCGTAGTCATGGCTAAGACCACAGACCTAGGCACAATGTTCTATGACCTTTGTAGAATTTCCCAACAAGGGGTCTTCAACATTAAAGAATAAGTATATATTTTTTACTGATTATATTATAATTTACTTTCAACTATTTCTTTAAAATAACATGGATTTGGGCAAAATACTTACCTTTTTTTCAATTCATTTGTCGGGTGCGATTCCGGTTTGATAATGGGCTTTTATAAAATCTTTGGATGCAGTTATTTTTTTAAAAAAGGCATGTTACCGTTTAGTTGAATTTGTTTAATCAATACTGAGTACACTTTCCTTCCAGCGGGCATTGGTTTGCTTACCGTATATAAGGCTGGACTTCAATCGAATGATAAGTAAATTGACACTGCGGACCCACGATACCCCTGGCGATACCCCTGGTGGTATTGTGGGTCTTTTAAAATCAAACGATACCCCCAACAAATAGTGTTGCGACACTAATTAATAAGAGCTTTATCATCTACACCTAGGTAGGTTACATTTTATTGAATATTAGCACATCTTACACGAACAGATTGAAATGGAATCATTGGTTTCCTAACACGGCCGGAATTTTAAAACGAGCGTCGCAAAGTGGTAAACAAAGCCAGCATTCTAATTTAATTTGTGGTTCAGAAGAGAAAAGTAACGTTCATGGACATGAGTCACGAAATCTTGTAACTGATATAGGTATCTATATTGTTGATGTATACAATAATAGCGTTGTAGAAAATAAAACTATTCCTTAATTAAGGGGGCAATGTATTCAAAGGTAGTCGTCTCAAAACGTATTGTAGTATAATATATTATCGTATTTATCGTAGCTCACGCTAACCCACTGCTGGCTCAGGCCTCCCATTCCTTTCTTCATTCTTTGCGGTCTTCGACAAGCTCCTACCAGTTATTTTTGAAGACTTTCAGGTCGTCACTCCATCGTCTATAATATATACATTTATATTAGTAGGCATGGCTGGTTTTTCTTTCATTTAATTATACCATGAGTCATGCTATTACGTAAAATGATGCCAATAGTAAAATAGTGCCTAACTGAAAACAAGAATTTCTTACTATTATTATAATAATCCACACTAGGCCATCGTGACAAATTGATTAATTACGGAAAGCTGAGAAATGGGCAGTTAATTTAAATTAAAATTGTTGTCAAAAACTTACATAATTTTGGAAATAGAAGGTCTTTATTGACAATTAAGTCGATAAATTTTTTATCTTTCTGAAAATCGACGTCAATTATTGAAAAGAAATGTATGACAGTTGGCGTAAAAACTACAAAAATAACTTGCTGGTTTTATAAGCTTTTAAAAAAGGTAAAAATATTATTTACTTTTATTAGTAGTTTTTACAGAAATTTGCAAAAAGTTGCGCTGTAGGTCAAAATTCATAATTTCATCTTTGAATAAAAATTGTCTGGAAAAGGCAAAAGTACGAAGTAGAAATAAAGGAAATTGCATCATAATACACAAAAGACTGAAAAATACTAAACAACAAACCAACATAAATAAAAACATTTATAAGTCCTGTTCAAATTGTCTGCCATTGTTACGTATGCACGCACGCAGCTTACGGCGTACCTCACTCAGTGTCACACGCGTTGAGAGTGATGTCTTAATGACTTCAGCAGCTAATACGATCCTCGCCCTCAAATCTTTAATGGAAGTCGCAGGTGTGCGGTAGACTAGATCTTTCATGTGACCCCAAAGATAATAGTCACAGGGCGTCAAATCAGGACTTCTCGCCGGCCATGGAGTCGGGCCACCTCTACCGATCCATCTTAGTGGATAATTTTCATCCAGCCACTGTCGTACAACACGGTAAAAGTGAGCTGGGCATCCATCATGCTGGTATACCATATTTCTTCTTGTAGCTAGCGGAACATCTTCAAAAAGCGTGTTCACTTCCTCTCTTAAAAATGTTTCGTACGTTGTGCCATTCAGGTTTTGGGGCAGGGAGAAAGGTCCAATTAAATTATCGTGTACAATCCCCATCCACACATTTAGTGAGAATCTTCTCTGGTGAGCCCTTTCTTTACTTTTTCTTGGGTTTTGACCTTTAGGGGCCCAAAACAGAATTAATTAAGGCCCAAAGTAGATTCGTCGGTCCACAGTATTTTCTTTAGATAATCTGGATCTTCAATTCATTGATGATCTTCATTCATTCTTCAATTAATCTCAGCATTGATTAAAAATCTGCAAAAATCAATTCTTCTCACCGGTTCACCTTCTTCAATGGCTTGAACTAATGGAATGGATACAGTTGTGCTGTAGGCGATGCGGCAAACCATAGGCTCTCCATTGTGATATGCCACGTATTCTTGCCACTTGCCTTGTGGACACAGTAGGATCTGCTCTGAAACTCTGAATAATTTCATCATCGTCCTCCTCAACACCAACATTACCAACGAGCGGTCTACCAAGATCGCGTTGTCGTCGTTGAACTGAGCCCGTTTCTCGAATGCGCTGATAGGATGCACCAAACACGCTCACGTGAGGCAAACGGCCATCAGGAAATCTGATTTGGTACTCTCTTTGTGCTTCAGCGGCGTTACCATTACAAAAAACATAATAAAACAAAATATCTGCGTACTCTTCGTTTTCGAAAGCAGCCATTTTAAAATAGCGTATCGGTTTATTTGTTATCGAAAGTTTGTCCGTAATCTCAAAAGTAGTTTCAAACTTAAAAAACAATGTCAATCAGGAAAACAAATGAATGATGTCGTCGAAACATTCGTAATCCTAATCAATCATGTTCCAAAACGTCCAAAACCTATGCATCCTCTGTGGTTAGGTCAATCCAAAGAGGTTACAGCTTTTTGGATTGCAAAGAGGTTTGCTATCCAAAAAGGATTGCAAACTTCGTTCTGCTTCAATCAGTTCAACCAAAAACGCTGGATAATGACGTACTGCCATGATTTCTTTTAAGTTGCATGGAAATTATCTAAATAAACCATAGCCTTAGACAATTTTTAACAGAACTTGTAGTATTATTCTGTAATTTAGTATTTTTCATTTTTTTATGTATTAGAAGCATTTTTCTTTATTTCTACTTCGTACTTTTGTCTTTACAATTTTTATTAAAAGATGAAATTATGAATTTAGACCTATAGCGCAACTTTTTGCTAATTTCTGTAAAAACTACTAATAAAAGTAAATAATATTTTTACCTTTTTTAAAAGCTTATGAAACCAGCAAGTTATTTTAGTAGTTTTTATGCCAACTGTTATACATTTTTTTTTCAATAATTGACGTCGATTTTCAGAAAGATAAAAAATTTATCGACTTAATTGTCAATAAAGACCTCTTATTTCCAAAATTATGTAAGTTTTTGACAACAATTTTAATTTTAATTAACAGCCCATTTTTCAGCTTTTCGCAACTAATAAATTTGTCATTGTAAATGTTGTTGTTTATGAATTGGTGGGTCTGTTATATTTTTTGGCAATGTATAATATATGAAGCTTGATTTCTATTTCGCGGCCATTAATTATATTAAAAGATCACATTTTAGATTAATTTAGATATTGAATATTAAACTTGAGTAGTATTAATACATCCAAATTTCAGCATGAAATAACTAATAGCCCGTTCAAAACTTACCATAGAACTAAAAACTATATAGGTACTTGTTTTTTTTTTTCCTTAAATTTGTCGCATTTCCGCACTGCTGATTTTCAAATGGCGACTAAGAGCACATTGATACACTTAGGAGGTTTTGCTCTCAAAGTGTTTTACATGAAGTTTGTCCAGATCACATGGTGTGAAATTTGAATAGGACCTTTCATTAAATTTAATAAATAAAATAATTCGTGAAATGGCCGAAAAGGGGTGCTGGCCGGCGAACCGGTGCGCTTACCCTAGCTAGATAGACGAAAAATTTGAGGCTATGGAAAAAGTTTTTTTATTTGTTTATTTGAAAGTACAATGCCGATTTTCGTATGGAAGCGAGATCGGAAATGCACATAGCTAGGTAAAAGAAACGCGGATTACAGTCAGCTGAAACCTACATTATGAATTCGAAGAGTTTGTTTGCTTTTACAGATTTATAAGGAGTAATACGAACTTTTATGAAATGTAACCTAACAACATTATATTACCTACTTAGCGGTACTTTAGCCTATTCGTAGGTACAGTACTTTAGCGGGTTTTTTCCATTTCAACTCTCATTCGTCTTAGGCGGAGTCGAATAACAAAATAATGTCAGTATTGAGTTTTTAAATGGTAAACGTATTTTGTCCATTCGAGCTTTTCATAAATGTCACATAGTAATAAAAATAATATCCACCATTTTAACTTTTTATTTCCCCCTCTCTCTATCTCTCAGTCTCCCCACAGGCGGCAGTACTATAATATGCTACATTTTTATTATCAAAAGCAAAGCACGCCAAATCAATGTGAGCAGAGCAATGTTTCGATCCAAAAATCGAAAATGAAATGCAATTGTACATATTTTAAAAATAGAAAACATATTATAATAGATATTGAAATGAAACATAGACCCAAAAAACATAACAAAAACACTCATTTCCGTTTATCAGTAGGACGGAAATCACTGCTATCAATTGGCGGATTTTTAAATTTTTTTGTATTGATGCGGTCAACTACTAAGCACCTGACGTACTTTTGCAGCAGACGAATACAATATTATGTAATTTTAAATTAAAGCATAGAGTATTTACTTACGATTTTATTTCTACAAAATGAGTCATAACAATTTATTACATTCTGTTTGATAGGTAAGCTATACCATCTAATGCAGTTTTGGATGGAACTAATTATAGATTTTTCATCGGTCGGATTACCGATGAAAAATCTATAATTAGTTCCATCCAAAACTGCATTAGATGGTATATCTTACCTATCAAACAGGAATGTAATGTTCAGGCTCTGTCTAGACTAGAAGAAGCTTCGATGGCGTAATGCGCAACGCCGTCGCGTCGCCTTCCAATCGGGAGGTACCGGTTCGAACCCCGCCACGTAGGTAGGTACCAATGTGTTTTCAAATTTTGAATTCATATGTGTTTATCCGATGCTTTTACGGTGAAGGAAAACATCGTGAGGAAACCTGCACCCGTGAAGAAATAATTTCTTGACAGGCTGTGTGTGAAGTCCACTGTGTTCAAGTGTGACCAATCCGTCCTTGACCAGCGTGGTTGACTAAGGCCTAATCGCCCCAATTTAGGGTAGGCTCGAGCCCCTCGGGGGAAACGTATATGAGCTGAGGGGCAATCGCACTATTTATAACGTTTCAACCAAATCAGAAAGGTTTCCGTTCCCATACATTTTGACAACACCTTGACAGCAGTCAGGTGTCAAACATATGGGAACGGTAACGTTTTCATTTTGGTTCAAACGTTCGTGAATATTCCCCCTGTGTTGGTGATAAATCCGTGCCCGTCAGCAGTCAACACAATAATTTTAATAATATCAATTTCATAATCTGCCATTCACTAATTTCTATGTGTTTTCAATACTTTAATAATGTATGTATTTTCAATAATGTCTATGTATTCATTTGAAATTAAAACAGTAATAATTTTATTCTTGTTCATTTCCGGACACAAATCAATGTAAGGTCACAAGTAGGTATATGAAAATAAAAAATATTTACACAAGCTGATAAGTATTATTTATAAACTTACTTTTGATCCAAACGGTTCACCTGCGGTAGAGTAGTCAACAACGGTTGTTTGTTTTTAAAAAGAAATTATACCTAAATAAAAAATCAAATTAATAATAAAAAATTAAAAGTAATAAGAGAACTGTTCGATTAGGGTTATTAAAATCGCGTTTTAAAACTTAACTTAAATCTTTTTCTCTGAAAAGAAAATTATACTTAAATAAAAACAATTAATAAAAACATATAAAGATAAATCCGTGCCCGTCAGCAGTCAACACAATAATTTTAATAATATCAATTTCATAATCTGACCTTCAATAATTTCTATGTATTTTCAATAATGTCTATTTATTCATTTTAAAATTAAAACAGTAATAATTTTGTTCTTGTTCATTTCCGGACACAAATCAATGTAAGGTGTGAACAATTAATAAAAAAGTATAAAAATATAAATTAAGAAAATAAAAACCAAAAAAGCAATAAAAAACAAAATAATAAAAAAACAAAAAAGTGATGCTCTACACTGGGATTACACCACTGCCACTCGGATTTAACGCACAGTACCTCTACCATGAGTTGCCATCGATTGCACACTGTAGTTAACTACAGTCGCTAACGTGTTAACGCAGACGATATCGTTTTCGATAGTGACCGTACCATGAGTTACTTTTGCCTTTACCTGACTTCGTAACGTTAACTCGATAGTATAGTAAACGATACAAAGGATACAGACTACTTATCAGGTAATTATTTGTTGTCGTCATGTTGGTAATACGCTATAATCCGTCCTCGCAAAAAGGTAGCTCAATTCGGTTTCTTACCATATTGTTATGAAAGATTTAATTTAGTCGTCTTATACGTCTACTTCAAATTATTTCATAGGTTATATTTTTAATCATTGTTTGATTACATTCACGAAAACTTATTTAGTTTTATGTTAAAGAATAAGTTTTTATTAAATGTAGGCCATGTATTGATTTAATAATGATATAGACAAGCGCTCCATGGTTCCAGTTAATGGCGCAATTCATAGGAATATATAGTAATTATAGTTTAATTGTAAGTATTAACACTGTGGTAAACATTGTAACAATTTTCCATTAAAAATAATCATTTTCTATGCTTCTATGGGTTTGTTCTTTAGTACCCATCTATTTAAAGACGTGGCTATACAAAGAGACCTATTGGATTGATAATTTAAATGTAAATAGTGCAATCCGTTATAATTGAAGGATTTTCCTTTATAGCTAAATAATTTAACCAATGAATTTTTTCTTTCAGGCTTTAGATCACCATTATCTCAATTATTCCCGAGGGCCCACAGGAAAATATGTATAATATTTGTTTAATTCAATAGAGTTGACAAATATGCTGAAAATTGATACCTGCCAAATGTAGTATTACAGGAGATATACAACTACATAAGTGAGTGGGTGAATGAATAAAACTAAAAATGTTACTCCTTTACAGTATAAGTATTTATGATGAAGTAATTTATATAAAACTTAAAATAAAGCTGATGATGTCTGACGTCGGCCAATATTCATATAAAATACTTGAATTTTACAATATTATGTTTAACTATTATGGCTTTATGTGATGTTTAATGATATGTCTGTTGTTGCAGAAGTTTAAGTTCCAAAATTTACCTAGAATTACAGTCAAGTGTCCAACCATAGAAATTACTGCACAAGAAAGAACCGGTACTACTGTTATTTATTATCATTCAATAATTATCATATTTTAGCAAACTTAAAAGATGAAGAAATTTGTTTAATCGACACTACTATATTATTAAAATATATTCTATTGGTATTATATTATTAAAATATATGATTACAAGTCAGTAAAATTATATTGCTGCCAAAATCTTAATGACAATGAAAGTATGCAGAGTCACAGCTACAAACTCACTGGATACTTTAGCAAACTGCACATAATTATGAGGTAAAATTAGGCTAAATGATCTAAGGGTAAAATACAGTGGGAAGTTAGTCTGAAAAACACATTTTGTTTGTATTATTATTTTATCATAATAACAGCAATGGTAGGGAAGCAATTAAAGAATATTACTATAAATGCATTATTGACTGAAAAACAGTGAATTATTGTGTTCACATTACGACTCTTACATGGTTTTTGGGTTGGGCAATATATATCACCAACAAACCGGTTTTTTCATACCATCCACCTATTTGACATATGAATCAGAATAAATTCAAATATACAGAAGATTGTTTGTTTTATTTCATATTGTTTATATTCATTGAACAGCTCACAGGAAGTTATATTTATTAAGCACTTTGATACTGAATCATGCCCATATTCTGTCGCCTTACGTAAGGTAATAACTTCTTTTACTTATGATGTAAAAGTAAAAATATAGTTTTATAGGAATGTTCATGACTGACCAGTCTCATAAAAAATGGACAATCTCCATTGAAAGATAATGTTTTTGATGCAAATTCTTAATGTTTATGTTAAATAACCAGAGGTATTAGATCTTCTGTGTTATTGCAAAGCAGCAATGCTTTTCTGTTTTATATTGAAGGATACGAAATTTCAGGGTACTGTAACTACATTCATAAGATAATAACCTACACCTTGTACACTTTGGTCATTAGAAGACTAGGTGACTATGATCATCTAGTAGACTATTTGCTCGTTTGCCAACATTCTTGTGTAAAATATGCACAAATACAACAATTCTGTTGTTCTTTATATTAGATTCAGTATGAAATATAGACCTAGAATTTTATTGAAAATTAATATTTTTTGCTTTATCAAAACAAGGAAATCCTACTTAGGTAAATAAATTAAAGAGTGGGCTCATGTAATTTATTTATTTTTGGTGTAAAAAATGTGTTAACAACATCTTTTACCAATAAAAAAAATCATTAACCAATTTTTCCTTTTTAATGCAATCCAAACTATTGTGACACTGTAAAATCCAACTGCAGCTGTGGCAATAAATCAGTCCAAAAAATGAAATGCTAAAACCGAAGGTCTTGGCTGCACCATTCTGTATTATCATCAATGCCACTCAATCAAATCATCCTCTGCCACTCATCCAAAATAAATGTAGCTGTAAAAAATAAAATCTTATAATAATATGCACCTTTTAAAGTTTTAACTGACTTCAAAAAAGGAGATGTTGACTGAATCATTTTTTTTAAATATTATGTTCACTGATTACTCCGCCAATTGTGGACCGATTTTCAAAATTCTTTCTTTAAATCGATAGAGGGATCCTGGGATAATGGAAGGAACACTTAAATTACAGAGGCACATCCAACATGTTTCATTTTTTTCTGACGATATTTAGGTAAATAGGTACCTATTTGCATCTGATAGGCATCATATCATGTTACTGAGCTGATGATGATGGAAGGTTTCTGGTAGGTGACGAGTTTGGGAATTTTACTAAAAATATTGAAATATTTTTTTTTCAAAAATAATTAAATAGGCTCCAACACACCAAAAGTCTTAAATACAAGAATACATACAATACTTATCACATTTTTATATTGAAGTTGGTGCCAAACTTTCCAGGTGATATTGCTTGGCACCGACTTCAATATAAAAATGTGATATTGTATGTATTCTTATATTATTTATGACTTTTTGGTGTTTTTGAAGTCAGTTTTATTCTTTGTAAAAAAATTAGGTATACCTATTACCAATAGCTTTTTATTAGAGAAACAACTCTAAGAAGATATTTAAAAAAGTTATTAAGGTTTATAATATAGAAAATAAAATGCAATTCTTGACATTTGAGGGTGTATGAATGTTTTACCTCTACACAGTGACAATGATTTTTAACCACAATTCTTTTTCCATTTGACTGGCTGTTATATCCAGCTAATTCTTTGCTTCTTCATTGGACTTGTTGCACGCAAGTATGGATGTGGCATCAACAGTCCCATTTATGGATAATCTGCAAGAAATGTTTTGTAAATAAAATGTTATAGAATAGGTATTTTAACACTTTGATATCTTAGAGCATTTGATATAGACTATTTTTAATTTGTTATCAGCTTGTCAAACAATTCCTTAACTTCTAGGGATGCCTTGTAGTTTATTGAATGTGTTATTTTGCCATACATAAGGATGACATTTTGTTTTGTTATTTCCAAAAATCCAAGTTTTGCATTTACCTACTGAAGGGGTCATACGAAGACAATCTGAATTATTACCCATATATTCACTTCAGTTGTCATAAAATAGTATTATACACTTACGATAACTCTATGATCATATAGCTATTAAGATCAAAACAAAATTGTAAGCAACTTTTTAAAAATGGTAATTTGATTTTGAGGTTACTTACATGAACTCTGTATAGCTTTCAGTTTCAAGTCTGTATTTGCTTTTAAACACCAATGCTGAAATGCTTATTTATAATACTATAATTGGCACAAATAGTTGTAATCACTCATTTGAACTTTTTCTCACGACTGCTCCCGTATTTTAATTGTTTTCGTGTCATTGACGTACCTATATATTATGTATGTGTCATTATTCTTGAACTCAGCCGTGGTTGGCATATTCCATGCAAAAAAAATCACAACTTATTAACTAAACTCAATAATATTATTCCAAACTTGCTTAGATTACATATCGAATCGAGTCTCACGCTTGAAAATGTAAGTGAGTAACGTAACTACAGTAGTTATCGTTTTGTACGTTATCGTCTATCGAGTAGCTGTCAAATCATGAACTCATGGTACCGTTTTCCATACAATATGCACAAAACGATTGTCGATAGCGAGCGCGTTTTCGATAGGTTCGCGACGTATCGTAAACTATTGCACTCATGGTACCGATTTTAGTTCACCGCGTTACCGCTAGGGGCGCTGTACAAAGTTCCATACAAAAATTTACGCAGTCGATATCGACTCCAAACGAATGCAAACTCATGGTAGAGCTACAGGACCAATCCCGTCATGCGAAGCTGTGAAATTAAAGATCTCATGTTTTTTTTTGTAATGCGACATGCGATAGATGGATGTAAAAATTTGTGGTGATGTAAAAAAAGTTTCACTTTAAAAATGTGATGTTGTATGTATTCTTATAATATTATCGACTTTTTGCTGTGTGAAATTGGTTTTTATTTTTTGTAAAATATTTTTCAATCATTTAAGTAAATTTTATACATTCGTATCTACTAGAACTTGACCCACGACAAACACCAAAATATAATTTAAAATAATGCGTATTTCGCTCTAAACAATATTAAAAGAATGATTCCTAAACTCCTAACCACCTAATTGGGATGAATGAATTCTAATTTTCACGTCTCGTCATAAAATATTAAAATACCGTAGCAAAAGATGCAATCCTGTGAAATTAAAATCGGCTTAGAAATACATTAGATACAAGCATTTTAAGTTGTTGATTTGGAAGTGATTAGACAGAGAGATCCCACATCAACCGTGACGTCATTTTTGAGTACGGCCATATAAACTCCATGTAAATTGCCGTTTTGCTAGAAAGAGATGGAGAAAAATCTTTAATACCTTATATCTTGATTGTTTTTATAGTTATTCGATGACCGATTTTTTCTTTCTGTTTATTATATGAATGAGTTTCTATTAAAGCAAAAAAAGAATTATTCATCTAGCTAGCCTATTGTTTAGGAGTTATACTTCCCCTATCACCTCACATGAATGACTTGAAAGAATAGTAGGTAGGTACTTACTCCGCGTCCATTACATTTGAAAACTATACCCTAACTCCTAACTTACCAGAAACCTTCCATAATCAGCTCAGTGACATTATATGATGACGTCCAGATGCAGGCAAATACCTGAATATTTTCAGAAAAAATACATCAAAAACGTTAGACGTGCTATAAAAAATTTAGGGATTTCCTCGTTTTTCTTGGGATCCCATCACCAGATCATGACTTAGTGAGAATAAGACCATCTCAGGAATATACTCTTTCGATTACAAAAAGAATTTTGAAAACCGGCCCACGAATTGCGGAGTAATCGGTAAACATACTTAAAAAATAGATGTAGTCGAATATGGAACCTCATTTTTGAAGTCGATAAAAAAAAGTCATCAATCATTTTTTGGAGAGACCATGACTGTCTGACAGTTGTGTTAGACAAACTTTATTAAACCCAGTCCTAACAAAAATATAAATAAACATCATACCTAGTTAGTTGGTCCAAAGATACATTTACATACCGTAAATACAACCAGTTGTACCACCGATAATTTGTTTTCCAGGATTGGATCAGGGGTAAACGTACTTCCCCTTGGTACAACTGGTTGTACAATCGGTATAAGTATTTACTTCCCCATTGTACAATCAGTTGGACATAACAGAGGCCCAATTCAGCTAATGAGTTACAGCCGAATCGAAACTGAACCGTTACGAGCGACCAATCATAACGCCACTTATCACGTCATTGAGCAGTTGAAAGGCAATATAAGCGCTCCGATTGGTCGACCGCAACGGTTCAGTTTCGATTCGGCTGTAACTTATTAGCTGAATTGGGCCTCTGTTGTACCATGGGTCGGTCACCCTTGTCATTGCATCTACTTAGGTAATATAGAGAAATAATTACATTAAAATACTTGTATTATGAGTTATGACCGTAACAGCGAATTACACTCCACTAATTATGACATTATCATTATTATTATAAAGTAAATGAAAGCTCGCTCGTTGGCATCCGTGTAATGCTTAAATAATATTCTGATAAATTAAGTTTTGATGGTCTTTATTGTTATCGTAATAGTTTTACTAATATTACGCATAGAGCATAGGCATAGAGTTGCCATTGCTCCGACAAAACACTAAAATGTCCCACTTAAAGCTTTTCGTAAATTTGCCACAAGTTTCGAAATCGCAGTTCTTTCCCGACAGTTATCCCGAAGTCGCCAAGGTAACCCTAGGTCACCAGTGCGAAAGATCTCCACAAATATTAATTTTATATTGATTTTACTTAGATGTAAGCTTTGATTATATTAATCAAAGGATGTAAGATTACCTTTCTGTAAAAAATCGTCCACTTACCTTGTGAAAAAATTTGGTGATTATTGTTTATTGTTAAACTTTCAAATTACATAGGTAGCTGTGATTATTCCATGTGTAGCTAATATTATGTATTGTCTAAGTTACTCTCGTTAACAACCTAAAGATCCAGATGAATGATGTCAATGCTTGGTGTGAATTTGTAGACATCATTGGTTACAATGTAAAGAAATTTTATACTTAGTGTTTATGTAAACAAATACTCTTGTAGGTGGTAACAAAATACTTATTTTCGATAATACTGATAACAGATAGGTACTCAATACATTAGAAGGCGTAAAAATTCTACTACGGATGAAAGCTTGTACTTTTGTCACTTTTACCGCCTTTCGTGGTGCAATTTATTCGTACTTCAATTGTGAGTAACCCTTTATTAGGTAAGTCAATAGTGATACATATTTCGGATAACCAATAATAACTGTCTCAAAAAGCAATGCTATTGAAGCGCTATTAACGCCATAGCTCCATTAATTCATCATCATTTCAGCCAAGAGCCACCCACTGTTGGACATAGACCTCCCCAGGGATTTCCAAACCGATCGATCCTACGCCACCTGCATCCAGCGGCTTCCCGCGACCTTCACCAGATCGTCGGTCCACCTCGTGAGGGGCCTACTAACGCTTCGACTCCCGATACGCGGCCGCCACTCGAAGACCTTTCCGCCTCAACGGCCGTCAGCCCTGCGAGCTGTGTCCTGCCCATTGCCACTTAACCCTTAATTAGGCGCGCCTAAAATGTTTGCATATAAGGTCGCGTGGGGTGTGTGGCATTCCACTGTCAGTTAATTAAATAAAATACAAAATAAACTCAATTTTCAATTTTATTGGCGACCATAATTTAAAATGAATATTAATCTGATGATTTGATGTTGTTTTTGAAAAAAATAATAAATTTTAAACAAGAAACCGAAATAAATTAAAATACTAATTATCTACGCTATAATTTTGACAGACTACATTCACTGCGTACATTATCGCGGTGCTTAGAGCATTCAGTCTTGGTTTTTCCGCCCTTGGTGCCCAAACCGTTCACAACTAAACGATTATTGCGATTAAATTCTAAACGTTACACTTGTTTATGTAGCTACTTAGAAGAGTAGTGCCATGAACTCTTATTTTAAAAAGTTATAAGCCTAGATAACTTGCTTTGGGGAGTATGACAACCCACGCGCCGCTTTAATGTCTAGAGTTTGTCAGAGTTTGTCGGCAAGTTTCAGGCCTCGTTTACGGAGACGCGGGGCGTTGCGCGTCGCGTGTGGCGTGGCGTCTCGCGGCGCGTCAGACGTTTTTTCTGTTTACGGTGGGGCGGCGCGTGAAGCGGCACTCATAATCGCACGCGTAAACACAAACATATGGCAATATACGATGTTGTTCATAGAGATGCGAGACGGGAACACCGACGGACGCGGCGGTGCCATCCGCGGGCTCGGCCGTAAAAAACGCGCCATTTCAAGCAAAGGCGTGTAAAATCGCTTCTCGGTAAACGCACTCATACAACGCCATATGTTTGAATTCTGAGCGGGCCGCGCCGCGCAATGCCCCGCGTCTCCGTAAACGAGGCCTCAGAGTTTGTCGTTTGCGCGTTTCAGACATATGTGTGGCCCAGCTGGGGTAACGTTACCCTAGCTGGGCCATACAGATCTCGAAAACGAAAAAACATAGCGAAAATCTGTTTACTAAAATAGATAGGCGGAACTGGAAGTTTGTCGGACAAGTTTTAGAGTTTGTCGATCTACCGTTCCAGAGCTCATCACCTGCTGCAAAGTTGCTGGATCTCCAAAACAAAGCGACTGTTTGACTGACTGAAAAACAAAATCTGTTTCCTCGAATAGTACAGCAGTAGTTTGTCGGCTAATTTCAGAGTTTGTCGCTTGCGCGTTTCAGAGATATGTATGGCCCAGTTGGGGCAACGTTGCGAAAACAAAAGTACATAGCGGAAATCTGTTAACTAATATGGATAGGGTTAGCCACACTGACTTTATAGTTCTTATACGGATTCCATCATTTCTGATGCGATCGCGTAGACTCTACGCTTCTCTACGCCGTAGAGAAACCCCGAGCATAGCCCTCTCCATATAACTCCGAACGCTAACAGAATAAGGCCCCCGTTTGAACGCCTCTGACATAGAAGTTTAGATCTACTTAAATGAACTGGCGAAGTGCGAGTTGAACTTGCGCAGCAAACGGTTCCGCACTACTTAACTAAGCATATAAGTTCCTAATTGCATATTTATGGTTTTCGGATTTCTTCCTTTACATGTGCTGTAAAACATTGCTTTTTATCAAATTGCAGGATTCTAGGTCATCGGAAAGTACCCTGCGGGTTATTTCTTGTGGAATCGCGGAATATGCAACATAAGCGGTCACCTTTTCATTGCGTTGACTTACAAGTTTGATTTTTTCACAACCGAATGAGACCGTAATGATAATACAGAATACCTACATATTTGGCGAGGGACCGGGAAGAGATACATATCTTATTTTCAAAATAATAATAATACTTATTTATTTGCCAGAACATGGTGCAATAGTTATTAATACATTATTGAGTCCAAATACGTCGTTAATCGAAGTGCTAATATTTAAATACGTATGCGTAGACCCTATTTCATATGATATAAATATCAGTTTGGTACGTATCACTAATAAAGTCTTGGCAGACAGATGGACAGACAAACAAACGGACAACAAAGTGATCCTTAAATGGATCCGTTTTTTTCTTTTGAGGTGCGGAACTCTAAGAATGAACCAGCGGTCACCCTAAAACTACGACGAATTTAAGGCAATAGTGGAAGCTAACGATACTCAATCTATGGCTGACTTAGCAGCTGCTTTCGACGTTAGCACCAAAACAAAACATTTGCGTATAAAAAGCAAGTATAAATTGACAATGTAAAAAGCTTGATAAATGGATAACGCACGAACTGAACAATCATCAGTGCGTCGAACGTGTTGAGGTATACCTTGAGGTAGACCCAGAAACGAGAGGATTTTGAACTGCAGTCTCTGGTTTGCTGTTGGAGTGCTCTGGTCTGATGTCGGTGTAATTCATTACAGCTTCTTATCAAACAGCACGAGCGTTTCTGCTGTTAATATGTTCCTGGGCTGATAATATTACTAATAATTCAATCAAAACTATAAAAGGTATTCAAATTCTTGGAGTTTCTTGGGGATTTATGTGAATAGATATAATACACTCATTTGCAAAAAAAACGGGCGGTTTTGATTTTCATTCATCTTTAAAAAGATACAATACAAAAAAGGTTTCAATCGTTTGTACACGTTACTGGCCGGTTTTAAAAATGCCGTGGTATTTAAAAAAGTACGTTCTAAATTGAAATTTTCATTTGATGCTCATTTTTACAGAAACCCCATTTTTATCCTACATTTTTGGCGCGAAGTTCCAGAAGTTAACATCGACTTTCATAACTTTTATTCAATTTTCATCGATTAATTTCATATCCTTGACTATCAAAGTTTTATTTATTGCTGTTTGGCTGTATCAAAAATGGTAGATAAAGTGGTAAAAGCTACCAAAATTATCGCGCTGCTTGAAGAGGGTTGCAGCCAATGCTTCGTGGCTAGGAGGCTAAATGTTAGTCGCTCGACGGTCCAAAGGACCTGGCAGCGATATCAGGAGACTGGTTCCGTCGAGAGAAGGCCTGGTTCTGGAAGAAAACCATGTACCCCACCACGGGATGATCGTTTTCTTGTGAGTCGCGCATTGAGAAATCGCAAATCTTCGTATGTGGATCTTAAGAACAACCTCCAGAAGTAAGAAATGTGCATATTAGTCTATGGACGGTCAGGAGGAGGCTTCTCGCTGCCAATATACGCAGTCACCGCCCGGCCCGCGGCCCCAAATTACTCCGTGAGCACCCAGTTCACAGGCTTAGGTTCGCTAGAAATTGTGAATCATGGACTCAAGAAGATTGGAATAGGGTTTTGTTCTCTTGAAACCAGGATATCTCTGTTCGGTGAAGATCGACGTCGGCGAGTGCTAAGAAGACAAGGAGAATGCTTTGCAGAGGCATGTTTCGAAGAAATCACACCTTATGGTGGGGGCTCTGTTATGTTTTGGGCAGGAATAAATTCAATGGATCGCACAGAGTTAGTCTTCATTGAAAACGGCTCACTGACTGGGCATCGATACATAACGGAAGTTGTAATTCCTCATGCACAACCTGCATTGGCCGCTCTAGGTGAAGACTCGATTTTTATGGACGACAATGCTCGCGCCCACCGATCTCGCGATGTTAAAGCGTATGTGCAAGAGATCGGCATTCGTCGTTTGGATTGGCCAGCTCGAAGTCCCGAACTCAATCCCATAGAGCATGTCTGGGACGTTCTGAAACGGCGTGTGAGATCAGTACAACCAGCTCCGCAGACCATCAGAGAGCTGAAGAATGTGATTACTGCGGAGTGGGAACGTATTCCGCAAGAAAGTATCCGGGATATACTCGCTAGCATGCCCAGACGAATTCAAGCTGTGATTTTAGCTCGAGGGGGTCACACTCGATACTAAACATTTATCTGCTTTTACTTTATTAAAGAAAAACAAACAAAAAAGCTTATTTATTTTTACTTCATGAGCATATGCACTACTAGCGAACATACACTACTAGTGAGGTTTAGCATTATTTCCTTATAAATTGTATCAAAGTTTTATGAAATACTGATGAAAACGATTATTTTCTTATTAATTTACCAAATTGTGAGGATAAAACTACCTATAATTATCAAACAAAGCAATATTAACATTTGAAATGGTTCATTGCTTAGGTGCCCGTTTTTTTTGCAAATGAGTTTATATTGAGTATTGTCAATTGATAATTCACTATTAGGAATTGGACACAATGATGAGGAATTTCGCAAATCTCCGGCCAGCCTTAGAGTGCGTTTACGGAGAAGCGATTTTACACGCCTTTGCTTGAAATGGCGCGTTTTTTACGGCCGAGCCCGCGGATGGTACCGCCGCGTCTGACGCGGCGTTTATCGCGGCGGCGCACGCAGCGACAATTGGCTAGATGACTAAAAAATTTTTTTGTTTAATAGAAAAGCTCATTTATATAATAAACAGAAAGAAAAAATCGGTTTTCGAATAACTATAAAAACAACCAAGATATAAGGTATTAAAGATTTTTCTCTATCTCTTTCTAGCAAAACGGCACTTTACATGGAGTTTATATGGCCGTACTCAACGATGACGTCACGGCTGATGTCGGATCTCTCTGTCCAATCGCTTCAAAATTAACAGCTTAAAATGCTTGTATCTTATGTATTTCTAAGCCGATTTTAATTCTAATTTCACATGATTGCATCTTTTTCTACGCTATTTTAATATTTTATGTCGAGATGTGAAAATTAGAATTCAGTCATCATCCCAATGCTCGATGAAGTGATGCCCGCCGCGTGATTCGCTACACGCTTGAGGATGAGCCGCGGGTGCCGCGGCGGGCATCGCGCCGAGCATCGCGGCGGGCACCGCGGCGGTCGCCGCCACGCTTCCCGTCTCGCCCATCTATGAACAACATCGTATATTGCCATATGTTTGTGTTTACGCGTGCGATTATGAGTGCCGCTTCACGCGCCGCCCCAACGTAAACAAAAAACGTCGGACGCGCCGCGAGACGCCTCGCCACACGCGACACGCGACGCCCCGCGTCTCCGTAAATGAGGCCTTAGTGAATCGCTCGTCTCTGCTGCTCCTGCACGACAACGCTCGACCTCACAGAGCATTACTGACGGTCTCTAAGCACCAAGAACTAGGGTTGGAAATTTTGCATCATCCATCGTATTCACCAGACAGAGATCCCTTAAGGTATCGGGCCAGAGCAACCTGCTGGACGAACTCCTAAAACCTACTATTTACATCCCTAATTTCTATTAGGTGAGGGTGTGTGCAAATGTAGGTACCTACCATTTCTGACTTTTTGAGAATCTGTCCATATGAGAATCTGTCCTTTTGAGAATCTATCTTTATAAGAATCTGTTCTTATACGAACAAAGGAAGCACATTACATTCAATATTCGGATATTATGCCAAACAGCCTAACATAATAAAACGTAGGTAAACTTAACTTATGTAAACTAGGTACTACCGTAAACTTTCGGACAACGGTACACGACCACGGCCAAATACATAATATTTCATTTCAGTCATTTTTTTGTTATATATTTCTAGGGAGCCCTTTTATTCGTAGTCTGGTTTTAATATTAGAACTTACATTTATTTGAATCTTCTTTGAGATGATAAAAAACTTAACCAAATAAAAAGATCGTTCAATTGTTCTCCTATTTCAAGTTTGTATGATGAATAAAATCAATAATTAAAATTTCGTCTGGGATTTGAACCTGTGTCTCCAGTATGCCGTGTTGACGCCTAGACCTCTCGGCCACTGAAGAAATCTTTATTCTATTGAACTCTTTTTGAACTTTGTAAGGCCAAAGTCTTTATTCACCGAAGTAGAATTTAGTCAATTACAAGTATGTTAATAACAACAAATCCCGCTCGGGACGAATTTTTTTTGTTGATTTTATGTATTTTTAAGGTTCCGTACCCAAAGGGTAAAAACGGGATCCTATTACCTACTCAGATCCCGCTGTCCGCCTGTCCGTCCATCCGTCTGTCTGTCACCAGACTGTATCTCATGAACCGCGATAGCTAGACAGTTCAAATGTTATAACAACTAAAATCAGAATAAAATAAATATTTAAGAGGGGCTCCCATACAACAAACGTGATTTTTTCCAGATTTTTTAATTAATTTAGCATTTTTAAAGAAAAAGCAAAGTTCTACTTATGCCGATTAAGTTTGTATTTTTAAAAAGTTGTTAACATAAAGACAGCTAGTGTAGTAGCTGAGCAGCTGCACTCCACAAAAATCTTATGAAGGACTAGCTGTACCCGCGACTTCGTCCGCGTGGAATTGTAACTTTTGTTGAAGTTGATAAAAATTAAAGCCTATGTTTTACCTTATATAATTAGCTATCTATTAGTGAAAGTCCCGACAAAATCGGTCCAGTCGTTCCGGAGATTAGCGGGAACAAACAGACAGACAGACAGACAAAATATTTTAAATTGTGTTTTTGTTATTGGTACCCGATATACATTCATACCCCTTAAGTAAAAACTTGTTATTTTGACATTACAAACAGACACTTCAATTTTATTTATTTGTATACACTAGAGATACGTAACCCTGATGAATGTTACCCTCAGTAACCCACTAATATCTTAAATAGTTCTTGAATACCTACGTAGGTTTATTAGATGGTTTAGAAATTAAAACTCACAAATAAATTTTTACATTTAATTTACATCCACATCTTGAAATTCTTGAATACAGCGAAATAGTGTAATAATTTCACATCGCAAAATATCATTTTTATACAGTGAATCCAATAAGAAAATAACTTCCTAATCATATCGACGACCACGTGCATAAAAAAGATATCACAATACTCTTACATATAATACTTAATAATAGAATTGAACTAAATATTTACAATTTGGTTAACAGCAGCAGCAAACCAAACGATTGAACCAAAATATTGGTTAATAAAGTGCAAGCAGCATTAACATCTTCCCAAATACACGGGGACTTGTTAGTATAGTTACCGATTAGTTATATAAATGACACTAATTTAAACATTACAATAGATGAAAGATTGCTCTTTGTTACAATAATATAATATGTATCACTTATATCACAAATAGCTTGTGGCCCAAACCAGAGCTAATAAAATAGTGACTTGCGTAAACGCCTAACAACAAATATAAAGTTGTTAGGTGGGTGTACAATTTGAATCACAGCAATTTAGACATGAAAACAATTGCTTATATAAATTCACAGTTTTACAAAGTGCAATTGCTTATACTAAATATTATAAAACTTATAAATGTCGCACACAACTCGTGGCAAATAAATAACTGATTAGTTGCATACGCATATTATTATAATTATTATACGACCAAAATCTCACTCTAGATTCTTTAATTTTTTTTGTGCGCACATATTGTATGGCACATTTCATCTTACAACGCATCAAACTGCAATCAATTCCTGAATATAATTAGTACTTGAGAAATTTCTTATTTATAAAAAAATATTATTATTTGCCACGCGCCATGTCTTAGGGCAGCCTTGCACGGAGCCTACCAGAACATTTCATCAAACATTTACTGTGAATTTAAAACGACGACTATGACAACTGTCATGTAAATAAGGTTCACGTCTGGCCGGTGTCGTCATCAAACTCACCAATAAATAAATCTTACCACAATCAAATATCACAATTCAAAATATACCTACCTCGATTTCATTGAATGAACATATCAAAAGCTCCCAACTTAAGTGCTGCCGTGCTCGGTGAACCTAACAATCGAAGTCCATCAAAGAGATACATCAAGATATATGTGGTATAACGGTAAATTGTACGATAATAATTCCAAAAATATCATAGCAAAAAGGAAATAGCACTAAGTCAATTTTGGTAAAAGATAACACCAAATTTTTACATAATCCTACCTTTGATAGAAAACAACAGCCAAAATACCAGCGCCTTAACAAATGGCACTTTCGAGTGAACACATTAAAACTTCTACGCTAAGATTATGCATAAGTTTTACCTTAAATATATTTATATTAAGCATTGCTTGCTTTCATAGTATCAATATATCAGAACGAAACGGAAACACTACATATTATAAGCAACCAAATAATCGACTACTTACTATAATTTTGTCAGATAATGGTTTTAGTAAATTAAAGTAGGTAGTGACAAATCAATTTTTGTATTATACAAACAACAAACATTGCCTACCCATGGCTATTGGTGTTTTGTTATTTAGTAGGTACATAGTATAAAAATAACATAAGAGATTTAAGTGACGGTAAAAAGTATTTTTAGAAACATTAATTTGTCAAGAAGAAATAAGGGACCAACTTTGTTCATGTTACCGAATCAAACTCAACACTGACCAATTCACACCCTAATTATAATATAAAAATCACGATAATATTATTGCTCTGCACATTACGGATATCAATGTCACTTTTTTCGACACGTGTAAAATTAATTTTACAATGCACTTTATATTTTAAAACTTACATTTAAATGTCAGATATATAGATAAATATCACTGTTTCATTCTGCATCCGTAATTGTAGGTTCATAAGTATCGATAAACAGTCATTTCATGTACAACCCGTGCGGTTAAAGAATGGGATTAGAAATGGCGGCGAATGTATTCACTTCTCGCTCGCACACTATTAGACGGAAATAGGGTGCGAGCGAGAAGTGAATACATGCGCCGCCATTTCTAATCCCATTCTTTAACCGCACGGGTTGTACAAGTAACATCCATAAGCTTACACAGATAATCAGTTAATCGCTAAAGTAATCTTGTACTATCATTGTGACGAAGAGGAGACGCAAAAAACGAACACGCATACAACATATTGATCGGTTCCTAATAATACTAAGCAATGTATAGAATATAACCGTATTCCGCGTTCATTGGGACGTTCAATCTGTACAGAGGCTATAAAAGGCGGAGACGTCAATATTACAATAAATGTATAAGTATATACGTTCCTAACTTTACAGTTTTCAGATTTTTTCCTTAACATGTGCTGTAAGGCATTGCTTCTGCCAAATTTCATGATACTAGGTTAACGGGCCGTAGCATAGAGACACGGTAATAGTATAATTAATCGTGACATCTGTCCGTCACTAACAAAACTTGAATAAAGCACTCCACTACATATACCGATCCGAACGATATGTATAGCAGTAGTATTATCCGTCAATATGCAGCGTAACTATGGATCACAATATAAGTATGTTATTATAAGTTTACGCGTGCCTTTGCCAAACACAGACGATGACTTATCATTACCAAAGATGTGCTTTTTGTGTTATTTTTCTCCACTTCCCCTTGGCAAAGCTTTGTCAAAGAAGTACCATAAGTTAAGTGCCGATTAAACACGAAATTTCTGATAATTTCATTATTCTATTATTATGAACATAGACTTAAAAGTCTGTGATTATGAAGCTTATATTGATAAAAAATATTGTGTTTATGAATAAGGCTACGTGGGCCACGTAGCATATAGTTGAATGGATCGAACTTCAGAAATTTCGTTGTTCAATGGGTATTTATATTATTTCTAAATATACAAGCAAAAATCAACAATATGAATATTATATGTAGATATATATAGTAGTAATGATAGATACATTATTGATTGTATGAAACTACTAGTGAAGACATCAATTATTAAGTATAAATTTAATTATTACCGTACGATGCGCGACTACAATAAAAGGGTATAAGAAACTCTAATTTAAATAAAATTTAATACAATATTACAATACTTACAGTATACTTAATAATTTTAACGTTTCATATAAATGTAAGTACTCTCGTTAAAATTATAGACATTGACGACACTTATTCATTTTAAATGTAATTATTTACACACCAACATCAAACTAATGTATATGTCGTGGCCAGATCGTAAAATTCTCCACTTCATGATGTGGCCAACCATTTCATGAAATGGCCAATATCGTCTGGCCATATCATGTGTGGCCGGATCAATGAATTATCAAACGTTTAATGATATGGAAAGTAAAATAATTACATTATTCACCGCAAGAGGCGCTGATTTCTGTTTTTTAGGTCCATTTATGTATAACAAACTACACAAGGAACTCAACATCGCTACTCTTAATAAACACCACTGTAAAAGTACCATAATAAACTACCTGTTAAACTTAAATTATGATAATACAGAAAAACTATTATTCACAATTAGATAAAAAAGGTATGTTGACATGCTATCCATATAACTTTTCCAAACTATGTAAATCTAGTCCATAATTCTACATTTAGAAATCCATTCCAATAATGTTAACTTTAAGTAGGTAGCTTCAGTTTGGGTCTTGGTTTGGGTTTATTGATTTTTCAGCATACTTCAAACGAACGGTAGTCATGTACGACCAACTTACAGGTGGGAGTGCCCTGGTGCACTGAGACACAGGCTTCTGCCTAGTTCAGGCACCAGTCTCTCGTAACTGTGTTACTTATATAATAAAAAAAATTGTATTAATTTTTTAAGAAAGAAAAATTTGAAGGAAACTTGTAGTTCATTCTATAAAACTGTAGTTTAAAAATTGTGTTGAGAGAGAAATAAAGATTTTTATTATTATTTTATTATTATTATATCACTTTTTTTCGGTGATGCATCATGGCGGCGGACAATTGTTTCGATAAATGAAATCTGTAGGTTAGGTTAGGTTAGATATTGTGATCACATACAGCGGAGCGAGCGAAGCGAGCGCATCAAACTGTATGTTGAAAGCTTGCTTTCACGCTGCAGGCTTGTTTCGTGCTTATTTGGGACTTTTATTAAACCTTAGATATCATGAACATTACATTAATGATATGGCCAAACGGGGACGAACATATTATAATTAAACGTTGACGTTTAAACGATATGGTCAATTTTAGTTGCGTCATTTCAAGAAATACAAGCATTTCATGAAAAGGCCAGCCACATCATGAAATGACCAATTTTACGATGTGGCCACGACATAATACACCAAGTTCGGTCTATACGCCATCAAGCTGAAACCTACCCATGTTAACATAGTCATACAAAAGCTATGGCATCAGTGAAAATAGGAAACTGAAAAATTAATTTTGAAATCCACCATACAAATAGTTGGGTCGATGAAAAATACATATGGGGAATTAGAAAATCAATTTTATAATTTCGAACTTTCAATGATGCCATATATCTTTAATATGATTATGTTAACATGGGTTAGTTTCGACTTGATACGAGTATTGACTAAACACCTTCTATATTGCATTAAAGAGATACATAAATGTATAACTGCCGTACTCAGAGACGTAAATTAATTTTAATGCATCATGTGTAAAGTGACGTGTCGACTTTTAATGAATAACTCTGAGTACGGTAGTAAGCAGCCATATTCCATGTTTACAAGTCATAACAATTTCCATCCACATTACCCAACTACAGTCCATAGTGTTGTACATGAATTGTATTTGGCAACAGATTCCTATAAAGGCACAAGCTTAATGTTGACCTGCCCGCAACGCGAAACAGCAACGATAAATTGAAACCGTTTTGTATGTACCTAGGGTTGCCAACCGATAATATAATAGACTAGCTTTCCGCTCGCGGCTTCGCCCGCGTAATTATTGTTTTCTCGTGAAAATTTATATTTTCCCGTAGGAAAAATAATTTTGTAGCCTATTTAAGCCCGGGTAATAAATTTCATGGAAATTGGAGCAGATTTTAAATATTTTCCATGGAAACTTTCAACTCTTATTTTGCACCCTAAGGCGGTGAATTGCAGTAAACCATGAAATACGTGTTCAATGAAATGTTTTTAAGAGCATGAATCTCAAGATTTATCAAAATTGTTGCTAATTCAAAAAAAAATCAATACAAACATGCATGCAGCGGTGGCGCTGTGGTTTCAGCACTTGCCTTCCAATCGGGGGGTCGGGGTTCGAGACCCGCCATGTACCAATGTGTTTTTCGTTTCGAATCTCATATGTACATTTGTCTGACGCTCCTACGGTGAAGGAAAACATCGTGAGGCAACCTGCATACATCTGCCAAGAAATTCAATGATGTATAAGTCGACCAATCTGCACTGGGCCAGCGTGGTTGACTAAGGCCTAATCACCCTAACATAGGGTAGGCTCGAGCCCCTCGGTGGGGACGTATATGAGCTGTGATGATGATGATGACAAACATGCAACCCCTATTTCATCATTTTAGGGTAATTTTTTTTTTAAATATCTTCTTAGTGTGCGTCCGCATTTTGAATTAAAACAACTGTCCAAATTTCACCTTTCTACCATTAGCGGTTACGGCTGTGCGTGTGTCTATAGAGGGGAACATCTCCTTTTATATATATAGATATTGTACTATATTTCGGACATACGTACCTACTATTGATGAGATATATACCATGCAAAATACTATATTATCAACACCGAAATGTAACAAGCAAGTATTACATTTTAAACATTTATGAACGCTCTTTTTCCATGTTAAAAAAGAATTGTTGGCAACCCTATGTGTACAGTGAGTTTTAATGTAACTTTTATAAATTATTAGATTAAGTGCTTATTTGAGCTCAGAGGTGCACCCCCCCCCCCCCCCCCCCCCTCTGCACCATTTACAAACTTTTAACTACATCAAAAAGGTTTCCATCCCCATACATTTTAACATCGTTTGACAGCTGCCATGACGATTTGGTTTTGGTTAAAACGTTGGTAAATAGTGCGATTCCTTCTCAGGTCATGTCAATGAGAAGATATGTACTAATCGCTAATCGCTATTCAGTGACATCCTGATAGAAATTATTTCGCGGTGCTCGCGATTAGCACGTCATCTTACTACAAGCAACTGCGTCAAAAGGGTCATGCGCTGATTTTCGTGAATTTATGGATCTACAAAATCGACACCATTTTTTACAAAACTTAGTTTAGTAAAAAATGGTGTACCGGTACCTATTATATTGCATGTGGTAATTTGTACTTTGTCGTAACATATCATGTGTCGTGACACACAAAATATGATAACCTGATAACGATAACTCACGTCAATATTTTTATAATGTATATACATAGTGTAAAAAGATCATTGTCGAAGCCGATGTCTGCTCATGCAGACCATTAAATCAACTTTAATAAAAAAATATTGAGTGGAAACGAACTTTGCTTTTAGGCATTAAAAACAACTGAAAATATACTACGCAATGTAATGCGCGCTCACGCTGATAACGCGCGCGTTGCGTGCTCCACAGCGGGTCGCGGCCTCAAAAGACAACGTCCGTTATAGATACATTACTCTTTCTGCATATGTTAATACTGATTTTTTCTTTGATGTTTCTTTGGTCGAAAATTCTAAAAAAAAACTGATTATTAAAGCCCCGAAAAAATCGTTACAAACCTTTATTATCTTGGTAAACGTTAATTTGACAGGTATGGTCGAGAAGACAAAAATATATGGATGTTGGGTGAAATACGCGTACCTCGGCTACGCGTTCGGTCCTTTACGTCGTAAGACTGTTCTGTTACGTATTCCGCAATATTTATCATTGCGGCGCATATTTCATTTAGGCACTTAGACAATTGCCTTGCTGCGTGCCAGCAAACGCCAAAAATTATTTTTTTAATATATTATGCAGGTACCAGACTTGACTAGTGACAACTCCGTGTATAAAACACATCAGTCAAGAGATACGTCCTATTAAATTTTCATATCAGTAAGTTAAATTTAAATTGAGTACCTACTGCACTTATTCCAAACACATTCAGAACATTAATAATACTTAAATTAAAATTAAAGTAAGCGTAGAAAAGAACCGTCAGGTTAATTAGAAATTATCTAACATTAGGGCGAGTTACGGACGTAATCACCATTGGTGATAAGCAATTCCCCAACCAATTTGTTTTTTTTAAATACTTAACATGGTATTCAAATAAAATACCACATTTTATTTCAGGTAAGTATTATGAAGCTAAATAGTCCAAGAAAATATATTATCAGGAAAACTCACTTTAAAACGAGGTTTCCTAGAAAATCTACTCGTGCACGGCGACTGCTTTATTGCAAAGTAATAAAGTTGATAATAGCTTCTAATGTCGCTTACGCACGGTGACCGAACTAAAACGTTACTTTTTACACGTTTTAATCGATATTTGGATAATTGGGGTATACAATAAAAATTGTACTTATGCAATTTTCTAGATAATAAAAATGCACGTCTATTAGTAAAACTTTTATGTCATTTATTGTTGTATTTTCTGACTCACAGCAATTTTCTATCGAGTGAAATATTATTAATCATGTTTCTGTCTTTAAGTTCTAATGTTCAAAAATGTCATATATGAATATTAGAACTGTATGTTTAATATTTGTGGCGGTACAGTCAATCGAAATTGTTCGAAAACGGGAAGACATTTGTGCGTTAATAGTAGTGAACGGGCAGCAAGTAAATCAATAAATATTTTTAATATTGTTATAATATTTTTTATCATTTTATACACATGTAGCTAGATGTTACTATTTCATTCATTTTAAACATATTTGCATAAATAATACGAAACTTCTTTAGTTTGAAGAGTCTTTACTCTTCAAACAAGGTTTACCTGAACCATGAGCTAATGAGGAACTAATGAGCAAGGGAAGAATAACAGGTGGCCGTGTCATTTTTATCACACATAACACACATTACAGTACTATCACCGTGGTTCAAATTGAACAGATGCGTGCCAACGAAAGCAATGTGACGTCACGAATGACATCACTAAGTGCACACGAAAAAGGTGCAGTGTGTGCGTAAATATTAAATTCAAATTGTAACGTTTAGAATGAAAAATAAACATTTATAAAGTTTTAGTGTTGATCACTGGCACTGATCTTTGTTCATTTTTTATTGTTTATACTGATCGTTATGTTAGTAATGTTTGCACATCTCAGACCACGAGGTTTCATTTATTGACTGATGATAGATAGAGAAAATCAATACCAATATTTTATTTGGTTTAGTAGATAGCGGATCCATCTATGCTGTTTCACTACTACAAACGCAAAAAGGTTTTTAAATATATTCATACAATAAATATTAACTGCGCAGTGAAGAAAGAAAATAAAAAAGAACAATTTACTTCTTCACAGATCAAGTAACATTTTTACTTAAGCCATATGGTAATCTGAGCTGCCGGACTGCCTTTAAATACAAATGCCCTTAAAAAGCTACGGCCCTGTCCTCACGTTAAAATAGTCAATCACAGCCCGATCTTATTGCTGGAATATTCGTATCCATTATTTTAATAAATATAAGACACAATTCTTTGCCCGAGCCTTAATAAATGTTAACTCGCTCATGGCATTCCGTAAGGGGTTTAATAAACGTACAATTCAACTAAACGTGAATTTCTATTCGAAACTTGTATTCGTAATTTAGCCCAATTAGTCAAAAAAGCAACAGTAAAAAAATGTTAGTTGGCAACATATCTGAAGATACAGTTTCATGCATATAGTAATGGCTAAGTGCACTAATCTTGTATTAGCTTAGGACAATCCTAAGTGACATACTGTCACATTTCTGTCATTGAACACAAGAAGTGACGGCATACTACTTAGGCCACAGCCACACCGTAGGTGGCACGCTTATCGGCACGAGGTTAGTTGATCGCTTAGATAGCTCATCCTAGTGAACCAACACACTACATGACGCTTGGCGCCTCACTCGCTTGGAGCTTGGCGGTTAGCGAGGTAAACGGACACGTCAATTATTTGCTTAGATTACTAGGATGCCTTTTGGAGGAATGGATGAATGCCTCTGTTTAAAAACGAGACATTGTCGACTCCTTTCCACACGTTACATAAAGGTGTGTTAAAATTGTGGCAAGAAGTAATCAATGAATTAAAAACAGACGGAGAGTGCTATTATTATTTTACAATTGTTTTACATGTGACGTGACATTATTATTATATTTTACTTTTATGTATAACATTTTAAATTTTCCTTTAATAGAATATAGATATTACTATCAAGCACTCAACATGTCCGATTACTTCGAAATTAAGAAGCCATTTTCTAGACAAATTGAAGATAGTAACTACTTAACTACAACAAAATAAATGTCTATAAATACACTTTAGATCACCAGGCGCGCGCTGCCAGTGTGGCAACTATCTATCGAAGTATTTGACCACTCAGCCTGCCTCCTAGCTAACCTCTAAGCCTGCCACCTCCGGTGTGGCCTTTGCCTTAGGATTGTCCTAAGCAAAGTTGGGATCGTGCACAAGGTGTATGGACCACCTGTCGAAAACAGCATCTTAAGATCGATCTCATTCTTGAGATGCAATTATTGATAAGGGCCTTAGAGTAGTATGTTTGTTCCTGGTTAGAGTAAAAGGATAACCACACACATTAATCGCAGTGCGGCACAGCAAGATACTCATCTATACTAATACAAAGAGGTATTATTTTTAGTTTGTGTGTAGCAAGTAAAAAATTATTGATACGATTTTGAATATTCTTTCATCGAGAGAAAGTTACATTATTCATGGGTGACATAGTATTTTTTTAGTGTGCTAAATAACATTTTTTATCTAGCGACCCGCCCCTGCTTCGCAAGGGCAGTACTTTTATTAAAACGTCACGCTAGCGAAGATGCAGGCGAGTCGCTAGTACAATATAACTTATATCACAGATAGCCGCGGAGCTGGAGCGACGACACGTTGGGAAATCTTTGAAAGCGTTGCGAAAACATCGCAATTCTGGTATAAATACCGTTTAGGCTCGTAATAATAAATGTGTTTCAAAGTTCAGGAGGATCTTACGGTGTAGTTTTGACGTTTAATGTATGGAGCATCTGTCAAAACAGCACCTTAAGATCGATCTCATTCTTGAGATGCAATTATTAATATGAGCCTCGCGGCAAATTGCACCAACTTTGTCTTAGCTTAGGAGAATCTTAAGTGGCATGCTTTCACATTCTTTTCGTTTAACAAGAAGACAAGAAAAAAATGAAAAATTAATTATATATTCAAATATAAAGGTATTTAAACGCACTGCACGTATACTGGACAAGCGTAATGTATACCAGGGTTATACGAGTAACTCGAGCGGGGCGCGACCGTTGCACCTGCGTGCTGATTTCGGGATCGGCGCCGAACAACCTCTCCGCAGCGCGGTCTATGTGGTCAGCCCTTTAAAATTCCAACAACGTGTATATTTTCGTACAAGTGTAATCATCATTTTCCAAGTATTATGAATTTCGCAATTTGTCGCACGTCGCACCCAGATAATTATCAACTTAATGACATATAATACAACGTTCGCGGATATCACCATCGATGACGTATTCTGTGTGGATACAACTCTGTTCGTATCATTTCAACCACTACAGTTTCAATCCGAATCATTTTTTTTTTTATTAAACCAACGTACCATGACGGATTTTAACCAGTGGCGTGCATCTCATACAGACAAAAAGACATTGTCTACCCTGACAGTCCTGAAATTAATTATCTATCATTAAGCAAACTAAAAAGAAATAGTTTCTTCTTATTTTATAATCTTCAAATACTAAAACAGCGACATCTTTTGGTACACGCAAATTGTCAAAGCAAATGTTTAGTCAAGCACGCGAAAGCACTATTACTAAGCAAAGCAAGGATAAGACATCAAACTAAAAACTCTTATTCTTCATACATATCGCAAAGCTGCAGTGTGTGTGTACCTGTACGTACACGGTACAAATTATGCACACTAGGACGAAAAAAAACATTGCCTTGTCCACCAGCGCTAGCCAGCCATTGATTCTCGGCGGCGATTAGGTAAAACTCCGCGAGTATTACGCAAATTATACAAAAAACAACTAAATTTGCGTGGTTTGTTTTTTGCTTTTGCTGTATTATAATTCAAGAGTATGTTTTGGTTAATATTTTTGTACCCGCCATTACTGATATCATTGTTTGTAAACACACTTAGCAAGTGAGGAAGTTTTTAGAATTTATTCGTTTGATTTTTCTCAGTGAAAAGTGTTATTATCTCGGACAATATTTAGTGTATTTATTTGTTTTAGTGTATTTATTTAGTATAAATCATTGGTGTTCGTACATATTTACTTTTAGTTTTAAATATGCAAAGTATAGTTTCATGTGAGACTTGTTCGGACAATTGTTTAAAGAAGTTAATAGGAGGTGAGTACCTTGAATGTAAAAGACAAGTGATTTCGAAAGGACGATGTACACCGGATTTAGATTTAAAACAAGTTTTTTGAGCTTATTAAATGTTTGTCTATCTTGTTTAAGATCCCTGTGCACGCCACTGATTTTAACGTCAGTTTATTAAAACGCATACCTTTCAAATACCGTTAAGGTGTCAAAAATCAGCCGTTTATATGAATTTAATAAATTTCTTTTCCAATACCGTAACAACTTACAAGGTCGATACATATAAATGGTAAAAACAGTAAATTTTGGGTTTTAGGAATAATTGTTGTTCCAATTTTAACATGACTTTTAATAAATTTATTGGAAGAACTAAGCGTAAACTTTTCATTTAGGTACTTACATATATCAGCAATTTACAAAATTTGTTTTATAACAAAATTAGGGAAGACTATTAATTGAGAAAAAATATATATCAAATACACAATAGCTCAAAAGCATCATAAATAAACTCTACATAGTTCAATTGTGCATGTAAGCGTATTAAATTTATTTTTATTTATAAGTTGTCTCAATGTATAAACGGTTTTAGTGACGTTCTTTAAATGTAGATAAGTAGTATTTAATTATTACGAGTACATTAGCCAAATTTCCCAAAACAATTATTTGTTTCGTAGTAATTAATTTGCGAACGCTTCTTTATATACTGTTCGGCAAGCAGCAAAAATGTATTATCAAATAGACTAATAAATAACAGTAAAAATCGTGTATACATAATGAATATAATAATATATGTTAGATTTAAAAGTGTAAATATAACCTATTTCCTATATTACATTGTACTAATCTAGACGTTAATTGCGTTATTGTTCATGAAATTTAGTATCGAAAAAAGGCCACTTGAATATTATTTTAATCGTAAATTGCATTGTCAATTTTTTAAGCACGGAGCAACTGTGACATACCAATTCCACGTGATACAAACTTTTAAGCAAATAATTTGTTTACGACCTATGTGGTAGGATCAACCTAGCTAACATCGCGAGTCAATTCAGTCTCCTAATCTTACTGCGTTCGTTTCTATAGAAAGTGACCTAATATTAATTTGACCAAACAGGTTATACGTAGTTTCTTAGCAATTACGTGAATAAAATGGAATAGTGTGACAAGATCCCACGAATATGAAGTAGGTCCCCTTCGGCTGGTTTTTAAGTGTTATATTTAGTATTTTAAGTAAGTAATATTCCACATTTTTAGACTTCCTCTCTAGATATTTGCTACATTTGCTGCTTTTTTGTGAACGGTCCAATTACGTAGTCTACAAATTCTTTGCTTTGAAGTTATGAAACCACAATATTACATCAACCACACTTCGAAATCTTGGAGAGTAGGAAGCACTCTCATAAAATATACATCTACAATAAATATTTAACAACTATGTATTTCACCAGATATATGAATATTATCCAAATCTAAGATACCCTAACTATAATATACCTCTAAATAAATAACATATGTATATGCGCGATTCTTAATTACATAAATATATAGGGTCCGAAACGGTTTGACTTGTAAACACGAAATCAAAAATATAATACTTAATATAATATATCGACATATGTATATTTAATATTAATGTTTTTAAGTCTTTAAGTTGATAGGCATTTATTGGTAGGTGTATGGAAAGTTCTCAATTTATGTTTTATTTCATTATTGATTTTAAATCGATGTTAGGAAATGGAGTATGACTGTTTTGACAATTACAGGCCGTCGATAAGCATTTACTCGCGGAACAAACCTCGAATATAAACCTGATTTAAGAGTAGAATATTAACTTATTACTAACGAACAAGGGAATAGTGTCACAGAAAACAATAAATAAAAGCTTTCGGCTTAAGAGTGATCTTGCTAATCTGTACTTGATTAACTTGAAATACTTTTCTCTAGATTCCATTTAAATAATAACTGCTTTGTTGAATAATAACGATTAATCTCATATCGGTAGTTACTTTGGCAATAAATATTATGTCCAAGTTTTTAGACTTCCGCGATTTGTACACATTTTCCCGTGACCACGGCCTGATGTAATTCGGCCGAAACGTCGGGAAACAGTAAGTCAATATAGTTATTGTTTACCGCGAAATAGACCCGAGCTAATTGTATTTAAAATATTATGTCGTCATATTATTGCACAGATCCTGCCATAAACCAATGTGTCTTTCGTTTTTTGAATTTCATTTGTACTTTTGTCCGACGCTCCTATAGTGAAGGAAATATCGTGAGGCAACCTGTATACACCTGCGAAGAAATTCAAAGGTGTTTGTAAAGTCGACCAATCCGCACTGGGCCAGCGTTGTTGACTAGGGCCTAAGCACCCTAACTTAGGGTGGGCTCGAGGACCTCAGTGGGGACATTATATGAGCTGTGATGATGATTATTATTATTATTGCACAGTAAAAACGACTTATTCATATCATATATTTCGCAGTTAAGCAAGAATATTTTTATTGCTCATCAATGTTCAATATACAATAAAGCAAAAATTTATAAATTATCAAAGATATGATTTCCGGCTTATTTTTTTCAATGTTTGTTAACAAACTATAGAAAAAAACCATGAAATTTGATGGTCAGATTTATAACGCTAACATTCATAATGTTAAATCAACCCGCTAGAGAGTAAAATAAAGGTTCAAAGAACTTCGTTATTCTGAAAGCAAAAAGCATACAGCTTTGCATTTGCACTAATAAATATTTATAAGGAAACAGTATATTTTAGCTTTTTTTGAGAAATTAAAAAACAATCCTTTGAAAACCCTCAAATGGTGAAAATACGGGTTGAAAGATTTTATTATGTTTTCATATCACACTAAAACTGCGTACCTTCTATTTCAACGGGACTTTTTTATTGCTTCTGATGTATGGTTTGTACTTCATTTCTACGTGAAAGTTCCTACGGGAATAACGAAAATAACTCAAGCAAAGATGCGAGCGCAAATCTATATCGTCTTCTTATCAAAAATGAATCGCCCCGTTCCTTAGTCTCGCTCAAACTCTTAAACGGCTTGACCGATCTGAATATTTGTTTTTTTTTTAATTCGCTTACAGGTTTATAAAAATATATGGAGAATCCTAAAGAAATGCTTAAAAATTAATATTAAGTAATAAAGGTAATTTGTATGGAAGGAAGTTTAGCGGGCCAACTAGTAATTAATATATTTTAAATAAAACAGACTTTAAAATCACCTTAACATAGAGATGTTGAGCAAATATAACATTTTCGACAGCATAATTGCGTTTTATACTACTACTTGCTGTGCCCGCGAACTAAATTTCGCTTTAATAAAGCTCAAAAATATCTGGAGGGGGCCACCTTTATCACCTTGGGGTATAAAAATTTTGCCCTGGTGTTCTAGGGCAATCCCCCCTTGGCGATAGCCTGATCTGTTGGTCAGGCTTGCCCGGGCGCGTGGGTAGTGGAGTCGCATTTTGGACCTTGCCTAGCGCGCCCATAAGGGCAGAGAACACTGGGGGATTTTTGTGGGAAGGCCTGGCACTCTGCCGGGAAAGCCCCACAGCTCGCCGTCTATCCAACGGCGGGTACGAAGTATGCGGTATAGTGTCATTCAAATTAAAAAAATGGGCCAATCAAAAAGGAATGAACCACGCTAAGCTCTTCATGGGTATGGATAATTGGCTCAAATTTACACTGAGCTCAAGCAGATCCCAGATTCGCCTACTGTTGGGTGCTCTAACCGGACACTTTGGCACAATGATCATGCTAACCAGGGTGGGATACGACAGTTCGAAAATCTGTAGGGCCTGCAAGGAGGGAGAGGAGAGCATGGAGCACCTGCTGTGCCACTGCGATGCTCTAGCCTGCAGGAGATTAAGGCTGACGGGAATTAGATACCCAAAACAGGAGGATTACAGGGCCATACCACAGAAGGACATTGTTGAACTAATGGGCACGATAAACTGGACCGTAGGTGGCGATGGCTTTACGGACTAAAGCTTGGGAAAGCACAAACGATCGAAGTGCGAAGGCTTAATAATTAGTCCCCCCCCCCCCCGAAGATAAGATAAGACCTATTCTCAGACCTACCAAATATACACAAAAATTTCATTAAAATCAGTCAAGCTGTTTCAGAGAAGTTCGATAACAAACACTGTGACACGAGATTTTTATATATTAAATTTATACTGATAGAAACACATTGAGATATGCGCTACAATAACAGCTTCTTTAACCTCAAAACAAAACACTAACCTGATACTAACCTACAAAAACCACATGAAGTTTATGCTACATCAAAACAAAACTTCGCCCAACTGTCTGCGAGCTTAAAAGAATTTTAAAAATTTATACATAGAAAAAGTTGTTCGCTTTTTATTTCTGCCCGATAGCACAGAAGACATATTATTATGTTATTCAGTCG
This sequence comes from Schoenobius gigantellus, assembly GCA_963935595.1. Taxonomy (NCBI): domain Eukaryota; kingdom Metazoa; phylum Arthropoda; class Insecta; order Lepidoptera; family Crambidae; genus Schoenobius; species Schoenobius gigantellus. The sequence goes on along the minus strand of OZ012540.1, from coordinate 68,083,809 downwards.
ACAAGCAAAACTAATTTACCTATTAATTTTTACATCACAGCACATTGACTTGAACACTTTTATAGAATTAAAAATAATTAAATAATATATTTGCGTTCTAAATTAGACGTATTTGTTAAAAATATAGCCCTACGTTCGATTATCGACGGCCTCTGATAGTGACACAAGTATATCGAAAATATTGTAGCTACGAGTAGCGGGACCGAAGAAATATAAAATTGTTACCATTTTCGCGTCAAAGTACTAACTTGAAACCAAACCAAAATATAACGTTATATCGACCAATGGGCAATGGCCTTGGTAACGGTGCATTCCAATTGGTTGAACGCTACGTAATAGTTCTGGTTAATCGGGTAATTAACGATTGAGATTGTTTTTTTACCTTATACTGAGTTGTCTGAGTACCGAACAAATCTTTCCTGCTACGAAATCTAGACTTGTATTAATCTAAAACACTAAAATTCTGTTTATTAATATCACTCGCATAGAAATCTATAACTAAAAAAATAATGTTCCATTACTTCTATTTAAGACATTACATATAATAAAAATGTGTGATGTTAGAGTGTTATTATCATCATTAACCATTTGTGATTTATAGATTGTTTAAATCCATCTTAATCAACTGACTTCTCAATTTGTATTGATTTTTTAATATAGTGCAAAATACAAAACTTTTTTGAAATGGCTCAGAATTTTTTTGAGTATTTCTACATTTTTGATAATTTGACGGCAGGAAAATAATGTTATTGAATGAAAAGAAGTATATTCTCTTAAAAGCATAAATACATTGTTCAAATTATGCACATTAAAATATTTATTGATGGAAGACTAGTTATTTTTAACACGGTGTTTTATATGTTTTATGGTTTCATAAATTGTGTGTGATATCATATTTTTAAATTTAACAATGAAATAGTCATAAATTATTTAAAAAACACAGTTTTTTTGTATTAAAGGAGTACAACAAGTTAGTATTCTAATATCAATGCTAATGATAATGTTATTCAGAAACGTCGTTTCCATAGAATCGAACCTTTGCTGCATATTAGTAGGTTATTTGATTAAGGCGAATAACAATTTACAATCACAAATATAATATTATGCATATTCAAATCTCGTACAATTAATATACAATCATGGCAATTAATATCAACACTAATTATTAGGGCTGGGTTGAATCATAACAATGATATACAACGTGTTAAAGAAAGTGCGCAAAACATAAAATCAGGGGCCTTATTCTGCTAGCGTTATCGCATTTGTGGCCTGTCAATAACGCTTCAATAGCATCGCTTTTTGAGACAATTATTGTTGGTGAATCGAATACTAACACATTTCTCGCTATTGACTTATCAAGAAATTGTAGTGAGAATAATTTGCACCAGGAAATGCTATACGCATTTCCTGGTGCAAAGCGACAAATACAGTTTAATTGAAACGCCATCAGGACACGACGTCGACGATGTTAAGATTAGCGGAATCAGGGCCCAGTTTGTTCAGAAACAGAAGTAAAATCAATTCCACTAAGAAAAATATGGGTTAGATTTGGCAGCGTGGTAGAAAAAATTTCAACCACGCCACTTTTGAAAGGACATTCATACATTGGTCGCCCAAATACCAACAGCAGTGAAAAAATGATTTTCGTATAATTAGATATTAGTAAATACTGTACGTCCACATCAATTACTACGGACTACTCTTCAGCGTAATAATATGAATCAAGTTTTGAGGTTTGTTGAAGTGACACTTTATTTCGTTAGAGCAAAACACATAGTGCATACCTATACAATTATTAAAAAACAAACTAACAAGCGACAGCGCGTGAGTAGTCAAGTGACATGTGGTAATTGTAAATTGTGAAAGAAATTATGAAAAATATAATTTATACAAATAAAAAAAATGTCCATACATACATAAAATTGACTCAATTCCATTCAATCAAGCAAAGTTGACAATAACCATTCGTTTATTTTACTTCATTTTGTTTTGTTTCCGAAAGTACTTTTAAATATTTTTGATTTGTCCGTCGAATACATATATTTGTAATGAGTGTTATAAAATATGCATATAATTATAACGTAAATCAAATCTTTGTTGGTCATGGGGCGATTTTCGACATTGTCCTTTACTTAAGTCTATCGTCTTTACCTTTTATCAGCGGCACGCGGGCGGGTGCCAATCGTACTCGCAGGCGCCTTACCATAGAGTTTTAAATTTGCAAGATATGAAAGAAGCCAATAAATAAATAAATATCAATAACCCGAGAAAATTTATTTTCCAAAATTATTTTTTTTTTTATAAAAAAAAGTGTGTCTGACGTTTTGCGTTTTTTTAATAACACATTGTATAACAACAATCTACGTCGACATAATTAATTTCCATAACTGCACACAACTATACACGTACTACTACTACCTGCGTTACGACTTCAGGATCACAGTAAGTATAATATTAATTTCACAAAAATAAAATTCACTAAAACACACGAATGTCCGATCACTGTGTCTAGTGTACCGCACGTACTTATATGTAAATATTAAAAAGCACCATTGTTATGGTAACATAAATTATTTTTTGTACTTGTGCATATTAAATAATAACATTATTAAATATCTTAAGTCGACCATACAAAAAAAACAAGAATATTGCAAAATATTATCCTACTAAGATATCTTGATTAAATGTGTTAGCTAAGGTTAAATAAGGCTCTTAATTAAAATCCTGCAAACATGTAAAAACTGTCATTATAACTAAAATTGTTTCACATAGATATGACTTTCAAGAGTCAAAATATTGTTTCTAAGTATCACTGACTTGACAACATACTTGCAAATCGAAACGGAACAGCATTCCACTTCCACGCTTAAGTACTATAATTAGTAAGTATATGGCAGAAACTGAGATTGCGTGTCTTGTCGCAGATGCCAGGTGTAAATTTCCAAAACAGAAACAAATCTCGTGCAAGAGACTTTTTATCCTATGCGGAACACAAAACAATTCATATTGTATACATTTCGTCATTAAATAAAAAAAATATAATCTTTTTATTAATTCCTTGCTTACAATCAATGAATTTAAATGATTAGCAAGTTAACGATTTGTATTTAGTCGTCTAATACCAATACATGAACAACCGGTATATTGAGTTTTGACAGTTTGTTATGTTCCATAGAGCTCATTTGTTTTTATTATACGATGAAAACAAAAAAAACTTTAAACTGCTGAACGTCTACGGCGCTACTACAAAACGTTGTCTTATGTTGGCCAACGTTTAAACAAAACGCTGTTTCATTTGTGTTAATAAGGATAGACAGAGGCAGCATCGTGATTAAACAATCACTAACTTTATTAGTGACTGTACAGTGTGTTAAAAAAAAAGTATATTAACACTTTTCTTCCTAAAATGCAGGCTCTTTAGACAACCATTCGAATAGGGATGATGACTGAATTCCAATATTCACGTCTCGTCATAAAATATTAAAATACCGTAGAAAAAGATACAATCCTGTGAAATTAGAATTAAAATCGGCTTAGAAATACATCAGATACAAGCATTTTAAGTTGTTAATTTGTAAGCGATTAGACAGAAAGATCCGAAATCAACCGTGACGTCATTGTTTAGTACGGCCATATAAACTCCATGTAAATTGCCATTTTGCTAGAAAGAGATGGAGAACAATCTTTAATACCCTGTATCTTGGTTGTTTTTATAGTTATTCGAAAACGGATTTTTTTCTTTCGATTTATTATATGAATGAGCTTCTATTAAAGCAAAAAAATGTTTAGTCATCTAGCCTATTGTAAAGTCTATCGCACGAGAACAGCCAACATTCACCTCTGAAGACAGTGCGAAGGGAAAATGAAACCTACCTACCTACATATGAATACGTGCGGACTCGCTGGCGGGCTAGACCCAGGATGGCCCGGCGGCGGCGTTGCCCGAGACATCTCGGAGCGAGATCGGCTGCCGTTATGGACGCCGCAATAGAGGCGTCTCCTCACCTTCCGGTCCGCGCTGGTCACAGTTGTTGGTGCAGCACGCCGACACGTTCCGTTGGGCGGCCTGCAACAAACGCCAGGCGGCTGATTGTCACGGTTTCCGTAAAAAAAAACTACATACAGAAATAAACCTTCATCGTCATCATTACTGCTCATGAGACGCATATTTGAAACAATAGATTCCAAATTCGCATTCGAAATCGTAAGATTCGCAAACGAATTTCCGAATTCGCTATTTTTGAATATTCACCCTGTGAATACTGCAACGAGTGGTCCTTCCCACTCGTTTTTCATTTCTACTAGTAGAATATACGCAATGTATATATATACTTTCCGTTTTAAATGTGATTCGTTATCGGTTTTTTATTAAACTAATGACTTACTGCCATGTTCTTGCGTAACGGATTTTATTTTTTCTGTGTGTAACTGTTTCTAATATAGAATTTGTTTGTAATGACAATACTGAATTCGAGTGATTCAAAAATCTTTAAAATTGGGAATAGTAGAAAATAATTTCGCACGTGATTGTATTCGTGTTCGAATTCAATATTCATTTCTGATGATTCAAAAATACACCTCCAGATACGTCCCCACCGAGGCGCACGAGCCTACCCTAAGTTAGGGTATTTATGCCGTAGTCAACCACGCTGGCCCAGTGCGTATTGGTCGACCTCACATACACCTTTGAATATCTTCGCAGGTGTAAGCATGTTGACTCACGATGTTTTCCTTCGCCGATTAAAAGTATATTGAGTATTTTTAAATTACGAAATTGTCAACAGTAGCTAGTTGTCTGAAATTAGTGCTAGATTCCTTGAAATAGGCTCGCCACCCAATGCTACGTGAGACTAAAATTATTATTCACCAAGTATGGTTGTTTATGCATATTTGGTTGACCTTTCATGAATGAAAGCTGTTGTGATATCAGGGAGCGTGTACCCGGGGTTGAGGTTTTAAAATTGATAGGACGTCGAGTAGATATAAATCTAACCCCTCAGTATAGGAAAGAATTTTAAAAAGCAAGTCCACATAACACTTACCTGCGATAGATGCAGGTCGTATAGATGCAGGGTGCTGACTGACATGTCCCTAGTGTCGTCACAGGGGACGGCCGGGGGTGTATCGAGGCCTAGCACGCTGGCCCCCAGCGAAGACCCCACCCCGGCCAGACCCAGGCCTCTTGACCCAGACCTCGCAGACCCAGACCTCGACCCCGCCGGCGCCGGCGGCTCGGCCTCCTCTTCGTCGCTCGTTTCGTCCATTTCCTAGCGACGATATTCACATTTTGTGTGTTTATTTTAACAGTCTTTTGTTTGCATGAATGAAACATTACAATGAAATCAAGTCTTCGGATTTAACGCGCGTAAATGTCTGATTTTTAAATTAAGTTTCAAGATCCACTTCGATAAAATATCACCATCATCATTATGAGTTTCATTTAGGATGGGATTATTTGGACCATCTCTACCACTTAATTAATCGAAATAACTAAGTCAGAAAAGTTTGTTTTATTTAATCAAAAGAATTCTCAATTACAACTTAGATGATACATAGACTTAAATCTACATTCTATTCTTCTATTCTATGATTCAACCTTATACTTGACATTTCATCAACCTATCTCTACAAAAAGCGGCAAAAAAATCACAGCAAGTTTTCATATAAAGATTAAAATTAATTAATTACAATAAAAAAAATATACTTACAATTTAAAGAAAAATTCTTAAATATATAAGTTTGTGTTCAAATGTATGTGTTATGAAACAATATACAACATACCGGTAGTCTGTAGGGCTGCCTCGTTTGTTGGTAAAATGACAGTACAGCAGGCAGTGGGGTGTTAGCGCCAAATATGCTCTGCTGGATGTAGGACCCTAACATCGTTTTATTCTGCAACAATGAATAAATCAATAAACATCTAAAAAGTGAATAACTTTTTCCGTCGACACAAGATACATTGCGATTCACCAATAATTAATTTTGTTATAATGTCTGTTATTATCGCAATTAATTATTGTTCTAATTAATTAATTGCGATACTGATTTTAGATCAAAACAAAGAAACATTTAAACAACCGCTTCTTCTCTCATTAAAGTGGTCTCAACCCTTGAACATTTTTTGCGTATAACTATTAACATTCTTTTATTAAGAATATATTTAATATAATAAAGTAGGTCAGAGTCAGAGGACAGTTCATTCTATTTCTATCTGAAAAAGGTTAACAATAAAAGTTATGAACCGATGAAAAAATAAGACCTAGTTTTCTATACACGGTTAAATAGTAAAATACACTTTCACATAAATGGTCAACGAAACATTTTGAAACCAACAATTCTACTAGCCGTGTAACCATTAGAACATAATATATTAACTGCCAAAGTAGACCGTCTATCGAGAAACTGCATTTTATGGAACTGGAATAATATTAAAATCATAATCATCACAGATCACGGCGAGATAACGGTTACAACTGGTGTAACATACGTACAAGAGGGTTGTTCCCGGGCAGCGCATGTGTCATACTCTGCCTCAGTGAGCGCAGAAACTGCCTTTGCATCGGTTCTGCTGGTTGCCAGCCGGGGTGGCGGCACGAGAACGCCACCAAAGACAACTCAGTCTTACCGCCTTCGCCCTGGTTGTATTGAGTGTTGATATCTGCAAAAGGAATAAGCAACTCTTTACTATAAATATTTGAACGTATAATGATAAGTATATCAAGAACGATAAACATATGTTTAACGTGTATCAACAACATTTCAAATTAGTCTTGTCCTTATTCGTACATTATTAGGTTCGAACCGTAATCGTACAGTATGAGTAAGGTACTAGTGCAGCTTCTTCGTGCTATTAGTACTATTAATACCGTAGATTTATACCACTGTTGATACAATTAATAGTACCATACAAATAGGTACGAATATTGATTGAATCATTCTGCTTATTAATTATGGGGAAAGAAACATAATTAGGAGATTGAAATTTTAGAGCAATATAGATTACAGACTAAATACACGCAATTTTTTTTCTCAAATTACCAAAAAACATAGTTATCGAAAAAATATGGATGAGTTCAATTAAGATCCGCACCCCGTTTGCAACAAAGGTGAAATCTAGACTAAAGTTCATATAAAAATCAAAATGTAGTATGAAAAAAAGTCAAATTTACATTTGGACCATTTTTGATAAGTCTGTGATTATGTGTGTCCTAATTAGCTCTGTGATATTAGGGGGTCAAAAATTACGTTATTGTTCAGCTCCGATGCAACGTTTCTGATAGAAAAAAATGCTGATAAAAACAGTCGAAAATATTCTAAGTCCAGCCTAAATACGGTGAAAATTTTCTAAGTGCTGCACCCCCTTTGCTACGAGTACACAAGGTAAAAACAAATAAACTCAAAAATGAAAAAGCACGCTGTGAGTGTTGGACATAAGTTTTCCGTGTTTTTTTTTTTTGAGATGGCATGTCATGCGTCATCTACCAGCGTTGTACCTCATATAACGCTTAACGCTTTGACAGTGTAGTATAAGGTGTGCAAATAGTATGATTAAGAGCTTGCGTAATGTTTGTTTAGTACTGTGCCGGGTAACGTTACCTATTCGTACATCGTACATGTACTTTACAAGACTACTTCACATAAATGCTAAACTTATATATTATATATACCTATATAAAAATGAATCGCCGTTTGTTCGTCTGGCTAAAACTCAAAACTAGTTTGACCGATTTGAATATTTATTTTTTCCTTTAGTTCATTTTAATATAGGGGTAGTTTGAAAAGCAAAATAATCGGAAAAATCTTAGAGAAATGCCAAAAAATAGCATAAAAGTAAAAATGGTAATTTTGTATGAAATATAGCGATACACATCGCGATTGTTAATTTAGATCTGTCATTTGTCAAGGTGATACGAAGTTTACCAGGTCAGCTAGTGTTGAATAGAATAATTAACGATTATTGGTTTAAATCTGTGCCATCTACTTTTTCTCATCTTATTGCAATAAAACTTATAGTAATTTATTTAAATCCGACATTTTATTATACCCACTTTATTCACATTTTACTTAACGAACTAAATCTTGTCAAACATTTTGGAATCATATTTACGCATACACATTACCCACCTTTTTGTTTCTCGCCAAATTTCTTAGGTGTATTCCAATCTGGATGACCATGGCGGCGTATATCTAACTGAAATCGCAGAAAAACTGTGTATTGTTATGGAAAATAAACCTACGCCAGGATTGATATCAACAAAATTTAATCATTCTTTATTACATTATGAAATGCACTATAAATTAGCTAATGAAGATACACACAATTAACAAACAAGAGCACATAAATACTTTTACGAGTATATTATAGCCGTATAGATCTATTTTGATTGTTTATTATTTTCACGATTAGAGAATTTTTAATGCAAAATGTATCGCCAACGTCATACCGATGCGCACAGTTTCAAAAGGGAACGTTCATATGCAACACTAATTATAATTTGATTATTATCTATACTAATATTATAAAGAGAAAAGATTAGTATTTTTGTATGTTTGTATTGAATAGGCTCCGAAACTAGGTACTGGACCGATTTGAAAAATTGTTTCACTAATAAAATGCTAAAATATCACTGAGTAACATAAGCTATAGAATATTTTCCTACGGGAAAAAATGGAATTCCTACGGGAAAAACGAAGATAACGCATGCGAAGCTGCGAACGGAAAGCTAGTGGTTAAATATAATAATAGTACTAAAATAATCATTTGAAAAATCATGTAGTTCGTTGTAGTCTTTTAAATTACCTCTAGCTTTAAAAAATATAGTACATTACTGCCGCGGCCGGCAAATACAGAATTGCCAGGCTCTGTGATGCGTACCTCGGCTATAACACACACGTGTTTTATGAGCTGCTTTATTGTATCTAAAGCTGGTGAAATTAGATCCACTCTACGAGCAAGTGTGTTTAAAAATATATATATTAATAAGTTGTTTCTGCATTCATGAGCTTCCATAGAAGCACTTTTACACTCCGTATTATGTTCATACTGACTGACTAACCATTACCGAAGATTTATTACACTAAGAAATCAAATTCCAAAAAAAAATCATCAAAAGTATACTTGACTTTTGTGACTGACCGACACACGCGACAAGCATCTTATGGCTTCGGAACTACATCGAAATGCGACATACCTGAGCGAAGGAACAGACATCGCCGATCCCCAGCACAGTGACGGTGAAGTTGCGATAGAAGTCGACGATGTCGAGCGCACGCACGCGCAGTCGAAACAGTACCAACGGGCACAGCAACGGGCTAAGGAGCTCGTACAAAATGTACACCTGAAAATAATTTTTAATGATTTCCTAATTGAATTAAAAATATTAACCACTTTGCTTAACGTCCATAGGCTATGACGAGCCACATCTATGACGGACAGAGGGCATGGAGATTATTTAGTGACAGAATCAACACATGTGGGCCCTTCTCATTCTTTAATCCTACCAATATAACAATGTAACAACATCACTTACCGCCCTAAACTGAAACAGCTGTTGGAAGTGTTCAGCGACATCCTTTGTGTGCGCTCGGCCTCTCCAAGCGGCTGGGAGGTAATGTACGTGACCCAGGACCTGGACGAATAGCTCCTCACCTCGAGCCGGCCCCGTACAACCCGCTCCTAACCGTTCCTCTTCACCTATCAAAGCCCTAGGAAGATATCACATTTACTATACCTTTTTTTAGATTATTATTGTTGGCATGAGTGAGTAATTAGCTGTGAGTATGAGAGACCGAAAAACCCCTGTTTTTGGTTAAGGCGATTGTTGGTTGATATGATATCAGTGGTGTCTGTTTTCTGATGTGGAAATCTTTTTAAATAAGTTGAACTGCTTTCAATACGCTTGCCGAAACAAATAGGGTATCGGTAATTTCAATATTTAAGCACTTACCGACTAACAGGGTTACCCTATTTTCTATCTCTTTTCCGTGTTTTCAAATTGTTTCATATGGTAAGCCTCAATAGGTTTTTTGGATTCGGTAAGTGCTTACCCCAATTAATTGTATTGATTTTCGTTGAATAAGGTTGACGATTTGCTTACCGAATTGATAGTTTCGTAAACAAGTCTATGAAATACCTAATCAGAATTCCAATTAATCATAAGCGGTTCCGGTCCCTTGTGAATGCTACTGCGGCGGAAGCAAAATTCTAAAACATTTATTCTAATGCTAATGGTTATTTATAGCATACAAAGTTTAACTGTTTGCTGTCTAAAAATGAGTAAATAATTAAGAAAGGTACTTTTTGTCACAAAGAATTTAAAAGACTAGCGAAGATTTTTTTTCATCACTATCCACCTTCGACAGGAATTCGTTTTGAGGTATAAACCCGACTACAGACTTGAACAATAATAGGGTTTTATATGGTACATTTGATAGCTACCTAGCTCCAGCCAACACGCAGCCGAGGATCGTGATGATGGTTAATACGTGCTCCACCGTTAGCACGTCCTCGTCGTACACGGAGAGCACCACGAGCACGCCGAGCACACTCGCCGACAGGAACATCACATTTCTGGACGAAGACAATAGTGATAGAGTTAATAAACGGCAGTCTGATCTAATTTGTGTTTTATTTCATTTAGTCAACAAAAATACATTCAGTCGCTGCGACGACATTTACACGAACAACAAAAAACAAGAACGTAATTTATGTCTCCTAGACATTGCCGCTGCTAAGTACTTCAAAGAGGTCTTGCTGTTAGCTACTTCACAAAGGTTTTGCTGCCGTGTTGACTGAATATCAACAAATAGGCTAGATGACTAAAAATTTTTTTTTCTTTAATAGAAGCTCATGCATATAGTAGACAGAAAGAAAAAAATCGGTTTTCGAATAACTATAAAAACAACCAAGATATAAGGCATTAAAGATTTTTCTCCATCTCTTTCTAGCAAAACGGCAATTTACAAGGAGTTTATATGGCCGTACTCAACAGTGACGTCACGGTTGATGTCGGATCTCTCTGTCTAATCGCCTTCAAATTGACAATTTAAAATGCTTGTATCTAATGTATTTCTAGGCCGATTTCAATTCTAATTTCACAGGACTGCATCTTTAATTCAGTCATCATCCCAATTGGGATGATGACTGAATTCTAATTTTTACGTCCCGTCATTAAATCTGAAAATACCGTGGAAAAAGATTCAGTCCTGTGAAATTATAATTAAAATCGACTTAGAAATACATTAGATACAAGTATTTTAAGTTGTTAATTTGAAGGCGATTAGACAGAGAGATCCGACATCAACCGTGACGTCATTGTTAAGTACGGCCATATAAACTCCTTGTAAATTGCCGTTTTGCTAGAAAGAGATGGAGAAAAATGTTTAATACCTTATATCTTGGTTGTTTTTATAGTTATTCGAAAACCGACATTTTCTGTTTATTATATGAATGAGCTTCTATTAAAGCAAAAATTATTTTTTGTCATCTAGCCTATTGCAATTGTAATAATAAACACACGATCATTTTTTGGTCGTATTGATCCGGTACTTGATTTGATACTATTTAAAGAGTTCTTACATTTAGAATATGAATCACCGAGCATAGTAGCCCCCTACATTGCCCTTTATAAAATAGTTGTTAGTATTTAGGATATTGAGACGAGATATCCGAATATTAAACCAATAGACAGTTGTTTTATATTCAAGCAATTTCACTTTTAACGGCCTTACAAATAAAAAACTTATTCCTAAGAATAACCTCGGAATAGTTATTCCGTGTTTTGTCTTATTTTGACATATTACACCTGACATGTGCTAAAACAAGACAAAACACAGAATAAATTATTCCGAGGATTATCCTCGGTATAAGTTTTTATTTGTAAGGCCGTAACAGTGAAACATACTTGTTGTTATACTGCAATCAATGTTTCTACACATCTGTACACACAACTTTTTTCACATACACGGGAGCTCTTGGCCTTCATCTCACCTGAGCAAGCTTCGGCTGGTCTCCTCGTCACCTGAGGAACAGACTATCTTACCTCTAACTGTCGGACGGAACAATGTTAGCATTGTTATTATAGCGACATAAGGTTAGGTAAGACGGTGGTTACTAGCCAGGAGGGCTCATGCAGAAGGCCTACCAACAACCAAACCCCACAAAAAACCTCTGCCCCAAGGCGAATCGAATCCCGGGCCTGCAGGTCAATCACAGGTGGTCACATCCACTAGACCACGGAGGCGGTTCATAAAACTGTACGACAAATAGGCAGACCCTTCTCTTTAAGCTCCTCTTAAAGCAATAGTTCCTAATCATGCACCTGAAGAAGAATTTCAAAATGGGCGAATTAATTTATTGCACATTCATTGGAAATTATAAAATAATAATCGAAGAACAAAGAAATTAAATGCGTCAATTGAGAGAATCGCGCACAATGACCTGTTGGCGTAAATAAAGAATGGGACGGATGCCAAAGCGCAGGAACCACTATTTTCACGTGTTGCAACGTACTCGAATGATTGCGATATCGTATTTTACAGTTTTGCTTATAAGTACGTAAAAAAACATTTTAGTTACAAAAAAAATTAATCTCAATATAAATAGCAGTTCCTTTGTTAACTCACAATCGTACATTAATCATGATTTTATATCTCAACCTTGACTTTGACTGACAAACATAATATAGCTAGGTACGTTATTTAGCAACAATGTTGCCTATGCCTTATCAAGAGTATTTCAATAATATTGTTGAAATAAACATTAGTTTGAAAATAGAAGACTTAAATATAGAGGTCCTTATCTATTACAACACGAGCCAGTGTCAACGACTACTGGAAATGGGCAGTTGTTTACTAGGTTCTTATATGTAGACTTCTATAATACTTTCGGAAAAATTAAATACATTATCTCAGTAATAGGTTACAAAATATAAACACAGTATGTTTTTAAAATAAACAAATTTAATTTCATACTCCTCAAAACCAATTGAGCGTCGGTAGCGCTGTGGACATGGCACTGGCCCTCTAATCGGGAGGTCCACGGTTCTATCCTGCCAGGTACCAATGTGTTATTCGTTTTACATATTCACATTTATTCGACTCTCCTACGGTGAAGGAAAACATCGTGAGGCAACCTGCAGACATCTGCGAAGAAATTCAAAGGTGTATGTGAAGTCGACCAATCGCACTGGGCCAGCGTGGTTTACTAAGGCCTAAGCACCCTAACTTAGGGTAGACTCGAGCCGTGGTGATGATGATTCCAAAAAGCCAACTCATTAAAAACAAAAAATAATTTTGCTAGGATAACACCATAGTATAGGTAATATGATACATTACATATAAGACAGCATTACTACAACTAATGAATATAGTAGATATGAAGACCATCTTCCAAACTCCTAGCAAAAGGGTGATCTAAGGGTGTTCACAACTTTTTAACCTTACGTAAAAGGAATTACCTACATTAAAACAATTAGAATAAACAATTAAAAGCTGATACAAATTTAAGTGGTTATATTACAAACATAGGTCGCATCTTGGGAAATTTAGGATTTTAATGGAAGAAAAATCAGAATTAAAGGCTGTTTATTTACATACGATAGGGAAGCTCTTGGCCTTCATCTCACCTAATGGTAAATGACGAAAAGGCCGAAGGTGGAAGCGAGCTTCGCCTGGACTCCTCAACTACTGAGGAACTGGCTATCTTACCCCTTATTGTCGGAACACAACAATGCTATTAACATTGCTATTATGGCGACAAACTTGAGTAAGACGGCGGTAGCTAGCCAGGCAGGCTCAGAAGCCCTACCATCAACCAAACCAAAATTAATTAACGACAACATGTTGAAGCTGCAACTTCATAAGTTCCTCCTCTTTAGTCATGCACTCTTGACAGAATGCGTCCGAAATATTTGGGTATTCGTATTTGCACAGTCGACGATAATCTATCTTTGATGATAAACTCTTCCAAGATAGAGACATTCATCCAAAACGAAAAGGGATACGCAGAATGTCGCCGCCAGCACCACATTTCAAAGGCGTTTATCTTACGCTATGGGGAAGACTTCGCTTTAGGCGGACATTTGTGGTATTGGTGACAATGCGGTTGCACCTGGCTCTTTCGAGTTTATCAACGATCTTGTGACAATACGTCTTCTACGAGGATCGTGGAGACAAGGTACACGTAGCTTTGGACAACCATACAGTTGCCAATCATTGAAATATCTAGTTGGTTTTGTTCAGCTCGACCCACGATTTTATCTGTGTTGATGGCGAGTGAGCGAAAGAGAGGCTTGTTACCTCTAGGCTTGTCGACAGCTGTTCATAAAGAGGTTTCGAGACGGTCAAGCGTCTTGAAACAAGCACGAAGACGACGACGAAGAATTTTGCTTGAGGCAAGCATGCTTGAACGTTTACAAAGCTTGCTTGATGCTTGAGTCAAGCATTAACGTGCTTGCCCGTGCTTGATGTGATTTTATATTTTTTGCTTGACGCGACGGCTTGACACTACGTGTTGATAGTGTTCGCGATCGGCTTGATCAAGCATAGCCCAGTCGCGCGTTAGCAAGCAATCATGGCGGACGAGTCTGTGCCAGGCGACAGCAAAAAAAAAATAATAATAACGAGCAACAGAACGAAAAAGAGCTTCTATTATTATTGATATCATTATATCGAGACGCGCCAGAGCTTTGGAAATTGAAATTACTAATTTATTATGATAAAAATAATTGACATCAAATACGTTTCATTTTCTTCTTTTTGTTTAAACTTAATGCTAATGTAAGAGCTAATAGCGATGCTAATGTCAGAGCTAATAGCGATGCTAATGTAGGAGCTAATAGCGCTTTGTACTGCTCGCTCGACTACCTAAGCGGACGATCGGTTACGAAATAAATTAAAGTGCCTCTAGCTTGGCTCAAGCCGCTTGACGCGCACCACGTTGCTTGATCAAGCAAATACGTGCTTGTTTCAAGCCGCTTGACCGTCTCGGAATCCCTTAAGTAACTTGAACAAAACATGAATAGTATAAAAATTCCCCCTTACTACACCAATTTAAATCCCATCGAGACAGCATGGGTTGCAATAAAGCAATATGTTGGAAAAATACATCGCATGGAATGTTGACAGTGTAAGGAGATGAATCCGAGAAAAAGTCTATGAAATGGGTGAAAATAAATACTTTATGATCGCCGACATTATCCCGGCGAGTAAGATGGAGGAGAAATACAAAAAATGCGAGTGTGACTCACGCACCGAAGGGTCCGTACAAACCAGTGGTGTAACTATACCATCTGGGACCCTTGAATGTGTTAAAATCTTTATGAATTTGTATAAGGATATTAAGAGGCTGACAACGCTGAGCTGAGCTCATCGAGCCCGACTTAATTTGTTTTTTAGCAAAACATGTTTAATATACTTACCGTAGTAAAAATAATATATGTTACTGGTGAAAATATTTTTGCGACTATTCATGTCCCCAAAACAAATTTTAATCAAAATTTCTCGTTAAAAAAATGCCAGAGACACTCATCAAAAACAGCTTTCAGAAGAAAACCGAGTTATTTAACAATGGTTATTTAATGATTTTCAGAGAATTTACTCGTTACACTTAATTTGACAATATTGATGTTTCATGTCTTCAAATAAGTTACTAATTTCTTTAAAAAATATATATTTTGATTTTTTTCGCTCAATTTCAATAACGCACCGCGCCCGTAATCCAGTACAAATCATGTCTCAAGGTCGTTGGCGTTAGTCAGCCTCTTAAGTATTTAGGTACAAAATTTTATTCAAAATGTTAGGTTATTTCTGAGCTCCCAGCCTCTTGGACCGCGGCCGGGGCCCTCTCGGGTCGGGAACCCGTGGCATTTCGCCACCCCTGCCACCCTATAGTTACGCCGCTGCTAGTACAAACTTGTCTAAGCATACAGTGTGGCATATTTAGATCGGACAGTATGAGCCAGTCTGTAACTATAACACATACAAAGATCTATTGTTAGGAACCATGTCATTAGTTTTAGTAACAAGTAAAACTGCATACATAAATTTAAGAAAAAAAAACTATTAAGTACTCAGTTTGGGAATCGAACCAGTCGTATTGAAAAATAAAACATACTATTTAACATATTATTTCTATTGGGATATCGATTGTGTAGGTCATAGCAGTAAAAATTACTATGAAACATGATGTCCAAAATGAATAAAATGCATTGTACTCTATCATATCCTTTAATTTAATTAAGTAAAATTTGCTATTATCCATATTAAGGATACCGCACCTCTAGTCAGTCTTAAATATCTATCCTGTAATTATATTATTATGTTTAAGAAACACGAACGATCCATTATTATTTTGACGACTTATGCGATTCCATAAAATATACATGTATCCACACTCAACTAATATATTGCCGTTGCGTTTGTAATAATAAGGAACAAATATAAGACGGTATGAAGCAACAAAACACAGGCAATGTTATAGAAAGAAACACTATAACGCAGGTAAATTTGGTATAAAGCGGCTGAGTACAGTTCAATTCTGCTCCCACAGATGATACTCCAAAATATTCTCGCGAAAATTATATTCTGACGGTTCATTGACCGTACTTAAAGCTGCAATACAAAACTACAGCAATACAGCAATTTATCATTTAATGCATACAGCTTTTCTTAATAATAACATGAAAACAAAAAATTGATAATACTCATACATAGATAGGCCTTATAAAAACTTTAAATCATTGATTATAACTGCAATTAAGAAATGTAATCATTTATTTGCGCATTCTCGTTGTAATGCAATGAACTTTAAATAGAGGCCATCATAATATCAACATTGTACAGTACACTCTTTATTATTATTTACTTTTTATAATTGGGGGTCAGATTCGTGTTATAAATAGACATATTCAATGACATCAAATTTTACTCAAGGTAAAACCATTAAGCGATACTACTTTTGACTTTTTGCAACCCTAAATAGGTTGTTCAGTGCAGAAAGTAAAGTTCAGGCTAGGTTTGGCTTAGTGGAGTCGCAGTGTGGACCTTACCTAGCGCGCCCATAAGGGCAGGAAGAACACCGGGGGGTTTTAGTGGGTAGGCCCGGCACTCTGCCGGGAGAGCCCCACACACGCTCGCCGTCTAGCCAACGGCGAGTACGGTGCGGTTGCGCATTTCCCCCCGAGAGAAAAAAAAAGGTTTAGCTAGATTAGCCCGATGATGACTTACCTCGCAATGACGGTAGTGATCGGCGATATGAAGCTCGCGAGGTACTTGGCCGCCGGCTTGTGGGCTCGATGCAGTCGATCTCTCAGCTCGTGCTCCAGCTCGTTGAAGTGGCGAAGTGTGATACGGGCGTACAGCGACCACGTGCGCAACCCCAGCGAACCGGGCGATCGTTTTATCAGCTGCGAATTTATCATTTTGCATATTTATTCTCAATTAAGTACCGTGTCCAGTTCACAAAGTAGATAGGGATTTGTACACTAACGAATTTAATACGATTCGTCTTTATCGTGTCGGGTGGTAATTTGAAGGCCTATTAGCCGAGATCACATGCTCGCGAATCGTTAAAATTTATGGATAATATATACTCAAAGTAGTATTATAACACGATTCAGTTTTAAAACATTTATTTAATTTTCACAAACGTCAATTAGGGTGGATCGTCAATGACGGAAGCATATGTGAACGAATATTTATGAATCCATGAATTATCAACATACAAATGCAAGGTTTACATTAATATTTACAAAAAATGGACATCATACTCATTTTAATTTTTAAAATGTTAAAAATGCAGCCAGTTTAGGTGGCAACGTAACGAAGCGCCAAAACGACAAAATTAAAGAAAATAACCTAGCTAAAAATTCAAACTATGTGACAGTACATGTAGTTTTTGTAGGGGTTGCAAATTAGAGGATCTTACAAGAACAAAATACTTATGTAAAAGGTGAATGTACTTACCATCGGATAAAAACTGCATTTTTCTTGTTTGCCAACTACGAGTATGTTGTATAAAAAATATATCTGCTATAATTTGTTATTATTAAAAAAAAACATACTCACCTCAGCGTAATTAAAGAAGAAGTAGAGTATCTGCCACGCCTGTATGAGGGGCGCGAGAAGTAAGTTGATGACTGCAAGTAAAAGTATTTGCTTTTCGAGTTGGCGAGCCAGCACCGTTCGTTTTGAGTGGTCTTTGTAATGCTCGCGGAGTTGCCAGCAATTCTCCCACGGGCTAAATGGACTAACTGCAACAAAGTGATGATTTGTACACAATGTCACACATCTAGATGCAAGCTGATCAATATTGGTGTCTTATCTATGGTAAAACAAATACTCTTGATGTCCTATTTCGTCTTTCAAACTGAACCCTTAAATAAACTATGATATGAAACGAAATGACGACACAGTTAGCGCAGATGTCGAGTGATGGCCGTTGCGCACTAGGCGATCACTAGGTCGCGGGTCACGGGTATCACTAGGCCGCGGGTTCGATTCCCATACGGGACAAACATGTTGTATGGCCTACTGAAATTTATTTTGGTCTGGGGGTACGCGCATGTGTTATTGTATGTTTGTTACTGCACCCACGACACAGCAGAAAATCCTAGTGTAAGTCGACGTTTTTTTTAACCAAAGAATAAATATAACTACCGATTATTTGGCACACTTGTCTATTTGTAAATATCAGCAGTTACAAATTGAAGAAGTGCAAGAGATACCTTATGTGCTAATGTCTATTTACAACTTACCTAAATTCCTGCGCAAAAGAAATAACTAGGAACACATGAAAGTCATAAAGATTTGGATTTTCGAATATCATAGAATGGACTATGCTCAAACTTTCTAAATTGTATCACTAGTACCTACATAGATACATTACAAAATTTTGATAGGTCATTGAGACCGCCTATCAAGAGTGATAATAGGTTCTCACACTTAATTTCGCACATCAAAAATCAGCTATCGATATCGTGATACTTAGAAAATGGGTCGACAGTAAATTCATTTATTAATGCGTATATGCCATTGTATATGATCAACACCTTTATCTTACGCAAGGTCAAAGTTTAAACCCTGTACAAATTAATACAAGTAATGTAGTTAAAATTTTAAGCTCATTAAAAAGCCTTAACAATTTTTTTACTATTGATTTGACACACTTTCCCACCCATGAAATCCAAATAAATATGCTTTACTGATCTTTACTAACCTAACATAATATAACCTTGCAGTAGAACTATATGACTTGTTAATTCCGTAATACTTGTAATTTTCAAGCCTATACAAAATTTATACAACAATGAATTAAAAAATGGCTACTATTTGTGAGTAGAAGTAATTTCGATTAATTAAAATTAACTACCTACTCGTCTAAATTATTAAAAAATATTTTAGAAACAAACTAAATACTTTAAAAATCGCAACAAAATAAACACATCCTTTATAAAGTGTTTCTCTGTTCCGAAAGGTAAAAAACCAAAGTTGCAGTACCTGCTAGTGATACCTATGATGTGAACATTATTAGGAGCCACCAAAAAAAAACACAATTCACAAGAAATAGTCAGTTAATATATTATTTATATAGTGTTGAATATATTATATTATACAGTGGCGGTCACAAAATTAAAGACACCAGTCGATTTTCATACAAACGAGGTAACTTTGAAGCCTTGGTTCTCCGCCAGGGATTGACCTAGCTGTGATCAGATGATGGCTATCTAGGGAGTGAATGGAGGAGATTCAGATCGCTATACACACCCAACTGATCTGATCAGCATTCTAAAAGATATACGGATATGTTTAAAAAATCCGCAAAATTAGCATAAAATTGTATGGAAATCCAGAAACTGAAAACTCTGATTCTTATATCTCTAAGAACGCTGATCAGATCAGTTGGTTGTGTATAGCGATCTCAATCTCCTCCATTCACTCCCTGGATGGCCATCATCAGATCATAGCTAGGTCAATCCTTGGCGGAGAACCAAGGCTTCAAAGATACCTTGTTTGTATGAAAATCAACTGTTGCCTTTAATTATATGACCGCCACTGTACATAGTATATTATATATAGTAATATGTTATACATTGTATATTGTACATAGTGTAGAGTAGTAGAATATTTAAAATAAAAAGTACGTAACTAATAATTGTGTAACTCAAAATGAATCACGATCACCCTCAATTTAAATACGTGAATGTACATACATACACATTTATACTTTATTAATGATAGGCAACAGTCTTGTATTGACGCCACAACGTTTGCTAAATCATCAATGATTATGAGAGTTTCCAACGTACCACAAGAAACCAAAAATTCATATCCATGCAACAAACTCTCCTTACATCAATCTAATGAGCTGTTGCTGCATTAGACTGGCAAAAACACCTTGGCATAGTCAAAGCCAAAGCCCTATTTAATAAAGATAGTATTTTAAGAAGCAAAAATGACTTTAAATTAAAGGTACTAAAAATACTGAAAATGCTTGCTGAAGTAATATGCTTTACAAAAGTAATATATCAGAGAACTAGTAGGCCCGGCAGACGTTGTCCTGCCCGATTATAGCGCCACCTATCGGGTCCAATTATACGTAGAAACCTTCCCTGGACCTATTTTAACACGAACCGAAAATTTCCTAAAAATCGTTCGGGTCATTTCAGAGTTTTTGCAAGACTAATACACAGCAATTTTTATATATAAAAAACTCGCTATTGCCCGCAATTTCGTCCGCGTGGAAGTTCTTTTTTATTGATTCCCTTTACAAATTCTCCCCCTCCCCCCCTTTTACACCCTTAAGGAATGATTTCGAGGACAAAAACTATTTATCCTTAAAATGTCCAATCACATGACTGATAGAAAAATTTGCGAAGTGAATGGTACAGTCAGCGTCAAAATGACCTAAGCGTTCAAACCTCCCAAAAGTATCTAGAGATTTGACAAAAATCAACCTTATCTCAAGACGTAGAGACGTAGAGTATCTCTCAACAATTTCATTTGTTGTTTGAGAACAAATGACAACAAAAGACCTTAAAGAATTTGTGCTAAGAGTGATTTTTGCCAAATCTTTTAGGTTTGAATGCTTAGATCATTTTGACGCTGACTGTACTGCGGTCTCCAACACCCCGTTTCGAATGATCATAGCTATTGTAACAATTGACCTAGAGACGCGATTTATGTGGCGTTTGAAAGCTGAAATGATACAGATTGAAATAACCACTATAGAAAACAATTCCATATAGGGGGTATTTTTTGTATAAAAATTGGATTTAATTAAAAAGCAAAAAAATTAACCCTTTTTTCTCCTTTAATCCTCTGTCATAATTTACAAAATGTGTGTTTCGACAGCAATATTGATCTTTAAGGATCACATTAGCGTTTATTCATTGATATTTGTCTATTCATTCAGAGTTATAACGGTTTATGAACGTAACGGAGGGTAAAAAAATAAATGGCTCCTAAAAAATGTGGAATTTTTTTCTATTTTTTTAATCACTAAAATGACCCCCTTTTGTCGCCTGCCTCGTATGTGCACTTTGTTCAGATACACAGTGTAAAAGAAGAAGACAAGAAGATATTATGAATTTTTTTTTTGTGTATTAATTAAAAATTAACTGTTTAAAGTTAAAAAAAAGTGTTGTCAAGAGAACGGCTTTACATATCTTGGCACTTTAGACATAATCATTGCGAATATACACATAATCATCTAATATTGGGAATGTTTATGAGGCGGTCGGTTCGTAAATTTGTTTTGCTTATCCAAAATAATAATATACCGAAATAGCACATCAAATGGTATGAAGCAATATTATTCCTGCAGCTCCCAAAAACATACCAGATATGTATTTTTTTTTTGCACTTTATATATGAGTTCAAACCCAAATAAATAGTAACTGCTTGACATAGTCACCTAATCAGTATGTTTTCACCAGAGTATTTTAAATGGTTACTTGAAATCTTAATTAATGTTAAATATACTATGATATAGGTAATATAAACTGATTATTCTCCACTTTTAACAGCTTTCTTTAGAAATTTTTACAAAATCATAATAGTAGCCTGTGAACATTTTTTTCCTAAAAATAAATAAACATCGCTAGGTTTGTAATTCTAAAATAAATATATTTAGTAGGCACTTGTTATGAATACTCGCATTGTTTCTTAAACACATACAATAGAACAATTAAGTTAGGTACTTACAAAACAATAAAAATTCTAAATTCCATTTTAATCCTCTTGACAAGTAATGAAATTGTCCTATGCAAGGCACATGAATCTGTAGTGGAAGAAGATTTTTATTGACCATTGCCACCATGTAATTGTTAAACCTGCAAAACATGAATTCATATAGTTCCCACACTTATTGAAACTTCCTGAAAATCATTTATGCAACAAAAGTTACACTTATAGGAATTAGCACTATTTTTTCATTACACATTTACTGCAAAGAAATATATTCAGGTGCAGTTTTGATTAGTTATTTAAATGAAAATCAATTGAAGCAATGTCCATTGAACTTGTCTCTTCAATGAGATAGATACATGTATAGTTAGATTATTAATATAGGTCTGATGGGGTTCTTTCTTTTAAGTCTTGATGATGTCACTTTGAGCTTCATCTGCTCGAATGCAAGTTCATTAGTATGCATTGTATTATGGCTTTTTGTCCACGCTTTCCCATTTTATGGTGGGAATACATAAATTGCGGTGTTGCAAGAGTTTGGATTTCGTTGGTTTGGAGCACCACAGCTAGATGCCATACTAGACAATATGCCTAGGTTGGTTTTATTATGTATTTGTAAATGAGCAGATTGTTTTCCAGCGATAACATGGAATTTATTTTATTCTACTCAACTATTCTACTAGTTTAGTTACACAAGCCAATGGTTTTGTGGTCTGCAAATATGTGCTTATAATTTTCGAATTTCTGCTTATTCTTTCTGACTGATATTTTGACAGAATGCTTTATATTCCCCTCATATTCACCTCTTTATATTGTAGTCTATTAAAGTCAATGATACTCGAAAGCAATTCATGTTGGTTTTGTCTCATAACCAGCTCAGGACTTTGTTATTTTACTGGATGTAGGGTATATTTAGCAATAATATAATTCAACTAATATATAATTCATTACCTAAGTATTCTATGATAAATGTCTAGTTCGTTGATTTCCTGCTTATGGACGCACATTTGATGCTCTGGCTGAGCTTCTCTCACTCTATCTTGTATCGTCGACCAATTGACCCATGCCAAATCACACTGTGAATTAAAGTAGTATTTTATAATAGAAAAATGAATGTACTAAAAAGTGAGTTAAAAATAATTATATTCACTTGCCTCTTTAATTTTTAAAGCATTATTATAAAATAATTTTGTATCATATGCAAAATATAAATGATACACTGAGATCACCAACTTCATAACCCATATGATTCCACAAAGAGCAACTAAGAACCACCTAGAAATAAAAAAAAGTAAATTACAATCACAGGAAAGAGGTAAGTACTATGGTAGTATTTAAATAAGTTCACAGTTTAAGCTGATCATAAGTGGATTGCTATTAATTACTTTGATTGTTACAATTGAGAAAGTATAATAGATAAGCCCAGTAATATTAATACGAGTGGTATTTTTGGAAGTGGACAAACTGGGAAGTGAACTTATTGGACAGTAGTAATTCTGGGAGAAGACCTTTTGGGAAAGTGTATATTATAGGTAGTGCACAAACTGAAAAGAAGATGTTGTCTGCAGAAAGGATTATAAGGTATATTTGTATTTAGGTTTATTTTAAGTTTCGGTAAGAGCTTATTTTTAGAATTTTATTTAGAAGCTTATTTTTAAAACCATTCTTAAGTATAATAAATACAAAACATTATATACAGTACACCAAATTTAGATGGCTTCCATAAAATTGTGAATAAGAAAAAAATATAATTTCAAACCAGAAGTAGTATAGATATATATAGATTTCCGTGCAGGTCCACCTCTTTAAGTTGACATACACTAGAGGTGTCATTAATGTTTGAAAAAAAATATTAGTTAATAGTTGTATAAAAAATACTAGATAATTTTAATGGTTGAAAATATCAGTTAATATTTTTATTCAAATAAATAAAGTATCTGAATATTTTTCACAGGTTGATTATATTGTAACTAGGACTATAAATAGGTCACGCCGATTCAACAATGAACTTTCCTCCATGCTTTTACAGGCTTAAGCCATGACTCTCTGGCATTAATTTGATAGAAATAGAAAAAGTATATTTAATGGCTAGGCGTATTTAATTCAAATTATCAAAACATATTCGTTACCTTAAAATCATCAGCAGTTCAGTAGACTACAAAATTCGAAAGATGCCTTATGCTTCACGACTTAAAGTTACGCATGAAAGTGTCAATGTCCGGTGAAAACATCGTAAAAACCGATCCATGCCATATTTCAAATTCCCTCCTTAACCTAACGTAATAGAGATCGTTTTACCTAACTTAAAACGCAAGCTCGTACGTACGTCGCATGAAAGCGAGACATTATTATTATTATTATTTGTGGTGGCGCAGGCCGCCACTCCTGTTACATTTTGTTGCATACAAATTTGAGTTTTAAACTCATGACCCTAAGGTTTACTGGAGAATAGTGATATCAACTGTTATTAAATTATATTTTTATTAGCACCGTGGCCGTCAATATTTTTATTTGTTCCGTCTGTGATTGAAAATATTCATAATTATATTTTTATGATAATTTTATCAGTTGGTTGCATTAATCTAAGCTAATAGCGTTAAAATCAACTTGAATTAAATAAATATTTTTATTAAATATATTTATCTAATGTGTTAATTTTTTTTTATTAGTTTAATGTAACGGTTGATAAATATATTCAACAACACTAATGTATACATACATTGAGCAGTGTTCAATGCAATATTCTTGAGATTACATACATAATGGCTGCAGTGAAAAAATGGATATACATCCATTAGTTAATTTGGTTCCATTTCTTAATTTTTGTTTTAATGAATTTATTAATAAAATAAATCTAGCATTTGTCAGCTATAAGAAACAAGAAATTAATCAATATCAATTTATCAGCAGTAAACTCTAAATAATTTTTAAAACTTGGATATAACAGCATGATCCACAAACCTACAACGCTTTCAAAGTAATTTAGGATAATGTTAGTGACATAACAACAGGGTAGCAGAACAGGCCCATGAGCTTTACATTATATGTTTTAGTAAAGTATATGTTATCATATTTGTCCCCAACGAGGGCCACAAGCTTACCCTAGGTTAGGGTGTTAATTAAGCCTTAGTCAACCACACTGTCCTAGTGCTGATTGGTTGACTTTACATACACCTTTGAATTTCTTTGCAGATGTATGCAGGTAGCCTCACAATGTTTTCCTTCAAAATAGGAGCATTGGCCAAATGAAATTCGAAAAATGAAAAACACATTGGTACATTGCAGGATCAAACCCTGGACCTCTCAACTAGAAGGCAAGTGCTGAGTCCACAGCACAGTCGCTCAAGGTAAGACGACCAATATTAAAGTATGTGTATTAATAGTTAATACAAAATCAATTCTCAAATGGTGACATATAAACACATAAAGTTCATTTTTTTTAGAAAAAGACCACCATTCCAAGATATGACTTACCATTTCCATGATATCCTTATAACACATTCTTCTGTAGAGTATATTACTTCATCTAATGTAAGTTTCTTTGTTCTATTTGCATAGTCATCATTTCTAAATAGCCTTGGATAATTTACACAATGTACCAAGAAGGTAGAAAACCAAACAATAAATATAAATTGTAACAATGAAAACAAATCAGACATAATCATAGGGTAAAAGCCACCACGCACATAATATCTGTACATTCGTGCAAAAAATGAGTCTAGATCTTCTATATGTGTCCATCCCTCTGAAATTAATTAAAATTATTTTAAATAAAATACATATGTTGATTATTTTTATATATTACTTAAATAGTTTAATCTCTATACAACTAACAAAATAAAATTTAAAGCTTATATCTATTGTTAAATTTAAGCTAGTCAATCTATGAATATGTCCAAGATACCAAATCTTAAAACACTTATTTAAATATACATGTGGGCATTTAACTTTACTAGCACACATAGGTGTATCACCTTGAATGCTGATACATCCATCCATGTGGTATTTATTTACATAATGAAAGGATATTCATAATAAGCAGAACAAAGGAACTTTACTAAATAATATGTTACCTTTATTTTTTGGTACTTTGTGGATTATAACATTGGTCGTGTCCTCGTGTTCATGATCCAAAGTGATCATAGTAGGAGCAGCGTTTATATTTTCCGCCAACCCCGCCAAAGGGGGAGTCAGCTCATTATTCAACGCACTATATGTAACACCACGTCTGCTAAACTGTGTCATTTTCTGGCAACGCAATATAAAACCATTTATTGTTTTCTACGTCTAATTATTTCGTAGAGGCCACTTACTAGCTACGCATTTTTGACTTTGTCCCAGAAATGTAAAAAAAATATCTTCTTTAGGAACAAAGTTTGTAGATTTGCTTAGGTATCATTTAAATTTGCTTCATACTTTGCACTGAAAACGTTATTTATATTAACAAATTAGAGCTCTTGCTTTCGACAGTTTGTTCAAGGATACAACGAATTTTGTTTGATCAAAAAGGTAACGTTCAGTAAATATCAGAAAATGAAATGACGAAAATAAACCAACCAATGTTATTTTGCGATCATTTTTTATCATTTTTTTATGAAAAGAGGCAAATGAGCGCATTTTGTACTGCCATAACCCTTATTCCTGACACCTGTCTATTCGGACCAGGGTGCCTATAAAAGTCGATTGCTATTCGGATTCGGAGCATGAAACATGCAGTTTTATTTCAGTTTCATGTGTGTGGTCACATTATCTACCTTAACCTAACCTACAGTTTTCAGTTTTATCCTAAAAGTTATTTTTCGATTATGCTTCTAGGGCCCGAATAGCAATAGTCTTCTACTAAGATTTGAATAGCCACTCCGATTCTTGAAAGTTCAATAAATAGATTTAAATATTACACGATTGGGATCAACCGCCGACCATCGTGTCCTTGGTCAGGTTGATGCAAAAATGGACAGTGTAGAAATCGGTTGACCGACCAATATTTGGTTGATGTTCAACGGCCTTGGTTGGGAGCGCATCCCTCGCGACAGATGCGCGTTCAGAGCCTTCGCGCGAAGTACAACTTTTCGCTCTAACCCCGTTCAATGCCTTCGAGCGTGACAACCGGGTGAAACAACCGGCCCGTTCAAGACCGTTGAGTGTCGGCGCGAGTTACAGCCGAACAACCATCGAATTTGATGGTTGTAAAACGCTCTGACGTTTATTACTGAAATACTCTTACGTGATTGGATGATATTGGCGGCCATAATCTAAAATGTTATTAATAGAAAGAGAGAGAAATAAAAATTCATGTGAAAGAGGGAGATAAAAGATTTGGTTGCTGCAATGCGTTCAACGCCTTTGAGCGAGTTAAAAAACAACCGGACAACTACACCCTGAGGCTCTGAACGCGCCTCAGGCTGCGTCCGTGGTCGGTCCCGACCGTCTGGAACGCTGTCGGCCGACGCGAGCGCTTCAGTAACACTTCAGCACCCTCCCTTGAACCCCTTGGGGTAATTGTGTTCAGTGTTGCCACCTTGGTGGTTTTGTCACCAGATCTGGTGGTTTTTCAAGACCTTTAGCGATATTTTTTCATCATTTAGCGTATTTTTTTTTTTAGTGGTTTTTAGCGGTTTTCTGGAATGTAATCTGACAACACTTCTTCGAAAAGAAAATTTCCTACTGTTCCGAATAGACACGAAAATCTATACCTAGTTATAAGCTTAAAGTCTATGAATGCTCCCACTTTACATTACAGAACAACAGTTTCGTTTCCTGTAGGTATTAATCATTTTCTCCATAGACTTAAAATATAATATACTGTCGTATAGATATAGACCAACTGACAGTGCGAGCGAGAATGTATATAGTCTTATGAAGTTCTCTAGTTCTAGAGTTTGAAAGAGACAGTGCATTTAGCTACTTTTTAACCGATTTTAAAGGACAGATCAGCCACATTGGATATTGGAATTCAGCCACATAGTATTGGAATTGACAATTCAAATAGGTATTTTGGTCTCATTTTATAATGAGCTGTCAGTACGTCTATACGCCAGTATATTCTAAGTCTATGGCTTTCTCCGGTTCCAAGGCAACGGATGATTTAAAAATGCATCGGACTAAATGTACTGAAGTTATTAAAATGTCTTGGCACCCCATTTCGTTGATGAACCAATAAAAGATAAGAGGACAGTTTTGCTTAGCTATTGTTTAACTACATTACATACTTTATTAGTATTTTATTTAAATTAAAAAAAAAGTTAGCGGAATTTGGTGGTTTTTTTTCTTGTCCACATTTTAAGAAACTGGCGACATTTTAATGTGGATCTGGCGCCCTAACATATTTCAAGGTGGCAACACTGATTGTGTTCTGTGCACTTCAGTATTAACAGTCGTGTCGTCGTGGATGCATTTGTGGTGCACGTCGACAATGCAATCAATGGATTCGCTAAATGGAAACCGCGAACGAGAGGTTCATATAGTGATTTACCATGTCTTTGGGACATTGGATCAGATATATATAAAGACAAAAATCAAAAAACAACCATTTTCATCCACTTTCTTTTTTCTTTGTTTTTCTTCTTCACTCAAGCACAAAAGCGTTAATGCTAAACCGACCTTTTGTCGCTTTGACAGGCAAGGGGCCATATTTTACTTGTACCCAGCTACGTCTCTACGCTGTGAATTTTGGAGAGAACTGACAAGTTGAGTCAACCGACAACCACCCGACCGTGTAGAATGAATACAGAAATCGGCTGACCCAACCAAGGACACAATGGTCGGCGGTTGGTCCCAATCGTGTAGAAGGCTTTTTAGGTAATTAAATTTATTTTAAAAGTCAACATGAATTATTATTTCAGTATAATACTCATTATTTGCTAATAACGCAATGTAAATACACTTAGGGACAAGTGGGGCGCATTGGAACACGGGGTACAATAAAACAAAGACGATAATTATTGTAATTTAAAACAAATTCGCCCACTTTTGCTTCGATTATTATGAGCGTCTCATGCGGCACATGATACCGCAGTGCAAAATAACCAGTCTTCGACAACAAAGTTTCAATGTGAAGAAAATTGTTTTGAGGATTCCAAAGCTGCAATTTCGTTACGAAGAATTTTCGATTTCACAAGAAAAGTATCAATAAGAGGTATATTATATTTTCTTGCGTGAGTTTTAATCAATTTACGCATTTAATACAGTAACATGTGGAGTGGAAAACATAACCCAACATGTTTAAGATATTTTTAAAAGATTCAGATACTTTATGGGGCGCAATGGAACAGGGTAGTATGAGACAGTATTCACTGTGCCCCGTTATTATATGCCCGGGATAGGTATTGGAATTTTCTTACAGATTTTGGAGTAATAATGGTGAGAAGTAAGAAAAAGACAGATAAGAGCTGGCATAGTAAAACCATGTGCAAGCAGCGCGGTTGAACTTGTAGGATGTGGTACGAGTTAAGGAACTGCTGCTGACCTAAAAATGCCAAGTGCAGTATAATTGCATTGAATATGTTAAAAAACCACAGCAGCAGGAGATAGAGACGCAGGAGTGAATATATTTTTTTTTTTTTACTTTATTATCCTTGTTCCATAGATATAGAATGAAATAGATGGGCTATAAAAGCCGTCATACATGAGAAAAAGAGATAAACTTATACACATTGCCAAAGGAAAGAAGAAGATGGCATCATTTTTTTTTGTCCTTGTTACCGTATATAGGTGAAACTGGTAGTGGGGATTGTTTATCACCAGCGTCTGGTGCTAAACAAATACGTGGAAGAAATTTGTTGTGTGAATTATAGCTTACTGTGTAATTATTTAACACTTTGATTAGTGTAATAGGGTAGTTGACTCATATCAGAATTGATTAAAATATTGTTTATTTCTAATAGTATTTGGCATAAGGTTCCACAATATACCGATTTTAATAAATAACAATGAATGATTACTGTAAAATTTTAATTTGAAAATGCTAGAAATAATCTTTTTTATTTTACGCCGTAAACGCTTTGATATCCTGTGGTCAGGGCCGTGACGTCACTCATATAGTAAACAAAGAAATGTCAAATTTGATCCAACAACTCGTCGTTGTTTTTGTGAGGTTATTTCGCCTCGGTGCTTTGTTTACTATAAGACTGACGTCATTTGATGTATACCACAGATAATCAACAGACTGTCATGGCTGACCCTGTTTTCGGTCCAAAATTGAAAATCTTAATTTAAAATAGATTTTTTGCACTTTTTAGCCATCGAAAAAAATAATATTCATGTGCTATGGTCTAATACAACAATTATGAACATTTTAAGCCCTACTTTAAAAAAGGGTCAACTAGCCTATTGTGAACTATTTGAACATTTAAATCATGGTGCACTGCTCCGTTTTAGGTTGTAATAGTGATAGTGCTAGAAAACAGGAAAATATAACCTTTTACAGGTAAGACCTAAATTGTGTCAATAAAAAGCTCCAAAACTATTTTTTAAATTATAAATACAAGTTATATTGCAATATTTTATCATTCTACTATGGTTCTCAATCATATTATGGGATTAAACATGAAATTTCAAACTAAGTAGTAAGGTTACTGTTAACCTAACAAGCTAGGAATGTCGCCATACAATATGGCCACGTATACAGCCAACGCGTATAACATTTTGCCGGGTTATAATGATACCAGTTACGCTACGACTATTTTTCCTTGATTCGTAGGTAATTTGTTACGTGAAAGGGAACTCACATATTAGTTTCTGTGTTACATTAATATTGACATATTTAAGTATAAAATTTTGAACATTTTAGATAACAAAGTTAATTCTTTTGAAGTGAGACTTTCCATTTGCTTGTTTGTCTGTATTTAACAGATTTCCTTCGGAGATAACTACTCGAAAACAGTTGGGTTAAAGCTACTGGTCGATTGAATTGGCAGCCAACCAAGCATACCCGAATGTGTTCTAAGCATTTTGACCAACAGTGGATTCAGAAAAACAAAAAAGGCACTTTTCTTAGGAGTGGTGCTATTCCTGAACTTTTTTTACAGATCAGTAACTTATACATATTATATCTACAAAGTACATACCCTATCAAGCCAAAACCTAAATTTATTTTTCACAAACCCAACTATTTTTATGGGGGATTTCGAATTTTATTTTACAGTTTTGGATTAACATGGGTAGGGTAGGTACCAAATCCTTTTCTTCTATTTTGATATGGCCAAACATATTATTAATGGTTAGATTTTGGTCATTTTCTATTAATATAAGTCTGACCATTAGTACAGATACAGATTAAAAATTTATTAATTAATATTTTTAACTTGTTATTAAAACACTAATTTCACAAGTTCCACTTGAATCTTTATTATACTTCAATTATTGCGACAGTGCGACAATTATTGTGAAATTAGTGTTTTAATAACAAGATACCATGGAGTTCCATCAAGAAATTACAACACAAAGCTTTAACTAATATTTTTAATGTTGTAAAATTAGAACCTGCTTTTATTTTTAACCTGTATACATATTGTTTCAGGACGCATCGGTGTTGGATTTCGGTTCAAATTTGAATACGCCCCGAAAGAGAAAAATGCGGCTTCAAATGCTGGGTTTGAAACAATCAGCGAGGTCATCAAATAAAAAACTACGGCCAGTGCGTCAATCGCTTAGACGATTGGGAAAAAAAGTAGTCACACTTGAAAATGTGTAAAGTGATTTGAAGTGTAAGTTAATGATGCAAAATTAGTAGTTGGACATTTTAGATACTGTAGGAGGAACCAATAGAGATTTTCTGAAAAGATTTTTAGGAGTTGATAAAAGAAAGTATTCTGAACCTTTAAGGAAATTCGTGCTGTGCTTACACTTTTTAAGTTCAAAGGCATATGAGTTTGTACGTAAGCAATTTAATACGTGTTTACCACACCCAACAACAGCTGGTGAGTGGCGAGGAGTAGACAGCCTCTAGAAAATGTTTGTGATTTATTAGCAATTTTGTGCCACAGCTAGTAATCTAGCTTAATCCAAATGAAATAAGTCATATCTCTACTTTGTCTGAATATTTAACAAGAACACATAGGATGTAGATATAGCTCTATGCATCGAACAGGTGTTTCTAATTAATTATATAGGTACTTGACAGAACATAATCTTCCTCAGAGATCTACAAATTGGTCTTGTCCTGCGCTATTTCCAAGTTGCCGCCAGCGGGGGCGAGGTTGGGGGTGGCAACACGGGCAACTAAGAATAACCAGCTATCTACATCGGCATCTTGCGTTCTTTGCCAGATCTTTTTTCCACATTGTGAGCAAGCCTACCAACTTTGGGGTTTTAGCACCATATTGAGTGCGGTATCAGTAGTTCAATTCTTGAACTTACCCAGCCCAAGTGAATTTTTACCTGTATTGTAGTGAATTTTATCTCTGTAAGCCGAAGTCCTTTATTCGATGACAATAACGGTGCTATTGAAATCTAATTTTAGAAAATGTTTATTTAAAATTTAATATTATACATTTTCTAAATCTTCACAAATATTTAGTAAATGTGTAAATATTGGATTTTAAATAAACTGCAGAGATAAAGAAAAAACAATGATTATTGCCCGCTGTATTCTTAATCGAGCGACGATCTTCGCAAGGTACCTAACTGGCAAAAGCTGGAAGCGAGTGGTCGCGGATCGTGCTCAGTGGCGAGCACTTGGAGAGGCCTATGTCCAGCAGTGGACGCGTGTGGATGATGATGATGATTCCTAATATTTTTTCTTATATTTGTAAAGATGTTTACATAATAGCTTAAATAAATAATAGTAAAATGTTTTAAAACGAAATATACTCGAGTAAATCCGAAAAGTGTAGTTTTATTTAAAAGTGTAAATAACTTTAGACTGCGGCGAAGGTTGAATGAAGAATTCAACAAAAAAAATCTCAACTTCCTCCCACTTTTATTTTTTGAGCGCTCATTAAAATGTCTCAAAAAAAATACGTAGATCAATTAACCCTACTTTATGTTTATAGTGGTAAAAGCCACTATAAACATAAAGTAGGGTAAAACTTAAAGCAACACTGGTATACCCATCTACTTTAGGCAGGTATGACGTCATCTATGTCTGTCCCTTACGGGTATACGGTCACGTCCTATCTATTCATTCTTTATCTAAGCCTTGTTCCAATGTACCCCAGACCAAATGAAACGGTTCATTCTACCCCAGACCAGGGGCTCATTGAAACAGAAGAGGCCTTGAGCAAAAACGCATTTTTTATAGGTTATGGTTAATTTTTAACTTATTTTTGTTTTTAGTAGGTAGATTATGAACCGTTGTTGATCGTTCTAAACAAATATAATCAAAATATAAAGCACAGTTTTTCTAAAAAATGAAAATGCTTTTTTCGTTTCATTGTACAGTAAGCTCATAATAGCGGCAGTTTTCGTAGTGTAAATGTATAGCTTGAATGGGAGCTTACTGTACATACCCCACCTGTCCCTATATTTAATTTGTAGATTTATTTTCATTGAAAAGTATCTACAAAAGAATATACACCGGAGTTAAAATTTTGTGTCTAACAATCGTGAATAGGGTACGGACCCCTTAGACAAAAGCCACGCAAATTCATTTGTAGTAACCGAAACAACAACTAAAGAGTTGACAAACGTTATAATGAAATAATAGTACCGCCACTAGAGATTTGATAAACTAAAAGCGAAACGAACGATACTATCGAATATCACATCGGCCCTACGAGCATGGACTTGTGATCGACATATATCAATCTTTATCTAAGCAATCGACAAAAGCATGTCCTTTTCACTCCTTAGGAATATCTGTCAAATTTATCGATTTTTGTCGAGTATGTCGATCGTAGCTGTCAAATTTTGTTTATCGAGAGTTCTATGCTCACAAGGCGGTTTCTTAGTACAGGCGCTTTTACAAATTTTCTGTTAATTTTACCTCTTAGTGCTGTTCATCATATGCAACACAGATTGATTCTCGGAAACAGAGGAATGATTTCGCGTTAGGTATTCATGTACATTACCTAAATTATTGTTATTACTGCAATGTTTCTATTTTGTGGTTTTGTTTGGAATGTATTATTAGGTAATTATATTAATTAGGTACTAGCTGTTTCCGCGAACTACCTTTCGCCATCAAAATGCTTAACAGTGTTTAATTTTTTCCTCCATTTCATTCCAAAAAGTTTCAACTTTATTCTGCCTTTTTTGAGCAGTGGCCATTTCGAAATTAGGACAATTTTCCTAGGTTTATAGTGCTCTAGGTACTCTTCATGGCCTTTCATTTGGTACCCATATTACTGGGTTTGAAAACGAAATTTAATACGCCTTTTTTGCCGTGTTGAACTTAGTGTGATTTTCCTAGGTTCTTAATGTTCTACTCTCTAAGGCTTTTCATTTAAAGCCCACATTGGTAAGGTTGAAAACGACCTTTAATCCACCTTTTTTAAGCAGCGGCCATATCGAATTGACGTCAATATTGCTAGGCTCATACATAGTGCTCTACTTATCAAGGCCTTTCATTTGATATCCATATTGCTGGGTTTGGAAACGAACTTTTATCCACCTTTTTAGAGCGGCGGCCATGTTGAATTTCTGTCAATGTTGCTAGGTTTTTAGTGCTCTAATCTTCAAGGCTTTTCATTTGATACCCATATTGTTGGGCTTGGAAACGAACCTTTATCCGTTTTTTTAACAACGGTCATGTTGAATTTTGGGCGATTTTCTAAGGTTTATAGTGCTCTACTCTTCAAGGCCTTTTCTTTCATGCCCATTGTTAGGTTTGGAAATGAACTTTTATCCATCTGCTTTGAGCGGCGGCCATGTTGGATTTATGTCAATTTTGCTAGGTTCATAGTACTCTACTCATCAAAGCCTTCATTTGATACCCATATTGCTTGGTATGCAAACTGTTATCTATTTTTTCAGCGGCGGCCATGTTGGATTTAGGGCGATTTTCCTAGGTTCATAATGCTCTACTCTTCAAGGCCTCTCAATTAATACCCATATTGCTGGCTTTAGAAACGAACTTTTATCAGTTTTTTTTAACGCGCGGCCATATTGAATTAAGTGCGATTTTCCTAGGTTCATAATGCTCTACTCTTTAAGACCTTTCGTTTGATACCGATATTGCTAGGTTTGGAAACGAACTTTTATCCACCTTCTTTGAGCGGCGGCCATGTTGAATTTATGTCAATGTTGCTAGATTGAGAAATCTCTCTAGGGCCGCCGTAGGGGTAGATTTGAAAGCTCCAGTTACAGCCATGCAGGCTAGTCTTTGGAATCTTCCTAGGAGTCCCTTGCATGTGACCAGCTCTTTTCTGGGCCACCAAACTATACTTCCGTCGGTGACGATCGGCAGTATCATTATTGTATAAATCCAGTAGAGGATCTTGGGCTTGAGGCCCCAGGTTTTACCAAAGGTAGAGCGACACATGTTGAAGGCCCTTGTGGCCTTCTCAATAGTGAGCCCTACATGTTTTTTCCACGTGAGTTCTTTATCTAGGGTGACTCCTAGATATTTGACCTCAGTGGACCATGGTATTTCCGTACCGTACAATTTAAGAGTTCTCATGCTGTTGAGCTTCCTCTTTTTTGTGAATGGTATAATCACAGATTTCTTCAGATTGATGCTAAGGGAAGTCTCCCTGCACCAGCGCTCAACCTGTTGTAGCGCCTTCTGCATCAGGTTGGCTACCACGCTCGGCACCTTGCCATTAATCAAAATGACTATGCCATTAGCGTATCCTACTGTTTTCAGTAGTCCTTTGTTCAGCTCTTCGATCAATGGGTCTATCACTAGGCACCAAAGTATGGGAGAGAGGACTCCTCCCTGCGGACATCCTTTGGTTGTTGTGACGCTCATTGAATCACCTAGTATGTTTGCAGCTATCACTCTGCTCTTTAGCATGCAATTTATCCATCTTATTATGGTGTCATTGATGCCATGCTTTCTTGCCGCTCTGCTAATGGAGTCAAATGTAGTCTTGTCAAAGGCACCCTCCACATCAAGAAAGGCACCTAGGCAAATCTCCCTTGACTCCAGTGCCGTTTCAATCCTGCTGACTACATGGTGTAGAGCAGTCTCAGTTGATTTGCCTGCTTGATAGGCACATTGCATCCCTTGTAAGGGCAGTTTCTTGAGTGGACCGTCCCTAATGTATCTGTCGATAAGCTTCTCTATCGACTTTAACAAGAACGATGAGAGACTTATCGGCCTGAATGCCTTTGCCTGTTCATAGTCAGCTTTTCCCAGCTTGGGTATAAAGCTTACATTTATGCGTGTCCACACTTTTGGTATATAACCAAATACTATGCAGGCTCTGAAGAGTTTACATAGAATGGGGACCAGTATTGATTCACCTTGTTATAGTAACACAGGATATATCCCGTCATGGCCGGGAGATTTATATGGCTGAAAGCTATTAATTGCCCATCGAACTTTTTCTTCTGTTACTACCTTTTTAGCTGACGTCCAATTCTCCTTCATGGTAGGGGTCGTTTGACTTTCCCTTGGAGTTTGTTCGTCTGCATTAGGGTTAGTTACCGTTGAACCCGGGAAATATGTGTCAAACATAATGGCCCGTGCCTAACTCCCGGTCTCCGTTAGTATACTCTATGCATTCGTACTATACATGAATTTTTATTTTTCTCTTTTTTGTATCAGATGACATTTTAGATTATGGCCCCCTATATCATCCAATCACGTAAAGGTATTTCTGTAATAAACGTCAGAGCGTTTTACAACCAGCAAATTCGACGGTTGTTCGGTTGTAACTCGCTCTAACAGTCTAAGGTCTTGAACAGGCCGGTTGTTTCACCTGAGCGTCCCACTCGAAGGCATTGAACGGGGTTAGAGCGAAAAGTTGTACTTCGCGCGAAGGCTCTGAATGCGCTCCAGCGATGCTGACACTGCGTATCACTACCGCGCCGTCACTGTCGCTGCGGCGACAGCGGCCAAGCGCGCTTCCCCTTCGTAGTGTCACTGTGTCGATCGATAAACACGTGTAGATTTGTAGGTAATATCGGAAACGGAGATTTTCACCGAAGAAGATGATGAGTTTCATGTGGTTTCTCATAACTGTCACAATATCCATTATTTTATGATCTAAGTGAAGGAGATTATAAATACACAAAAAAAATATAAAATTGCAAAGGAAATATTAAGTACCTACCTACTTATCTATAATATTATAGACCTTTGTCCATTGGCTAGATAGAGTAAACCTCGTGGCGGATTGGAAGAAATATTGGGATAAAAGGGTATCAAAAAAAAATATCTAAAACTTCCATGAGAAAATATTCAATCTGACATACCTTCAAAAACCCTGGTTTTCCCATTACCCCTCCACTGATAAACGTGCTACCTCAAGTATAAGCAGATTAAGACTGTGACACTCGTGCATCCTCTCCATCTTAAAATTCATATACGGGACTCTCTCATATGTGATTGTGGTACAGTAAGCTCCCATTCAAGCTTAACATTTGCACTACGAAAACCGCCGCTATTACAAGCGACATAAGAACGGTCCAAAGGTCAATCAGTATAGCTTGACAAGGAGCTTACTGTACTAAGATAGAATCTACCTACCATATTTTTTGTTCTACTGTCCACGAAACTCTTATTCATTGTATGATATATATTGCCTCCCTTTATTCCTCGCCCTATAAATTGTCAAGCTATGTTAAATTACCCTATTATTAATAAATTCCTTTGTAAATATATCTCCACTTTCAACATCAAATTATAACCGTAGCTACTGTACAGTAAGCTCCCATTCAAGCTTTACATTTGCACTACGAAAACCGCCACTATTACGAGCGGCGTAAGAACGGTCCAAAGGTCAAACAGTATAGCTTGACAAGTAGCTTACTGTAACTACTATCTGTATGATATTCTATGTTGTGACGTTTTGTTTTGCCCCTTTTCCAGGTAACCCAAAACAAAATTGATACATTTGGCCACATTGAAACTGATAAACTCTAGAAACAGTATTTTGTCATAAACTGGAGATTGACAATATAATGGTTGTCAACAACGATCGATTGCCATAACTTTAAAGAGGGAAAAGAAGAAGAAGAGCTCTCTTCTGGACCACATTAAGACCTTCAAAAAGGCGTGAAAAGGTTCCAGTCGGCAACGCGTGATTGATATCCCAGGGTATTGCAGATGTCCATAGACTGCAGTGACCGGTTATCATCATGCGGCCAACATGCTAGTTTGCCAACTTCGACTTAAAAAAGTCTGCGCTCTAGTCTTCGACGCGTAAACACAATTTGATATAGGTAGTTTTATGGCCCATAATCTTTTATTTGAAATTGCTAGTAACTTAATCATACTTCAAAGTATTGGATTTACAATATGTTCCTACACATTTACTGCGTGTTGAGTTTAATTTTGTACGTACCTAAAGATTTACGTTATTTTATGGATTAAATATGGGTATAATTTAAATGGTCACCAGAAATATTTTTAAGACCCTAAGCCGAAGCACCAAATAAAATAAATAACTCCAAAAAATTAAAATGGCTAAATTCATTTTTCTTTTGATTTTTTTATTTCACAGTAATATTTCAAACCTCAATATAATATTAGGCTATATTATCATATTTTAAATTTCATATAACAATAAACAAGTGACATTCATTTGGAAACCACAATATAATATTTGGTATTAATTTTTTTTTTGATCAACCATTAGTTTTTTTAGCTCAGAAAAAAATACCAAATTAAAACTCGTGACATAAAATATTGGTAACATCTATTTAGCGACAATGTATAATATTTGGTCTGAAATGAATTTTAAAGGCGTTCATATATTTTTTTGACATTCAATAAACAGAAAAATTGGATCAATTTTATAATATTTCAGGAAACACAATTTGGTGACCATTTATCCGTTTTGGTAAGCGTTTCGTATTAAATATTACAGAAATCTCAGCCATTAAATATTACAGAAATCTCAGTACTAAACCATCAGAGCTAAAAACAGCAGCCCCCTTAGACAAAAGTCACACGCTTATTTTTCCGCAGCTATGTCATCTCCATACATTTTTTCTACGGAACATCTGCGGGAAAATTACCGTATGGCTTTTGTTTAAAGAAAAATGTTATTCAAATTTTTAAAAACACCCGGTCTCACAGACATATTATACGACATTGGTGGCGGGTTAAAGCTCTAATTTGGAAGAATTACACGGCATATTTTAAAATAAGCAATGTTTCTTCAATTTGTTCCATAATGTTGTGTAATAATGTTTTCATCGCTAGAACTCTGCCACTAACGCCATATGTAGGTATTTCAAAATTGTAGTATTTTTTGCTGAAATGTGGTTTTGTGGCATCATCATCATCATCATAACAGCATAAACACGTCCCCACCTAGGGGCTCGAGCCTACCATAATTTAGGGTTCTTAGGCCTTAGTCAACCACGCTGGCCCAGTGCGGATTGGTCGACTTCACATACACCATTGAATTTCTTCGCAGATGTATGCAGGTTGCCTCACGAATTTTTCCTTTACCGTAGAAGCGTCGGACAAATGTACATATGGAATTCGAAAACGAAAAACACATTGGTACATGGCGGTCTCGAACCCCGGACCTCCTGATTGAAAGGCAAGTACCGAGTCCACAGCGCCACCGCCGCTCTTCTTCTTGTGGCATCAAGCAGTATTTTTAGAAGTCTCTTCTGTGTATTATTGATAAACTTATAAAATGTAAGTGAATATCTAGGTAGATGAGTATTGGAATAAAGCATTCTCTTCGTCTGAGGCGACTTGAGCCCCTCCAGGACTTTGTAACTCTATATATATACTATATACAACTATATACAGAGTGGCACATTTAGATCGGTCAGTCAAGTAGATCGCAAGTCCGTAACTTTACAACATACAACTGTTCTTACAAACCATGTCATCGAGTTTAGTGACAAGAAAAACTGCATATACCTACAGATTAAAAAAAAACTAGAACTCAGTCCAGGAATCGAACCCAGTCGTATTAAAGAATAAAACATACATTATTTCTTTTAGGATATCGATTGTGTAGGTCATAAGCACTAAAGGTAACTATATATGAAACTAATATCTCAAATGAATAACATTTTTAAAAACAATTGTATTGTTGTCAACATTTTACAACAGACCAGTACAAATAAGCGACCTTATTATCAAAAAGCAATCTCTTCCAGGCAACCTTGGGCCAAAAGAATGAGACAGCATATTCAAAAGGGGAAAGGGTGCAGAACTAGGACTAAGGAAAGTTTGTAATATGGAAATGAATTACGTGCAAAAGTTTCAGCTAAGCTGTAGGCGTTTTAACATTTTCGTATTACAATTAAGTAATTCAGTTTCACATCCAGATACTTAGCCATTTGATCAAAATTTAAGAATTCACCCACCATTCTGGAATCGCTTGTGGTGCGAAACGACTATGGCCCGCCGGCTCACATAAGTTTTACAATAACTTTTATTTTAAAATTTAAATTTTACTTCATTCAGTACATTGGTAGCAGCATACATTGTTCTCATGCATAACCCAAGTAACAGACTGACGTCAATGACCAATAAAAGACATCGTTTTAAGGCGCATAGTGGTCCCAATGACCTTGCGTCGATCGTCCCGCACTGATTACATAGGAGTGAGTGAGTGAGAGTGAGGGGAATATTTAAGCAAACCTTTACGCGTAAGATGAATTATTTCAATAAAAAATTAATTAAGGCGAATAAGAAAAATCTAAAAAGACCATCCCCTAGAATATTGTTCACTTTATTTATGGAAATCAAAAGTATATGATTTAC
This sequence comes from Schoenobius gigantellus, assembly GCA_963935595.1. NCBI lineage: Eukaryota > Metazoa > Arthropoda > Insecta > Lepidoptera > Crambidae > Schoenobius > Schoenobius gigantellus. Next base: position 68,042,840 of record OZ012540.1, on the reverse strand, counting down.
CCTAATATTTACGACGCGATTAGGTTTAAAGTTTTGAAATCGAGGCATGTTTGGGTCACATTTTAACCAAGTTTTAATTAATATATCAAAAAATTAAAAAGACCATCCTCTAAAGAATGCGTTGAATAATAACATATCTTTTTTAAAGATTTTTTTATTCAATATTTATGAAGAGAACCGGTTTTTTCTGCAGTGATTTTTTATGTTTGACCTTACTATGCGCCTTAAAGTCAATTTAGGGTCATTTGTTGACTTACATCCGCCATCCTGAGGCACACCTAAAAACGACTTCAAGTGAGAATTTACGAAACGAACACGAACCGCGCGCGTTCACAAGATAAGACTACCCATGTAACATTTCCTTGTATAGCAGTCCATAGATGATAGAACGTATCTCATACACCACCGTTGGTCATATAAAAGAAAAAAGAAAGTCGAGTAACGTCGATTTGGTGCAGTTATACATATCTCCATTTATAGACATAGTGGAACCGTAGCAGTTGTGACATTTTAGGTCTATAAAGTTGATGTAATGGTGACTTGTATGACAATTTACTAACATACGGGGCACAATAACGCCATTTTACCTAAGTAGTGTCATTTTATACTGTAGTAGCGTTCGTGATTCCATTATAGTGCTATATTTTATTCTATAGTAGGGTCTGAGATTCTACGTAGTTCTTTAATCATTTTCTTGGCTCGGATTATGAGTGATTGCCTGTGTGAACTACACCGAAAGAAAATAAAAATAAACTTAAGTACTTTATTAAGGAATGTATCGTGGTAAGATTATTTTATCTTATTTAGACATTCAATAATTCGATCAATACTGCAAAAATCACGTGCAACCAAAGTTTTACCGATATAACACTCGTGATCTAAAGTTTTTGCCACAATTCTTGTAAAATTAGGGTTCCATAAGACTTTATAGCCAGGTTACACAAACAAAATTATCATTTAAAAAAAAATAGTAAAAGTGGCCACTTTAAGCAATAATTCGGATTATGATTATTCCTATACATTTAATCTATGCCTGAATAGCTCAAAAAATCTGAAATATCTGTATTGAGTAGTTGACTGATCTATTTTTTTGTAGCAACGTCTTTATTTTGTCATCTACACTAATATTATAAAGAGGAAAACTTTGTTTGTTTGTTTGTTTGGTTGTAATGAATAGGCTCAAAAACTACTGGACCGTTTTTAAAAATTCCTTTACCATTCGAAAGCTACATTATCCAAGAGTAACATAGGCTAAATTTTATTTTAGAAAAAAATAGGTTTCCGTAAGATATTTGGGTTTTTCGGACACAAGGTGTAAAAAATCAACCAGAAAAGTAACTTATTTTGTGTAGTTTGGTTGTAATGAATAGGCTCAAAAACTACTAGACCGTTTTTAAAAATTCTTTCAACATTCGAAAGCTACATTATCCACGAGTAACATAGGTAAAATTTTATTTTGGAAAGAAATAGGGTTCCGTAAGATATTTGGGTTTTTCGGACACAAGGTGTAAAAAATCAACCAGAAAAGTAACTTATTTTGCGTACGCTGCCTAAACTATAAAAGATAGAACCATAAAATGTTCCAATTAATTGTAGTTCTTATAAATATCTACAAAAAAGTCCGCGACACACTATACCTATCTATGTCGAGTGAGGCACAACAACAATTTTTTTATTTAAAAATCTTGAATTTTTTTTGGACTACATTTAAACGCATTTATTTTTCTCATGCTATTAATACTTATCAAAATAAATTATTTCATCACTAAGTACAGTTTATTTAGATAATATTTGGTCTTTGAATGATTAAAATTGGACGTTTGGTTTTGAAGTTATGGCGAAATTAAAATATTACGATTTCTGCTGCACGGCCCGTTGCGAAGTGAGTGAGAGTCACCAAGGCGGGGGGGGGGTGCGCGTGCGGGAGGTTATGGAATAAAATAGAGGAAAAAATTAAACACTGTGTTAAGCATTTCGATGGCGAAACGTAGTTCGCGGGCACAGCTAGTAATTAATAAAAAACGAATGGCGGCGCTAGTAGTAGGTACTGTGCCCTCTTAACATCAACAGCTAATAGTATAATTTGTCTGTTTAAGCGTATAGAGCAAGAACGTGTTACCAAATGATTTTATACATCAAGTAGTCACCGCCAAAACCATTATACGAGGTTTACTAAACCTTTTTGTGACGTAAGCCTAATTGGACGGCTATTGAACGGGGTTGGAGCGAGAAGTTGTTTCGCGCGAAGGTTTGAACGCGCCTTAGCGATCTGATATTTTATTGTTAAAAGAGAATACTCGTATTCTTTTTTTCGACATCTTTTAGAGTTATTAAAGAGTTACAGTAGAGTAGTAGTAGTATAGAACATAATTTGCATATCTTTTGTTAAAGTTCCAATAACTTCGAGGTTTTTGGAGACGAAGATACTTTTCAAAGATTAGTTGTCGAGGAAGGTCACAAGCCGTGAGTACTTGTTTATTTTAATTTATGGCCGTATACAGAATGACACATTTAGATAGGTCAGTATGGGCAAGTCTGTAACTAAAAGATATACTTACACAGATCTTAGGAACCACTTACTACTTACTTAGGAACCATGTCATCGACTTTAGTGACAAGAAAAACTGCATATACGGATTTTTACAAAACTTGTAGGTACTCAGTTCGGGAATAGAACCCGGTCATGTTGAAAAATAAAACTTACATTATTTTTATACTTATGGATATCGATTGTGTAGGTCATAAGCAGTAAATGTAACTATGAAACATGATATCTAATAATGAATAAAATGCATTGCATTTCATATCCTTTAATTTTATTAACTTGATGTTCGAAATGTCGACCATTTTTTAAGTACCTACAATAATTAACTTGTTTAGGCAACGATACGTTTACTGTTGCGTTTTGTATCTTAGATGATGGATTTGCATTAAAATTAGGTAAGTATATGTATAATTTAAATTAATTTATTTGCATTATTTGATATGAAATAGAAAAAGTGATTACTCTTGTACAAGATGACAGCATCAGTTCCGATATTCGGTCACGTGCCACAAGATTTTGGTTGCAATTGCGCTGTATGCCTATACCCGGTTATTTTTCCATCAGGAGCCAAATTTTGTATGCTTGTTTAGACAAGCAAAATGAACAACTTTTACTATGGGACCAATCGCGAAATCGCGAAAAAAAGATCAGTTGTTCCATACATTTAGGTTCTGTGGATGTTAAACATTTGTATGGAACAGCTGATTTTTTTTCGCGATTTCGAGATTGATCCCATAGTGGAAGATCTTCATTTTGCTTGTCTGAACAAGCACACAAAATTTGGCTCCTGCTGGAAAAATAACCCGGTATATCATGCGGTCGACTTTAATTGGATCTAGCCAAATCAGTAATAAATATCCTATGTCCAAAACAACAATACGACTAAACAGTCACTGATGATGTCATCTGTTTGCAGGGCTATTTTTGGTTCATTCAGTTATGATCCAATCAAGGGTGAATTCGACCTCATCCCCCATGTCCAGACTTCAGCGCAGGCCAACAACTCTGTATTATCCACCGCAATTGGCACCAGCGACGTCACTGCTGACATAACCACCAAATCACTTTTGAGGACACAAACGTACCCTATCAAGTCAACAGCATGGTGGGCAAGGAAAGTTGTTAAGAATCTAAAGGAGCATCGAAAGTTTACAACTACTAATCAAGTTTAGTTTTCCTTCTTATTAGAATAGCAAAATAAAGGAACATTACAATAATAATACTACATATTATTACTAATACACCTGCAAATTGACAGCTGATTATGTAACGTGTACTAACTTAGCGTGTTTCTAAAACATCTGCAACATGTATCGATCTTACCTTTACTAATTACCCAGATCTAATTGAAATTTCGCATGTTAAAGATTATGGAATCTCTGATCATAAATCAACTAATTTAAAATTAAATTTAAATAATTTACTTGATAAAAAATTAATATATTAGACACAAAAAAGACTATATACACAAAACAAAGTTATTGTTTAAAAATTCATTACAAGACATAAATTGGCAAATTACTTTAGATAGAAACAAAAGTGTAAATGAAAATTATACAACCTTTTCAACAATAATCAAAAATAACTTAGATAACCATATACCAGTAACTAGACTAAAAATTAATAAAAAAAATAAAAAGAATTGGCTAACCACTGGATTAAAAAAATCATGCAAACAAAAGAGTTTTAAAAATTATTCTCAATGAAACATAAAATCACATTATTAAAAATATTAAAAATTATTACACATTGTTTAGTGAAATCAAAACGTAGTATACAAATATCAAAACGATTGCAATATATTAAACAGATGAATAATTCAGACAACGACAAAGTCCCCTACGATTTATCACTTAAAAAACTATACGGTTCAGGTATACGCGGAACTACACACGACTGGTTTAAATCTTACTTAAATAACAGAAAGCAAATAGTACAAATCGATTACCACAATCATACTAATGAAATAGAAAAATTCAATCCGATGAAAGGCACTTAACCTGTTCCATCCCACAAGGAAGCGTGCTGGGGTGTGTTCTCATTCTTATATTTATTAATGATCTACCAAAGTGTTTTAATAAAGAACAAATTCTCCCTGTACTATTTGCTGACGACATATCCTTATTAATTAAATGTGATAATATTACAAACCAGGAAATACTTATCCGCGACACTCTGAATAAGGTAACCCTTTGGCTTCAAGATCGTAATCTAGAATTGAATCTAAAAAAAACTAAAATTCTACAATTCCGCTCATACACTAAGCAACCAACACAAATTAATATTAACTTTCAAAATATACAATTAGAAACAATAAATACATGTAATTTACTTGGACTTAATATAGACTGTTGCATTGATTGGAAATCTCATATCGAAAGTATAAAAACGAAATTATCAAATTTTATTTACGCCTTTTTCGAAATTAAATATAGTACCAATACAGAAACTGCCCTTCAAGCTTACTACGCTTATGCATATTCATGGCTGAAGTATGGAGTAATACTTTGTGGTAATAGCGTTAATGTAAATGAACTCTTTCTACTTCAAAAAAATAATTAGAATAATTGCCCAAATTGATAAAATAACTAGCACTAGCTGCCGACCATATTTCAAAAAAATTAAATTACTAACATTAACATCAATCTATATACAGGATATGTGTATTTTCGTATTTAAAAACATTAACATTTTTAACCCTAGAATACTAATATATTTTTTTTGTTGCTTATTACTTTTCATCGCTTCGGAGGCTACTTTTTAAATAATTTGAAATTTCTTTTGAATATCTTTATTAAAATATGAAAAATATAATCTTACATAATAGGTCAACCTCTGCATTTCCCAAAACAAGAATAAAAATCTTTCAATTAATATCATTTTTTAAATAAACCTTTTAACTTTACATACTTAAACGTATTTTTTTTTTTGCAAACTGAGATACTTTGTACGTATTAGGAAAAAATGTTTTAAACAAACATCTGTCAAACGAAATTTATAATCTAAAAGTACACAAATTGTTGTATGAGATTAATATAAGAAAAACCACCAAAGTCTATAGTTTTTATGCCATATAACTTCAAAGACAGTCTTTTTATCACAGACGAAACAATTAGGCGATCAATGCTCCAGGCAATAAGTTTTATTGCATTTGACACAATAAAAAACCGCGGGACGGTAGTTGCACATGCTACGGTTCCCATTTTTAAGTTACTTTCATCGATATTTGGCGTATTATCGGTATCCAAAAAATCTTTAGTGGCCTCTCTAACTCTCTTTTTCATTGTTGGTCTTTCTTCATCACATATTACACACCATGGTCGAATTTAACGTTTATATTCATCTACAAACAAAACATTTATATTTTTACAAATAAAATTATAGTAATTACGTCTAAAACCGCAATAGTAATACACAAGGCGAAGAAAAAAAATTTACTTCCAATACTAAGGATCGCCTCTCAGGCGATTTATTATTTTACTAGCTGTGCCCGCGAACTACGTTTCGCGATCAAAATACTTAACACAGTGTTTACTTTTTCCTCCATTTTATTCCATAATGATTCAACTTTATTCTGCCTTTCTTGAACATCGGCCATTTCGAAATTAGGACAATTTTCGTAGGTTCGTAATGCTCTTTTTCTAATAGTCCACAAAATTAAATACATTACATATTACTATAAACACTAAGTATTATTATTTTTTAGATACATTATTGATATTAATTCCTCTTCAGTAGAAAGAACTACACAGTTGCAAGAATAATCTTTATCGTATTCATGTTTCGAATTAAAATAAACAATTGTTAAATAAATTAGAACTGTATAAGAATAAAGTTTAGATTTTATAATGGGTGTCGGTAACACCAACAAAATATATTTTTTGGATATGACAACTTGGCTAATTAAGACTGGTCGTACAGTAAGCTCCTTGTCAAGCTATACTGTTTGACCTTTGGACCGTTCTTATGTCGCTCGTAATACTGGCGGTTTTCGTAGAGTTAATGTATAGCATGAATGGGGGGGTTACTGTACAAATACGTTTTCCGTATTCGATTTCCGATCACGGAATACAGACACGGAGTTTCGTGAACGTAGCGCAGACGTTCGATTCTTCTCATTCGGGATTTCTACCATTCTACCTAAACGTACGTACAGAACGTGTTCCGTTCGTAAAAAAACGAACGTGTGCGGCAGTCAATTCGTATTTTGTATAGATTTGATGCATTCGGATGCATTCAGTAAACGATTGCGAAAAAACGTATTTATGCGGTCAGCCTTAAAATCTATTGAGACTTCCGTTTTTGTAACGTGTACGTGCGATATAGTGCTGCTGGCATAGTTCGGTTAGCAAATCCAACACACAATCTTGGAGTTATCGTTAGTTAGTTCACGATCGTTGCATTATCACGGTCTCGAAGGACACTAAACACAGGTAACATCTAACATCGAACATCTAATAGGCCCCGAAGCGGTTCTCAAACTTTTTTGGTGACGGAACCCTTTTGGAAAGCGAAATACTTGACGGAACCCTAAAATAAAACAATGGTTTTTAAAAGTGTATGCTTTATTAATAAGCATAATAAAAGTACGACCAGAGAGGGTGTTTTGATTTTTTCTAAATTATTGCGGAACCCCTATAGGGGTATTGTGGAGCCCTAGGGTTCCGCGGAACACACTTAGAGCATGGCTGCTCTAGGTACTCTTCAGGGCCTACTTTCATTTAATACCCCTATTGCTGGGTTTGAAAAGCAACTGTTATCTGTCTTTTTTGAGCGGCAGCCATGTTGAATTTACGTCAATGTTGCTACGTTTATAGTGCTCTACTGATCAAGGCCTTTCATTTGATACTCATATTGCTGGGTTTAGAAACGAACTTTTATCCGTTTTTTTTGAGCAGCGGCCATATTAAATTTTATGCTATTTTCCTAGGTTCATAGTGCTCTGTCCCCTTGGCGATAGCCTGACCAGTTGGTCAGGCTTGCCCGGGCGCGTGGGTAGTGGAGTCGCAGTGTGGACCTTACCTAGCGCGCCCATAAGGGCAGGAAGAACACCGGGGGGTTTTAGTGGGTAGGCTTGGCACTCTGCCGAGAGAGCCCCACACACGCTCGCCGTCTAGCCAACGGCGGGTACGGTGCGGTTACGCATTTGCCCCCGAAAAAAAAAAAAAAGGTTCATAGTGCTCTACTCTTCGAGGCCTTACATTTGATACCTATATTGCTAGGTTTGGAAACGAACTTTAATCCACCTTTTTTGAGCGATGGCCATGTCGAATTTACGTCAATATTGCTAGGTCCATAGTGCTCTACTCTTGAAGACCTTTCATTTGATACCTATATTGCTAGGTTTGGAAACGAACTTTAATCCACCTTTTTTGAGCGATGGCCATGTCGAATTTACGTCAATATTGCTAGGTCCATAGTGCTCTACTCTTGAAGACCTTTCATTTGATACCTATATTGCTAGGTTTGGAAACGAACTTTAATCCACCTTTTTTGAGCGATGGCCATGTCAAATTTACGTCAATATTGCTAGGTCCATAGTGCTCTACTCTTGAAGACCTTTCATTTGATACCTATATTGCTAGGTTTGGAAACGAACTTTAATCCACCTTTTTTGAGCGATGGCCATGTCGAATTTACGTCAATATTGCTAGGTCCATATTGCTCTACTCTTGAAGACCTTTCCTTTGATACCTATATTGCTAGATTATAAAACGAACTTTTATCCACCTTTATTGAGCGGCGGCCATGTTGAATTTATGTCAGTGTTGCTAGGTTCATAGTGCTCTACTCATTAGGGCCTTTCATTAGATACCCATATTGCTGGGTTCCAAAACGAACTTTTATCCTTTTTTTGAGCGGCGGCCATGTTGAATTTAGGTCGATTTACCTAGGTACCTAATGCTCTACTCTTCAAGGCCTTTCATTTGATACCCATATTGCTAGGTTTGGAAACTAACTTTTATCCACCTTTTTTGAGCGGCGGCCATGTTGAATTTATGTCAATGTTGCTAGGTTTATAGTGCTCTACTCTTCAAGGCCTTTCATTTGATACCCATATTGCTAGATTTGGAAACTAACTTTTATCCACCTTTTTTGAGCGGCGGCTATGTTGAATTTACGTCAATGTTGCTACGTTCATAGTGCTCTACTGATCAAGGCCTTTCATTTGATACCCATATTGCTGAGTTTAGAAACGAACTGTTATCCGTTTTTTTGAGCAGCGGCCATATTAAATTTTATGCTATTTTCCTAGGTTCATAGTGCTCTACTCTTCAAGGCCTTACATTTGATACCTATATTGCTAGGTTTGGAAACGAACTTTAATCCACCTTTTTTAAGCGATGGCCATGTCGAATTTACGTCAATATTGCTAGGTCCATAGTGCTCTACTCTTGAAGACCTTTCATTTGATACCTATATTGCTAGTTTATAAAACGAACTTTTATCCACCTTTATTGAGCGGCGGCCATGTTGAATTTATGTCAGTGTTGCTAAGTTCATAGTGCTCTACTCATTAGGGCCTTTCATTTGATACCCATATTGCTGGGTTTCAAAACGAACTTTTATCCTTTTTTTGAGCGGCGGCCATGTTGAATTTAGGTCGATTTTCCTAGGTACCTAATGCTCTACTCTTCAAGTCCTTTCATTTGATACCCATATTGCTAGGTTTGGAAACAAACTTTTATCCACCTTTTTTGAGCGGCGGCCATGTTGAATTTATGTCAATGTTGCTAGGTTCATAGTGCTCTACTCTTCAAGGCCTTTCATTTGATACCCATATTGCTAGATTTGGAAACTAACTTTTATCCACCTTTTTTGAGCGGCGGCTATGTTGAATTTACGTCAATGTTGCTACGTTCATAGTGCTCTACTGATCAAGGCCTTTCATTTGATACCCATATTGTTGAGTTTAGAAACGAACTGTTATCCGTTTTTATGAGCAGCGGCCATATTAAATTTTATGCTATTTTCCTAGGTTCATAGTGCTCTACTCTTCAAGGCCTTACATTTGATACCTATATTGCTAGGTTTGGAAACGAACTTTAATCCATCTTTTTTGAGCGATGGCCATGTCGAATTTACGTCAATATTGCTAGGTTCATAGTGCTCTACTCTTGAAGACCTTTCATTTGATACCTATATTGCTAGATTATAAAACGAACTTTTATCCACCTTTATTGAGCGGCGGCCATATTGAATTTATGTCAGTGTTGCTAGGTTCATAGTGCTCTACTCATTAGGGCCTTTCATTTGATACCCATATTGCTGGGTTTCAAAACGAACTTTTATCCTTTTTTGAGCGGCGGCCATGTTGAATTTGGGTCGATTTTCCTAGGTACCTAATGCTCTACTCTTCAAGGCCTTTCATTTGATACCCATATTGCTAGGTTTGGAAACTAACTTTTATCCACATTTTTTGAGCGGCGGCCATGTTGAATTTATGTCAATGTTGGTAGGTTCATAGTGCTCTACTCTTCAAGGCCTTTCATTTGATACCCATATTGCTAGATTTGGAAACTAACATTTATCCACCTTTTTTGAGCGGCGGCTATGTTGAATTTATGTCAATGTTGCTAGGTTCATAGTACTCTACTCATCAATGCCTTTCATTTGATACCTATATTGCTAGGTTTGGAAACGAAATTTTATCCACCTTTTTTGAGCGGCAGCTATGCTGAATTTACGTCAATGTTGCTAGGTTCATAGTACTCTACTCATCAAGGCCTTCCATTTGATACCCATATTGCTGGGTTTGGAAACGAATTTTTATCCGTTTTATTTGAGCGGCGGCCATGTTGAATTTAGGGCGATTTTCCTAAGTTCATAGTGTTCTACTCATCAAGGCCTTTCATTTGATATGCATATCGCTGGGTTTGGAATCGAACTTTATCGGCAGTCATGTCAAATTAAGTCAACGTGGCTAGGTTCAATGTGTTCTACTCTTTAGGTTCTTCGTTCGATATCCATGTTCCTTGGGTGGATCCGAAAAAATGTGATTAGATTTTTGATTTTCATTTTCTCATTTTAGACATTAGGATCAAGAGTCCCGTCCCGTCCCTCTACGCGTTACCCAGAACATTGCAGTCAGATATTTTTTTTAATTATCAATATTAATCTATTACTTTTAATAGTTTTAAATGGATGAAAGAGTTTGATTCCTTAGTCCTAATGTAAAAACATAAAACACCTTTCAAAATACCTTGAAAGGGGTATCTTTACTTTTCAACATTTCAAATATTTCAAAAATTGTACCGATTTTGTGAAAATTAGTCAAGAATAAAACCAATCAACAAATTTTATTGCGACTCGATATTATCATAAAAATGCTTTATACATTGGTTGTATGGCTTGATCCTTTTGCCTTACCACCACTGTACGACATAAGAAAAAGACAATTTGGTTGGCGAAATCCAGTTGGGCCCAGCCATTAACAGAAAATATTAAATTTTATTTATACTATGTGAAACACTTCATTCCTGCCTTTCAACTTTCGAAATCCAATAACTTAAGATCAGGCTGAATGCCGTAGTTCCATTGCCTTTCCTTCGTGGAAGAAAATACCTTCTCTCTGTACTATGTGACAGACTTGTCAAAATAATTTCACGTGCGCCATGTTGTTTTTCTACCTAAAGCATTGTTCGAAAATTTTATATGGTATTTTTTCACTAAAAATAAAAAGTGAATTTAAACAAACGAAATTATGCCTAAATGTTCTTCCGGAAAATTCTAAGCATTGTGGTGTAAGCCATATCAAATTCTGTCCAGTAGTTTCGGAGATCTTTCCGGACAAACAGACAAACAAACAAACAAACAAACAAACAAATAAACAAACAAACAAACAAACAAACAATTTTTTTAAAAACTATTCTATCGTGTTCTGCTAATGATTTTAAGGCGACCTGTGTATTTTTTTTCTTAATATTTCGCAATTACAGATTTTTGTACCCCTACGATTTTATTATATATGGAGATAACTCCGCAACGGCAAACGTCCGCGAGATAAGCGACTGCTATCATTTGTACAGCCCAGCTATGTTTGTATCGCGGGGGGTAATGAGTTGGTGCGAAATTGCGAATGCACAAGTCGTAACGGCCGAGAAATTTTAAATTACAACGGAAAAACTGAAAGTGGCTGGCCTCCCAGGCGATGATTAGTACTCTAGGGTTAAAAAGATCAAAAACACTCACAACATTAACACTCGACATAATGACAGCCTTTTTATCTTCCCCTTCCAGAATAAAGATGCTAAATTGTAGTCCATTTTACATGGCCATAAAAATTTTCAACAGGATTCCTTCCGGGATAAAAACTGAATCTAAACTCCTTTAGAAATAAACTGAACGCCTACCTAACTACAAAATGCATTATACACTAAGCGAATTCTTTGACGATAAAGAAATATAAATTGTTCCCTAATTAGTGCATGATAATCTATTATTGTTGTTTAATGATGACTCTTAGTTTATGAATTTTTCTTTATTCAAATGGTAATGATAATAAAATTAAATTTAAACTATCTCCGATGATAAATATATAATTTTTTTTATTGTTAATTAATGCATGATAATCTATTATCTTCTTCTTCTTATATATAAAAATGAAACGCTGTGTGTTTGTCTCGCTAAAACTCAAAAACGGAACGACAGATTCTTTTGAAATTTTCCGTGTGTGTTTGATTGAATAGGTCCAGGGAAGGTTTAAACATAAAATTAGTGGCGCTGCAATCGGGCAGGACAACGTCTGTCGGGTCCACTAGTTGTTTAATAATAACTCTTAGTTCGTTATTTTTTTTTAAATGGTAATGACAATAAAAATTAATTCAAACTATAATACAAAAAATAATAATTTAAACTTTAATGACTTACAATTTAAATAAAATAATGTATTTAAAAATTAATTTAATGACAACAAACAATAATGTTGCAGTACCTGAAAAAGGTAGCTAAGTCGTAAAGTACCTATATTTTATTGTATAAGACCTTTAATGTACCTACACTTAGTTCGCAATAAAACATTTTGAGTTTGAGTTTGAATTATGTCAACCAGGATCCAACTTCTGAATTCGACAAAGGTAACGTTTACAGATATTGCAAAATGCAACCTGAACTCGACAAGCCAAACAGAGAGGTGACTACCTTTAGTCGCCTCTCTGTTTGGCTATAAAACGATACCTTTTCTTATAGAAGGCCTAGCAAATGACTCTATTCCACCAGGTGGTAAGTGGAAATAGAGTCCAAATGCGAAGATAGCTAGTGGGGAGAGAGAATACACGCCGCACTAGCCACTCTCACCTTACCGACCTGCAAGGTCGCCAAGGTCTTCACGCTTCTCAGGGATTGTAAGGAGCCCCAAGTAACACAAAGAGGCTGAATACTAAATGAATGCTTGTGTACTAACAACTGAATAAAGTTACTGAATAAAGGCTGAGTAGCATACTAGTCAGCCACTACACTGCTTAGATGGGCACAAATTATTCAGCCTAAAGTTCACATTGCTGAATAACTGCGTTATAATAACGTAATAGTAGCAGTATTAGGTGTAACAAGGTGGTAAAGGCTAAATAGTAGCAAATTAAGGTACCACTAGTTACACTTTATTCATATACTATACCGTACACGTACGCTTTTAAATATCAGTAATTAAGCTTATGGTTCAGATTGTACTGTTTAAGAGCATACCTCCTACAAAATACTTCGAACTGTTTTGATCAAACAGTTATTGTTTTTATAGGAGGTAAGTAATATTTATGAAAGTGACAGATTGAAGTGAGAAAATGCAAACAGTTTTTCTGATAGCGGTACACAGTTTTGATAATATCTTCATGAAAAGCTACTGGTATTTTAAAATTACTGTGAATATGTACGTATATATCTAATAAAATTCTCAAGCGCCACTCCAAAAATACCTTTTTAATGAAATTATGATCAAATAAAATCACCTGGCAAATATGTTTGGAATAAATAAATTTCTAATTGTGTCATTTTTTATTTTATAATTAGTAATTACATTATATAAATTTATTTGGTATCCCTTAGTTGTCGTGTATCATGGTAAAAATATAAAATAATATGAATAAATTAAAGGTAAGTCAGAATCAAAATGGCGGTGAAATTAAAGAGAAACTTGAACTGTTATACTTCAATATTACTACCGTAGCCTGCTAAATTGGGTACAGGTGTATAGTTATTCAAGCTAATTCGTAATAAAGGCTCACATGGGATTATTCTGAACGCAATATGCGTTATAGAATACGCGAAGTGATTCCAAAGAGTAATAAGAACGTTCCGGTGAACTTGTAATCGGCCGCTATTCAGGCATTAACAATAGCAGTATAGATGCGTATCAACAGGGAAAATTTACACCCTTTGCTGAAAAACACATATATTATATTTTCTCCTTTTTACATCTTATGTCTGTATAAGAGACCACATGTACTACGTTTAGAAGATAGTGTTATAGAGGACCACATTTACTCTATTACACAGCTATTGGCACATCTGCACCTGCTTAACTGCCCTTATTCAGTTAATAGCGTTGAAAGTTCTAACAGCTGAATAAAGGCGTAAACAATATACCTAATAAACGGCTATAGCGTTTTAAGGGTAGTGAATATCTACCATTATTCAGTTACTATTCAGAATATAGCGTTTTAAGATTTATTGTGAACTAATATTCAGCTTTAGGTTCATCAGTGAATGTTAATAACGGTTTTATTAAGCTCAAAGTGTGAAAAAAGGCCACAAGTGATTAAATATACAGCATTCTGTGTTACTTGGGGTGTGCTGGCACTGGAGCGCGTTCAGAGCCTTCGCGCGAAGTAGGTACCTACAACTTTTCGCTCTAACCCCGTTAGATGCCTTCGAGCGTGACGCACGGGTGAAACAACCGGCCCGTTCAAGCAGCGTTGGATTTCGTAGTATTATACTATTTGTACCATTATTTCATGATGTGTAGTATGTAGTATCGTAATGCTAGGATACTACGCGAACGTACAATAATTTTACCCTCAGCTCGATTGACAACTTTTCTTGGTTCGATCATTCTCCTTTTTATTATTTAAACAAATAATAAAAGTATCTACCCTACAATATAAGTAAGTTCTGTTCTGTATGTATGTATATGTATGGAACCATCGAAACAGCCAGCGACGGAAGTACTTTATGTATGTGTGCGTGTGTAGGTACATATCAAGCAATCATTATTTTCGTTTAGTCGGCACTCGACGGGGGGGGGGGGGGGGGGGGGGTGTACGCCACTAATTGGATCTCTCCATTTAGCCAAAAAAACGAAACGTAGTATTATTTTTGACAAGTAGTATATTTTTCAATAATTTTGTGAGGGTCTGAATCCAACGCTGCGTTCAAGACATTATAGTGTTAGTGCGAGTTAAAAACACAACAATCATCGAATTTGATGGCTGTAAAACGCTCTGACGTTTATTACTGAAATACTCTTACGTGATTGGATGATATTGGGGCCATAATCTTTAACGTCATTTACTAGACAGGGAGAGAAATAAAAATGAATGCGTTCAACACCTCTGAGCGAGTTAAAAAACAACGTAAACTACACTCCGAGGCTCTAAAGGCGCACCTGCTTGCAGAGAATTCCATTTTTTGACATTGAAATGCGTTGCCAAATTTCTTGGTTCGCGCTGGAATGGTAGTCACAGTTAGCACGTGTAGTCCTTAAAAGCAAAGGAGAGGATAGGATTAGTGAAAAAAAACTCTTTAGAAACTCGCCGTGGTTACTGTAGTATTATATTATCTGTGCCGTGGTATAGACGACAGCTTATAGTGACGCAACATCGCGACGTAATTATTTTGCAAAGGTTCAAGGTTGTGAGATTACATCTACATCGCCAATGATGGGAGATGCGCGCCGCTGCAACCTATCCAAAGTAACGGAACTATCCCAGAGATGAGAGCATGCAATACTCTACACAGGACCGTACTTGCGTTTTGTACTGAAGAATATGTTACAGCTAAACTCCTAACTATATGCTAAGCTAATTGTACGTTTTCTTCAGTTTTATAAGTTTATGAACTTTGCATAGTGACTTACAATGCAAGTTACAATGCAATTCGAATTGTAAATCTTCTTTCAAGTACTTAACTACCTAGGTACCTAGTTTTTTTTTCTTAAGCATGCTATGATATACGATCTTATATACCTACCTATTACCTACTATAATCTTCTTTGGAATAAATCCTACCTTCTTTGAGTAGGTACCTATTGGGAGTGGCGTTTCCTCTAATTGGGTGACGTTGGTGCGGCCAAACTAAACAAAATAATTAAATTAATTTATCTACAGGATATAAGTGAAGGTGTCCCATTTCTTTTAACAGTGACTTCTGACCATGATCCTTATTTGAAAATCACTAAAATTTTCCCCCGGAAAATTCATAAATATTCCGATTTTTTTTTCTAAATTTTCTGGTGTTATATAACTTAGTTAACGTTTACAGATCATATTCTGTAAAAAAAACAATAACTACACAAAAAAAAACTTCGCTGTAAATCGTATTGCATTTCCATCATACTGCGCGCGGAATCAGCTGTTTGGGTCATCGAACGTCAGCGCACCGGTGTGAGCGAAACAAAAATGATGCCGGCGAGCCATACATTACGTAATAATATGAATAAAAATTAAAAATGAAAATCCTATTTTATCGCTTTAAGAGCTTTTCCGAGAAAAATAAACATCGGTAAACAAATATTAACATTGGTTGAACTCACTGTAAAAAAAACGGGTACGCGCCGAATTTCAAAAATGCGGTAGGTAACTATACGGAGGCCCTATCGCCTCACTCGCTTTTGTTTTAAAAGTCGTTTAAAACGTCATCTTGTGATTTCGTACCGCCTGTATAGCCCACATAGCGAGTGCATCGCTATGAGTTGGCGGTAGGGCCGCAGGTATTAAAAGACGCATGCTGATGACATTATATAATGCGGCGCGTGCCGATATGTGCGTTCACCTTATATTAATAATAATAATATCTATAAATTAACACCAGGCATTGGCATCATTCAAATAATCGTTGATAACCATTTACTTCATAAAAGTCTTTTTACCTACCGGTTTCAAATAAGGAGGAGGTTCTATGTTCGACTGTATCTAATTTGAGGTATCTTATTGTCCCCAAGTCCTGATCTGATGAATCGAAAAAATCGAGGGAACGTCCAACGTGTTTTTCTGAATATATTCAGATATTTGCTTCAGTCATCATATTATGCTTAATACTAGCCCAGAAAGCATGCAAACTTGCCAAACTTGAGGCAAGTTTGAATCAAATTTTCTAGTTTCCCAACAACAAGCTTAAATCATGTTTGTTTTAAGCTTGCAGGATGTTTGTTTTTTCAATAACTCAATGTGCATACAATATTACCCCAACAAACTAGTCGCTTTTTAAAGTTTGTTGGGGCAATATTGTATGTAGGTAAATTGCAACATTGTATACTGCCGAAAAAAACAAAACTTACGCAAGTTTGTCATTGGGAACTAGAAAGTTTGATTCAAACTTGCACGACAAGCCTTTGCTATCTGGGAGGGGTGAGCACTGGTGCAAAGAGATACGTCGTAGCATCGATCCCAAAAAGACAGTGATCATACCATACCGTTTACAAAAAAGAGGAAGCCCAACAACATGAGGAATCTAAAGCTCTTAGATACCATGGTCCACTATGATGAAATATCTAGGAGTTACCCTAGATAAAGAACTAATGTGGAAGGAACATGTAGACCTCACTGTTGAAAAATCCAGAAGGATACTCAATATGTGCCGGTCTACTTTCGGTAAAACCTGGGGTCTCAAACCTAAGATACTCTACTGGATTTACAAAATAATGATACTGCCGGTCATACGATACGCATGCACCAAACGCACACACACGCATACACGCACACACAAATCACGCGAGCGCTTGCACACACCCAAATCCACACTCTAGTAATCTAATTCTCCCTTTGTAATAATAATAATTAGTATAGTATAGCATAACGTTATTTTTTGTAATTTAGTACTGTAACACCTTATTTAATATGAGCCTACTGTTTTGTATCCGTCCGCGGGAGAGAGCCTGGTGACCCGTAAAATCGGTTATCTCAACCTATCTCGGGCACCAGTCTCTCACACTATAGGATGAGTCATTTTAACTGTAATTATTTTAGAACCTACACTTTATCCTCTGTGAGAGAGAAATAAATAAATATTATTATTATTATAACATATGGCAGTATTGTCTGCTGGCCAAGAACGAAACTAGTCACATGCAGGGAACTACTTGGTAGATTTCGAATGCTGGCCTGTATGGCTATAACGGGAGCTTTTAAAACTACCGCTACAGCAGCCTTGAAGAGATTTTTGAATCTCGAACCACTCCACAGTGCTGTACAAAGAGAAGCCATGAAAGCACTCTACACGCTCAGAACTTTGGGAATGTGGAATGCAAACCGGCCACTCACAAAACACACGGCATTCGCGTCTGAAGAAGACAATCCGCCGCTGAGCATGACCAGCGACAGAATGTAACCTAAATATATATTTGTACTTTTTGAGGTACACATTCTAACAAGGGAGGAATCAAGAATGGGATAAGGGGCTGGCATCCCCTCGGGGGAACAGCATGATCTGGTACACAGATGGATCCAAAATGAAATCTGGTACAGGGGCAGGAATACACTGCAACAAAACTGATATATCGATCAGCATGGGTGAGCTGGCAACCGTGTTTCAAGCTGAAACATATGCTATCCTAGCTTGTGCGCAGGAGAATCTAGACAAGGGTCGCAAAGACCTTAACATCTACGTTCTCAGTGACATTCAAGCGACTCTCAAAGCGCTCCTGTCATACAAAGTGGAATCCAAACTAGTGTTTAATGCAATTGAAGTACTGAATAAATTGGGTAAAACTAATACAGTACGTCTAGTTTGGATGCCAGGTCACAAGGGTTTCGCCGGAAAAGAGAAGGCTGACTACCTGGCAAGAAAGGGATCGGAAACGCAATTGGTAGGACCGGAACCATTTGTCGGGATCACTCCAAAAACAGTCAGTACAGGTCTAAGAACTCAACTGCAAATAGGCATCAAAAAGAATAGGCCAATCAAAAAGGAATGATTCACGCCAAGCTCTTCATGGGTATGGATAATTAGCTCAAGTTTACACTGAGTTCAAGCAGATCCCAGACTCGCCTACTGTTGGGTGCTCTAATCGGACACTTCGGCACTAGGATCATGCTAATCAGGATGGGACACACCAGTTCCAAAATCTGTAGGGCCTGCAAGGAGGTAGAGGAAAGCATGGAACACCTGCTGTGCCACTGCGATGCCCTAGCCTGCAGGAGATTAAGGCTGACGGGAATTGGATACCCAAAACCGGGACTACAGGGTATGTGCACAATAGAGTGGACCGTAGGATGGCGATGGCTTTACGGACTAAAGCTTGGGGAAGCACAAGATTCACGGTGGTTCAAAGTGCGAAGGCTCAATAATTGGGCCGCCCCCACAATAAGATAAGATGCTTAATACTGACCTGCAGGCCTATTGCCGATCCATGAGTTTTCAAATTATATCATAATGCAAAGCAACAAATACGATTTTCGTTCAGACTTTTGATCATTCGTTCATTATTAATTATAATAATTAATTTTCATTTATGTTTTATGTAAAAATTATAATACATTTGAAACCATTTTTCCAAATTCACCATTTAAATACAAGAAATAAAAATAAACTTGCCGTTCCAACATACAGGCTTCAAAAAACTATAGAGGTTCGTTTATGGGGAAATGTATAACTTTTTACAACAAAGTCCCACAAAGTGTTACTGTTGCCTTTTTATAAGTTTAAAGCGTATGTAAAAAGGACTCTAATGAGTAAATGATATTATAAAGTCAGATTATTTGAATGGTGCCAATGCCTCCTGATGATAAAAAATCATGTTGTTGTCAAATTTCAAATTCCAATTCAAATTCAAAAATCTTTATTCAACATAGGCCTTTACAGACACTTATTGACGTCAAAACAATCTAATTTAATGAAATCATATTAACCTTGTATGTGCATACATCTTGAATATACTCAAGATGTCTGCAAATACAAGTAGGAATGAAAAAAAAAGTTGACTCTACACCTGTGTGTATTTATGTAAACAAACGATTTGTTCCTGATTCGTCATATTCCTGATTGGTCATATTCCTTATTCGACACTTTCCTAACTGGTCATATTCTTAATTCATTAGATTTCTGATTCGTCATATTCCTCATACGTCATACCATACCATGTAGGTACATTTGCCTACAAAAACTTATTATAGAAATCCTCTACTTGTCTTTCATGAAGCTAATGTCATTATCATTTTATTATTTATATCGAGTCAATGGATATTGTAGTATAATTTTGAGAAGATGGCCTAGTAGACTTGTAATAAAGGTGCAACGAAGAAATGCATTTTATCGAAAGTAAAAGAAGAAAAGTTACTGTTGAATTCTGGGTACATTTCCAGTATTTGATTTATAACGAATTTGACAAATAATTTGCTTATGTGTCAAGTTAAACAAATATATTTACATGTGACTCCGCCTTAAGTAAATTATTGTCTAATAACCGTAGAACAAAGTATAACTACTTCGGACGTGTTTTCGATTTCATTTGACTGTACAATGACGAGATAGGAATATGACGAATTAGGAATATGACCAGTTAGGAATGTGTCGAATAAGGAATATGACCAATCAGGAAATGACGAATCAGGAACAAATCAAACAAATATTATATTTGGTAACGACACCGTAAGAAGAAAACTGACACATCTCATCTTTTAATGGAAGTTGAGCTCAAACTTTTGCTTTGAGGTCAGTTTTCAATTGACGACTCTGTAATAATACAGGAAGAAAAATATAGCCCTTGCTGGTTCTTTCCAGTACAAAGTCTTCCGCCGTAGACTTGTGAACCATTGGCGTAGCTGCATTGACGTTCAAAAATTCATTCGTTGCCCGTGATCCTACTGCCTAGTCCTACTGGTAGTACCACGGGCAATTTATTTTGTCCGTGGTTCTATCAGTAGGGCCATGGGCAAGTAGCATTACCTTTAGTTCAACTGGTAGTGCCACGGGCATTTTTTTTACATGAATAAAGTATATTGACTTTGACATTATATCATGATTGCAACATTGAAATTATTTATCTTAAAATTTATACCACGTCATACTATGAAAGATCCATGAGCCATAATTGGCCTGCAGATGATGGAAGCTTCCATTTTTCCATATTTCCAAGTTAGGGGATAGTTTTTCAGTATAATGGGAACTTATTGACGTGTAGGAGTTCTATTCTCTAACTTCAAATGAAACGTCTTTCGCTCTAGTTTTGACAGAATCTCACCTGAATCACTAGTGAAAGAATCCATCGAGTGCCGCGATTCTACTCAGTCTTGTGTAATTTTTTCTAGTTATCTCACAATTACAGACTGTTTAATCCTACGATTTTATTATATACGTACCTATCGATTTCATCATAAAAGCGGAAAAAAACTTAACACTGGATCCTTTCAAAAGAGGCCCCTTCCTGCAGTAGCTATTTGCCCAGACTCCGTCTTTACTTACCATCAGGTGGAATGGAATCATTTGCTAGGTCCACTACAAAAAAATAACATTGTTTATTTGGTACTTTTATTTCCAACATTATAATCCTATCCGTAACATCAATTGAGCAACTTACGGCTTTACAATTTTTATTCCAATAGCACTGCACCTACTATACACAGGGTATGGCATAATTACTTCCCTACACCGGGGCTGACTTATAGTAGCGAAAATAAAATATCTCTATTCAAACTTCCATGACAAAAGTGATCAAAGTGCTCGTTCGGACAAGTGGGAACCGTGCATTCCGTAAATTCCTTAATTAACAGCGTGGTTACGTCTGATTGGTTGTGAAAATAATAAATATAAATAAGAACCCGGTTCCCCGCGCGATCATAAAACCATACGATTCCTGTAGTGTCTGAACCAGCACTAAGTGCTCGTTCGTTAACAAATATTACCTTCAAATTCAAATTCAAATTCAAATTCAATATCCTTTATTCAATTGGGATTTTACAATCACTTTTGAACGTCAAAGAAGCTACGCCATTGGTTCACAAGTCTACGGCGGGAGACCTTGTACTGGAAAGAACCAGCAAGAAAACCAGCAAGGGCTATTTTTTTCTCCCTGTATTGTTACAGAGTCGTCAATTGGAAGCAGAACTCAAAAGTAAAGATTGTGTTCAACTTCCATTACAAGATTAGATGTGTCAGTGTACATTATACATTTAAATCTATAAATTAAGTCTACAATTAAGACCAAGCATTGACATCATTCAGATAATCATTGACTTTATAATATCCTTTACTCATTAGAGTCTTTTTTACATGCGCTTTAAACTTATGAAAAGGTAAGTCAGTAACACTCTGTGGAACTTTATTGTAAAAAGATATACATTTCCCCATAAATGAGCCTCTAGTTTTTTGGAGCCTGTACGTTGGAACGGCAAGTTTATTTTTATTTCTTGTATTTAAGTTATGAAATTTAAAATTGGTATCGAATGTGTTATAATTTTTATAAACATAAATCAAATTTTCATAAATATACTGTCCTGCTAAAGTCAATATATTAATTTCTTTAAATAAATCACGTAGAGAATCCCTTGTTCGTAAATTATAAATAGCCCGCACGGCTCTTTTTTGAAGTACAAAAATACTTTCTATACTAGCGGCTGATCCCCACAGTAATAGCCCATATGACATGACACTGTGAAAATAACTAAAGTAAATCAGTCTTGCCGTTTCAACATCAGTAAGTTGTCTCATTTTTTTTACAGCATATGCCGCAGAACTGAGTCTGTTTGCTAAAGACGCAATATGTGGATCCCACTGCAAAGTCGAATCTAGTGTTATACCCAAAAATTTAGTAAAATCGACGAATTCAACAGTATGATTATACATTTCCACAATATTGTCCACTTTCCTAACATTTGGCAATGAAAACTTAATACATTTAGTTTTACTCGAGTTTAATGATAAATTATTCACAGTGAACCAATGCAATACTTTAGAAAGAGTACTATTTACAACGTCAGTATTTCCGTTTCCTCTGTCAATCTTAAATATTAAAGAAGTGTCATCTGCAAATAGTACTGTATCGCACAGATTATTGGTGAAGTGTGGGAGGTCATTAATATAAATTAAGAAGAGCAGAGGTCCCAGTATTGATCCTTGAGGCACACCCATAATGATAGGTGCACCAGAAGACTCAGTTCTGTTAATTACAACTTTTTGGACCCTATTGGACAAATAAGACTCAATAAGCTTAATTGCCTCTTCAGACACACCATAATGCTTGAGCTTATTTAGAAGAGTCTGATGATCAACGCAGTCAAAAGCGTTTGACAGGTCACAAAATATACCGATCACATCCTGTTTACACTCCCAGGCGGCAAAAATGTGTTTGAGAAGTGCAACTCCAGCCTCTGTAGTGCAACGACCCTTAGTAAAGCCAAATTGGTTCATATGTAGGATTTTATTGATTGTGAAATAATCTGACAGCTGATTAGAAATAATTTTTTCAAATATTTTGCTAAGTGCTGGTAGAATCGAAATTGGTCTATAATTTGCAGGATCATTTTTATTTCCAGATTTAAATAAAGGTATTAACTTGCTGTATTTCATTAGATCAGGAAAGATACCTTCATCAATACATTTGTTGAAAATGAACGCTAGTTGCGGAGCAAGTTCTTTTATTATAGATTTGATTAAGTGGGTCGAAATACCCCAAAGATCTTCAGTTTTTTTGGTACTGATCATGCGGAATGTTTTTAGAATAGTGTCGGCGTCAATGTGACCAAAGTTGAAGCCTATGCTGCACTTCTCTACACTTTGTTCTAAGAGGGCTACAGCCGCATTGGGGCACGAGTTGAGACTACTTGTAGTTTCTATAGGTATATGGTAGAAGAAATCTTCAAACGCATTTGCAACTGCAATATCTGATTTTATTGCTTTATTATTAACTTCTAGTGAGAAAGAATTTACACGGCTTTTGGGTTTCCCTGTTTCCTGGTTAATGATGTTCCAGGTGGTCTTTACTTTGTTTTTAGATAAGCTAATTTTATTACTTATGTACATCGCTTTTGCAGACATGCACACTTTCTTAAATGTTTTAGAATAATTTCTTACATAATCTATGAAAGCGGGATCACTGGAGTTTACTTTTAAAGCATAAAGTTCAAATAATTTCCTACGGCTTTTGTATATGCCTGGCGTCGCCCAATCACTAAATTTCTTTCTCTCATGTTTGATTTTAATTACTTTTTTTTTAAATATATTGTTACATTCATCTTTAACTACATTAAATAAATTATTATAAAGATTATTCGCGTTGCTCCTCTCGGTTGATGAATCTGCAATTTGATTAACAACATTTCTTTTAAATTTTTCTATACCGCGTTTTGTTATGGGTCTACAAGTAATCTCACGTTCAGAACAAACATGATGGTGTTCAAACGAAGCTAATTGCCCACTATGGTCAGAGTTTATACAATTAATAATAAATTTATCTTGTACATCACAGTTACAGAAAATGTTGTCTAAACAAGTAGCGGATGTAGCTGTAATTCGGGTTGGCTCTTGAAAAACATGATTCAGATTAAATGATTTAAATAAGTTAATAAATCTACTACATAATTGTGATTCCACTAAAATATTTATATTAAAATCACCACAGACAACAATTTTTTTAGTTTTCCTAGATACTATTCTTAGTGCGTCTTCCATAGCAGACTCAAACTCTGAATAGTTTCCAGAGGGGGGCCTGTATACACATATTACAATGAAATTATCAAGTTCCACGCATGATAACTCAATTATTCGTTCGACTGAAAGAGAAACTATGTCTTTTCGTTCCTTAAACTGTATGTCATTATGTAAAATTATAAGGGATCCGCCTCTAATAGCACTTTTCCTAGTGAATGAACTCGCAATTTTATAGTTATCTAAACTTGTTGACAATTCATAATTTTTGAGCCAATGCTCAGTGACACAAAATACATCAATCTTTTCATAATCTAAATATAGGCTAATTTCTAAATCTTTCCCAGAAAAGCCTTGAATATTTTGATGAACAATCCGCAAATACTTAGGCTTTCCTTTGGTCAATAACCTTCTTATGTAATACATACATTTTCAATCAAGTTTTTTATATGAAGGAAATTAATTGGCAATTCCAAAGTATTTGGTGAGCTGAAAGTTTGACACTCAGTGCAGTTGCCGATGATATACGTTTTACTGAGTTTAAATATATTGCTTAAAGTGGCTATTTTTAGGTACCTATTCATTTATCCATGATGAAAGAAAGCGAATGTGTTATCGGTCGCAGGCAATTTTTTAAAATATATTTTTGAATAAGTTGAAATTTATAGAACATTAGGTACAATTTCTGGCTTTATTCGCAGAATACCAGATTCTCAAAATATCAGATTCTCAAAATGCCAGATTCGCAAAATAGATTTTGGACAGTCGAAATCAAAATATTATTAACATTTATTTATATGATGGTAGGTATTTACATGACGTATTTACATAGTCTCCTTTGTAGGTATGAATAAATAAATACATACTGTCTAATTTTCTTTATGATTTATTGACTATTTATTCACAATGTCACAGTCGTATAAAAGCGAAGTAACCGACTTCAAAAAGGATGTGCGTGTGGTGTGAGAGCTCTTTTTTTAAAAGTTATAATATTTTTACGAAATCAAGAAAGAATTTAGGAAATAATTGTGAAAACATCATGGTGAAGATAAAAAAAATGTGAAATCAATAGGGAGAAAGTTCTGGTCAATTAACTGGAACACTCACTCTGCCAACCAGAGAAAATACTGTAACTCCGGTCTCAAAATATATTAGATACTAGCTGTGCCCGCGAACTTCGTTTCTTACGATAGATTTCCCGTGGTATTCGTTTTTCCCGTGGGAAATATAGCCTATGTTACTCACGAAGGATGTAGCTTTCTAATGGTGAAAGTTTTTTTAAAATCGGCCCAGTAGTTATCGAATTTTCCCATAGGAAAGAAATATTTTCCCGCGGTAAAAATTATAATATAGCCTATAACCATCAGGGACAATGTAGCATTCTAATGGTAAAAGAGTTTCGCAATTCGAACCAGTAGTTTCTGAGATTTGCGCTTACCCACAGAACACAGAAACAGAAAGAGGTTAGAAGGGCTATGTGGGCGGGGCACGTGTAGCCACAACTATGACTAAATGCTCATACTTGTGGCCCCGCAACGCGAACGCGTTGTTTAATCACTGACGGACAACTACAGTGAGTGTATCGTGAAGCGCGGCGCTATAAATATAAAAAAATGCCTTCTTGTGCTATAATTACTTGTAAAACAAGAAGTCAGGTGTCAAGTGTAGCTAAAGAAGGAATTTCTTTTCATCGATAAGTAGTAAATTGATCATAATGACCATATTCCATAGATCATAATGTCAAAATCCACCAAAACTGATCATAACGATAAGTTACATAATATTTTTCTAAAAAATATACATTACCGGCAATGTACGCACGCGATTTTTGCCATATTACTTAGAGCGCGTAATGTAGTACACTGCTTTCGGTAGTGACGCATTTCGCTTAATGAGCATTAACGCAGTAGTCGCAGTACAAGGGATAGTGCCGTGCTAATCAAAAAACGCACGCATTCCATTTTATCGATAAATGTATATTTTTAAATATTTGTATAAAGTAAAAATAACATATTATTTGTCACTTAAAATGCCATAATAATAATTATTACTTATCGATAATACAGAATGTTTGGCGAAGCTAACACCTACCCTTTCTAATATCCTATTCATATAAGTACGGCGATGTAATCAAAGATTAAAATTGTAAAATTAATTTCAATTTTCACGATACAATTAGTTCGATTAGTAAAAAAATTATGGGCAAATTCTAAACTAATTTTACAACTTAGAATTTTTAATATTACCATAATATTTATATGACTATTTTAGCATAGGTACGTGGCCAGCTTGTTATATAATGAATACTAGACACGCCGTTAGGACGCCGCGCCGCCGTGGTAAATTGGTCAGTAACGGAGCTTTACATCAAGCAGTCCAGTTCAAATCCTGGCGGCAACAAATGTTTGTGTTAGTCTTGTTCTTATTCCTACGTTAGTTTGTGTGATAAGCACGAACATTTGTTCACGAGTCTGTTGGTGGTTTTTGTATTGATTTATTTATTTTAAATATATTTTACTATAAATTATACCCTTTTAATAACTGTTTTTGGACATATTATTTTAGTTTTCCTAAAGATCCGGATATACGTAAAAAGTGGATTGACGCAACAGGTAGAGAAGAATGGATTCCTACTAAGTCAAGCACCATTTGCTCAAAACATTTTAGTGAAAATGATTTTGATATAAAAAAATCTGGGAACAAATATTTAAAAAGCAGTGTAATACCACATGAAAAAGTCGTGTATTTGTATTCTGCAGTATGTATTATAATTTTTTAATGATATCAAATAATGATTGCAATATCAGTAAGCCAACTCTTTTATGTTTAAGATAAATGATGCGAGAAGTTCTACTTCGTCGTTAATCAAAGAGAAATTAAACAATGGTAAATCACAAAAACGTAGTCTTACAGAAGCGAGAAATAACATAAACGATAATGATTTATCAAAACGGATGAGACAGGTAAAGCTATGTTTATGAATATTAAAATATGTAGCGTAAAGTTTTAAGAAAATACATTACATATAAGGTACTTGATTTATTCTAGGACATTTTGGATTCAATAACATCAACCTCTTTGAAAATAAAAGACAGTCCCAAAAAAATCTTACAGGTAAAAATAACGACAACATAAAAATTTATTTAAAATGTAATAGTCAATTAATAAATCCGTAATTATTTTCAGTTCAATGTACCGTCAAGTAATAGCTCAAATGCATCAACACCAAGGAAAAAAAATTAAAAAAATACTTGTTTCTAAAGAGACTGTTATAAAACGACAAAGAAAAATAATTAAAAAAATACAAGCACAAAATCGACGTTTGAAAAAAAAAGTATACAAAATGGAAGATATTATTAACGATTTACAGAAAAAGTTTTCATTAAGACATGAAGATTTGAGTACTTTAAAAAAAACAAATTTACAGGTAAATATTTACTTTACAAATATTTACTTCTTCATCCAACCAAAATATCCTAACAACTAAACTACCGCACGTCCGTTTGTCAGATTATCCATTCTAGTTTATGCTTTCGGACCGGTGCATTATAGTTTTTGGATCAGTTTGCTTTATTTATTATATTTATTTTCAGGTTGAAGAGTTATTGGGCCGCTACTTATCCAAAGATAAGGCCGGGGTAGTGTCAAAACAACAATATTCAAAGGCTCTTCGCACATTTGCACTTACCTTACATTATTACTCGCCAAAAGTTTATAATTATGTACGAGATACATTTAATACGTGTTTGCCTCACGTACGTACACTGCGGCAATGGTATTCGAATGTTGATGGAGAAGCAGGCTTCACGAGTGAATCTTTTGCAGCCCTTAAACGAAAATCTGAAGCAACAAAGTATCCTATCATAGCTGGATTAGTGATAGATGAAATGGCCATTAGACGTCGAATAGAATGGGATGGGAAGAGACTACATGGCCACGTAGATATCGGCAGCGGAATAGAAGGCGATTACATTATTGAAGCTAAGGAAGCATTCGTTTTTTTAGTAACTGGCATAAACAGTCATTTCAAGGTTCCTGTAGGATATTTTCTCATTGATGGAATAACAGGAGTTCAACGAGCTGAGCTGGTTCAACAATGTCTAGAAAAAAATCATCTAACAGGGGTGAAAATCGTATCCCTTACATTTGATGGTTGTGCGTCCAACTTAGCTATGCTAAAAAATCTAGGCTGCAACATAGAAAATAGAAAGATGACATTTGAAGATCCTGTCACAAAATATCCAATTATGGCAATATTAGACCCATCTCATATGATTAAATTAATACGTAACGCATTTCAGGTACTTCAAAATGTTCCTTCAGCTTTGTTGATATTGGCGTTTCTCAGTAGTTACTAAATAATGATTAATACTAATTATAAATTGCCCTTTATAATCAAATATATTGTTTTACAGGTTTACAAGGTATTGATTGATAAAGATGAGAATAAAATAGAATGGTCTTACCTAGAAGAATTAAATAAAGTCCAAGAAAAGGAAAAATTTCATTTGGCAAATAAATTGAGACATCGGCATATTCACTACTATAACCATAAAATGAAGGTCAAGCTAGCGAGCAAGCAATTATTCAGTTTAAGCGTAGCCGAAGCTATAGATTTTTGTCGAGAGGACCTTAATATACTTATTTTTCGTGAAAGTTCAGCAACCACTAGGTTTTTAAGAACCATCAATAATCTTTTCGACATCTTCAACTCCAGAAGCATGTCACAGTATGGGTATAAAAGACCTATAAATGTTAGTAACGCATGCGAGGTTTTAGGATATTTAGACAGATCAATTACGTATATTTCCAATTTGAGATGTGACAAAGGGCCACTTTTGACTGAATGCCAAAGAAAAGTAGGATTTTTAGGGTTTATTGGTTGTGCAGAAGCCACTAGACACTTTTACAAAAACTTGATTGAAACAGGTGAATTAATGTTTTTTCCATTTTATAAAATAAGCCAAGATCACCTTGAATTACTCTTTGGCAACATAAGGTCGCATGGTGGCGCTAACAATAATCCGACAGCCAGACAATTTAAGGCGGCATATAAAAAATTGTTAATACATATAGAGCTCAAAGATTTTGGAAGCGGAAATTGCACTGCACTAGAGCAATTGTCTATTTTAAATTGCTCAGCTATAGATCGAATCAATTTGACAAGGCAATCTATAGAAAAAGCCTGTGAAGAAATAAGCGACAATGAAATAGACGAAGAACGCAATATGCCTGAAAGTTATAACTTCACTGACTTCAGTGCGCAGATAACTGGTTATATAGCAGGAAATGTGGTGCACAGTCTTACAAAAAAGATTAAATGTGAAATCTGTTTTGGAGCACTTTTATCTGATACACGTGATACTTTACACAAGTTCATTACTAAAAAAGATAAAGGTGGCCTGTTATATCCGTCGAAAGACGTTTTACAAATATGTAAATGTGCAGAAACTGTGATACGACAGTATACAGAAAAATTACGAAATATAAAAAAAATATCTTAGTTTCAAAAATTTTAAGAAATTTTGTTGGCACTAATGTATTTGACAACATATCATTTCATCAACTCGATGAATTCCCGACTTCAAACCATGTCACGGATTTGATTAAAGCAGTAATTGAAAAATATTTAGATATTCGTATACATTACATACTAAAAACTGCTTTACAAAAAGAAACAAAAAGACAGCTTTTAAATAAATATGTACTATTTCAAGGCCAATAAATAAATATCTATTCAAGTTTTTCTTTTATTTTACGTCTAACCTACAACATTTTTGAGCTAAAAAGCTCGAATATTATTAATTATAAACGTATAATGAAAGTAATAATTATTTTTTGGTTTTCTAAATATTTCAAATGGTTAAATTGCTGGCAATATTTAATATCGATAACTATTCATCGATGTCAATCACTAAAATAATGTTATTTGTACACGCGGCTCTTGACGTCAGTGAATTTCTGTGTGAATGAGGAGCCCAGTGAGCGTTGTGATTGGTTCAGCCCGATTTCGCGCGACATTGCATGGGCGGTGCAAGGAAAAGAAGTGGGAGCAAAACTGGCGACAGCGGTTTCCGTACAAACGGTGCATGATTGCCTTTCTAACCTCTTTCTGTGTTCTGTGCGCTTACAACACATTTTGCGATTCATTTGCATATGTCACCGTAAAATTGTAAATACCGTTAGATTATAATCTATCTCGCGAGATTGTAAACTATCGATAGATTGTCACCGTAAAATTGCAAATACCGTTAGATTATAATCTATCTCGCGAGATTGTAAACTATCGATAGATTGTGAACCGTAACACACTGCTTACAATTTAACGCATTATTTTTCGGTAGATTATAATCTATCGAAGTGAAACTGTTAAATCACAATCTGTCGCGCGTTAAATTGTCAACTGTCCGAAGGCTGTCCCTGATTGGTCCGTCTTACAGTAGATCGTTCTGTGTCCATAGAGTTAGGAATCAAACGAATCAAACACAGTGTCAGTCAAATAAAATAGATGCACTTCAAGAATAATGACATCAAGTATGTATTTATTATTTAGTAGTTACTCAATAATTCTGACATCATAATATGGTAAGAAAAATTAACGAAACATCGTTTTTTTTCTAATAGACAATTTTGTTACGTTTCGATTTTCATTTTTATTTTAATTAGGTAGTTTGTGTTTAATTTGCTTCGGCGAAATTTTTTTATTATTTTTTCAATCTTAATTTGTGTTTGAAAAGAAAATGTTGTTACATTTCTGATTTTCTCATTTGGTTACAATTTTTCTTACTATATTATGATGTCAGAAATATTATTTAACTACTAAATAATAAATACATACTTGCTGTCACTATTCTTGAAGTGCATTTATTTTATTTGACTGACACTTGTGTTTGATTCCTAATTCTATGGACACAGAACGATATTCTGTAAAACTGACCAAACGGGACAGCCTTCGAACAGTTGACATTTAACGCGCGACAGATTGTGATCTAACAGTTTCACTTCGATAGATTATAATCTACCGAAAAATAATGCGTTAAATTGTGAGCAGTACGAGTATGTTACGGTTCACAATCTTTCGATATTTTACAATCTCGCGAGATAGGTAGATTATAATCTAACGGTATTTGCAATTTTACGGTGACATATATAAGAAGATAAATGTTCAACATTTTTATGTGGAATAATTGTGTTCAATTTGTGAAACCTATTCACAAATATTCAAAAGATTTTAACGGTTTATTAGGATTTGGTAAAGGTTTATTTGGAACACTCAATTCTCTTAAGGTGCAGACGGAGTGTTCCAAAACTTTCCAACTTTAGCTAAATAAATAGTTCAAACTCAAACTCAAAAATCTTTATTCAATATAGACCTTTACAGGCACTTATTGACGTCAAAAAAAACATAAAAATCTTCAACCAAGAATCTAATTAACTAAATTATTTAATCCTTGTATGTACACACACCCCAACCATTATTAAGATGTGTGCAAATACAACTCAAATGAAAAAAAATATTGACTCTACACCTGTTCGGAAATTGGGAGAGCCTTCTCGAGAAGAACAGGCAAGAAACTCGGAAGGTCTTGTATTTTTTTGTCTCCTCTTTTAAAATGCCAACATTACAATATTATATTTCACAAACATTTTTTTTAATAATATAGAAATGCCTGTCGGTGTGAGTGGAACAGTTACTCGAATGAAATTTATCCCATTATCACAAAGTGTTAACACCCTTTGAACGTCAATTACACAGATTTAGATCTGTGGTCAATTATCACATTTTTTGTCAATCCCAAGCAGTTTTATCTGTCATATAATCAGACACTTTATAATATGCTTTTTTCATAAGTGCGCCCTTGATAGTGACTTTAAATTTATTCAAGTTAAGTGCTTTAATATTATTTGGGATTTTATTGTAGAAACGTACACAAAGGCCTTTGAAAGAATTATTAATTTTTTTAGCCTAGTATTTGGTAACGCTAACATATTCTTTTGCCTAGTATTTACTGAATGAATATCACTGTTTTTACAAAACGAATGTATATTTTTATGAACATATACTATATTCTCGTAAATATATTGCGACGCGACGGTCATAATACCAATTTCTTTAAATTTTTCTCTCAAAGAGTCTCTTATTTTAAGGTGATAAATAGCGCGAATAGCCCTTTTTTGCAGCACAAAAACAGTCTGAATGTCGGCAGCATTTCCCCACAGCAAAATGCCATACGACATCACACTATGAAAATAGGCAAAGTATACAAGTCTTGCTGTATCAACATCAGTCAGCTGACGTATTTTCCATACAGCGTAGGCTGCAGAACTAAGTCTCTTCGACAATTTATCAATATGTGGGCCCCACTGAAGCTTTGAATCTAAAGTAATACCAAGAAATACTACGGTATCCACAAGGTCCACATTTTTATGCTTTATGTTAACAGTGGTGTGAACCTCTTTAACATTGGGTAAAACAAATTTTATACATTTAGTTTTCCCTTCATTGAGGCACAAGTTATTCGCATTAAACCAGTAAACTATTCTTGAGATAGAACTATTTACATAGTCATAAATTTGCAATCGTCTTTTCATTTTAAACATAAGTGAAGTATCATCTGCAAATAATACAATCTCATGCCTGTCTTGTACAAAAGCAGGCAAGTCATTTATATATATTAAAAATAGAAAAGGACCAAGAATTGAACCCTGCGGAACTCCCATTTTAACCGAGGCGCCCTGGGACCTCTCCCCGTTGACGTCTACTTTCTGAATCCTCTCAGTCAAATAGGAGACGAGTAGATCCAGAACAGTGTCGCGAAATCCATAGTAGTGTATTTTCCTGATCAGGGTGTCATGATGAACGCAATCAAACGCCTTGGACAAGTCACAAAAAACGCCCAGCGCATCATGTGAGTCCTCCCAGGCCTCATATATATTTTGTATTAACTCAACACCAGCATCAGTTGTTGAGCGACCCTTTCTAAAACCAAATTGTTTACAGTGTAGAAGATTATTTCTGTTAAAAAAGCTTTGCATTTGTTCCAACATTATTTTTTCAAAGATTTTGCTAAAAGTAGGTAGCACAGAGATAGGTCTAAAATTATTGGGGTCTGATGTGCTACCAGATTTATGTAATGGAATAATTTTACTCAGTTTCATTAGATCAGGAAACACCACAGTCAATGCAATCATTAAAAATACTAGCAAGTATTGGAGCTATTGTTTCTATTACAGATTGGGAAACATCTACAGAGTTGCCCCACAGATCCACGGTTTTCTTTTTATTCAGCGTTTTAAATGACTTTATTAAATCATTTGCACAAATATGGGCAAATTTAAATTTATCATCACAAGTTTTAACATGATCTTTTAGAATAGAATCGGCTACAGTGGGGGAGGAATCCAAAGATTTTGTGATTGAGACTGGAATGTCAGTAAAGAATTTTTCAAATTCTGTAGCTACCTCAATTTCTACTGTAACTTTCTTATTTTCAATATTTAAACAAAAATTGTTGTTATTAGTTTTTACTCTTCCGGTTTCATTATTAATAATGTTAGTTAATATTCTTACTCTGTTTTACGAGTATAACACAGAGTCAATTTGTGATTCAAAAATTTGACGTAAAACATAATAGTTAGAGTAAATTAGAAATATACTTTCTTTACAACATCCCGTGCGAGAGCTCCGTATTTTAGATATTATTTACATAACCCGAACTTAAATACAAACTGTTATGTGGGTAAATTGAAATCTTTGTTAAAATTATTATAAAAGGCAGTTTTGTCAAGGCATTAATTCATTATTATACGAGCTAGCTAACCGATACCTGAGTTTCATTATAACAGTGGCGACGAGGATTACTATATGGTGAAAGTTGAGTGTGAAACCAACAGTTGTACGGACCCACAAGAAAATCACAAGTACTGCAAAATGTCGATCGGCCAGTTACGAGAATTTGATACTCAGTCGGGCAATTGGTCTGCTTACGTAGAACGCTTAGAAATGTATTTTCTTGCAAATGGCGTCAAAGAAGATGTGAAGCTACCTACGATGATATCGGCGATGGGTGATAGTGCATATGAACTATTATCAACATTAGCAAGTCCCAGAAAACCTAAAGAACTCACATACGAGGAGGCCGTAGAATTGTTACGTCATCATTTGCAACCTAAGCCGTCGCCTATGGCGGAGCGTTACAAATTCAGACAAAGGCGTCAGTTTGAAAATGAACCAATCAGTGACTATATAGCGGTATTGAAAAGGTTAGCTATCGACTGTGAGTTTGATTCGGCATTAGAAGACAATTTACGAGACCAGTTGGTGTGTGGCATTCGGAGCGACGTCATCCGACAGCGATTATTTGCTGAAGAAAAGCTATTAAAATACAATAAAGCGGCGACGTTAGCATGTACATTGGAAGCAGCCGAGCGGGATTCGGCTTTGGTGCAGTCGGGGGACATGATGACGTCACCAAGTGCTAACAGCGGGGACGGCGGTATTGTACATCACATAAAAATGGCGGCGGAACGCGCGGGAAACCGGTCTCACAGAAGTCGGGATGGCGGCAGTCACGATGCGGGGAGCACTTTAACGCCACGCGCTTATGATATCTGCGGGTCATGCGGGGCGAGAGATCATCTAGCCGTGGACTGCAAATTCAAGTCGTATATGTGCAGCAAGTGCGATGGGACATCTGCGACGCATGTGTTTTTACAAGACAGTTTCTGCAGGAAGTGGCGGGAACCGATACAGAAGCAGCCGCGGGATGAGCAAATCTCGGGGACGCGGCCGCCCCAGAGTAGGAAATTATCACGTCGCGGAATCGCCGGAACGAGCGGGCGACGAGCCTACGCAGGATCTGTATGAAGAACCAGTGATGCAAATGTCACTGTCACAGTACAAACCGGTGAGCATAGGTTTATTAGTAGAAAATAATCAATTATTTATGGAAATAGATACAGGTTCTGCATTATCGTGTGTCAGTAAGCAAACCTATCAAAAGTATTTTAGTCACCTTCGTTTATATAAATGTAATTTAATGCTTAACTTTTACGACGGATCAAAAGTAAAACCTTTAGGTTATTGTGAAGTTCACGTTACTTATAAGCATAAAAGTAAAGTATTAGACCTATATGTAATAAATAACGGCTCCACCACGTTACTGGGTAGGCAATGGCTGGCGGAACTCGGTATTGAAATACCTAAAATAGCGCTAAATAGTTTGGAAATTGAAAATAATTTGAATTTCAGTAAAGAATTGGAAAATTTGTGTTCTAGCTACAATGAGCTATTCGACGGACGGCTGGGTCGCTTCACCGGCGGGCGTGCGCGGCTTCACGTCCGCGAGGGCGCTCCGCCGGTGTACTGCCGCGCGCGGCCGCTGCCGTACGCGCTGCGCGAGCGAGTCGACGCCGAGCTCGATGCGATGCTGCGCGCTGGCATCATCGAGCCCGTCGACTGCTCCGACTGGGCGACACCGCTGGTAATAGTAAACGAACCGGACGGTGCTATTCGGATATGCGCAGATTATAAGGTAACTTTGAATAAAGTTTTAGCAGTAGACAAGTATCCTGTTCCAAAGATTGACGATTTATTTACTAAGATTAACGGATGTCGATACTTTAGCAAAATTGATCTTTCACAAGCTTACAACCAAATTGAGTTAGACGACACTACAAAATTTACGGTTATTAATACACACCGGGGGTTTGTTTATGTACAATCGACTAGTCTTCGGTTTAGCTTCGAGTCCAGGCATTTTTCAAAGAATAATGGCTAATCTTTTTAAGGATATACCGGGTGTTATCACTTTTCTTGATGACGTGTTAATATCTAATAATAGTAAAATCTGTCATCTCCAGATATTAGACAGAGTATTCAACAGATTAAAACAATTTGGGTTAAAGTTAAAGAAAGAAAAATGCGCATTCTTTGTGTAGTATAGATAAAGTTAAAGAAAGAAAAATGCGCATTCTTTGTGTAGAACAATTTGGGTTAAAGTTAAAGAAAGAAAAATGCGCATTCTTTGTGTAGGAGATGTACCTGCGGGTGAACAAGGTGGAGAAGGAGTTGTGGCTTGCAACTTTGATAACGGCGGTTGGCGATGAGGCGTACGAGCTGCTGAGCAGTCTTGTGAGCCCGGTCAAACCAGCGGAGTTAACGTACACTGCCGCGGTGACGGCGTTGCGGGACCATCTGCAGCCTAGAACGTCAGTGGTAGCGGAACGCTACCGGTTTCGGCAGCGGAGCGACGAGAGCGTGGCGCAGTATGTCACGGAATTGAAGAAACTTACAAGATTTTGCGACTTTGGGAACAATCTGGATGACAATTTGCGTGACCAGTTTGTATGTGGGGTAGGCAGCGATATCATCCGCCAACGGTTGTTTGCGGAGGAAGGCCTGACTTACGCTGGAGCCGTGAAGTTGGCTACTGCTTTAGAAACGGCAGAGCGGGATGCGGCTTCCGTGGACGTGTCTAGCGGGATGTTCACGGGGAAGACGGGAACTTTGCATGCTGTGAAGACGAGGAGGACGGAGCGTGGCCATTCAAATTTTGGTACCAGATCCGGACGTTGCGCGGCGTGTGGAGGTAGCGGGCACAGCGAAGAGACGTGCCGGTTCAGGGAGTTTGTATGCAGCCGGTGTAAGAGAACGGGGCACCTGAGACGTGTGTGCCCAAGCAAGTCTATTAGCAGTGGAGGCTGGAGGAAGGTGAACAATGTCGAGGCTGCTGGAGTTGATGAGACTTTGCACCGGGAAGAGTTGGAAGAGGAGCTACATCAACTCAGTTTGAACAGTTACAAACCGGTGAGTCTTTACGTGTCGCGCGCGCTCACCGACGCCGAAAAACATTACTCGCAAATAGATAGGGAAGCCTTAGCAATTGTATTTTGTTTGCAAAAACTTCATCAATATTTGTATGGAAGGCGTTTCACTCTTAGAACGGACCACAAACCGTTAGTGAGTATTTTTGGACCGAAAAATGGTATTCCAGCGATGGCGGCCAGTCGAATGCAACGCTGGGCTATCATAGTTTCTGCCTATAATTATGATATAGAATACGTTAATACTAAACTCAACGGAGCGGACGGGCTGTCGCGGCTGCCCGTCGCGCGCGCGTGTAGGGATGACTCACTCGATCCACCCGAGCAAACATACTTACATTTCGCTCAGAACGCGTTGCTATTGGATTATAATAAGATCAAAGAACAAACGTTGACAGATCCCTTGTTAAGCCGAGTTTTATTGTACATAAGGGATGGCTGGCCAGATAGGAATGAAATTAGAGAATTGCAGCCTTACTTCAATAGAAGGAAGGAGCTGTATGAGGAGCTGGGCTGTATCATGTGGGGTCATAGGGTTGTGATTCCGGACAGTTGTAGGAGTAGGGTGTTAGATGAGTTACATGAATCACACATGGGTATTAGCAAGACCAAGGCCATGGCCCGCAGCTACGTGTGGTGGGCCGGCGTCGACGAGGCGGTGGAGGAGCGGTGCGCGCGCTGCGCAGTGTGCGCGGCGGTGGCGGATGCGCCGCCGAGGCACGCCGTCTCAGCCTGGCCTTGGCCGGATAAACCATGGTCCCGGGTACATTTAGACTTTCTAGGGCCGATTCAGGATAAAATTTATTTAATATTAATTGATGCTAGAACTAAATGGATCGAAGTATTCCCCGTACCGAGTACAGCAGCTCGGTTTACCATCAGTAAACTAAGTGAAGTATTTTCTAGGTGGGGTTTGCCAAAACAATTGGTTACCGACAATGGCCCACCATTTACAAGTACAGATTTTTCCAATTTTACTCGTGGGAATGGCATTGAACATTTATTTTCGGCGCCTTATCACCCGGCTTCAAACGGTGCAGCAGAAAATGCTGTACGTACTGTTAAGCGAGCAATCCGAAAAGCGATACGTAACAAAGAGAACATTCATATGTTTTTAAATACATTCCTGATGCATTACAGAAACACTGTTCATTGTACAACCGGGGAAAGTCCGGCTACATTAATGTTAGGTAGACACTTACGCACGAAATTGGATTTACTTAGACCTGACAGGGACAAGCGGGTTCGAGAAGCACAAGCTCGGCAAAAGGGTACAGGGACCAATGTAGATAGGTCTTTCGAGCACGGAGATGAGGTATGGCTACGCCAGTACCAGGGCGGGGACAAATGGATACCAGGCAAAGTAGTGGAAAGACTAGGTACTACGGACTATAGATTGCTAGATTCAGTAGGAAAAGAAACACATAGACATATCGACCAGCTAAGACGGAGGTCTGCACGCAATTCTTTAGGAGTTCCGTTACCCACTAGTGACGATAACCCTCCGGAAGCATTACAGTCACCGGCGGAAAATAATAGTGCAGTCCAGCCCACGGCCGCTGGTCTAGCTCAGTCTAGCTCTCATATTTCCTCCCCGGACCCGGAGGAGAAAGGCGAGCAGAATAAATCACCTGCACCCTCTTTACCCGCAATCGAGTCTTCACCTGAATTTTTCACCCCACCTCCATCCCGTTTAATCCGTACATGTCGATTGAATAAACCTGTGTCTTATGAGGAATAATAATTATGTTTTAGTCTGTGTAAATATTTGCTTTTCAGTTATTTTAATGTTTATTTAATTCTTAGAACCATTATTGTTTTAAATTGTATTGGGATATTCAACATTGTATGTTATTTAGTCTCTGAGTTGATATTTGTTATTTTATAAGGTAGTATCACAGAATACTTAAAATTAGTAAGAGGGACTGTAGTATATTGTAATTGATGGTAGTTCCTTAATTACATTTTATGCAGGTAGTCTGTATTTTATAATTATAAAATGTAGGTAATGTAATAACTGCAAGCATATAAATACAGTGTACTAATTAACCAATATTATTCGACAATATACCATCATCTACGAGTTGTGTCTTATTGCTGCCGATACCTTACTTTGTAAATAAAGTAAAATATCTAGGTTATATAATAGATAAAGATGGAATTCATGCGGATAAGGACAAAGTCAAACCAATATTAGAAATGTTAACTCCGAAAGATGTGTCAGAATTGAGATCAGTTATAGGCATGGTTAACTTTTATAGTAGGTTCATAAAAAATTTAAGCAGTTTGCTAGCCCCATTGTATAAGCTGTTAAAGAAAGACTGTCTGGCTATGGGGAAAACAACAGGCACGAGCATTCACTGAGGTCAAGCGCCACTTACGTTCGGCGGCCAGCCTGTGCCACTATTCGGCGTCGGCCCCACTGGTCGGCGTCGGCAACGCGACGCTCAGGGGGAACGCCCCGTCAGTTTCGCCTCTCGCGCGCTCACTAGTGCAGAAATTAATTATATAGACCCGTAGCGCTAGGTTTTTAAGTTTCAAAAATATTAAAGTTGTTTGTTTTTCGCATATAGTTTCCAGACCATTTGCCCAACCTAAAAAAATATTTTGTGTCATTCTAGGTACTTGCATAGGTAGAAATTTAGGTATTTGTCGTTTCAATCAGTATTGGACGAAAACAAAATTAGAGATGAAAATTTTACTTTCATCATAATAACGAAGTAGTATCTGATGTGCATAGGCATTTTGTGTCATCTCTGTCCACGAGAATCTTAATTTTTAACCAGTGGCTAACATGACGCCCAACTAGCTCTGAAAGAATATTACAATTGGTAAAATAGGTGTTATGCGTTTTAGAATACTAGTATCTGTTGTTTAAACTATTTTGTGTCAAATTCATCCACGAGATGTATAGATATTTTATTATTTTACTACAACACCCTGTAAAATCCTCAAAATAAAATGCAAGTTATTAGAGTTCACGTGTTTCTAATTATTATTTTGTAACAAAACACTATTCATAATTTGTGTTGTTTTCATCCACGAAATCCTTTTATTTCAAAAAATACCAACTTCTTTGCACGAACGCCGAGCGCGGGGAAGCGCGCAGGCGGCGGGCACCGGCCAGTCACATGCGCGCGTGGCACGTGCTGAGCTGCTATGCGATTCACTAAAGTTAACAGCCTAGAGTTCGACGCTGTGGCAGCGCTGTAATATGATTTTGTATTCACTAATATTGCTTGACAATCGTTGGCGATACTAGCGCTTCGAAGACGAGCACGGCGTGAACCGGTACTAAAAGTTTGACGTTTTTGTTTGTGTTTTGGTATTCAGCAAAAGAAAACAGCGTCGAGCTCGACGCACAGCCTGGCTCACAGCCACGATTTCTAGTGTCAAATTAAAAGCTACAAATTTTAAGTCGAGTTGTGTGTTTTGCAAGATTATTTTGAGTTTTCATAGGAAATACTTCAAGAATAAAAAAACCATGTGTGCTGGATTATCAATCATGTTATTCTTGCTCGAAGAAGCGAAGTAAAGATATGATTTATGACGACAAGCAGCGACCATAACCCATGAATGTTTGCAACATCAGAGTGTCAGTCATATAATTTAATTTTGTGCTTCCATTTTAAATTAATGCCCCAGTGTCAAAGCACAATTATTATACAAATGCCAAATAACTTAATAAATACGGAAATAATGGCTAAAACTCGCAAGAAGAGATGATGCTCTGCTCAAGTCTGATCACAGTTTATGAACAGATTCAAGAATGTATTTTTGTAAAGATCATTTTAATGTAGATAAGTAAGTACTTATTTCTCACAACATAAGTAGTCTATTAGGTATTTCATTTTTGTAAAACAGAATAATTTTGTAGAATCCCTATTCTAAGTAGGAGTTGGTAATTGATAAATTAATAAATGCATAAGTTGATGATGGGTTGTTTCAGTTTTATGAGTTAACGTTTTATATAAGTAAATTTTATACTTAACAAACACACTATTTTTATTATTCTAATTGTCAGATGACTAATAATAATATATGGAGTATCATAAAAGAACATACTTAACTGCTCATGAAACCAGGTTGTACTCCACAAGACACAAGAAAACATACTTACCTACATGCAGCATTATTTCAAGTCATTGTCATATTTATAAAAAACATAGAAAGATGATCAATCATAGTCTGAATGAATCAAAAGAAAGTTCTACACCAAGCTTAACTCTCATAGATGCTTCTGATAAAAGTTGAAGTATTAAATGGCAAATATTCAGTTATTACCATTATAAAGTTTTTTCTTTTGCTTATTTCAGATATTGAAACAGTTGGAGGAAATGTGCCAGGAATGTTTTTTAAGCACACAATGGATTTAAATCTGTTCAAGCATTTTAACTTACAAATTCAGAAGTATGACCAATGTGAAAATGATAGACCAGGCATTATTATAATTTAAGCAGTCTTAAGCAAAAATATTTATATGGAACAACACTTGGACAGTGGTATTTATTTAATAAATGTCACCAGTTGCTCACAATCAGTTCATTTATTATAACTTAAGTCATCTTCTGACTGTAGTGAATTAATTGAAGAAGACAAAAGTAGAAGCAAAAAGACCGTATTATTGAATACATTTATAAAAAATTGAATAAAGCCACAAGTGTTTACATAGTACTGTAGTCTTTCAATTAGTTGTTACTACTTGATTTATATAATAAAAGGTCATATAAATATTCCCAAACAAGTAAAAGTGAAGTGAAGCTTACCTTTTGTTTGTATATGCTTAGACCACATGCATATATTAATTTCAAATTTCTAAACATTCTCAATCATGGCATATGCACTCAATAATGTGTATGATTCTTTAATACAAATAAAACTAAGGAAAACTTTTAAGATTGTTTTTTATTTAAAATAAATAGTTCCAAACTTTGTTAGAACAATGGGTACCTATACATTTATATTCCAAAAGATAAAGGGTTTATGGAATTTAATTATTCTCAACTCAACATATTCAAGACTGAATGGTACAGTTAAAATCTACACTATATTTCACTATAAACTGGGTCAGCTACACAAAATCAGTTGAATTTCTTAGCAGATGTATGCAGGTTGCCTCACTATGTTTTCCTTTACCGTAGGAGCATCAGACAAATGTACATATGAAATTCGAAACGAAAAACACATTGGTACATGGCGGGTCTCGAACCCCGACCTCCCGATTGGAAGGCAAGTGCCGAGTCACAGCGCCACCGACGCTCGCTATTTGGAATATAATATTGGGTGTAAATTATTTATCTTCCTTTTTTTTACCAGCTTTTCCATTTCCAGAAGATGGCCATGTTTCATTAATGTAGTATCTGGAATTTTACCATAGTATGAGCGATAAGAGTGTGTCATTTTTTACTTTTCTTCAGCCAACTTCAAAGGCTCTTGAAGCAGTTATTCGATTATACCTCAGTTCAAACCATAGGCTGATCGTGGATTGTCCCTTGTTTCTTCTTCAACTCTCTGTCTGTATTAATGAAGATGATAATCATGCACTTTTTTCAAAAACACATTAACATATTTCTCTTTAAATTACATATAAGTTGATGTATAGAGACAGCCTGTGTATCACCTTGACAATAAGTAGGTTGATATTTTAAAAGTTGACGCTTATCAATTTTGTTCTCGCGTCTCTCTTCCAAAAACTTTTTTAAAACAGATGAATTTGCTAGCAACATGGGCCTGCCCTTGGACAAATCTGCATGGCTTGGTGACTTAGTCTTAGCCAAGCGTTGAAGCGTCACTCATGGTTAATGCAGTAACTAGAAGTGTCGGGTTCTGTGCCAGTATCTGCTCGGTAGCGTTTCTCCACTCTTTGAGTCAGGCTTGCTATTTCAATTATGATGTCGCTGGGATGGCAGAGAACAACCGACCAAGTGACGCCGACGAGGAGCTAAACACAACAGAAATTTGGTGGTGAGATGGGTCCGTGCAGGGTTCTTTCGAGTCAATTTCTTCGCGCAGACATCATTGCCGTATGCTCCCTCAGTCGGCTATTACGACATCCGAAGGAAATACGTATTTTTACATGCTACAAAATGAACACACGATGACAATAAGCATTGCAATGCTTGCTTACATTTCATATAATTTTACACAAAATTAATTAAAAAATAGCCATTAATAATACCCAGAGAGAGATCACAGATTAGAGATTATATCTAACTGTCAAAAAGGCAAAGGGTTTAAATTTTATTTTAACATCGAAATAAATTTTACACAATTTGACCAAAGTCATTTTTAAACCATATTTACGAACTTGTTTCTTGTTCAAATAATGTTTTTTATGTCGCTCCGATATTTTTAACACATTAAAACCTGATTCAAATCAATATACAATGAACTGTATATATGCACGTGTGTCGCAACCATGAAGCAAATACAAAGAGGAGATGTTATAAGCAATTAGGCCCAGCTCCTATCATTAGAGTCTTGACGTCACGCATTTTTAGTTTAAGCTACTTTACGCCAGAGGCGCTGACATCAGTCGATCTTTTTATCTGTCGGATTAGTACGTTGTACGCTCTTCCTTTATTTTAGTTTTAAATTACCTAAATACAAAATGAAATGTTGTATTCTATCGTGCAAAAGTTACACGGACGACAGAAACAAAGTGAACGAAAAAAAAATATCTTTCCATTTGTAAGTACATTAAAAAAGCATTATTAATTTATTACTTGACGTATTGCTTCTAGAATGTTCGACGCCACATGGACGCTGCTGTCAATATGCCGATAAAGCACAAAAAGCCCTCTAGTGGCGAGTAAAAATACTAACGAAAGCAAAGGATGTATTAAGGGCGAAAACAAAACACGCAGTTTTAACGATTTTTATTTTTAGATTATGTTGACACAGCACCTAATAAAATTATCTTTCTCCTACGAATGTATCTTTTAACATAGATTTATTGTTTATATGAAAACATAACAAAAATCTTTTGATGTTTTATAGATTTCCATCAGAAATTAATTTAAGAAATACATGGCTTAAAATAATAAAAAGGGACGGTTGGACACCAACAAAATACACTTCACTTTGATGAGGAGGATATTGTTAAGACTAAAAAAGGATATAAAAAACTGCGAGAAGGTGCTTATCCAAATATTGCGGATCACGAAAAGGTATTTTTTTTATGATAATGAGATAATAATTTTAATTTTGCTTGTATTATTAATTAACTTAATATTTCGTTACAGGATCGAAATAAAACCCCTGAACCATCAGATTTCAAAGAATTTTTGGTATTTAACGACACACCAAGGAAAATTAAATTAAAAGAAGAAATCGCAAGATTGAGGATAATTGACAAGAAAAGATTATTAAAATTACGTCGTGTTCGACAAAATTTTCAAAGATTAAAAAAAAAGGTAGATATTATTTCCAGTACCAGTTCACTTCTTACTATTTTACAGAAGGGATTTAATATTTAAGGTATTTATATTTAGGTATTTTATATATTTTTA
This sequence comes from Schoenobius gigantellus, assembly GCA_963935595.1. Taxonomy (NCBI): domain Eukaryota; kingdom Metazoa; phylum Arthropoda; class Insecta; order Lepidoptera; family Crambidae; genus Schoenobius; species Schoenobius gigantellus. Next base: position 67,998,170 of record OZ012540.1, on the reverse strand, counting down.
AAGTATTCTATATGTATTTTAGATAAACATTTATATAATTTGTTCTTTCTATTATATCAATTATCTACATAAAAAAGGTTGGTTCTAATTTGTGTAACACATAACATAACATATTATCAAGCCTGTGTAAGTGTGTACCCGAACGGGTAGGCAGAGGTGTTAAAACCCACATTTCGTCTGACATGTTTTAAGTCCCTATGTAACAGAGGGCGAGCCTGTTGCCATGCACCGGGCACAGTCTTGGGTAGGCGATATTCGTAATAAACTGTAAGTACTTAAGTTCTATTCTAACTCAATGGTACTGTCGGGGATTGATTTTCCCAACTTGGCTTTCGCTGCCTCACACAACACGTGTGTATTGTATTATAGGCTATCCGTGTATATGTGTGTGTATTGTAAGTGTGTGTGTATTGTCAAAGCCGTGGCTTTAACACACCTAATATCACGGCTTTGACAATATTTCTGTCACATTTATATTTGTATTTTGATTTGATTTGTATAGCCAAGACGACGATTATTATTAATGACCATCAACTTTTATGTAGATATCGTCACATATTTGGATATGGTAGCTGATATACCAGACAGTAAACTCAAAATCAGCAAAAAGTTCGTGTGAGTAAACGTGTAGCACGTTTGTAGGAGAATGTTTACAGGTAAATTATAAAAGCTGAAAATCGTGATATTTTGTTAACATCGTGTATCGGCTACGTGCATTAATGTTTTCATTATTATAATAATATCATATAATGCTATTGGTTATATTTTGTTATGTTTTTGAGTGCTTCAGTTTTATTTTCTAATTACACTCTTGCATGTTTGTGAATACGTTCTAACAAATTATGTATATTATATCTGCGAATCTTATTCACAAAGCTTGATATCATTTTTATAACACTCTTCTTGTATGAGGTGTTGCTTAACGGAGAGCCGTACGCTGCACGCTGCTTTAAATCACTGTGGGACCAGAGGCGGCTCGTCCTTAAATTCTAAGAAACGTTGGTGACGGTTAAAGTGAATTCCCACTGAAACGTGCCGCCTCTGTGCGGGACACTAGCATCCTAGTATAAGCTGTTATATACTCGGTATGGGTTAATTAGCTAATTTTCATTAGTGCAGAGAATAGCAGACATATTTCGATAAGCGCAGTGTATGACAAATTGCAGTGTGATGGATCAACTTGAAGAAAATGACAGGTAGATACTAATTGCTCAGGAACCGTGATTGTTTGAGCTTTTTAAGGGAGCATTATATTCAACAATGAATATTAATCGCTGATATTATAGGCAGATAAGGTGGATGACATTTAACAAGTAACTTTTTGTAATTTGTTGCAGGTCATTAAGATGGAATCTTTAATATCTGAGCTTAAGCAAAAAAACTTGGTGAATGAGGAAGAGGCCAATATATTAAGTTCAATGGATCTAAAAATAAGGGATTTATTAGGTCGATATATTGCTAAAAATAAAAATAAATCAGTAGCCAAGAAATATTCACCAGCTTTAAGAGCGTTCGCTTTAACGTTGCATTATTATTCTTCAAAAGCGTACTCCTATGTTCGCCAAACGTTTAATACGTCTTTACCCCACCCACGTACCATTGCAAAGTGGTACGAGAATGTAGACGGAGAAGCGGGTTTTACGCAGGAATCTTTTTCGGTGTTAAAAATTAAAAGTGAAAAGTCTACTCAAAATATACTTGTCAGCCTAATGGTTGACGAAATGGCTATAAAAAAACATATCGAATGGGATGGAGAACGGTACCATGGCTATGTTGATTTAGGCACAAATGCTTCTCAAAATGACAATTCTCAAGAAGCAACTCAAGTATTTGTCATTTTACTAGTATGCCACACCGAAAGATGGAAAATTCCAGTTGGATTTTTTTTTATTCATTCTCTCACTGGCGAACAACGAGCCTCTTTGGTCGAGCAGTGTCTATATAAATGTCATGAATCTGGAGTAGAAGTAGTATCAATAACAATGGATGGATGCGCAGCCAATATAAGTATGGCGAAAAAGTTAGGATGCTCTTTTCTGCCCACAGATTTTAAAACCACTTTTAAGCATCCATGCGCTGCCTATGAGGTAGCTATTCTCTTAGACGCATGTCATATGCTGAAATTAGTGCGAAATGCGTTAGAAAATAAAAAAATATTATTGGATTATCAAGGCAACAAAATCAAGTGGTCGTATCTTGAAAAATTGTACGAATTCCAAAAATCTGAGGGACTACATATTGCCAACAAATTAAAAGAGTCTCATATTAATTTCAGTGGTCAGAAAATGAAAGTTAAACTGGCCAGCCAGCTTTTTAGTATCAGTGTGGCAGATGCATTATTAATATGTGAAAAACATGACAAAACCTTTGCAGGAGTTCATCCCACCGTAGAGTTCATTAAATTAATTAATAACTTATTCGACATTTTAAATTCGAGGAACATGGCACAGTACGGTTACAAAAAACCCTTATTTGAAAAAAATATTAATAAAACATTAGAATTCTTAAATTACGCTAGAAATTATTTATTGCACATAGCAGTCGAACATGAGAATACCACAATAGTAAATACTAATAGAAAAACAGGTTTTATAGGTTTCATTACTTGTATAGACAGTTCTATATATTTGTATTCCCGTTTAGTGACCACTGAAAAAAAATTAACATATTTGACAACACATAAATTATCCCAAGACCACCTTGAATTATTTTTTGGTATCATTAGAGCCCATGGTCGGGCTAATAATAACCCAACTTCTCGCCAATTTAAAGCGGCATATAAAAAAATTTTAGTTAATACGGAACTGAAAGACTCTTTTAATGGTAATTGTATTCCCTTAGAAGAAGTACAAGTGCTAAATATGTCATCGATTACCAAAATAAATACTTCCACGGACAGATCTCGGATGTTAGAAGACCATAGTGACGGAAATGTTGTAGATGAACTGATTCCTGATGACGTCATGTTAGAATTCGACGAAATGTTAAGTAATACTAGTCGAAATAATTTGCGTCGGCAAATTATTACTTATATAAGTGGGTATGTAGTGAAGTCTATAGGAAAGCAATTAAAATGTGAAATATGTTTAAATTCCTTATTTACAAATCACTACACAGATGATCACTCTTTAATTAAAATGAAAAATAAAGGAGGTCTTGTTTTTCCTTCAGATGATGTCATTGATATTTGTATACGAACGGAATCTAGTATTAGAACATTTTATTCGCCAAAAAGTGTGATCAATAAACATAAAATTATAACACATACAATGAAGACGCTAATTGGTGAAAATTATTTTCTAATATTAAATGACCATATGAAAGATCAGTCGCCGTTAAATAACCACATCACACTTTTAAGTAAATGTATTTCCGAAAAATACGCAAATATTCGTTTACGTTATATAGCCACGTGCAAAAATGTACGAACTACTAAACGTCAATTTTTTAATAAAACTGTGCTCTTTACCGGTGATTAAATGTATATAATGTAACAAAAAATACTATAAGTACTTAGCGTTATATTTTTATTTCAGTGAATAACATAGCCAAAAATGTTACAACTTCGCCCGCCATATTTCGTTACTAAATATTGGCACGCGAAGGAAAACCTTTCCCATCCCTGATCTAAACTATCATCCCCTTACGGCTTTGAACCCAACTACCAAACATTCCGTATATTTTTTGATAATTTTAGTAAAGCTTTAATTATATCTGTATGTTCTTCTTCTTCTTTTGTATAATCTGCAAATTTGTATAATAATATGTGTGAACTGGTCATAAGTTCAGATGCAAAACGGAACGCAAACATGTCACCTTGTGGATTTTATATGAAACTAGCTGTGCTCGCGACTTCGTCCGTGTGGAAGATCTTGATAAAAAGTAGCCTATGTTATACCTTATATAATTAGCTAACTATTAGTTAAAGTCCCATCAAAATCGGTCCAGCCGTTCCGGAGATTAGCGGGAACAAACAGACAGGCAGACAGACAATTTTTTTAAAAATTGTGTTTTTGTTATTGGTACCCGATATACATTCATACCCATTTAGTAAAAACTTGTTATTTTGTCATTACAAACAGACACTTCAATTTTATTTATTTGTATAGATATAGATATATATATATATATAGATAATATAAGACCTTTCATATTATACAGAACCTATATGCGTATTTCCTAAGATTTCGAATTAATAATTAAGACTTAATATTCGCTTTAAGAATAAAATTATTATAAAGATTAGTTTTGTTGTTTTACAAATTCGAAGAAAGTTAAAAAATATTATTAAAAAAAAATATTTTTCTGTTATTTCTTTTCCAAAAATCCCAAATTTTAGTTACTTTCACATATATTACACAAAGAAAACAAAAAGTCACAAGAAACTACAAAATTACTACTATTGCAGCTAAATAAACTGAAGTCCATTTATAAGTTTTCACAAATAATGAATGCATTGTAAATGATAGAAAATTTTTATAACTAGATTATCTATTTTTAGAATGATTTATTTTATTAAATCCCTTAGTGAGACCCTGTACTAGCACTGCTGCCACCTAGTAATATATAGCGGAACTTTTATGTTAACGTCAATATTGCTGGCATTTTAGTCTGTACAAGCACTGCTGCCACCTAGTAATGTATAGCGGAACTTTTATGTTAACGTCAATAATGCTGGCATTTTAGTAATTCTACTCGCTACAAGGTGACAGTGGCGTCGCGCACCTCCCCCCGCACCCCGATTTCTGGCTTCACTTGATTTCATACGGAAAACGCGATAGGGCACCTCCTCTTTGTATTTGCTTCATGGTCGCAACTCTATTACAGCGACGAGCTTAAACAGCCAAGAGATCGACGTCGAGTTAAATGGCGTTAGTGAATACGTTTATCGTCAGCGCTGCGCTCTTCGTCGAAATGAAAGCCAGCTCGTCATCGAGCTCGACAACGATCTCGATGACGACTGTTTCTGTTAGTGAATCGCACTGCTGATTGTTTAGGCACTTTCGATCTTTCCAAGTTGCGACAAACGAGTGCGTGCGTTATTCTGAGATTTAACATTATGAAGACTAAAATGGAGATTGAAAATAAATGTATTATATATGGTGTCATACTAGACGTTAATATGGTAATTGTCAAAGAAAGTTGACGATTAAAGTTCGTAGAATCAAGCATTGTTACTGTTAGGGATGACGGAAAAACAGATTGTTTCAAGGACCGTGCTGAAATAAAACTACACAAAACTTCCCGAAATATATATCGCACAGCTAGAACTAAACTGAGATAATTCAAAAAATTATATATTTCAGGAGATTTGTTTGTGAGGGAACTTATGAAACCCTATAAAATTTAAAATCGTAATAGGTTGTAAAATAGGCGCATAACACATTGCACCGGACACCGCTCCGGTGTGCGGCGCTGCGGTTTTTAATTTTGACTGAAGAATCTTAATTTGTATACAAAAACCGCAGGGTATAACACACTCACACCGCATGCCCGTGCGGTTGTGCGGCGCGCGCGACGGCACCGCACTCCCGGACGGTGATGCGGTGCGGTCCGCGGGGTATGCCACACTGTGCCGCAGTATCGTACGGATTTTTGCGTAGAAAGGACGTGCATACGCGTAATAGATCTCGACATAGATAATGCGGCGATGCGGGGCGGCGTGCACCGCAGCTCCGGACGGTGATACGGAGCAAACCGTACGGTGGCACGGTTCCGTGCCGCCGCAGCCGCATGCGGTTTTCGTCCCTCCGTACACCGCAGCGGTGTCCGGTGCAATGTGTTAGGCGCATAACACATTGCACCGGACACCGCTCCGGTGTGCGGCGCTGCGGTTTTTAATTTTGACTGAAGAATCTTAATTTGTATACAAAAACCGCAGGGTATAACACACTCACACCGCATGCCCGTGCGGTTGTGCGGCGCGCGCGACGGCACCGCACTCCCGGACGGTGATGCGGTGCGGTCCGCGGGGTATGCCACACTGAGCCGCAGTATCGTACGGATTTTTGCGTAGAAAGGACGTGCATACGCGTAATAGATCTCGACATAGATAATGCGGCGATGCGGGGCGTCGTGCACCGCAGCTCCGGACGGTGATACGGAGCAAACCGTACGGTGGCACGGTTCCGTGCCGCCGCAGCCGCATGCGGTTTTCGTCCCTCCGTACAACGCAGCGGTGTCCGGTGCAATGTGTTATGCGCCTTATGCGCCATATCACTGTTTTTATAAAATTCGGCTAAGAATCGATCCTTTTTACAGATAATTGATTATTTTGAGTTGTTACACTTTAGGGTGGTGGCTTTGTACAAAAAATAAACTACATTTAGACGTGAATCAGTTTTATTGAACCATTTTGAGTTGAACTTAGTCTACAACAAAATTTAAATAAATAATTTGTTAAACTTTGTTTTAAATATAAAATTAATAATAAAACATTAACATGAAATGAAATATTTAAAAAAATATGAAAAATTAAATATAAATGTATAATAGGGGATTGGAGTCGCTCGCGTCCGTAGGTTTGAACCTCGAGACCCTACACGTGATCCTCGGGTGGTGCTGATGGAGTGACCAACTTCTGGTGGTAGCGCTTGAGAAACCGGACTGGCTAGCGACCACCGTGCGCATGACGTAAAACACGTCAACCCGTAAAAAGGCTATTTCTTGTCCACGTTTCGAGATCAGTCAGCGCACAGCCAGAGCTTGAGGGGTCGTTGCTGCGATTCGTGTGGGCTTCCGTCGACCCAATGCCAGGTTGACTGCGTTGACCCTCCGTCTAGGAAGATCTGGCTGTTCCGCTGGAAACGGCTGTTCCGCTGGCCGCCCGTGGTAAAATACAGGGGCCCAAGCGGACCTAACCAGTCCTTGAGGCTGCCCCACCATGCATCGCATAATCTCGGGGTGGTCCGTCGTGCCGGTTGGTGACCGGACGGTGGGTCCCGGCGGCCACTTCCGGGGAGGTTCGGGAGCCCTTCCGTGCGGAGGGTCAGCGCAAATCAGCTATCGGCAGTTCCCTGGCGAAATAGGCCTACGCCCGTTAATAGTCAACGGGCTGCAACGACACCGTAATTTAACGCCTCTCTCACTCCAACAAATATGTCAGCGCACTATATTAGGACTGGTCGTACATCGGTGCACTATCCCATCAAAACACCACTATTCGAGGTGGGGCTCGCTAACATCCGCGGGCTCCATTCTAACCTCTTAGCTGTCCCAACAATTTCATGACACCCCGTCCAGCAATGCTGTTTTTGACGGAGACGCATTATCTTATCTGCCCGACCGACAAGCTACCTTAATTACCCCGGCTACGCTCTTAAGGAGTTGTTCAAGGTGAAGGCAGGTGTTTGCTTGTTCGTCCGGGCGGACGTTTGTTGTCGTCACCTGCGTTTTGGAAGAACGTTTGTTTGGAAGAACCTTCCGTTTCCCTTCTTGCGATACACGTCGATTTTGGCACTCATTGCAGTGTCTTAAGTCTGCGTCTACCGTTAACATCGAGGTGACTTGGAGACAACTGACTTTTTTAACATCTAAGTCGGGTGGCAGATGACGTGCAGGAGCGATTTCCTTCCGCCGAGCTAGTGTTTTGGGGGACTTCAATGCTCACCACGAATTGTGGTTAAGTTCCTCTAAAATTGACCATGCGGGTAGGACTGCCTACGCATTCGCTCTCACGTACCACCTGACACAATTGGTTACCCAGCACACTAGGTACCAGATATTATCGGTCAAGTACCCTCTTTGTTGGACCTTCTGACAAATCTTCCTGACGGATATCAGGTGGTGATTCGAGTTCCACTAGGATCTTCGGATCACTGCCTGGTATCCGTCTCAGTGCCTCAGGTGTCGCGACGGTCACCTGTAGTTGCAGCACGCCGTCTGTAGCTTATGCGTCAGCAGATTGGGACGGTATGCGGGATTATTACCTTGGTGGCAGCGCTGTTTCAGTGAGATGGACCCGAACTCCTGCGCTACCTCTGTTGCTGACGAAATCATACTAGGAATGGAATATTATATTCTGCATTTCAATTTCGTCAGTAGTCACAGATGTAACCTCTGGTTCAATCGCGAGTGCGCCTCTGCTGTTTAAAAAACAAACAGCTGGCTTACCGCGCTTGGATCAGAGGTCGAGCTTCCAGGGATCCCAACACAAGCCTACTGAAAACAACCTACAATAATGCCACCAAGCTGTGTAAGAGGGCTTACATTAGAGCGGATGCTCAGCGTGTTGCACAAGTGGATCAGAAGGAACTGCTAGCGCACCCTACGGGTAGCCGATCTTTCAATCAAACTTCTGCCAACCCTCGCTGCCACCCCTGAGACATACCGATGGCTCACTTGCTTATCAGCCGCAGAAGAAAGCTGACCTCCTGGCAAAACTCTTCGCGGCTCATTCCCGTGTCGATGACTGTGGTGCACAACCTCCGACACTGTCATATTGTGGCAGCACCATGCCCGATATCCGCATCAGACAGCGTTATGTGCGGACGGAGCTACAGTCGATCGATATTCGAAAAGCAAATGGACCAGACGGCATTTCTGTGATTGTTCTTAAGAAGTGTGCAGCGTAGTTGACTCCTGTCTTGACGCGTCTATACTATTTGTCGTTCTTTGTTGGTTGTGTGCCGAAATCTTGGAAAGAGGCCAATGTCTTGTATGTATTGTATTTATATATTTAGTTATATGTATAGGTATCAATTTTAATTGTTAATTTATTCTACTTAGTTTTTTTTTCTTCTTTTTAGTGCACTATCCTGTATCTTGAATACGTAGCTACTTTCCTAGCCCTAAGGTTGCCGGGTAGAAATTGCTACCTTAGCAATAAGGCCGCCTATTGCCAATATATTGTGTATTGTAATGTCCTGTGTTTAATGTGAAATAAAGTGTTTATTCATTCATTCAATGTCTAGCCCGTTCCCAAAAAGGGAGATCAAACTATCGCCCTATAGCCGCCACTTCCATTTTGTGTAAAATCTTGGAGGATCCTTAATACCCAGCTGATCCATTACCTGGAAGGTCACTCGTTGCTTAATGACCGTCAGTATGGGTTTCGTCCTAGCGTGACCTTCTAGCGTTCCTTTTACACAAATGGGGTGAATCTATCGATAAGCGCGGCGAGTCGGTGGCTATTAGTCTCGACATCGCCAAAGCTTTTAGTAGATAGTTTGCCACAAGGCTCTCCTTTTCAAGCTACCGGCATACGGATTACCTGCGCAGTTCTGTACGTGGATTGCCAGCTTCCTCCACGAGCATAGAATTCGTGTTGTCGTTGACGGCTGCGCTTCGCAGTTCATGGCAGTGAACGCTGGAGTTCCACAAGGCTCCGTTCTATCCCCAACATTGTTTCTTCTGCATATCAATGACATGCTTTCCTTGGGAAGTATACATTGCTATTCAGACGACAGTACTGTGCATGGGGGATATCACGGAAGCTCAGGGGCTGCTCATGGTGATATTGGTAGGGAGAGGCAGAATCTTATCATTGAGCCCAACAGGACGCTGGGCCTCGTCTCCGAATGGAGTTCCAACAATCTTGTTGAGTTCAATGCTAAGAAAACACAGGTGTGCGCGTTCTCGGTGAAAAGGTTACCTTTCCTCCCCCTTCCTTCTCTTTAGGGCACAACCTATCACACGCAAAGCAATATCGCTTTGCTCGGAATGAACATTCGCTGCGATCTGAACCCTAGAGACTTCAAGAACGAATGCTAGGAAAACACAGGTGTGCGCGTTCTCAATGGTCACCTTTCCTCCCCCTTCCTTATTTTCAGGGCACAAACCTTCACACGCCTCACGGAATCTCAGTGTCCTGAACAAGTTGCGTAGGTATTTTGCGCCGTACCAACTATGCCTGTTGTATAAAACTCAAGTTAGGTCTTGCGTAGAATATTGCTCGCACCTTTGGGACAGCCCCACTTAGTACCTCCTCGATGCTCTGGATAGATTGCAGTGTCGCGCTATTCGCATAATACCATCGAGCCTTTACAACTTCGTTGTGACATCGCCTCTGTTAGCGTCTTTTAGCGAATGTTCCATGGGGAATGCTCTGAGGAGCTCTTAAACCTTATCCGTCCCTCTCCATTCCTTAACAGAAACACGCGTAAGGGCCTTCGGAGTCATCCTTACACTGTATCCACCTTTTCACACCGCACTAAGAAATTCCAAGATTCCTTCTTCTGTTGTTCATCCCACACTTGGGATTCTCTACCTGCGCACGTGTTTCCTCAATCCTTCAACATGGGTTCCTTCAAAAGAGGCGTGAAAAAGCATATTTTAGGCCGACAAGGGGCGGGCAGGTAGGATAGTGGATGTCGTCCCTCCTTTATCTGTCAACTCATTTGGGCCACTTTCACCGCTTAACATCAGGCGGGAGGATGTCATTTGTCGGGCCCTCAAAAAAAAATACATTCACATAGGTATAATTGAGTGAATTATTCTGTTATATTTTTAATCATCATCATCATATCAGCCAAGAGACGCCCACTGTTGGACATAGGCCTCTCCAAGGATCTCCATACCGATCGGTCCTGCGCCTCCCGCATCCAGCGGCTTCCCGCGACCTTCACCAGATCGTCGGTCCACCTTGTGGGGGGCCTACCAACATTGCGTCTCCCGGTACGCGGCCGCCACTCGAGGACCTTTCCGCCCCAACGGCCGTCAGTCCTACGAGCGATGTGTCCTGCCTACTGCCACTTAAGGTTTGCAATTCGCAATGTCAGTAATTCTAGTTCTTCTACGGATCTCATCATTTCTGATGTGATCACGTAGAGAAGCCCCGAGCATAGCCCTCTACATTGCCCTTTGGGTGACTTTGAGCCTTGTTATGAGACCCATTGTAAGCGGCCACGTCTCAGTTCCGTATGTCATCACTGGCAACACGCACGAATTGAAGACTTCTAACAAATCAAAAATAATTGTCTCTGAACTAATTGGGAACAAAAAATGAGACATTTTTCTGTTATTACTTCACAAAAACTGTCTTAATCTTTAACAGATAAGACTTAAATATAAAAAAATGTGGTGCTATTAATAAATCACAAAATATTAGTCTCGAAGACTTTGAGATTGATATTTTGTGATTTATTATTTTAATATTAATTTTGATATTTTATAACTTATTACTAGTAATGTAACTAAAAATGTGGTGTCATTTATTTATGCTATAAATAAATAAGTTTTTTTTATTGCAAATAAGTTGGCAAACAAGCAAACTGCCCACCTGATGGTAAGTGGTAACAGTCAGTGAATCCTGTGAGATTTGCAGCAAAACTGCAACCCCCACAAGAACCACAGTGTACGTTGCCAACTTGTGACTTAAGATGTACCGGAACACAGCAACGCAAGCACTGCTGCTTTGCGGCAGAAATAGGTAAGACGGGAGTACCCATGCACATGACTCTTGTACAAGGTCTCCCTCCAGTAAAAGTTCGATATATTCGTATTATTCAAAGTATTCGAATAGCAATATCGAATGAATAAGCACAAAAAATCGAAGTATAAAAACCAACAGTAAGAGAGTAAACATTTCCAAACAAAATTGAAGATATTTAATGTTGTGTAATTAAAAATAGAAACATCTAAAAATTATTAAGTGCTAATTAAAAATAAATTCTTTTACAAACTTCTCATGATACTTGTACTTGATATGGCACTTTTATCTTATTATACTTGATCAACAATTGAAATTAAGAAAATATCATACATGCCGGACACAGCTTGGATCTCTTTCAGAGTCATTTATTAAACTTTCATCACATGACGTACTATAAAAGTCATTTTTAATTTCTCACAATGGCATGGTTTGGTCACCACGGCTGTGTTTGTTGCCCTATTTTGTTTATTCTCTTCTGCTTATACATTTACAGACTTTTTAGACTCTTCGCCTCTTACTGTTAGTGGGTTCTCCTAATACCGTTCTTTTACAATGTTGACAAGAAAACGGCCTTGCTTCATTTATCTCTAGAAAAAAGTAGGTATAGCAAGTTTTACTTATTCATTAACTCAAAACATCTCCTTTTAAAACAAAGTGGTAGATAATTTGATTAAAACAATATACATTTCAAATAGACGCTATAATACCTTAAATAAACATTTAGTCAACATATTCAAAATGACATGATTTGTGACAAAAATATTAAAGAAAAATTGTTTTAACAAAACTAGGTGAACTAGAAATTTACAAGTTGTTCCACCAAATCAAAGTCAAATCAAGTAGAAACATCCCGAACTAATATGACAGAAAATTGATCAACACTGTAACAACTCAAATGAACTCACATATATTTCTTCATCAAAACTGCAACAAATCCAAATAACCGTGTTCTCGTTTATGCTAATACGTACACTCTCCAAAACAACGACGGCACGGTTAGCGCAGAGGTCGAGTGATCGCCTACTGCACATCGGGTCGCGGGTTCGGTTCTCGTACATGACAAATATTTTGTATAGCTTACAGAAATTAGTTCCGGTCTGGGCATATGTGGATGTGATATTCTACGTTTGTGACTGCACCCACGACCCAGGAGAAAATTTTAGTGTGGGACGACGTTTTTTTTTTAAAGAAAACAAAAAATAACAAGCGGAGGTCAACTGACAATACACTTGTTTCGGTGGGAAGAACTGACATGCGTTGATTCAGCAAGGTAAGCTATTTCTATCTAACGGCGACTGGTTTAAGCTTTGACCGAAACTGTTATGCCGGATAGATGTATATGATCAGCGAGCATTCGAATACAAGGATAACTAAAAAATCACGAATTTTTGAATTGACTCAGCTTAGATCTAGGTGTGCGATATAGAAATCCGAAATGTATTGAAGCGGGAAAAATGAAATGAAAAAGAAAGGAAGTTACTGGATGTTCTTCGAGTTATAGTAAGAAACGATTATTCTATCTAGAGGCTATACCTGCACTTGCTAGTAACACAAAGTATAGTACATTGCACTAGTAACACAAAGTACACGAGAAGATTAGTCTACGAGAGAAAAATAACATTACGGAGTAGACAAAATGTTTCTCGAGTTCCTAGTGCTACGCGTGTGTTTGTATGTTTGTTAATCAATCATGCTTTAACGGCTGAATGGAATTAGCTGTGATTACCAAACGAAGGTGAACAGTGCGTACGGCGAGCGTCACCCGCCGCCGCTCGCCCGCGTCGCGCCGCGCGTCGACCCGCTTCGACCGTAACCATTGTTTTTGTGTTTTATTCATTCTATGTTTATCGTGCATGAAAATGACACAAATTTACAATGTCGACTTTTCATGCATTTATGATATTAAATGTGTAAACTCTAATTATTTTAATATTTTTTTGAAGCGTTTATAGCTTGGAAAAGGAAAATAATTAATAATCTTAAAATTGCGTGATCCAAATTGGCACAAATTTATTAAATAGGCATATGTAAGTGATCTGAGATAGAAAATAGTTATTTCATTAACTGTAATTTTTTTTTCGTAGTGTACTTAAATACTGACTCTATGTCAGTTTGCTCTGGATGAAGATGACACAAACTGGGTTTGCACACTCCGCAGGCTCTCCTAGATATGGTACCATAATTATTTTTAACTTTAAATAAATTTTGCCAGTTTTAATTTGAATATAAATAATCAATCACAAATCATCGAATTACTGAAAATGCAAGTACCAGATGTGACACAAAACGCAATAATAAGCTTCATAGGTACGACTGCATCGACATGCAAAAAATAAACAACTTTAGAATTTTTGAAACTTATGACATCAAAAAAGCCTAGCGCTATCGGTCTAATAGCCAGATACAGAAAGAGGCTCTCGCTATAGTGTTTGCCGTAAAAAAATTTCATCAGTATATTTTTGGTCGACATTTTACGTTACGCACAGACCACAAACCTCTGGTTACTATTTTTGGACCACATCAGGGTATTCCTAGTATGACTGCAAGTAGACTTCAAAGGTGGGCTTTGATTCTGACCGCTTACAGTTTTGATATAGAATATATTCGTTCAAATGAAAACGTGGCAGATGCCTTGTCTCGTATGATTGCAGCTCATAAAGAAAATAGCTCTGATGAGGACCGGGAGTGCCCCGAACAAACATATTTGCATTTTTCGTCTGGGGCTATCCTCTTAGACTACAATCAACTTAAAATTGAAACTTCTAAGGATCCTATACTAGGCATAGTTTTAGATTATATTAAGACTGGTTGGCCTACAGATAATGATATCCAAGAATTAAAACCGTATTTTAATAGAAAACGGGAACTTTACGAAGAATTAGGTTGTGTTATGTGGGGTCATAGGGTAGTGATTCCTAAAGCGTATACGGAACGAGTTTTACGTGAACTACATGACACTCATATGGGCATCACTAAAACAAAACAGATAGCTCGCAGTTATGTATGGTGGGCCGGCATTGACGAGGCAGTGGAAGCGGTGTGTCGCACGTGTGAGGTGTGCGCGCGCGTGGCGAGCGCGCCAGCGCAGGCTGCGCCCCAAGCCTGGCCCCGGCCCGACCGGCCCTGGGCGCAGCTGCATCTCGACTTCCTGGGGCCGATAGGCGGTGCCACTTACTGGGTTGTTGTTGATGCTCATTCTAAATGGATAGAAATATTTAGAGTGACATCAACATCTGCCAAAGTTGTTATTTCTAAATTAAGAGATCTATGGGCTCGTTTTGGCCTGCCTAAACAGGTAGTTAGTGACAATGGACCACCTTTTTCTAGCGAAGAGTTTCGTAATTTTTTGTCTGGCAATGGGATTGCCCAGTTATTTTCAGCACCCTATCATCCGTCATCAAACGGAGCTGCTGAGAGTGCCGTAAAAATTTGTAAGGCGGTCATTAAAAAGGCCCTAATGCAAAATATTGATGTAGATAATGCTCTTAATAGATATTTGTTAATGTATTGTAATACGGAACACTCGACCACTGGCGAGAGTCCGGCGAAGCTGCTTCAGGGCCGAGAGCTACGCACTCGGTTCGATGCGTTAAAGCCCGAACGCGCTCCGCGTCAGCAAAAGGAAAGGGTTCCGACCAGCCCAGTGCGGGCTTTTCAACGCGGCGACCCGGTGTGGTATCGTACTTATCGTGGGGGTATAACTAAGTGGCTTAAAGGTATAATCGAGCGCAAAAAAGGTGAAACCGATTATAATATTCTCGCAGAAGATAAGTCTATTGTACATAGACATGTGGATCAAATAAGGACACGTTTGGATAGGATTAAAAATAAGCTAACTTTGGAACAGGAACAAGATGAGGCAGGTTTAACTAATAAAAAAATTTCACATCTGACATATCTGAATATATCCGAATCGGAGCCAGCGGTGACGGCGCAGAGCCCCAGCGCAGAGCCCAGCGCGAGGCCGAGCGATGAGCCAAGCGCAAAGCCGTCGACGGTACCGAGCGGGGAACAACATAGTCTGCCGCTAGAGGCGCGGCCTCAACCCGCAAGGTCACCGCCGCAGGCGCGGGCCCCCAGTACTCGCGTACGGAAGCGACCCCAGTTTTATGGCTTTGAGATTGATTAAGTTCGTGTTGTATTAAATGTTACATGTATAGTAGTATTAAGCGTTAATTTCTTTTTATTATTTAAATAAGTTATTATTGTTAAGCTTTAGTTAGTATAGTTTATGTTCACGAGTTTATGTTGAATAAGTGTGGGGGTGTTATGTGGGTAAATTGAAATCTTTGTTAAAATTATTATAAAAGGCAGTTTTGTCAAGGCATTAATTCATTATTATACGAGCTAGCTAACCGATACCTGAGTTTCATTATAACACAAACGGAGGCCACATCAGAAATTGTGAAAATGGTACCTATCACTAAAGTTTTGAAACGTTTTCTATATCTGAGATTGTTTAATTTTAACAATAATCAACTTAATTACATTTCTATGCAAGAAATTTGTTTAGGGTGTCCATGCATACATACAATAAAACAATATTGTTTGTACTTATAAAAAAAAATTTTTTTTATGTTATTTATGCCTAAGGTACATGCTAGCCTAAAAGATGCTTTATCACTTTAACCTTAACGATGTCCAGATTCTACTGATCCAGGAAAACAGTCCTCGGCAGAGTTTCACTCCTTAGCTGTTCGCTGTTCGTATAATGAAAGCGAAATTGCTTCATTGCTTCATGCGAATGAGAGGAACATCAACAACATTAGTGTGAAAACCCCAGCCGTGCCTGGTCGACCGGTGGAGGAAAGGGGCACGGGGATCAAATTATCTACGTAAAACTTTCGCACACTCTCCGAAATGTAACCGATAAAAAAACCGAGAGGCAAGCAGCAACGCGTTTTCGGTGGTCGAGGCTCTGGAGATTATCCTCAATGAGTGTGTCATTGTCGATGAGTCTCTTGGCATCCACTGACTCTAGTGAACTTGGAGGATTTTACATTCTTTACCCTTACAACCATTTTCGGTAGCAAAATTTTATAAAAGTCAGAGATTAGTTATAAGCCGTAACAGTGTCGTAACTATTTCTATACATAATGACTGTGTGCGTTTTGTTTGCAGCGTCTAGTAACCGGTGTTATCACTTTGCTCTGAAAATGTTACAGTAAAAAGGTGTTGTAAGTGTGTCAACGAATTCCGACATATTTTTACTATATTCATTTACGACACATTGTGTTTGTGTTTATGTGTAAATATTGTCGAAACTAAATAAATAATTGCAATGCTCAAACAAATGCACTAGCATAAAATTGCGTTTGACAGGAATCAAGCTATGAGTAAACAGTAAATAGTTAGTGCGTAATGAGCGTAGACAAAAATGTGTCCCACAAAAAAAAATTGTCACCCTACACATTTCTTGCTTAGAAATGTAATAAAGTTGATTAATGTTAAAATTAAACAGTCTCAGAAATAGAAAATGTGTCAAAACTTTAGTGATAACATTTTCACAATGTCTGATGTGGCCTCCGTTTGTATATCAGTTCGGGTTATGTAAATAAACTCTAAAATACGGAGCTCTCGAACGGGATATTGAAAAGAAAGTATATTTCTAATTTACTCTCTAACTATTATGTTTTACGTCAAATTTTTGAATCACAAATTGTCCGTATTTATGCAAAATGGAACCACACCACAAATTTCGATTTTTACTTTTTTTGAAGAATACTGAATCAACGCGGTCAAAATTTGTTATACAAAAGAGAACCACATGATTTTTGCCTTGGAAACTTGGTATACTAAAAGCAGAATAGAACCAACAGCGACACTAAACTCTACATATAAAGCAAAACCGACCCACAATAGGACTCGATTATTCAAACAAATAAACGATATTACTACCAGGGCATTTTATGCAAAACAGATCCACACCTACTTGGAACCATTATACATTACACATATTTCTATGATTAACAATTACTTTTAAAACGCTAAATGGAACCAAGTTTCTCTGGATCCGTTACGCGTATAATAATTCATAATTTAAATACAGTTTATTTTTAAAAAATGGAACCACGCGTTTTTGACTCCATTATGCATATAACGTTTTGAAACCTATCATCGTTCAAAGGTACCAAAATGATATGACTAGTTACAGTTTATTTCATTGCGTATATAGCTCAGTGTAGAAAAAACTTTAAGGTTTTTTTTACTAAATGAACTCTTCACAAACTATTTTTATTTATATCTTTTCTTTTTGATCTATTCTATATATTATTATTATATTAAGACATACGACTAGGTACTTTTCGCTCCTATTCTAAGGTGAGTTGTGCAACTGAATACCTTTAGTCATCTATTCTTACTTGAAATATTAAATCTGTATCTAATATTAATACATTTTTATACCTAAGGATATTTTCCACTAAAGTGCCGGTGTGCCGAGTTGCGGGAAGACCACGTGGCTCCTCAACAACTTTCAACTTCAAGGAAGATATGATCATCACTAGCAAACTCGAGACGGTCGAGACAGGAAAAATTAGAATCATTGTCTCGGTCCTCATCAATGAGGTGGGAGCATCAAAGTGCCTTTTGGTGGATGAAGCTAGAATTGGTAGGTACTACTCAGACTGACTGATACGAATCAGATACCCTCCATAGACAGAGACAGCCTGTTCGAGATGCGTTACGGAAGTTCTGCTGCCATTACGTCTGATATAGAAAAGCTCTTCTGCACACACAGAAGTCCGATGGATGTAGTGTACGCCCTCTGAAACATCTACGTACAAACATTTACACATCACGGTAAGTACTGTGGTGACCTCCTTGCGTCTATGACACCGCAATCCACCTCATTGCGTAGATATGGTCGATGGCAAGGAATGCCACCCTTATAAATATAGAATATTCTGGAAGATTAAGGGACGAGCATCAATAGCTTTTAGACAGACGATCACCAAGAATAAAACGTGACACATTGTAATGAGTTGAGTAGTATAACATATTGATATTATATAGATATTATACCTATATGGTTTAAATTAACGTCCTAAGTTCCCAACGATCCCGGAGCGCGCGTAAGGCGCTACAGTACTGAGGTCCATGATATGCAGCATGGCATCGGAGGCGGTACTATGAAGGGGCGACCAAAATATTATATTCCTTACCTTAAGATAAGAAAAAAGCGTATGGGAGGTGTTCGGCACCGGAGAACAATGCAGACTACTGACGATCCATGAAGCATAGGGACTAACGTGTGATCACGTGGTTGTCTTCAGAGGAGCAGAAACGAAGAACCCTGTCCACGATAGTGTCTCACACGCAGTGGTTGCTATAACCAGAAACATGGTATCCTGCACCTACTTCTCTCATTGCCCTTCCCAGCACAACAACAGATGAAGTGGTCATAGAGTATCTACAATGATAAAATAGTGCTGAGGCACTATCAAGTGCAGCGACCTTGATGTAAGTAAAAAAAGAGTCCCATCAAGTTTAAAAAAACAATAACCCTGGAACCCGAAGCGAACACTTTACCTACATGTACCTATATAAATGCATATAAACAGGAAAATGTTAGCACAAGTTACTTAGGAAAACTAGTATAATAATAGCTCTCTATGTGTATAATTTTTTTGAGAATTGAAGTTTTATTACCATACAATAAATATATAGTTTCATTTTAAGCTTCAATTGTGGTTCTTTTTTGTATAAGAGAAACCCATCAATTAGTAAACGTTAAAACGAACCACATTCACACTTTTTAAATTATCTAGAAAGTTTTAAGAGTATTCGGAGCATATTTATATACATATATTTAAATAAGTAATCTATCAATACATTCAAATAAAACAACTAGTAATTTTACTTCATCTAACAGAGCTGCACATGTTTTTGTAAATCCTTCGATATCTCAGAAGTGTGTGTTTGCTGGGTGGTTCCTTTTTGTGTAAATACTGACAATTGACTCTGTGTTATACTCGTAAAACAGAGTAAGAATATTAACTATTTATTACCTAAAATGGGGTGAATAGAAAATGCGGGGTGAATAGAAAAAAAATAAGGAAAGTTTTTTCAGGAACAATTACTCGTTCACGGATATAGGAAAACTACTAAATTATTATATTTTTAATATGGTAACATTTTTTATATATTATTATTATTATTCTTATTGTTGGGGCTATGCAACTTCAATGAAGCTGTAGTCACTGCGACCTAAAAGATCTATTGTGACTCGCCGCCAAGTTACAGTATCTCTTTTAGCCTGGCCGCCACCAGGAAATCCAAGATGGCTCTGGCTTTAAGAGTTTTCAGTTCCCCTGGGCTGATTAAGTGTCTTCCCAGGTGGATACTTCGTTTGTGACTTAGAGGTCCACAATCGCACAAGAGGTGTTGGGGTGTTTCACGCTCCTGTTCGCAAAATCTGCAAATATCAGATTCACTTAATTTCATGTGAAATTGGTGTCTGTTTAGCTTGCAGTGACCAGTTAAGGCCCTAACAATCGCACCGGTGTTCGTCCTACTGAACTGTAAAAGTTCAGTAGTTCGTTTTTGCGAGTATCCTTCTATCAAGGTTTTAGCGTGTACTAATCCTGGTTGGTTTAGCCAGTATTTTTTTGATTCGCTTAGAAGGTTTTCCTTAAGGAGTTGCATGGCATGACGTTTCGAGATGCCACAGAAAGGTTCTGGACCTATCTGTTGACCCTCCGCTCCAGCCCTTGCAAGTTCATCGGCCTTTTCATTACCGACGACACCTGAATGTCCTGGTACCCATTTCAGAATAACTCTGTTCTGTTGTCCCAGGTCATTTAGTTTATTTACGCAGTCTGTCACCAGTTTCGAATATATAACATTCGATTGAATAGCGTTAAGAGCTGCTTGGCTATCTGAAAAGATATAAATGGTTTGGTTTTTGTAGTTTCGTTGGCGATTAGCTTCTACACATTCTATGATGGCGTACACCTCCGCCTGGAATATAGTAGCGTGCTGACCAAGATTAACGCTTTTGTTAAAGCTCGGTCTGACACCATATACCCCGCATCCTACATTTTGTTTTTTTAAATATAGTAGCAACGCCGATTTGAAATGAAGTATGTCAAAAGTGATTTTAGTAACGTTTTTCAAAGCACCAGTTGAGCTGTGTGATTTTGAGGTCTACATACTTTGGGTTTTTAACGAAAAATACGTTTCTCACGGTGTTGAAAACACTTTTAATCGATCTGTGGTTCCTCTGGGATAAATTTTGTGCAAAAATAAGTACCATTTTTATAATAGTTTTTTATTATAAACGTAAATAATGAATTGTGCCAATTTTTTTTGTATTTGAGGTTAATAGACACGGGGAAAAGGCGAATAGACACGTAGTATGGGGTCAATAGATACGGCATACGGGGCTAATAGAAACGGGAAGGGGTAAATAGAAACGAGAAAGGGAAGACTACTAGAAACAATCCATTTAGGGTTGCCACGCATGTTTAGTTCTAGTATATTTAAATTGAACTTCCATACATTCACATCCCGGATCTAATTCGAAGCAAAGTAAGCACTTACATCGCTCAGGCGCCAAGCAAATTGTCTCAGTTATGTTTCAACTTAAATAATTATTTTCTTTACCTACTTAGAGTAATATCAGACAAGTGAGTGCAGTGTTCCTACTTAGTGCGCCAAGGGTTTGATCTTCGCCCAGGACAATCCTTAATGTGATGAACATTTCTGTTTGTTCTGTCTGGGTATTTATATTTATCTATATATAAAAAATCTCATGTCACAGGGTTTGTCCGAGATAAGCTCCAAAACAACTTAACCGATTTTCGTGTTTGGCTAATTGTCCAATTTAAAAGAAAGGATTACCTTTTACCTCGATTATTGATTTTAATATTTATTATTGCGTTAAACTTTATTATGACAAAACGAGGATCGCGGGCACAGCTAGTTTATCTATATTAAAAATAACTTCGTTGGTACCGAAATCTCTAACAAAAGTGCTTAAGCTACGTACCATGGAATCGGATCAATGTTTGTGATGTTGTCTGACATTTCACTATATATAACAAGCTTTTATTTAACTTGTTAATTTGAAGTTTATGTTATAAATCATTCATGAATGTACCTGTTTGTTCAAACAATGTGGTTTTGTTCCAGGTACATCATCAACATGCCAAGAATCTATAAAGAAAATTTGCCAACCCTACACAATTTTTCTATTCACCTCTTATACCGTATTTTATCACCCCGGGTTCGAGGCGAATAGAAAATGCGTATATTTTTGAAGTTTTTGCTACAATAAGAAGGGAAACTTAGTTAAGTTTGCTTTTGACAGACTAAATAAACCTAGACTCATATGGTTATTATTATTCCCTAGCTGTAAGTAAATAAAAACATAGTTTAAATCTTATCTAAAGTTCAGAATTGTGTCTATTCACCCCATTTTACGGTAGCTAAAGTTGGAAAGTTTTGGAACACTCCGTCTGCACCATAAGAGAATTGAGTGTTCCAAATAAACCTTTACCAAATCCTAATAAACCGTTAAAATCTTTTGAACATTTCTGAATAGGTTTCACAAATTCAACACAATTATTCCACATAAAATGTTGAACATTTATCTTATATATTAAAATGAAACGCTGTGTGTTTGTCTCGCAAAAACTCTTAAACGGCTCGACCGATTCTTATGAAATTTTCTGTGAGTATTTGGATAGGTCCAAGGAAGGTTTAAACGTAAAGTTGGACCCGGTAGGTGGCGCTGAAATTGGGCAGGACAACGTCTGCCGGGCCTACTAGTATAGTATCTAATATATTTTGAGACCGGAGTTACAGTATTTTCTCTGGTTGGCAGAGTGAGTGTTCCAGTTAATTGACCAGAACTTTCTCCCTATTGATTTCACAATTTTTTTATCTTCACCATGATGTTTTCATAATTATTTCCTAAATTCTTTCTTGATTTCGTAAAAATATTATAACTTTAAAAAAAAGAGCTCTCACACCACACGCACATCAAAAAGGGAGGAGGTTCTCAATTCGATGCGTATGTTTTTTTTTCAATATAATAACTTATTATCTCGGAAACGTACCTGTCAATTAATGAAGAGACAAGATATCCTCGAAATTTTTAGATTACTTTAACAGCTAATGAAAACAGAAAATTACTAATGAAGTAAGAAGTGAACAGTTGTTATGGCGAAAATAATAAAACTACCAATGCTGTATAAGGTTGGCACCGCAGTAGTGTGAGTGTGAGTCTATCTGGCTGGTCCCAACGAGATTTATCAACAGGTGAATCTTTTCATAAAGACCTTATTTTGTAAAGAAAATAAATAAAATATATTTTGTACCTCGACAGTCTTTGACTGAATGACGTTTTTATAAAGCGTCTAGCTAGCGGGGCCCTTATGAATATTTTTTTATTGTTATAATATTTTCAGATCGCTCAATAGTACTAGGAGTTATAAGATATTATGTACCTTACAAATCCAGAATTTTTCCTTACTGTGAGCTATAGGTACTTCAGTAGACATTAGTTACTGATTTTAAATTAAACAAACGTCCAGCCAGCGGGCCCTTTTTAGGGTTCCGTAGTCAAGTGACAAAAAAGGGAACCCTTATAGATACGTCATGTCTGTCTGTCTGTCCGTCCGTATGTCACAGCCACTTTTTTCCGAAACTGTAATAACTATGCTGTTGAAACTTGGTAAGTAGATGTATTCTGTGAACCGCATTAAGATTTTTATACAAAAATAGAAAAAAAGCAATAAATTTTGGGGGATATATAGAACTGAAACTCACTGAACTACACGTGGGGATCTATGGATAGGTCTTCAAAAATGATATTGAGGTTTCTAATATTATTTTTTTCTAAACTTAATTGTTTGCGCGAGAGACACTTCCAAAGTGGTAAAATGTGTCCCCCCCCCCTGTAACTTCTAAAATAAGAGAATAATAAAATTAAAAAAATATATCATGTACATTACCATGCAAACTTCCACCGAAAATTGGTTTGAACGAGATCTAGTAAGTAGTTTTTTTAATATGGCATAAATCGTACGGAACCCTTCATGGGCGAGTCCGACTCGCACTTGGCCGGTTTTTTTAAATATTACACTTAAAAGTTACGAACGTCGTCAATAAATTATTTGAATGACACATTTAAAGCTATTCGCTTCATTTAAAATACTATATTACTATTATTTTTTGTCCATGCTTTAGATTGGCTTAATTAAAAATCGTTTTTTTTTTCACATTTGAGTCGGTTCGATTCCCAGACGAAGTAAGTAATTATTCGAAAATATTGGAATGCAGTATTAAGTACTATTAAAAATAAAATAAACTCTCAACCAAATATCCTACATTTCCTTTATGTCGAATAGCCTTGAGACATCCTGTATACATTATATTCTATTTTACTCCTTGATTCCAAACACCCAAATAAAACAAATAATACATAAGTATATTTAAGTTATTGTTTTCAACTGTACTTATGGTGAAATGAGAATCTGGTGTTTCGAGAATCTGGTATTCTGCGAATAAAGCAATTTCTGTGACCTATACAATGATGTTTATAACCATGGACCCAAATATGTGCTTTAATTTTGAACAAGATAAGTTTCTGAGACTAATTTTTAGAATGCAAAAATAATTGATTCACGCAAGTACCATTTGCTTAAGATTTTTAATTTATTAATAGATTTTCCTTTGTATTAATTTAACATATTAAAAAAAATGGAAGGTCTTAATAGTAGATAATAATAACAATATTTTTCTTTACTATGGATTCCTTATATGGAGACTAGCTAAACTTAATACACTGCGACTTTTTTAAAATGTTTATAGAATTCTCACCAACAATCATCGCAAAAATTGCATAATATTAACAAAACAATGTACAAGTGTGTAGTGTTTTTCCCATACCCTTATTATCATAATCTGATGGATGATGGAATGGTAAAAGCGACAACGCTGAACATAAATCCGCGGCAACTCCATCATTTAAACATGTCTGCAACAAGGACCAACTCCAAAAACTTATTAACTAAAAGTATGCACTGCCTGTTATCACAATGGAGCAGCATTTATTTCTGCAGGAATTTTCTGTACATGTTCAATTTAATCCTAACTTCCATCATTAATTACATTGCTAACCATATGGGAAACCCCAAATACCACTGATAAAAATGTTATAAAAAGTATTGCTCTGAAGTACCTGGAAAGAAAAAACAATACATTAACAGATTTTTTATATCCCATAATACAAGTAAAGAATTTAATCCTAGAAACAATTAAGTCTACTCCATTCCATTACTGTGTATCTCAAAACCACAAGGGGTTTTGAGTTGCTTCAGCATTGAATTTTAACAGTCAATTTGCATCCATCAATCTATTAGTGTAAAGGATAATACCTAAACACTGACTCATGACGATGGAAAAAGTAACAGAAAATGTACACATTACTATGGATGAAGATGGCAAAGTTTATTTTAGAGATGAACATTTTCGTAATAATTTCTATGAGCGAAGTGCGAACAGATCAAAACAAGTTAATAAACCAAAGCAAAATTTATCAATTTTAGGTTATTTACACATCAGAATGACATATTTGACAGCCACAACTTGCGGTGTCGTTCGTCAACGTCCGACGAAGAGCGTCGTCCTCTGTAGTCTAGGGCGATCACCCGACGTCGAGCGATGGTCTACGAATGTAGCCCAGGCTTTGCTTAGTTCAAGCAACAGCCTCTCACAATCTTTATTCTGTAAACATAAGCATTTCTCAAATGTTAAATTGAACATGTTAGATTCATCATCATCATCACGTCCCCACCGAGAGGCACGAGCCTACCCTAACTAGTTAGGGCGATTAGACCTTAGTCAAACTACCCTGGCCCAGTGCGGATGCGTTAACTTCACATACACCTTTGAATTACTTCGCAGGTATACGCAGGATTCCTCACGATGTTTTCCTTCACCGTAGAAGCGTCAGATAAATGTACATATGAAATTCGTGAAACGAAAAACACATTGGCACGTGGCAGGATCGATCGCGGGCCTCCCGATTCTACTCGGAGCACAGTCCAGTGCCGAGGCCACAGCGCCACCGACGCTTATATTTGATTGCATGTTAAATTTTAGGAATGATTATTATTATATAAAAGGGATGCCCAAAAATGTATAAAACTGACGGTTAGCTCAGATTAGATATTGTAACCATACACAGTGGAGTGAGCAGAGCATGGAACTTTTCTATACATCCACGTAATTATTTAATAAAGGTTTTGTCTGATTTGTTTTTTATTAGGTGGTAGACCTGGTGGGTTATTATCTAAGAAAAAATCGATCACAATCGCCTTAAAATTAGTAATCACTGCAGCGTCAATAAAAGACTTCGTGTTGACTGTTTGACAAAAAATTGTAATGGATGCACTTTGACTGTCAAAATTGAAAGCAATCAGGATAGATTTTTGACTGTTACATAAGCAAGGGGCCGTTCCTTGCAAAAAGTCTACTTTTAGTACCTCAAAACAGTGTGAGAATAGGTACTTTACCTGTTGACTATAGGTCAACACTGACTAGTACATGTTGATGAAATTTAAACATTTTTCGGTTTTAATACTTTTACTGAAAAGACCAGTAATAGTCAAATTTACCTAGGGAGATCCTCCAGTAAGAGTTGACTACCCTTACTAGAGGATCTACTTTCCCGGGGTGCGATGTCAGACAATCTCCTTGTGGTGCACCCTGGGCAACCCGGCAGATTTTCTGCCGCGGGCTAATAGTCTGACGAGAGGACCCCCATATGGGGCGTGGGATGGCCGGGTTCAACCCGGCGGGCCACTTCGTGTGGCCACCCGCTTCATGCGGGGAAGGGCGAAGTCCCCTCTTCTTACGTTAAGAAGAGGTGTGGCGCTCGCTGGAAGCCGATCCCGGCGGCTACCGCTGGTGGTAGTAGGGTCGAGGCGAGTTTCTCGCTATGGCGCTTCGCGCCCGTTGGGGATTTCCACGAGCTTCGGCTCACCCGCGCGGCGGTGGATCCAGTGGTATCTGCCGTCGGGCAACCCGTTACCTGCACTGAGCGGGCCGGGGGCCCGGCGCACTGAACGTCAGGCCGCGTGGAAGACAACCACAGTAAAAAACCAGTTGCGGGGTGTAGAGCGGTGCAATTCTGCGCCGCTCCACAAAGCAGCAGAATCAGACGGAGAGACCGGCAACGGACATGTCACGGGCAGGGGGTCAGCGGGAATAAGGCCTGGCTGTTGTCCCCTTCCCTCTGTCTTGTGACGGACGGAGGAGTTGCTGGGGGGGTTTTTAGTGGGTAGGCCCGGGCCGGATACGGTCTGGGGAGTCCCACATATCCTCGTGGTTTGGCTCGACCACGAGGAATGCGTAAATGCATTTCCCCCCTCCCAAAAAAAAACGATCAACTTTCCCTGTAACATCTGTTTTAATGCCGAAATGACTGTCAAAGCAATAGGATTAAATTTTTTACTTATACAATAATCCCAGCAATAGCTTTTGCTTGCTTAGCTTTGCGTGTGTATATATCTTTGTCTTATGTATATGATCTACTTAATTGTTCTGCATCTAAAACCTTGTATTTAACATTACCAGTAATTAAGGCGCTATTTTCCATTTTCAAGCAGTTTCGATTTACTGTACCTCTACAAATATAAAACATACAGTTCTCAAATTCATATATGCTATTGCACATATTAAGTATCTAAATATTCTTAAAGACAGGATCATGAATCATGATTAATATTTGACTTGGTAGAAAAAATCCAAAGATCACTTTGGATGTTCAATATCTTCTTACAATTATCAACTATATTTCCTTGCAATAAAGCAGTCGCCATGCTTTAGTAGATTTCCTGGAAAACCTCGCCTTATTAGGAAAAAAATAAATATTTTTTATACTTACCATGTAAACTTGGACCTTCGCAGCACTTTAATAATACACTCAGTTTGATGTTTGGTATTTGCAATGTTTCCAGAATTGTCTATCACAAAATGAGACTTTGCTACCTTGTCTTCTAAAGGCATTTGGCAGCTTATCCTCTTCTTAGCTACTATTTCAGAAAAATCATTCCTCTTACATAATCTTTCTAATTGCTGGTAGTCCTCACTACAAAGAAGCAAAATAAAGACAATAATTAGCAACTTATTTTTATAAATGAAGTTTTACAACATTGTAATACAACAAATTTTTTAATTTTTTACACTTTATTTGGGAAAACAAACAGTAAACAAAGCAGATATCTATACTAATATTATAAAGAGGAAAGATTTGATTGTTTGTTTGTTTGTATTGAATAGGCTTCAAAACTACTACTATCAACTTATTTTGAGGAAAGTTGGTATAGGGATAGTTTGAGACCAGGGGAAGGACATAGGGTACCTAATTTTCCTACAGGAAAAAAATC
The DNA here is from genome assembly GCA_963935595.1 of Schoenobius gigantellus. NCBI lineage: Eukaryota > Metazoa > Arthropoda > Insecta > Lepidoptera > Crambidae > Schoenobius > Schoenobius gigantellus. The sequence goes on along the minus strand of OZ012540.1, from coordinate 67,970,399 downwards.
CCACGGGAAAACAAAAATAACGCGAGCGAAGTCGCGAGCGGAAAGCTAGTAACTTATATAACATTATTAACTTTGCAACCAGCATCGCTTACACGCTTACACATACTAACTATTTGTATAAACAATTTTTATTTTAATGGTATTATAAGAGACCACAAACTATAATAAAATCATATTCAGAAACTTACCATACAACAGTAATAATCTTATGCATAAATGTCAACATTTTGCCAGTTTCAAATAACAAAGGCACTTCCATTACAATATACCTATGTCCTGAGAAAAAATAAGACATGGCCATCTTCATCATAGCACTCTGAATTCGAGGATGTGTGATTGCATTGAGTTTTCTTCTTTTTTCAATATTGTCAAATACAATTTCTCCCAATCGGACTCGGTTTACTTTACCATCATGGTAAAGCACTTCATCCCCAAAATATGCCCTCAATTCTTTCCAAGCTTTCGTTCCTGGTTCTAAGACTGCAAAGTACAAAAACTATTAGAGTTTCAGTCAAACAAGTATGCTTTTTATTAATTTTCTGTATTAATCTATTCAATCTATCTTAATGCTATAAATCTTTAAGTCTACTTTTACAAAAGTAATTGTTGAAGAGAATAATATGTCAGAATTCTTTAATAGTTATTATTAAAATTGATATAGAATTGATTTATAATCTGGGGCCTTGTAGCACCAAAACCAAATTGTTACCATTCCCTTAAGCCGAAATTAGACTGTTCATCAAAAGTGATTCATTATTGCAATGAATAGTGAATGATGAACAGTGAATGCATTGTTTGTATAGCTGGAAGCATTTATCGCGAAGGCATATTCTGATGAGTGTCAATTTAGACATTTCATTTTCGGTCTTTCATCGATGAAGCATGAAAAGGAAAGCAAAAATGAACCGTCTAATTTTGGCTTTATGTTTTAACATCTGACAGCTGTCAAGGTTTTGCCAAAATGTATGGGAACAGACACATTTCTGATTAGTTGATATGAGAAATTTTTGGTTTGTTGATATTTGTTAAAAACATTATAATAAGTGCGATTGCCCCTCTGAACAATATTATCATCATCATCATTTCAGCCAAGAGACGCCCACTGTTGGACATAGGCCTCTCCCATGGATCTCCAAACCGATTGGTCCTGCGCTTCTTGCGTTCAGCAGCCTCCTGCGACCTTCACCAGATCATCGGGCCACGTTGTAGGAGGCCTACCAAATCTGTGTCTCCCAGTATGGGACCACCACTCGAGCACCTTTCATCTGAACAGCCGTCAGTCCCTTCAGCTATGTGTCCTGTCCTCTGTCACCTAATGTTTGCAATTTTTTGGGCTATGTCATTGACTTTAGTTCTTTTACTGGTCTCATCATTCCTGATTCTATCACATAGAGAAACCCTGAGCATAGCTTTCGCCATTGCCCTTTGAGTGCCTTTAGGTCTTCATATTAGGCCCATTAAAAGCTGCATTTCAGTTCCATATGTCATCACTTGCAACATACACACACATATATTATTAGGCTCTGACTATCCCAATCGAATCTTAAAATGTCCTCCAAACTACTTGTACCATGTGTCAAGGTCAAGCTCAGTAAAATATTTATTTTTTGCACAGTGGCACTAACCTTATGATCCCTCTCACTTTAAGTATTACATTCAATAATTTCATTTTCATTAAAATGTATCATTTTTTTGTGCTTATATTTTGTCATGTAAAGAACTGCTTCCTTTAATGGACTTAATTGTGCCTTTAATGGAGTACAGTAGATACTAATAATCAGTTGTACTAATAATAATATGTATTGATTGTAGTCATTGGTCATGTAGTTGAATGGTCATTGTCAGTCTTGTACAGACATTTCACCTTGCATTGTACACCACTATGTATTGGCAATCATAAGATATCTCTGGATAGACTCCAAAACTAGGTAGTATTTTGTCTAAATCTTCATGGTGGTATCAAAAACTTTGTCATTAGTTCACAAACACTTAACATAGAGGCAGATTATATTCCTCAGGTTTTCCTAGTCATCCCTTAGTTTACACCGAGTTCAAACTGCGACAAAATGCAGTGTTTTTGATTCCACAAAATTTCTTTAGTATGAACAGCAGTAGAAGTGCACACACTATAGGTACTACAAAAGTTAATAATATTCTTATTAGTTATCACTAATATTGGTCTGGTTATCCATTGACATAGGCCGTTTTAAAAATTATATCACTCTCTCCTGTTGTGCCACATCCTCTTCTATACCTCTGGGAAATTATCCTATTATCTTTTTAATGGTCTCTATGTTTGTGTTCACAGCTTGAGCTTACTACTGATCTCTAGTAGGGTTATTATATTCTAGTTATATTCTAGTAGGGTATTTTTAAGTTTCTTTGACAATTTACGTTTTCCCCCTTATTAAATATCCAGCGCATTTTCACAAAGTTTTTAATTATGCATTTTTCATCTAATACTTTTGTTTTTCATAAATTGTTGTAATTGTATATTATGGTTTTTAAAATTTAATTTTAAAAAACCAAATTTACATATTACAAGCTTCCAATCACATTAACTGTTTACACCTTTTGCTTCAAGTCAATTCTATAATAATTTATTCTATATTTAAATGCACAAAATCATAAAAACATTAAAGCACATTTTAATAACAGTCTTTCGGTCACAATAAACCCACCACCCTGCCACCCACTATGAAGCATGGATTTGGGCCCTGTTCCACCAAGCTGACTAAATGGGATTTTAACTTAACCTGTGATATTGTGGAGGTTTTTATTGTATAAACACCTATAAAATTTGTAGTTAAGTATATAAAAAAATCTTGCCTTTTCGAGCCACTTCATCAGCATCTATTACAGCTATTCCGTTTTCTCGAAATATAGACAGAACTGTACTCTTCCCAGTTGCAAGTCCACCAGTTAAACCGACTATAAACATTTCGAAGCAAAAAAAAATAGTTTGCTTTTTAAATCACTGTGATTGAGGTTTCTATTATAGTTTCCAAAATTCTTCACATAAAAATAATGAAAATCAACAAACTGGAAGTTCAATAATAATCAAAGAACTGTATGATTAAAGACCACGAAAGATGTAGAGCGAGAAATTCATTTTTTGAACATGTACACAATCAATCAGCCTTAACAGAAAGATCCCTTTGCGGCTTCGTCCTTTCACCAAAGAACATTAGGTTAGGCACAAGAACTATTGGAAATTGGATAAGTGAAGCCTTTATAAATTTTCTTATGTCAATGCACAAAATTCTAGATCACACATTAATTAAATATAACAAATCTTTAAAAATTATTGAATGAAATCGTGAAATCAATCACAAATCACAAATGTTGACTTTGACAGTAGAAGTAGAAATGTGTTGTGGTCCCCGCATATCGATCCCCGTGGTCCAAATTGAACTATTATGTTGGAAACATATTTACGTGTCGTGGCGTGTCGCGGTGCTTACTGTCGTGACGGTGAGTGTGCACACATAAGTGTCGTGTCGTGGCGTGCTCTAGCGTTATTTCTTTCATTTCTGAACAGAACTTCGCAGTGTTTAAACGTATACATAATGTTTTCCTCAGATTGGGATAGTGATTTTGATGAAGACCTTCAATTTCTATTAGCAATTAAACTTCTTGAGTACAAAAAAAGATAAGAAGGTACTGGGTTCACCCTATAAACAGAGGGAGACAGAAAAACCGGCCAAGTGCGTGTCGGGCCACGCGCAGTGTAGGGTTCCGTAGTTGCAAATGCCAACTTTGAGTTCACACTCACACCTTACAACATGTTGCTATTAAATTGGGCATTATTATTATTAGTAAAGCTGCAATGATTTTATATTTCCTTAACTTCACGTGGTTCGTAAATTTATATTCAATACTAATTTTCAATGAAATTTAGTTTTCCAAGTTCATTTTATAAGTTGGTCTTCTATAACTTTTTAGTTTGTACTTAGTACTCAACTCTGATAGTTTTCCTTTAAACTTCGTTATATATACTACTGTTGTAATTTTTTTCACGTGTCAATATTGAACCGTTTAGCAGATAGAGGGCCCGGACACTTACCTCTACCAAAAATGTGCACTTTAAAACCAAATATTTCAGAAACGGATCCCTAAGTCGAAAAATGGTGTTCTGAACCTTACATTATTTTTAAAGACCTATTCAACAATACCCCACACGATAGGTTAGTCGAGAAAAAAAAAATCCTCCCACTTTACTTGTATGGGAGCTACCCTAACAAAAAAAAATTTTAAATATTTTTTTTACCGTTTTTCTGGCATGAATAATATACATATCCATACAAAATTACAGTTTTCTAGTACTAATAGTCTCTGAGTAAAACCGCGGACAGACAGACAGACAGACATGGCTAAACTATAAGGGTTCCTTGTTTACTACGGAACCCTAAAAAGGTGAATTTCATCGTCTTGTTAAGCAATTAGGGAGAACAAAGCACAATTTGAGGAAATCCATTCGCTAATTGAAGGAGTTACTATTTACAATTTGTGTCATATAAAACTTTTCGTTGACGTACAAGTTCAATAAGCTCTTCAAACATTTTTCAGAAATACGCCGCAAATAACATAAAAAGGAGTCCTCTAGATGTTCGCGTCACGAGCCACGCGCCCGGCATAGAAACATATTTGCCTGTTATGTCGTGTTGCGTCATAACCCCCACCACCGTTCTGGCGCAATCGGTGGCCAGCAGTCGGCGCCACGACAGAAAGCGTCGCGACACGCTACAACATATTTACGTGTCGTGGCGTGTCGTGACGCGCCAGTAGGATATCGGGTTCGTATATTTAATATGGTTAGGAGCATATTTGTATGTCGTGTCGTGTCGCGACGCTTTCTGTCGTGTCGCCGACTGCTGGCCACCGATTGCGCCAGAACGGTGCGCGTGGCTCGTGACGCGAACATCTAGAGGACTCCTTTTTATATTTTATTTGCTGCGTATTTCTGAAAAATGACTGCAGAGCTTATTGAACTTGTACGTCAACGAATAGTTTTATATGACACAAAGTGTAAAGTAACTCCTTTAATTAGCGAATGGATTTCCTCAAATTGTGCTTTGTTCATTCTAAAGTACTGATAAAATTTTTCTTCGTCACTCTCTAATTCCTTAACAGGACGATGAAATTCACCTTTTAAAGGTTCCGTAGTAAACAAGGAATCCTTATAGTTTCGCCATGTCTATCTGTCTGTCCGCGGTTTTACTCAGAGACTCTTAGCACTAGAAAGGGCTCCGGTCGACTATGTCCAGAGTGTTAAACAGACTACAGTAATAATTTTTTTTTAGTGTAGCTCCCATACAAGTAAAGTGGGAGTAATTTTTTTTTCTCGATTAACCCATCGTCTGGGGTATTGTTGAATAGGTCTTTAAAAAATAATGTAAGGTTCAGAACACCATTTTTCGATTTAGGGATCCGTTTCTGAAATATTTGGTTTTAAAGTGCACATTTTTGTTAGAGGTAAGTATCCCCCCCCCCCCTCTATCTGCTAAACGGTTATATATGGACACGTGAAAAAAATTACAACAGTAGTAGGTATACAGGGTGTCCCAGAAGCCGACGTCAAGCCGAAAGCAGGCGGTAGACTAACTCATATATGTTATCAGAAAAATATACAAAAAATCTAAGTCACCTATTTTAAAAAAAATCTAGCATTAAAAAAAATGGATAAAATGTACACCCTGTGACGGTTTTTTCACTGTTGTTGCTACAATTCTTGACTTTTCTAAACATTTTCTTTTGTTTTGTAATCCTGAATAATGTTTCTGTATACTCTAATCTAAAATTTAAAGCCAGCTGCTCCAAATTAGAAGAATATGCCATTTTTATCTAAATTAAATATTCAAAATTAAATGTAGGGTACACTGCGCGTGGCCCGACACGCACTTGGCCGGTTTTTTTGTCTCCCTCTGTTTATAGGGTGAACCCAGTACCTTCTTATCTTTTTTTTGTACTCAAGAAGTTTAATTGCAAAGAGAATTTGAAGGTCTTCATCAAAATCACTATCCGAATCAGAGGAAAACATTATGTACGTTTAAACACTGCGAGGTTCTGTTTAGAAATGAAGGAAATAACGCTAGAGCACGCCACGACACGACACATAAGTGTGCACACTCACCGTCACGACAGTAAGCACCGCGACACGCCACGACACGTAAATATGTTTCCAACTTAAGGCTAGAAACATATTTACGTGTCGTGGCGTGTCGTGACGCGCCAGTAGGATATCGGGTTCATATATTTAATATGGTTAGGAGCATATTTGTATGTCGTGTCGTGTCGCGATGCTTTCTGTCGTGGCGCCGACTGCTGGCCACTGATTGCGCCAGAACGGTGGTGGGGGTTATGACGCGACACGACATAACAAGCAAATGTGTTTCTATACCGGGCGCGTGGCTCGTGACGCGAACATCTAGAGGACTCCTTTTTATTTTATTTGCTGCGTACTTATTTCTGAAAAATGACTGAAGAGCTTATTGAACTTGTACGTCAACGAAAAGTTTTATATGACACAAAGTGTAAAGTAACTCCTTCAATTAGCGAATGGATGGATTTCCTTAAATTGTGCTTTGTTCATTTTAAAGTACTGATGAATTTTTTCTACGTCACTCTCTAATTCCTTAACAAGACGATGAAATTCACCTTTTTAGGGTTCCGTAGTAAACAAGGAACTCTTATAGTTTCGCCATGTCTGTCTGTCTGTCTTTCCGCGGTTTTACTTAGAGACTATTAGTACTAGAAAGCTGTAATTTTGTATGGATATGTATACCATTCATGCCAAAAAAGTGGTAGAAAAAAATATTGAAAAAAAGCTCCCATACAAATAAAGTGGGAGTAATTTTTTTTCTCGACTAACCCATCGTGTGGGGTATTGTTGAATAGGTCTTTAAAAAATAATGTAAGGTTTAGAACACCATTTTTCGATTTAGGGATCCGTTTCTGAAATATTTGGTTTTAAAGTGCACATTTTTGTTAGAGGTAAGTGTCCCCCCCTCTATCTGCTAAACGGTTATATAGGGACACGTGAGAAAAATTACAACAGTAGTATATATATAACCAAGTTTAAAGGAAAACTATCAGAGTTGAGTACTAAGTACAAACTAAAAATTTATAGAAGACCAACTTATAAAATGTACTTGGAAAACTAAATTTCATTGAAAATTGGTACTGAATATAAAACGAACCACGTGAAGTTAAGGAAATATAAAATCATTGCAGCTTTACTAATAATAATAATGCCTAATTTAATAGCAACATGTTGTGAGGTGTGAGTGTAAACTCAAAGTTGGCATTTGCAACTACGGAACTCTACACTGCGCATGGCCCGACACGCACTTGGCCGGTTTTTCTGTCTCCCTCTGTTTATAGGGTGAAGGTACTGGGACCTTCTTATCTTTTTTTTTGTACTCAAGAAGTTTAATTGCCAAGAGAAATTGAAGGTCTTCATCAAAATCACTATCCGAATCAGAGGAAAACATTATGTACGTTTAAACACTGCGAGGTTCTGTTCAGAAATGAAAGAAATAATGCTAGATCATGCCACGACACGACACATAAGTGTGCACACTCACTAACTCAAAGCGAGCACTCGCTATCGTTATCATGACATTAGAACAATAGTTTTAATGTCACAGATGACATTAGAGCTATTGTTCTAATGTCACGAAGCGATAGCGAGTGATCGCTATGAGTTAGGCGGTAGCCCCCCCCCGGCCCGAATTGAACCGACATGTGCCAACGAAAGCAATGTGACGTCATGAGTGACGTCATGAAGCGGTGCTATCAGTCATGAAGTTATAGATAAAGATGATGGAGACCACATCTTGAATACCTATTTGAGGCAATACCTCAGTATCGCTATCTCATTAGGATCTGTTTGAGGACCCAGATAGTCGCAGTCGCTCCGAATTATTCATCGCCGCTACTTGTATTTCGTTAATAACTTTAATTCGCAAACTTGTTTGTTGTAGTTGTTTCATCACTACTACGTTCGTTTTTTCCTACGCAATGCCGCGTTTAAGTGAATTCTCCCCAGCACACATTGCTGCAGGCCTAGCACGGCGCGTGAACTACAGAAGAGAAAGTGACTAATCCTCGTCCCGTCGCGCTTCATTGTTATATGAGAGAGCGAGAAGAAACAGGTTATTTGTCTCATGTCCTATTTTGTCCACGGTCCGTGCTACAGCTGCTGACATTCATTATTACTATGGAGTGAGATAAGGAAGTGCTCGAGCTGCGCGTGAAGCTTACATTTCTGCGTTTCCTAACCGGCGTCCGGTGTCATCTGCCCGCAACTTCCAAGAAACCCACAGAAGGTTGTCCATTACTGGACTTGGATCAAATATTAGAGAGAGCCGCGAGCTACCGCAAGTAATCATTGACGTCTCTGTCGAACAAGCGGTACTGGCTGACCCAAGTGTTAGAACTAGACGACTTGCGCTACGTCACGGCATTTCTCAAATCTGCGTGGCGCATTTTGAGGAAGGAAGGGCTACATCCTTATCATTACCAATAGTGCAACGTCTGCATGAAGACGTTCATAGGCGTCCAAGGTGCGTGATGTCTACTTGGATACTAAGAAAAACGAGAGAAAACCTCAACTTCCCTAAAAGGATACTGTGGATGAACGAGGCAAGATTTACAAGAGACGGTATCGCCAATTGCCGTTTGCACAAATGGTGTCCTAAATGTCAAAATCCAAGACTAAAACGTTCATCGACATTCCAAGTTAGACATTTAATAAACATTTGGGCTGGACTATTCGACGGCATGGTAATTGGACCAGTGATATTGCCGGCAGCTTCGACCGGTGAAAGTTTTTTAAGACTGCTACGAGACTGGAGCTGTTGGAGGATGTACCATTGGCTTTATTACGTGTACGAAATCGTATGTATCTGCAAATGGATGGAAGTCCTGCTCATAATGCCAGAGATGTGCGGTCGCTTTTAAACGAAAACTACCGGCCAGCAAGGACCGGTAGCGTGGCCTGCGCGTTCACCCGATGTGACGCCTCTAGACTACTTCTTCTGGGCGACCACAAAGCAACGCGTCTACAGCACCCCAATCGATAGTGAGGCTGATTTGCAAGACCGTGTAGGTAGTAAGCTGTTCGAATGCCATTAGTAATGAGCCCAAGATGATAAGGAGAGCAACACAAATGCCGTGATAGCACATCAACAGCACGGCTAGAGCGAATATGTACTATAGCTGCCATAGTTAGGACAAGTCCTTATTTTATTCATTTAAATTTAATTAAAATATGAAAATTATGAGGGCGCATTTGTCAAAATTGAAATCAGCGTAATGATTTTATCGATACAATTATTTTCGCAAGTGCAAGACAGAGTCAGAGATGGTCCATTAATTGTTTTGCGGTATGTCCTTTTTACTAAAGGTTACGTTAAGAAACAAGGGCGAATAACATAAAGTATCTTAATTAAAGTTACCGATATTTGTTTTCTTGGGGTACAATAAATGGGGTGATAAAAAAGATCACTGGAATTGTTTACAGTGCAAAATAGCACGATATGTATGTATTGGTTTTGGTTACTTTTTTAGTTTAGCTTTGTGACATAAACGTTGCAGAGAGCACTATTGTAGTACTAAAAAGCGTTTCTGGACACTAACATTTCAACTATAGTACTGATTTATCACCATGAGAGCCTCTATGTAATGACTAGCTTTTGCCCGCGACTTTGTCCGCGTGAAGATTTTTTATTGATACCCTTTACAAATCCGTTCTTAGCGGATGTCTACACCCTTTAAGGAACCTACCTGCTAAATTTCAAGTTATCGTTATCTAAAACTAATTATTAAATTGTGTTTAATAATTAGTTTTAGATAACGATAAAATATTTATTGGTTATTATGAAACGCCGTGTATAGATTAAATCAGTGATAATTTGATAAAACTAAGGCGTTTTCGGGGTTCTGTAAAGCGTTTATTATAAGACCATATTTGTGCTAATCATGAACACTAATTAGAGGCTCCATAACGTTCTCTGGACCTTATAGTACCAAATTTTGCTACTTGATAATATGATAATGTGGACGAACTCGTCATTCGACTCATAAACTTTATAGGTTTTTGTTGATATGACATTTCTTCTGAGAGAGACGATAACTAAGCATTCCATGGATTCACCTTGCGGGTGCCGGGTCCATGGCGTTGCAGAGAAAAGAGCCAAAGAGCAGTGCCTGGGGCTTACGACCCAGGTGCAGTGCAGGTTTAAGTAGCTACTGTACAATGCATCAACATTCACCTTCACCACACCGGCTCCTCTCTCTGCCTAACCATATTTACGATTCCGTCAGTGCCGCCTTTGTTACGCGGTTTAGTATTGAGGTATAGGTATAAATAGGTATGTAATTAAATGAATGTAAAACAAATAACAACAAACTGAACCGCCGAAAAAACTAAAAAGCAAAAACACTGAAAAGTTAAAAGTAATATAAGAATAGGTACAGACAAAATCACACTTCTATATTGAAGTCGGTGACAAATTTTAACACTTTCTAGGAGATCATCGTTTGGCACCGACTTCAATATAGAAGTGTGATTTTGTCTGTACCTATTCTTATATTATTTTTAACTTTTCAGTGTTTTTGCTTTTTAGTTTTTTCGGCGGTTCAATTTTATGTTAAAAAGTTTTTTTTTTGTGACTTTCAATTATCCCCCGTTTTTTACCTTTAGCGTTGGAATTGTTTTTTCAAATTTATATGGGACTACCCTCATCGTATACCCTTTCCAATAAAAAAAGAATCATCAAAATCATCACTCTGTAAAAAGTAATGCGTGGTCATTGATCACAATTAGTGAGTAAATCAACAATAATTTCCTGTTTTCCTACCCTTAGGGTAGGATTTTTTTTTCAAATTTAAATGGGACCATCGCCGGTGTATACCCTTTCCAATAAAAAAAGAATCATCAAAATCGGATCACTCTGTAAAAAGTAATGCGTGGTCATTGATCACAATTAGTGAGTAAATCAACAATTATTTCCTGTTTTCCTACCCATAGGGTAGGAATTTTTTTTCAAATTTAAATGGGACCATCGCCGGGGTATCCCCTTTCCAATAAAAAAATAATCATCAAAATCGGAGTGCTCTGTAAAAAGTTATGCGTGATCATACATAAAAAATATACGCGTCGAATTGAGTACCTCCTTCGTTTTTTCGTCGTTAAAAAAGATAATCTACAATTTTTGACAGAATTATTTTTGCTTAAAACTCACCGCTTACTCGTAGTTGAGACATGCAAAAACCCGTTTAAGGTTTATGCATATATTTAACCATAAATGCGTTTTTGCATGTTAATATCACAAGTAGGATCAATGGTGCCTTTTGTCAATTAATTTATAATAGTAGTATTCTTAACATTCAAACCAATTTTTAGCTCCAATGAGAATTATTGTAACCTTTAATGTCTTATTTGGCCGGAGTAATTTTAGAAATAATGGCTCTAATGAATGATATCCGAAAAAATGCAGTTTGTCATTATTTTTAGAATTGATTTTTTTAGAATAATATTTGAAATGTTTTAAATAAAAAATATTTTTAGTACTTCGCCTTGTCCGCCTATGTATTAAGTAATATTTGACCCTGTATGTAATTGTTTTATACTAAAAATAAGTTCAATTTATGTATCATAAAAATAAGCGGCGTCTTAGGTTTTGCGCCACTTAATTAACATGTATTATAATTGTTATTTTCATTTTATCTTTGTCTCGGTTAAACACAATCACCATTTCAACTTCCCGTTGTGTTGACTGATAGAGAATGCCTTGCTGCATTAAGTCCGCCCTTTGTATATTAGTGTAATAAAGACTGTTATAAATAAATTAGCTGTGCCGGCAAACTACGTTTTGCCATAATACTAAATAGTTTACGACCTATTCTCAGACCTACAGAAAAAATCATAAAGATTGGTCAAGTCGTTTCGGAGTAGTTCGTTAACAAACACTGTGACACGAGAATTTTATATATTAGATAAATAAGAATGAATGAATTTAATTCGTACCGGAAATTAGTCGACTTTGAAAAGAAAAAATGATGATGTCCTCCTTGACGTATCCGCCAATGGCGAAAAACTGGCTAATTATGTTTTGAGCGGAGATGGCTAGCAAATCCAAATTTAGTCTTAAAAGTCCTGTTACACGGTTGACAGTGCAACTGGCCTGATGAGTCGTATGTGTATCGATAAGTGGGTTTATGGCGGTTCTATTTGATAAGACGCTTAGCATCCAGATCATCCAAGCGTCTACTCTCAAGGGTGGTAGAAGCATCAAAGACCGTTTTACGCCACTGAGGCCTCTGTTTTGCAAGCATTTCCCAGGAATCTAGAGGGATGTCGCAGGCAGTCAAGAAAAAATAATGAAAATGTGTATGTACCTAAATGAATAATTATACAATGAATGACCTATACATAATATGTTACTGTAAAATCCCGAACTATGGTAAATCCTAACATTTTCCAGTAAAACATAAGACTTGCCAACTCTTAATTTTTACCATCATACACGCGGTAAATCTTAGAACTTATCACCAAAACGCGGTAAATGTTGAAAATATTCTCAAGAGGATCATACGGGCTGTTTTCCATATAAACCGAGCCCCCTGTTTCCTTCCTGAATAATGGCAATAGTTGCTCTATTTTTTACAAAAAAAAGCAATGACTAGAAATGCATGTTTGTAAAGGTCTTTATCCTTCAAAATACCTAAAAAAATGGCCAGATTTTCTGCAGTATTCAAACATCCAGCAAACAAATTGTCGAGATTAAACGAAAAGGGAAAAATAGCCAAAGCCTTTCTTAAATTTTTAATACAAAAAGTAACTAAATCGGTCTAGTTTTAGACGAGAAAACAAGGGACTACGAAACGTCTATTTTATGTACTTTTTAACCGACTTCAAAAAAGGAGAAGGTTCTCAAGTAGATGCGTAACATATGCATTTAATTTTTTTGTATGTATGTTACGTAATTACTCCGCCAATTGTAGACCGATTTCCAATTTTTTTGTACCTATTCGATAGTGTACTCTTGCGGTGGTCTCAATGTCACCAAAGTCGGGAGCAGATGATGGGCTCCCAGGAAAATCGAGGGGATCCCTTAAATTTCATAGGTACATCGTACTTCCAACGCGAATTTACTGTTTTTCCTAAACTATTCAGGTATTTGCATCTGGTAATAATGTACCGGGGTGATGATAGAAGGATCCTAACATTTAGGAGTTAGCACGTATGGACCCTTTGTCGTATTTTTTAAATTACTTTGGTAAGCTGGTGTAATTTAATTCAATAAAAGCATGAAAATAAAAAGAATTTATTAAATATTAAAAAACCGACTTCAATAACACTTAAAAGTAAAAAAATAATAAAAGAATACAGACAAAATTACATTTCTATCTTGAAGTCGGTGCTAAATACGATGTCTGAGCTGGTTGTCTCTATCGTACGTTGGTTCGTTTGGGGGCACAGCGCGACGGTAATACATTTAATCTTACAAAAATCTTACATCTTACAAAAATCTATGTTTGAATTCTCCCGCCCTTAGGGTTTCCTCTTAAGGCGCATAAAAATGGGGTCTTTTTCAGATTTGTTAAATATTTACTTAATTTCTTAAATACCAAATAAGACAATAAATATTGATTTAGTTACCATAGCCAACGTAGGCGTTTGTGAGAAGATATTTTTTGGTTTTGATTCGTTTGGTTTTTATATTAAAGGTGTTTTAAAATTTTGTTTTATTAGATACTAAAAAATAAATAAATAGTGTTAAACTGACGGGCGATTTAAGTACAATAAAGTAATTAACGATTTAAAAATTCCTAATATTTTAGAATAATGACAATTACAAATGTATTATCATAATGATAATTTATTAACAGATTCTAAGGCTCTGACTGATAGTTAAATTGAAAAAAAAAAACAAAGAAATACACATTGTTTTATCCCCATAACCAACATTTACCAACCGTCTTTGGTAAAACCTAGCATATCCCAAACTCTAATGGTAATGGTAAATCCTAAGATTTACTAGCAAAACCTAAGATTTGCCGATAAACGGTCTTCCAGTAACTCATACAAATAAATAAAATTGAAGTGTCTGTTTGTAATTACAAAATAACAAGTTTTTACTAAATGGGTATGAAATAGTATGAATGTATATCGGGTACCAATAACAAAAACACAATCTATACTACAAATAAATAAAATTGAAGTGTCTGTTTGTAATTTCAAAATAACAAGTGTTGACTAAATGGGTATGAATGTATATCGGGTACCAATAACAAAAACACAATTTAATTTTTTTTGTATGTCTGTCTGTTTGTTCCCGCTAATCTCCGGAACGGCTGGACCGATTTTGACGGGACTTTCACTAATAGACAGCTAATTATATAAGGTATAACATAGGCTTATTATATTTTTTAAAGACCTTGATACTTTTTATCAAGGTCTTTAAAAAAAAACAAAAGTTACTATTCCACGCGGACGAAGTCGCGGGCACAGCTAGTATATTAATATAAACTTGTTCCTGAAATACCAATTCTCATCAAAACAGTATCCGTAGTTCAGTAGTAGAAAAGAGAAAAACAAACATACACTCACAATAACCTTAAAGAAACATTTTAAAATATCACATTCGAATTGAAATTATAAGAGCAATCCGGAAATTGTTAAGCGAAGTCACGACTTTTATCCTACAGAATTTCAGTTTTTCTGTTAAAACACACGATAAGTGGTCGCCCAAAATTAACCTTGACATTGCAACATAAAGTTCAAAATCAAACGAGCGGGTCGGGGACACGCGGGTTGCGGATTTGTGGGCGGGCAGCGCGTGGGAGGCGGGGCATAATGTCAGGTGGTGAGCTCCCAGCCCTAACGTACGGCACTTTGCAGTAAGTCATCGAATGGAACAGTTATCATGAAATAAAAACAATGACAGCAATTATTTTATAACTAAAGTGCACGAGTGTAAGTGGTGCTCGAGAATGTATGAAATGGATGGAGGCAATCGTGTAAGGTGCTCAGGTTCAGGGGTGGAATCAGGAGCAGCATCGGCTAACGATGGGTCATCGCCGTCTTCAGCAAACAGCTCGGATCTATTCCTATATGATGACTCTTCCATGTCCGATGGCAGTTTGTATGCGAGCGATCAAGAAAACCATTCTACACCAAGAAGAAGGTAGGTAACTAAGTTATTTCAATTTAATGATGTATATATTATTTTGAATTTCATTAAGGATTTTTATACATTGTTTATCAATTTTTATGATTTTTATTTGACCTCATTGATGCCTGCCTCTGCCTGCTTTGTTAAAAGTTCAGAAATGATGATGCCGTCCAGTAAGTTGTCCACAAAGAGACACTCCAATCTATAGCTCTTTACCTATATAATAAAACAGGAAGCTGATTTATAGCAGAAGTGTTTTATTTAAAGTAAATGGCCTCATTGTTATGTTTCTCTTAGCGAATTTATGCAATAGTTTTGTTGAGCGTTCAAATTTGGTTTGCGAATTGTTTACATATTCTGAAATCTCATAATTTTATTGGTTTAATTTTGCCAATACAATGTGATGCATTTTTGGATAATAACATTTAAAAAGATTATTAAATCATACATATTAGCAATAACTCTTTTTTTTTTAAATTTGTATCTATACTTACTAATATTATAAAGCTGAAGACTTTGTTGATTGTTTGTTTGTTTGGTTTAACGCGCTAATCTTAGGAACTACTGATTCATTTTTTTTGTACTGGATAGTCCATTTATCGAGAAAGGCTATAGGCTATATAACATCACGCTACAAGTAATAGGAGCGGAGCATCAAAGAAAAATGTTACAAAAACGGAAAAAATGTACAAAATATTGTTATTTTCCGACATCCACGCGAACGAAGTCACGGATACAGTTAGTAATTTAATAATATTCATATCAAATTACGGAATCTAATAACGGATTCTTTCAAAATTTGATATTTTCTTGTTTATTCTAGTAAAACCCAATAAACTTAGAAGAGCACCACGTAGCCTAGTATAAATATAAATAAATAAAAAAGGACTGCAAAAATATTGAAGTACTTATAGGTCTTGCAATTTGCTCATGATGCATTAAAACCACTTAATGTTCCGTGTAACCTTCAATTGTAGTGAATTTTCATCAGAAACTTGTCACGAATAGGACCAAAAAATTACTGAATGATTGTTTTTAATGTAAATAGCACTCGTTTTGTTTTGTTGGATAAAATAACCGTGGCAAATGTACTCTAGGTTGGACTGCCGGAGATTATACAGGAGACGGTCGCGCTGTCCCCAGCAACAGATCCAGCAGCGGCAGGCTGCCAACCTGCGCGAGCGCCGTCGCATGCAATCAATTAACGACGCCTTCGAAGGGCTCCGGGCGCACATCCCCACGCTGCCGTACGAGAAACGCTTGTCCAAGGTCGACACTCTCAAGCTGGCCATCGGCTATATCAGCTTTTTGGGAGAGTTGGTAAGTTTTGACACCATCGCCAGTGTAGGACTTTTAACGACCTAGCAAAATCAAGTTTAAAGGAAGCACTCCTTTAAACTTGACTGGTTTCGTTGTATGACACACCATAATTTTCTTATTTCGTGGACATCTCAATATTTACCAACATCAATTTTAGAATAACTGATGAACTTAATCCTAAAACTCAAATACATTCATAAGCAAAGTTTCATAACCTGTTTCGAAAATGGATCTTGTTTCACTGTTTCGTAATCAATTATCAAACAACACTTTATTTTTCCATTTTTAATACAAACCAATAATAGTTGGTAGTTTAAATTCCAAATTTATAATTTGACAACGTTGTACAGTAAATATTTTAGAGTTAATTGACATTTTAAATTATAAACGGCAAAATTATCATCATCAAATTATATTCATGGAGATGTTATTCACGCCACACATTTAGCTTTCAGTATTCAGTTTAACACATTGTTTGTTTGTGATTTTAGCATTCAGAGGAGATACTAATAGAGCGGGCCTTATTAATTTATTATGGAATATGGCTGGCTGTTGTTATTATGTTTTATTATGTTTCAAAAAGCATTGTTTTGATAATGTCTACGAAATAGTAGCACTACGGTCTACGACGATCGTAGCATCTACGTTACGGCCTAGGAAATGTAACGCCATCCGTAGCGGATTCTAAGCCTAAAAATATTTCATACGTTTTCGTTCAAAATAAGGAAGTTATCTTGTATTTATCAAAGGCTTTGGTGATTGAATGACTGACTGACTGTAGAGCCCAAACTACTGGAGATAAATGCATGAAATTCGGTACAGGGGTTCGTTTTGGCTTGCGTAAGTAAAACTAAGGAAAGATTTTTCAAAATTCCTACAAAGGGCTGAAAATCCCTACCATAAAAATATGAAGAAAAAAAAATGACGAAGCCAATGAAGTAAAACAACTTGGCGGGCGTAAAATTCGCCTGTCAAATCTGTACATACTTAAGTATCACTTAAGTATCACACATAATGTCATATCACTGGAAAATGCCCGTGAAAATTTTTGCTTATTTGTTGAATGTTCTCATTTTATTGCACAATATAATACAGTAACATTTTTAATTCATTATAAATTTTTATGAAATCTGTAAAATTTCTGAATTGGTTGTTGATATGTAGCTTTTATTACAAGCGAGTGTTCTACTTTGATTATAATTAATTAAATTAATAAAGTCAAAAGAAAACAATAAAGGTGAAATGTAATTCGGGTTACTTAATCCTTTATTTGGGTTTATTTGTTTGTTTGTCCAAATATGTTAAGACTTAGGAATCTAACTGTCAACCATTTAACACTATGAATATAGTAACTAGTTTTGATGTTGGTCTTTTCTTTTTTTCTATTCCATGTGTAGTGTTAAGGAGTCTAAATGGGTCGACCGATGATCAAAAGTAAGAAATAAGAAGATGGTTATAAGTTATTGACCATCTTGGTCAGTAGAGCGCACTGCATCCAGGAAAACTTGCCGTGGGTTTGTTTAGGCACATAGTGATTCCCCGACGCAATGGATCTTAGAGCATTTAGCCAACAATGGATAGGGTAAAAGTAAGAATTATTTCCTACTTTTCAAAGGGCAGTATGTATATTATATCGTTTTTTTTAATTCGTTAAACCAGCCATTCCCATTCCTATACAGTTTGACAACAGCTTAACAGCTGTCAAATGTCAAATTACATATGGGACCTTATGGAACCGCTATCGATTTGCTTTGGATAAAACGTTCGTTAATAGTGCGATTGCACCTCTGGAGAGATTTGCAATGTTCTCTTTTGGTATTCGTAATCGTACAAATTACACGCGCACGAAGTCGCGGACAAATGCTAGTATTTCTATAGAAACGAAAATTAAGTGTATCCGGGCCGAATACATATAGAAAGGAAAATATTCTGAAGCACGTAGTTTTGTCAACTCGTTTGTAGATCAAGGGTATTGGTGAAGTAATGACAGTCACATCAAAAGTGGTTATGATTAATTTTAAGCCTACCTAATAAGCTCCCCATGTCTATCAGTCGAAAATACGGCTACGAGAGTACATAAAACTTTTGGCATTACTCCTTCCACTTGATGATGTGGAACTAACTTTCAACAAGACGAGTATTTCGCTGTTATTGCTGTGCTCTGACGTTACTTGACGCTAGTTGTAGTAACTCATGTGACGTGTGCACTTATTTACTAAGTAATTAAAGCTTTGACCCCTTGTCCTCAAAATGAAAATATTTGGTTCAGGTACGGGCCGATAGAACCTCGTCGGAGTCGATGCTGACTGGCCTGAACAGCATGCGCAACAAAGAGGAACAGACCAAAGTTATTATTAGAGGTAAGTTATTAACTTTTGAAAAAATAATTAAGCAAAGACTTTAGTTCCATACCGCAGACAAGGTCTTTTTATATTATAAAGGTATATAGTTTATCTAGTTTTTATAACGAATTTATCATATCTCAAATAACACCACTATGCTCTGTGTGCTATGCAGCTTAAACCAAATGGAAGTCAATAAATAATGGATATATTTTTTAAGGATAGATTATACTATACAAAGTAGGATACTTGTAGGATAAGAAAACTTTCGGTCTCTCAGTTCGTCCTTCCTCCATGCTACTTTTGGCCCTTCATCATCCTCCTCAATACACTGCCACTGGGGTCAATTGGCTAGATGACACAAATATTTTATTTGCTTTAATAGAAGCTCATTCATATGTATAATAAACAGAACGAAAAAAATCGGTTTTCGAATAACTATAAAAACAACCAAGATATAAGATATTAAAGAATTTTCTCCATCTCTTTCTAGCAAAACGGCAACTTAC
This sequence comes from Schoenobius gigantellus, assembly GCA_963935595.1. NCBI lineage: Eukaryota > Metazoa > Arthropoda > Insecta > Lepidoptera > Crambidae > Schoenobius > Schoenobius gigantellus. The sequence goes on along the minus strand of OZ012540.1, from coordinate 67,951,043 downwards.
AAGGAGTTTATATGGCCGTACTCAACAATGACGTCACGGTTGAAGTCGGATCTCTCTGTCTAATCGCCTTCAAATTAACAACTTGTATCTAATGTATCATGCTTGTATCTAATGTATTTCTAAGCCGATTTTAATTCTAATTTCACAGGACTGCATCTTTTTCCACGATATTTTAATATTTAATGACGAGACGTTAAAATTAGAACTCAGTCATCATCCCTATTCATGAGCGAACCTGCAGTCTGCAGTATTAGCAAATTATAAAACATACTCCATATAAAACAAAGAGCACATAACCATTTTTCTAAGCGTGTAATAAAATTATAACAAAATAATGAACATGCAAGGTTTATATTATATAATAATAATAATAATTTTATTATGTCAAATACAATTAAAATTAAAATACATTAAAATACAATAATAATAACAATTCTTGATGTAAGGTGTTCGTGTAGAATGCAAAGTGTGCCATATACCTAGATAATCGTTAGGTATCGTGCGTGTATTATTCAAATACTTTGTGGAAGTTTCCATTAAAATAATAAAGAAAGAAAAATATTGGTTCATTTAAATTTTAATTTCTTCAAGCTGAGCGTATCTATGAATATGAAATCTATAGACGCACTATGTATGAACAGAAAAAAAATCTATACTTACAAATCGTAAAAAAATATAGTAGAAAATAAATGTACATCCGACAGTCAATCGTTACAATTTCATCAAAAATGCACTGTTTACCCATTCATCGGCAGCAATCGAGCGTGAAGAGTGCGGTGCCAGGCGACCCCATCCCGCCGATGCACCTTTCGACGACCCCTCTGCCCCCACTGGGGTAATTAGGTGTTGTTCGGTTATTGCGGAACTTAATGCGAATTCATTAGTTGTGCTTTTGTAATGAACGTCATTATCAACGCTAGTCATCGTACTCAAAATCGTGTATCGATCTAATAGCATTTGGTCCTAGAACAGATGCAGCGCTAATAAACAATCCAAAAATACACAAAAAACGTTGATAAAAAGGTGACAAACGAAACAAACTGAAGTCGTTGTACAAAATAAATTTGTTTATTGTACACCATTAATCGCACATACGAGTAATTTGTCTGAAACCGATGTATTAGGCCATAAAGAGCTTTTGACTGAAGTTATGCACTTCAATTGACCTTTCGAGTTGCTTGTCTGTTCTTCTCGAGAAGGCTCTCAATTTCCGAACAGGTGTAGAGTCAGCTTTTTTTAATTCCTACTTGCATTTGCAGACATCTTGAGTATATTCAGGATGTATTCACATACAATATTTTGCTTTGTTTTGACGTCAATAAGTGCCTGTAAAGGCCTATGTTGAATAAAGATATTTGAATTTGAAAAAATTATATTAAAATCCATGAGCTAAGGTTTTGCTTGCCCGATGCAATATCATGAATGATGCGAATGTGTCATTGATGCAACGCAGTCACATTATTAAATGTCATCATCTGAGATTCGTTGAAAATAACATTTTCAGAGTGTTTCGCATTAATGATAAAACATTGCGTGACATGTTGCATTATAGAGGTCCCCGCAGCTGGACCAGGTGGGAGGCTTTTCCCACGCCATGAGGATGCGCTCCCGGCTCCTCTGACGGGCTATTATCAAACTGCACAAATGCGTGGGAAGTTTGGATAATTAAAACAGACGTGAGAACAATGGCGGCTGATACATTTTCATGCTGATTCGTTGACAGAATTTTGTGCATTTTGGTTTCGAGATAGGATAGGTATAGCGGATAAACATAATACAGGCACATAAACATTTGATAAATGTACGGCAAACGGGACCCTTATAGGATTAACAAACACTGTGACACGAGATTTTTATATATTAGATAAGGTCTCTTTCAGCAGTGAAAAAATCAAACTTGTAAGACAACGCGATCAAAAGGTCATATCTTTGATCGTGTTGACCTACAACATTATCTATTCTGTGCTACAACTTATAATAACACAGAATAAACGTCGTCGGACTGACTAATTAAAATGTTTAAAACCAAATATACGCGAGTAAATCGGAAAAGTGTAGTTTTGTTGAAATGATAGTACTCGTGCAAATAAACATGTTAAGGAAATATCTGAAAACCTTAAATACGTTGTCGTACGTTTGTACAGAACCCACGGTTCGCTACTCGCGATTCCAATAAATCGCACTCAGTTGCTTTTTATTTAAAAAATAAAACTGAATACATATATACATATAATACCTAGAACAATCCACCATCATTATACGGGCAAAGTCAAACGATTTGCTATAATAATGTCCAAACGGAAAAATTACCATCAACGACCATGCTTGAATTCAATTTTGTCAAAACTAGTGCCCTGTGGAGGGAAAGTATGAAGTTAAATAGTGAAGCAATGTTCGGTATACACCTGTGTTTAAATTTCAACCGCTTCCGTGGTCTAGTGGTTTAGACCATTCATACTGACCTGGAGGTCCGGGATTCGATTCCCCGTTGGGGCAGAGGTTTTTCCGTTTGGTTTGGTTGGTGGTAAGGCTTCTGAGCCCGCCTGGCTAGATACCACCGCCTTACCTAAGTTTGTTGCCATAACAACAATATTAATAACACTATTATTAATATTATTAATAGTAGCGAGAATTGGAGGTAAGCTAGCCAGTTCCTTAGTCAGGTCAAGTCAGGTCAGTCTGAGGAGGTCAGGTGAAGTTCGCTTCCATCTTCGGCCTTTCCGTCACTTACCATCAGATGCGATGAAGGCCAAAAGCTGCATAAAAAACATGCAATGTATATTAGAAAGATTTGTAACTTATGATTAACCCTTTCGCTTGGTGTCAAAAAAATACACTCCGCTGGCTCAGCGACCCAAAGTGGATCTTGGCTGGCCTCCGATACGAGATGACGCCATTTCACCCGATCTTGCACAATGTTTTGCCAATCACTGGCTTGCAGCTCCCTGAGATCGGATTCCACGGCGGTGCTCCAGCGGTACTTAGGGCGGCCGATGGGACGACGGTCAGTCGGCCGACCCAGGTATGCCCTTTTGGCAGCACGATCTTCATCCATTCTTTCCAAATGACCAAGCCAGCGGAGTCTGTGAGCTTTTGTCTCTCCTATAACATTTGGGCCAGCGATCACTATATGCTGGGAATCAAACTGAAGACCAAAATTAAGGTCCGTAAGAAATGCCTAGCTACCGGGAGAGTGGAAGCTTGAAAAAAATACAGGTGCATACTTTTAATATTTCATAGATTCGATTGCTAGTTCTGGCACAGAATAATTAATAGTACGCTGTGGTAAGACAAAAACTATATTTATGAATGCATTTACTTCGAGTTCTACCTGCGTCATAACGCGTTAATTATCGCAATAATTTTGTTTGTGGCATTGTTAGTGACGTTAGCCGGTAATAACTCTTATGGCAGAATCCGCAGTAGCCACTATTTTTAAGCGTTATCATTGCCGCTGACAAGAAAAATTGATTTATTTTGACAATCGTAAGTAGTCATTATGTTGATTAGTCCCAGGTTCAGCACCTAGGCAATGACCAAAATGAAAACTTACCTTTAGAAAAGTGATGGTAACTGTCTGGTGGTCTAGTGTAGGCGTAACTCAGGAGTCATTGATGCAAAAGATATATCCGACGCAAGGAGTGATTGTATCAGTATATCACTTCAGTTTAAAATATATCTTTACTCAAAAATGCATGTAATGTGGTCATTATTTTGACAACCTTGTTTGAGCAAAGTCGACCTTGCCGTTCTGTTTCAAGGAGCGACCGGCAAAGTTTTGCTTCTAGTTAATTATAGTAGATTTTATGCCGAGTGCATAAAGCAAGTCAAAAATGATTTGTGCACGAGTTAGAAACTCTGCTTTTCACTTCGATTGCGAGAAAATAAAACAGTAACATAACACTATAAATTTGTCATAAGTTTTCATATATATTTGCCGAGATTTTGGCGGCAATATTTCTTGCACCACTTTTTGTGCGTTTATTTCCATTAAAGTATTAGGAGTAAGTTCTAAATCTTCTTCTTCACTTGACATTTTAAAAATTTAGTTAATTCAACAATAACTGAGAAAATTCAATACGAAAATTTCACGGCTTCTTTCCCGCTACTTTACTTTTTTTAATTTTTGTGCATGATTTTCGGGCAAAGAATAAAATATATACAGCCTACTCTTAAATTATTTTGGAATATTGTTTTTTTTAGTGATGAATATGTCTTGATATTTAGTTACTTTTTCGTATTATCTTATTATAAACCAAAAATGCAAATAGGGAAGGATATATTATAAATTAGCAAGTTTTATCCGTGCACAATTTATTATGTTTGGCTGCATGGTCTAAATGGTCACTGCCTTAGTATAGATACATTTAAAAAGCTACTTTTTTGCCCTTGTGCATAAAGTTCAACTTTATGTCGCCTAGATTCTGCATAAAGTAGTACTTTTTCGAGCATGAGAAGTGAAAAATATATTTCATCCCCCCTCAGCGAGGAAAAGACTATAACAGCCTTACAAATAAACGTGGCATAAAGTTAAACTCGAGAATAAATTAAGAATAAGCAAAATTTCTACAAATAAACCAAGAATAACTTATACTGAGTATAACATTGACATTTCTATTGATACAAACGTTATTCCGAAGTTATACCAGCCCGCACCCTTGTATAAACCTAGTATAACTCGATTTGTGCTTGTTTGCTGTGGTCATTTGAGGTTATAATATTTAAATATAGCTAATGGATACACTAAAGTAGTCTTTATTCACTGTTAAAAATTAAAAAAGTTCAAATGAGATCAATCATCATCATCATTTCAGCCAACAGACACCCACTGTTGGACATACGAGTAGGCTTCCCCCAAGGATCTCCACACCGATCGGTCCTGCGCCTCCCGCATCCAGCGGCTTCCCGCGACCTTCATCAGGTGGTCGGTCCACCTTTTGGGGGGCTTACCAACGCGGCGTCTCTTACGGATCTCATCATTACTTATCGTTCACGTAAAGAAACTCCGAGCATAGCCATCTCCACCCCCCACCCCTCCTCCCCCAAATTAATGAGATCAATACAGTTAAGGATTTCGTCGGAGCTGATAAGAGCTCGGTGGTCGAAGTGGTCAAAGTGTCAATACGGTACGTTGGAGACACGGGTTCGATCCCCGCCCGAGACGAAATTTATTTATTGATTTATGCAGCATTTTTGAAAAAAAAAAATCAAAGTTCTTTATCGAAATTTAACTACATATATTCAAATTAATATCATTATTTACACGAAAGTATCACCAAATATACTAATATAGAAATAAAACCAATCAACAAAACGGTCGCCCGGTCGAAAAACTGACAGCTATCACAGATAAGATGTTACTTTTTTGTACATTTCTCTTTGATTGCGCTGTTGCCATATTGTGCATTTTGATACATCGGAAGAATAGCTATACCGAAGATAAACCTCGTTTATTTGTCAAAAAATATTCTAGCGTTATTCTCGTTTTATACTAAGTATAACTATACCTAGTATAAGGGTGGAATAAATGTGGTATAACTCATTTTTATTTGTAAGACTGTAAATGCAAAATTAAACATTTGCAATCACAAGATACTTTTATTTCTGTTTAGGTACATATTTACTACAACATTATGATAGGTAAGTATTACAGAAAAATATTTATATTATGTATAAAAAATAATACGTTTTTATTAACTTGTTTTCAAGTTTCTTATTTATAACAATACGACGTCAAAACAAAATGGCGAGCGCAAAGCAAATTAAAAACAAAAGGACACCAAGGAGGTTCAGAGTCGTGAGTTTTTAACAAATTTAAAAAAAGTTGTATGATAAATTCGACACCATGAAGATGGAAGTAAATAGGTTTAATGATGTTTTGAAATCACATACCTAGTGCACGTGATGTTCTAAATTCAAATTTACTTTAACCTCAAGCGGATAAAAACGGCTTTGGCGGTCAGATATCGAGTAGCAAAAATACTATTTCCGAGATGGGGGGATGAAAAATATATTTTTTATTTAAATTACTTGCTGGTTTTATTTAGATTAGGTACTTGCATTTTTGAGTAAGGCACTACACAAGCCTTGGCCCACAATGACTGCTTCGCTGGTCACGCTATGATTGCCTCGAGCTAGCCTAGCTACGCTCTAGACCTTCCAGCTTGGCCATCATTGCAGCCCTTGCTGTCCGCACTGTAAAGGCCTCGACCTACGGTCTCGGCCTTTATCTCAGCTCGTCCATCAAGTGCTGCACGCTGACCGCGCTGGGTCGGCCTGGAGCTGCGCTACGCTACACTCGGCCATCATCAGCGCGACCAGCAAAATAGTCATTATAGATCGCGGCAGTAATGTACTACTATCTCAGTAACTCTTTCACTCACCTGAGATGTCTGAGAGCATTGAATTGAAATGGCATTGAATCAGTAACTCGGTTCGGTAACTCTTCTCTTTCACTCGGCAAGTCAAAGAGGGATAGCAAACCAACCTAGCTTACAAATGACTTATAGCTTTTAACAGTACCTACTGCTTCATTAGATAAATACATATTTTATGTAACTAGGTTGACAGTCCTAAGCCTGTCAAGTATGAAGGGAAATCATCGCCTTCGTGACATTAGAACAATAGATCTAATGTCACTTCTGACATTAAAACTATTGTTCTAATGTCACGATAACGATAGCGAGTGATCGCTTTGAGTTAGGCGGCGGTTTTCCGTCGTCCACCGTATTCACCAGACCTTGCGCCGATAGATTTCCACTTTTTCCAAACAACAACCTCGTGGCGGAAAGAAAGTGAATTGGCCGAAAGGCAGTACAAAATGCCTTCAAAGAATTTGTTCCCTCCCTTACACCAGTCTTTTCAAAAAGGGCATTGAAAAATGACCACTGCACACCGGCAGAGATACATCGCAAGCATGAGTACTTACTTTAACAGACATAAAAATGGCAATTTCATGGGTAGTTCATAAAGAGCGAAAATATTTTGAAATGTGTGTTATTCGGAATATAATTACCGTAAAACGGTCCTTAAATATTTTGGAAATTTGACTCCTTATTGAATTGAAATGTACCCAACTCTGTAGACCAACTAATCGATTGAGAGAATGAAACATAGGAACATACAATCACACGATTTGATATTAGGTAACTACATTTTAAAAGGAGAAAATAAATTTCAATTGCATTCAAACAAGAATATTAATGAAGAAATGTACACAGTTCTAGTGTTAAGAAATATTAGAAAGTAATAACCGACTACATTTTCTAACAAGTTAACATGACAACTTAATACAGAACTATAAGCGGATACCTGATAGATATCAAAATCGATAAACACGGTGGATGCGGTGGCAGGGACCCTATTTTTTAAACATTCGTTTGACATCGAGCCCTTTTCGAGCGTCATCTGTTCACATTTTTTATTCATTTACGTTTCGTTTGCGATAAAAATCAATAGATCATTACAACGAAAAACAATATTATTTTTAATTGTCGCCGAAAACAAGACGAAAATCAGTAATCGAACGCTGACGACTCTCGACTAGCACTCAACGCCTGACAAAAAATCCAAAAAATAAAAACCGACTTCAAAACACTGAAAAGTTAAAAATATTATAAGAATAGGTACAAACAACATCACAATTTATATTGAAGTCGGTGCAAACGATGATCTCCTAGAAAGTCTTAAAATTTGTCACCGACTTCAATATAGAAGTTTGATGTTGTTTGTACCTATTCTTATATTATTTTTAACTTTTCAGTGTTTTGAAGTTGGTTTTTATTTTTTGTAACATATTATTTATTTTTAACTTTTTAGTGAGTGAAATACTTTTAGTGAAAGAAACCCTGGCATGGAAAGGTGGTATTAAATTGGCGTTTTTCTCGATTTTCATGGGATCCCATCATTAAAACCTGACTTTGGTGACCTTGGGTCCATCCCAGGAGTATACTCTATCAAATAAAAAAATAATGTTGAAAATTGGTCCACAATTGGCGGAGTAATCGCGTAACATACACACAAAACACGTTGGACACACCTTAAAATTTAAGGGTTTTGCTCGATTTTCATGGGATCCTATCATCAGATCCTAACTTTGGTGACTATGGGACCACCCTTGGAGTATACTCTATCGAATACAAAAAGAATTTTGAAAATCGGCCCACAATTGGCGGCGTAATCGCGTAACATACACAAAAAAAACATACGCAATTGAGAACCTCCTCCTTTTTTGAAGTCGGTTAAAAATAGAGCTCCAGGACGTTTTGGATGTGCGAGGCATCTCCCATACGCGCATAATTTCATGCCTACTCCGATTGACTATGGTGACCTGTCACGAACTGCAGTCGTTATTCCGACAACTACCTACCTAATTGTAGTTTAATAATAAATTTAGTTGTCGAACTTTGATCGGACTATAATTAAGCGTCAAGCAATAGAAATGATATATAGGATCAATTATATTTCCAGTTGAAAACGCCTGCGATTAAATTATGCATTGATAGCTATTTGATATTTGAAGGTTAAGAAGTTACCTTAGTATATTATGATCGATGACAGGTTCTTTAGTAAAGTGAAAACAATTAATAACTTTTTACTTTTAAAGATGTGCTCTACATTTTTACACAGGTTTTTTTTTGTTCGATCACCCATAGTTTTATTAATGTTGTTGTTATGTCAAAAGTGATGTTTAATTTTTTAAATTGGAAAATTTTTAAATACCTATGTAGGTGTATCTCAACATTGTTGTATTGTATTGAAAATTATCCCATTTGCAACACTATCTGCAAGAGAACCGTAATGGCGATAGGATAGTCAGAGAACCGTAATATAAATGTATGTGGTAACTTAGATATGGTCCTATACGTGTTTGGAACATACATAAACTAGACATAGGAAGAAAATTATATTTTTATACCAATTACCAAGAACTCGAGTTAAATGGGTTAAAATCTCCACTATACGCTGTGCGTCACTTGATAGTATTAAAATAAATAAAATCAGCACGTGCAATTCAATAATGGATTCCACTTTGCTCTTAACACATCGAACTTGCAAGCTCAAGTGGCCCTAAGTGTAAACAAGGGTGGCGCAGTCTCGAGTATTCGCGAATCAAACCGGAGCAAATTGAGACATCGCCCCCATAAACACCGAGGCGGGGTGAATTAATGCTCCATTAAGAGCTCGTAACCCCCTTCACAGTTTCTATTTAATTCTACTACCAATAGGTAATCTATAAGTAAATACACCGAGTTAACAGTTGCCTGCAACTTACGTAACTTACGTCAAAACTTTTGCGTAGGTATGTAATTTGGAGATCACGGCATTTTAAATACGGTCTTAAAATACCCAACAGACAATTGAGCCCCTCGTTTCATCTGCAAGCACACATTGTCTTATCTTAATAATTATTATTCTTGTTTTAGTCCTACTGATAGAACCACGGACAAAATAAAATGCCCGTAGTTCTACCACTAGGAGTACGCAGTAGAACCACGGGCAAAGAAAACGCATAAAAACTCGTTACTTATACTATCTACTCGCAGTCTCTGCTGAGCGTCCACAATTTCACAATGAATGTATCATTATTTCAACCCATAAGGGTTTATGGGTACTGCTGGGCATGGTTCTTCTTAGATGAGGCGAAATTTTACGTAACGTGTAGTAACACCACATTGGCCATGGCCAGGCATTTCAAGCTATCTCTTCTCTTACACAGGACATAATTGCGCTAAACTTCTATAGTACGCTCTTAAGAGATCCTCGGTTAGAAAGGGAACGGTGACACCTTTGATTATATACTTGTTATAATTAAAGGGTGACACATATATTTTTGGATCCACCGCAAATTATTTTCCGTTATTCTATAGCGGTGATATCAATTTATAAAATAAAATCAATATTTTTTTAAACTAAAATGATGGTCACTTGTACCTATGCTTATTAATTGCGCCCGGCACCCGGCGCAGGTGCAATTCTCTATCAATAAAGGCAGATTGAGATTAATACAGTAGCTGGATCCAGGCGCGGTCACTGGATTGAAAAGTAGGCAGCCGGTCTTCTTCTTGCCAGCGCTAGACTGGCATGACAAAACGCTGGTGACTGGCGCCAGCTCCTGTATTAATCTAAATCTGCCTTATAAGATATTGGTATACGCTAGAGATTCTTTTAAGCTCTGCCCCTTGATTGTGAAACAAAAATCTATCGCGATCGCTAGAGATTTTGATAGTCAAAGTGCATCCAACGCTATTTTTTATCTGACAGTAGACACAGAGTCTTGTAATGACACCGCAATTAAGGGCAGATTCAAAGCGATGCGATCGTGCGTGATAGATTTTTTCTTAGACAGTAGCCCCCCAGAGCCGCACAGGGCGATCATGAGCGCACGCGCCTGGAAATTTAGAATTCAAAATTGTTCGTAATATGTAGATTTCAACATTTTTTTAAACCAGACCTTTTATATTACTTTCTTTATCATTATATTCTACTTTGGCGGGTGGTACATAATAAACCTGAATTAGATATCCGTCACTGTACACGGACTACTAAATGCAACTTTATTTTTTTGATCCCTATATGTACCTATACCTACTTATGCTCCCAAACTGGACACTGCGTTGAGGTACGGTAGAGAAATGAGAGGTGCCTTTAACCGCTTCTTACCATTAGCAGAGACAACACAAATTAATAAGTGCACAAATCTTAAAAAACTTTAGAACTGCTGCTTAAGACTTAAATAATAAACCTATTAATTATCTAGATCACCGCGACAGGTAAATATAATTAAAAATTCTAATCGTTAGGTCCTAAAGGCGGTAGCACACAATCAAGTCCGAATGAACCCCACCACCCCACGTGAGGACAGCACGTGTGAAGTTAATTATTTCCATATCGTAGCAACAACAGTATTATCGCCGCAATTGTTCGCGTCCACGATAAAATGCCCTACACTTTTCGAGTGCGCAACCTAATCTCTTTTTCAATTAATAAAAAACACCTTATCGAAATGTAATGGAGGATTTACATAGTAGTATTATGGATTACTGCGCACGTGCGCTCTTCACCCTCTGCATTATTAATACCTATACTCGTAATCTTTACACTGTTTTTTTTTATTTAATTTAATAATTGTTTTTCATATGAAATTATTGTATTCGGCACGGGTTTTGTGGTATTCGGCACGGGTTTTAGATTAGAAGCACATGTAGAGTACCCGACGGTAAATAAAGGTGCTAGTCCACTGCGGCGCACGCGGTGCACGATGTCCACGCTCACATTAACTGCATGTCTCCATGTCAAGCCAAGCTACATGGAATAAACGTTTCCACTACTAAATTCGTAGCCAGCCCTGACGTGCATAGCGTCTGCGTGTGTATCCTACGCAGCAACCGTGTATAGACAGCGTGCGCAGCATTGAACTGCGTGAGAGACATATTCGATCAGTGGGCCTAGACAACAGACACACGCTTATTTTTCCGCAGTCATTCCTCAGAAAAATGTATGGAAATGTTATTAGCCTGTATCAACCTTTACGCTATTTTTTCCGCAGCTTATGTCATTTTCTCTATACATTTTTTCTGCGGAACAACTGCGCAGAAATAAGCGTGTGGCTTTTGTCAATGCTGAGTAAATGTTAGTGTAAACGCCTGCGTCGTGATACGCCTTATTGAATGCGTTAAAAATAACGGCGTATCTGCGATGTTCGAATGTGAGAATCTATTACCGACAAACATCGCTAACAATGCCGCATAGAAATTAACGCGTTACGCTGTTGGCCACGTCTGTGTAGTGTCAAAATTGTCCCATATGATAAAGTCAGTGATTGGTCGCGTTAACGACGTCACGTAAGCTAAATGTAGTTCTAAATAATGATTTTTCATACATTTTCTATAAAGACCGATGTCTTCTGATGGATGTAAGATCACATACGTGGGCATCACATAAGCCCAGTTTGTTTGCACCTTAAGTTGGCAGGACACGCGTGTACAAATGTCGTTAATTCACGTGTATAGCGCTGTATAGCGAGTCCATGGAATTAGTGGCGAATTCAAAGTTACGTACGTAGTATTACCGTGCCCCTCAGTGATCGTCGTAAGAAAATCAGCTGCTTGGTTTCGTAGAGCGTTATCTTTGTCTCATACGTATTTTGGTGACATTTACCGCTTATAGGCTAGATGACTAAAATTTTTTTTTGCTTTAATCGGAGCACATTCATATAATAAAGTGAAAGAAAAAATCGGTTTTCGAATAACTAAAAAAACAACCAAAATATAAGGTATTAAAGATTTTTCTCCATCTCTTTCTAGCAAAACGGCAATTTACATGGAGTTTATATGGTCGTACTAAACAATGACGTCACCATTGATGTCGGATTTATTTTTATTTAGTCTTCCAGTACAATAATGTACGGAGGCGGACTTAATGCCGAAGGTATTATCTTCCAGTCAACCTTTAGGTGGTGCGGAGAAAAAGAAGTAGATGTAGTACTTATAATAGTGAAATAATACCTACTGGATAATGGTATATACTTAAAATACTAATACATAAATATTATGAATAAAATAAACTAATATACACGGTGTTTCATAATAACCAATAAATATTTTATCGTTATCTAAAACTAATTATTAAATTGTGTTTACCCGTAATGTCATTCAACCCAAAATTTTCATGTATATCATAGTATCATCATCATGTCTATGATTTACATGAAAATTTTGGGTTGAATGACATTACGGGTAAACACAATTTAATAATTAGTTTTAGATAACGATAAAATATTTATTGGTTATTATGAAACACCGTGTATACTTGCCTACTATTAATATACAAAACCATAAAACGAAAATCGATTCTAAACTATATTTCGAAGATAATCTGCGTATTCCTAATCAACAGGTGTTAAAAAGATTCTCGTGGTACAGCCTTCGTAATTTGTTTTTAAAACTCAGTTTGCTTGATGACTTTCTGACGTCAAGTGGGAGAGCATTCCATAACAAGATTGACTGGACTAGAAAAGAAGAGTGTATGATATCAGATTTGTGGGAGGTGCAAGGGGGATTTGAGGATACCATAAAAGGTAGAACGAAGGGATCTATCATGTGAGGAACACAAGAACTCAAAACTATGTCTAAGATAACTGAGCTGGTTGGTACTATTAAGTAATGAATGGAGTGTTGTCAGAGTTCTCATGTGCCGACGTTGCCGTATAGACAACCATTTCAAACGCAACCGATGTTCAGAAACATGATCAAACTTTTTTAAATTAAAAACGAATCGAATGCAGTTATTCAGAAGTCGGTCAAGTTTATTGGGTAGATCTGCATTCAGGTCGAGATAGCACACATCACCATAGTCAATAATAGGAAATATCAAAGTCTATACAAGCATTTTCTTAGTATCTGAAGGTAAAAAGTTCTTTAAGCTATAAAGAGTCCTCAAAATCCCTGTTATTCGTTGACATATGTTGGCAGTCTGGGGTCTCCAACTAAAGCTGGAATCAAGGTATAAGCCTAAATCCTTCACGGTATTACTGAAGGGTCTTGTCGTCAAAAACAACAGCGCTAAGGTTATCTAGATCAATCCTTGACATAATCCTGGAACCACCGATAATTACAGCTTGGCATTTTGTAGGATTAATAAGGATCTGTCTGTCTAATCGCTTCCAAATTAACAACTTAAAATGCTTGTATCTAATGTATTTCTATGCCGATTTTCATTCTAATTTCACAGGATTGTATCGTTTTCTACGGTTTTTAAATATTTTATGACAAGAAGTGAAAATTAGAATTCAGTCATCACCCCTATTGCAGGGTAAGTTAAACCAATGTCACCTAAGAGGGAAAAGTTATCAAATTTTGTGCTTAAAGATAACAAATTGTATTATGAAAATATTCGAAGATTTATATATTATTTTTTTTAATTTAAAATTTTTTAATGACTCTATAACTTTTGTATACGACTATGTTAACATGGGTAGGTTTCGGCTTGATAGGGATACCAAACACTCTTTTTATGTGTGTTCACCGATGTCTCCACCTTTTTGAAATTCTTTTTATATTCGAAGAAGTAAACTCCTGAGGTAGACACATTGTTACAGTATCAGGAGCTAATTATGTGGGTTCCATGGTCACTCAAGGGAAATCATTAAATTTCATTGGCACGTTCAATGTGTTTGATGATTCGAGTATTTGCGTCTGGTAGTCATTATGTTGCTTAGCTGATCATAGAAGGTTCCTTGTCAGTTGGAAGTTAGAGGATAGACATTTAAATATTACAAGCACCTTTTGACCTACAGTTGTGTTCTTTCAAATTCAGGTGAATGATAGTGGGTGGCGTCGGTGGGGCTGTGGACTCGACACTGACCTTCTAATCAGGAGGTCATATGTACTAATACTAATGTGCAATGGCAAATTATATTCACTAAAAATAATTTACAAAAATAAAAACTGACTTCAAAAAACATTCACTCAAATGTAAAAAATAATATTAGAATCACTGACCTTATGATTAGAATAGAATCTTCACATTTTTATATTGAAGTCGGTGCTACGAGATAATCTACTGGAATGTCCAAAAATGTAGGAAAATGAATCAGTTGATTTGGCATCGCTGTCAATTTAAGTAAGTATTTTTATAATGGCAAAGGTTTTTTTGTCAATATAAAAATGTGATTATTGTTTGCGTTTTAGAGGAATAACTAAGCTTTAGTTATTCTTCTGAGGTTTGTATTTAAACCTCAGAACAATAATCTTAAATTCAACGTTATTTTTGACCTATGAGTCCATTTTAATTCGAATCTTATTTTTTTAGAAGCAACTTTTTTATGATCCCCACCAACATTGATGTGACATTATAGAAACAAATCTATTGTAATAAATATTAGCTCTAAAGTTTCTTTATTATGAGGAATTAGAGTTATTACAAATTTTCGTTTCTTAACACTTTACCAGGTTCCAGTAGGTAACGAAAATCTGTGTTTAATAACCTTCTTGCTAAAGTTATTGTTTAAAAAAGATATAGGTAAGTGACTTTTAAACTGTCAAGAAATGTCATTTAATAAGAATCTATGCACGTTAAAAATATCATTATTTTCTAAACAGTTTAACTGATACTACCTACATAATAATTACAAGCTACATAAATGCCAATCAAAATTCTCCTCGCCCGTCAAATTTTCGACGCGACTGGAGTGCCCACGGTCGAAGTGGATATGGTGACGGAACTCGGCTTGTTCCGCGTGGGCGTGCCCTCCACTGACAACAAGAAAATAGCAGAAGCCGTGCAGCTGCGAGACGCCGTGCCCTCACAGTACCACGGTATGGGCGTTACCGGAGCCGTCAAAACCATCAACACGATCATAGCTCCCGAACTTATCAAGCAGAACCTTGAAGTCACCATGCAGAAGGAAATCGATGCTTTTATGATTTCCTTAGATGGAACCGACAACAAATCACGGCTCGGTGCGAATGCGATCATGTGCGTATCTTTGGTAGTGGCTAAAGCAGGCGCTGCCAAAAAGGGTGTCCCTCTTTACAGACACATATCGGACATGGCTCAAGTTACGACCATAATTTTACCAGTTCCACATTTTACCATACTCACAGGAGGTATCTTAGCATCAAACGGGCTGCCTTTCCAAGAGTACTCGATTATGCCAACTGGTGCTTCATCGTTTTCTGAAGCAATGAGAATTGGCACTGATATATACCAATATGTTAAAAAAGTGATTGCGAGCAAATATAAAGTCGAAGCTACTTACGTCAGTGACAGAGGTGGTTTTGCTATACCTCTGGAGAGTAATCGAGACGCGTTACTGTTTCTTACGGATGCAATCAAGCAATGTGGGTATACTGGAAAAGCAGAGATAGCAATCACAGCAGCAGCTACAGATATGTTCAAAGATGGCGGCTACGATTTGGAGTTTAAAAATCCTTACTCCAATCCTCAGGATTATATGTCATCGGACAAATTGGCCGAAGTGTATCTGGACAATATGAAGGAGTTTCCGGTTTGTTCCATAGAGGACGCCTTTGAGTGGGATGACTGGGCGGCATGGTCCAACTTGGCCACTCGCACTAATGGCCAAGTTCTCGGCAACGACTTGACTCAGACAAATCTTCGGAGGATCGGACTAGCGGTTGAAAAGAAAGCTGGCAACGCTATAGCACTTCGAATCAACCAGGCGGGAACACTCACCGAAGCTATCGATGCTTTCAAACTATCAAAGAGCAATGGATTTGGGATTGTTGTGGTGGATCGCTGGGGTGATACAGACGACTTGTTTTTGGCTGACTTGGTAATAGGGCTCTCAGCAGGGCAAATAAAATGCGGCGCACCTGTTCGTTCTGAGAGAGTAGGCAAGTACAACCAAATACTTCGGATCGAAGAAGAACTAGGTGCGCTCTCTAAATACGCTGGGAAGAATTATCGTGGATAGCTTAACAATGCCTACATTAAAGTGATTAAACTAGTGTGTTTAAATTAATCTTCAGATTAGAAGAATAAAACTTCTTTGGCGTATACTGTTTTTGTATTGATCATAACAACAATAATCGTTTTTAAATGTAAGAGCAGAAAGTATGATAAATAAATCAATAATCAATATTACTTACCTCGGGCAGATTTCGAAATTTCGAACTTACGTCTTCAATACTAACGTAATAACTTCAATACTATGTCGACGGCACGGCCATTTAGGCCAAAGAGGGATAATCTAACTCGAGCGAAATTTTAAATATGTATTGATTTCGGGCTTTCTACTTTAATTTGCCAGACTACTCACTGCAACTACGATAACTACAATTATTAAGAATTTTTAACCGCAAAGTCACAAATATCAAATGCGGGAAGTATGTTAATATGTTAGTTCCCCGGCTTCAGTTCGGGTCGGGGGTCTGGCGGGCTTCAGAACTCAGTATGCGTATCAAATGATGCAAAAAGTTTGCTGTATTAAAATAATGCCCAATAAATATTCATATTCGATTTATTAGGAAATAAATGTATTCTTTGGCTTACGAAAGAGAAAAGTCATTTAAAATGGTACTCAATTAGCCAGCCGGTATGCGTATTTTTTTTTGGACCGCTAGAGAAATATGAATTACATGCAAGAGTAAGCACCCATAATATCTTGTATTGTTACACTTACTTTTAATCGTAATACTGCCTAAACATTTTGACTTGGTTTGTGACGTTGGTTTGATTTTTACATAATATTTCTTATAAGTTCTATAAATGAGTACTAAGTATAATAAATTACTTAATTTTATATTTAATGCTATATTTTATTTTTGGTTTTCAGAGTAGTACTATAGTAAGAAAATATTTGCTGGTAGTTCTACCGGCAGAGGCGATAGTAACACGGTTAAATTAATTTCCCGTCTTACTACCGGTAGTAAGACTTG
This sequence comes from Schoenobius gigantellus, assembly GCA_963935595.1. Taxonomy (NCBI): domain Eukaryota; kingdom Metazoa; phylum Arthropoda; class Insecta; order Lepidoptera; family Crambidae; genus Schoenobius; species Schoenobius gigantellus. Next base: position 67,933,641 of record OZ012540.1, on the reverse strand, counting down.
GTAGTAACAAGGGTAATAAACGGAAAATTACGTATATTTCTTCCCACAGGGTTGGAGTATGTCATCGTACTGTTCTTCAAATAAAAACCGATTAAATGCGTGTCGGACTTTTATTCCATCTAGTCCTACCAGTATCGACTATCGAACTGTTTGGACAAAATTATTCCAAACTATTTTACTGACTATTCAAACTTTGTAGACACGCAAGTTTTAAATAGAAATAGTACAGTAGAGCATAAGGTCACACCCAATGTAGAGTTCCCTGCTATTATTATTAAGGCTGTTATGGTTTTAGTTTTCCATAATTTGACATGATTCGTTAATCTCACTGTGGTTAATCTAGTCGTATATTAATACCTGTTTTACTTAACTAACAACTTTATCTAACTTATTTTCAATAGTTTTGTATTTGTACCAAATTTTCATTCGCCGAGTACATACATAGTACATTTTCTAGGTTGGTCGACTAATAACTCTTTAATTCGCAAGCCCTACTAGCTGTGATAGCTTTCCTTTTAATTTCATACTTACTTGTCTCAATTAACAAAAATTAGTCATGGTGTTCACACTCACCCTCAATATTTTTTTCAAAGATTTAGACTTTGTTAATCACGCGTTTTAAACAAATTACACTAACGCATGGATAAGTTCATTCTAAGGCAGCTGTCAAAAAAATAAATGGACAGAGTTTTTATTGTTCTTTACTCTTGATTTTCAACTTAAATTCCAAGATTTTTACTTAATTCCTTACATACCTAAATAATTATTCATGGAGTCATAGCTACACTATATTTATTTTATTGTTTATATAAAATTTTCAGAAACAATACATAAAGTCAAATTATTTTTTTCAATATGATCGATTTCCCTTCAGCCATATTGATAACTGATTGTTTGATAACTGGCTGTTGATTATCTTATTTCAAAACCCGTTTTATAGTCTGTGATTGTTTGTTCTGCACAGGGCACTTCACTAAGTGGGCGTTACCCGTCAATAAAGTACGACATTTACTGTAGGACATTATTACGAAAAAAATGCGGTAATTCATCGGCGTGGGCTGTTAACAAGAAAAAAAACGAATGGACAGTGTATAGTTTATTAGTTTGTTATTCAAAATTTTCATGTAACTCATAGCATGATGATGATACTATGATTTACATGAAAATTTTGGGTTGAATGACATTACGTGTAAACACATTTTAATAATGAGTTTTCGATAAAGAATTGATTATTTATTGGTTATTTTGAAACACCGTGTAATATTGATGCCAAATAATAGCCTTCTAGGTGCTAGTACTAAGAGTATCTATCTAAGCTAATCCGAGGAAAGACAGACAGGCGGACATGGTGAAAGTATAAGGGTTCCTTGTTGACTACGGAACAAGACAAGAGGAGACAAGACCGTACTGAAAAACTATATAACCATTTCAAAAAGCAGACAAGACCGCACTGAAGAACTATACAACAATTTCAAGCCTTTAACTATATACAAGAGTCGTTACAAAACCCCTTGGGCAGATACTCGTACTACGAATTTCAACACCCGGAGCAAGCAGGGTTACGTAAAAATTACACTAAAGACACACTTTGATATTGCGGCAGACTATACAGAAGACCGAAGAGTATAATCGGATTCTGAGCTCAACATACAGACTATGAGAAAGCATTTGACTCTACTGAGACCTTTTTTTCGAGGGGAATGCGTGACCGTACCGTACTCGAGTAATAATAATTAGTGAAAGCAGAATCAATGAAATTGTATGCAATTAAAATTTAATGCACCGAAAATTGTATAATGTCTTCCCTTCTCTATTCTAAATTGCAACACCTCAGCGACTATATGTTTAAATACAGCGGTAATATTTATATATTATTGGATGTATTTAAACATATGTAACAGCGGTACATATGTTTAATTACATCCAAAACATTTGTAATGCAAATATAAATAAATAAATACTCGCTGTTAGCTAGATGACGAGCGTGTCCCGGCAGAGAGCCGGGCCTACCCACTAAACCCCCCGGTGTTCTCAGTTCTCCCTGCCCTTATAGGCGCGCGTGGTAGGGTCCACACTGCGACTACCACTAGACTTGAGGCATAAATATGTGATTAGGTACGTGGATTAGGTATTTTTCGTTACCAGTACGTACAGTAAGCTCCCATTCAAGCTATACATTTATATTACGAAAACCGCCACTATAACGAGCGACATAAGAACGGTCCAAAGGTCAAACAGTATAGCTTGATAAGGAGGTTACTGTACCTAATCCATGCAACCTAGGATTAGGTATTCGTATACCATGTTTGCTATTCGTGAAGTATCAATCTGTCAAACTATCTCAAACTCAAAACTCAAAAATCTTTATTCAATATAGACCTTTACAGGCACTTATTGACGTCAAAATAAAAACATAAAAATCTTCAACCAAGAATCTAATTAACTAAATTATTTAATCCTTGTATGTACACACACCCCAACCATTATTAAGATGTGTGCAAATACAAGTCAAATGAAAAAAAAATTGACTCTACACCTGTTCGGAAATTGGGAGAGTCTTCTCAAGAAGAACAGGCAAGAAACTCGGAAGGTCTTGTATTTTTTTTGTCTCCTCTTTTAAAATGCCAACATTACAATATTATATTTCACAAACATTTTTTTTAATAATATAGAAATGCCTGTCGGTGTGAGTGGAACAGTTACTCGAATGAAATTTATCCCACTATCACAAAGTGTTAACACCCTTTAAACGTCAATTATCACATTTTTTGTCAATCCCAAGCAGTTTTATCTGTCATATAATCGCCCTTGATAGCGACTTTAAATTTATTCAAGTTAAGTGCTTTAATATTATTTGGGATTTTATTGTAGAAACGTACACAAAGGCCTTTGAAAGAATTATTTATTTTTAAGCCTAGTATTTGGTAACGCTAACATATTCTTTTGCCTAGTATTTACTGAATGAATATCACTGTTTTTACAAAACGAATGTATATTTTTATGAACATATACTATATGCTCGTAAATATATTGCGACGCGACGGTCATAATACCAATTTCTTTAAATTTTTCTCTCAAAGAGTCTCTTATTTTAAGGTTATAAATAGCACGAATAGCCCTTTTTTGCAGCACAAAAACAGTCTGAATGTCGGCAGCATTTCCCCACAGCAAAATGCCATACGACATCACACTATGTAAATAGGCAAAGTATACAAGTCTTGCTGTATCAACATCAGTCAGCTGACGTATTTTCCATACAGCGTAGGCTGCAGAACTAAGTCTTTTCGACAATTTATCAATATGTGGGCCCCACTGAAGCTTTGAATCTAAAGTAATACCAAGAAATACTACGGTATCCACAAGGTCCACATTTTTATGCTTTATGTTAACAGTGGTGTGAACCTCTTTAACATTGGGTAAAACAAATTTTATACATTTAGTTTTCCCTTCATTGAGGCACAAGTTATTCGCATTAAACCAGTAAACTATTCTTGAGATAGAACTATTTACATCGTCATAAATTTGCAATCGTCTTTTAATTTTAAACATAAGTGAAGTATCATCTGCAAATAATACAATCTCATGCCTGTCTTGTACAAAAGCAGGCAAGTCATTTATATATATTAAAAATAGAAAAGGACCAAGAATTGAACCCTGCGGAACTCCCATTTTAACCGAGGCGCCCTGGGACCTCTCCCCGTTTACGTCTACTTTCTGAATCCTCTCAGTCAAATAGGAGACGAGTAAATCCAGAACAGTGTCGCGAAATTCATAGTAGTGTAATTTCCTGATCAGGGTGTCATGATGAACGCAATCAAACGCCTTGGACAAGTCACAAAAAACGCCCAGCGCATCATGTGAGTCCTCCCAGGCCTCATATATATTTTGTATTAACTCAACACTAGCATCAGTTGTTGAGCGACCCTTTCTAAAACCAAATTGTTTACAGTGTAGAAGATTATTTCTGTTAAAAAAGCTTTGCATTTGTTCCAACATTATTTTTTCAAAGATTTTGCTAAAAGTAGGTAGCACAGAGATAGGTCTAAAATTATTGGGGTCTGATGTGCTACCAGATTTGTGTAATGGAATAATTTTACTCAGTTTCATTAGATCAGGAAACACACCACAGTCAATGCAATCATTAAAAATACTAGCAAGTATTGGAGCTATTGTTTCTATTACAGATTGGGAAACATCTACAGAGTTGCCCCACAGATCCACGGTTTTCTTTTTATTCAGCGTTTTAAATGACTTTATTAAATCATTTGCACAAATATGGGCAAATTTAAATTTATCATCACAAGTTTTAACATGATCTTTTAGAATAGATTCGGCTACAGTGGGGGAGGAATCCAAAGATTTTGTGATTGAAACTGGAATGTCAGTAAAGAATTTTTCAAATTCTGTAGCTACCTCAATATCTACTGTAACTTTCTTATTTTCAATATTTAAACAAAAATTATTGTTATTAGTTTTTACTCTTTCGGTTTCATTATTAATAATGTTCCATGTCGTTTTAATTTTGTCACTACTATTTATTATTTTAGAGCTTAAATAATTGGACTTTGCAAATTTACAAACTTTTTTAAATACTTTGGAATAAGTTTTTACATACAATTTAAATTGATCACTAGTATTTAATGAACGCTCATTGTAAAGTTCATAAAGTTTTATTCTGCTTTTGTGAATACCTGGTGTGGCCCATTCACTAAAAGCTAATCTACCATTGACTGAGATGGTTTTTGGAACAAAGATATTTTTAAATTCACAACAAAATGTGTTAAAAAAGTTTTCATACAATTTATTTGGGTCTTCGTCATAATCAATATACTTTAAATTAATACCAAGATTATTATTGAAACGCTCCAAGCGGCCAGCAGTCTTTGGTACAACAGTGATATTCTTTTTCGCCATAAGCTTACATTTGTAAGGTATAGTAACAAATTGACCAGAGTGGTCAGATTCTAAGTTATTAAAAACATTTTGTGCTAATGGTTCTATGTCAGTATAAATATTATCAATGCATGTGGCAGAAAACTCAGTAATTCGTGTTGGCTCCAGAAATAAGTTTTTAAGATTATATGACTGAAACAAATTTTTAATTCTCATACATAAACTAGAGTTTTCTAATAAGTTAATATTAAAATCTCCACAGACTAATATTTGTTTGCCTTGCTTACAGACTTTATTTAAAACTTCATCCATTATATTTTCAAAGTGGTCATACAATCCCGAAGGAGGCCTGTATACGCTCACTACAATAATCTGGTCCAACTCTACACAGGCAATTTCTATTGTTCGTTCAACTGAGAGGTTCACAATATCTTTACGATCTTTATATTTAAGCTTTTTATTTAATATGATTAATGAGCCACCGCGAATTGTATTTTCTCGACTGAACGAACTACCAACCTGGTGGTTGCTAAAATTAAACATGAACTGGTAGCTTTTAAGCCAATGTTCGGTTATACAAAAAATGTCTACTTTACTACTGTTCATGAATAACTCAACTTCCAGATCTTTGCCCATCATTCCTTGCATGTTCTGGTGCACCAGGTTGATAAAATTTACATGTTTATTATATTCAAATGGGTCTTCCAGTACATTATCTAATAAACAATTTTCATTTTGTTCTTTATTTAACATTATGCAAGAGGATTTCTCTATTGTCTCAATACCTAATTTAAAGACTTACTAACTAATACATCAGTAATATTACTGACAGTCATCCTACTTCTACGTTGCTCAATAGGAGCAATTTTTGTAGCCAAGTTCTTGGCTGAGATATAAAAATAATATAATAGCGATTTTGCTATTCGTCTCTTATAATAATTTGATAGACAATATCTATTATCTTTAGTCAAATACAATCTATTTACATAATTATTGATGTCAATTAAATGAAATTTATTATTATGACATAAGGTACTTAACTCTAAGTTCAATTTATATCTTACACTATTTTCCTCTTGTGGCAAGTTGTTGTAATAAGGTAATGTGAACAAAATAATTTTTTGTACATTTAAATTATTTAATTTATTTAAATAATGAGTCAGGACTTTTTTGTTCATATTACCTCTATTTGCAATAAATAACAACAATGTAGTGACTATAGGTCCTGTAAACAAAACTACACTTTACGTCTAATTATTAAGTTTCAAACGTCATCTAGGATAAAATACCATAACAATTTTTTGCTTAGAAAATACAGCGAATCTCTTGTTCAGTTTAAGAAAATCATAAAATCTTTTTACAAAATACAAAAAAATAAAATTCGACTTCAAAAACACTTAAAAGTAAAAAATTATATAAGAATGCACACCAACACCTTTTTATTATGAAGTCGCTGCCAAATTGAAGTCTTTTTGAAGTCGGTTTTATTTTTTTGTAACAATTTTTTTCTGTTTTTTGTAAATTTAATACCAGCTCACCGAAGTAACTTGAAAGCATGCAATTTAGCATCAAAACGTGCCTATTGTATTTAAAAACTAACCTCTAACTCCTAAAAGTCACGGATCCTTCCATCATCAGCTCATTTCATGACTACCAGACGCAAATACCTGAATAGCTTTGAAAAAACATGAAACACGTTGGACGTACCTATGAAATTTAAGGGTTTCCTTCGATTTTCCTGGGATCCCATCATCAGAGCCTGACTTTGGTGACAATGGAACCACCCCAGGACTATACTCTATCGAACACAAGAAGAATTTTTAAAATCAGTCCACAAAGGGCGGAGTAATCACGTAATATACTCACAAAAAAACGGTAAAAAATATTAAACTTGAATGAAGAATGAAATGAAATATTAGGACCTCTTACTATTCCAATACATTCCCTAATTCGAATATTTATGCCAATACTGAATAAATATTAAGACTTATTACGATACTAATACATTCCCTATTCCGAATATTTATGCCGGTACCTAATAAATATTAGGACCTATTACGAGTACTAAACTAATACATTCCCTATTCCGAATATTTTTGGTGGAACTGAATAAATATTAGGAACAGGTATTTGGATTAGGTGTTTGAAAATATTAGGAACAGGTGGATTAGGTACGGAAATTAGCTAATCCAGTCCATGTCTAACTACCACTACTAACGCGCCCGGGCTAGCTCGACCAGACTGGTCGGGCTATCGGCAAGTGGGGATTGCCCGAGAACACCAGGGCAATCCCCAGACGGAGGGCCTTACGGTGGCCTACACGGAGCCAACCGTGCACGCAGGCCTCCACGGTAGGGCCACTAGACGGGCATTGCTTATGCGAATGCCCACCTTCGCCTGCCTATCCGTCGACGGCGGATGAGAGCGGCTTGAGGATCATCCTCCCGCTCCCTCTCCACGGCCTCCTTCTATGACTCTACTGAGACCTGGGGCCTTGCCATGATCGCTTTTAGCAAGGTTAAAACAACAATAGAGAAGGAAAGCGCCTCCGTGGTCTAATGGTTGAGACCACTGGGTGTTGATCGGGAGGTCCGGGGTTGGATTACCCATGGGGACAGAAGTTTTATCTGCTCGGTTTACCACCGTTTTACCTAAAGTGTCGCCATAATAACAACATCAATACTCGTAGCATTGTTGTGTTCGGACAATTAAAGGTAAGATAGCCAGTTCCTCAGTTGTGGAGGAGTCCAGGTGAAGCTCGCTTCCACCTTCGGCCTTATCGTCACTTACCATCAGGTGAGATGAAAGCCAAGAGCTTCCTTGTCATACTTAAAAAAACAATCACCGCCCTGGTGCGTATCGCGCCATCTCGCTTTGCCCCTAAACCATGATCGTTCAAAACAATATTAAAACCGCCCTGAGAAAGGGATGGCGCTGTACACAGCAAGAGCGGTGTCTCTGTTTCAACATTGTTTTAACCTTGCTATAAGCGATCATGGCAGTGCACCAGGTGGGTTATTGTATAAGAAAATATCTATCACGATCGCTTATAATTTGACAGCCATTGCGCCGTGAACATAAGACTGTACCGACTTCCTTTTAAAAAAGAGTAATGGATGGGCTGCGACTGTCAAATTGTAAGCAATCGCGATAGATTTTTTCTTAGACAATAACCCCCCTGTTCTTACACATATATGGGCTTATTCATAGAAATATTTAAGCAATGTTTAAGTTAAATAATATTGCTGTCACTTTCAATCTCATTACAAAAGAAAGGACATCAAAAGGGACAGCAACATTACTTAACTTAAACATTGCTTAAATATTTTTATGAATAAGGCCAATTAGTACACAGTACACATGCGCAGTAATGCTTGTGTTATTGGTAAGAAGCTGATTACACCGGCACTAGGCCACCAAACAGTGCATCTCTGACGCAAATGGACCAGTATTATTTTGATACTAACGCCGAAAGCTGCTGCTAACTCAGCCGTAAATTGAATATTATCACGTCCACTGTCGCCTTTAATTCGTCTTTGTTGACTTTAGTTTTTGAGCGAACACGGGGCTAACTTTTTAGGTTAAAATTTCCATATCGATCAATAACGGGTCGTACGCTCTTTTGTAGTGTTCACTCCGTATGTAGGTATAGCGGTCGATATGTTGTTACTGGTTAAGGTGGCATAGAACCTTATTTAATACAAACAGAACAAATGTTCGGGTTTTCATATATAGAACATGTCACTCTTGTCTGTTGACTTGTCTTGTAAAAATATACGTGTTGAATATGTCCTAAAATATATTATTATTTACATTTTTTTAATAACCACACATCCACTATATAACAACATCATATTATGTATACCTGCTCTACCTCGATGTTAGGTCAATAAAGCCGTGTATATATACTTATAATGTTGTAACTTTGGCCGTATTGATCTCTTTGTAGTAGTCGCGAGCCGTTTGTGCCACATTACTACCGCGACGAAACACGTATTTCATAAAAACTTGTATTTTTATCGTGCCCCGACATATGAAAGAGGCAAAATAAATATATCAATAAACAAATGACTGAATTTGAAAATAGAATTCCATTATTGCCGGCCATACATAAATTACATTTCAAATGGCCAGTATTGTAACACCTTATTAATTATTATTTCTCATAGAGCGAAACTTACTTACGAAACTTTTTCTTATTTTCATAAACAAAAAAAATGATAACATCCCAAAACCAGCCCCCGTAGCATGAACACCGCAACACTATAAATCGATACGAACTGTCAAAATATGTTGCATATAATGGCTTCCTTGATGTCGACAATAATATATTAAATAAAAAATAATACCCAACAGCCAAAATTACAATTCTTATATCCAAAATATACTCAAGTTGAAGATAGCTGAAAAATCCAACTTTTTTAACAGTTTATATCGATATATCGTTTCATTATATCGTGTTTTGATGGTCATGCTAGCTAGGCAGTAAAACATTGTGAATATTATCTACGTGGTAAATAACATTTTTTTGTAGGTCCATGGTAGTAATGCGGATGTGTTGGTTAACTAAATGCATTACTCCGGATAAAATCTCCTTGTAAACAATGAACTTAATGCAATTTTCCTAATTTAAATTTTCAGAAATAACTATTACCAGATTTTATAATTTCAGAATGTAGGTATACATGAAAATCTTGGAAATACGTCATACAAATACGTCTATACACTAATAAAAAAATCATTTGCATTGGGTCTTAAAATGCATGGAGTATAGTAGCAAATGGGGTAATTACCGGAAGCACTTATTACCGTCATGTGACACCCGTTTGTTATGACAGGCTATATCGCTAATAACATGCACTTGTTACTTGGACAGAACTATAAACCTATTATTTAAGTGAGTAGTTACCTTGCCAGTATTTTGTAACTTAGTTTTTGAAATTTTAATTACATTTTATTGTGAGTTCTAATTAGTAAACTATTATAAGCACAGAGTTAGATTCTTCGACCTAGATTATAGAGGAAGCTGTTTAAAAGATAATTAGGTTTTTGCATACCAATATTAGATAATATAATATTGGGTAAAATATGTTGGGTACCTATCAAGGTGTATTACCTATAATATTTCGAATGTACACCACGTTTACAGGCATTTACATTTTTGCGGACATTTACTTTTTTCCTTTTGTCTATTTCAATAAAGGCGGTTTTCGCAGTGCAAGTGTAAGGCGTGACCTATAGGTCACTGTACCGATCGATCAGTCAAAATGAACGATTCATAATTACTGTACGAACCCCGAGAATTATCCGTTTGTCTCCAGCAATTAAATGAATAGGACCGTTAATTATAAAGTACAAGGCCAAATAAATATTAAATGTGTGTCTGCGAGGGTGTGTACGCGGTGTGTGTATATGTGTATGTGGGTGTGAGTTTCTGTATCAGTGTGTCTGCGAGGGTGTGTATGCGTGTGTGTGTATATGTGCATGTGGGTGTGAGTTTCTGTATCAGTGTGTTCCGGGCTTTGCGTGCAAAAAACTCATGCGGAAGTTTCACGACTACATTCAATGAGAAGTGAGCATGACAAGTGTCAAAAAAAATAATTCTAAGCTCGCCAGTTGGTTCCTTTTTTCACGCTAACCACTCCACTAAAAAAGGGATTTTGTAAAAACCCTTAAAGGGGCAAAATAGGGGCTGAATATTTGTATAGGACTTTTTTAATATTAAACTTTGTATTCAGCTAATAATTACAAAATAATCAAAAACATGTTTAATTTTTAAAAATTCTACCCATGAAGAGGTGAAATAGGGGTTGAAAATTTGTTTTTATTATCCTAACATATTATAAAACAAAGTCCCCCGCCGCGTCTGTCTGTCTGTCTGTTCGCAATAAACTCAAAAACGACTGCACCGATTTTCAAGCGGTTTTCACCACTCGATAGCGTGATTCTCGAGGAAGGTTTTAGTATATAATTTGTTAAGTTTTTGTATTTATTTCTGTGTACATTAACGATATTTGTTGAAGATGTTAGGAAATAATAAATTAAGGCGAAACGTAGTTCGCGGGCACAGCTAGTTTGAGTATAAAAACACTAGAACTAGGTACTTATAATGTTTTGACGATACTTTTCTACGGTACCTAGAAGAACACCAGCTGATTAGCGACCGACAGTACGGCTTCCGTCACGGCCGTTCAGCTGGTGACCTTTTAGTTTATCTGACCCACCGTCGGGCGGAAACCTTGGAGGGCAAAGGTGAGGCTCGATATCGCTAAGGCGTTTGATAGGGTCTGGTATAGAGCTCTTCTCACGAAGTTACCATCATATGGAATCCCCGAGGAACTCTGCAAATGGATAGCCAGCTTCCTGGATGGTAGGAGCATTAAGGTCGTCGTCGACGGCTGCTGCTCCGAAACCATGCCCATAAACGCTGGTGTTCCACAAGGTTCGGTGCTCTCCCCAACCCTGTTCATTCTGCATATCAATGACATGTTGTCAATTGAGAACATACATTGCTATGCAGATGACAGTACGGGTGATGCGCGGTATACCGACCACCAGAATGTCCTTCGGAGTTCGTTGCTAGAAAGGCGGTTACAACTTGTGTCTGAAGTCGAAGACTCTCTAGGGCGAGTCTCCGAATGGGGTGCAAAGAACTTGGTTAAGTTCAACCCCACGAAGACACAAGTGTGCGCATTCACTGCGAAGAAGGACCCATTTATCGTAGTGCCTCAGTTCTAGGGAGTTACTCTTCGTATGTCCGATGATATTGGAATCCTCGGTGTGGAAATTTCTGCTAAAGTGCAGTTTGGGAGTCATTTGGAGGACAAAGTCAAATTGGCGAGCAAAAAGCTGGGCGTCCTGAACAGAGCCAAGCGGTACTTCACTCCAAGCCAGCGGCTAATGCTCTATAAAGCACAAATTCGGCCGCATATGGAGTACTGTTCGCAACTCTGGGCGGGAGCTCCCAAATATCAGCTCGACCCTCTTGACTCCCTGCAAAGGCATGCATTCCGCATCGTCGGTGATCCCAATATCACGGCCTCAATGGAGACGCTGGAGCAAAGGAGAGACTTTGGTTCTCTCTGCGTGCTCTATCGGCTCTTTAACGGAGAGTGCTCTGAGGAACTATTTGCAATGGTGCCCTCTTCACCTTTTTACCATCGCACCACCCGCCATCGCAGTAGAGTTCATCCATATTACCTGGAACGTAGTATTATATTATCTGTGCTGGAACCAATCTCGTCTAGTACAGTTCGGTTTCAGCGTTCATTCCTTCCACGTACGTGTAGGCTCTGGAACGAACTCCCAGCTGCGGTGTTTCCTGAGCGCTACGATATGTCCTTCTTCAAACGAGGCTTAAGAAGAGCATTTCTCTCCAGGTAGGCAGTGACAAAACTGTGCCCCTGGCATTGCAGATGTCCATGAGCGGTGGTTACCACTTAACATCAGGTGGGCCACTGGCTCGTCTGCCACCGTTAGCAATAAAAAAAAATTATAGCTTGAATTGTTTTTGATGCGGGGCAATAAAAAGAATTGAAATTGGCATAGCTCGGGCGAAACGCCAATAGGTACTATAAATGGGAACTTAACTCCTAAGGGGAGCTTAGACAAGTGACAATCATTTCATAGCGAAACGATAACTAAATTCGTCATTGTCTCGGAGATAACGAAAACAAATTCCGAATCAACGCAAGGATTAGCGATCTCTGCCGCTGTGTCGAATTGTTCTTTCTGTAAGAAAATAACATATTAGTTACTCGTAGGTATCTAAGTACTCAAAACTGAGAAATCGAAAAATATTGTAAAATAAATGATTAAAATAAATATTTTCATTCCATTTTAATGAAAAATGAGTTGTTTTGAGTACTATGTGAAAGTTACGAAAAATAATTCGCCACTTCATAGATTTGTTGCGAGTCAATTTGTCTATCAACTTACATATCGATGACTTTGATCGATTCGCTTCGTTATTTAGCGATGGTGTACGTCAATCCCATACATGTTGTTCTTATCGAACTTTATTATCGTTTTTGAATTGTCAGTTTGTCTAGGCCCCCTGTGTTACGCTTCTTTTCCTTTGTTGAGACTTTCAAGGGCAAACCGCTTAAGCAATCTTGCTTGAATTGCATTATTTACTTTTTGCGAAATGAAAACACGGAAGGGTAAATAGGTTAAAAGCTTTCTACGAAATAGCTTTCGAGGCGAGTTATTTGAAATTTTGTACAATCACTTAATAACAAAAATATGTGTGGAACTAATATTGCAGCATTTCTCGATATCCCACTAACAGTAAATGACTACAGCATTGAAGTTCAATAAAAAGGAAAAATGTTTGTAGGAACAAGTAGGTTGTAGGTACTACGTATATAACATGTGCGAAATCTAATTTCCCAAATAATGTAACTACTAGGACTGAAACTGTCCATCTAGTTACACCAATGTAACTCAGAATGTAACTACTGGGAACAGAGCCGAAAAACATTAGGAGCACATGTAAAGTAACAAAAAAAAACTATTTTACGAATGAACCGCTCGAATGATATTTAAAATTTTGTTAATTTTAACTTATATTATGGCTGTAGCTATCAACCAAGTTTTTATACAGTGGACGAATATTTTAAGAGTAGTGACGTTAATTCTTTGCTATCTGTTTGACATTAAATATGCGACTAAAAAAATCATATTTGTTTAAATTTTATACAATTTGAATGAATAATGATAGCATTTGCATGCCAATATGGCGGGTAACAATTGATGTTTTCTGTACGCAAATAAATAATTTGGTTTCAATTTCTCGCACTAATCCACAAACATTCGTTTATATCATGTACCTACTGCACAGGACTGGCTTGTATTTATGTGTACCTGATAGCTGAGATTGGTACATACAATTGGTCATTAAACAAAATGTATGAATTGACCCAATCAACATTACATGCAAGTTAAATAAAAGCTTGTTAAAGTCATGACGTAGTTTCAATGACTGTGCATTCTTGAAACAAAAGAGAAACAAGAGTAATCTATACCATGTCTATACCTATAAAATTCTTTTCAACACACTTCCTCATAAAGTGGCTCTAATCCCATGGCAATTAGGCACATAATGACACCTATAATCAAACTGTGACTTTTTCATTACTATTATTCACGAGTGAGTAATAGTTCTTTTTATATTATTGGTTGAGTTACGCTTACACTTGCGCTAAAATGCTATCCGCGAAAAGCCCAAAAAAAAGAAACCTCATTTTTTAGTCTATGGCCGATGCGCGCGCATAGGAAAACTGATTAATTTTTCCCGCCATTACGAAATTTATTAGTCTATGGCCGATGCGCGCGTATAGGAAAACTGATTAATTTTTCCCGCCATTACGAAACATTTTTCACAACTCGTCTCGTTTTCTCTTTTGAAGTTAAGATGTGAAGCCCAGAACGTTATGGAAAGTTTACTACCAGAAAACTCAAAGGAAAAATATCTATTAGCGTACCAAAATTTCATACAATGGCAGACCAACAAGAATACGCAGTCTTTTTCAGAAAATGTGTTCATGGCGTACTTTAAAGAATTATCTTCTAAGTACAAACCTAGCTCTTTGTGGTGTATTTACTCAATGTTAAAAAGTACAGTCCGAACAAAGAATGGAGTGGACTTAAAAACATACTCGAATTTGTCAGCTTATCTAAAGAGACTATCTGATGGATTTAGAAGCAAAAAATCAAAGGTTTTATCATCTGATGATATTGAAAAATTTATTAAAGATGCTCCAGATAACCAATATTTGGCTACAAAGGTTAGTTAAATTAATTTTAATTAAATATTTAATAGCAGCTTGTGTTGTGTGTTGACCTTAATTATTGTTTCTTTTGTTTCAGGTTGCTTTAATATTTGGTGTAACTGGTGCCTGTAGGATACAAGAATTAACAAATATAACTGTTAAAGATATAGAGAACCATGGCCAGATGCTTTTAGTGAAGATACTTATCACGAAAAATAAAATACCTAGGTCATTCACCATACACGGTCCATTCAATGATATTGTTAAGAAGTATGAAAGTTTGCGTTCGCTAAAAACAAAAAAATACCGTTTCTTTCTAAATTACCAGAATGGTAAATGTACCTGTCAGCCTATAGGTATAAACAAATTTGGTTCTATGCCTAAAGAAATCGCTAAGTTTTTGGGTTTAGTAGATGCTGAGAGCTACACTGGACATAGTTTCAGAAGAACTTCAGCTACATTGCTGGCAAATTCAGGAGCTGATATAATGACTTTGAAGCGACATGGCGGGTGGCGATCTAGCAATGTAGCAGAATCATACGTAGAAGATTCCATACAAAACAAGAAGGAAATTTGTGCAAAAATCACAAAAAGAATTAAACTTGATTCTGAGACGCATCCTACTGGCGAAATACCAAGTACGCCCAATGATTGGATTTCACCTACCTACACGAATAATGAACCATCACAAATAACAATAGAACATGAAAGTATTTCAATAAATAATCTATCTGATGAGACCGCTATGTCATCAAAAATAGTTAATTATAATTTTACTAACTGCACATTTACTAATTGTTTCTCTAAGTAAACTTTTTATCTACTATGTAAAATGGTTTTTTATTTAAGTATTGTTTTATTCAGAAGTGTGTTGAAAAACGTTGTATGATACACGTGTGTATTGATGGTTACCGTCCTCGGCTTCTTAAGACCCTCGCCTGACGGCTCGGGCCTCAATGCGCCTCAGCGGTAATCACCAACATTACACACTTGTACCATAATGTACTATTATCCTGAATGACTGACTGACTGACTGACTGACGGATCAACGCACAGCTTAAACCGCTGATCGTAGAGACTTGAAACTTGGAGGGTGTGTTCTTTGTATGACGTAGGCGTCCGTTAAGGAAGGATTTTCCGAAATTCTACCCCTAAGGGGGTGAATAAGGGGTGCAAAGTTTGTATGGGACAACTAGATTCCTTGGTCCAATCTACTTTAAATTTTGCATAAACATTCTTTAATAGAATCGATGGATAACATGTTTCGTATTTTATTGAAATTCATCCCCTAATAGGGTGAAATGGGGTGGTAAAATGTGATATCGACATTATTGTCGTTTTCATGGTTTTTTTGGTCGTAGATTACGAAAATAACATCGATATCAAAATCCAACATGGCGGATGCAAAATACCATCATCCCTTGATGGGGTGCAATGGAGTTGAAGAAATACGATTCTGTATTAATTATCTTAATCGTATTTAATGTATATAAAAAATCGTGGGTGTGCAAAAATCTGTAATTGCGAAATATTAAGAAAAACAATACACAGGTCGCCTTAAAATCATTAGCAGAACACGATAGAAATGTTTTTAAAAAAATTTTTTGTTTGTTTGTATATTTGTTTGTTTGTTTGTCTGTTTGTCCGGAAAGATCTCCGAAACTACTGGACAGAATATGATATGGCTTACACCACAATGCTTAGAATTTTCCGGAAGAACATTTAGACATAATTTCATTTGTTTAAATTCACGTTTTATTTTTCGTGAAAAAATACCATATAAAATTTCCGCACAATGCTTAAGTAGAAAATCAACATGGCGCACGTGAAATTATTTTGACATGTCTGTCACATAGTGCAAAGAAAAACTTAATCTTTTCTGTTATTGGCTGTGCCCATCTGGATTTCGCCAACCAAGAAGTTTAGGAAGTTTAAATTGTCTTTTTTTTATGTATTACCCTGGTGGTAAGGCAAAAGGATCAAGCCATACAACCAATGTATAAAGCATTTTTTATGACAATATCACGTCACAAATATAAAATTTTTAGGTTGGTTTAATTCTTTACCAATTTTCTTAAAATCGGTACAATTTTTGAAATGTTGAAAAGTATTTTGAAAGGTGTTATATGTTTTTACATTATGACTAAGGAATCAAACTCTTTCATCCATTTAAAACTATTAAAAGTAATTGATTGATAAAAAAAATATCTGACTGCAATGATTCTGGGTTACGCGTACGGGACTCTTATCCTAATATCTAAAATGACGGATCACATTTTTTTTGTATACACCTAAGGAACATGGATATAGAACCAAGGACCTAAAGAGTAGAACACATTGAACCTAGCCACGTTTACCTAATTCGACATGACTGCCAATAAAAGTTCGTTTCCAAACCCAGCAATATGGATATCAGATGAAAGGCCTTGATGAGTAGAGCACTATGAACCTGGCAACATTGACGTAAATTCAACATAGCTGCCGCTCAAAAAGGTGGATAAAAATTCGTTTCCAAACCTAGCAATATAGGTATCAAATGAAAGGCCTTGAAGAGTACAGCATTATGAATCTAGGAAAATCGCCCTAAATTCATGATGGCCGCCGCTCAAAAAAAACGGTTAAAGTTCGTTTTCAAACCCAGCAATGTGGGTATCAAATGAAAGGCCTTAATGAGTAGAGCACTATGAATCTAGAAAAATTGACCTAAATTTAACATGGCCGCAGCCCAAAAAAGGTGGATAAAAGTTCGTTTCCAAACCCAGCAATATGGGTATCAAATGAAAGGCCTTGAAGAGTAGAGCATTAGTTACCTAGGAAAATCGACCCAAATTAAACATGGCCGCCGCTCAAAAAAGGATAAAAGTTCGTTTTCAAACCCAGCAATATGGGTATCAAATGAAAGACCTTGATGAGTAGAGCACTATGAACCTAGGAAAATCGCACAAAATTAAATACGGCCGCCGCTCAAAAAGGGCGGATAACAGTTGCTTTTCAAACCCAGCAATATGGGTATTAAATGAAAGGCCCTGAAGAGTATCTAGAGTATTACGAACCTACGAAAATTGTCCTAATTTCGAAATGGCCGCTGCTCAAGAAAGGCACAATAAAGTTGAATCATTGAATCATTATGGAATAAAATGGAGGAAAAACTAAACACTGTGTTAAGCATTTTGATGGCGAAACGTAGTTCGCGGGCACAGCTAGTAAGTTATATAGTCATTTTGCAACCTAGTCATCAAACGGATACCTATAGTCAAATAAAGACCTAGACCAAATACTCTTCAGCCATATTGAACTGACACCTACCTAGTCATTTTTATGTTACAGTCTTCTGGCTATCTAAAACAAATTTGTTCCGGTCTGGGCGTATGTGCATTGTGCGTGTGAGATTCTATGTTTGTAACTGCACCCACGACACAGGAGAAAAATCCTAGTGTGGGGCGACATTTTTTTTAATAAGAAGAAAGGAAAAAAAACCTGAGACCGACCCTATAGCCTTAAATTCACAAATATTAGTTCTCGAGACCTTCGTCGGATATGAGTGGCGCATCAAATTAAAACCGTAAGCACTACGTTCTACGCACTTTATCTATCTTCTTTTTTGCTTTGTTATTGAGAGCAGTCTTTTATTTTAATGAGTATGCTGCAGCGGCAGGCTTAATATCGATCTTTAGAGACAGTCGAAATTGCTGCCATTGTATTATTGCTTATAAGTCGCAAATTCAATATTGAACGTTGGATTTATGATCGCGCTACGACAGCCTAACATAGCAACCGTAACCAGTAGCGATCGCATTGCTATTGTACAAATAGCAACCGGATGCTTTTTCGGTAAAAGGCCTGCAGGGGCCGAACCATGATCGCTTATAGCAAGGTTAAAAAAATATTGTAACAGAGACACCGCTCTTGCTGCGTATAGCGCCATCCCGCTCTCAGTGCGGTTTTAATATTGTTTTGGGCGTTGGGCGATCATGGTTAGAGGCTGGTCCGGTGGTCATAGTACTCGTATATTTATGTCATTGCAATAATCATTTTCATTTGAGTGTAAAGTGGGAGCGAGTTAGGTGAATTTGTAAGAAAATTAATCTGCTAGAGCATTAGCTGAAAAATGGAATTAAAAAATAAAACTGACTTTAAAAACACCAAAGAGTCAGAAATAATATAAACATTATCACAGTTTTATATTGAAGTTGGTGCCAAATTTTAACTAACTCAATAATTGTTCTTATATTTTTAAGACTTTCCAGGTGATCATTGTTTGGCACCGTATGCTCTAAGCTTGGCACCGACTTCAATATAAAACTGTGATGTTGTTTGTATTCTTATATTATGTATGACTTTTTTGTGTTTTTGAAGTCGGTTTTATTTTCTGTTAAAAAAAATTGTCTTTTACCTTCTCCTAAATGTAACAAATACTTTTCTAAAAACCGCCCCAAATCGATTCAGCCAAACGCGAGATAATCGCGGACAAATATCCTACATACAAACATACAGGTCAAACAGAGAACCTCTTTTTCCCTTTTTTTGAAGTCGGTTAAAAAATTAAACCTCAAATATAAAGGAAAATTCTTGATTTAATTCAAAATCGCCCATGCGATTTGGTGTCAAGCGAGGTATGTTTGTATTAAAATAAAATTTTCAATGAGATATTACAATCATAATATCATACATATCTTGAATATTTTTTCTTATTTAGAATTCTGTGGAGAATATTTCCGGAAATAAGCGGTTTCTTGTCGATCGATTTTCTGTGATTGAGATGAGTTACGAGCTTTTTATCCTGCGCTATAGCTTTCCGCTCGCAGCTGTGCCCGCGCTATTTTCGTTTTCCCGTGGGAATTCTATATTTTCCCGTAGGAAAAATAATTGTATAAGCCTATGTTACTCAGTTATAATGTATCATTCTATTAATGATATTTTAAATCGGTCTAGTTGTTTTATAACTTTATTCATTGCAAACAAAAAAATGCTAAAATACAAATTTTTTCTCTTTATAATATTACTCGTAATATGATATATTTACACTTCAAAGTGATGTAAGCATGACTAGTGTATGTAAGTAATATATAAATCGCAATGAAACCTTATACATATATCAAATGCTTATATGCATAGTAGATACATACCTATATTATGTAAATATTTACAGATTTTAAATATTAAATTTTTTCTCTTCACTAATATCATTTAAAAGACTATAATTTATGGCATGATCTATTGTGAAACCAAACGGGTGCTGAATAATTTAATACTCCGATAGTAATAAAGGTGGCTAAAGTTTATTTGCCTGTCACATACCCACGTGAAAATTTTTGCAAACGATAAATCCCCTTTACTACAGGTAACTAATGTAGTTATTATCGATATCTGGATAGTAAATCCGGCGCACAATAATTTTTGTTTGCCCACACACGTTTTCACTATTATCCAACATTTGTGATAATTTAAAAAGCACAAAACAATAAAATACTAATCGACACGGATATTGTCAACCCCATCAATGCTGTCGGAGGGTCGAAGGGCCGTAACGGGGCGCACGTGCGCGCGCCCCCGGCGGCGCTCGCTCCCCACAAGAATAACACCCCGCGAATACACCGCTTTCGCGAGTACTTCCCGCAGAACACACAATGCACGCTACTCCGAAATAATTGTAGATAAATAAACCATGATTCGTGCCCACTGGGGGCTATTGTGCATGAATAATTAAAAGAACGATAACAGATTAGACTCATACATAAACGTTTAGCGAATTTCAAAATAGACATTACTGTTTGGGTTGTAACCTAAATTAATATTAAATGCCTACTATTTAGGACATTCCATCAACCATTATTTTCTTTTGACTAATATAATATGTCTACAACGACTTAAGGAATTTACTAAAATTACGAACACCCTGTGAGAAGATGAAAAACTCAAAATAAACAATACAACCCTCGTGACCAGCGTTATGTTGGAGACCCATTCCTCCACGTTCAAGGAATGATCCGAGCCCAGCAGTAGAACCTATAAGGATTGAACTGAAGATGATGTATCACGTAATGCCTGCTTCCACCAAACCGTGAATATAAATTGCCATGTATGAATATTGATTGTATATATTATTTACAGGAAGCAACTTCCAAGCCCATTCGCTGTCTTGGTCCAGACGTGGCGAGAGGCCTCCAGGCAGCACCCTGCATGCGAAAATTTGGGTACCCGAAGACCCCCGGCTTTTTAGCAACGGAAACAACATTTTAGAAAAGGAGGAACTTAGATAAGCCTTAGTCATATGTGTGTTGGAAATATACGCTGATGATATTTAGCTAACGTTTTAGGGGGCAGATACGATCAAAGCGAATGTCAATACAGTGGAACAGGGATCATAATGAATTCAAACAAAATTGGAACTGGCGCAGCAACTTGCGTTTAATACGGCATGCATTTGACAAGTTATTGCCAATGAGTAAAGGTTTTTTCTAAATATTTTCTTTAATTCTAGTCCTATCTAGTTGATAATTCTAGTCGATACTGAGAATTGAACAGCGCCTCCATAAAGCTGGCACTAACAATCATTAAAATCCTTGACAAACTGTAGGTTGATGCTTGATAGACAGACACGTTTTTTGTCTCTGTTTCAAGATAGCCCAAGTTATTATTATAAAATATTATATAGATATATTTATGCACATCATCAAAATCATAGTGTGCTTTGTTCTCTCGTCATATCCTTCCGCTGTGTTTTGTGGAATTTAAAACTGTTTTGGATAATAATTAAGACTGTTAAAGATTATCTCAAACTTTAAAATCCATAAAATATTAAAGTCTATTAACGACCGTGCAAATTATATTATAGTTAGTACCGTACTATTTCTTATGCTTCCATACATTATAACCTTTTTAAACAGTATAAATTAAAATTTACCAAACTACTTTTAAAACGGCTTTCCTTATCGATCTCATTTTTGAAATAAAAAATAATTAGGTATATAAAATATAAACAACATTTTAAATAAAATGCACAGAGATGTGTTTAACCAGACGCCGGCCGCGAGTGTATGCACCTCCATACTTTGTATGCCAAAAAGAGCAATGCTCCTATTTTTAAATTTTTTTCACCAGTCGTCAGTTCGTTTAGGCGCTCTGTGACAACTTCTTGAAATGTCCCCTTCTGGATATGACTAATTCTGTTTTTGACCACTTCTTGTTACGCCCACTTCTAATAATGTCCGCTTCTGTTTTTGACCACTTCGTGTTACGACTATTACAAGTACAGTGAGAGCAAAAATTTCTTTGGTATCCTGGCCCACTATTAATGACATTTAATTTTAATTGACTTTTTCCTGTCAGTTTAATGCATTGCGTATTTTACGCATTTTTCGCATTTGTGGCCAGTTTAAAGAAGGAAGCAATACATTACGACCGTAATAATAAAGAGAAGCTACTTTATTACTCCAAAAAAAATCGAAGGGCTGGCCTGTAGATATAAAATTAGATAAAGAGTTGAAAAATTGTTTAGAAAAACTTGAACAGAAAGAAATTTCGGAAATTGATTTCCTAAAAAAATAATATACTATAAATTGCGACACACATATTGAATGATTACTACTTATGTTTTTGTTAAAAAAATTATAATGTAAAAATTTTCTATTAATAAAAATAAGTCTGATATCTCGAATTATTTTTTGTTCACACTGTACTTATAGTCATAACACGAAATGGTCAAAACTAGAAGCGGGCATTACTAGAAGTGGGCGTAACAAGAAGTGGTCAAAAACAGAATTAGTCATATTCAGAAGGGGACATTACAAGAAGTTGTCACAGAGCGCCTAAACGCGTCAGTTAGTAGCAAAAACTCGATTGAAAAAGTCACATTTGGTAAAGAAAAATTGACACAATCAGTTTTCATACAACATTGAGGGATTTTCGTTGTCTAGTTCAATACATATCTGTGATAAACGGGTAATATATAAAAAGTTGTACAAATTTTATATTTATAGGACAATGTTTATACTTTAACGAATGTGTATCATAGTCAGGCTTTTTAAGATATTATTTGAAACAAAATAACGTAATAAATACACATATACTAAATATAAATGTTATCCTTGTCATAAATTTTAAAAAGTAGCCTATTATTTTTTTTCCTATTACGAGCAAGTTATTATAAAACATAAAAAAAACGAGTTAGAAACAAACCTAAACATTTTCTTTTACCTATTACTATTCATTTATTTCACGTTCAAATAGTTGTTAAAATAATTAAATCTTGTTATCTGTGTTTACGAATGTGGTGTTATTCTATTATATGCGACTCTATCATTTATTTAATTTGTATACAAACATTTATGTGTAGTGTTGTAACGGAAATTAAAGTTATCAAACTCAGCGTCAAAATTTTTAATTAGCTCCTCCTATTGCAATACGTTTCCTTCCTCCGAAGTAATCTACGTCACGGTAAATATCACTGCCGCGTCCACGTGCAACTTTGCCAGCAGCTAGGCATTATTTTGATAACGACTTTCATTTTTAATGTAATGTTGAAGTCGGTTTTAATTTTACCGTAACTAATCATCTGAAACGTGAAACTTCTGAAACCATAATATGATGCCACAGTCACGTTTCAGAAGATATGTGACGATAAAATAAAAACCAACTTCAACATAACATTAAAAATGAGAGTTGTGATCAAAAGCCATTGCTCTGTGTCCTTAAATGGTTCGCCGCAATACCAACAGCAATGAAATTATACTTTTTGTATAATGAGACATTAATTAAAAACAACGCACAAGCTTCGAAATCGAATAAGGAATCAAAACCAGTCCAGATTGTAAGGTAAGTGAGGTAATCATGAGGTAATATTTTATTTTGATGTGACAATACGGGTCGGGAGGCTTTTGGGACCAGTATAGTCCATGTCCATACCTATATAATTATTGAAAATAGTAATTATTGCAATCAATCAGAGTAAGTTAATATAATCGTGAACTAAAGAACAAGAAGATTCAACATTATAAATCAATTCAAAGGCTATAATCTATTAGTATTAGTAAGTACCTTAACCTAGAAAAGGCAAGGAAAATAGTTAAGTAGTAACACCGTCTTCAACATTATCTTAGGAATATTTATTGTTTATATTTATATCGTCTGTTAAATATTACTTTTTAATAAAACTACACTTTTCGCGTATATTTAGCTAACATATTTTATTTGTTTGTTTAGCCCAACGACGTTTTAAACGCTTTGCAACATTCAAAATCATAGAAAGACATCAGATTTATTATTTTCCTACCGTCATCTCATATATTTATGTGGTCCGTTTCACGCAAACAGAACTCCTGGTAGGTATCTATTGTTTTAGCAGTCTGTGGACGGGCCTGGGATTTGATTTGATTATATTATTGGAATACCGTTGGCACACTCCAACCATTATCCCTTTTGAAAATTCGGGTGTTTTTAAATCTCAATAGCCTCGCGTAGCATCATTGGGCTGAATCGGTGTTCTTTGGCGAGGATCTATGGATAATAATAATATTTTTATTTCACACACACATTTAATATTTACCAAAAAAAAGGAAAAAAAAACAAATAAAATTAAATCATTTATAGCAATTGTTACCCATCTCTTTTCAATGAGTCTCTCTGCCAGACACCGTACAAATTGCCATACGCATCTTTCTCGACGCTTATTCTTTTTTTCTTGTCTCTGCAGTTTAGGCCCATAAGTTGCCTAAAGATGTTATTATATTAGGCAACTCATATATTATCGTGGAACTTTTTTGTATAATTGACCCAGAGCTGTGAGGAAAGTCTGACAGAAAGACCCAAACAACGTTTTTTTCACATCAGGTGACCTGCCAAACTTTCTTCATGAATTCTGAACTTTCTTCTTTCTTTATGATCATACTTCTTATGACACAAAGTTGCCTCTCAATATCCGCGTCGTCCTTTTGATCAGATGTCACGATGTGGCCAAGGTATCTAAATTCGTCCACAAGTTTGACTTGATGACCATCTAAATATATTCACTACGATTGCGAGAAAATAAAATAATCATACGGTCACTAATTCAATTTGTAATAGATTCTAAAGATGACGCGCTATTAGCGCTACGGCGCTAATACTGAAAGGGGAATGGCATTTTAGGTCCAAGAATGCACAACAAATTTGATGCACTAGAAAAATATACAATATTTGTATTTAATTTTCCGTTCTATCCAAATATCTCTAAATGTTAGATTATATCTTCTTTACATAGCATAAAAGAAAGTCGCTCCCACTGTCTATTCGCTTAAATCTTTTAAACTACGCAATAGATTTTAATGAAGTTTTCAGCAATAGATAGAGTGAGTGAGTCAAGAGGAAGCTTTATATGTATAATAATAGTTTAAATAATATAACTTATCCAAGCTGGCAAAGCCGCGGGCGGAGCGCTAGTTTTAAATAACTATACATCAATATTAAAACGATTGCAGAAAGTGAACTTGCTTGTGCAAAAAATATCTTAAAATCGATAATTTCATTTCTTATTAAGTATATAACTTACAAAATAAACAACTAAATAATAGTTTTTTATAGATGGATAGGTTTTACTATAATGAAAATACCTACGGTACTTATTATAATATTACTATTCACATCAATGAGGGCTTTTTTTAAATTTTTCGGGTTGTTTAAACGAGGGAAAAGTTTAATATAAGGTCTCCTAAGTCGTTGAGTTATATGGTATTACCTGCTCAGTTTTTAGATGATGTTCTCGTCATATATGACAATAATATAGACTAATTAGAAAATAAGAAATCTTTATATTTCCGCAATGTCTTCCTTAGTAATGAGTTGCACGTTGTATAATATTTATTACTCATGACATAATGTGTACAATTCTTAATATTATATTAGTAATGTAATGGACATAAATAACATAATACCATAATGATTTTACGAAAAAGAAAAAATACATTAAATAAGATTCACCAAGTTTTTTTATATTTTTTCTTTTACCAATAAAATACTGGTATTACCTATCTGCTATTATTTTCACATTCGTTTATATGTGTGCGTTGTGAGCCTAAGTTAGTATGACCATCTGCCATTCCCCTAGCTGCAATGTAATGCACGCATTCTTCCGAAAAGTTAATTAGTCGCTTATTAACTCCATTTTCAAATGAAACTGTGTAATAATCAAAAGTCGATTCTTTATTCATGATTTTATTCTAGGTAGTTTTTTTACGTTTTTTACGCTCTTTAGTAACTAACACCAAAAATATTTAAAAAAAAACACATTCTGTAAGTTAATTTCAGTTAACCTAGTCCTAGGCCCTCGCTCTTGGTGGGATGATTTGCAAGTCTTAAAAAATATACAATATCACAAAAAAAATTGTTAATTAAAAAATCTATCACAAACACATACCCAATGAAAGTCTAGTCAACCTACTAATAACAAAGTTTACGCGGTAACGTGATCATTTTGTAGGTAGGAATGCCTGTTAATGCGCTTTTGCATTAGTCCACAGCTGCATATTTTCCCGGACCTTTTCCCGGAGGGCGTGGTATCGTGTAACCTGTTATTATAGGCCGCGCACAAATAGCAAGCTGAGTTATGAGATATAGTATCGTGATCATTGGCTATTTCTCCACTGGTGGCTCGGCTCGGAATGGCTGCTGGCGCTGGTAACGATAAAACTAGAAAGTCGTGCCGTTGCGTACGCCAGCGTGTGAAAATCGTGACATAGGCACAGATTAGTTAATAGTTACTACGTAACAGATACATCACTCCCATAGAAACGCTCGAATCGCTGTAATAATAATAGCCAAAACCGACAAACAAAAGTCGCTGCAAGAAGAAAAGGTCTCTATAAACGCGAGCCGAGAATCAAGATTCCCGCGTACACCGCGTGATTGCGTCATCGAGCGAAAACATAAGGGTTGTACAAAGAACATAAACAAAATGGTATATGTAGGATTAATGAAATTAATTGATTGCGAGGAAAGCCCCACTCAAATGTGCTTTAATTTTATAAAATATATAATAACAATAGTACTTTATTTGCAAGAATATGGTAAAATACATGATTGGTGTTAAATTATATACATTATTCCTCATAATCTACTTCTAAATTGGCAGTGCGCAAATATTGAAAATTTTAAAATACTTAGTACATGGCAAAAAATAAGAGAATAGAATATTATTTTATCGTCATTAATACATTTAAAAATTATAAAAAAATACAAATTCTTGGTTTTCATCTCAGCCGATGTTAAGTGACGATGTTGCTGAGGACTGAAGATTGTTACTATGGCATCGAATTACTGTCTTATTAGTTCGAATAACTTCGAATTTCGACTATGAAAAAAAAATACATTTTTTTGTCTTTTAACAACTTACAATAGCTTCACAGTAATGTGCCACCGTATGGTTAAATAAATTGATTAAATTAAAATTATTGTGTGGTTTTATAAACCACAATGCAAGTAGAACTTTTTTCGAATCAACATTTAACCGAAAATTTTCGAAAAATTATTCGATTTAGGTAAAAAAATCCCGTTTTTAGTTTTGAAAAGAAATTTATAAATAAAAAATTATTGATAAAAAAAAGAAAATAAAAATCAAATTAATATAATAAACAAAAAAGCAATAAAATAAACAAAAAGAAACCAATAAAAACAAAATAATAAAAAACAAATTTATGAAAAAAAAACAAGTTACAAGATACGATAATAATAATAAAAGTCTCGCGTGCGGCGCGGCGGGTGGCGGCGCGGCGGCCCTCTGCCGATCGGAGCGCCGGCGCGCTACTTAGCGGTAGGTATTTATAACGCTGCATTGCGCGAGTGACGGGGGCCTGACATAGGTATATATAATTCATATATTTACATCTCTCATGTTCGGTAAGTAGGTAGGTGACCAATTTTATTGCCAGTATGATGGTTAGATGTACGCGAACTTTTTGAAATAGTGGTGTTTTTTTAATTACTTACCGCCCTAGGGCTTTCTACATTATTACCCTACAGCGCTAATTGGTCACCTACAAGCCCCATTTGGGGGTAATAAGGACCTACTTACCTCACAATCGAGATGTAAAGCAGAGTAGTTAGCTCGGGTGTAAGCACCAATTGCACCCTCGAAATATTAATTATCTCGGGCTGCAATTGATGCCTTACAGCCCTTAGCTACTAATCTACTATTATGCTTCGTCGGCAGCGGTACTGTTACTGTTGCTGTCGTAAAAGCCCTGCCGTTACAGTAGAAAAACGGCTGTTCAAGTGCAGCACTATGAATAGGCATTCCATTATGGACACTTCGTTTGAACGTTTTCAAATGTTCCTTAAACACATTTCATTAATTTTGTGAAGTACCTAACCTCGATTAAGTAACTTGGTCATTTTTATCGCACTTGTAGCTACGTATGCTTGTACTGTACACGGTACAAGAACTTGCATTATTGAAACACTTGTGAGATGCATGTTACAAAAAAGTGGGTGCAATAACTTGAACAGCCCCCTAACCATGATCGCTCAAAACAATATTAAAACCGCACTGAGAGCGGGATGGCGCTATACGCAGCAAGAGCGGTGTCTCTCTTTCAAGATTGTTTTAACCCTGCTACAAGTGATCATGGTATGGCCCCTGGTATCTAATCTACCGCTGCGATTCACAAGCACAATGTATAGCGCGAATATTGTATAAGACGACAGGCGGAGCACGGGCTGCCACGACTGGACTTGAGTCACGCATTATCTTACAATTTCAGTGACATAGTCTCTATATCTTAAAGTGTAAGCACGGCGGCACGTATTTAGTGTGACTGACATGATTAAAATTACTTGACGTCGTCAAGGGACACGTGTGACTGAGTTTTATCACTTTATTGGTGTGGTTGTAGCAACAAGGGCTTTAAAACTTTGGAAGATGTAGCAGCAGTCGGAGCACAAGTACGCCAAGAATTTTTTGATAAAACTCAGTCATACGTGTCCCTATCCCTAGACGAACGTCAAGAAATTTTTATCACATCAGTCACACACTGCCCTGCTACTCTTTAAGACATAGAGATTATATAACTGAAATTGTGAGATAATGCGTGACTCAAGTCCAGTCTTGGCAGCCCGTGCTCCGCCTGCTGTACAATGTAATCTAACCATCCGAGCAGTATATTATCTACATAGATCGACCAAGTACCTATCTTGTGCCTTATGTGCCAATATACCTTGAGCAACCATTACACAAATAGCATGCGTCGTGAACTACGCAGACGCTGGCTGACACACTGGCAGCCCGTGCTTTTGATTAGCACCGTCATAGACGAATATCATCCTTGGCACCGTGTAAGCGGAAAAATGAAATTGCCCTGCTGGCTGCAGCCTAACTAGGGATGCCACGATATATCGAAAAAGCAATAAATATCGATATATCGACGCCTAAAAATATCGATATTTATTGATATCGACGATACGCCGATATCGACTATATTGGATTATAAGAAGCTTTTAAAAAAGGAGAAATATCGATAGAATATCAATATATTGGCGTACTAGACCGATATATCGATATATTAGTATCGACTTAATTCCATATTTATCGATATCGATATATCGATATTTTTAAAACTTTGGATCCCTAAGCCTAACCCTCCAACAACCAGAACTAACAAAGTACTCTTATATTGCAACATACAATTTACTGCAAAGGGAAGCATAATTCTAGGGAGAATAGGTCGAACTATTCCGGATTTGTATAATTTGTCTCAGATCCGGGGGACAATGCTGTCGGTCGACAAGGTACAGTTAATGTTTCAAACACTTTTTAATATAGCAAATCACGCTAGTTATTAATATTTTCAAGAAGGTACTAGATAGCTTTTTTTTATTATTTAAAATAAACTGAATGAAAACGACTGTTGATTAGCAATCAAGCAAAAAGAATCCTCTCGCAACCAAACCCGCCATGGCTTGGCTTACTAAAATTGATCCTAGTTGGTAATACAACAAGCTCGCTATGGTTTGGATCATAATTAAAAAACCTAACTAAAATTGATCCTAGTTTATATACAAATCGATTAAGTACTTATTAAAGCTTACCATTCTGTATGTTCTTGTGATGCCTACCTACGAAGGCTTAATACCCTCGATCAATACCCCGGGGGCGGGCGCCTTACCACCTGGCAGTTCCCACGCCCCCCTCTACTTGGATAATGGTGGTGAATTTTTACAGAAAACAAGTTCCTCTACATACGACTGCCGCTCCTTATATTCGCGTTAGGATATTTTCAATGCTTCGGCGGTTCATCGACATGCACAGTTAGATAATTGAAAGTCATAATTATTAATTACCTACCTTGTAATAACACAGTTCTGCATAAGTGATAAAACTTTTAGTACCTAATAATAATTATAATCACTTTACTCCTCACTCCTCACCATTAGCAGATTGCATGATCTCTTATAGCTAGGGTTGCACATCCTGCTATATAATACTGTCATCATCATCATCAACAGCTCATATACGTCCCCACGAGGGGCTCTAGCCTACCCTAAACTAGGGCGATTAGGCCTTAGTCAACCATGCTGGCCAAGTGCGGGTTGGTCGACTTCACATACAACCTATAAAGAAATTCTTTCTTCACAGGTGCATGAGTGCAGGTTTCCTCACGATGTTCCTTCCTTCCTTTACCGTAAAAGCATCAAATAAACGTATAAATTCAAAATTTGAAAACACTTAGGTACGTGGCGGAGTTCGAACCGCTACCTCCCGATTGGAAGGCTGCCTTACCACAGATTAGATAATAGTTACTACGTAATTACGCACTACTACGCCATCGACGCTTTTACTATAATACTTTATTTGTTGGTTAAATACTATATTTCCAAAATAAAATATATAGTACGCGAAACTACTAAGTATATTTTCAAATTGAGAAAGAAAAGAATGGAGTCAGAATTGCATAATATTAGATTGGGGAAAAAGTCTTTTCGCATTATAGTATGTATAAACTTGTAATAAAATCTCTTTGGCTATACTATTTGTATCTGGCTGGTTTTGGTATCATTGAAAGTTTAAATTTTAAAGAACATAATTCCAAATTCAAATTAGGAAAATGTGTGATTTTCATTTGTTTTTCGTACCGCCAAGATGAGTGAATCTAATGAAGAAATTCGATACATTTTAAAATTTTACTACAAAAAAGGTAAAAATGCAACGCAAGCCGCGAAAAAAAATTGCGATGTTTATGGACCTACTGCAGTGTCTGTGAGAGTAGCACAAATTTGGTTTAAGCGTTTTCAATCCGGAAATTTTGATGTCAAAGATGCACGTCGCTCTGGTCGCCCTATTACAGATAAAATGGATGCCATTTTTGAAAAAGTGGAGCAAGATCGGCATGTCAGTAGTTACGACGTAGCTGAAGAACTGGGAATTGACCACAAAACAGTTTTGGCGCATTTGAAAAAAACTGGGTACACAAAAAAGCTCGACATTTGGGTACCTCACGAGCTCACTGAAAGAAACCTAATGAACCGTGTACTCATTTGTGATTCTTTATTACGACGTAATGAAACCGAACCATTTTTGAAGAAGCTGATAACTGGTGATGAAAAGTGGATCACGTACGACAAGAACGTGCGAAAAAGGTCGTGGTCAAAGGCCGGTCAGGCTTCACAGACTGTGGCGAAACCCGGGTTAACTCGCAACAAGGTAATGCTGTGTGTGTGGTGGGATTGGAAGGGCATTATTCATTATGAGCTGTTACCACCAGGCAGGACCATCGATTCTGAACTCTACTGCGAACAACTGATGAGATTAAAGCAAGAAGTTGAGAGAAAGCGGCCGGAATTAATCAACAGAAGGGGTGTGGTTTTTCATCATGATAACGCTAGACCTCACACATCTTTAGCCACTCAGCAAAAATTAAGAGAGTTTGGCTGGGAGGTGTTAATGCATCCGCCGTATAGTCCTGACCTTGCACCTTCAGATTTCCACCTGTTTCGGTCTCTTCAGAATTCTTTAGGCAGTGTCAGGTTAACATCACGAGAGGACTGCCAAAACCACTTGTCGCGGTATTTTGACCATAAGTCCCAAAATTTCTATAGCAATGGGATCATGTCCCTACCTACAAGATGGCAAAAAGTTATCGAACAAAATGGTACCTACATACTTTAGTTAAATGTAAATAAACTATATTAAAAAATGTTTTGAATTTTCTTAAAAAATGCGAAGAAACTTTTTCCCCAACCTATTATTTTAAAGATTATTATTGAATTTCTTCTTCCAACTTCTGAAAAATAATTGGTGAGATGCACATCTGTTGTTATTTAAATAAAAGATGTATAAGCCGAATTGATAGTATTTTTAACCGACTTCAAAAAAGGAGGAGGTTCTCAATTCGATGCGTATGTGTTTTATGTTACACGATTACTTCCCCAATTATGGATCGATTTTCAAAATTCTTTTTGTATTCGATAGAGTATACTCCTGGGGTGGTCCCAAGGTCACCAAAGTCAGGATCTGATCATGGGATCCCATGAAAATCGAGGGAAACGGTTTGTTTCACTAGAAAGATCGCATTCACTAAAAGTTAAAAATAAAAAATATTTTACAAAATATAAAACCCGACTTCAAAAACACTGAAAAGTTAAAAATAATATAAGAATAGGTACAGACAACATCACACTTCTATATTGAAGTCGGTGCCAAATTTTAAGACTTTCTAGGAGATCATCGTTTGGCACCGACTACAATATAGAAGTGTGATGTTGTCTGTACCTATTCTAATTGATGGTGTCAGGCGTTATTTTTCGGAAGTCCATTACTAATTGTTAAGGAGTAGGTATATAGCAAAACTTCCGATAAAAAATGTCGGTAGTTGGTACTAACTACGCAGGCCAATGGTGCACCGCCCGCCCTCCCTCAATCGCATACGAAAAGGAATATCAATAATTAGTACCACACCAACATGCAAATACTTAGATTTTTCGCCAACTACTTCTTATATTTTTAGAGGTAAGACTTTTAAAAATACTATGTATATGATACAAGAAAAGTTCGCAACCCTTTATAGCTAACTAAAACAAAAATTACAAGAACCACCATAGATTACGGCGGGTTTATAACCGTTCTAGGAAAATATACAAAAGCTGGCGAAAAGGTAAGCAGTGATATAAATATATATGAAAAATTACCCACAATAGGAATGTTTGTACTAACTGTTCGAAAAGTAGGCATAATAAGAATGTTGCCATCTTTTGACTGCCACCATTAACTATCGATAAAAACGAATAAAAGCAGAGTAAAGCAAGAACACTTAAGGCTGCCAGGCATTGATTTACTAGTAAATCAATGGACTCAATTCTGTGTGCCCGCCGTCTAAATTACCTAAAACTCAAAAAATTCTAAATTTAAACTTAATTTAAATGGCCGGTTATGCAAGTGCTATTCTACGGTGACAGGCCAACAAAATTTAGGCAGAGCTTAAGCGTAATTCTAAAATGTCTAAGATTAGTTTTAATTTGTTTGTTGCTATCGTAAAAATATTAAAAGTAAATACGAGTATATGGGTGGATCTTGTTGTTCAAGAAACTAAAACGGGTTTATGTTTATATAACAGTTAATACATTTAATGTACATTTTTATCTTATTTTTAACAATAAAATTGTAACTACAAAAAAAATATTTTTATTTTCCTATTCATTTAAGGCGAAAACAATTAATTTGGGCAAAATTAAAATTTCTACCTCATTTCTATTTCGTTTTTTTTTCATTACCAAAATGGTGGATTTAATTTTTAATTTTAATCGGGATGATTTTAGTCGCCGCTAAAATTAATCAGTTTAGGAAGTTTACGCGTAAAAATCTCACGTCTGGAATAGTGTTTGGACGGCTAAACCTAAGTTGAATTGACCGTCTAAAATTAGAAACGTCAGATTCAAATTAGCAATGTCAGTTGAATTTGACAGTTACCGTAGAATAGGAAAATAGTTTAGCGGCACCAAAATTAGGAAATTTAGCGGCTGCTTCAGAATTGAGTCCAATGCTGCCAGCGGATACCTAAGTTAAACAGCATTTGGAAAAATTACGCGGCATATTTAAAAATAAAGAATGCTTCTACAATTTGTTCTATAATTTGCACCAACAGTATTCCGTTGTATTGTTTTCATAGCTAAAACTTTGCCGCCAACGCCATTACGTATTTCAAAATTGTAATATCTTGTTGCTTACGTTAATAAAGTGCTTAGTGGAATGTGTTTTGTGGCATCAATAATACAGTCTTTTTAGAAGTTTATTCAGTGTTTTATTGATAAAGTTAAAAAAAAATAAGTAAATGTCCAGGTGCTTCAGTTTTTTTTTATTTGGGGTCAATAGTTTGTCGACTATTTGAGATTTATTTCAACAGTTGTGTGTAGTAATTAATTGCTGTTTTAAAAGTAAATATACTTACAACAAAGTTGAAAAATAAAATAATTTTATTTGATACCATTTTATTGTTAACAAATTAATATTCGTCCTGCGTGCTACTAAAGGTCATTGACAGGGTCCAGCAGCTGATAGTATCGTATTGTAAATCGATATGTAGACTAACTATTAGATTTCGGTACAGATTTATGTTTTTATATGCACCTAGAGGAAAGACGTTGTAGGAATCTTGTGTTTTAACCGTGTTTTGGGGCTGAAAATTAGATTTTTGTACTTATGTCCCATTTGCTTAACAATTGGTGAATTTGTTTTATTATTTTGAGTTGACCTTTTGTCGGTGATTTTACTTTTTAGTTGGCTCCGATTCATAGTGACCAACAGTAGGGGTAAATTGGATGTTAAAATAGTAAGAAAATCCTGCAAGTATGGAAATTCATCAATATTTTTATTAACAACTAGCTGTGCCCGCGAACTACGTTTCGCCATCAAAATACTTAACACAGTGTTTAGTTTTTTCCTCCATGTTATTCCATAATGATTCAACTTTATTCTGCCTTTCTTGAGCATCGGCCATTTCGAAATTAGGACAATTTTCGTACGTTCATGTTCATAATGCTCTTTTTCTAACAGTCCACAAAATTAAATACATTACGTATTACTATAAACACTAAGTATAATTATTGTTTTAGAGACATTATTGATATTAATAAATTCTTCTTCAGTAGAAAGAACTACACAGTTGCAAGAATAATCTTTATCGTATTCATGTTTCGAATTAAAATAAACAATTGTTAATAAATTAGAACTGTATACGAATAAAGTTTAGATTTTTATAATGGGTGTTGGTAACACCAACAAAATATATTTTTTGGATTGTCTAATTTTGACTGGTCGTACAGTAAGCTCCTTGTCAAGCTATACTGTGTGACCTTTGAACCGTTCTTATGTCGCTCGTAATACTGGCGGTATTCGTAGAGTTAATGTATTAGCATGAATGGGGGGGTTACTGTACAAATACGTTTTCCGTATTCGATCTCCGATCACGGAATACAGACACGGAGTTTCGTGAACGTAGCGCAGACGTTCGTTTCTTCTCATTCGGGATTTCTATCATTCTACCTAAACGTACGTACAGAACGTGTTCCGTTCGTAATAAAAACGAACGTGTGCGGCAGTCAATGAGAATTTTGTATAGATTTGATGCATTCGGATGCTCGCAATCAGAAAACGAATGCGAAAAAACGTATTTATGCGGTTAGCCTTAAAATGTATTGAGACTTCCGTTTTTGTAACGTGTACTGTGCGATATAGTGTTGCTGGCATAGTTCGGTTAGCAAACTCGCCGTGATGACTAACATCCAACACACAAACTTGGAGTTATCGTTAGTTAGTTCACGATCGTTGCATTATCACGGTCTCGAAGGACACTAAACACAGGTAACATCTAACATCGAACATCCAATAGGCCCCGAAGCGGTTCTCAAGCTTTTTTGGTGACGGAACCCTTTTGGAAAGCGAAATACTTGACGGAACCCTAAAATAAAACAATAGTTTTTAAAAGTGTATTCTTTATTAATAAGCATAATAAAAGTACGACCAGAGAGGGTGTTTTGATTTTTCTAAATTATTGCGGAACCCTTATAGGGGTATTGTGGAGCTCTAGGGTTCCGCGGAACACACTTAGAGCATGGCTGCTCTAGGTACCCTTCAGGGCCTACTTTCATTTAATACCCCTATTGCTGGGTTTGAAAAGCAACTGTTATGATGAAACTGACTGATGAACTGATTTACGTCAATGTTGCTACGTTCATAGTGCTCTACTGATCAAGGCCTTTTATTTGATACCCATATTGCTGGGCTTAGAAACGAACTTTTATCAGTTTTTTTTTGAGCACCGGCCATATTGAATTTTGTGCTATTTTTCTATGTTCATAGTGCTCTACTCTTCAAGGCCTTTCATTTGATACCTATATTGCTAGGTTTGGAAACGAACTTTTATCCACCTTTTTTGAGCGGTGGCCATGTCGAATTTACGTCAATATTCTTAGGTCCTATAGTGCTCTACTCTTGAAGACCTTTCATTTGATACCTATATTGCTAGATTAGAAAACGAACTTTTATTCATCTTTATTGAGCGGCGGCCATGTTGAATTTATTTATGTGTTGCTAGGTTCATAGTGCTCTACTCATCAAGGCCTTTCATTTGAGACCCATATTGCTGGGTTTGGAAACGAACTATTATCCATTTTTTGAGCGGCGGCCATGTTGAATTTATAGCAATTTTCCTAAGTTCATAATGCTCTACTCTTTTAGGCTTTTCATTTGATACCCATATTGCTAGGTTTGGAAACGAACTTTTATCCTTTTTTTTTTGAGCGGCGGCTTTGTTGAATTTAGGTCGATTTTGCTAGGTTCCTAATGCTCTACTCTTCAGGGCCTTTGATTTGATACCGATATTGCTAGGTTTGGAAACGAACTTTTATCTATCTTTTTGAGCGGCGGCCATGTTGAATTTATGTCAATGTTGCTAGGTTCATAGTGCTCTACTTATCAAAGCCTTTTATTTCATACCCATATTGCTGGGTTTGAAAACGAACTTTTATCCATTTTTTGAGCAGCGGCCATGTTTAATTTAGGGCAATTTTCCTTAGTTCATAATGCTCTACTCTTTTAGGCCTTTCAGTTGATACCCATATTGCTAGGTTTGGAAAGGAACTATTATTCTTCTTTTTAGAGCGGCGGCTATGTTGAATTTATGTCAATGTTGCTAGGTTCATAGTGCTCTACTCATCAGGACCTTTCATTTGATATCCATATTGCTGGGTTTGAAAACGAACCTTTATCCTTTTTTTTTGAGCGGCGGCCATGTTGAATTTAGGTCGATTTTCCAAGGTACCTAATGCTCTACTCTTCAAGGCCTTTCATTTGATACCCATATTGCTAGGCTTGGAAACTAACTTTTATCCACCTTTTTTGAGCGGCGGCCATGTTAAATTTATGTCAATGTTGCTAGGTTCATAGTGCTCTACTCTTCAAGGCCTTTCATTTGATACCCATATTGCTGGGTTTGGAAACGAACTTTTATCCGTTTTATTTGAGCGGCGGCCATGTTGAATTTAGGGCGATTTTCTTATGTTCATAGTGCTCTACTCATCAAGGCCTTTCATTTGATATGCATATCGCTGGGTTTAGAAACGAACTTTATCGGCAGTCATGTCAAATTAAGTTAACGTGGCTAGGTTCAATGTGTTCTACTCTTTAGGTTCTTCGTTCGATATCCATGTTCCTTGGGTGGATCCAAAAAAATGTGATCCGTCATTTTAGACATTAGGATCAAGAGTCCCGTCCCGTCCCTCTACGCGTAATCCAGAACATTGCAGCCAGATATTTTTTAAATGATCAATATTAATCTATTACTTTTAATAGTTTTAAATGGATGAAAGAGTTTCATTCCTTAGTCCTAATGTAAAAACATATAACACCTTTCAAAATACCTTGAAAAGAGTACCTTCATTTTTCAACATTTCAAATATTTCAAAAATTGTACCGATTTTGTGAAAATTAGTCAAAAATTAAACCAATCTACAAATTTTATGGTCACTCGATAAGTATTATCATAAAAAATGCTTTATACATTGGTTGTATGGCTTGATCTTTTTGCCTTACCACCACGGTACGACATAAGAAAAAGACAATTTGGTTGGCGAAATCCAGTTGGGTACAGCCATTAACAGAAAATATTAAATTTTATTTGTACTATGTGAAACACTTCATTCCTGCCTTTCAATTTTCGAAATCCAATTACTTAAGATCAGGCTGTATGGCGTAGTTCCATTGCCTTTCCTTCGTGGAAGAAAATACCTTCTCTCTGTACTATGTGACAGACTTGTCAAAATAATTTCACGTGCGCCATGTTGTTTTTCTACCTAAAGCCAATTCGAAAATTTTATAATGGTATTTTTTCACTAAAAATAAAAAGAGAATTTAAGCAAACGAATTTATGCCTAAATGTTCTTCCGGAAAATTCTAAGCATTGTGGTGTAAGCCATATTAAATTCTGTCCAGTAGTTTCGGAGATCTTTCCGGACAAACAGACAAACAAACAAACAAACAAACAATCATACAAACAAACCAACAAACAAACAATTTTTTTTAAAACTATTCTATCGTGTTCTGCTAATGATTTTAAGGCGACCTGTGTATTTTTTTTCTTAATATTTCGCAATTACAGATTTTTGTACCCCTACGATTTTATTATATACCGGGTGTAACGGAATACCGCAATAATATTTAAGGTTGTTGATTTACAATAAAAAAGTATTATAACTATTCTTTGTATTTTTATTATATGCCTACTTTCGATTTAATACGCTTAACAGTTAAGTGTATTAAATCGAAAGTAGGCATATAATAAAAAAAAACAAAGAATAATCACAAAACATTTTTTTGTAAATCAACAACCTTAAATATTATTGCGATATTCCGTTACACCCGGTATATAGAGATACTAAAAAAACCTTATGACAGCCACTTAAGACACTTTTACAGTTACAGTAAAAGTGACATAATTTAGTACAGTACAGTACCCCTCAAAGACACAGGTTTGCGCATTCAGTCCCAAAAAAGACCATTTTACGTTATCGCCACAGTTCCAAGGAGTAACCCTTCAAACTTCCGATAGTGTTGGTATCCGCGGTCGTGATCTCAAATGAGCAATGTCTAATTGGGAGTCATTTCATAGCAAGCGGCACTTACTTCACGCCATATCAACGCTTTGTGCCTTTATAAGGCCCAAGTTCGTCCATTATATGTAGTTACTTCGATCCAAGCGATTTTTTTCGTCTTTCCTAGTAATTTTCATGCCTAGAATATGACTAGCAGACACTAAATCCTTCATTTAAAATTCTCCGCTTAGTCTTTCTTTGATTCGCTGATATTCTTTAGATTTATCTGAATAAAACAGCATAATGTCATCGGCTCCGGGGACTTTACTTCCCGCCACGCGACAGAGGCGGGAGGAAGATTTCTGGTAGGTTAGTTAGGAGTTCAGGAATAATTCTTTCAATACTGTTTAGAACGAAAGACGTTTTATTTCGTGTTATTCTAGTATTTACCTTGGGTCAAATTCTAATAAGCATATATGAAATGTACATAATGTAATGTAACATGTTAAAATATTGAAATATTTCTTTTTACAAAAAATAAACCAGACTTTAAGAACACCATAAAGTCATAAATAATATAAGAATACCTACATTACAACATCACATTTTTATATTGAAGTCGGCGCCAGGCAATTATCACCTGGATAGTCTTTTAATAATAGTAGCTAATTAAATAAAAAAAGAACAATCAACGTAGTTAGTTATAAACTGGCACAAACTTCAATACGATTTTCTTGGAGAAGTTAATATGAATAGTATTCTTCAAAAATTTTCCCAAAAAATCAAAATAACGAAAGAACATACCACAAAAAATTGTTTGTAACAGTATTGTTTTATTTAATACCATGAACTTACAGCAATGGCTTAAGGCGCATAGTGGTCCCAATGACCTTGCGTCGATCGTCCCGCACTGATTACATAGGAGTGAGTGAGTGAGGGTGAGGGGAATATTTAAGCAAACCTTTACGCGTAAGATGAATTATTTCAATAAAAAATTAATTAAGGCGAATAAGAAAAATCTAAAAAGACCATCCCCTAGAATACTGTTCACTTTATTTATTGAAATCGAAAGTATACGATTTAACCTAATATTTACGACGCGATTAGGTTTAAGGTTTTAAAATCGAGGCATGTTTGGGTCACATTTTAACCAAGTTTTAATTAATTTATCAAAAAATTAAAAAGACCATCCTCTAAAGAATGCGTTGAATAATAACATATCTTTTTTAAAGATTTTTTTATTCAATATTTATGAAGAGAACCGGTTTTTTCTGCAGTGATTTTTTGTTTGACCTTACTATGCGCCTTAATCCGGCACTGGTACGGGACGTCCACGAGCTCGGCTACTGTCGGTGGCTGCCACTCGAAAGCAAATGAAGGCGTTGCTTGTCGCCCCTCTTCGACGTGTATTCATCTTCAATTCTTTATTTCCGCAGCGCGATTTCTTCGCCGAAAGACGATTGCTGGCAAAGATTCTACAGGTCTTTTCGTAACGTATTGTCTTCGGTGATAAAACGCCTAGGATCGACCTTGGGGCTTATTAAGTCTTAAGACTTACTACTTTTTCGTCACTTTCCTTTATTTACAACTGAAGAGAATAATACCGACTTGACTATCGATTCCAAAAGGGAGATCCTGATGCGTCGAGTCACAAAGTGAAAACTATAAGTAAGTATATGGACTGAGGACTCCCAAAAGGTTTTACTTGGGCGAACGTAGCTTTGGCCTTCTTCATCTTACTGTCTACGTTTAGTCAGCCCCTCCCTGGCTCATGATGTTACTACTGAAGTACACAAACTTGGAGACGGATTACAATGGTATACCTGGGATCTAAGGAGTCTTGTTCAAATTCAAAAATCTTTATTCAACATAGGCCTTTACAGGCACTTATTGACGTCAAAACAAAGCAAAACAATCAAATTTAAAGAAATCATATTAACCTTGTATGTGCATACATCCTGAATATATTCAAGATGTCTGCAAATACAAGTAGGAATGAAAAAAAAAGTTGACTCTACACCTGTTCGGAAA
This sequence comes from Schoenobius gigantellus, assembly GCA_963935595.1. NCBI lineage: Eukaryota > Metazoa > Arthropoda > Insecta > Lepidoptera > Crambidae > Schoenobius > Schoenobius gigantellus. The sequence continues at coordinate 67,892,899 of OZ012540.1, read as the reverse complement.
TTGGGAGAGCCTTCTCGAGAAGAACAGGCAAGAAACTCGAAAGCTCAAAATTTTTTATCTCCTCTTTTAAATCGCCATTTACAATTTTGGTTTTGTTACAGAGTCGTCAATTGGAAGCTGACCTCAAAGCAAAAGTTTGAGCTCAACTTCCATTACAAGAAGAGATGTGTTAATTCACATTATATAAGCTATCTCTGAAAGAAGTGCGTGAACTTAGCTTATAAATTGCTCTCACTGAATGTTTCTTTGAAACAAAACGCAGCACATTGTTAAATATTAGAAATGAGAGTTCAAACCCAAGCTTTTTTGTCCGTCATGTAATCAGACACTTTATAATATGCTTTTTTAATAAGTACATCTTTGATTGCAACTTTAAATTTGTTTAAACTAAGTTCTTGTATACAACTTGGTATTTTATTGTAGAAACGTATACACAGGCCTTTAAAAGAATTATTGATTTTTTGGAGCCTGGTATTTGGTAAAGCTAACATGTTCCTTTGTCTAGTATTAACTGAATGAATATCACTATTTTTACAAAACAACTGAATATTTTTACGAACAGATTCTCATAAATATATTGCGACGCTACTGTCATAATACCAATTTCTTTAAACTTTTCTCGCAAAGAATGTCTCAGTTTAAGGTTAGCTCGAATAGCCCTTTTCTGCAGCACAAAAACGATCTGAATGTCGGCAGCATTTCCCCACAACAAAATGCCATATGATATCAAACTATGAAAGTAAGAAAAATATACAAGTCTTGCTGTGTCAACATCAGTCAACTGACGTATTTTCCATACAGCGTGAGCTGCAGAACTAAGTCTCTTTGACAATTTATCTATATGTGGGCCCCATTGCAGCTTAGAATCAAGTGTGATCCCAAGAAATACTGTGGTGTCCACAAGGTCAACACCTTGAACTCTTGACTCGCATTTTGACTGGCGTTTGTTGCAGGCCCATAGCTATGCAGCTTCAGTTCGAAAACTCTCGGGCTTAGCTTCTAAATGGCTTGAGTCGCAGGCGCGGATCCAGCTCTCAAAAAAATTGTGGTTACAGCCACTAGAAAATCGGCCATATGCCAATAGGAGTATGAACTCGCTCATGATTGATGTAGTGCATTCCTCATAGGTCAATGGCATTCTTACAAAAAATGGATGTTTTGCGTTTCTTTTAAGAAATGTTAACATTTTTAACCGCGCTATTTTTCACAAAAGGAACCAAACCTAAAAATCAAGATATTCTTTAAATTGAACGCATTACGATGTTAGCCCTGCTAGCATCAAAAGCCAATGAAACGCGATGATGCTAAAAATTTTGAAAAGCTGCAAATCTGCGCTTAAATGGCTCTTGGTGTCGCGATCACATTCCTCATCACAACGTCCAACAGAATTATAAACAAGAGTGATGACAGCAAACATCCTTTTGTAACGGCCGCAGATATCAGTTCCAAATCACCCTCAGAAGCAAGGCTATCCTGTCCAGACAAGACACCATCGCGGGCCAATACAAATCAATACATTGGAGGGCCGCAGAAATAATGTCTAGGTATTTAACCCAACGTAACTCGCCCGCGCCGAACCATTTTGAGCAGCTTATGATGCAAATCTTGCTTTTTTGAGGACATAACTTAATGACGTTCAATACTGTACTCTTTATTCACAGACAAAGCTTGCATACAAATCATTACTGAATTTTGTTATTATTGTTGCAGATGAAATCGTCTAATGCCCATTTCTCATTAAATGTGCGATTTTCATCACTTGCTTCTTTGCCGTTAAATTAAACTAATAAAAACATTTAACACATATTCGATAAATATTTTCAACCATATCGATATTCATTCAATTCAAGTTGATTTTAACGCGAGAGTAATATTAATTCATATCAGATAAATATAACTGACTGATAAAATTATCGTTATGAATAATCAATATAGTACTGTACCTATTTCAATAAAAATATTAACTGCTATTTTCAACCATTAAAATTATCTGATATTTTTTTCCAACCATTAACGCCACCTCTAGTTTGTTATTATGGTTAAAAACTATGTGAGCAACACAAAATAGGCAAATCTATACAAATAAATAAAATTGAAGTATCTGTTTGTAATGTCAAAATAACAAGTTTTTACTAAATGGGTATGAATTTATATCGGGTACCAATAATAAAAACACAATTTAAAAAATTTTTGTCTCTCTGTCTGTCTGTCTGTTTGTTCCATTGATTTACTACCAAACATAAATAACGCATGAACGTTCGAAAAGTGGAGTTCTTTCGAGTTTCGTGCAGTTCTTTTCCATGCGTTGGAGCGACAACGCGATAAGCAATTTTGAGCATTATGTTTGAGAGTATAAAGTTGATATTTTCTTGTAGCAATTACTAAAACGTCAAATTTAATGTGGCTAGGTATGAAATGATGTAACTGCACACGGTTGTACTTCAAATAGTTGCCGTAATAATAAAGAATAAGGTTGAATTCGATAAATACGGTACTTTCTTTATGGTAATTTTAATTCGGGTGTGCATATTCAACTACGTATTTAACAGCGTACAAATGTATAGTCGATTAGGTGACAGATTTCAAGCGCGTTTTTGTATGAAGTGCTCTATCTACGTTTGGTAGTAAATCAATGGTTTGTTCCCGCTAATCTCCGGAACGGCTGGACCGATTTTGACGGGACTTTCACTAATAGATAGCTAATTATATAAGGTATAACATAAGCTACTTTTTATCAAGATCGATCCAGCCGTTCTGGAGATTAGCGGGAACAAACAGACAGACAGACAGAGAGACAAAAATTTTTTAAATTGTGTTTTTGTTATTGGTACCCGATATACATTCATACCCATTTAGTAAACAGCTAGTACGTATTAAAACTACTCCAGACGATAGCTCTCGCATACAACGACAGATGAAAGAGGACGACAATCGGCTACCGAACAAACCTCAGAAGAATTCTGAGGAACTAACAGTCACTGAAAATTTTTATAATGCAATGTCTCAGTGCACTAAATATGAGTCTCAAACCAGCCGTAAAAAGAAATAAACACCGAAAACCTAAAACAGTTAATGGACCCACACGGCGCAACCAGAAACATGAACTAGTATGAGAGCTTATCGGTAAACTGTGTTCTGCTAGGGACCTGGGGGGCTACCGCCTAACTCATAGCGATCACTCGACATCGCTTTCGTGACATTCATCATCACAGCTCATATACGTCCCCACCGAGGGGTTCGAGCCTACCCTATGTATTAGGGTGATTAGGCCTTAGTCAACCACGCTGGCCCAGTGCGGATTGGTCGACTTCACATACATCATTGAATTTCTTCGCAGATGTATGCAGGTTGCCTCACGATGTTTTCCTTCACCGTAGGAGCGTCAGACAAATGTACATATGAAATTCGAAACGAAAAACACATCGGTACATGGCGGGTCTCGAACCCCGACCCCCCGATTGGAAGGCAAGTGCCGAGTCCACAGCGCCACCGCTTCGTGACATTAAAACTATTGTTCTAATGTCGAGCAAATGGACGAATCTTGGGTTCGCATTCGAACAGTCAATTCACAAATGTCAGTGAGGAGGTGCTTAGTTACCTCGTTACTCCAATCCAAAAAGGGAGAACTGCATGGATATCCCAAGAACTGTAGCAGGGAATAGAGGACAGGCACCAAATCAAGGTCAAGCTGCTATCTGCTAGAGCCACAAGCCTATTACGGCAAAAAGCAACCGGTTGCTAATCGTACAATTAGCAACCGGTTGCTTTTTCCAAGCGTTGACGTGCATTTTTAGTTCGTCAGTCGCTCGCATGTGGCGCTGTCGTAGCGCAATATAACGTTCCATTATACGAATTTGCGATTTTTAAGCAATAATTGTACAATCGAAACAATTGTGACTGTCTCTAATGATCGGTAATAATCCTGCCGGTATGTAACAAGCAAATAACAACTCTTTACGACTGAATTTTTGATGTTGAGTATAAAAATGTTGATACTAGCACCCTGACTTAGACCTAGGGCACAGAAGAAGATATAGTACTCCTAGGGTCATGCCACTTGGGTATTAGGGTCAGGGACTGAGTATATAACGAAATTTATTTTCCTCCCACAGTCAAATGGCTTGAAGAATAAAGCACCATGGAATTACAACCGCGTTCAAAGATTATAATATTGATATCACTCCAACAATTTTCAGCAATCACATCAATGAACTACCCACAAAAGTGCAGATAATAATGGTGCATAGCACGATTAATTCGCTGATTCGGTTAAGGACAGATTTTGGTTTGGCCAGATAACTATATAATTTCATATTTTTTTTCGTTATACTTGTTCCATATAAAACGGAAATTTAATATGCAATTTTATTTGTTGACAACTAATACATGAACTAAATAATGATGAAGATTTTTGATATTGCTTTTTTATTACTATTTCCTTAGCTATTTTTTAGACATACAAGAAAAACACAATAAGTAACAATTATTTCATTTAATTGCATTGACTTGTAAAATATTTAACATAATTATAATGATTAAGTAATTAGTACACATCATTAAAATTAGAATGAACTTACAATATGACTATAGATAGATGAAAATCAAATCAACGGAGTGTGCACATAATTAAAAAACCTGAATAAATTGTAGCTTGTTGAAGGGTTAAATTGATAATAATAAGCAATTTAAATAATAATTCATACAATCACAAAGTACGTTACTGCATAGTCAATCAATCGTTAAAGGATTTTCCTACATATCTTAACTAATAATTGGATAAAATGATGACATATCTTAATATAAAATAGAGGATCATATTCCGATTTATACAAGAATTATAAAAAACAACCTTTATTGGTTTTGAGCTAGATTAACAAATAAAGCAAATATGTAATAAATGTGCGTTCAGATTTAATTAAACGACTAGGGCTTATTAATAGCTAATAATAATGATGACGATATAAGCAAGTTTTTTAAATCATTTTAACTTGGATTAAAATTAATTCTAATGGTAATTACACAAGAAGGCAAGAATGTAAGAAGGCGAGTTCTAGATAAAAATCTGGTTATTAATAAATTTGTAAATCTTAGAGACACCATAAATACAGACAAGGTCTAGTGACGGTGTCGGAGATAAACTAGCAAAAAATAAAGGCAACAATGTAGAATGTTCTCAATGTATGTTCAATATCATTGTAAATCCAAGATGACCGCCACCGTAATTTGGCGATTTACATTCTTTTTCAACCTTCTCAACATGGGTATCAAATGAAAAGGCTTGACTAGTAGAATAGTTACATCATAACAAATATTCGAAATTAGAAAAGGGATTTATTAATTAAAAGTTTTTACGGAAAAGGAGGATAGTAATTAATGATGTAGATTAGATACTGTACTAAAAGTAAAAAGAGATAAGTAGGTAGGTCCTAGACACCTGTCATCACACCACCCATCAATCTAGAGAAATGTCCAGATGCAAAAATATAATCGTGGGTGTAGTATAACCTTAGTAACTATGTAAATCGCATTTATTATGATGATGAGCGATTGACTGTTGATATAAATTTCTCGCACCCCACGATTTTATGTTTGCGTCTAATCATTGCCCTATATTTATGAGGAGAGTAGTGTGATGACTAGTGTCTAAGACCTACCTAATTATAATACCTAATCTTTTCCGTGGAAGCCGCCTGAGAGAGTTACACCTCAAGAGATTGAGAACCCAAAAGAAAACCGTACGCCACCCGACTTGAAATGATATTGTTAGATACAAATAAAAGTTTTGGCTGTTTAAAAGTCTTCTACATACTTATTATCTCACTGAGTTACTCAACTGCATTAAAAGTTATGCCTTCTTGTTATTAGCATTATACAATTTTGAACGACACAATCAAGAGCCAATAAACAAATTAGAAACAATATAAGGCGAGTTCCAGATAAGAACGAATTTGCAACATTTTTAGTATTAACGTGTTTTATTAGCTTTTGGTGTTAACTTTTCATGCTGGTTTCATGGGTTCCATTTAAACATTTTTGCCACGAAAAGTTAACATCAAATACCCAGGCTATTAGATGGGTTCTGTGATACAATTTTTATGACACTAGACTCAAAATGTTAATAAGATATTTCTAAAAAGAAACGCAAAATGAAGATTACATCGGATGTTAGTACCAGCAAAGTGGCAATTCTTATCTGGAACACGCCTATAGAGTCAATTATAAACGATTGTTCAAATAAAATGGGAAAATCTGAGACAATAGCACATCTATCAAAAACAATTAGAAAGTTTTCATAAGTACTCAAAGACTAGTAATATGATTCTCGTTTCCACTCTTTTGACTCAATAATAGACAAATATTACATCAAATTCATTAAGAGCGTTCAGTCTAAAGTATTAAGAAAATGTGCTTTGGTAAGAGAACTTTAAAATAATACAACATGAATTAATTTAGAGGAATATAAATATAAAATTTAACAGTATCAACCTGTTTTCATAGCCTCGACCGATTAAAAATTACTCAATAACATAAGACACCCTCAACGGATATAAACACATCCATGTGACAAATTGAACATAATTATCCTGTTATTATTTAAAAATAATACTGTACTTACCAACCAGTTTTCTCTGTTTGATTAGATACAAGATTATTAAATGTACGACTTTTACTATACACGGTTATTTTTTATCATCCTGGAAAATTTTAGGGACGCTTCAGGACACATCCAATATGATATAAAAAATAAAAAAAATTTAATAAAAAAATAAAAAATTTTAAAAAATTAAAAATTAAAAAAAAAAAATCTCTAAAAATGCTGCTCTCGACTAGTGCAACATTTTTTGTATTTAAAAAAAAATATAAAATTAAGGATGGGGGTTATTTTTTTTATTTATATTTAAATCATTCTAATACCATGCCGTGAAGCGTCCCTTAAAATTTCCAGGGTGATAAAAAAATAACCGTGTATATACATATAGGTATAGTAAAAGTTAATCAATTATTGGTACGCAATAGCACATGCAATGTTGTAACCACTTAATTGATTACTATGTCGGTTCTTATATTAAAGTTACAGTACAATATTGTCTCAATTGGAGTACCTATTTATGATTCATGTATTCAACTCACGGCTGGCTAGATAACTACACCCCCTTTCTTTGACGTCACAGGTGAACAAAGGTGGCCCAACGACACTGCACATACATGATAACATACGTCAAACTTTTATCGTCACGAGCGAGTTATCTAACCATTACACAATTATTGTTTAAATACTATTTTTCTAATTCGTTCAACCTCCTACTCTAAACTAAATGCAATCTTAAGATATACCGGCCATGCATAACAACTTTCATAGCTTGTTTCACCAACAACTTCCTAATTATATGGAGACGTAATTTCTTATTTACGAAATTCTTCACAAAATATATAATAATTATATATTATAGCACATAAAGCAGCGTATTGCGCTAAGCAATTGTTAGTAAAACATGCCCAGCCGAATGTTTGTCTATCAACTGTCAAAATACATAGTAATAGTAATCTTTAAACTAAATCACCGCACTCCTTCGCAATCACGGTAATACCGAATACCATAATAAGGAATATGCATAGAATTGATATTATAATTTTATTGATAATGATAACACATCATAATACATTATTAGCTTTAAGAATTGCGGAGAAACGGTCTAAGTACAATAAAGAACAGAACAAACAATTTGTTAACTATTAAGAAAGTACACGCCATTCTATCTCGCAAAAAAAAATATTTTACAAAAAATAAAAACCGCCTTCAAAAACACTGAAAAGTTAAAAATAATATAAGAATAGGTACAGACATCACACTTCTATATTGAAATCGGTGCCAAATTTTAAGACTTTCTAGGAGATCATCCACAACCACAACGTGCGGCGTAATCGCGAAACATACACACAAAAAAAAAGAAAAACATACGCATCGAATTGAGAACCTCCTCCTTTTTTGAAGTCGGTTAAAAAAACTATTTTGAAACTATATCGTGCATAATGATCACCGTCTATGTCGAATCTCTCTGTGTAGCCGGCAACTCAAAATCTTTCACAACTTTGGGGCTATTCATTTATTAAGTAAGACGATTTAAGGGGGGCGAGGGGTTGACCATATCTTATTATTGGTTACAGGGGGGTACAAGGGAGTCTTGATAGTTCTTATATGGTATTCAGTATTATGGTATTCGGTATTACCAAAAAATGAAAAATTACTAGTACCTTTGTAGGTACCTACTTATAAGCCACTAGTTGTGGCAAATACAACTTAGCAACTTCGGCAATTCACATGGGCTTATTTCAATTGTTGTCAGAGCTGAGAGATGTTCCATACATTAAATGTCAAAACTGCATCTTAAAATCGATCTCAACTTGAGATGTGTTTATTATTACGACCCCAAACGTAGGTAATTCCAAAATAAGTAGCAAGCTTACATGCTTGAGTCTAAGGCACAGATTGGCGGAATGAATTTTGTTTTGTATAATTAATGCAATGACCATAACCTAATTTTTAATGTGGTGATTTATTATGTCGCTGTTCGCACGGCAGGTTTTGAAATAAATTTATGAACGTTATTAATTTGCTGCTCATTGCTGTTAATAAGCTGCCCCCCTAGACAAGATGTCTTTCGATAATCGCTACCGCAATCGCTAAATCGACAATCGTAAGCTAAGCGAGGGCTTATGTCAAATCGCATATTTTCCTTCTAGAGATTGCGTTAGCGATTATCGAAATGCGTCTTGTCTAGGGGGCAGGTGTGCAAAAATTGTTCCAATCAATCATTTATATACAATATGTCATATTGTTAAGAAAAAATTGTCAGTATACCTAATACCTATAGTAAAATTTTCGTATTTATGCTATTACTGCCTGAAAAACCAATGAAAAACGAATCAAATCGGTTTGATTTTGACGACACGGTTAGCGCAGAGGTCGAGTGATCGCCTACTGCGCAACGGGTCCCGAGTTCGATTCCCGTACGGGACAAATATTTTGTACGGCCTACAGAAATTTGTTCCGGTCTGGGCGTATGTGCATATGTGTTATTCTATGTTTGTAACTACACCCACAACACAGGAGAAAATACTAGTAGGGCGACATTTTTTTAAAGAAAAAAAAAGAAAAGAGATTCATAGACAGATTAGTGAAACATGATTTGTAAGCGTTGCAATATAATTATTGGGCAGAGCAATCTTTTGGCACGTCAGTGTATTATGGGCGGTCATCTAAGTACATAATAAAAATGCAACGTTGATTTATGCTGTTAAGCGCAAAACTCGAGAACGGACGGACCAATTCGGTTGTTCTAAGTATTTGTTGGATTTCGAAAAAGATCCTTAAGAAGAGGAAATTGGAAAAATTTTGGTAAATCTATAAAAAACACATTATTTCCAATCTGTTCCAGCTGTGGCAATACTTCAATCGGAAAACAAGGAATTTACACAGACAGAACGATGCCTGTCGGGACTGCTAGTATTATAATGAACATTATTGAACTAGCCTAAATAAGTATTCTTAACGTTCTGTGTACAAGAGGTTTCATGAAATTAAGTCAATCATTATTGAGTAGGTACTAAAATCACGGCATCTAAACAATTATTGGAATAATCCATGACAGACTACATCTAACATACCTACCTACTAAGATTTAAGTATATGAGTGTGGGTATACATTTGGTTCAAAAAAGACATCATATCTAGTTCCTCACAGCCGATACATTCGTTTCAGTTTTGAAAATCTCCCATAAATATATTTCGTTTCGTATAGTGTTTAATTTCTGTAAATAGAGTAATGAAGTTACACATTTACTTAATGCCTTCACACAAAGTGGCACTGAGTCAACATTAATGTTAAACCCAGACCCAGCTAAACTGTGACACAGTTTAGCTGGGTCTCATTTTAATACTACCATTTCATGGTTTTCACAGCTATCTATCAATGTCGATTGTCGACCTATAAAACTGCATATGTATTCATATCCCAGCCACAATTATCGATTAATTTGAGTGGAACCGAGCGGTAGGTGAAGGACAAGGAACTTTTGCGTCGTGGTTAATTTGGTCCAAATTGGGATGATGACTCAATTCTAATTTTTACGTCTCGTCAATATTAAAATACCGTGGAAAAAGATGCAGTCCTGTGAAATTAGAATTAAAATCGGCTTAGAAATACATTAGATACAAGCATTTTAAGTTGTTAATTTGAAGGCGATTAGACAGAGAGATCCGACATCAACCGTGACGTCATTGTTGAGTACGGCCATATAAACTCTTTGTAAATTGCCGTTTTGCTAGAAAGAGATGGAGAAAAATCTATAATACATACGGTATTAAAGATTTTTCTCCATCTCTTCTTCTTGGTTGTTTTTATAGTTATTCGGAAACCGATTTTTTCTTTCTGTTTATTATATGAGCTTCTATTTAGGCAAAAAAAAAATTTGTCATCTAACCTATTGTCGAATTTCGCATGATTTATACCAAAACGCAATCAACAAAACACTTTGTCATGTTCACTCCACAATATTTCAAAGTTGTTGTTGTGTTAATTGCCTGACTTAACCATTAAAACGTACCATTTCGATCTGTAAGCTGCATCGAGTTTATACTAAAAATATGAATTGATTGCAACACATACAAATAGGAGTATTCGCCAAACATTATATGTATTTCTATGCACAAGGCTGTGCTCTTGAGAACACATCTTCGTTCTAGTTTCTAGGCATGAGGCAAAATATTTTTAAAAATATTTTATACATTTTTATACATGCTGCAATAGAAGCGATGTACTAATTATAAGTAGTAACTAGCCCAGTTGTAAACATATATGTTAATATACGCGCCCTCTTTTGATTAACGTCATTAATCTGTGTTGAAAAAAGACGTCTGTGTGACAGACTGAATTATCAACGTAGAGCCCAAATGATTGAGCTAGAAACATCAAATTCTGTTCAGAGATTCGTTGACTTATGTAGGCGCTCACTAAGGAAGAATTCTTCAAAACTCCCATAGGAAGCTGAGAAACCCCCATCCAAAAAAATAAGGAAACCACAGGGTTGAGCTTTATTAAAGTGAGACGTAGCTCGCGGGCGCAGCTAGTGCTTTATAAAAATGTACAGTTATAGCAGAGTCTGCCCCCATAGCGTGAACACCGAAACACGATTGATAAAACGATAAATCGATATGCACTGTCAAAATATATTGGATACTAGTGGGCCCGGCAGACGTTGTCCTGCCCGGCGATTACAGCGCCACCTACCGGGTCCAACTTTACGTTTAAACCTTCCCTGGACCTATTCAAACACACACGGAAAATTTCGTAAAAATCTGTCGAGCCGTTTTTGAGTTTTAGCGAGACAAACACACAGCGTTTCATTTCTATATATAAAGAAAGAAGATAATGGCTACCTTGAAATTTTATCGACATTAATATATTTAACTTCAAGACAACTAAAAAGTCTGACATTTTTAACAGTTCATATCGATATAACGTTTTATCATATCGTGTTTCGGTGGTCATGGTAGGGGGGCTGGTATTGACGACGCAATTACTGCTTGGGATACGTATCATGTATGTACGTAGAACGAGCATAGTTTAATCAGGAACGGAGGATTAAAAGAATTAGGTACACAGCAGTTGGCATTCATAACATAATAAATTTTATATAAACGTTTAAAATAAATAGTATAAATGAACGTTTAGGAAGGTGTATCACTTAATTCATACCACGTAAAAACTTTGTTCTGAAGTACCTACTTAAAAAAAGCTTGTTGTATTAAGATATTCTAAATAAAATAGATTACCAATTAGGTTAACTTGAAACATTCTTATTCAATAAAAAAATTGAACTTGGCGTCGTCTATCCACATCATTTATAGTAAATTATAAAAAGTACTTTTAATAATTTATTGGTGCTAGTAAATTTTATACTTATGTATGTATATATTAATATTATCACAAATTGTCTATTTTAATTTGATGCACGCCCTAATATTTTCTCTAATAGCTATAAGAAGCAGAGAAATTTACGCGGTTCGATGTTACATTACTTTCCTAAGAGCCTTGACAATGGGCTTGTAAACAAATGCCCACGGAATGAACAGAATAAATCCTGAGAAATACAAATTTGCATAAATCGTCCACCATTTGGAAAACACCTTTACGTCGAACGGCACTAAACTCCAACCCATAAAGACGAGGGTGTAAAGTTTTAGTAAAAAATATAAAAAGTATTTAACGTAAGTGTTCGCCCACATACGTTGGTATAAATTCGTTGATGAAATAATATACTCAAATTCCTTTTCAAAGAAAATTATGAGAAACTCCATTAGGAACGTCATGTAATAGCCCGACCTGACACCGTGCCATAAGGCTAGAAACAGCAGTGTGAGACCCTGGCTCAAATTCTTATTGCCCAGGAACTTGAGGCGCTTGTATATGTATTCGGCAGCGAAATGATTTGTGTTGCAGTTGAAGCTGTCGATATAATGTTGAAACTTGGTAGCGCTTTCAAACCTCCACAGCTGGATGTTGTTGCATCCGTCCCACAAGTATGTCTTCTTTTCGTTAATTTGTTTCTCGCCATTATATGATAGGCCGAATCTAATTGCAGAAGCTAGAAATGAAAACATTCATCTGAATTGTCGATACATCAAAAAATAAATTTCATGATACAAGTTATCTTTAACCGTGAGCCCAGTGAGTCGTTGGTTTGTAATGTATACTTTAAGAACTCGAAAAAGTTCTCGGTTTATTTTCTTGTAAAATGCTAGATTTGTGTCTTATTATTAGGCGAAGGCTAGACGTTCAGTAAATACTGTGGTTCATCAGATACCCAATACCGTGATATTTACTGAGCGTATAGTCTAATGTATTTACGGATGTCAATATTTACCACAGATTTCCGAATAACATAATAATAGTTTATGGTAAATTCTGACATCCATCAGTAACTAGATTATATGATCAGTAAATACCAAGGTATCGTGTCAATCAGTACGAATCGTGACAATAATGGAAGAGGGCATATTCTCGAAGATTATAGACCGCACATCGCCAGATCCTGTAACGAGCTCTTCCCAGTCTATTAGGGATCAGATTATTTAAAAATAACTTATTATGAATTTGGAAGCACTGCCTAAGCTGTAGAATTCGTCCAAAGACTATGATCAAATAGAACCTTTTGCAAGCTGTTGGAAATATATTAAAAAAATAGATGCAAGTATGTATGATGCCAGGATACGAGTACATCAAACATCAAAACGTGGCAATGACAACGTACAGCTACGTCCTCGAGTTTGATTGCCGTTTTGCTAGAAAGAGATGGAAAAAAATCTTTAATACCTTATATCTTGGTTATTTTTATAGTTATACGAAAACTGATTTTTTCTTTCTGTTTATTATATGAATGAGCTTCTATTGAAGCATTTTTTTTTTCATTCATCTAGCCTATTAATTATCAAGCTTTTCGGGACGCATTTGAGGGCGCTAGTGACTTTTATTGATTTTCGGACCGCAGGCCTTAGTGTGACTGACGTGATAAAAATTTCTTGACGCTCGTCAAGGGATACGTGTGACTGAGTTTATCGCAAATTTCTTGGCAGCCCGTGCTACGCCTGCAGTGGTTTTTAGTTGTTGGAGTGGAAAAATCCTTGGATCTGGTAATCAGAGGAACTTAGTATTTTGCCATGACCACTGACTAAGCGACGAGGCATCATTCACTTAAGTTTCATCTGTATTTATCATTATTTTACTAGCGCATAGCGGTGCCCGCGAACAATGTTTCGCCTTAAAAGTTCAAAGAAAAAACTGTTAATCTACTCTCCCGGGAACTACTTACTTTTCCGGGATAATAAGTAGTCTATATATTAATCCGTGTTGTAATCTGTCTAGCTACAAAATTACAACCAAATCCACTGAGTAGTTTTTGCGTAAAAAAGTAAGAAACATACATCCATACTCACAAACATTCGCGTTTATAATATTAGTATGGATAGGATTTGGTGAGTAGCAACTACTATCTACTGGAGCTAGAAGCGTAAGTTCAGTACGTGGGGTTCGCTAGCTTATGAAGGAGCCAACTAAGGAAGGACTTTTTCCAAATTCCCACAGGAATAAGAGAATTCAATCCAAAAAATAAGAAAACTACTGTGATGAGCTTTATTAAAGCGCAATTCGCGGGCACAGGTAGTTTAAGTATGTATAATATTGAAACCGACACAAATACTACAATAAATAACTGCCTCAGTTTTGACTTATCTAAGTAAACATGGTCATTGGCCAGACTGCGTCTTACCTAGCTAGTCACAATCTAGCCGTTATCGGCCACTGAATTTCATTGTGAAAAGAAACTTGTCACGCAATTCATATTATAAAAACACCGGTATATCTCGGCAATGCTACTCGACGCGGTAGACAAATTCATATTGGTAAACATATATTAAACCTAAGTTAAAATGTTACTCCTATCGCTAGAGATTTGTGAATGAACAAAGAGGGTTGAACTCTGGGGACCTGAACAAACTTTTGTGAAGGCATTTTGTATTACTTTCTGAGGAGAAAATTACTTACAAAAAGAAACGTCAAACCTCATACTGCCATACATAATTAGAGTTTCGACAGATAAGTGCGCTCTTATAATGCCGCTACAGAACTATGCTCACCATTGTTCTACGTGATCATATGAAAGTGAGGAAGGTCACATGAAAAAAAGGAAAATTTAAAATAAAATTCTCACCTTCAGCTAGCAGCCAACAGGAAATGTATTTATAAAGGACAAAGTGCCCCCATACACCACAATAAATATTGCGGCCTATTATGGACATTTGAAGAAACTCTTCGGACTGCATGTATTCCATTGTGAATATATTCCCTGAAAGAAAAGGCAAAACACATATTAGTTTACTTAATCTGAGTATTGCCATGTTCTAAAACTTGCATTCGTTGAAGTTCAGTGTGAATAGTAAACGACGGTGAAGGTGACATATCTTGAGATAACCCAAAATCTGATTTGATGCGTGATCGGGACTACATCCAAATAATGGTTATAATTTTTCAGATTCAGTACAATATTCAAACCCTGTTTAGAGGCTATAAATGACTAACTTTTAGTTGATTCTACATGACACAGAATATGTATGTATTTTGAGCAGGTGGTGCGAAAAAAAATATACATATTGAGTATTGATACTCTATACATATCACTTTAAATGAAAAATAAAGTTGCTAGTATGTTTATTGACCTCCATTTGTAATCTATTAACTGGATGTGTATAAATTAAAATGACCTATAGGCGAACATTTCCATAAAACATTGTTCAGAATAGCATGCCATATTTGTAAGTATAATTATATAAAATGGGTTACATAGTATTTAATGATATTGGAAATCGTTTAAATTATATAGACCATAATAAAGACATAACATTTTAAGACTCAGACAAAGATTTAGCTGGCCATTGATAACCTTAGAGACGATCGAGGCGATTCATCCAGTGTTGGAGGAGTGGGTTGGGTGTCGGCAGGGCAGCCTCATATTTCGCATTGTGCAGGTACTGACCGGGCATGGCTGCTTCGGTCATTACCGAACAAATTGGATTGTTACAATCTCTTTTGAACGTCAAAGCAGCTACGCCATTGGTTCACAAGTCTACGGCGGGAGACCTTGTGCTGGAAAGAACCAGCAAGAAAACCAGCAAGGGCAATTTTTTCTCCCTGTATTGTTACAGAGTCGTCAATTGGAAGCTGACCTCACAGCAGAAGTTTGAGCTCAACTTCCATTACAAGACTTGATGCGTCAGTTCTCTTCTTACTATGTTATTACCAAAAACTATATTTGTTTAAATAAATAGTTATTCATAACAACACGAATCATAATCTGCAAATTAACACCAGGATGATTAAAAAAATAATAATACTGAAATGTGTGGTTTGTGATGTGTGATTACGAACGTGCTCAAATAGATAGCTTAAAGACGGTATTTCCGAACTGTAGGGTATAATAACATCTTATTCCCATTTTTACAAAGCCTGTGAAAAAATGCAAAAAAATACCACTGATTTGTGTGAAGGACGTAATACAACTAAGTTGCCTGCAAACTTGTCACTTTTACCCACATAATTTGTTGACGAACAAAAAGACAAAAATTTAGCACTATGACAAGCAACGGACGAATTACTTCAGGGAAAAGTTACTGTGTTAGCTTTTCTGAAGAAAATATCACAAGTTAAAAGGTTATTAAGTTGGGAAAAATTAAATTACTGTTATTTTAAGTTTTAGTTTGTGACATTTTCATTTTGTTTTTCAGTAGATTTATTGCAAAAATTAAGAACTATTTTTTTTAATCTTAGCAATAACCTAACTTATTAATCTAACCATTCTAAGCAGCATTGTGATTTTGATGCTTTAGTTGAGCTCCTGGCTATTTTTCATTTAAGATGATAAGTATTTTAGCAGTTTTGAAGCCAAGTCCTTCGGCGTTTTAGGCATTTGACATTTTAGACATTACATGTTCCAGGCATTATGTTCTTAAGAAAATTCCCAATTGAGGCATTTTAAGTTTTAGACGTCACGCTCACGAGGTGTTTTTAACGCAACAAAGGCTATGTGGATTAGGCAGGGGTTGCCAAATGGCATTTTTGTGCCAAACCTATAGTAAACAGTAACAAATAAAAGAAACTTTATCCTCTTTAATTTAAAAAAAATATATAAATTAGCTTACACTCGATTCTAAACAAAGTAGCGTTTGGCTCACGCCTGTTATATAATTTTGATATATAGACCTCTAATAAAGCTATTTGATGACCTGTGCAATAAGGTATTAAAAATTGTTTCATTACCTCCAATTTGAAAGGCTCCCAAGTACAGTAAACCATGGACAAGTCGCGCCATAGCCACTTGCGAGAAATGTTTTTCCTCTTGAACAGGATAGTTATCATTCAAGAAATCTAAGTAGCGTCGAAATGAAAAGAGTGGTCCGATTAAGAAACATGAAGGGAAATACACAAATGCTATCAACTCTAGAAACCCTGGGGCGTTTACAAGTGCAGTCCTTTTACAATTCTCAGAAAGGGTTTCTCTTTTCTCCAACTTACGACCATCCCACAGATCGAAGGATAAAGCAATAAGCTTTAGAGTCAACACACAGTGTGGCATTGTCCAAGTTATGTCATAATTTTCAGATTCAGTGTAAAAATAACCAAGAACCAAATAAGTCATATTAAAAATAATTGTGACTATAACATTCCACATTCCACAACCCAGTAGAATAGTTGAGCAATATATAACAAGAGCGGGAATCAAGTTATGTATCATAGATATGCCAAAGTTAAAAAAGGCAATGTCAACTCCACAAAGAATGAAATACAAATTTCTCATTCCTCTATGAGGCCAAACATATTTGTGGTATATTGAGGCCATTGGATAAGTTAATAAAATTGATATAAGCAATTTAAGTGCTGGTTCAGTTGTTCCCACTATGACTGCTAAATATGGTACAGGGCTCAAGCTGGCCATCGCCAGAAATGATAGAATTAATCCCAACATTTTGGATGAACCTGAAAAGAAAGGTTTGTATTAAAAATGGGAATTTATTGCACTGGACTGTTAGATGCTTTTGCCGTTTTTATTTTTTGCTTCTTGTATTGATAGTGATTATATTAATAGCAAAGATGACAGATAATGATAAATAGATAGCCTAATTAACTTGATAATTAGCTTGCTAAATTCAACTGTAGTTCATGTATGCAAAGTTGAATTTACATTAAGGTAGATACCTATGAAAGGGTGATTCCATGATGTAGATTTAAGCATATATGTGTATGTAGAATTAAGCAGTTACATAGCAACATAAATGTCTTCAAAATACGATAATTATATCGTTTTTATGTACATCTGTGTGAATTATACTTGAGCATTATTTAATATTTTAATTCACATTTTAATTGATGACAAGGAGCCTAACCATAATCGCTTATAATAGGCCCCTGGTCTTGTCGTATAAGTCTTATAGCACGGTTTAACCATTATTGAAACAGAGACATTGCTCTTGCTGTGTATTATTGAAACATTATTGAAACAGAGACATTGAAACAGAGACATTGCCATCTCATTCTTAGTGCGGTTTTAATATTGTTTTGAGTGATCATTATCAATGATTAAAGTCAAAATTAACCAGATACTAGTGCCAGGGGATACTAAAGCCAACCCAAAAGTACTTCCTAGTGATAACAATAGGTACACATAGGTATTATGTTATCTTCATAAAAACTAAATTTTACTTCTTTTCTAACCTGCATAATCATTAAGAAATTTGAATATCTAATGTTGCAAGTAGAATTGGCAATAAATTTATCCAAAATCAGCAAAATGCTTTAATGTGCCTCGAGGCTCTAATTCCTGCATGTGTAAATGTGGCACAAACCACACACTACGTTTCACCATAATAATTGTCCAAAAAAGCCCTTATCACCTAGGGGTAAGAAGAATAGCCTATGACCTATCAAATATAAAAAAAAAATCATAAAAATCAGTCAAGACGTTTCGGAGTTCTGTGCCACAAGAATTTTATATTTAGATTAGTGATCTGAGGCAGGTATATATTGATAAAGAAAATAACTTTGTTTTTATTACAGTAAATTCAGCTTTACATTATTTGCCAACAGATTCTGGTAAACCTGTAACAGCTTAGCATAGATTGTACAAATGTGAGTAGGTACCTACTATTTATTATTATCTTCAACTCAATTCTACACTTCTATAATTAAACTGATACACAGTCAATATTTCTTAAGGTTGTAACTCTACACAGAAATAAAATTAACTCTCACCAAGCTGTTCCTCACAACTGCAAAATCCACCGCAAATCTTGGTTATGAGATTCACAGATATATATCATTCCGTGATCCGAAACACATTCGAAATGAAAAAAATAAATTCAAAAAAACCAAAAAGCTCAATGACAAAAAGATTATTTTGAAATTTACGATATTCAGACCTGACTGACGAACCACAAATTATATTACTGACGAACTCTCACTGACCCACAAACTAACTATATAGAGATCACAGAACACATATATAGAGATACTACAATCACTGACCGCACCAGGCACAGACTTACCGTGCGTTCCGAATTGCGATAAAAGCGATAATATCGCGAATCCGACCAAATTAAATCGTCACAAAATATAAGGGCTATTGAATCAGTAGGTTATGTTGTGACTTTGGTCGGATTCGCGATATTATCACTTTTATCGTTTTACGTAACGCAGGGTTAGTAGCACAGACTCTAGAGATACTACGTATTTAGTAGAAATCTCCTACAGTATCTAAAATGTCCAACTACTAATTTTGCATCATTAACTTACACTTCAAATCACTTTACACATTTTCAAGTGTGACTCCTTTTTTTCCCAATCGTCTAAGCGATTGATGCACTGGCCGTAGTTTTTTATTTGATGACCTCGCTGATTGTTTCAAACCCAGTATTTGAAGCCGCATTTTTCTCTTTCGGGGCGTATTCAAATTTGAACCGAAATCCAACACCGATGCGTCCTGAAACAATATGTACATATACAGCTTAAAAATAAAAGCAGGTTCTAATTTTACAACATTAAAAATATTAATTAATAAATTTTTAAACTGTATCCGTACTAATGGTCAGACTTGTTATATTAATAGAAAATGACCAAAATCAAACCATTAATAATATGTTTGGCCATATCAAAATAGTAGAAAAGGATTTGGTACCTACCCTACCCATGTTAATCCAAAACTGTAAAATAAATTTCGAAATCCCCCATAAAAATAGTTGGGTTTGTGAAAAATAAATTTAGGTTTTGGCTTGATAGGGTATGTACCTTGTAGATATAATATGTATAAGTTACTGACCTGTAAAAAAAGTTTAGGAATAGCACCACTCCTAAGAAAAGTGCCTTTTTTGTTTTTCTGAATCCACTGTTGTTCAAAATGCTTAGAACACATTCGGGTATGCTTGGTTGGCTGCCAATTCAATCATCCAGTAGCTTTAACCCAACTGTTTTTGAGTAGTTATCTCCGAAGGAAATCTGTTAGATACAGACAAACAAGCAAATGGAAAGTCTCACTTCAAAAGAATTACCTTTGTTATCTAAAATGCTGAAAATTTTATAATTAAATATGTCAATATTAAAGTAACACAGAAACTAATATGTGACTTCCCTTTCACGTAACAAATTACCTACGATTCAAGGAAAAATAGTCGTAGCGTAACTGGTATCATTATAACCCGGCAAAATGTTATACGCGTTGGCTGTATACGTGGCCATATTGTATGGCGACATTCCTAGCTTGTTAGGTTAACAGTAACCTTACTACTTACGGCCCGTTCCAGATAAGTATTTTTAGCCATAAATACCAACATTTTTAGCATCTCTGTGTTTCATTTGCCGGTGATGCTAGTTTTTCTTGCTGGTTGTCATGCGTTTCATTTAAGCATTTTTAACACGAAATGCTAGCATCAAATACCTATGTTAGTAGATGGGTCCTCTGATACCACTTTTTGACAGCTTTCAAATTTGACATTTGGAATCTTTTTTTCATGAATAAAAAGGATTTTCAGCGGATTTAAAAAAAATATTGAAAGATATTTATAGTATTAGCCAATTCTGATTTATATTATTAAAAAAAAATTAAGTGGCTGGCTTAGAATAATAACGCATAGAAGGATAGTCTGGTACTGAGCGCGATGATTAAAGTGAAGCAAAAATGACACCGCTGTGATTTGGTACCTACGGATTCTCGATGCGGTGTTCCTAGCTGTCACATGTGTCGGAAATTTTTTGTCGCTTAAATCTAATAATATTTGCTTTTATATTTTGTCTTTTGTGATATACTTACTGTGTCTTTCTGTGTTTGTCCTGTGGTAAAGGTAATATCTCTATTTTACTAACATCTATTAAGATATGAGTAAAAACAAACCACCGGATCCTCCGGATCCAGGCGAGGATTTACTCAGTTCTGTCTGCACCCTTCCGCTAGCCCAGTGTACGGAAATAGAAAACGCGGTAATAATGGATACAGATTTCACGCCTAACAGCCGAAAAAGACCAATGGTTTCTGACGACTCTCGGCCTTCGAAGCAACCGAAAAGCAGTGTGGGTAGACAGAAGTATTCAGCGGTCGACCTGCCACCTTACATTGTACACGTTAACCGAATGGATGAGGAGACGTCTGGAACATATTTGCATCCCATCAAGTTTGGCATATTCCTAATGTCTAATAATATTAAAAATATTCTGCAGGAGGGAATTAAAAAAGTAGGGCGCAACCGAGTGTCGGTAGAATTTAAATCTCCACAGGATGCCAATGCCTTTTTTACTAATAGTGCACTTGCTAAAAACAAATATGTTGCATCCATTCCATCTTACAATGTCAGAAGAGGAACTGGCCCAGCTCATTAAAACTCCCTCAGGTTGCGGTCAGGTTATTAAAGTTAGGCGACTTAACAGGAAAGTTTATATAGATAATGTACCAGATTGGAAACCAACCTCCACAGTCGTACTGACATTTGACGGACAGGTGCTTCCCAAAAAAGTTTTTTGTTGTTTTTCGTCTTTCTCTGTCCAACAGTACATATATCCAACGGTGCAATGTTACAATTGTTGCCGTTATGGCCACACAAAAAATATATGCAGATCTAAAACCCGTTGCTACAAATGTGGAATGGAACACCCCGGTGCGGGATGTGATGTTCCAACCGAATGTGGTTCTTGTATTCTGTGTTCAGGGAATCATTTTGCTGACAGCAAGGCATGTCCTGAATACAATAGACAGAGGTCAATCAAAATAATTATGGCCGAAAAATCTGTTTCATATTTTGAAGCAAGCAGAATGATCCCAACCATTAATTTTAATAAACCATTTTCCGATGCATTGAAAACCCCTATACCTGTTTCCCAACCTCAAAAACCGATCCCTGAAATGTCAGTCCCTTCATTTTCTAGAGGTTATAAAAAAACGATATATACGCGGCCCAAACCACATGTCTCTCTGCCACAGGGTTATGACAAGAGAGCTCATGCTGATCTCACAAGCAATTACTCATTCTCTCCTACAAATAATGGTTGTGCTCTTACTAATAATACTTTGTCCCAAACCCCCAATATAACCCTTCCCGGTGAAGTCATTGAACCAATCCTATCTGTAATAAATACTTTTATGTTCTCCCACAACTCTGCACCCGACTTCGTTGCCCAGAAACTTATTCCACTATTACACAAATTAAAAAATGCTCCCACTGACATTACTGCAGTGGAATATTAGGAGTATATCTCACAAGAAGCAAGATCTGATATATTTATTGAACAAACATAACCCATTAGTGGTAGCTATCTCTGAAAGTTGGCTTGTCCCCTCTCTCATCTTTAATGTTCCCAACTATATTGTATACCGACATGATAGGTCTGATGGCTATGGTGGAGCTGCCCTGCTGGTCAACAGGAAGGCAGTCCTACTGCCTATCAACACAAATTACAGAGGGGATGATATCAACATGGTTGCCTGTCAAGTTGAAGGTATTACATACGTAAGTGTGTATATTGCCCACCCCCATGTAGATTACTTACCTACATTAAATAATATTTTCTCTACAATCCCAAGCCCTATTATTGTAATGGGTGACTTTAACTGCCACCATTACCGTTGGGGTTCTGCCCACTGTGACCAATTTGGTTCTGGATTAACGGATATACTGGACGATTTAAATCTATGCATCTTAAATGATGGTAGATCCACTCGTAGAGTCCTCCCTAACCAGAATGCCAGCCCAGTAGATATTACATTCGCATCCTGTAATATTGTTAGCCAACTGGTTTGGGACTTAGATAACATAACATATGGTAGTGACCACTTCCCCATTATAGTTCGCATGCCACAGCAAAACATGCCGGACAGGTCGACTCCTCCACTTCTAAAATATCGCCTGTCAAACCCTGACTGGAACAACTACAAAAGCCAGTCAGAACTAAACTCTAAGCTCTTGCCATCCATTGACAAAATCCAGTTTTCCAACAGTGAGGAACTCAAGCTAGCAGAGACCTATCTTACTGCATTTTATAATTTTATTTCAACAACAGCTGATTCATGTTTCCCTCTCAAAAAAACATCCTGTAACAGAATACCTTCCCCACCTTGGTGGGACGAAGAATGCACCCAAATCATTAGAGAAAGGAAAAGAGCAGAGAAGACCTACAACCAATCCATGACAGTGAAAAACCTAATTGAATATCGACATATCTCAGCCAAAACCAAAAGGCTCTTAAAAAAGAAAAAACGCTTAGGTTGGCAAAAGTTTTGTACATCGCTATCCCCCACCACCCCTCCTTCAGTGGTTTGGCGTCAGATCAACCGATATAGGAACAGTTATTACCCTAAAACCACATCCACTATCCCATATGAAACAGCCGAACAATTCTTTAAGATAATTGCGCCATGCTATGCACCCAATTTCAATGAAATACCTACAAATTACTCAAATTCCAATCCTAAAGTCAATTCCGAGCTGAATGAAGCTTTCTCAATGGATGAATTAAATATTGTGTTGTCTCATGTGCATGATTCGGCGCCCGGCGGTGACGGATTTCCCTACTCTTTCTTGGTTAATCTAGGCCCTCACGGTAGGGCCTATCTATTGAAGTTGCTAAATACCTGTTTTGTCAATGGATTTATCCCTGTGGATTGGCGGGAACAGATCATCATGCCCCTGCTTAAACCAGGCAAGAACCCCAGTGATCCAAGTGGTATCCGACCTATTGCACTTTCCTCAGTTTTGGCCAAGACGTTAGAACACCTGATAAAGAACCGTTTGGAATGGTACTTGGAACGCAATGGCCACCTTCCCAAAAGTCAGTTTGGTTTCCGCAAGGGCTTGAGTACAATTGACAGTGTTGCAGTTCTTATTACAGATATCAGAACCTGTTTTTCCAAGAATGAGTCTGTCGTGGCTGCTTTTTTGGATGTATCAGCAGCATACGACAATGTTATACTCCCAATCCTCAGGCAAAAGCTGCAACAGCTGAGAATTAGCGAGAGAATAATTAACTGCATAAGCAACCTGTTCCTATCGCGTGCTATCAAAATAAGGATCCCTGGGGAGGAGTTTGGCTCTAGAACCATTCATAGAGGCTTACCACAGGGTTCTGTTCTGAGCCCAATTCTATATAACGTTTACACCCATGACTTGAACCTTTCTCTAAATCGTGACTGCCATATCCTACAATATGCTGATGATCTGGCACTGTATGTGACTGGGGAGTCAGTGACCGATAGTGCATCATCATTGGAGATCTCATTGAATTCCTTGAGTGACTGGATGAGTGATCACGGCCTTAGTCTCTCAGCCCCCAAGAGCTCTGTGGTGGTGTTTTCTCGTAAACGAAACCCACCATCTGTGAATGTACAGGTGGAGGGACAGTCAATTCCGGTCAATAGTCATGCAAAGTTCTTGGGTGTGTTCTTAGACTCTAAGCTCTCTGGCAGTTATCATATTGATCACTTGATTGGAAAGGGCGAAAGAGTTATCCCTATCTTACAATCACTGGCGGGAGTATGGTGGGGTGCACACCCATATACACTGAAAATCCTGTACAATGCACTGGTTCGCAGTGTTATAGATTATGGCACATTCCTGTTAGAGCCCTGTAACAAAACTTCCCTGTCAGCACTGGACAAAATCCAGTCAAAATGTCTTAGAATAATCAGTGGTTGTATGAAATCTACCCCTATTAACGCACTGCAAGTGGAATGCTGCGACCCGCCCCTGAGACTGAGACGACAGTTCCTCTCCGACAGATTTGTATTCCGGGTTTTTACTTTCTCCTCTCATGTTCTGCGACAAAAGCTTCAGGCACTTCATGACCTGTGCTATACACCCAGTAATACCTACTGGCGTCACAAAGATAAGCCCCCTACGGTTTTAAGTTTACATAAACTGTTAAATATCCGTTCTGAAGTTGCGAGCCATGTGCGCCTGCCAGTCTTTGATGTGAAGTACCCTGCACTTATTTTCAACCCTACCATACACATGGATATTGGTCTGGCCAAAAACTCCCCTCTCGCCGCCCCTATGTTTAGGAGCTTGGTAGCTGGAAACTGGAGCGACTATGCCAAATTCTACACAGATGCTTCTAAATTAGCACCTCAGGGTCCTGTTGGTATAGCTGTGTACTTTCAAAATTACAACACATTTCTTCACTTCATTAGCCCTCCAGAATCCTCAGTATTCACAGGGGAATGTATTGGCATCCTAGAAGCTTGTCTATTCATAGAAGCTTACAATATTAATAGGGCGGTTATTTTCACAGATTCCCTGAGTGCACTTAAGGCTATTCAAAAAAACCCATTCAAATGCAAACTCCAAAGTAACATATTATTAGACATTAGGACCTGCCTAACAGACTGTTACAGTAAGGGCTTGTTGGTGGAGTTAGTATGGATACCAAGCCACACCGGTATCTCGGGTAATGAGTGTGCTGATTTCGCTGCTAAGGCAGCTGCATCGGAGAGCTTACCAGTAAGCAAAAAACACTACTCACTGCAGACACATGACATCATTAACATTCCTAAGTTAAACCTAGAATCAGAATGGCAACATTATTGGGATGTATCCAGCAAATCCAAGGGAACTTATTATTATAACAATCAACCTCATGTAAGCTCTCGGCCCTGGTTTTACAAATATAAGAAACTATCAAAGTCAGCAGTGTCTGTGCTGTGTAGGCTGCGTCTGGGTCACTGCTGTACTCCTGTCTTTCTCCACAAAATTAAAGTACGGGATAACCCTTTTTGTGAATGTGGCTTAGCGGAAGGCAATTTAGATCACATTTTTTTCGAATGTGTTAGATATAAAGGGAACTTTGATATGTATGATTCCCTACTGAAATTGAATGTTCCGCTTCCTATTAATTTTGCTAATTTATTAACCTTTTACTCAACTGACATTATTAATCTACTTATTAAATATATTGAATGTAATAATATAAAATTGTGACGTCCTACTTTATCTGACATCAACTAATAAATTTAAAACTTTCCACATTAAAACCCTAACAAAACCTAAATAACATGTGTTTTTTCCAGGTTAATGTGACACCTGCATGCGAACCCAAGTTATCATAGAAGTGGATTATACCTTAAACACTCTGTAATTCGCGTAAACACATGTTTGGTTAAGACACTTGTCTGGCAGAATTGTTGTTGGCAACGACGACACATTGCCATAATTAAAACAAGAAGAAGAAGAAGACACCGCTGTGTGAAGTTGTTTACACGCGACACACGCACACTACGATATGACGGGGCTGCCAGTGCGCGCCACCGAGGAGTTGTTTTCCCAAAATGAGGGAACTCATCTTGTGCTCATGTTGTTGAATGTCGCAATTGTCGTACCTAATCTATGTCTTTATGTTTTTATGTAAAGACAGAAATGAAATGAAAGTTGCCAAATCTCTGTTTATATAAGTACTAAAAAGCGTATATTTTAAAATGAAATAATTGTCATGTAAATAGTTAGTTCCTTATTTCTAATAATGAAAGAGGTACGTACCTACCGCGTATAATAATCTTCATTAATCCGTTAATTGTATTTGTTTTCTTAACAAATGTCACTTTGATAATGCTGTTAGGTATGTCCACATTGCCTTTTTCGACTCGTATCATAAAAAGTTTATTGTGTTTAAAGAATACTTACAATTTTTTTTTGTTCTCATAGAAAAGTATGTCGAATAAAATAGTTCAGAACATGACTACGCAACCCCGTCACCTGTTTTCTTTTGTGATGACGGGGACTTCTCCCCTCGAGCCCTCCTATTGCTACACAAGGTAGGAGCTGGATTAAACTCCATATAAAAATCCGAATGTAGTATGAAAAAAAGGCAAACTCACACTTGACCAATTTTTGATAAGTCCATTATTCGTGTCTTAATTATCTGAGGAGTATGAGGGGGTCAAGAATTTCGTAATTATTTAGCTCCGATGCACTGTTTCCGAGATATAAGCGTTTTTGTTAATACTTTTCTTGAAATATAATTAAAGTTGAAATCCTATCCTACTAATATCCTACTATCCTACTAATATTATTATATATATATAATATTATAAATGTGAAAGTGTGGACGTTTGGATGTTTGTTACTCAATCACGCAAAAACGGCTGAATGGATTTGCATGAAATTTGGCATGCATATGTAGCCTTTGACATGGAAAAGAACATAGGCTACCTTTTATCCCGATTCCTTAAGTAGTTCCCCAGGGAAAATTGAAAATTGTTTACGAGTTAAGCTGCGGGTAGACAGCTTTGAAATTTGGTATGCATGTCACCTATGCTATGGAAAAGGACATGTCCTTAATGATCTCTCAAATAGTTCCCTTGGGAAGATTAAAAATTGTTAACGAGCGAAGCTTTAGACCCAATTCTGAAGTCCACGCAGACGAAGTCGCGGGCAGAAGCTAGTAATATTATAAATATGAAAGTGTGAATGTTTGTAATTTGGATGTTTGTTACTCAATCATGCAAAAACGGCTGAACGGATTTCGATGAAATTTGGCATGCATGTAGCCTTTGATATGGGAAAGAACATAGGCTACCTTTTATCCCGATTCCTTAAGTAGTTCCCCAGGGAAAATAGAAAATTTTTCAAAATTAAAGTCCACGCAGACGAAGTCGCGGGCAGAAGCTAGTTCCTTCTAAAAACAGCCGAAAATAAGTTCTGGGCTTCTTACAAAATACGGTGAAATTTTTCTAAGTGCTGCACTACCTTTGCTACACCCTAATCTTTTTCTTTTTTAGGATCAATATGGCATGTATTTTCTATATTTTTTCTTTCTTTAAATTAAACCTATATTATAAACAGGATAAGTGTCGCCTAGATAAGTAGATACCTAAATATTTTTCATATTAATCATAACCTGTTTAGTCGGTTAAATTGGGACATTTATGTTTCCAAACTGGCAACACAACGATTGAAATGAAAAGTTTCGCATAATTTATCTTATATGGATAAAATACTAAACAATTTTTAAATATTTGCTGTGATAATAATGTTATTACACTTTATAATCTTTTCATATGTCTTGTGATACCATTCAACTGCACAAGTCTTTTCATTATTAATTATTTTACGAGAGATATATTCGAAGCACATTGACCTTGAACACTGCGGAGCTGTCCGGCGTAGTGAGCCATTTATGGCTTAGTTTTAGTTGCTTCAAATTGTGCGCGCCGATTGGGTTTCTATGCGTTATTATTCTAAGGTGGCTGGACTAAGTAGGTGAGGTGTCAAAATTCAGCACGAAAAATCAGTACCTTGCGTTTCATTTGTAACAATTAGCGCGGCTAAAAATGTCAACATTTCTTATAAGAAACGCAAAACGAGGCTAACATCAGATGTTAGGCTCAGAAAGTAGCAGTGCTTTATCTGGAACGCAGGGTTAGTTTGAAATTTCATGTTTAAACCCATAATATGATTGAGAACCATAGTAGAAGGATAAAATATTGCAATATAACTTGTATTTATAATTTAAAAAATAGTTTTGGAGCTTTTTATTGACACAATTTAGGTCTTACCTGTGAAAGGTTATATTTTCCTGTTTTCTAGCACTATCACTATTACAACCTAAAACGGAGCAGTGCACCATAATTTAAATGTTCAAATAGTTCACAATTACACTAATTAAAGTGTTAAATAATTACACAGTAAGCTATAATTCACACAACACTTCCACGTATTTGTTTAGCACCAGACGCTGGTGATAAACAATCCCCACTACCAGTTTCACCTATATACGGTAACAAGGACAAAAAAAAATGATGCCATCTTCTTCTTTCCTTTGGCAATGTGTATAAGTTTATCTCTTTTCCTCATGTTTGACAGCTTTTATAGCCCATCTATTCATTCTTTATCTAAGGTAGAGATGCTACGCATGGCACCAGGCCATAGATATAGAATGAAATAGATGGGCTATAAAAGCCGTCAAACATGAGGAAAAGAGATAAACTTATACACATTGCCAAAGGAAAGAAGAAGATGGCATCATTTTTTTTTGTCCTTGTTACCGTATATAAGTGAAACTGGTAGTGGGGATTGTTTATCACCAGCGTCTGGTGCTAAACAAATACGTGGAAGAAAGTTGTTGTGTGAATTATAGCTTACTGTGTAATTATTTAACACTTTAATTAGTGTAATTGTGAACTATTTGAACATTTAAATCATGGTGCACTGCTCCGTTTTAGGTTGTAATAGTGATAGTGCTAGAAAACAGGAAAATATAACCTTTCACAGGTAAGACCTAAATTGTGTCAATAAAAGCGCCAAAACTATTTTTTAAATTATAAATACAAGTTATATTGCAATATTTTATCCTTCTACTATGGTTCTCAATCATATTATGGGATTAAACATGAAATTTCAAACTAGGTAGTAAGGTTACTGTTAACCTAACAAGCTAGGAATGTCGCCATACAATATGGCCACGTATACAGCCAACGCGTATAACATTTTGCCGGGTTATAATGATACCAGTTACGCTACGATTATTTTTCCTTGATTCGTAGGTAATTTGTTACGTGAAAGGGAACTCACATATTAGTTTCTGTGTTACATTAATATTGACATATTTAAGTATAAAATTTTGAGCATTTTAGATAACAAAGGTATTTCTTTTGAAGTGAGACTTTCCATTTGCTTGTTTGTCTGTATTTAACAGATTTCATTCGGAGATAACTACTCGAAAACAGTTGGGTTAAAGCTACTGGTCGATTGAATTGGCAGCCAACCAAGCATACCCGAATGTGTTCTAAGCATTTTGAACAACAGTGGATTCAGAAAAACAAAAAAGGCACTTTTCTTAGGAGTGGTGCTATTCTTAAACTTTTTTTACAGGTCAGTAACTTATACATATTATATCTACAAGGTACATACCCTATCAAGCCAAAACCTAAATTTATTTTTCACAAACCCAACTATTTTTATGGGGGATTTCGAAATTTATTTTACAGTTTTGGATTAACATGGGTAGGGTAGGTACCAAATCCTTTTCTACTATTTTGATATGGCCAAACATATTATTAATGGTTTGATTTTGGTCATTTTCTATTAATATAACAAGTCTGACCATTAGTACAGATACAGTTTAAAAAATTATCAATTAATATTTTTAATGTTGTAAAATTAGAACCTGCTTTTATTTTTAACCTGTATACATATTGTTTCAGGACGCATCGGTGTTGGATTTCGGTTCAAATTTGAATACGCCCCGAAAGAGAAAAATGCGGCTTCAAATGCTGGGTTTGAAACAATCAGCGAGGTCATCAAATAAAAAACTACGGCCAGTGCGTTAAGAGGGCACAGTACCTACTACTAGCGCCGCCATTCGTTTTTTATTAATTATGATAAATTAAAGACGTTTCTACAAAAAATAGCACAGTCAGGAACTCAATATAGATACTTCAGATTTATATTTACGTATTTTGTACACATTAACCGTATAGAATAGTCGAAATCATAATTATTGTTCAAAGTGGCCACTTTTAGCAATAATTCTGATTATGATTACTCCTTACTTTTAATCTATGCCTGAATGGCTCCCAAAAATCTAAAATATATATATTGAGTTCCTGACTGTTCTATTTTTTGTAGAAACGTCTTTAATTCATCACAATTAATAAAAAACGAATGGCGGCGCTAGTAGTAGGTACTGTGGCCCCTTAATCGCTTAGACGATTGGGAAAAAAAGTAGTCACACTTGAAAATGTGTAAAGTGATTTGAAGTGTAAGTTAATGTTGCAAAATTAGTAGTTGGACATTTTAGATACTGTAGGAGGAACCAATAGAGATTTTCTGAAAAGATTTTTAGGAGTTGACAAAAGAAAGTATTCTGAACCTTTAAGGAAATTCGCGCTGTGCTTACACTTTTTAAGTTCAAAGGCATATGAATTTGTACGTAAGCAATTTAATACTTGTTTACCACACCCAAAAACAGCTGGTGAGTGGCGAGGAGTAGACAGCCTCTAGAAAATGTTTGTGATTTATTAGCAATTTTGTACCATAGCTAGTAATCTGGCTTAATCCAAATGAAATAAGTCATATCTCTACTTTGTCTGAATATTTAACAAGAACACATAGGATGTAGATATAGCTCTATGCACCGAACAAGTGTTTCTAATTAATTATATAGGTACTTGACAGAACATAATCTTCCTCAGAGATCTACAAATTGGTCTTGTCCTGCGCTATTTCCAAGTTGCCGCCAGCGGGAGCGAGGTTGGGGGTGGCAACACGGGCAACTAAGAATAACCAGCTATCTACATCGGCATCTTGCGTTCTTTGCCAGATTTTTTTTCCACATTGTGAGCAAGCTTACCAACTTTGGGCTTTTAGCACCATATTGAGTGCGGTATCAGTAGTTCAGTTCTTGAACTTACCCAGCCCAAGTGAATTTTTACCTGTATTGTAGTGAATTTTATCTCTGTAAGCCGAAGTCCTTTATTCGATGACAATAACGGTGCTATTGAAATGTAATTTTAGAAAATGTTTATTTAAAATTTAATATTATACATTTTCTAAATCTTCACAAATATTTAGTAAATGTGTAAATATTGGATTTTAAATAAACTGCAGAGATAAAGAAAAAACAATGATTATTGCCCGCTGTATTTTTAATCGAGCGACGATTTTCGCAAGGTACCTAGCTGGCAAAAGCTGGAAGCGAGTGGTCGCGGATCGTGCTCAGTGGCGAGCACTTGGAGAGGCCTATGTCCAGCAGTGGACGCGTGTGGATGATGATGATGATTCCTAATATTTTTCTTATATTTGTAAAGATGTTTAAATAATAGCTTAAATAAATAATTAAGTAAAATATTTTAAAACGAAATATACTCGAGTAAATCCGAAAAGTGTAGTTTTATTTAAAAGTGTG
This sequence comes from Schoenobius gigantellus, assembly GCA_963935595.1. Lineage (NCBI taxonomy): Eukaryota > Metazoa > Arthropoda > Insecta > Lepidoptera > Crambidae > Schoenobius > Schoenobius gigantellus. Next base: position 67,860,920 of record OZ012540.1, on the reverse strand, counting down.
ACTTTAGACTGCGGCGAAGGTTGAATGAAGAATTCAATAAAAAAAATCGCAACTTCCTCCTACTTTTATTTTTTGAGACATATTATTGAGCGAGGGGCGCTCATTAAAATGTCTCAAAAAAATACGTAGATCAATCAACCCTACTTTATGTTTATAGTGGTAAAAGCCACTATAAACATAAAGTAGGGTAAAACTTAAAGCAACACTGGTATACCCATCTACTTTAGGCGTGGGCCAGATAGAAAAGGCGCCGGCGAGGCGCACCGCTTCTATCTGTTTTGTGCCCGTCCGTTTTCATACAATTAGTATGAAAGATCATTCGACAAGCTTCCAGATGGCGCGCTACGGTTGCAAAGACGGGCGCGCCGGCCGTCGCACTGCTGGCGCGCAGCCGCGTACCTCAGTCTATAGTGAGTTTTGCGCGGGACCGGAAGTTTCTTCTCCTTTGCAAATTGGCGAGATGCACCAGGGCTAACATGTCTTCGTCGTCAGAGGAAGACATGTTGTTCGATCAAAATCAAACTCTTTAATGGCACCAACGTACTCACTCGCTGGCGCACCGAAGCATACAAGCGCTGTTCGCGCCCACGGGCGCGCCTGCAGCGCGCTGCGAGTGCGGTGCGCCACCGGGTGCGACTGATGCGCGCCGCGCCGCCTCTGTCTGGCCTGCGCCTTACAGCGAGGTTACACCATCAATATTTCATCAATCTGATCTATCAATCTGGTAAAACTTTGAATGATGGGAGATTGATGGATTTTTTAACACGGTTACACGATCAATCACGACTGATGAAAAACTGACAGTGTCGCCAGGTCAGTTTTTTACTTTACCCCAGGTTTGGTCTCAATTTACCTATCTGTATTATATTTTTAAAATACCCTAAATGAAATCTCATATTTTTTCTATATCTATACTAATATTATAAAGAGGAATGATTTGATTGTTTGTTTGTTTGTATTGAATAGGCTTCGAAACTACTGAACCGATTTTGATGAAAGTTCGTATAGGGATAGTTCGAGACCAGGGGAAGGACATAGGGTAATTTTCCTACGGGAAAAAAATTCCCACGGCAAAACAAAAATAACGCGGACGAAGTCGCGAGCGGAAAGCTAGTTAGATATAAAACCACAGTAGGTATATTTTATTTTTTAATTATTGACACATAATAAAAGTTTCCACATCTGAACGCATAACACAGAACTAAAGGATGCCATTTTTCACAACTACTAAAAACAGAATACAACCAAATATCCACAAATAAAACCAATGGTAATAATTTAATAATGTTTTATAACGGAAGCATAATAAAATTATTTTATAACTTAATAAATTAGTCTTTTAGCCTATATTAAATTAATATTTATTACAATTATCTATAAGTTTTATAGATTTCGAGAACAACAACCGTAAGTGCCGTAACGGGCATAACTTGATTTTACCTCTTACTTCCAAATGGCGCGACATTTTATGAATACTTTGCCAATTGCCCTTGTGTTATTAATAAAAGTTAAGTTATATATATATAATATATATAGATATATATATATATAGATGGTGGGTAATGAATGTGGGTACAGCCCAACCTTAACTTAATAAAAGTAGATGTTCCCATCTATAGACGCACGCACAGCCGTAAGTAACCGCTAATGGTAGAAACGTGTGGACAGTCGTTTTTATTAAAAATGCGGACGCTTAATTTTCTTTAAAATTGGCAACAATTTATTGAGAGCCTCGTTTCGTTTATATTTGTTATGGTATTGTTTGTGAGTTTTGTTCCACAAAACTGGTAATGTTTCCAAATATAATATGAAATCTTTTTCGGCTTCAACTGGGGATGACGGTGAATATATCGTCCCCGGTGACTCGGCCGCAGCTCCGTCACGGTCGTGTGCCTCCATCGCTGCCCGAGCGCTGACTGACGCGAGAATGACGTGAACGGTTAGACGATCAATATTTCATCAATCTCCATCGGACTGAAGAAAATATCAAATTCTCACCAATATTTCATCAATCACTGAGTTACACGATCAGCAGGCCTATTCGCTAACTACGGTTGGTAACTAGAACTGTCATTTTTGAAAGGAACTTTATATCCATTACTGGTTTAATGATGTTATGTGTTATGGAGGCGTTCATGATAGCAGTATTGGATGTTAAGTTCCTTTCAAAAATGACAGCTCCAGTGAGCAACCGAAGTTAGCGAATAGGCCGGCAGTCTGGCGTCAATCACACCAGACTGATTGATGAAATATTGATGGTGTAACCTCGCTCTTAGGCAGGTATGACGTCATCTATGTCTGTCCCTTAAGGGTATACGGTCACGTCCTATCTATTCATTCTTTATCTAGCATAGATGTAGAATGAAATAGATGGGCTATAAAAGCCGTCAAACATGAGGAAAAGAGATAAACTTATACACATTGCCAAAGGAAAGAAGAAGATGGCATCATTTTTTTTTGTCCTTGTCACCGTATATAGGTGAAACTGGTAGTGGGGATTGTTTATCACCAGCGTCTGGTGCTAAACAAATACGTGGAAGAAATTTGTTGTGTGAATTATAGCTTACTGTGTAATTATTTAACACTTTAATTAGTGTAATTGTGAACTATTTGAACATTTAAATCATGGTGCACTGCTCCGTTTTAGGTTGTAATAGTGATAGTGCTAGAAAACAGGAAAATATAACCTTTTACAGGTAAGACCTAAATTGTGTCAATAAAAAGCTCCAAAACTATTTTTTAAATTATAAATACAAGTTATATTGCAATATTTTATCATTCTGCTATGGTTCTCAATCATATTATGGGATTAAACATGAAATTTCAAACTAAGTAGTAAGGTTACTGTTAACCTTACAAGCTAGGAATGTCGCCATACAATATGGCCACGTATACAGCCAACGCGTATAGCATTTTGCCGGGTTATAATGATACCAGTTACGCTACGACTATTTTTCCTTGATTCGTAGGTAATTTGTTACGTGAAAGGGAACTCACATATTAGTTTCTGTGTTACATTAATATTGACATATTTAAGTATAAAATTTTGAGCATTTTAGATAATAAAGTTAATTCTTTTGAAGTGAGACTTTCCATTTGCTTGTTTGTCTGTATTTAACAGATTTCCTTGGAGATAACTACTCGAAAACAGTTGGGTTAAAGCTACTGGTCGATTGAATTGGCAGCCAACCAAGCATACCCGAATGTGTTCTAAGCATTTTGAACAACAGTGGATTCAGAAAAACAAAAACGGCACTTTTCTTAGGAGTAGGAGTGGTGCTATTCCTAAACTTTTTTTACAGATCAGTAACTTATACATATTATATCTACAAGGTACACACCCTATCAAGCCAAAACCTAAATTTATTTTTCACAAACCCAACTATTTTTATGGGGGATTTCGAAATTTATTTAACAGTTTTGGATTAACAGGGGTAGGGTAGGTACCAAATCCTTTTCTCTTATTTTGATATGGCCAAACATATTATTAATGGTTTGATTTTGGTCATTTTCTATTAATATAACAAGTCTGACCATTAGTACAGATACAGTTTAAAATTTATTAATTAATATTTTAGATGTTGTAAAATTAGAACCTGCTTTTATTTTTAACCTGTATACATATTGTTTCAGGACGCATCGGTGTTGGATTTCGGTTCAAATTTGAATACGCCCCGAAAGAGAAAAATGCGGCTTCAAATGCTGGGTTTGAAACAATCAGCGAGGTCATCAAATAAAAAACTACGGCCAGTGCGTCAATCGCTTAGACGATTGGGTAAAAAAGTAGTCACACTTGAAAATGTGTAAAGTGATTTGAAGTGTAAGTTAATGATGCAAAATTAGTAGTTGGACATTTTAGATACTGTAGGAGGAACCAATAGTGATTTTCTGAAAAGATTTTTAGGAGTTGACAAAAGAAAGTATTCTGAACCTTTAAGGAAATTCGCGCTGTGCTTACACTTTTTAAGTTCAAAGGCATATGAGTTTGTACGTAAGCAATTTAATACGTGTTTACCACACCCAAAAACAGCTGGTGAGTGGCGAGGAGTACACAGCCTCTAGAAAATGTTTGTAATTTATTAGCAATTTTGTGCCATAGCTAGTAATCTGGCTTAATCCAAATGAAATAAGTCATATCTCTACTTTGTCTGAATATTTAACAAGAACACATAGGATGTAGATATAGCTCTATGCACCGAACAAGTGTTTCTAATTAATTATATAGGTACTTGACAGAACATAATCTTCCTCAGAGATCTACAAATTGGTCTTGTCCTGCGCTATTTCCAAGTTGCCGCCAGCGGGGGCGAGGTTGGGGGTGGCAACACGGGCAACTAAGAATAACCAGCTATCTACATCGGCATCTTGCGTTCTTTGCCAGATCTTTTTTCCACATTGTGAGCAAGCTTACCAACTTTGGGCTTTTAGCACCATATTGAGTGCGGTATCAGTAGTTCAATTCTTGAACTTACCCAGCCCAAGTGAATTTTTACCTGTATTGTAGTGAATTTTATCTCTGTAAGCCGAAGTCCTTTATTCGATGACAATAACGGTGCTATTGAAATCTAATTTTAGAAAATGTTTATTTAAAATTTAATATTATACATTTTCTAAATCATCACAAATATTTAGTAAATGTGTAAATATTGGATTTTAAATAAACTGCAGAGATAAAGAAAAAACAATGATTATTGCCCGCTGTATTCTTAATCGAGCGACGATCTTCGCAAGGTACCTAACTGGCAAAAGCTGGAAGCGAGTGGTCGCGGATCGTGCTCAGTGGCGAGCACTTGGAGAGGCCTATGTCCAGCAGTGGACGCGTGTGGATGATGATGATGATTCCTAATATTTTTTCTTATATTTGTAAAGATGTTTACATAATAGCTTAAATAAATAATAGTAAAATGTTTTAAAACGAAATATACTCGAGTAAATCCGAAAAGTGTAGTTTTATTTAAAAGTGTAAATAACTTTAGACTGCGGCGAAGGTTGAATGAAGAATTCAATAAAAAAAATCGCAACTTCCTTCCACTTTTATTTTTTGAGACATATTATTGAGCCAGGAGCGCTCATTAAAATGTCTCAAAAAAAATACGTAGATCAATCAACCCTACTTTATGTTTATAGTGGTAAAAGCCACTATAAACATAAAGTAGGGTAAAACTTAAAGCAACACTGGTATACCCATCTACTTTAGGCAGGTATGACGTCATCTATGTCTGTCCCTTACGGGTATACGGTCACGTCCTATCTATTCATTCTTTATCTAAGTTTATCTAGGCACCAGGCAGGCACAACCACAGAACAATATACTCCACAGATTAGAGATGTGTTCTGTGGATTAGAGAGAACTAAACTAAACTAAACGCAGAACGCGCTCACCTTTGTTATCGCAGGCCATAAACAGTATTGCTGTCTATTTCCGTACCATGACCGGCTTACCCCTCGTTTACACCAAGGTATAATACATGTATTTAACAAGTTTTATGCAATGTTTTCGTTTATTGTTTACACTCGTATACATGTATAAAACTTGTTGAATACATAACATGTATACAACTTGTTGTATGAAATTGTTTCTGAACTACTAGTTGTCTACATGTTTATGATGTCACGTTTTATACTTGTAAAATGACACGCCAGTCCGGTAGTTTCATTAATATTTTCTACTCAATTGACTATTCACAATGGAAAGTAAAGATGCTGAGGAACTTTACTTCATGAGTGCAGTATACTTGTTTACACGGTTATTTTTTTATCACTGGAAAATTTTAGGGACGCTTCAGGACACATCAATTATTATAAATAAAATAAAAACAATGAATTAAAAAAAAAATTATTAAAAAAAAATTTTTTTTTATTAATTTTTTTTAAATATAAAAAAATCTTAAAATGCTGCTCTCAACTAGTGCAGCATTTTTTGTATTTTTTTGTTTTTTTTTTCTTCTCTTCCCCCCGTAAAATAATACGGTCCGTCCGGTAAAAGTTTAAAACTTTATCCAACAAGCATGGATAGAGTTTAAAACATGTTTTAAATTAGTATGATACATAAATTTCAGTGAAATAAACAAAACTTGTTAAAAACACGATTGCTTTTTGTAAGTGTAAACGCTGTCAGTGTATCAGACTAGTTTGAATATGTCATAGATCTAAGTGTAAACGCAGAGGCGCGTTCAGCGCCTTCGCGCGAAGTACAACTTTTCGCTCTAACCCCGTTCAATGCCTTCGAGCGTGACAACCGGGTGAAACAACCGGCCCGTTCAAGACCTTTGAGTGTCGGCGTGAGTTACAACCGAACAACCATCGAATTTGATGGTTGTAAAACGCTCTGACGTTTATGACTGAAATACTCTTACGTGATTGGATGATATTGGCGGCCATATTCTATAATGTCATCTACTAGAAAGAGAGAGAAATAAAAAATCATGTGAAAGAGGGAGATAAAAGATTTGGTTGCTGCAATCCGTTCAACGCCTTTGAGCGAGTTAAAAAACAACCGGACAACTACACCCAGAGGCGCTGAACGCGCCACAGATGTGGTTTATACTTGTTTAGAGACTTGTTGGCAACACAGTATGAACGAAAGAATGTTTGAGACAGTTGCAATACATGTATAAAACAAATAATTATGTTTTGACAAGTATTCTACAAGTATCGTATAAAACTGGTATTTTACTTGTTTCTTGGTGTAAACGAGGGAAGGGCTTTAGATTAGCAACCCACGATTTGGGGGGTAGGGGGTGGAGGGGGGGTAGGGGAGGAGGGGAGCTACCCCCCTGTACCACTCCCCCCTCTCGGCAATGCGTAGTTTTCAAGATATTAATTTTTAAATTTTTCACAAACCTAACCTCAAAAGGTTGGGTTGTGTATTAACTCATGTTTGCGCCGCATCTAGAACCTATTTAAGAATTAGAAGATGTAAAAATTGGAAGATCAAAGAATAAATTATATGATTTTAGTGGTATAGGTTCCCAGAGAATAGTATGACGCTGCGCTCGCTTCGCTCGCTCCGCTACGCATGGTCATGTTCTGAACCTAACCTAACCTACAGTAGGCAATTTCGTCACCTATTTTCTTTTTTAATGGCGGGGGGCTTCGCCCCCCGAGCCCCCCCTGGTGGGGGGCTGCGCCCCCCCGTCCCCTGCTCTTTAGTCTTCTGGACAAAAAGATGATTTAAACTTCGCGGCTACGACTGACGTGTTCTGACTTTGACACTTGACAGCTTGAAATCAAAATGGCCGCCATTTCATTGCGTTTTGTTAGTATCAAATGATAAAAATATGACAATTAAATTCTTAAAACACTAATTATTTTGCAAATGACATATTTAAGTAACATTATTTTTAATATATTTGTCATTTTAATTAGTTATATTGCTTAAAACAAATTGGTTTAGTATCGATGATCAATGTAACGAAACGCATCTCACTAAAAAATGGCAAAATCTAAAGGGCCGTTGCCATCAAATACAAGATAGAAGACACTTATTAGATATTTTTCATACAAAATTACAAACTTTATTTAATTATTACAAATAAACTATAAGTTTCCGAAACGTAAAACTTCACAAATGTACTTAAAACAATATAGTTTTTCCGATGATAAGTATCTGAATGTGCAAATCGTGGGTTGTTAATCTAAAGGTGAGCCAATAACCGAGTCACGCCGTGTTTTTAATTTTTATATAGTTTTCAGTGTTTATTACTCTTGAAAGTTGAGATATTGCTTGAGATGTGATGTGACGATAATGAAATATTTGAATTTTTGGAGAGTGAACACCGCACGGAGTTAAAACAAGTGACATCGAGAGAAGCTAATGATACCCTCAGAACAATCAACCTTTGATACAGAGGAAAATGAATTTCAGTATAAAAAAGTACCTACTCTATGAAAATGAACTTATTAAGCAACTAGCGACCCGCCCCGGCTTCGCACGGGTGCAATGTAGATACTAATGTGGGGCAGTTTGGAGTGATTAATAATATTATATGTATATTACATACAAACCTTCCTCTTGAATAGATAGGGTGATCTATTGCTGAAAACTGCATTGAAATCCTTTGCGTAGTTTAAAGATTTAAGCGTACAAACAGAAAGAGCAACTGTGTTATACTATATTATAATAGATAGATGTTAGTTGTTTATTGATTATATTAAAAACCCTTGCCTTTACTTACATTAATTTTATTTTGTTCTACTTTATCTAATGTTAAGCATAATGTAGGTAACATTTTTCATTCTAACCAAGTTTGGTTACCTCCAGAGCTGGTTAGGAATTTTTACTATACTTTCAACTGATAGTGAAAATTAAGTTCAAATGACTAAAATTTAGAAACAAAGGTCACTTCGGACCATTTTTTGTAGCAACCTTTAATTCACAGCTTAGCAAAAACAACATTTTCTGTTACAGGGTTTTAACAGCTGTTTATCTTTATGCACATGGATCATACCAAAATTCAACTGGGGAACCTCAAAATGTTGCTCAACAGACAGGTTTCCTGTTTTATCACAAGAAATTGATGCCATTAATAATGTGCAAATAAGAAATAAATGTGGTTTCCAAAAATATGCTAAAAGAATGTACTTCACTTCACTTTTTTAGGATATGGCAATCGGTCGTGAACACAACCATTTCTGCCAACCTCAAGTTTAGGATAAAATACTGTTATTAGAGTTTACTTTATGTAATATAGCCAAAAGTATTAATTAATTCGTTTTGGGTTACCTGCAAAAAGGACAAAACAGAACGTCACAATAACATACAGCACAGATATATCAATTACATATAGCACAGTACAGTTAGAGTTTAACATTAAAAGTAGAGACATATTTACAAAGGATTTTTAAAATGGGGTAATTTAACATGGTTAAAAGTGACTTTACATTTATGGGGCGAGGAATAAAGGGAGGTAACATATCATACAGGGATATAGGATTTAGCGAACAATTAAATAAAATATGGTCAGTAGTGCCTTCCTCGGTTCCACAATCACATAAAGGAGAGTCCCGAATATGAATTTTATAAAGATGAATGGGGGTACAAGAATGGCCAAGTCTTAGTCTACTTATAATCGAAGTGGTACGTTTGTCGACACACGGGTAATGGGAAAACCATGGTTTAGATGGAATATTTGGTTGGATGTCGCTGTAGTATTTACCTTTGAGGATCTTAGATTTATCCCAGCATTTTTTCCAGTCAGACATAAGGTCCGTTCTGGCCAGTGAACAGAGGTCGTAAAGATAGACTTTGTAATGATCATTGCATCCTGTCAGAACCGCATCTTTGGCAGACGCATCTACAGCGTCGTTACCCGCTATATCTGAGTGGCTAGGAATCCAGGCAAGAGCAACAGAAAGGTTACTTTCAAGGCAATCTAGTAGCAGCTGTTTAATTAGTAAAATAAGAGGGGATCTATTTTTGTTTAGGAAAAGGTTGGAGGATAATGCTTTTAGGCAGCTAAGGGAATCTGAAAAAATTATAGATTATTTGAATTTATGGGAATAAATGAATTTTATAGCCTCATATATTGCAACCGTTTCTCCAGTAAATACAGATGATAAGGAGGGACATTTGAAAGTTAAATATACATTATATTTTGGAAAATAGACAGCTGCACCAACGCCATCGCATGACTTAGAAGCATCTGTATAAAAAATCTGCCAGTCACTCCAATTAGTATTAATTTTCTTTAGAAGTAAACTATTGGCTCCAGGAGAGTACTTATCAATATCTAAATCCAATATAATATTTGGTTTGTATAAAAGGGCATCAAAAGAAACTGTTGTTAAAATGGGCAAATGTATTTGGTGAAAATTAAAGTTATATTTTAACAATTTATGTAGACTTCTTATTAGGTTTGGGAGATCTTTATTTGACCAGTGTAACGCGGGCCTAAACTTTACCGTGAGAATATGCTTCGCGCGCTCCACATTCCTCGCTTATCTCAAACCGCAACGATGTCACGCGATTACCTCGGCGCCCACGCCTCTCTTCCCCAACCCCTCTCGCTCCGCCACGACATGAAGCGCGCCGGACTCGTCAGAAAACAGCCTAGCGAGGCGCAACAAAAGCAGGACTATGCGCTCAGTGCCTCCGATTTTTGCCGCGAAATCTATGTTCCATGTGTACGCGTGATAAATGTTTTCTGTAAATTGTGCTGCTACGACTAAAAAACGTTTTACAAGCAAGATAATGGCCTATTTGTGATATGAGCTATTACAGTGGCGTCCCAACTTGTGGCAAGAAATCACGACGAGAGTGAAAAAGTGCATTATTATCGCCATCTTTAATTCGGATTATTACGTCGCCGGCTTTTCTGCAACATGCCGCGCACGACGCGCCGAAATAACACCGAGGACTCAGAGAACCTTCCTGAAGAACCGACGATGGCTGACAACACAAACAGTTCCGCCGAAAATGTATTAACGATGACCGATGCGCAACTGACGGCAATCGTCGCCGCAGTCTCCCGAAGTTTCATGCATGGTGCAGCGGCAGCATCGACGCCGACACATGATGACACGACCTGCGTTCAACCACAACTCCGACCTGGGAATTTCGCGAAATGCACTGCACGTTTCGACGGTAAAGGACACTGTGACGATATTCTTGAAGCATTCATCGACTCCATTGAGATATACAGAGAATGTACGAACATCAGCGACGATCACGCGCTGCGAGGTATGCCTATGTTGTTGACTGGCGACGCCGCGATATGGTGGGCCGGCGTAAAGTCATCAATTACCACATGGCCAGAAGCATTACGAAGACTCCGCGGCCGCTTCGGAACACCGCGACCTGCCTATAAAATATTACGCGATGTGTATGCAACTGAACAAGGGAACGAGCGAGCTGATAGCTTCGTGAGCCGCCTACGTGCCATGCTGTGCAAGCTGCCATATGAAGTATCCGAAGAGATGAAGATCGACATTATTTATGGACTTTTAGATAGGAAAACGCGCAAATAGGGTGACTTCGCCGGTTTGCGACCAGTTAAGGAATTGCACAACTTTGAAGCTGTATATCTAATTACTTAGAGCGGTTTTAAATACCGTTTTTGTTTATTGGTATTCGTAGTTTATTCTTGAGTAAGAAACTGTTAATAAAATTCATTTACAATATATTTTAATAAGTAAAAATAGGTCGAAACATATAAAAGAGAGTATTGCCCGGTTTTCGGCCATTTTTACTAGTTGTCGACCATTTTTAGTCTAGTTTACGGCCGACAGACTGTAACTTGCAAAAATGGATCCTAAGGTGTAAGAAATAAGGTACAATGTCTTTTATTTTTATTTTATTTATTAATATTTGTTACAGTCTTTTTTATCTTTGGTTTCTAATAAGAATCAATTGTTAATTTTACAAATTAAATCAGTATCTATTATTATAATTTAAAATCAGGAACTGGAAGTTATCAGAAGCTAAACCTTTCCAGTTTTCGGACAAAGAAAAACTCCAGTTTCATCGGCATTTAAGATGCGTTCCGGATCGCTCATGATATCCATCAAACCTCTTTCTGTCAAAAATATTTCCAGGTCAGAAAACCATTTCCTTATATTAACTTCCCTCACTGTCTCTCTCGCTTTATTTATCGACTCCGGTTCTCGGATACTTATCTGAGGATGTCTTTTAAGGAACCCTTGATACCACTTCTGACCTGGTCAGCCTTCCGTGAAATAATGTTCTTTCTTCAAATCTTTTGCTATTGCTGCTACAGTATCTATTAAATCCTCTTTTTTATTGGTATACCACATTTTGCAGACTGTACAATCCATTCTACCAGTTTATCTTCTCCTTCTACGCCAAGAATAGGATCAAGTCCCACTTTTCTTGGTTTCTCTTCCGTTCTCCCGCTTAGTCTATCTTGAACCGTTGTTCTAGGAATTCCATAAAGGCGACATGTTTCGCGTATTCCTCTTCCATCTCTTATTTCTATTAAAGCAGTAGTAAGAGCCTCCTCAGAATATCCGAATTTTTTTCTCTTTAAATTAATACTTTTTTTTTATCTTTATATTTGTAGGCTTTTTATTTTTATTTGACATCTGAAAAAAACAAGCAATATTTTTCACCACGCCATGCCAAGCAAAGATGTGAACGGAGGTAGGCGAACAATTAATTACCAACAGCCATTTGTTATTGTAGCCATTATTTAATCAAAATAAGCTTTATTTTGATTAAATAACATCATAAACAACAACGTTTGTTCTACGACTTTTAATAATTCGTTAGATGTTACTTTCATACAAAAATAAATATTAATTTAATATACTTCTAAAATATTTGTAACTCTACGCGCATCACCATAATTACTTGAAACAGCGCGTGAGCGTAGCGTCGTCTTTCGTCTACGCTTATAAATGAAACATAGACTGATCAATGTCACGACAGTGCAATAAAAACATGAAAATTGACTTTTGTTCAATTTATTGAGTTATCTTAAAACTCGTAAAACAAACGCTGTAGTTAAGGATGTTAGCTATCTAATCCTGCGTTGCAGGTGCATTCAAATTAATCCTGTATAATGGTCGCAATTTGGAGAAGCCAAATCCCATTTACGGCCACTCGTATCTGAGGGTGGCCGACAACTGATCATAGAAAATCTACTTTACGGCCATGCCATTTTAGTAATGGTCGCAATATGGAAACAATATATATTTGCGGCCACCTATAATGTATGAGTGGCCGGCAACTGGTTTCAGGAAATCCAATTTACGGCCGTCCAAAAATGAGGTTATGTTTTGGTCAATATCCATCAAAATATTTACATTTTGGTGGCCGGTTGTTAGACACATGACTTCTTTTTGGTAATTCTATCGGTAATGCTAACAACATTCCATAAACGATATCATCAAGAACATACGTAGTTTATTGCAAATTATTATCTAGTTTGCGACCACGTGGTCGGCCTTTAGGTTAGACCCAAAATAATGAACCAATTAATCGACCACCCAAATAAAAGTAATTAAGCCATTTATTTTATGTTACTCATTATTAAAACGGTTAGTAACGCGATAATCATTGAAACACACTTTGCTTTATGAATATTAAGCAACTAGACAAGTCAATACGTACCTTTAAAAACCAGACTCCACACTGTTTTTTTCGTAAATTTCGCCACGCGTCCGTTCTGTGAATTTTCAACTCTTGACTGCCGACGAATCACAATGAACCATACACTGAGACTGCCACGCGACCAAAGTGAAGTTGGTCCAAATAGTTTGGCGAAAATTTTTAAAAGGTTTACGGGATATATTTTGTATTACGCGGCGAAAACGATGAAATGGTCGCAAACCGGTAGTGGCCGGTAAACCGGCGAAGTCACCCTACGTGCCCCGCGACACCGTGCGTAACTTAGAAAACCTGATCGAGTTAGCGAGGAACGTTGAGGAATCCCGTGCAGAATTCAATGACCGTAAGCTGTTTGATTCGGTAAGTCAGCAAAAACCATTACAATTACCATCTAATTCGAACGATGCGACATTCCACGATAAAACTTTACCTAAACGCGCTAGACCGCGATGTTCATATTGTAATATATTTGGTCACACCTTAGCAAACTGTCGTAACTTAGAAAATAAAAAAAATTCGCCAGGTAGTTCCGTTTTTAATGACAGTAACTTACAGATACGTAAAAAAAATTCAGAAATCTCCAAACGTGACTTATGCAGTTCTAATGATTTTAACCCCTCAAAGGCAGAATTTAGTAAGCCGGAAAATACAAATTTTTCGTCTAACATAAATAGTGGTATTCGGTGCTATGGATGTGGTCAATTTGGGGTTGTGCGGTCCAAATGCGACAAATGCCGCCCGAGAAGCGACCCAAAGGCCCCAGACAAAGACATAAATTTCAATACCGTTATGTTGAATACTAACGATTTGCCTACGATTACTATATCGATACTCGGAAAAACTGGTGTTGCTATTTTGGATACCGGCGCGACACATTGCATAGCGAGTTCGACATTGTATAACATACTTGTCAATAGTGGTATAATTTTTACAGAAATGGACCGTAGCTTTACTTTGGCGGACGGTTCTAAACAAATGCGGAGAACGCTCTCTGCGCGCGTTGACGTGTCACTCCAAGGGCGTGTGATACCTACACAATTTTTAGTCCTTCCCGGTGCCGACACAAAAACATTGTTGGGCCGTGATTTCATAATCAGCGCAGGGGTTACTCTAGATATCCCACAAGGTACGTGGTGTTTTACTGACGCTCCTCAAGAGCAGTTTAGTTTTATACACGAGTACAACTTACTTTCGGACGGGGCCGAGGTAATGAAGCTAGATACCACCGACATCTGTCTGAGAGAAGACGAAGGTACTAATTTATCTCCAGATCAGAGACGTGCACTCAACACCTTCATTCAGAACAGGTCCCAACAGTTCGCGGCTGATGGGCCCGCGACTGAATTCGCCACGCACCGCATAAAGGTAAGCGATAAGCAAGAGCCGACGGCATCTCCTCTTTACAGGATGTCACCTAATAAGAAGGAGGCCCTCAAGAAAGAGCTCGAGAGACTACTCGACGCAGACGTCATTGAAGAATGCGAGTCGCCCTGGGCGGCGAACGTAGTGCTGGTGACGAAGAAGGACGGCGGTACTAGACTGTGCGTGGACTACCGCAAGCTTAATGCTGTCACTGAAGCCGATCGCTACCCGCTCCCTCGCATCGAGGATGTACTGCACGCAGCGAAGACCTGCGAGTACATGACGACGCTTGACCTTCGAGCAGGGTACTTCCAGGTGAGTGTCCATCCTGATGACCAGGACAAAACGGCCTTTACTACACACCTCGGAACGTTCCGGTTCAAGCGTATGCCTATGGGCCTTAAAAATTCTGGAGCTACCTTCCAACGATTAATAGATCGCTTTAGGTCCAACCTGCCGGAAGATATATCGATGTTCTCGTACCTGGATGACCTAATTTTACTCTCTGGGTCCTTCTCGAGACACCTGGAAGATCTAGAGGTAATTTTTAACAGGCTGGAGTTATTCGGCTTGCGTGTGAACCGTGACAAGAGTCACTTTGCAAGAGATTCCGTGAGATTCTTAGGTCATATGATAGTACCTGGCGGCATCCTCATGGATCCTGGTAAAGTGGCCGCTATCAAGGACATGGTACCACCACGGAATGTTAAGCAACTGAAGAGCTTCCTGCAGACCTCCAGCTGGTTCCGGCGTTTTATTCCAGCTTACGCTGACGTCGCCAGGCCCTTAACTCAGCTGTTGAAGAAGGCCAGCGTTTGGCAATGGGAAACTCCCCAACAGGAAGCTTTCGAAAAGATTAAGGATCTTCTGACCTCAGCCCCGATCCTCCGCCAAGCCGATGAAACTAAACCATTCGTCCTCCGGACAGACAGCAGCGGCTATGCACTTGGCGCGGCTCTTTTGCAGGGGGAGGGCGCTGATGAACGGCCTATAGAATATGCCAGCCGTCTACTGAGTAACGCCGAGAAGAACTACAATACGACCGAGCGCGAAGCCCTTGCAGTCGTATGGGCCGTCTCTAAGTTCAGGGGCTATATTGACGGCGGCGAAGTAATAATAAGATCCGACCATCAGCCCTTAAGGTGGCTGATGAGCCTAAAGTCACCAAGTGGACGCCTTGCTAGGTGGGCCCTTGCGCTACAAGAGTACAATCTTCGCATCGAATACACACCGGGTAAGTCGAACGTCCTTGCGGATACTCTATCTCGTCCAAGTTGCGTTGATGAAACGGAGCTACACATGACAACAGTCGACTTACCTGCGAGGTCCCCTGGTAACATCAGGAAGAATCAGTTAGAAGACCCCGAGATCGCGAAGATTATCGAAGATATGGAGTCCGACGAACCTTTTAGGGGGAGACCCTGGGCGGACCGGGGCTATGTGATGTCCGATGGGATTCTCTATAGATACAGACCTGATGGAGATGACGATGAAGAGAACGCCTGCCTCGTCGTCCCTCAGCACGAACGTTCCAAAGTATTGGCAGATTTTCATGACGCCCCGACCGCCGGTCACTTCGGTGTCGAGCGTACTCTTACCCGTATCTGCTCTCGATTTTATTGGCCCGGCATGCGGACATATGTGACCAAATACATTAAGGAATGCTCCGCATGCCAAAGATATAAAGTGGATACTAGAAAACCCCCAGGACTGTTACAAACGCCTGCATCAGCCAGAAGATTTGAAGTAATAGCCGTGGATCTTTTCGGCCCGCTCCCCGAGACTGATACTGGGAATAAATGGATTCTTATCATCGAAGATGTTGGCACGCATTGGGTTGAGTTATTTGCGTTAAAGGATGCCACCAGCCCAGAATGCGCGAAGATCATGATTGACGAAGTCTTCATGAGGTTTGGAGTTCCACGACGAGTACTTAGTGACAATGGCGTGCAGTTCATCAGTGCTGTTATGCAGCAAGCCTGTCACTCTATGGGCATTGACCAGGCACTTACCCCGCTGTACCATCCGGAGGCGAACCCGGTCGAAAGAAAAAACCGCGATCTCAAGCCGCAGCTGGCTTCGCTCGTTGGTCGCGATCACAGCTCATGGGATCAGTACTTACCAGCGATCAGGTTTGCTATGAACTCCGCCGTGACTGCTAGTACTAGTTTCTCCCCAGCTTACCTTACCTTCGGCAGAGAGCTCCGTGCGCCGTCCGACGCTGCCACAGATATGCGCCGAATACTGGAGGATGATAACTTCATACCAGCCATAATTCCTTACCTGAAAAAACTCTCTACTTGTCTCATCGAGGCCAGAGACGTGCACGAGAAGGCACAAGCTACCTGGAAGAAGAACGCCGACGAGGGTCGCCGGCCTGCACCTGATTACAAGACAGGAGACTTAGTCCTCCTCAAAACCCAGGGGGCTAATGACACCGGTCAGGGGCAAACCGCTAAGTTTATCCCTAGGCGTGATGGCCCGTACCGTGTTAAGGAGGCCACCAGTCAAACTACTTACCTGCTAGAAAGAATAAGTGACGGGGAGACTTTAGGCAAGTATCATGTGTCGCAACTCACGCCCTTCGTTGGCCAAGTCCAAGCACCCGTCAGAGAAAAGCGTAAACGAGGTAGGCCGCGTAGATATGATTGCTAACCCAAACGCGAGGTCGCATCGTTCGGATTAGAGGGGGAGGTTGTAACGCGGGCCTAAACTTTACCGTGAGAATATGCTTCGCGCGCTCCACATTCCTCGCTTATCTCAAACCGCAACGATGTCACGCGATTACCTCGGCGCCCACGCCTCTCTTCCCCAACCCCTCTCGCTCCGCCACGACATGAAGCGCGCCGGACTCGTCAGAAAACAGCCTAGTGAGGCGCAACAAAAGCAGGACTATGCGCTCAGTGCCTCCGATTTTTGCCGCGAAATCTATGTTCCATGTGTACGCGTGATAAATGTTTTCTGTAAATTGTGCTGCTACGACTAATAAACGTTTTACAAGCAAGATAATGGACTCAATTCTATGTGCCCGCCGTCTAAATAACCTAAAACTAAAATTTCTAAATTTAAACTTAATTTAAATGGCCGGTTAAGCAAGTGCTATTCTACGGTGACAGGCCAACTAAATTTAGGCAGAGCTTAAGCGTAATTCTAAAATGTCTAAGATTAGTTTTAATTGTGTTTGTGTTGCTGTCGTAAAAATATTAAAAGTAAATTAATGGATGGATCTTGTTGTTAAAGAAACTAAAACGGGTTTATGTTTATATGTTAATACATTTAATGTACATTTTTATCCTATTTTTAACAATATAATTGTAATTACTAAAAAAATATTTTTATTTTCCTGTTCATTTAAGGCGAAAATAATCAATATGGGCAAAATTAACATTTCTACCTCATTTGTTATTTGGATTTGTATTTTTCATTACCAAAATGGCGAATTTTAGCAAGGTTCTAATTTTAATCGGGATGATTTTAGTCGCCGCTAAAATTAATCAGTTTAGGAGGTTTACGCGTAAAAATCTCACGTCTGGAATAGCGTTTGGACGGCTAAACCTAAGTTGAATTGACCGTCTAAAATTAGAAACGTCAGATTCAAATTAGCAATGTCAGTTGAATTTGACAGATACCGTAGAATAGGAAAATGGTTTAGCGACACCTAAATAAAATTAGGAAATTTAGCGGCCGCTACAGAATTGAGTCCAATGGCCTATTTGTGATATGAGCTATTACACCAGTAAGTATTATTGGGGATGATAGAAGACAAGAGTTTTAACTTGGGGATCAAGGGGTGATAAATATTTTGAAAAGCCTTATATAGGTACTTATCACTAAGAAAGTTTCGGCGTAAACTCAGTGGAGGATCAACTGCTTCAACCTGAAGTGCATTGGTGGGTGACGATTTCATCGCACCAAGTATTATGCGTAAAGCCTTAAACTGGATCCTGTCTAGAGCTAAAGAAGCTTCTTTGTTTGAAGGTTCCAAGATTATGGATCCATATTCAAAGAGGCTACGAACTATGGCATTGTAAAGAAGCTTCTGGGTGCGAGGATGCGCTCCCCACCAAACTCCTGATAAGCAACGTAATATATTAAGAGAATTTTCGGCCTTGATTTTAATATAATTGAGATGAGATTTGAAGGATAAAGTTTTATCTAAAGTAATTCCTAAAAATTTAAATTGGGAACTTATTGGGATTGACTGATCACAATATTTAATAACTATATTTGGATAGGATCTCTTTCTAGTGAAAATTACTGTGTTACTTTTGCCAACTGAAATGTTAAGGCCATGGTTATGAAGCCAGTCTTTTAGATAAAATAAGGCCTGGTTGAGCTTATTAGCTGCATCTTCCAAGGAGAAAGAGGCAGAGTACAAGACAATATCATCTGCATATTGTAGAATGTTGCAAAAAGAATCTACACATTTATCTAAGTCACATGTGTAAATGTTGTACAAGGGAGGGCTCAAGACTGACCCTTGCGGAAGGCCTTTCCATATTTTCCTTGGAGATGAAAGAGCACCATGGGTGCGCACTTGAATCGATCTATCCATCAGCAAATTACAAATAAAATGTGTAAGCCTCTCTGGGATACTCAGCTGATGCATTTTCTGCCTGAGTACCGGAAGAATCACATTGTCATAAGCTGAGGAAATATCTATAAATACTGCAACTACAAAATGGTTTTTAGACAGGGCAGTCCTTATGTCAGTGGTTAAAATAGCTAAGTTATCCATGGTGCTCATTCCTCTCCTAAAGCCGAATTGAGTGGCACTAAAGATATTTTTGCTCTCAACGTACCAGACCAATCTTCTTTTAAGTAAGTGCTCCATAATCTTACAGAGAGTGGAGGATAAAGCTATAGGGCGATAGGATTCTGCCTTGGTAGGGTCTTTCCCTGGTTTTAGTATAGGGATGATCAGTTGATTTTTCCAGGAATTAGGAACAGTACCTGAGTCATAACATCTATTTATAAGATTGTAACCGGACCGCACCGACGTACGCGCGGTGTGTTACCTGCGCGTTATAGGTAGGGAGTCTGTGACGGATGTCGGTCCCGCGCCTCTCTAGAAAAGATAGTAAGTAATCTGTGCCGAGCAAGATTGTACTTGTCGTTGAAATGTTTAGAAGCGAACTAGATTACTGTAATTTGTATTATTGCTGATAAATAAGTGATTATTACTGTGACTGTTGACGTTTAATTACACACACAAGTACCTCCCCTGAACTAGCCGTGCTATAATCTGGACGCCCAACGTGTTTATATAGTTTTTCTGTGAAAACTAGAGACTTTTTGTTCGGGGGCCGGCCAACGCTCGTTTTGTGTTATTACAGTTGAATTATTGTACAGAAACGTTGCAAAGTACTTCATAGTGCATATATCGACTTCTGTGTTCTTCGGTAAAGTGTTATTGGACTTCCTAATGCCGCGAACAAGAAAAATGTCTGAAGATGATAGGACTCCTGGTGCTGTAGCCGCC
The DNA here is from genome assembly GCA_963935595.1 of Schoenobius gigantellus. Classification (NCBI taxonomy): domain Eukaryota; kingdom Metazoa; phylum Arthropoda; class Insecta; order Lepidoptera; family Crambidae; genus Schoenobius; species Schoenobius gigantellus. The sequence goes on along the minus strand of OZ012540.1, from coordinate 67,841,007 downwards.
GCCGCCGCCGCCTCGAGCGCGGGCGATTCGGGCAACATTACGATGTCGCAGGAGGCACTCAGCAACTTGTTGTTGACGTTACAACAGTCTCAAAATCAGTTTTGTCAGCAATTAATGAACGAAGTTCGTTCGTCGACGCCACATCAAAATACAATGGACTACTCATCGGGTTTTATCGCCGGCAATAATGGCGGTAATTTTTCACAATGTACTGCAAGGTATGCCGGCCGGCCGGAGGAATCGTTGGATAATTTTGTTGATGCGATTGTTACATACAAAGATTGTGTTAACATAACAGATAATAATGCACTCAGAGGTTTGTCGATGCTGCTCACAGGTCATGCCGCAGTATGGTGGCAAGGTGTTAAAAGCTCCACTTTGACTTGGTCAGGTGCGATTGTGAGATTAAGAAGTGCATTTGGTGAGCGAACTCCACCATTTCAAATATATAAAGAGCTGTTTGCACTCTCGCAAGGAGAGGAGAATACAGATATTTTTATAGCTAGAATTCGCGTTCTGTTTTCAAAGTTGCCGAGAGAAGACTTAAGCGAAAAGGTTCAGTTAGACATGGCATACGGACTGTTAGATCGCCGTATCAGAAAACGAATATGCAGAGACAGCGTAAATAATTTTGAAGAATTGCTTATAAAATGTAGAGCGATCGAGGACTCGATAAAAGAAGTTAGTAGTTCTCATAAAAGCTCAGCTGTCAAACCCTTGTATAGACCGCCGCAGGCACCGCCCCCGCCAGTCACGATTGCGTTGTCGCCGCCGCCGTCGCTGTCGCTGCCGCCGCCTCCGCTGCCGATGTCAACAGGGCACCATTCGTCGACGTCATCGCAGATGAAACCTAAGCGATTGTTTTGTGCATATTGTAGGCGTGTAGGTCACACAAAAGACAGCTGTGATAGGGAAAAAGTAAAAAGTGAACTTAAGTGTTACGGATGTGGTGCCGCTAATGTTACCAAATCAAAGTGTAGTAAGTGTAATCCGTCGTTGTCTAGTGGTGAAGCGTTTTATTCGGTTACGTGTGGCTATGCTGGAAAAAACATGTCATCTTCACAGTGTTCAAATGAAGTCATGGAGTCGAGTGCCCATAATGCCTATTCCTCGGTCATACCTGTTCAATGGCACTCTTCAATACAACATAGCGACTGTAACGCCGGCGCCATAGAGACAGCATGCACTGTACGCACTGCTGGCTGCGCAGTAGGCGCCGTACACCGTGGTTCATCAGACCACAACTGCAACGAGTACTCTGTGCAGGTTAACCCCTTGATTGCTACGGTGGGTCAAGGTAACCCTACAAATGCTGTGGGGACTTTTGTTACTTGTTCCTCAGATAAATTTGTAAACATTTATGTTGATAATTGTGAAAATAATTTTTATTCTAAAAATAATTCTGAAGTGTCACCCCTTGTAAATAATTGTAGTAATAAGTTTTCTCGGCCTATTTTAGATGTTTGTATTTTAGGTAAGTGTGGGACCGCCTTAGTTGATTCAGCTGCGAAAAGTTGTGTTGCGGGACATACGTTACATGCTCTCCTTGTACAGTTAGGACACCCGTTAGTGCCGTCAACACAGGTTGTTAAGTTGGCGGATGGTGTAAATAGGACAATGGATGTTTTTACAACAGAGGTAGAGGTGACACTTCGACACAAAACTAGGTTAATAAAATTTTTGATTTTTCCAGAATCTAACAATAATGAGAGTTTGTTAGGTATTGATTTCCTTACTATTTTCAATTTAGGTTTTAATTTTGGTGATAGTACTTGGTGTTTTGCTGAGAATAGTAAGTGTAGGTTTAACATGAAATTCGAAAAAGTGTCAACTCTATCTTTGTGTACTGTTAATGAAGGCCTTCGAGAAGATGAAGCGACTTCGCTCAATGGGGATCAGCGTGTGCTTCTTTCTCGTCTTCTTGCGGATAATCGGGACTTTTTTGAAGCAGGGGGAGACCCGACTCCATTCGCCGAGCATTGCATTGAAACAGGCGACCATCCTCCGATAGTAGTTCCTCCTTATAGGCTAACTCCGGCGAAAAAGGAACTTATGCGCGCGGAAGTCGAACGTATGATCGCGGATGGTATAGTTGAGGAGTGCGAGTCAGCATGGGGGTCACCAGCACTTTTAGTCCCAAAAGCTAATGGGAAAGTTCGTTTCTGTGTCGATTACAGAAAACTCAATGCGATAACAAAAAGTCACGTTTATCCTATGCCGTTGATAAATGAGCTTCTGCAATCAACTAAAAAGAATTGCTTTATGTCTTCTCTCGACATGTGTAGTGGGTACTGGCAAGTATCAGTTCGTGAGCAGGATAGGGACAAAACTTCCTTCTTAACACCGTTTGGAGCTTACAGGTTTAGGAGAATGCCGTTTGGCTTAAAGAACGCGCCGTCTACGTTCCAGCGTTTAATAGATAGGCTTCGTTCTGGCTCTTCTCTAAAGGACGTAACATTGCTAGCATATCAAGATGACTTGTTAGTTATCACAGAAGGGAGCTTTGAGAAACACATAGAAGATTTACAAGCCGTGTTTAATAGACTTCGTATGTTTAAGCTTCGTGCAAATAGGGAAAAATGCATGTTTGCTCGGGATGAGATAAAGTATCTCGGACATGTCATTACTCAGAATGGGGTATGTCCTGACAGGGATAAAGTTCGTGCGGTAGAAGATATGAAACCTCCCACTTCTTTGCGTCATCTCCGAACGTTTCTCCAAACATGTTCCTGGTTTAGGAAATTTATTTCGAATTTTTCATCTGTGGCCGAGCCGTTGACACGCTTATTAAAGAAAAATCAAGCGTGGTCGTGGGGACCAGACCAGATGAAATCCTTTCAAGAGCTTAAGAAGCGTCTTTCATCAGCTCCAATTCTAATACAGGCTGACTATAGTAAACCTTTCGTTCTTCGTACCGATGCCAGCAATTACGCATTAGGCTCAGTTTTGTTGCAGGGAGAAGGTAAAGACGAAAGGCCTATAGAGTATGCAAGTCGCCTCTTGTCCCCAGCCGAGCGAAATTACAGTACTACGGAGAAAGAAGCTCTGGCTGTGGTGTGGGCTGTCGAAAAGTTCCGTGGATATATAGAGGGTCACAATATAATACTAGGCAGTGATCATCAGCCACTTAAATGGTTGTTTACTTTAAAGTCGCCATCAGGTAGGTTGGCTCGATGGGCCCTCAGGTTGCAGTCTTTTAATCTCCAGTTCGAATACACTCCTGGAAAAATTAATGTTGTAGCGGACACTCTCAGTCGACCGCAGTGTGATGAGAGTGATTCGAAAGTTTGTAGTGTATGTTCTGTGGTGGTAGATTTTCCCTTCAGAAGTCCCACTGAGTCTCGTCAAGAACAGTTATCAGATCCTGACGTCAAGAAGATAATTGACGAAATGGAGTCTGAAGATGAGATTGTTGGTAGGAGGTGGTCTGAAAGAGGTTATATTATGGAGAGAGGAGTGCTCTATCGTTATAATCCAGATGCAGACAGCGAAGTGCCTCAGTTCGTAGTTCCTGTGTCGTTGCAGAGTGAAATTCTTAAGAATTGTCATGATGATGCCTTGGCAGGTCATCCGGGCATAGAAAAGACTTATCAGAAAATCGCTCAAGGTTATTACTTTCCGGGAATGCGTAGGGTAGTTACTGAATATGTTAAATCGTGTGTTACATGTCAACGGTATAAGTCGTCTAACGAAAAGCCATATGGGTTGCTGCAGACACCGATATTAAATCAGAGAAACGAGGTGCTTGCAGTGGATCTTTTTGGTCCATTGCCTGAAGGCGAGAACAAGGAGAAATGGATACTGTTGGTAGAGGATACAGGCACAAAGTGGGTAGAAATGTTTTCACTCAAAGATGCCACGTCTGAGGCCTGCGCTCGTGTCCTTGTAGAAGAGTATTTCTTGCGATATGGTCTTCCTCGACGCATTATATCTGATAATGGCGTCCAATTTATTTCTGCAGTTATGCAGCAGTGTATGTGGATATTAGGTATTGATCAAAACCTAATTCCGCTATACCATCCAGAGGCTAACCCTGCGGAAAGGAAGAATCGCGAATTAAAAACTAAGTTAGCTCAGTTAGTGGGAAATGATCATGCGTCTTGGCCAAAGTACTTACCTGTGATACGATTCGCGATGAATAGTGCTGTGTGTGAAACAACGGGAGTCAGTCCATCTTATTTGTCTTTTGCTCGCGAAATGAGGTCACCACTGGATGTATATAACGATCCCAAAGGTGTATTAGAAAAAGATAACTTCGTACCTCAAATTACGCCCTATTTGAAGAGGTTCCTCGGGTCTCTAGCTGCAGTTCGAGAGAGAGTAGAAGTTCAGCAGGATGTGAAGAAAGCGCAGGCAGATAAGTCTCGGCAAGTTGGTCCGTCTTTCGCTGTTGGTGATAAAGTCTTATTAAAATCGCATGTTCTTAGCAAATCTGCTAAGTCACTTACCGCAAAGTTCGTTCCAAAGCGCGATGGCCCCTATGTGCTGTCTAAGAAATTTAGTCCTACAACCTTTGAGGTAGCCCATGTAGACAATCCTACAATGATTGTTGGCAAGTTCCATGTTCGCGAATTAACGCCGTTTAAGAATCGTGGAGAGTGCTTACCTGATCCCATAAGGCCGGTTCGTAAACGTGGTCGTCCACGTCGCGTAGAAAGCTCCGTTTCGCGTAGTCAGGAGAGTCCTGTTCCATGTAGTCAGGAAGGATCTACTCCAAGTCCTCGGGAAAGTACTTTTCCGTGTACTCAGGATAGTCCAATTCGGGATCAACCAGATAGTTCTGATTTGCTACCCCATGAGCGAGGGCGCTGTCATGGTGTAGAGGGGGAGTATGTAACCGGACCGCACCGACGTACGCGCGGTGTGTTACCTGCGCGTTATAGGTAGGGAGTCTGTGACGGATGTCGGTCCCGCGCTTAGATAAAGAATGAATAGATAGGACGTGACCGTATACCCGTAAGGGACAGACATAGATGACGTCATACCTGCCTAAACTAGATGGGTATACCAGTGTTGCTTTAAGTTTTACCCTACTTTATGTTTAAAGTGGCTTTTACCACTATAAACATAAAGTAGGGTTGATTGATCTACGTATTTTTTTTGAGACATTTTAATGAGCGCCCCTCGCTCAATAATATGTCTCAAAAAATAAAAGTGGGAGGAAGTTGCGATTTTTTTTATTGAATTCTTCATTCAACCTTCGCCGCAGTCTAAAGTTATTTACACTTTTAAATAAAACGACACTTTTCGGATTTACTCGAGTATATTTCGTTTTAAAACATTTTACTATTATTTATTTAAGCTATTATGTAAACATCTTTACAAATATAAGAAAAAATATTAGGAATCATCATCCACACGCGTCCACTGCTAGACATAGGCCTCTCCAAGTGCTCGCCACTGAGCACGATCCGCGACCATTCGCTTCCAGCTTTTGCCAGCTAGATACCTTGCGAAGATCGTCGCTCGATTAAGAATACAGCGGGCAATAATCATTGTTTTTTCTTTATCTCTGCAGTTTATTTAAAATCCAATATTTACACATTTACTAAATATTTGTGAAGATTTAGAAAATGTATAATATTAAATTAAAAATAAACATTTTCTAAAATTAGACTACTTTTTTTCCCAATCGTCTAAGCGGTTGACGCACTGGCCGTAGTTTTTTATTTGATGACCTCGCTGATTGTTCCAAACCCAGCATTTGAAGCCGCATTTTCTCTTTCGGGGCGTATTCAAATTTGAACCGAAATCCAACACCGATGCGTCCTGAAACAATATGTATACAGGTTAAAAATAAAAGGAGGTTCCCCAAAGGAAATCTGTTAAATACAGACAAACAAGCAAATGGAAAGTCTCACTTCAAAAGAATTACCTTTGTTATCTAAAATGCTCAAAATTTTATACTTAAATATGTCAATATTAATGTAACACAGAAACTAATATGTGAGTTCCCTTTCACGTAACAAATTACCTACGAATCAAGGAAAAATTGTCGTAGCGTAACTGGTATCATTATAACCCGGCAAAATGTTATACGCGTTGGCTGTATACGTGGCCATATTGTATGGCGACATTCCTAGCTTGTTAGGTTAACAATAACCTTACTACTTAGTTTGAAATTTCATGTTTAATCCCATAATATGATTGAGAACCATAGTAGAAGGATAAAATATTGCAATATAACTTGTATCTATAATTTAAAAAATAGTTTTGGCGCTTTTTATTGACACAATTTAGGTCTTACCTGTAAAAGGTTATATTTTCCTGTTTTCTAGCACTATCACTATTACAAACTAAAACGGAGCAGTGCACCATGATTTAAATGTTCAAATAGTTCACAATTACACTAATTAAAGTGTTAAATAATTACACAGTAAGCTATAATTCACAGAACAAATTTCTTCCACGTATTTGTTTAGCACCAGACGCTGGTGATAAACAATCCCCACTACCAGTTTCACCTATATACGGTAACAAGGACAAAAAAAAATGATGCCATCTTCTTCTTTCCTTTGGCAATGTGTATAAGTTTATCTCTTTTCCTCATGTTTGACGGCTTTTATAGCCCATCTATTTCATTCTATATCTATGGTCCCGCGCCTCTCTAGAAAAGATAGTAAGTAATCTGTGCCGAGCAAGATTGTACTTGTCGTTGAAATGTTTAGAAGCGAACTAGATTACTGTAATTTGTATTATTGCTGATAAATAAGTGATTATTACTGTGACTGTTGACGTTTAATTACAACATTCGTTTGGTAAAGAGCCCAGCATTAGAAATAAAGGAATAGGGGATACCATCCAAGCCCGGGGATGAATCTTTTAATTGGTCAAGAACTGATAGAAGCTCATTCATTGTAAAAGGGTTGTTAAAGGGATGTTGGGTGATTGAAGTAGGATATGGAGTTGGAAAGCAGTCTAGATTAGGTACATCCAATGGAGCCAATTTTCGTAGGAAGTCTTCTAGCCAGGTACTGACATCGTTAGTGTCTGTTTGGACTGAAAAACAGCCTCTAAATCGTTTGATAAATTTCCAAATTATTGTGGGTGGAGTACGGGGTGATAGATTCTCACAGATATTAGCCCAGGCTGTCTTTTTCTTTTTTTTGAAGAAACGTTTTGACATCGCCGTTATTTTTTTTAAAGAAATGAAGTTTACAATAGACATTTCATTACAGTACCTCCTCTCTGCCTCTTTGCGGCGTTTCTGCATCTCAGTGCACTCTGAGTCCCACCAAGGTGGAGAAACTTTGGCACCTACTTTGTCTTTTTTCAAAGGAATATTATTCATCGCTGCCTTTTCCAAAGAGGATAGGAAAAAATCATAGTCCTCTTGGAGACTGTTGTTATTGTCTCTGGGTGAAGACAAGATATTTATATCGGTGTCTGTCGCAAAAGAATCCCACTTGGCAGCACTGAGTTTATATTTTAGTAGCGGGGGAACTGATCTATTCATGGGTACAGGGAAGGACAAGGTCACGGAGATAACATAATGATCGCTACCAAATGATTCAGGTAGAACCCTCCAGGATGATCGGGAAAGGAGATCTGTGGAACACAAGGAAAGGTCAACAGCACTAACATTAACATTTGGGGCAGTGCATCTGGTTGGGGAACCATCATTCAACAAGCAAATACTCATTGTGTCAATAAGGTCAACTAATTCACAAGCTAGGGGGTCGTAATGGGGTCCGCCCCAGATAAGATGAGAGAGATTAAAATCACGCATGATCAGAAATGGACTTGATAAATTGGAAAAGAGACAATGTAAGTCTGAAATAGAAATTATATTAGGATTAGGGATGTAAATGGATAAAATTGTTAAATTAGAGACTTTAGCAGCAACAGCGTTAATACCTACAGGGATAATTGGAAGAGAAATACGTGAGAAAGTGACATTTTTATTTATTAGGAGAGCAGCTCCAGCATATCCATCATCTCTGTCATCCCGGAGACAGGCATATCCTGGAACTCTAAAATTAGAGTTAGGAGAAAGCCATGTCTCAGAAATAGCAAAGACAGCAGGCCTGAATCTATTAATCATTTCTAAGATGTCATGTTTTTTATGGCGAATGCTACGTGCATTCCATTGGATTAGATGGAATTTTATTAATAATGTCCATAAGTTGATTTAGTTTATGAGCGACGTTGGGCGGTGGGGAGATATCATTAAATTTGTCCAAAATCTTCAGAATCATAGTTAGCAGAGAGTCTAAGTGATGGACAGATTGATAATTTAAAGAGGAATCATTAATTACAGAGGAAGGAGACCTAAGCATTACCCCATTACTAGGTTCTGGGGGGTTATAATAATTTGTCATTGCATTATGAGTATCTTTATCATAGCCTTTATTTTGTGAATGGCGTTTAGGGGTGACTGGCATGGGGGATGGGTGTAACTGTGGGGGACGGGGGGTGAGAGGGGAGTATGCAGGCCTGGGTGGTGTACTTATAGGGGAAAAGGTGGGGGGCGAGGAAGTATTGTTTTGTGGAGATTCCCTGACAATATTTGAGTATGATTGCCGAACTGGTGGGAAAAGGGCAGCTGCTTCTGCATATGGCACATTGTTCTGAGACATTGTATTTTTAATAGATTTTTGTCTTGTATGTTCTGGACAAGACCTGTTGGTAGCAAAGTGCCTCCCTGAGCAGTAGAGGCATGTTGCTGTCTCTTCAGAGACCGTGCAATCTATTCCTGGGTGAGACTTAGACCAACGGTAACACCTTGGATTGGATCGACATTGATCTTTAACATGCCCGAATCGACAGCAACTATTGCATTGAATAGTTGGGAGTTCGTATAATTCCACTGAAAGAGCTGTATAAAAACAAAATATTTTAGATGGAAGGATTTGACCATTAAAAGTAATCACCACAGTGCGAGTTGGGATCAACTCTGGGGCCCCATCTTTAAAAATTTTTCTGTTTAAACGTCTCGCTTTGAGAATGTGGCCGCAACCTTCAGGTATTTCAACATACTGGACAAATTCTTCCATAGACCACTCTGCTGGGATGCCACGGACGACTCCCATACGCGTGATGTTGAAGGATGGGATAATCGCAGTGAAGTTTTTGGTAGCCAGGATTGGGTTGGTTATGAAGGCATTAGCATGGTCACCAGTAGTGAACTGAACTGAGATGCGATTTCTACCCACATTTTTAATCCCTTGTTGAACAATATTTTTAATATTACCGTTAACTAACAGTTTACCAAAAAGAATAGGGTTGATTGTTGTACCAGCCTTTGGATGAGGTTCTGTTCGGGAAACATGTACTATAAAAGGACCTTTATCCAAGTTGGAATATAGGCTTGGGTGTTTAAAAATATGTTGGATTGATTGTGATGGAGTATTTTCAGATGGATTAATTTTGTTAGGGATTGCTGACGAATCTTGTAAATTACATCTTTTTCGACTAGGACGAGAGCTGGAGCCGACATCAGGAGTTATGCTTAAGTCCTCACCAGTGGATAGTGGAATCGAGTCCAGGCCGGGATCGGGCGGTTCGGGTGAGATCGACGACATTGTCGTCGATCTCACCTAGAGTAAAAAAAAAAAGCACACAAAAAACTTACATAAACGGGAACACTTCACAAATAAGCAAAAGATAACACAAAAACGGAGATAAAAATGATAAATATCCAAAAATTTTGAAATAAACTCAGTTGCACGTATTTACACCTTGACAACCGAGATGACAGACCAAACCAGTCTAAAAGAATGTAATGTGTATGAGTTAAGGTGTGTATAATAAAGGCTAATAAGATTCAAATTGTGAACTTACTACCTTACCTACTATGTTCCCATAATGGTGTAGTAGGTTCATTCCTCCTCATCTGTGGAGAAACCTGTGCCCAGCGGTGAGTTGAAGTGGTGGTGGCATTACACCAAATTATTAAGGATAAGCATTAACTTTGCAAAATGCTTCTATAGCTTTTACCAAACCTACACAATATCTTACCATCCTAACTAATATTATAAATGCGAAAGTGAGTTTAAGGCAAAAAGGCACTTCTTGTTCCACAAACTAAATTTCTTTCTGCAGATGTGAATATAATTTTGTGGCAAAAAAAAATTGTACCTACTACTTCCTAAAGTTGAAAAATAGTAATAAATGGTTAAAACTCAGTTTACAAAATAATTAATATGACGGTTCATTAATACCATCTCAACAATTTTTGTGCTATGGGAAATGATATAAATAATATAAAACTTGAAGTGAAAACTTACATATATATTAAATAAATAAAAATATTTCAGATGTGCATTGCAGACAGATCTAAGTATATGCACATTGTTGTTAGCATATAATGTTCACACTCAATAAGACACAGAAAGGAGGGCATTCAGTGAAAATAAGCTTTCAATTCTTGAAAGTGGATATATCATTTCACCATAAAGACGTTTATAATAAACACTTATTAGGTTTCTTATGCTACCTACAAGGGTGTGTGCTTAGTCTTGTCGATCATCAGTTAACCTCACCAGAGTCAACTGATGATCGATTGAGAGAAAGAAATTAACTTGTGAGAAATGCTTGGGCAAAAAATGCTTAACTGCAACATCACAACAATGTATGTGTTGATGCAAATCATCTAAGGTCTAATCACAAACAACCGGCCCGTTCAAGACTTTAGAGTATCGGCGCGCGCGAGTTACAACCGAACAACAATCGAATTTGATGGTTGTAAAACGCTCTGACGTTTATTACTGAAATACTCTTACGTGATTGGATGATATTGGCGGCCATATTCAATAATGTCATCTACTAGAAAGAGAGAGAAATAAAAAATCATGTGAAAGGGGGAGCTAAAAGATTTGGTTGCTGCAATCCGTTCAACGCCTCTGAGCGAGTTATAAAACAACCGGACAACGAGGTCCCGTAATGGTATGGCTTTTCATAATACAACATACATAGTAACATTCCTTATTGTATTACAAAAAATATGTTTTTTAAATCACCAAAATCGGTCCATCCGTTGTAAAGTTATAAACCAATTTGCATCAACTGATTTTATTAAATCCGCCGCTGCCTACGGACAGGCTGTGACGTCAGTCGACACTATCCGCCGCCGCCGCGCGCCGCACTACGGGATGAAAGCGTGAGTTGCGTTTCAAAAATTTGCAACTTTTTTTCTACTACACCTATGGATACAAAATTTTGCATACAGGATCTCCAATATATAAGCTATGAAATGATACTACTAGAATCTTTATATATTTAATTTATTATTACACATAAAAACATACAAAATAAAAAATCGCTACTTTTCCATACCAAATTACTTTTTCCGTTTCATTGTTTGCTTATTACGAGAATATGAAGGTGAATCTAAAGGAAATAATGATATAATATTGTTATTATATCACTAAATGACGTGATAGTTGACTAAAATACACTATAAGGGCATGGACCTACAAGAATCTTTTATTCAAGTCTGTTTATTCAGGAGACATGTTTCCCTCAAAATGTATAAAGTTAAATATAATATTACCTTAAAGTTTATCGTTGTTTGTATTCACTTTGCCCCGATGAACCAACACATCCCCATTTGCTAAACCTGAGACGTATTTGAGAAGGTCTGTAAACACCTTTTATCATCAAAACACGGCCAATAGTATGATCCAGCAAATCTTGTAGCTTTACTTTAGCACTTGTGTATGTTACTTTAATACTCGAAGCAGGCAAATAGTACTTTTTTTTTGCGTCAGATACTCGATATGTTATAATAATGACGGAAACATGACTGAGTTCTTTTCTATAAATTTTAAATGTTAAAAATGTGTACTAGCTTTTGACATCCAAATCTTAAAAATGTGTACTAGCTTTTGACAGATCCAAATCCCCGTAGAGGGCCAAAGCTTCATCTGCAGAGAAACTTTTCATATTGATGGTTGCATGAAATATTTTTTCTTTGTCACCTTTTTCTCGTTTGTATTAGAGCTTCGCATTATGGCAACAATCGAAGCTTTTTCCGACCCGCCTTCGTCTCTCAATTCTTGCACATATGCGTTATTCGAACCTAAGACACCGTTCAGCCATGTTGAATTTTTAGTTACAAAACGTTCGGCCTGTTTTGTTAACGCGATCTTGAAATTTCGACAACAGTTGTTTTTGTTTCCTTTACTTACATAATAGATTATGTTGCCTGGAAGATATTACTTATTAGCAATAGCTTTCCGCTCATAGCTTCGCCCGCGTTACTTTTGTTTTCCCGTGGGAATTTTATATTTTCCCGTAGGAATATTACCCTATGCCCTTCCCCTGGTCTCGAACTATCCCTATACCAACTTACATCACAATCGGTTCAGTACTTTCGAAGCCTATTCAATACAAACAAACAAACAATCAAATCTTTCCACTTTATAATATTACTAGCTTTCCGCTCGCGACTTCGTCCGCGTTATTTTTGTTTTCCCGTGGGAATTTTATATTTTCCCGTAGGAAAAATACCCTATGTCCTTCCCCTGGTCTCGAATTATTCATATACCAACTTTCATCCAAATCGGTTCAGTAGTTTCGAAGCCTATTTAATACAAACAAACAAACAATTAAATCTTTCCTCTTTATAATATTGGTATAGATTAGTATATTAGTATTAGTATAGATAAGGCCGCCTGTGCTGAACATCTGTGTTGTTTTTGAAAAATTTCTGTTTCTATATCTTTGTATGCTTTGTGTGCAATAAATCATTTATTATTATTCTTTTAAATAAGGTTGAATGTTTTCTTGTTTAGTGCTACAATCAATGAAAAAAAAACTCTCTTTGTGGCAGGCAGGGAGACTTGTATCCTACCTACAGTAAACGAGTAGAGAGAGACTAACCGTTGTATGAGTCCATGCAATATTAGACCGTATAATGATATAGTGAATCTATTTGTGTTCTGACGTTATTCTGGCTTTAACAGTGCACAATGTGGCCAGTTCTCTTTACTTGCACCTAACCTACGGCTTCATCTCCATAAGCTGCACGCCCAGATTGAAGAATGGAAACATTCTTTGTGACGGTAACATTCATAGATAGGTTTACATACATACATATATGCATAAAATCACGCTTATTATCCGAAAAGGGGTCTAGCAGAGCTGTAGGTAACACTCTGTTAAAACTAGGTTTTACACTCAAAGCCACATCTGGCAGTATGGGCCATACAGTACTCCAGCCTGTCGCCTACACAAAACGGGCACCAAAGCCAAGTGTTATCAATTTTTCAGTAAACAAATCAACTAAAACCAACGACCAGGGCTCTAATTCCGCTAATCTTAACGTCGTTGTCGCGTCGTGATAGCGTTTCAATAACACTGCTTTTGTCGCTTTTATGCGCATTTTCTGCTACAATTTATTTGTGCTACAATTTCTTGATAAGTCAATAGTTACAAATGTTTTAGTTAGTATTCGGTTAACCAACTATAGCTGTCCCAAAAAGCGATGTTATTGAAGCGTTATTGACACGCCACAAATGCATTAACCCTAGCAGAATAAGGCCCCAGGACATATGTTACACTCAAAATCATCTCATCAGGGCTACGTTCCAAAACATCACCCGAGTGCACTCGGTCACCCGAAGTATGTCCTAAAACATTTCGGGTGCACTCGAGAGTGTTGGAGTGGCGTGTCCTAAAACGCTACGGAGTGCACTCGATCGAGTAGAATCTCACCCGCTTAGTATAGCAAGGTGTAATTTCACTCGATTGGATTTGGCGGGAAATTGTGTGGATTACAAAGTTGTGTGTGATTGTGATAACAAAGATTTCATATTCACACACAATTTGTGCATCTCGGAGAGCGAGGATGCGCTTCGTAACGTCGACAATAAGTTAATTTTAAATTCAAAAGACTATAGGTATCGTAAGTGACACGATTGTAAAATTGGCCTTCATTTCCGCTGAAGCTAGGTTAGGCCGCGATTTAACAGAATACATATTCTGTTAGTTTTAGCATTTTCGTAGATGAAACAGAGGAATGTAATCCATGCATTAAAACGAACGGACGCGCAGATGAATTATATATTTTCTTATTTTTGTATATTTGGTTATGTAAACAAAGCAGACAACACTCTTGCCGTTCTAAAACAACCAACACTCCGACCACCCTAACCGGCCACTCTCCCCCCACCACCTACTCACTCCGGGTGATGTTTTGGAACGTAGCCCAGTCCAGCCCCCGTAGCACGATAAAGCGATATATTGCGGTGAACTGTCAAAATCGGACGAAACCCTATTGTATTTTGACAGTTCACCGCGATAAACCGCTTTATCATATCGTGTTTTGGTGGACGTGCTAGGGGGGCAGGGGGGCTACTGCCTAACTCATAGCGATCACTCGCTATCGCTTTCGTGACATTAGAACAACAGTTTAAATGTCACCTGTGACATAAAAACTATTGTTGTAATGTCACGATAACGATAGCGAGTGTTCGCTTTTAAGCGGTACGGCCTCGGGTACGGATAGGATAGGTTTAGGTATCAGGAATAATAAAAAATTTGTGTTTTAAAAGAGAAAATCAAAAGGGAGCGCACGCTCATAGCACACCCCGGACACTCCATACAACGTTCGCAAATCAATTACCTATTACTACTACATAAACAAATGACGTTCATACACGCGCAAATGTGTGCGTGGAATCTAGTAGGGCTGAGTGAGCGGTTATCAATCGCAATGACGCGGGAAGTGCAGCGACTGCCTTCTCTTTCACCCGCATAGCGCTGTCTCTGTTATCGCCCGGCGCTCGCGTCTACTCGTCCGAGCGATCGCGCGCGCCCTTGTTTACTTGTCAGTGATGTCTACAGGGAAGTGCCGGGTAGGACGAGGAATTTGAAATGAGTGCGAGGAGGTGAGTGGCCGTTCTGTACGTAGTACTATTATCTATTCTGTGCTCATAGTGTAAATAAAGAATATATTCCGCGCTACGCTGGACCCTCATTGTGTGTTTCGATCATAACATCACCACCATACTATGAAATCCAGACCGCCCAAAACTGTCACGTTGCGATCCTGAAGACAGCCGTGTTCATTCGTTCGTACATTTTACGAAATAGACCTACCTACTCATTTTGTGCTCAGAATACCAACCTATACATACCTACATCAAACATGTCTATTTGAATGTTTTAAACATAGATAAGAACCAAAGAAATACTCAAAGGTAAATACTAGTTTATAACTTAGTGACATAACTTTAGAGGTCAATAACCTACATAGGGTAACGGCGCCAGAAGTCAGCCAGGACCCTATGGTCGGCCTTTTCGTTCTTTTATCCACTATAAACAGCGCCAATTTTTAAATTGTCCGATCACATGGACGTATAATCCTTCCCTGTGTCCTAATTGGTCTGAATATCGCGTAATTTGTGAGGAGACTAGTCGGTGGGGAATAGGCAACAGGTTCATACCAGTGCCGGCCACCGACATGACCAGTTGTGCGATGTCCGCCATTTTTTTGTTTACGTTTCGCGGTGTCTTAATTAGTGGTAAGCAGCCTCATTTTATACTTTTTTGAATGACTTTTCTTTTATGTAACTTAGTGAAGAGTTTATGTATCAAGTTAAGTGTAATAATTTAACCATTTTGCTTAAGAAAGTTATTTTTTGGGGCGGCTGACTACTGGGTACTTCATTTTTAATGACAAATCCAGTGGTCAGCCGCCCCCGGCTGACTTCTGGGTTTTAATTGTATTTTCTATTTCTAAATGAAATTTACACCGTTGGATGAGTTATTTTTAATTATTTTATATGAACAACACTTGTTGAAGTCAATTTCAAAGAAAACCCAGTAGTCAGCCACATCGACAACAATTTTTCGATGAGGCCGACTATTGGATGTTGAGGTACTAGAGCTCAGCCACTCGTCACAGCAGTGATAGTTGCAGGTGAATTATACGTAGGTACTTAAGTAGTTTAGACCTGCATTTTTTTCAGCTTACCATGTCTCAAAGGCCGATACTAAAGTACCCACCAGAAAAATTATCACTTGCTATGTAAGCCATCAGGAACGGCGTGAAAATAAGAGAAGCCAGTCGGGTTTTTGGAGTCCCTCGTAGTACCAAAACCAAAGCAAAACGAAGAAAATAAACAGTAAATAGTTAAGTATTATACTGAGTGAGCATAAATGTTAATTCAATTTAATAACTAGATCATTTTAAATCAGACTTCCTTTTTCGCTGTGATTTAAAGTAGCTCGGTATGTACATTGTAAGTCAATGCGTATTATTTACAACAGTTATGTAGTACGTAGTAACTGATATTCTATTTATAAGTATAGATGTAATCTCATAATCAGTTACTTAATTATTATTGTTATTGTATTTAAGGTTAGAAATGCTTATTTTTTAAATACTAAAGTCCCTATTTAAAAAACAAGTTTAATATCGTTGATTAATAGACATGCACATATAATTATAAGACTATTATCTGACCAAAGTATATGTATATGTACACAAATCTCATTGAAGACTTCATTGTTGTGATTGATTATTTGCAGCCAATGTAATGGCTGACAACTGGGACCTTAAAGGCTGAGATTAGGCTGTAAAAGGCTGACTATTGGTGAAATGTGCCATTTATTATATTTTCTTTAATAATTCAGAATTTAAAAGATTATTTTGTTTCTATCTCAAAGATAATTAAAGTTTGATAAATGGTTGATTGTTTGCAACAATGTTTTAGTAAATTGGTTCCCGTTTGAGAAAATAAGAGCAGTTCAAACTTAAAACTTCCGTTAAAAGGCTGACTACTGGTGCCGTTACCCTATTATTATTCTAATTTTAAAATATGTAGCTTTATTCACTTACCTTTGAAGTTTCCAACCACGGATTTCGGCACTGGGGTACTTTAAATGGGTAAGTAACCAGATTCCATAAAAATGTCAAAAATAGGAAGTTTATCCGATTGACCTTACACAAAACCGATTTCTAGATTATTACTCATTGCTCAAACTGTACTGAACCTCTTGAATACTACTACTACTATTACATAAAAAAAACAATACGTATTACATACCTATGTAATACGATTTCGCATGAAACGTTGCGCGCGGCTACTAGTCGAAAACTCGGGTGTGATAGCACGGATGCGGAGTCTGCCTAGAACGTGTCGTGTGACGTATCACGCCTGCCAGGCGGCCGCTTGACGGAGCAAACTGTTTTTTCGTTATAATTTCGTCAATTTTCGTCGTAGAAAAAAAATGTTGGTACCATTTATATTGTTTTTTAATTGTCTACAAATCTACATTTATAGTTAAAATCGTTACGGAACCTCACTACAGCCAGAGGCTCTCAACGCGCTCCTGTGAGCGCTTATCTGTTTCGGTTCGGACCTTATACAATAGATATTATTAGACAATAGATACCAATAGACATGAAATACCTACGAAAAAAGCGTGCCAGCATTTGGGGTTGGTGCTCTAAGATGGCGGAAAAAAACTAGGGACGCCGCATCCAAGATTCCACACTTTTTATGTTTTTCTTTATAGAATTCATTTAAAAAATCAATAAAAAACGTATAACTGTAAAATGCACTCACAAATAATGCTCACCGACTGATATTTTAGCACAACAACAAACACGGTGCTTTGTAATGGCGGACTGAACTGGACGCAAATTTATTTGAGACATATAATAACATTGCGAATCCATTGGTTTAGTTAATCTGAGGTTCGGACCGCAGCTGACAAGTGAAGTGCTTGACAAGCAGCTCTGCCAGACATATTCTCTGAGTATTCTCTCTGCCCCTGCTTAAACCAGGCAAGAACCCCAATGATCCAAGTGGTATCCGACCTATTGCACTTTCCTCAGTTTTGGCCAAGACGTTGGAACACCTGATAAAGAACCGTTTGGAATGGTACTTGGAACACAATGGCCACCTTCCCAAAAGTCAGTTTAGATTCCGCAATGGCTTGAGTACAATTAACAGTGTTGCAGTTCTTATTACAGATATCAGAACCTGTTTTTCCAAGAATGAGTCTGTGGTGGCTGCTTTTTTGGATGTATCAGCAGCATACGACAATGTTATACTCCCAATCCTCAGGCAAAAGCTGCAACAGCTGAGAATTAGCGAGAGAATAATTAACTGCATAAGCAACCTGTTCCTATCGCGTGCTATCAAAATAAGGATCCCTGGGGAGGAGTTTGGCTCTAGAACCATTCATAGAGGCTTACCACAGGGTTCTGTTCTGAGCCCAATTCTATATAACGTTTACACCCATGACTTGAACCTTTCTCTAAATCGTGACTGCCATATCCTACAATATGCTGATGATCTGGCACTGTATGTGACTGGGGAGTCGGTGACCGATAGTGCATCATCATTGGAGATCTCATTGAATTCCTTGAGTGACTGGATGAGTGATCACGGCTTTAG
This sequence comes from Schoenobius gigantellus, assembly GCA_963935595.1. Classification (NCBI taxonomy): domain Eukaryota; kingdom Metazoa; phylum Arthropoda; class Insecta; order Lepidoptera; family Crambidae; genus Schoenobius; species Schoenobius gigantellus. Next base: position 67,822,651 of record OZ012540.1, on the reverse strand, counting down.
TCTCTCAGCCCCCAAGAGCTCTGTGGTGGTGTTTTCTCGTAAACGAAACCCACCATCTGTGAATGTACAGGTGGAGGGACAGACAATTCCGGTCAATAGTCATGCAAAGTTCTTGGGTGTGTTCTTAGACTCTAAGCTCTCTGGCGGTTATCATATTGATCACTTGATTGGAAAGTGCGAAAGAGTTATCCCTATCTTACAATCACTGGCGGAATCTATGGCTATACTGGCGTGGGGTGCACACCCATATACACTGAAAATCCTATCCCAGTGTTATAGAGAAAACTTCCCTGTCAGCACTGGACAAAATCCAGTCAAAATGTCTTAGAATAATCAGTGGTTGTATGAAATCTACTCCTATTAACGCACTGCAAGTGGAATGCTGCGACCCGCCTCTGAGACTGAGACGACAGTTCCTCTCCGACAGATTTGTATTCCGGATTTTTACTTTCTCCTCTCATGTTCTGCGACAAAAGCTTCAGGCACTTCATGACCTGTGCTTTACACCCAGTAATACCTACTGGCGTCACAAAGATAAGCCCCCTACGGTTTTAAGTTTACATAAACTGCTAAATATCCGTTCTGAAGTTGCGTGCCATGTGCGCCTGCCAGTCTTTGATGTGAAGTACCCTGCACTTATTTTCAACCCTACCATACACATGGATATTGGTCTGGCCAAAAACTCCCCTCTCGCCGCCCCTATGTTTAGGAGCTTGGTAGCTGGAAACTGGAGCGACTATGCCAAATTCTACACAGATGCTCCTAAATTAGCACCTCAGGGTCCTGTTGGTATAGCTGTGTACTTTCAAAATTACAACACATTTCTTCACTTCATTAGCCCTCCAGAATCCTCAGTATTCACAGGGGAATGTATTGGCATCCTGGAAGCTTGTCTATTCATAGAAGCTTACAATATTAATAAGGCGGTTATTTTCACAGATTCCCTGAGTGCACTTAAGGCTATTCAAAAAAACCCATTCAAATGCAAACTCCAAAGTAACATATTATTAGACATTAGGACCTGCCTAACAGACTGTTATAGTAAGGGCTTGTTGGTGGAGTTAGTATGGATACCAAGCCACACCGGTAACTCGGGTAATGAGTGTGCTGATTTCGCTGCTAAGGCAGCTGCATCGGAGAGCTTACCAGTAAGCAAAAAACACTACTCACTGCAGACACATGACATCATTAACATTCCTAAGTTAAACCTAGAATCAGAATGGCAACATTATTGGGATGTATCCAGCAAATCCAAGGGAACTTACTATTATAACAATCAACCTCATGTAAGCTCTCGGCCCTGACCCCCTAGACAAGATGCCTTTCGATAATCGCTAACGCAATCGCTAAATGGACAATGTATGAGATATGACAATTGCGCTCGAAAGCTAAGCGACAGCTTATGTCAAATCGCATATATTTTCTTTCTAGCGATTGCGTTAGCGATTATCGAAAAACGCCTTGTCTAGGGGGGCTGGTTTTACAAATATAAGAAACTGTCAAAGTCAGCAGTGTCTGTGCTGTGTAGGCTGCGTTTGGGTCACTGCTGTACTCCTGTCTTTCTCCACAAAATTAAAGTACGGGATAACCCTTTTTGTGAATGTGGCTTAGCGGAAGCAGGGTTGGATTCAGATTTCAGACCCTCACAAAATTGTTGTCGTCAATGGAAATGAAAAATATACTACTTGTCAAAAATTATACTACGTTTCGTTTTTTTGGCAAAATAAATGGAGAGATCCAATCAGTGGCGTACCCCCCCCCCCCCCCCCTCGAGTGCCAACTAAACGAAATAAAGTACTTCCGTCTTACTCTGTCAGAACAACCGAGATGAGATAGTAAAACACTATGCAAGGAATCCCCGGCCAGAGCTTGTCGCTGGCCGTTTATATATTGTAGGGTAGATACTTTGATTATTTGTCAAATAATAAAAAGGATCAATCGAGCTGAGGGTAAAATTATGGTACGTTCGCGTAGTATCCTGGCATTACGATACTACATACTACACATCATGAAATAATGGTACAAATAGTATAATTATACTACGAAATCCAACGCTGAGCGGAAGGCAATTTAGATCACATTTTTTTCGAATGTGTAAATATAAAGGGAACTTTGATATGTATGATTCCCTACTGAAATTGAATGTTCCGCTTCCTATTAATTTTGCTAATTTATTAACCTTTTACTCAACTGACATTATTAATCTACTTATGAAATATATTGAATGCTTAGAATAATAACGCATAGAAACCCAATCGGCGCGCACAATTTGAAGCAACTAAAACTAAGCCATAAATGGCTCACTACGCCGGACAGCTCCGCAGTGTTCAAGGTCAATGTGCTTCGAATGTATCTCTCGTAAAATAATTAATAATGGGGGTGATTCTGAAGCGACCACCTAAAACTATAACTAAATAAAATTAGAGATAGAAATGTCAATCACCGTTTGGTATTCAGAACTCACAAGTTAACTCTAAAATTAAGAGTGACGTTACTAAACTACTCAATTTAGTGTTAGATGTTATTTTTGTATTCTGACATGCTTCCTAAATCTAATTTTTCCTATAATTTTAAATATGTCAAACTAATTTTAGGAGGTGAACTTTTAGGTGCCGTCTAAATTTATCTTGTTACTTTTTAACGATTTTATAACATTTCCGAAGGCAATTTTTTTTGTGCAACTTGCCAAATGAATGATGAATTGGTTGTTATGGCATTAATAGAGTCTTCAGAAAGGTAAAATATTTGTTTTATATAAGAAATTAGATAAATACCTGCCTCATAGTTTTAAAATATATTTGTAAAGTATCGACTTATTTATGTTATAGAATAGGAGAAGAAAAAGTAAAATTGAGGAAGTTGAGGGACAAATCAGACCCATTTACTATGCCCGAACGTAAATTTAGAAAAATATTTCGTTTTCCTCGCCAATCCGCTCGCAACTTTATAGAAGCTATAGACTGCACTGAAGTACAGATTGGCTCCTTACCGGAACATTTAAAGGTTTTAGCCAGCCTTCGGTCATGCAGAGCTGTCACTGTTGTCACTGATTTAATATTGCGCAAATTAACTCCACAAAAAAAAATAATTTTCTAAAACAGCAATAGAAAAGGACCTTGTCAAGGCAGAGTGAGCGAGCACCTACTTACATTGTAATAAAATATTTTGAAATAATTATTAAGACTTTCATTAACATTCTCCGTCCTTTTTCTATTTAGGTTTCAACAAATATATGGAATGCCAAACACACTTGGAGCTGTTGATGGTACACATATTGGTCGAGGCCTGGAATGCAGCAAACTCCTTCTGTGTGGAGGTAATCACACAGAAGGAGGTGGCAGAACGGGCCAGAAAAGATGACCCAGCGGCAGATCCCTGCCGCCGCAGAAGAACGGGGCGGAGGAGGCGGCAGTTCGCCCGCCTTCTTCCTCCTGACGGTAACCAGCGGGACGCGGGCCCGGGAAGCCCGAGTCCTGCATTGCACAGGCCACCGCCTGTCGTCGATACTCCTAATGCCCAGGAGCATCGCCGGCCTTCCCATTTTAGGGAGGTCAGAGGGGCTCGCCATAGGCGAGCAGACGCTGACGAGGTCATGGAAGTGTCCGAAAGGGTTCCCATGGCCTTGTCCGGCGACGGGGCGTCCCTCCCTGACGTATCCTCTTCGTCAGATGACGGGGAGGATGCGGCGGTGATGGACGTTCTCGTGCCAAGGCGTTTGTGAGGGGGCATCGTTGGGTTTTAGTCGATAGGCCGCAGTTTCTGGCTGGCACTCTGCCCCCAGTGGCCGCGGAGAGTCCGACATAACCTCGCGCCTACCCAAGCGCGAGGTATGCGTAACGCTTTTCCCAACGTTAAAAAAATGGTACACATATTGGTATTGTTGCTCCACCACTGACACACCCTACAGCACCAGGAAACTTATTATACAATAGGAAAGGCTTTTATAGCATCAATTGCCAAGTCGTGAGTTGTAATTTGTTTGTTCCCAAGTAGTCTAATAGTACTGACATTTAGATGATAGGTAGGTTATGTATGTATGTATTTACTCTTACAACAGAAATTAATATTCTATCTGCAGATAGAAGTATGCCTATCTAAGATTTGTTGCCTAGCAATTACTATTATTTGTCAATAAATAACAGCGGTTATTATGAAAAGAAAACAAAAATTACTAATGAAACAAAATACGCAATTTTAAAATTCAGAGGAAGTCACGAATTACCTATCTATACAACTACAGACTACCACGCAATTTTTTCTTTCATGGCATAGGCGCGAAGCCATCACAATAGGCTAGTTGACCCTTTTTTAAAGTAGGGCTTAAAATGTTCATAATTGTTGTATTAGACCATAGCACATGAATATTATTTTTTTCAATGGCTAAAAAGTGCAAAAAATCTATTTTAAATTAAGATTTTCAATTTTGGACCGAAAACAGGGTCAGCCATGACAGTCTGTTGATTATCTGTGGTATACATCAAATGACGTCAGTCTTATAGTAAACAAAGCACCGAGGCGAAATAACCTCACAAAAACAACGACGAGTTGTTGGATCAAATTTGACATTTCTTTGTTTACTATATGAGTGACGTCACGGCCCTGACCACAGGATATCAAAGCGTTTACGGCGTAAAATAAAAAAGATTATTTCTAGCATTTTCAAATTAAAATTTTACAGTAATCATTCATTGTTATTTATTAAAATCGGTATATTGTGGAACCTTATGCCAAATACTATTAGAAATAAACAATATTTTAATCAATTCTGATATGAGTCAACTACCCTATTGCAGAATAAATGTCGAATAATTTTTCTTTTGTGATAAAATGAATGATAAATAATAAAATTTCTTTTCTGTTATTTACAAATACGATCAAATCTTAAATTAACAATTTCTGATAGTAAAATTAGGAGAATATAGCTGTTTTCAATGTTTCTAAATTATCCCGTTTTTCTACAGCACTAGGTGTATTTATAATCTGTGTATTCAATTTAAGAAATTGTCAAATACAGTTTAAATTTAGAGAGTCCGGCGTTTCAGAATACGAATTACCTAAAACTAATTTAAAATTATATGTTTAATTTTAGTTTTAGTTTTAGTGCAGGTAACTTCAGAATTACCCCCAATGATGACTTGTGCAGTTGAATGGTATCACAAGACATCTGAAAAGATTATAAAGTGTAATAACATTATTAGCACAGCAAAGATTTAAAAATTATTTAGTATTTTATCCATATAAGATAAATTATACGAAACCACAGATTAGATAATAGTTACTACGTAAACCAAACACGTGAGTTAAAGCGGCGTCTTAAGTGGCGCTACGCCTGGACCAAGGAGGGCAAAATTTTTGTACGACAGGAGGCTGACGCCGCCTCCCCTAAGCATCGCATCCGGACGGTAGCCGATTTGGAGCGTGTTTTTGGTGTTGCACCAGTTAGTCTCAATGGCTGAAAGACACTGGCTATGTTTTATTTTCGTTTTGATAAGCATGTCTGAAATCTATATAGGGTTCTGTTTTACTCACAATAAGTTAACAACAACACAACACTCAACTCACCGCTGCTTCTGGTGTGGCGTGAGCATTCTCGGCACCCATCTTGCACACACCTTTGACATGCCAAGATGGTCGTGTAGGATGTTCAAAATGGTTGTAGCTGATACTCCAATCATTTCTGCAAGCTGTTTCTTCTTTAAACGGGCATCTTCCAATATAATTTTTTCAAGTTTTTCGACGTTTTCTGCCGTGGTTGCCTCGACAGGCCGTCCTGGCCTCGGATCATCTTCAATCGAATCCCTGCCTTGCTTAAATAGGTTGTGCCACTTGTAAACCATGGTTTTACCAGGGCAAGAGTCCCCGTAAACAGAAGACATCTCTTCCAAAATAGTCTAAGGAGGTTTTCCTTGTTTGGTAAGGAACTTGATGACTGCGCGAAACTCAATTTTCTCCATGTTGCAAATTTTCTTCCGGATTGACTTGTTGATTGATGTGTAGCTCAGGTAACGAAACTTTTCATTTCAATCGTTGTGTTGCCAGTTTGGAAACATAAATGTCCCAATTTAACCGACTAAACAGGTTATGATTAATATGAAAAATATTTAGGTATCTACTTATCTAGGCGACACTTATCCTGTTTATAATATAGGTTTAATTTGAAGTTAAAAAAACGAGACGCGATGCGTGTGATTTTTAGAGAATTTTCTAGAGAATCGCTTGGGATTTTTAAATACAAGCCATATTGATCCTAAAAAAGAAAAAACGTTAGGGTGTAGCAAAGGGAGTGCGGCACTTAGAAAAATTTCACCGTATTTTGTAAGAAGCCCAGGACTTATTTTCGACTGTTTTTAGAAGGAACTAGCTTCTGCCCGCGACTTCGTCTGCGTGGACTTCAATTTTGAACAATTTTCTATTTTCCCTGGGGAACTACTTAAGGAATCGGGATAAAAGGTAGCATATATTTTTCCATGTTAAAGGCTACATGCATGCCAAATTTCATCCAAATTCGTTTAGCCGTTTTTGCGTGATTGAGTAATAACCATCCAAATATCCAAACATCCACAATTTCACATTTATAATATTAGTAGGATTTTCTATTTTCCCTCGGGAACTACTTAAGGAATCGGGATAAAAGGTAGCCTATGTTCTTTTCCATGTCAAAGGCTACATGCATGCCAAATTTCATGCAAGTCCATTCAGCCGTGATTGAGTAACAAACATCCAAACGTCCACACTTTCACATTTATAATATTATACATATAATAAATAATATTAGTAGGATAGTAGGATATTAGTAGGATAGGATTTCAACTTTAATATATTTCAAGAAAAGTATTAACAAAAACTCTTATATCTCGGAAACAGTGCATCGGACCTAAAAAATTACGAAATTTTTGACCCCCTCATACTCCTCAGATAATTAAGACACGAATAATGGACTTATCAAAAAATGGTCAAGTGTGAGTTTGCCTTTTTTTCATACTACATTCGGATTTTATATGGAGTTTAATCCAGCTCCTACCTTGTGTAGCAACAGGAGGGCTCGAGGGGAGAAGTTCCCGCCATCACAAAAGAAAACAGGTGACGGGGTTGCGTAGTCATGTACTGAACTATTTTATTCGACATACTTTCCTATGAGAACAAAAAAAATGTAATTATTCTTTAAACACAATAAACTTTTCATGATATGAGTCGAAAAAGGCAATGTGGACATACCTAACAGCATTATCAAAGTGACATTTGTTAAGAAAACAAATACAATTAACGGATTAATGAAGATTATTATACGCGGTAGGTACGTACCTCTTTCATTATTAGAAATAAGGAACTAACTATTTACATGACAATTATTTCATTTTAAAATATACGCTTTTTAGTACTTATATAAACAGAGATTTGGCAACTTTCATTTCATTTCTGTCTTTACATAAAAACATAAAGACATAGATTAGGTACGACAATTGCGACATTCAACAACATGAGCACAAGATGAGTTCCCTCATTTTGGGAAAACAACTCCTCGGTGGCGCGCACTGGCAGCCCCGTCATATCGTAGTGTGCGTGTGTCGCGCGTAAACAACTTCACACAGCGGTGTCATTTTTGCTTCACTTTAATCATCGCGCTCAGTACCGGACTATCCTTCTATGCGTTATTATTCTAAGATTGAATGTAATAATATAAAATTGTGACGTCCTACTTTATCTGACATCAACTAATAAATTTAAAACTTTCCACATTAAAACCCTAACAAAACCTAAATAACATGTGTTTTTTCCAGGTTAATGTGACACCTGCATGCGAACCCAAGTTATCATAGAAGTGGATTATATCTTAAACACTCTGTGGTAGTTTTCCAATTACAGCACTAGAGCGCATTATGCGGCATAATGCTTAACGTTGAATGTTCCAACTACAGCAACACTTCGCACAATCGAGCACTCTCAAAAGCAATGCTTTCGTGTGATGCGTGCAATCGATACCAACTCAGTGACAGAAAATTAACAAGTGTTTTTTTTTTATTGATCGAAATGTTTTATTTATATATAATCGTTAGTAATATTATTTATTGTTGAAAAATTTTTAAAGCTTTCGTTTCATTGTAGTTTTTTTGAAATAATCAAAGTTAATTCAAACTGTGTTAAAAAATAAATATAAGTATGGATGAAGGTACAAAAATTACTCAAAACAAAAAAATGGTAATGAAATAATCAAAATCCAAATTACTTAAAATAACCGTAAATAGTTTTCAACCAATTATTATCGGCCCGTTCCAGATAAGCATTTTTAGCCATAAATACCAACATTTTTAGCATCTCTGCGTTTCATTAGCCGGTGATGCTAGTTTTTCTTGCTGGTTGTCATGCGTTTCATTTAAGCATTTTTAACACGAAATGCTAGCATCAAATACCCATGTTAATAGATGGGTCATCTGATACCACTTTTTGACAGCTTTCAAATTTGACATTTGGAATCTTTTTTTCATGAAAAGGATTTTCAGCGGATTTAAAAAATTTATTGAAAGATATTTATAGTATTAGCCAATTCTGATTTATATTATAAAAAATTTAAGTGGCTGGACTAATTAAGTGAGGTGTCAAAATTCAGCACGAAAAATCAGTACCTTGCGTTTCATTTGTAACAATTAGCGCGGCTAAAAATGTCAACATTTCTTAAAAGAAACGCAAAACGAGGCTAACATCAGAAAGTAGCAGTGCTTTATCTGGAACGCAAGGTATGTATACCACATTATTTACACATTAATGAGGTTATTGCTAACTCTATGAATATTTCTTTTTTTCAACACTGAACTTAGCGCACTCTGCTGGTGCATTTGAAAACTAATTCACGTTCCAATTAAGCATCAGCATAATTCGGCATTGTGCGCCACTGAGTCGCATTATGCTCTGTAATTGGAAAACTACCTGTAATTCGCGTAAACACATGTTTGGTTAAGACATAATTGTCTGGCAGAATTGTTGTTGGCGACGACAACACATTGCCATAATTAAAACAAGAAGAAGAGCACAGACTTATTAGAGATACTACGTATAAGAAGAGTATTCTCTCTAATCCATAGAACACATATACCCAAGACCATACGTAGTAGAACCACAGATCAATATATATATGTAGCAAGCTAGAACGTGGACGGAGCGAGGACGGCAGGCGTTGGAATCACCCCTATAACTAGCGGGTCGTTAGTGGAGCGGCTCTGAGACAGTCTCCGCCATTTTTTTTGACGCCATTTTGCTTTTGGGTGCATGTGTGTGTGTCGTGTCGTGTCATTTCATCATAGAAGTAGAACGCACACATTTGCATTTCATTTTTCATTATTACATTGTTGGTTTGTTTAAATCTCTAATTTATCTTCAGATTTTATGTGTTTTTAAGCATGTTTTTTAAGATTTTTGACACTCACTGTTCTTGATTCAATAACAGTACCTGTGTGTACGAAGGGATTCGGCAGTTTTATCGGTTTGTTTGCTTGTGATTTTCTAAACTTAATAACTTTTTGACCTTTCATTGTTTCATACTATTTCATGCTAATATAGCTGAGCCCACCTGGTTAGCTACCATAATCTTACTTAAGTTTATCAGATCACCATGGTGACAGTACAACTTGTGCAGAGTACAACTTGTTACTCTGATAATCAGACATCCAGCAACTCTCTTGTAGGCAAATCCAGGTGAAGAACGCTTTCATCTTTGGCCTAATAGTTATTTACCAAAATGTATGAAGTTGAACTTTCCCATACTAAAAAACGAGCGAACTTTATATTGTTATGAATCCACTAAAATATTTTACAGACCATCGGCTTCAACAGAGGTTACATTTCTGGATGCACATCAATTTTGAAATCGATAAAAACAACTTATGAACACAGAAAAACTAGTGTTATTTTGAAACACAAATACTTGAAGATGAATATCTTGAGTTGAGTATGCAATAAATAACTTCCTCCAAGTGAAATAAATTCAGGAATACTTAAAAATCCAATAATGATAGGTGAGCAAAGTTGTGTAATATTTTTTTCATTAAATAAACAATAGTTTAAAATTAATTTAATATTATGTTTTCCATTAAATAACCTACACTATGTTGTTGTTCAAAATTACATGTAATTTTTTTTTAGATTGAATGAAAATGAAAAACACTTCTTCTCAAAAAGAGTAGCAAAGCTCTGCTAAAATTGATCTTCTGATGGTGCACATGTCTGGGCGCAAGGTGACTTCGGAAGCATAGAGAAGCTCGATATGTTAGAAGCTTTGGTTACTCACCATGGACCTGAATTTCATTTTATCAATTTTATTAATATGCTAAGAACATAAGCCACTGCACAAGCAATGAACAGGACATGAATAACAGAAAGTGGGCTGTCAAAAGGTGATTAATTTGTTTTTGACATAAATATGTTTGCTTATTAACCCCTTGTTTCTGAAAGGCTAATCAGTGATAAAATTAAATATAGTACATTCAAGATAAGAAAGTTCCCTTGACAAATCGATTTTTTCCGTTTCATGCATACTAATTTCCGTGATGAAAAAAATAATTTATCTCCTTAGGTTATTTTTATCAAAAATGTAATAATTAATTCCACATTAAATAAAAACAAGAATATCAGCCTAATTAAATAAAATTATAATTCTAAAGTTTAAAAATAAAATGTTTGTGTAAAGTATAAGTTCCGATTCATGACTCAAATAAATACTTAATTAAACAAATATTTTATCAGAATTATAAATAATTATATTTAACTGGATGGGATATTTTGGGATGTTGCCTTGATATTAGGACACCTAATTTTTATGGTTGTATCATATAGAATAGCTTTAAAATTAACACTTTTTATTCATGTCAATTTTCTCTCAAGTCTTATAGTTTGCGAGTAAATAAGCTTTGAAAGTCACAATAGTCACGACGAAAAAAAAAATGGGATGTTACGTTGCTATTATAACACCTACTTTTTATGGTTATATCAGAAAATGACTAGAACGTGATGAGCAGATCAATACACACTTGTTCACAGTGGCTTTCTATTTCTTGTGTTTAGATTATGAAATCGAAAATTGGTACCAAAGGTTTTATAATTTTTATAGACAAATCAAATTTTCATAATTAGACTGTTCAGCTTAAATCAATATATTAATTTAGTTAAAAATATTTCTTAGAGAAACCTTTGCTTGTGAATTATAAATAGCACCAACTGAAGTCCAAAAATACTTTCTATACTAGCAGCCGAAACCCAGCAGTAATAGCCAATTACATGACACTGAAAATAACTAAGTAAATTTATCTTGCCGTATCAACATAGTAACATGCTTGAATTGTTTTACTACATATACAACAGAACTAGGTCTGTTCGCGAAGGACTATGTTGATCCCACAAACGTGCATCAAGTGTAATACCCAAAAATTTTGTAACTACAATTGATGAGTTCAACGATTCGATTGTATCCACTTTCCTTACATTTGGCCATGAGAATTTAATAAATCTAGTTTTATTTGAGTTTAGTGAACCAATTTGGAACATTTAACTCTGACACAATTATTTAAGAGAATGTGAAAGTTTGATAAACATAATTTTAAAAGCATTACAAAAGGAATGGGTATGCCATTCCTTTTAAATGCTTTTTCAAACTCTAATTAAAATCATTTATATGAATGAATATCATTAATTTATGGAAAACATTTCTTATTGACTTTACATATTCATCAAAATTAAAAACTAGATTGATTTGTTTGGTTAGATTACCTACTATAAAATTAATTGCTTTTAATGTTAACTTCTTCAAAATGTATTCAAACGTTTTAAACTATTTGCCATTGTCTGCAGAGTTCAATTCTTCAATCTGAAGTTTTGTAAATAATCAATAAAACAAAATTATTTTCAAAAACAAAGTAATGTCTTATATAATTATCTTTTTTGTATCAACAGGTGTACAGATATTGAGAAGTGGAGAGACTAAGATCAGATGGAGAGGCAGGTTATTTATTTTTACTAGGTTTTTCACTGTTTTTCATTTTAGAGTCGTCACACTTTATACAAATGCTTATTTATCTTTTCAGAATCGCAGAGTAAGCACAGCGTTGCATGGCGGAGAATTGTGGGTTCTAATAAGTTCCATTGTGTACGTTTTTGTCATATTGTATGTTAAATTCAATAAAAAGATAATCGCATTTCGTTGTTTTGATTTTTAATAACCTAAAATATTATCAGAATTAAAAAAGTAGATTAGGGCTGTAAATTTATATCGATAATTTTCAGTATGTCGATAATAAGCAGTCGATAGTTTTGCAGCACTATCATTACGGAGCTGTCATTTCACTACGAAACGGCCGCTAGAGGGGTTGATTCCTATCTGTAACAGTAATATAATTTGTGGAGGACGGCACGGACGTGGTTTAGAAAACCCCTCAGACTATTTTTTCCTTAGTCTGAGGAAAACCCTGACGTGGTCACGTGGAGTTTAATGCATACGCAACGTGACAGTGACTCGTAACTAACGTGCTAGTGTTGTGAATAGGAAAGATGGATTTTTCATTTGAAGAATTGGCTATAATTGCTATTGCTTTAGATGACGAAAAAGCTATGGCTGCCAAGAGGAAAATGAGATTTTCTGGTTATGGCAAACAAGAGAACAAGAAGAATTTCACAAATTTTTGAGCATATTTCTTTCGCTTAACAATATTAGATGGGTTTCTATCAAAAAGCATTTTTTGTGTTCCAGATACAAATTAAATTAATTACTAGGGAAATAATTAAATTCAGTAAAATATTATATCCCTATTTTTTAGAGGCATGAAATGAGTTACTTCACATTGATTTTTTATATTTATTTATTTATATTTTTACCACAGACTCGTGGTCCGTGCCATTGTTATTTTCATTTTCTTATTGATCTATGTGTTCTTATATAAGTCCAATTACACTTATATCTAGGGTGAGTTGCGCATCACCTAAAATTGAACTATTCTACATGTTCTTATGTACTTATATAATCAACATATACAGATACACACACATATATGTACATGCACATATATACATATAGAATCATTGAGTTTACATGACCTAGAATTTATCAGTCTTGAGTAGATGGTGCGAAAATATCCTTACATATTATAAAACAAAGTTCCCGGCCGCGTCTGTCTGTCTGTCTGTTCGCGATAAACTCAAAAACTACTGCACCGATTTTCATGCGGTTTTCGCCACTCGATAGCGTGATTCTCGAGGAAGGTTTTAGTATATAATTTGTTAAGTTTTTGTATTTATTTCTGTGTACATTAACTATATTTGTTGAAGATGTCGGGAAAAAATAAATTAAGGCGAAACGTAGTTCGCGGGCACAGCTAGTTATAAATAAAGTTATGAATGCAGTGAAAAAATTAAACGAAAATTATCGTTTTCAGTGACGACTGCTATTTTACGCCACAGAATTTTTTTATGCTTCGTGTCTAAATACTTTGCGTCTGCAAAGATATACAAAGCTGGATATGAACGTACACACTGGATTATTTTTTCGTCATCCATTTTCAATTCTTGTGGCATCACTATATAGGTATCTGAAGCGAGTGGAGTGAGTGTGCATACGCAGCGAAACCACGGACGGGACGGGACACGTGCGGGGCGGGACGTGCTAAACATCGTCGCCGACGATATTTTTCCCGTCACGTGGGCGCCACGTTCCCGTCCCGTCCGTGTGCTCGTGACGTATACACTATCGGATACTCAGAACAATCACTACAGCATAGAAGGAAGATTAAAACAAGAATTAATTGTGTGCTATTTGTCTCTTTCTAACATACGGCACAAAACTGTGTAAATGTAAGAGATGAGTAATATTTGTCTTTTGGCATATCACAAGGTGGTCAGTATATGAATTGATTGAATTGTCATTTTGGTTAAAAATATTAAAATTGGTTAAAAATATATAACACGGCTAAATTCTATAGTACCTTGTATCGAAGATAGACCATCCGAGTTTGAACTATTTGAACTGTTCGTATAATATTTGTTTGTGCGTCCCGTGGCTAGTAATATTTTGATATTTTATTAATATTTAAGTGATTAGAAAGCAAGAATTCTTTAGGTATTTACAAATAGTGTGTGTTTGTGCACTCCGTAACACAATGTCTTGTGTAGTTTGGGGCTGCAAGTCTCATTCGTCGCGAAAGGAAAACAATCAAAATTTATTGACCTTAAATTGGCATGTTTTCTCATATTGTTACTTGAATGTGAGCTAATAAGTACACTTATATACATATGAAATATCGCTGAATCATTTTGTAGAAAAACAATACGTAATATTAACTTCACTTTTATGTTTTAGCGATTTTTAGAAAATTACTTTGAGGTTTTCTTGATCATGCGTAGCGTTGTAAAATTTTGTCGATATTTTTATTTTACAGATTTCCTAAAGACAATGTATAAAAAAATATGGATAAAGTGTATTGTCAGACGAAATTGGAGTCCAAGAAAGCATAGTCCACTTTTTGTATGGAACGTGGAATTTTATTCTGAACCTTTTTTAACCAGTTTAAAAATTTATGACGGAAATAGAAGGGTGATTCACCCAAGACATCGAATTTTGCCTAATTTCCATGGTATTTTTTTTTTGTTCGTTTCATTTAAATTTAATTGGTCAATGGATAGAGGAGTGAAAATTGTTTTAATATATTAAAGAGGGGTCTTACACAACATTATATAACAAAAGTTATTTGATTATGAAATTCTGCTATCCAAGAAAATTAGGAAAATACCAAGGAAATTATAAAAGCGCTCCAAGGAAATTATGAGTTTGCCATGGAAATTAAAAAAAGTACACATACGAGTATACTCGTACTTAATCATTTCTTATTTACTTACTTATAAAACTATAACAAAATATTTTGGTCTTAATGCAGTAATCAGTTATTATTCTTAACTAAGTAAAACACAGTAAATAACGTTACGGAAAACAACTAAATAAAAATATGAAGATTATTTAATATGAAAAATCATAACTGCCAAGTGCCAACCTGCAAATTAAAAATGTCACTACAAAACTAAAAAAAATCTCTAAGCTTGCACATTGAACAAACATAAAATAACCTCTTATTCGGTGTTAAAAACAATAAAAAAATTATTTATATTAATTCGAATAATAAATTTAAATTCAACATATAGTATAAGTATTCAAGTTGGATTATTACATGATCACTTTTCCACGTCAAAGAAGCTATGCCAATGGTTGACAAGTCTACGGCGGCTGGGAGACCTTGTACTGGAAAGAACCAGAAAAAAACCCAACAGGGGCTATATTTTTTCCCTGTATTGTTACAGTAGTCAATTGAAAGCTGACCTTAATGTTTTAATTATTTTTGTTTTTCTTTTTGTATTGGTACTTCCCAAAAGTTGATTTTGACACTGTTGAAGAAATACTAGGGCAAGAAGCTGGCGCAGTATCGTAATTCCTTAAGGCAAAGATCGACTCCATCATACTCGAGGGCAAAACGCAAAGTATGGCACGGGTGCGAGGTGGCACTTTTCTTCAAAAAGGGCGACAAGGCTCAGTTGAAGAACTATAGACCCATCACGCTCCTGAGTCTGAGTCTCGCGCGCAGGTTTGACGACTTCCAGCCTCCCGAACAAGCCGGATTCCGAAAAGACCACATCATACGCTGCGGCAGGTTATACAGAAGGCCGAGAAGCATAATTTGCCACTATGCTTGGCGTTTGTGAACTATGAGAATGGCTTCGATTCTGTCGAGACCTAGGCCGTACTTAGTTCATTCCAGAGGTGCCAAATAGACTATGGGTACATCCAAGTGTTGCAGTCATTGTACGAAAACGCCACCATGTCAGTCAACTTTCAGGACCAAAAGTCGAAACCAATACAACTTCAGCGCGGTGTGAGACAGGGTGACATTATATCGCCGAAACTGTTTACAGCTGCTTTTGGATTTAAGAGGACTCGGCATCAACATAAACAGCGAGTACAGAACTCACCTTCGTTTTGCTAATGATATCGTAGTTATGGCTCAGACCGTGAAAGATCTTGGCACAATGCTCGAAGACCTCTGTAGAGTTTCCGCACAAGTGGGTCTTGAAAAAAACATGGACAAGACTAAAATTATGTCGAATTCCCATGGAACCCCAATCCTGTGAATGTTGGAGGCTCTAACACTGGAAGTTGTTGACGAATATGTTTACTTGGGGCAAATTGTCCAGCTCGCTAAGTTCAACTTCCAGAAAGAGGTAAATCGACGAATGTAACTTGGCAGCATTCGGGAAGCTATGCAGCATATTCTCGGCCCATCGACCGCACACTGTTTCAAGACCAAAGTCTTCAATCCGTGAGTGTTGCCAGTGATGACGTACGGAACCGAGACGTGGCCGCTTAAAATGGGTTTCATAAAAAGGCTCAAAGTCACTCAAAGGGCAATGGAGAAGGCTATGCTCAGGGTTTCTCTACGTGATCACATCAGAAATAATGAGATCCGTAGAAGAACTAGAGTTACCGACATAGCCCAAAATAGGCAGTGGGCAGGACACATCGCTCGCAGGACTGACGGCCGTTGGGGCAGAAAGGTCCTCGAGTGGCGGCCGCGTACAGGGAGACACAGCGTTGGTAGACCCCCCACAAAGTGGACCGACGATCTGGTGAAGGTCGCGTGAAGCCGCTGGATGCGGTAGGCGCAAGACCGATTGGTTTGGAGATCCCTGGGGGAGGCCTATGTCCAACAGTGGACGTCTCTTGGCTGAAATGATGATGTGTGTAACGTCCATCTATATATCCCTAAAAATCTGACGCATTGGCTTGACATTGGCTAGTTTTGAACAAGGGACTACAAGGAAATTAGGACCAAGGAAATTAGATTTAAGCCTAAAAAACACCAGAGACAGGTAAATATTAACCTTATTTATATAATGCGATTCAAATTGAGAGTTCAGCCCTATGGATACTCCTTTTGTATTAATAAATGATCAAATGAATCCATTCCACAACTACGCAAAAGCGGCCAAGGAAATTAACTTTTCAATAAACCAAAGCCCAAGGAGGCCACTATTTACGCGACTAGCGCGAAACCGATGAACAGCACACACATAGCTGTCTCGACGGCCCCTCGGGGCGGAATGGATGAATGAATCGGTGCAGACCGTTGCGTTCAAACGCTTTGCGTTTTGTTACTACAACGTTCGAAATATCGGCCCAAGGAAATTATGATTTTGAAGAGGACAAAAACAAATCTTCACTTCAGTCTTATCCTTCAACTGTAAAATATGAAAAGTTATACTTTTTTAATAGCTATATGTCTCTTTAACATAAAATAAGACATATTGGAGTTAAATATCGTAGCACTTAGATGATATGTATCTACATCAATAAATATTATGGTAATGGACATACCAAGGAAATTAGACAATCAGGTTTTGATGAAGATTTTTGTATATTTTAATAATACTTTTTCATATGATACAGACAAAAACAAATCAATTTCAACATATACTATGCGAAAAAAAATAATATGAGTATGAAGACATTAAAAATATACCGTTCACCTGCCTGGACATAAAAAATGCATCATTTTGGCGAAATACCCAGAACTTTATGAGAAGGATGTTTATCCATGAATATTAAAAATATTAAGGCCTGCATTTAGGAGAAAAAAATTAAAAATGTTTTTTTTTATTGTTTCTTTAGCAGGGCCACATTTAGTTTTTTTTACTGGCAATTAAAAGGATGTCATTGTCAATGCCACTGTAGCTGTCGTTTTGACATTTGTTTATTGTTTGTGTTTAAGTGTGTAACCTTCCTTCCTTTCACAAATTAGTATCTTTTATTTTCTACAGCTATGCTCAGGTTCTTGATTTTACATGTGATTTAAATATTGGCTTGCTAACTGGACTAAGTTTTCTCGTAATTTGAACGTACGAAGTAACCAGACCCAAGAATTGAACAACAAAATGTTATACTTCCAGGTTACAGTCGCACTCCTGATACAACTTCTCATTTTTTTGTACCAGAGTGCTATAATTTGGAATGTCGAAGGGTACCATTATATTTAAGAAAGAAGATCCTCGGGGATTGTAAAATATTCGTAAAGTAATGCCAGAGTGTGTGAAAATCACATGAGTCAATATGATTTTGCATTTTTACGGTAATATAAGTTCACTGTATTGTTTACACCAAATAATTCATGCTTGACTTACTAACAATAAAATCAAAGAACAGAAACTAATTGAATTTGAAAATATAGAAAATTCCACTGATATAGTATGTAAATACTGGACAGGTTTAACAGTCACACAATTTGTTTTATTGTTCTCTTGCTTAACTCAATTAGGTGAGGTTTGTTCAAAGCCTAAAAAGGCCTTAGGTTTATATTAAGTCAGACTATGGGCTAAGGAATCCCTTTGCAGAATTGCTTCTCGGGTATGCATTTCAAAAACTCATGTTTACTTATATAAAAAAGTGTTATCGCTTCAAAAATCAATATGCACCTTTACATTTAGATATAGCCCATATAAGTAGGCAAAACCTGTCCAGTAGAAATCTAACTATACGTTATACTCTTTGGGTCTGATTAGGGTAGTTGACTCATATCAAAAGGACATGTCCACTTTTTGTATGGAACGTGGAATTTTATTCTGAACCTTTTTTAACCAGTTTAAAAATTTATGACGGAAATAGAACTTTATGAGAAGGATGTTTATCCATGAATATTAAAAATATTAAGGCCTGCATTTAGGAGAAAAAAAATTAAAATGTTTTTTTTTTATTGTTTCTTTAGCAGGGCCACATTTAGTTTTTTTTACTGGCAATTAAAAGGATGTCATTGTCAATGCCACTGTAGCTGTCGTTTTGACTTTTGTTTATTGTTTGAGCTGCGTTCCGAGTTGCGTTCCGAGGGTCAGAGTAATGCAACCGAGAGTGTTTTTCACACTCGCTCCGAGGTTCAGAACGGGTCGGTTGCAATCTTTTTTTTAGTTTGTATCTTGCTGATCAAGATCAAGCAAAGGGCAAAATATTACTTATCCTTACTATGAAATTAACAGTCAATATCCATTTTTCTGATTAAAAATAATTCCAACACATAAAAATCACTATATTACCCTTGTATTAGGCTTAAAAGAGTTCAAAGTAGTGTTATTTAATAAAATAATAAATAATTAGCGTATTTTTGACATCGACTTTGACATAAAATCTGTCAGAGTGTTTTTCACCCTACGCTCGAGTCGGTTGTTTGGTTGCATCACTCGAAGCTTCTGAACGGGCACAGAGTGTACTAACCGCCTGTCAGAGCGTTTTTTACCCCGAGGCTCTGAACGGGTCGGTTGCTGTCAGGGTGCACTCTGAGTGCACTCGAGCGTAGGTTCTGAACGCAGCTCAGCGAACCTCGGAGCGTGTGTGAAAATCACTCTCGGTTGCATTACTCTGACCCTCGGAACGCAACTCAGAGTTGCGTTCCGAGGGTCAGAGTAATGCAACCGAGAGGGTTTTTCACACTCGCTCCGAGGTTCAGAACGGGTCGGTTGCTATCTTTTTTTTAGTTTGTATCTTGCCGATCAAGATCAAGCAAAGGGCAAAATATTACTAATCCTTACTATGAAATTAACAGTCAATATCCATTTTTCTGCTTAAAAATAATTACAACACATAGAAATCACTATATTTCCCTTGTATTAGGCTTAAAAGAGTTCAAAGTAGTGTTATTTAATAAAATAATAAATAATTAGCGTATTTTTGACATCGACATTGACATAAAATCTGTCAGAGTGTTTTTTACCCTACGCTCGAGTTGGTTGTTTGGTTGCATCACTCGAAGCTTCTGAACGGGCACAGAGTTGCGTTCCGAGGGTCAGAGTAATGCAACCGAGAGTGATTTTCACACTCGCTCCGAGGTTCAGAACGGGTCGGTTGCTATCTTTTTTGTTAGTTTGTATCTTGCCGATCAAGATCAAGCAAAGGGCAAAATATTATTAATCCTTACTATGAAATTAACAGTCAATATCCATTTTTCTGCTTAAAAATAATTACAACACATAAAAATCACTATATTTCCCTTGTGTTAGACTTAAAAGAGTTCAAAGTAGTGTTATTTAATAAAATAATAAATAATTAGCGTATTTTTGACATCGACTTTGACATAAAATCTGTCAGAGTGTTTTTCACCCTACGCTCGAGTTGGTTGTTTTGTTGCATCACTCAAAGCTTCTGAACGGGCACAGAGTGTACTAACCGTCCGTCAGAGCGTTTTTTACCCCGAGGCTCTGAACGGGTCGGTTGCTGTCAGAGTGCACTCGGAGTGCACTCGAGCGTAGGTTCTGAACGCAGCTCAGAGTGTACTAACCGCCTGTTAGAGCGTTTTTTACCCGGAGGCTCTGAACGGGTCTGACAGATTTTATGTCAAAGTCGATGTCAAAAATACGCTAATTATTTATTATTTTATTAAATAACACTACTTTGAACTCTTTTAAGCCTAATACAAGGGAAATATAGTGATTTCTATGTGTTGTAATTATTTTTAAGCAGAAAAATGGATATTGACTGTTAATTTCATAGTAAGGATTAGTAATATTTTGCCCTTTGCTTGATCTTGATCAGCAAGATACAAACTAAAAAAAAAGATTGCAACCGACCCGTTCTGAACCTCGGAGCGAGTGTGAAAAACACTCTCGGTTGCATTACTCTGACCCTCGGAACGCAACTTTGTATGTGTATGTGTGTAACCTTCCTTCCCTTCACAAAATAGTATCTTTTATTTTTTACAGCTATGCTCAGGTTCTTGATTTTACATGTGATTTAAATATTGGCTTGCTAACTGGACTAAGTTTTCTCGTAATTTGAACGAACGAACGTACGAAGTAACCAGACCCAAGAATTGAACAACAAAATGTTATACTTCCAGGTTACAGTCGCACTCCTGATACAACTTCTCATTTTTTTTGGACCCCAGAGTGCTATAATTTGGAATGTCGAAGGGTACCATTATATTTAAGAAAGAAGATCCTCGGGGATTATAAAATATTCGTAAAGTAATGCCAGAGTCTGTGAAAATCACATGAGTCAATATGATTTTGCATTTTTACGGTAATATAAGTTCACTGTATTGTTTACACCAAATAATTCATGCTTGACTTACTAACAATAAAATCAAAGAACAGAAACTAATTGAATTTGAAAATATAGAACATTCCACTGATATAGTATGTAAATACTGGACAGGTTTAACAGTCACACAATTTGTTTTATTGTTCTCTTGCTTAACTCAATTAGGTGAGGTTTGTTCAAAGCCTAAAAAGGCCTTAGGTTTATATTAAGTCAGACTATGGGCTAAGGAATCCCTTTGCAGAATTGCTTCTCGGGTATGCATTTCAAAAACTCATGTTATATAAAAAAGTGTTATTGCTTCAAAAATCAATATGCACCTTTACATTTAGGTATAGCCCACATAAGCAGAGAAAACCTGTCCAGTAGAAATCTAACTATACCTTATACTCTTTGGGTCTGATTCAAACAATTCCATTGTTTTATTAGAGGTTACTAACATTTTACTTACAAAAGTCCTCTCATTACCTATTTCAAAAGAAATCTTATAACTTACACTGCTAGCTGCAGTAAGCGACCAACCGACCTGGTGGTCAATCTATTTTAAATA
The DNA here is from genome assembly GCA_963935595.1 of Schoenobius gigantellus. Classification (NCBI taxonomy): domain Eukaryota; kingdom Metazoa; phylum Arthropoda; class Insecta; order Lepidoptera; family Crambidae; genus Schoenobius; species Schoenobius gigantellus. The sequence continues at coordinate 67,801,007 of OZ012540.1, read as the reverse complement.
GGGCATTAGAAGCCATCTTTGTACATATTGATGCTTAAATTCCACACTTGAATATGTTCCCCGGAATGAAAATATTAAATTTAATTTTAAGCAGTCTTGGAACATATGAAATTAAGCAAGCTAAGTCATATTTTGGGGAATATATTCAAGAAAATGATCCATCACATGAGACTGCTGATAAGAGGAAAAATCAAATGAAATCCATGAATTTAGGATGGGCTCCGCACCAAACTCATATAACACCACTGGCTCAATTTTGAAATTACGTACTAATGAGGGAAAATGTTAAAATTGAATAAATAAAAATTACATAATTTCTGGGTTTTATTTCATACCTGCAACCAGTTTCTATATTACAACTCTTTCACATAGTTTCCACTATTATAATTATTCAACACTTCATATTACATATTTAGTACCCATGATAAAATCGAGGGTATGTAGTCATATAGAAGTAAATATTTACACTTTGAATTAGCATTATAGTAATCTTAGAGAATTTTGCACTTAGTTCATTATAATGACTTCATTAATTAGCATTTGTTTTGTAAAAAATCTTGTGTTATTGAAATAGTAAAACTGTAGCATTCTTAAGAACAGACCAGTATATTTTATTTATGTTGATATTTCATTACTGTGAGGTAGGTGCTTATCCTAAGAGTAGGCAGAGTAAAACAGGTATCACACACTAGACACTACAGCCAGGGGCTCATCCTAACAAATGCTGCACAAACACACTGCTACAAAGTAAAGTATAGAAGTCATCTGCCACCAACCAATGCATTTATTGTGCTAGATTTCATTTTAATAGCATGGACCTATTGATTACATGTATCATTTTTTTGGTCAGAGTCAGAGATGCTTGTTTGTTACCAGCAGTGACCTGCAATGCTGCTAATTTGCAATCCAATTCAATATGTGGTCACCTGGGGGTTTATTGTCGAAGGAAAATCTATAACGTCTGCGCTGCCTTTAATTTGACAGTCATTGCGGCAACAACACAAGATTGTGCACTTCTTAATAAAAAGTATTGTGATTGCTATTACAAGCGATCACGATCATTAAAATCACAAAATTAAACGAGGCTTTTTTTGACGCTGTCACTTCTGCAAGAGAAGGCAAAGGGAGCTAAGTTCATACAGCCATATTTTTCGTACATCTTGATAAAACATTAAAAATGTAATTTATGTGAATTTTAGTCAGAAAGTCACTCACTATCACATCGTTTGTGCGCTTTTGTTACTTATTTATTCGTTTGTGACACGTTTCAGTAACTTGTCATTGGTTTCCATACAAAAATCGCTTTATTTTACATACTATGAAAGTCAATCAGAAAATTGCTGTTTTTTTGAATTTGCAGGCCTAAAAAAACCTAAATTTTATTCTAATCCCTAGATTTTTGAGTACTCTTTACAAAAATACCTGAAACATGTTGCTTAATTAATGATGAAATTTTTAGCCCAAAAGAGGACATGTCCTTTATAAAAATATTGTTTATTTCTAACAGTATTTGGCATAAGGTTCCACAATATACCGATTTTAATAAATAACAATGAATGATTACTGTAAATTTTTAATTTGAAAATGCTAGAAATAATCTTTTTTATCTCACGCCGTAAACGCTTTGATATCCTGTGGTCAGGGCCGTGACGTCACACATATAGTAAACAAAGAAATGTCAAATTTGATTCAACAACTCGTCGATTTGCTCTATTCTTTCCTAAAACTGGCAAAAAATCGTCCAAATCTCCGTTATTATATGTGTAAATATCGTTAATTATTTGCATTAATAGCAAAATCAACCATTGATGTTGGATTTGTGAGAGCAGATAGTACAAATCTTCCGAAAATCGACAGATTGATGGTCAAGAGATTCTTTGTGTATCGCTCTAAACAATATAAGTACAATTTCAATACTGTTATAATGAAGAACAGGTTACAAGTGTACTTGTCAAGATTGTCAAGCGGCAGAAGAGAGTTGCAAACATGCATTTTTGGTATGGTTGCACTTGCACCATCACAGTGAGGAACTATTTTGTACAGCAGTTGAATGCTATTGGATAGAATCCTATCTCTCAAAAGTGAAATAAACACTAAAAGTATTTACTTCAAGAGAAATGTTCAAAAGAAACATCAGGATCATGTGTCAAATACCAGTGTAGTACTGCAAGAATTTGTAAATGAACATAAAAAGAGAAAGATTGGCAGTTGTTCATTTGTCAAGCATGAAGAAAATTACTGGAGGAAAAATATATATACATTCACAGACACAGATTGTGACATATTTCTTAAAAAATTAAAGACCTCTTCAATGAAGAAAGAATAAAGTGCATAGAAAACTAAACCAGGAATCATCAATAGAGAAGTGCTCTTTAGTTCGAGCTTCGTTATGAAGAATAACAGCTTCCATGTGCTATGAAGCCATAACACATGATGTTTCTTTCGTTGGGAAGATTTTTGGTGGGATATGTTGCAGACACCTATAATGAAATGTGGATAAAAGTTGAAAGATAAGGATTTGGGTTGAAATTTGCAATATGTGACCTCTTCATTTTTTATTAATACCCTGTAATAGTCAGTTCAACAAACGGTATCCATAAAATTAGATTAATACAAAATTGTCATGCTCTTTTACTGAAGAAAATGCTAATTATCAAAGACAGAAAACTGTGAACAGTATGCTTAACTCAAGTATAGATGCAGATGTTTTGTGCTAAAGCGAAACTTATATACTTTTGTGTATTAAGTAATTTTGAGAACACTCAAAAGGTGACAATATTAGCTATAGGTACTTATTTATCAAATAGTGCCATTTTGGAAACTATACTAAATTTTTCCTAATACATATATGAAAGTATTACTTCATAATAAATCACTACTATTATTTGGACTTTTATTACCTGCGACCCTAAGGCAATATATGACAAATTAATAAATTTAATTTAACTCTATTCAAACCTATTTGTACTTTTGGAACATATATATTTGAGTAACAACAAACCTATAAAAAAATTTATCTTTTAAGGTGTAAGGGAAAAATAAAACACATGTACGAGTATTTCAAATTAAAAAATTTTGATTCAACTTAAACCTTTACAAGTCATTATTGTCAAATAAACATGCAACATTTTTTTAGTGAAGAACATAATGTCTAATGTAGTACAAAAATTTGTTATGTCATCTTTAGATGTTATGTATAAAGTACGTAAAAAAAATTCTTTATATTATTTATTTAATAAGAAGGGTCTTGTAAATTAGGAAGAGCAAAGGCTGACAACACAGCAATCACATTTAATATATTTGTATACGGCTTTAAAATGGATAACTTGCATATTCTTCGTAAGCTGTTTTGAAATTTACTTTCTTCTAGTAAGTTAATATCACTAATACTGCTTTCATATCCTGTATATATTAAGCTGACTAAACCATCAGGTAGTCACTCTAATAAATATTCAATAGTATTTGCTTTTTTATACTCGGGCCAAGTTAGTGCTCGTTAAATGACTTCATTGGGTTTTCATTTCTTTATAATTTCATTTCTTAGCAATCTATGATTACCCTTTTATACTTATGGTGAAACACTAGAAGTAACTTTTTTTATTGTGCTTTTGGTTAAAAGGTTTAATGAATAAATGTCATTATCATAATTTTCCTCACTTGGAAATAATAATTTTTAATAATGTCTGGCCAGATATATGTGGTTTGCAGCACTTTACTTCAGACAATTTATTGCGAGATGTTGCAGTTGATTGGTGGTGGGCAGCAGGTTTAATCAGTGAAGATATACTTAAAATCTTCCAGTTTTACCAAACTGGACCTATTTACTTCTATGGTGCTTTGGTATATGAATACTTGTGTTATTTTGTTGACATAATGTTGTTCTAGTTGACCGGTCACATTTTGATGTGGCTGAGCATGCACTGCTTTGTATTATGTTGCACAACTTTTACTGCCTTATCAATCTCGTTGTCAAGAGGAGAACAGGGTAGTACCTACACAATAGTTCTCATTAAGTAACCTCTGAAAGCAACAAATTTTAATTAGGTACTCAGTAAATTCAAGTAAAAGTTGTTTAGATAAATATATTCATTATTATGAAACTGGAATAGTTTGTATTACATACTTACTTTTTAAATAATATTCAATTACATCATGACATCATTATTCAATTGGATATAAGTACATATTCTTTTCTTTGAAACATCATCTAGTGTCAGTGTATAACTTAGATTAAATCAAAAAGGCGTGAATGGTCAAGTTTTCTCTACGTCTGGCGTTAAAATTTGGTTGGTCGGCTGCAGTCAGTTTTCATTCTAACTGAAAGATAAAAATTTAATTAATGATTTTACATACAACCTAAAAACTTCTATTTTGTTTAAGTTGAAACTGAAGTACCTACACAGATTGAGTTATTCATTTATAGTAAGTACTTACATTAATGTGATTTTCGCAAAAATACATTTGAGTTTCAGTAGATAGTTACAGGATTTCTTTAAGCGAGTGTTAATCAATTTTAAGCGAAAGTTATTTCGCATGTCTATATCACTGGGTACGGCTAATCCACAGCCACAGCTTTCCTGGAGTCTCTGAAGAGGTAATTCCTGTTCTATTGTCCCGTTCCATATACTACAGTTTTACTATATTTTGTGATATTTAATAAAAAGCATTGTTTTTGTGAGGTTATTTCGCCTCGGTGCACAGAGGGACACGCTCCATACAAGGGCGGTCATAAATAGTTAAAGTCCTGTTACTATCAATACATTGTATTATTTTAGTGACTTATAGTTGTAAAAGTGTTTTAGGAACATTAAAATGAAAGAAGTACATGTATTTACGGAATAAAAAACGTTTACTTCAGTAAAAAACAAATATAAACAATAACATACTTTTACCTAAATTTATCATGAACAAACACTTAAAAATTGGAATGTAAAACATATATTTTAAATAAAATAAGAGTCAAAACATTGATAACATTATTTAATTATAATAAAATAATAGAAATAAATAAATTAAAATTAATTAAATACAAAAAAAACAAAACAACTAACAAAATACAAATAAATTATTCTTATTCTAACAATATTAAACATGTAACAATTCTATTACACTTTGTGACAGAGTATTTTTCTTTTTAGGGGGAAGTTTCCGAAGACTTGTAATTAAATCTTGATTGGTAACTTCACGTGACATTTTTCGAGTGTGACTTCGTCTATAAATTTTGATATACTTATTTGTCGCTTCAGCAGCTTCTTCGGAAAGTTCTCCTATAGATAACAATGCATAACTTATAATATCTGATCCATGTACGAGCACCTTGTGGACAGAAGCAGGAAGACTATACCACGGATATTCCTCGACCAGGCTGTATGCTGTTTGTAATGCATAGTCTTTAAACTTGCATTCATTAATTTTATGTCCAGAAGATAACGTTTGTAATATTACACAACAACGATCTATGAGATCCTTATTCAAACCTGTAATTTCAGCAGATACAGCTGATTCCAAAAAAAACTTCCTGGCCGTGTTTCCGTCGTTAGACGTCCCGCTTCCACCACTACGCGGCTTGTCAACTATTAAACCTAATCGTTCCCTAAACTGGGACTGTACATATTGTTTTTTATTTGATAACAATTGTTTATCACTATCATAAAAAAATGGCAAGTTAGGCTACTTGCCATTTTTTTATGTCTAATCTATATAAAAGATGAATAAAATATTCGAAGAAACGTATCCAAGAATGTAGTGGTGATAATCCAAATTGGTATCTACTCTCTATTACAGGTTTTTGTAAACATTCGTCTATTTTATTCATCTCTTTAGGGGTAGCATTACATATATAACATCTGTAGAAGATAATGTAAACTTGATGTATGGTTCACATGTGTGACAGCCTTTATTATGTGGCCAATAGTACGTGTGCGAAGTCGCTTACAGTCTGACGTTCCTTTTTTTTTTTCTGTCTTGACAATTGACAATCTATCTATCGAAATGTGCTTACCGAAGAAGCTGAAATATAATTTATTGTAATTATTGTAATCAATGTTCATTGTGATTATTCTGGACAATTTATACGTGCTGCTTTATTGGGAATAATAAACGAGACGTATACAGCAGTGCTACATTTTTATTTCGCTGCCCATGCCAGTATCTGACCCCACTGCCTTAACAGGTTATGGGCCCAGGGACAAAGAGAATCCCCGAAAAGGAAAAGTAGATTACCTATCAGAAAGATTTGTAAAACGAATAACTGGTGGCAGGCAGCGGAATATTTGTGGCGGAGCGAAGGCGCCGGCTACATAGCACATTGCTTTGCGTTTTGGTGTGCTGATTCGACAAGATGTCGACAGCACGTGCTAGCGATAACTATGAAGAAAGGGTTACCCAGCAGCCTGTTATCAATGGAGGCCATGGCATGATTGTTGAGAAGCTTGGCGGCGTCGGCAACTACGCATCATGGAAATTTGTCATGAAAAATCTGCTGTTACTTGAAGGTTTGTGGGGCTGCGTTGAGGGCACTGACCCCGATATATCTAAAAATCAAAGAGCATTGGCACGAATATGTTTATCGCTAACTCCAATGATGTTTCAATACGTGCGGAGTGCGGCGACAGCAAAATGTGCTTGGGATAACCTCCAAAATACATTAGAGGACAAAGGGCTGTTCAGGCGAGTTGTTCTTCTTCGCAGACTTCATAGTACTCAGTTTGATAAGTTTTATTCCATGGCGGATTATGTAAATGAAATTATGTCCATAGTACATCAACTATCAGACATTGGACGCATTGTCGACGACAGTGAAATCGCCGAGGTCTTACTTATGGGTCTGCCTCAGGAGTATGATACAGTTGTGACGAATCTCGAGACTGCAAGTTTGGCTGGCACACTTACGAGTGAAGCGGTTCGCGCCCGACTTCTTCAGGAAGAATACCGCAAATCAAATATGAATACCACCACAGTAAATGGTGAGAATGGCTGTGCTTTTTATTCTAGCCGTAAACATGCTGATCATGCTGATCTAAAGAAGAAGCCACAGACAAAATGCCATTATTGTGGAAAACTTGGACATATGAAAGCTCGATGCTTTAAGCTGAAGCGAGACAAAAAGAAGGAGATTGACAAAATGGGGACTGCGACTGCGTTTTTGGCACGGAGTGTTGCTGCTGATTTTTATATTGATTCGGGAAGTTCATGTCACATGTGCAATCAGATGGACTTGATTACGAAATCAAAAGACTGCAACTACACGGTGTACACTGCAAATAATGAACAATTGAAATCAAACTGTGTTGGTGACATAACTTTGGAATGTGATAACATGACTGAAGATGGTGCACTGAAAAACTGCACTGCTTGCCTAGAGGGGAAGTTATCGGCCGTACCTTACCCGAAAGGTGAAGCCAAGCGTGCAAGTTCTCCACTTGAGCTCATACACTCAGATGTATGTGGTCCAATGCAAGAAACTAGCTGGGGAGGTGCGAGATACCTTGTAACATTTACAGACGACTTCACACGCAAAAGTTTTGGATACCTAATGAAATAAGGAGAGTATTGTACGGGTTCGAGCAGTGAAGATGATGTCATGTCTTCTGCTGGCGAGGCCGTTGGAGGGGAAGCTGCGACTCGTCCTGTGACCGTTGCTGTTCCACCTGGCCGCCCTACCCGATCCACTCGTAATGTACCACCACCAAGGTTTGCAGATTTTGATATGTCATCTCTTTTGGTACAACACAACAATTTCTCCTTGGATGAGCCATCAACCTATGAGGAGGCTATAAAAAGCCCGAACCATAAGCAATGGGAGGACGCGATGTTAAGTGAGTACAAGTCTCTTTTAGAGAATAATGTTTGGGAGTTAGTCGACAGACCCAGTAATGTAAATATTGTTGAATGTAAATGGGTATATAAAATTAAGCATGATGCATCTGGCAAATTTGATCGATTTAAGGCTAGATTAGTTGCCAGGGGATATTCACAGTGTGAGGGTCTCGATTATAATGACACATTTTCTCCTGTAGTACGTCACTCCACTATGCGTATTTTGTTCTCAATTGCTAATAATTTAGATTTAGATATTGACCATTTGGATGTTGCGACAGCATTCCTCCATGGTGATTTGAATGAGACTATCTATATGGAACAGCCAGTTGGTTTTTGTGAAAATAATAATAAGGTTTGCTTATTGCGAAAATGTATTTATGGTCTTAAGCAAGCGAGTAGAATGTGGAATTGTAAAATACATGGCTTATTATGTGATCATGGTTTTGTACAAAGTAAATGTGAACCTTGCGTTTATATTCGCAAATCTGGGACTGATTTAGTCATCATCGCATTGTATGTAGATGACTTCTATTTATTTTATGGCCCCAATAGCTCAATTAAGAAAGATATAATTACTGTTTTACAGAATAAATTTAATATTAAGAATTTGGGTCCCCTTAAGAGTTGTTTAGGGATAAATGTATTAAGAGATAAGTCAAAGGGTTTACTAAAACTTGATCAAAGTCAGTACATAAGAAAACTGTTGACTAGGTTTGGCATGAGTAATTGTAAAGCTGTATCAACACCTATGGAAGTTAATTGTAAGCTTCTAAAGTCTAGTAATGGTGAAAATTTACAAGACGAGATGTATAATTATAGGCAATTATTGGGATGCTTGATGTATCTGTCTGTATGCACGAGACCCGATATATCTTATGCTTGCAGTGTCTTAAGCCAGTTTAACAACTGCTTCGATAGAACTCATTGGTTAGCAGCGAAACGTATACTGCGTTATTTGGCTGGTACAATTCACTATAGTTTATGTTTTCATAAAAGTAGGGATTGGTCGTTGTTTGGCTATACTGACGCAGACTGGGCCAATGATTTAAATGATAGGAAGTCCTATACTGGTTATGTGGTTAAGTTAGGAAGTGATACTGTAAATTGGGAGTCTCGTAAGCAGAAGTGTGTAGCTCTTTCGAGCACTGAAGCCGAATATCTGGCGATCGGTGATGTTTGCAAAGATATTTCTTTTATCAAAAACTTGTTGTCTGAGCTCATACCTTATAGTTTGAATTGTATTATCTATAATGATAATCAGAGTGCTCAGAAACTATTACAATGTAAAGAACTCAGTCATAAAAGAACAAAACATATCGACTTGCGATATCACTATGTAAAAGACCTGATTAAGGAAAATGTTATTTGTGTTAGATACTTACCTACAGATAAAATGCTCGCAGATGTACTTACAAAACCACTGGGTAAATTAAAACATAATTGTTTTGTGGAGGCAATGAATATAAATTAATAATAGTTTTAACTACTGTCCTGTATTTATGTTTGTGTATGTTATAATTGACTTTGTGTACATTTATTGACATGTTTGTAGACTTATTTGTTTGTACACTATTTTAACACTGTGAACCATAAGGGGAAGTGTAGAAGATAATGTAAACTTGATGTATGGTTCACATGTGTGACAGCCTTTATTATGTGGCCAATAGTACGTGTGCGAAGTCGCTTACAGTCTGACGTTCCTTTTTTTTTTTCTGTCTTGACAATTGACAATCTATCTATCGAAATGTGCTTACCGAAGAAGCTGAAATATAATTTATTGTAATTATTGTAATCAATGTTCATTGTGATTATTCTGGACAATTTATACGTGCTGCTTTATTGGGAATAATAAACGAGACGTATACAGCAGTGCTACATTTTTATTTCGCTGCCCATGCCAGTATCTGACACCACTGCCTTAACAACATCTACTTGTAGATGTTTCACTTAAAGCACTAAAAATTTTACCATCTACCATTGAAAGCTGCAACTTATGAGAAACGACCAATTCACGATTGTCGATCTGAATAAAAGTAGGTTGCAAACTTTCAATTTTATCCTTAAAATAAGCTTCCTCTTGCAAAGACACTGCTGTGCTTTCTTTCAAAAATTGAAATCGAATAGGACGGCAGTACCTAGTGGAAGAGGGTCGAGGATTTTTCCATAAAATTTTACAATTATCTTCAGCTAATTTTACAATAATTTGAAGGGGTACATAAGATGTTACAAACAAACTACTATCTTCTAAAGTTGAATCTGAAAAAAATTGTTTGTATTCACTATGTCCAGTGCTGCCATCGAATCCCCATTTCCCAAGTAAAGAGATATTAGACAAACAATCATCAGGAATCTGATCTAAGACCTCTTTTTGAGATTCAAGGATTCGAGAAGCTGTGTGATCAAAAAGACTTTGTAATTCAACTTCAGCTGAAGACTCGGAAACAGTTATATTAGAAGGGTAACATCTCTGTTTCGCTTTAGTAATTTGTTGGTAACATGGTAATACATTAGGAGAAATCTTACTATTAACAAAGTTTTTAATTAATAAATACTGATGTTTTGTCAACTGAGCATCAGTCACAAGTGACAAGACATCATCAGTGCTAACTCTAGATATACACGAATCGAATGAACAGTCTGAAACATCAAGCAATGCACTCACAGTAGAATCATCAGACTTTGACAAATCAGCTACTCTCCGACGTTTAGTCCTTTTACTACATTGCGTAAAAGGTTTTCGAGGACGACCACGTGAATGACACGGCGACGTTTCAGACGGAGTACATTGCTTATTGTTTTTCACAAGTTGAATTTTTTCAATAACATTAAACCAATCGGAATTCTTATATAAAAGCTTGGTTTTATCCCTATTACATTTTTTCCAGAATCGAGCAATAGCTTTACATAAATTATTAACAATTTTCTCTAAATAATGAATATCAATGTTCTCAGCATCGTCGTTCAGAGTAGTCAACAAACTTTGTAGGACTTGACGACACTTTTCCGAGTCATTATCGGTATTGACAGTTAGCCATATTTCAAGAATATGCATTCTTGAAAACGAGCATATATATAAATTACCTAAAACAAAAAAAAAACGGTTAAAATTCAGTCACAAAACCTACACAAAGCACTAAGACTAAATAAACTAATTTCGTAGCAAATGCTACGAGATAATCTGGCAACCGTAGCACCCTTGTCATCGCCAAAAGGGCAGATAAGGGCAGCCAAGTTTTAATTTTCCTAAGATAAGAAAGTCTAAAGATTATGGTGCAATATACCTCCATAGTCGGAGCGAGTGGGAACATATTTAAAAGTTTATTCAAACTTTGAATATTAAAATATAATACTCCAAGAAAAGTCGCCTCGTAGCAATGACATACTAAAGAAAATATATACTAAGATACAATTAAAATAAAAATATTAATTATTACATACCCTGTTCTTGGATATCCATTTCAGAAAAAACTCACACAGCACTCACAGGTCCCGCAATGACAACAAATGACGTCACGCTTTTTAATGACTCACTGATAACAGTATTTACGATTGGCGATGCGCTCTCTTTGAATGCACAATAGATAATGAAGGCGCACTCTAATTACTGACCTATTTATAGTTTCAGAAGGTACCGCAACTATCCAATGTAACGACAAGGAATAAAATGTAAAACAAGAAAGCAGGTTTTTAAGATTTATGACCTATGGATGTCCCACAGTGCGGTGCTTTGTTTACTATAAGACTGACGTCATTTGATGTATGCCACAGATAATCAACAGACTATCATGGCTGACCGTGTTTTCGGTCCAAAATTGAAAATCTTAATTTAAAATAGATTTTTTGCACTTTTTAGGCATCGAAAAAAATTATATTCATGTGCTATGGTCTAATACAACAATTATGAACATTTTAAGCCCTACTTTAAAAAAGGGTCAACTAGCCTATTCCATTGTTTTATTAGAGGTTACTAAAATTTTACTTACAAAAGCCCTCTAATTACCTATTTCAAAAGAAATCTTATAACTTACACTGCTAGCTGCAGTAAGCGACCAACCAACCTGGTGGTCAATCTATTTTAAATAGGGCATTAGAAGCCATCTTTGTACATATTGATGCTTAAATTCCACACTTGAATATGTTCCCCAGAATGAAAATATTCAATTTAATTTCAATCAGTCTTGGAACATATTAAATTAAGCAAGCTAAGTCATATTTTGGGGAACATATTCAAGAAAATGATCCACTGACTGTCAACTCGGTTGTCAAAGTGTAGATACGATTGAGTTTATTTCGAAATTATCAGAATCAACATTAGTATTAATAGTGTTTTTGTGTTACCTTTGGCTTATTTGTGAAGTACTTCTGCCTGTGTAAGTTTTTTGTGTGTTTATTTCCTCCTAGGTGAGATCGACGACTATGTCGTCGGTCTCACCCGAACCGCCTGACCCTGACCCGGACTTGATGCCGCAAACCATCAGTGAGGAAATAGTTTTTTCCAACGATGTCCAATGTGACTCCCGTACTAGTCGAAAAAGATCAATTATAGAAGACACGTCTGCTATTCCTACTAAAGTAAATTCATCCGGTAATAACCCATCTCAGTCAATACAGCATGTATATACACACCCAAGTTTGACTGATGTTAAGAAATACTCCAACCTAGATAAAGGTCCTTTTTGGTACATGTTTCCCGGACAGAACCGCATCCCAAGGCTGGAACCACAATCAATCCTATTCTCTTTGGAAAATTACTAGTTACTGGAAATGTCAAAGATATTGTCAAACAAGGAATTAAAAATGTTGGTAGAAATCGCATTTCAGTACAATTCACAAATGGGGATGATGCCAATGCCTTCATTTCTAATCCGATCCTGGCTTCCAAGAAATTTTCTGCCATTATCCCTTCATTCAATATCACTCGCATGGGAGTTGTTCGTGGTGTCCCAACTGAGTGGTCCATGGAAGAATTTGTTAATTCTGTAGAAATACCAGAAGGTTGTGGTCATATTCTTAAGGCAAGAAGACTCAACAGAAAAACATTTAAAGATGGGGCTCCAGAGTGGATCCCAACGCGCACAGTAGTAATTACTTTTAGCGGTCAAATTCTTCCATTAAATTTTTTTTGTTTTTATTCAGCACTTACAGTTGAACTATATGAACTCCCAACTATTCAGTGCAATAACTGTTGTCGGTTTGGACATGTTAAAGATAAATGCCGTTCCCAACCTAGATGTTACCGTTGCTCCAAGTCTCATCAAGGCATGGATTGCTCTGTCTCTGAAGAGTCAGCAACATGCATTTTCTGCTCAGGAAGACACTTCGCAACCAACAGAGCTTGTCCAGCCAGAGCACACCAGACAAAAATCAATTAAAACTACAATGTCACAACACAATAAGTCATATGCTGAAGCTGCCGCACTTTTCCCTCCAGTTCGTCAATCTTATTCAAATATAGTTAGGGAATCACTTCTAAATAACACTCCCCCTGTTCAATCTCTTTCCCCTGTTAGTACACCTCTCCATCCTCCTTACTCCCCTGTCACTCCCCGTGGTCCACAGTATCATCCATCTTGTACACAAGTCACTCCTAAACGTAGCACTCATTTAGAAAATAAAGGTTATGACAGAGATTTTCACAATTCATTAACAAACCATTATAATCCCCTAGAACCCAATAATGGGGTAATGTTTAGGTCACAATCCCCTACAACTACAAATCCTCATATATCTCCCCAATCTGTACATTATTTAGACTCCTTATTAACAACCATTCTGAAAATTATGGACAAGTTAAATGACATCTCTCCACCGCCCAACGTTGCTCACAAACTCAATCAATTAATGGAGATTATTTATAAAATTCCATCTAATACAATGGAATGCACGTAGCATTCGCCCTAAAAAACATGACATTCTTGAAATGATAAATAGATTCAGACCTGCTGTTTTTGTTATTTCTGAGACATGGCTTTCCCCTGGATCTCATTTTAGAGTTCCAGGGTATGTCTGTCTTCGGGATGACAGAGATGACGGGTATGCTGGCTCAGCTATCTTAATAAATAGGAACTCAACTTTTTCACGCATCCCTCTCCCAAATATTCCAGTGGGTATTAATGCTGTTGCAGCAAAAGTTTCCAATTTAATGATTTTATCTATTTACATTCCCGATCCCAATATAATTTCTATTTCTGACTTACATTGTCTCTTTTCCAATTTATCCCGCCCATTTATAATAATGGGGGATTTTAACCTCTCCCATATTATCTGGGGTGGCTCCCATTACGACCCTTTAGCTTGTGAATTAGTAGACCTAATGGACACAATGAATATTTGTCTATTGAATGATGGTTCCCCAACCAGATGTACTGCTCCAAATGCTAACGCAAGTGCAGTGGACCTCACAATGTGCTCGACTGATCTGTTTTCCAGATTTTCCTGGAGTGTTCTTCCTGAAACATATGGCAGTGATCATTATGTGATTTCAGCTTCACTATCCATCCCATCAGCAGAACGTAGATCTGTACCTCCATTACTGAAATACAAACTCAGTGGAGCCAATTGGGATTCTTATTCTACAGATTCCGACATTAATATATTATCTATACCTAAAGATAACTCCAACAGTCTGCAAGAACAATATGACCTATTTATTTCCTCATTAGAAAAAGCAGCCAATCAAAATATCCCATTAAAAAAAGATAAGGTAGGCGGTAAAGTCTCTCCACCTTGGTGGGAGTCTGAATGCACTAAGATGCAAAAGCGCCGCAAAGAGGCTGAGTCAAAGTACTGCAATGCCATGTCAGTTGAAAACTACATAAATTTAAAAAAAGTAACAGCCATTACAAAACGTTTTTAAAAAAAAAAGAAAAAGTTAGCATGGGTAAATCTATGTGAAAGCCTATCCCCCCGTACTCCAGCTACGATTATATGGAGATTCCTCAAACGGTTTAGGGGCTGCTTTTCTGCTCCATCAGAATCAAATGATTATAGTATCTGGGTTGAGGATTTCTTACATAGGTTGGCCCCATCCGATATTCCAAATATTGACTGCTTTCCAACTCCATTCCCTACAACATTCCCTCATCATCCTTTTAACAATCCCTTTACAATGGCAGAACTCATTTCGGTTCTGGAACAATTAAAAGATTCCTCCCCTGGTTTGGATGGTATTCCATACTCCTTTATTTCAAATGCTGGGGATTTTACTAAACAAATGTTTTTGGAACTCCTAAATAAATGTTATGATTCAGGAAATGTTCCTAGGTCCTGGAAGAATCAACTGATAATTCCCATTTTAAAACCAGGAAAAGACCCCTCTAAAGCAGAATCTTATAGACCAATAGCTTTATCCTCTACGCTATGTAAAATTATGGAACACCTACTTAAAAGAAGATTGGTCTGGTATGTGGAGAGTAAAAACATCTTTAGCACCACCCAATTTGGCTTTAGGAGAGGAATGAGCACCATGGATAATTTAGCTATTCTGTCCACTGACATCAGGACTGCTCTATCTAAAAACCAATTTCTTGTCGGGGTATTTCTAGATATTTCCTCAGCTTACGACAATGTGATTCTTCCGGTGCTCAGGCAGAAAATGCAGCAGCTGAGTATCCCTGAGAGGCTTACACATTTTATATGCAATCTACTTATGAATAGATCAATTCAAGTTCGTACCCATGGTGATCTTTCCTCTCCAAGACAGATATGGAAAGGACTTCCACAAGGATCAGTATTGAGCCCAACTCTGTACAATATTTACACCTGTGATTTGGACAAATGTGTGGACTCTTTCTGTAACATTCTACAATACGCTGATGACATTGTCCTGTACACTGCTTCATACTCTTTAGAAGATGCAGCTAAAAAACTCAACCAGGCCTAATTTTATTTGAAAGACTGGCTGCTCAACCATGGTCTCAGCATATCAGTCGACAAAAGTAGCACAGTTATCTTTACCAGAAAAAGATCCTTCCCAAATATTGTTATCAAATTTTGTGATCAGCCAATTCCAAGTAGTACACAATTTAAATTTTTAGGCGCTATTTTAGATAAAACCCTATCCTTTAAACCCCATCTAAATTACATAAAAAATAAAGCTGAAAAATCCCTTAATATTTTACGTTGTCTATCAGGAGTTTGGTGGGGAGCTCATCCTCGTGCACAGAAACTTCTGTACAATGCCATAGTACGTAGTCTCTTTGAGTATGGATCCCTAATTTTAGAGCCCTGCAACAAAGAAGCCTCACTAGCTGTTAATAGAGTTCAATTTAAAGCATTACGCTTGATACTTGGAGCAATGAAATCGTCTCCTACCAATGCTCTACAAGTTGAAGCTGTCGATCCACCACTAAGCCTGGGAAGAAAATTTCTCTCTGACACATATTTTTTTAAGGCCTTTCAAAATTTTAATCACCCCTTGATTCCCAAATTAAAACAATTGAACTCTGTAATCCCCCAAAACACTTACTAGTCCAATAAAGATTATCCAAACCTAATAAAAAGTCTTCATAAATTATTTAAATTAAATTATAATTTTCACCAAATTAATTCTCAAATTTTAACAACAGTTTCTTTTGAAGCCCTTTTATATAAACCAAAAGTTTTTTTAGATTTAGGTATTAATAAGTATTCTTCTGGTGCCAATGCCTTACTTCTGGAGAAAATTGACAGTAATTGGAGGGACTGGCAAGTTCTTTTTACAGATGCTTCTAAGTCATGTGATGGTGTCGGTGCTGCTGTTTTCTTCCCAAAGCATAACATATTTTTAAATTTTAAATGTCCACCCTTAACTTCTATATTTACTGGTGAAACAGTGGCAGTATATGAGGCTATCAAATTCATTCACTCCCATAGGTTCAAAAAATCAATTATTTTTACAGACTCCCTTAGTTGCCTCAAGGCACTATCCTCCAACCTCTTTTCCAAAAACATCAGATCCCCTCTTATTTTACTAACTAAACAGCTGTTGCTTGATTGCCACGAGAATAACCTTTCTATCACTCTAGCTTGGATCCCTAGCCACTCAGGTATAGATGGTAATGATGCTGTTGATGCTGCTGCCAAGGATGCGGTTCTGACTGGCTGCAACGATCACTTTAAAATCTATTTACACGACCTTTGTCCATTGGCTAGAGTAGACCTTATGGCGGATTGGAAAAAATGTTGGGATATATCTAAAACGTCCAAGGGTAAATATTACAGTGACATCCAACCTGACATACCTCCGTAACCTTGGTTTTTCCATTACCCTTCTACTGACAAACGCGCTACCTCGATCATAAGCAGATTAAGACTTGGACACTCGTGCACTCCTCTCCATCTTTATAAAATTCATATTCGGGACTCTCCCTTATGTGATTGTGGCACTGAGGAAGGATCTACTGACCATATTCTGTTCAACTGTCCACGAAATCCATATTCCCTATATGATGTATTAACTCCCTTTATTCCTCGCCCTATAAATGTCAAGTCTCTTTTAGCTATGTTAAATTACCCCATTATGAAAATCCTTTGTAAATATATCTCCACTTGCGACATCAAACTATAACCGTACTGTGCTTTATGTATAGTGTATGTATGCTATCTTTGTGTTCTGTGTTGTGATGTTTTGTTTTGTCCCTTTTCCAGGTAACCCAAAACAAATTCTTTGACACATTTGGCCACCTTGGAAACAAATAAACTCTAAAAGCAGTATTTTAATCTGAAACTGGAGATTGGCAGTAATGGTTGCTGACCGCGACCAATAGGCTAGTTGACCCTTTTTTAAAGTAGGGCTTAAAATGTTCATAATTGTTGTATTAGACCATAGCACATGAATATTATTTTTTTCGATGGCTAAAAAGTGCAAAAAATCTATTTTAAATTAAGATTTTCAATTTTGGACCGAAAACACGGTCAGCCATCATAGTCTGTTGATTATCTGTGGCATACATCAAATGACGTCAGTCTTATAGTAAACAAAGCACCGAGGCGAAATAACCTCAGAAAAACAATGCTTTCTATTAAATATCTAGTAATACTATTATCTATAATATCTATAATAATCTATAAATAGCTATTAATACAAATAATTTACGATATTTACACATATAATAAATAGTTTTAGGAAAGAATAGTGCAAATCGACGAGTTGTTGAATCAAATTTGTCATTTCTTTGTTTACTATATGAGTGACGTCACGGCCCTGACCACAGGATATCAAAGCGTTTACGGCGTGAGATAAAAAAAGATTATTTCTAGCATTTTCAAATTAAAATTTTACAGTAATCATTCATTGTTATTTATTAAAATCGGTATATTGTGGAACCTTATGCCAAATACTGTTAGAAATAAACAATATTTTAATAAATTTTGATATGAGTCAACTACCCTATTGCCATAAAATATAAGAAGTTGGTTTTTTTTTTTTTTTTTTTCTTTTATTTTAAAAGGGTTTTGTCACATTGTGACCATGTCACCCCCATAGTTACACACACTTATCTACCTACGTTTAATACATTTTTCCACTAGTTTGTATAGCATCTTGGCTTGTACTGCTAGAGGAAAGGCAAGAATACTATTATACCAACCTACATTATAGCAATTTATATTATATCTATTCAAGTATTGGTGTCTTTCGGCCTCGATCCGTACACACTCCATTAATATGTGGCACGCATCTTCTAATTGATCGCATTCAGTGCAATTGGGTGACTGTATTTTTTTCATTAAAAACCCGAAACTATTCAATGGAATATGCCCCGATCGAAGCCTAAGCGCCGTAGTAATGTCATACCTGCTCATATCGGCTTCATCTATCCATGACTGTCTTGAAAAGGTAGGTTGGATGGTTTTATACCATATTCCTTTATGCAAGGACCTTTCATCAAAGTATACCTTCCAAATGTCATTAGATTGTTTGTTGATTATATATAGTCGCTCCGTGAACGTTGGTAAATGCTTAAAGGGAATGCCATCATCTATTGCTTCCTTCGCTAACTGATCTACTACTTCGTTACCATGTATTCCGATATGAGCAGGTATCCACTGTAACACAATGCTTATATTTGCCTTCCGGAGATTTAGTGCTCTCTTGATAATTTCGTAGGCTATCGGTGCGCCTCGAAAATTCGAGGTGCATCGAGCCAGATGTTGGAGTGCACTTTTCGAATCTGTAAGAATTACAAACTTACTGGTACATTTTTCTAATGTTAATATATATGTCATAGCTTCATCAATTGCTATCAGTTCGGCTGTCATTATAGACACATTTGCAGCTATTTTAAGTTTTTTCGAAACTCTTAACTGTGGATCGAAAAAAGCAGCTCCTACCCTGCCTTCATTTTTCGATCCATCTGTAAATATCTTGTACGAATGTTTGTATTCATTATTTATCAACTCATCACAATGTTTCCTTAGTTTTGTTACATTATAAACACGCTTAGCACTATTTATTGCATCTAAATGACTTTTAATTACAACTGACAAATCCACATTGCTGACCCAAGTGTCCATGGAAAACATTTCTAGTAACTGACTATTGTGTACATCCACCTCACTTAGTATTTCGTGCAAACTTACTAAAAGAGGTTTCTTCTTTTTCCTCCAATAAAAGTTTTTACACAGCTCACTGAGTTCATTTAAATAATT
Organism: Schoenobius gigantellus; assembly: GCA_963935595.1. NCBI lineage: Eukaryota > Metazoa > Arthropoda > Insecta > Lepidoptera > Crambidae > Schoenobius > Schoenobius gigantellus. Next base: position 67,781,558 of record OZ012540.1, on the reverse strand, counting down.
CATCAAATAATTATCTGTAAAAGATTTACTTCTCAAGTAAAACTTTCCAGCAAGGTAATATCGACGCACATGTAATGGTTGGATCTTCAATTCATGTTCCATCACATGAATGGGCGTACTTTTTATATAACCACCTATTAACCGCAAAGCTTGGTTTTGTAATTTATCTAATTTATTTAAGTGAGTTTTGCAACTATTGTCATAGAGAAAACAACTGTAGTCTATTCTGCTACGTATAATAGATATATATAACCGCCTGAGATGTTTCGGGTGTATGCCCCATTTTGGTCCTGTTAGGACTTTAAAAATATTTAGGTACTTCGTAGCTTTTTGTGTTATTTCGTTTATGTGTTTGGACCACCTAAGTCCTCGATCCAACCACAAACCTAAGTATTTGAAATTATCTACTAATTCTAAATTATAATTATTTATATGGAGTCTAACGTCTTCTTTTCTGAAACTCTTGCTGAAAATACATATTTTACTTTTGGATGCCGAAATTTCTAGACCTAAGTTTAAAAGTAAATAGTAGATAGCATCTATGGCGCTTTGTAATTTATTAATACTTTCACTTAAGCGCGAGTCAGTGACAAACAATACAAAATCATCTGCATATTGCGAGATAATTACGTTTGTGATGGATTTGCAAATATGCGAAGTAACAACATTGAATAAAAGCGGAGACAAAGGGTCACTGTCGCCCCGCCCGCCACCGACGACGTCCGAATGGGGGGTGTAAGTAACACATATACCCAGAGACACATCATACACAGAGAGAAGGATGAGAGAGTAGTTAGATAGCTAGGTATATGCATTACCATCATCCGGCGTGACGGGCGGACGGGACGAAAGTATTCTATGTATGGCAGGTTTAATTAAGTTACAATACAAATCTCATACCTGAGTTATCTTCTATCTTTGTCTCATTTATATCTGCTTCGCATTTAGATACATCTGCACCTGAGATATGAGCATCCCATGTATATCTAATTTCCACTGGATTGTACCGTTCACCTCCTGTGGGTTAAATTTAACTATTAACTAAATACCTTATCATCAAGTAGTTTCAACTTCTTATCGTTGGTATTCAACGCTAGCAGCCTACGCTGCACAACACAAACACACTTGATTTCCCATCATGTACTACTAAACACCTTGGAGGTACTGCAGACCCGGTGACCAACAACCATCACCGCGGCTCTACCAACCTTAATAGACCCAGAGCTTCTTCTCTGGACGTCTCCAGTCGTCTGGGCCTGGAACACTGATTACACCAGGCCTTTCTTGGCGGATCCCGGGCCATTTATTCTGGAGGCCCGGGGCTCGGCTTGTTGCCAGGACCTTACGTCCCGGAACCTCACCTACCCGATCACCTTCTTGGATCCCGGGCCATTTATTCTGGAGGCCCGGGCTCGGCTTGTTGCCAGGACCTTACGTCCCGGAACATCGCCTACCCGATCACTTTCTTGGATCCCGGGCCATTTATTCTGGAGGCCCGGACTCGGCTTGTTGCCAGGACCTCACGTCCCGGCAACCTCGCCTAACCGTGAACTTAGGGGGAAACCAAGTTACACTTATAACAATGAATCACACACATTACTGATCTTCTAACTACAAGATATGCAAGATACTTAGAATTATATCGACGGCACTTCAGGACTCAGCTTCAGCCACAGCAAACTTTATATTTCACTTTTACATCGAAAACTTTATTCTATTTACAAACTTATTTTGCCATAGACTAAAGAATCGCTATTAGCCTTATCTTAACTATGATTGGTTGAAGCGTGCGTCACTAGTGTTGCTATTTTATTATTGTCTATTCGCGACCTTCGCGACACTCCCGACGCAAGGAAGAAGAATAGCAACCAGGTTACTTGTGCATTCTTTTGTCGAGAGCTCTTACAGCAGCATCTCGACGAGGAGTTCTATCATCAGAACAATCTACCGGTCCAATTGTTTGACCTTCATAATCAGGATCATTGTCTGAACCTTCTAGTTTATCATTATCATCTGAATTTCCACCTTTTCTTTTTCCACCCTTTCAATTAGATTTATGCCTTGATTTGGAGGTGGCAATTGAAATGTATTACTGGAATCATCAATCTTTGAAGCTTCCTTCTGCACATCACGGCAATTTTCTTCACCTTCTTCTATCTCTAGTGGATAGAGATGAGCAATAGATCTGGTAAACACATTATTATCCACTTGAAGTTTAGCAATACGACAGAATCCATCAGTTGCTCTGATTAATTAGGACTATTTTGCGTACCTTCCATATTGTTCTATTTTTGTTGTCATCTTTAATTTGAACGATCTGTCCTATGGCTGGTAGTAACTTTGATGTCACTGTTGGTTCTCTGGGTGAGTGCCAATATCTTTTACGTAGGCTTGGTAAATATCTGTTTGAGAACATTTGTTTAAACTCTTCTAATATTGTGAGTGCTCGTTTCCAGCCTCTGACAATTTACACAAATGCATTTTCGTAAGGAAATCGGAAGGCTTCAGTACGTGTTCTATTTCTGTATCCACACTGGTAAGTGGTCTCATGTTTATAACTGCTTCTATTTCCTTGATTATAGTAACTAACTGATTGTATCTTAGTAGATGTTTCTGAAAGGTTCTTTTAATACCGTTTTTACGATTCCAATCAGACGTTCATAAAATCCTCCAAACCAGGGGCCAACTGAGGAATGAATTTCCACTTTATTTTCTTATCTATAATGCAATATTCACTATCTAGTATTTCGGACATTAGGTTAAGTGTTGTGCATTATCTGATGTGATTAAGATTATCTATGTGATTAAGGTTCTTCTGCATGACATGAATCTTCTTAATGCTAGCAAGCCATCTTTTGCCGTCAGATTTTGAACAACCTCATGATGAATCGCCCTTACGGCCAAACACATAAATAGGGAAATCCATCTCTTACAATGTCTGTTCTCCATTATTAATTAGTACTCGAAAGTATTTGAATCTTATTTTCTGTCTCTGTTTCTAAATTTCTATTGTGTTGTCCTTCACACATAGTTTCTTCCTTGTCTTTGTCCTTATCATGTTGGATTTCAGAAATAGCACCTAAATTATTTTTCGGGGTTGTATCTTTCTAAGCGTGTTCGGTCAGAACCTCTCCCGACAAAAAGGAAGAAGCAGATGAAGCAATATTGGGTGGCCATAACGCTGGGTCTTCATTAAGAAAGTCTGGCCCTATTAACCATCTTTGCTTTTCTTCAATTGAACTCATTATTCTTGTAGCTAAAAACATCTGCTGGATTAAGCGCAGAGGGAACAATTATGTTATTTCTAATTCTTTATTCCTTTTAATTTCTTCAACTCTTCTAGAAACAAGTGGTCTTCTACCACCATTCAAAAACAGTCTCACTATCAATCCAAAGAATTTGTCTACTCATAGTACCCATAAAATATTTTAGTGTAAAATTTATCAAACATGTAATATTTAGGACTGCCATCAGCTCAATCGAGGAATCTTTATACTGTTCTGGTCTTTCAATGGAACTAATCTGAATTTTCCAATAAGGAACTGTAAAAACATGGAATACAGGACAATCAAAATTTCCTTTTAGGAAATATCTATCAATTTGTATATATTTCTTATATCATTGATCTTTGTTTTTAATTTCTTTCCATTTCTCAGACTTTTTTTTTACTATTTAGAAAGGTACTATGAATGAATCAACATGGATCATACACTGACGCTATCACTTTTAATATACATATTTTTGTGTTTATTTTCATCTGGAGTATAGTGATTCCTTTAGCATTTACATCAGTTAAGTTGTGGTCTCCGGTTTCTGTATACTAACAGTTTCGTTAATTCTCGTAGGGCACAGTGCTCTATTATGATATCCATTTTCACAATGGCGGCATTTCTTCTTAGTGTCACCACTCTGAAAAACATGTCTTCGTCAAAGACAGTTGTAACAGCGGCCTCGTAGTCTAGCTTTTCTTTCAAGTATGGTTTTAAGTTTGTTACATTCATCGTTATTGTGGCCTCCGTCACAAAATATGCATGTAGGTTTTTTATTCTCTTCATTGCAGGTATGCCTTTTAATCTCTTTTCTTTATTCAAAATTTTTCCTGACTTTCATATCGTCGCTTCCGCTGGTTTATGATTTTTCTTCCTGTGTTATTGTCGTTTTTCTCAAGTCTGTATTCTTTTCTTCTCTTTAATTTTGTTTCTTGTTTCTTTTTAAATAAAAATTGTGACAGAAATTACTATTTTAAATAATGTATTATACTTAGATATTGACATAGTTGAATTGTATTTTTTTTATTATTGACATAAGGATTTTTTTATTGTAGTGAATAGAAAATTTAAGTATTACTTATTGATAAATGTATAACGTCTTTCAGAATGTTAGTGCAACGAAATAATTATAATACCTAAAAATAGTTGACGAAATATTTGCACATTGTTGTCAATAGGATATGTCGGAGCAACAGAATGTACTACCAACTATTATTGTACCATATTCTAGCAAATAAAATTATTCTATTCTATTCTATTCTTGATTGATTTCCATTTCTAATTCTAGTTTTAAATCTTCCTTGGCTTGATTTGGTTTGTTGAAGGTCACGCACATGAAGTGTTTCCACAGTGCATGGTTCTGAAAGCTCAGAACATTTTCTGAATGCAATAGGCTAGATGACTAAAAAATTTTCTTGCTTTAATAGAAGCTCATTCATATAATAAACAGAAAGAAAAAATCGGTTTTCGAATAACTATAAAAACAACCAAGATATAAGGTATTAAAGATTTTTCTCCATCTCTTTCTAGCAAAACGGCAATTTACAAGGAGTTTATATGGCCGTACTCAACTATGACGTCACGGTTGATGTCGGATCTCTCTTTCTAATCGCTTTCAAATTAACAACTTAAAATGCTTGTATCTAATGTATTTCTAAGCCGATTTTAATTCTGATTTCACAGGACTGCATCTTTTTCCACGGTATTTTAATATTTAATGACGAGACGTAAAAATTAGAATTCAGTCATCATCCCAATTCTATCAGCATCTTCTTTAGCTGTAATCATTGTATCCAACTGTTTTCTTATTTCTTCTATAGCATCAGTACTTGTTCTAATTTTAATCTCATAAATCAAATCTGAAGGGAACTTTTCCATAATGAGAAATCTAAGGTGATTGTGATTAATATCTTCTCCTAAAGTTTCCAATATCCGAAGATGTCTTTCCAAATCGTCGAAGACTTTCCTACAATTGGTTATGTTATTATCAGCGGATTCTATTTTATATAATGCTGAGTAGTGTGCATCAATGAGATGTTTCACCTTGCCATATCTTTCCCAAAGGGTGTTTAGGGCAATAAGATAGTTTTTATCGGTATTGCATTCTTAGGTTCTCCAATTAGTGAAGCTTTTAAATAAAGAAGTTTATTTACATCTGAGATGTTTTTACTATGTACACTCGATTTGAACCTATCAAAGAATGAGTGCCAGTTGAGAATATCCCCATTAAAGGTAGGTAATGCTACCTTTGAGGATCTCCCCTCCGGATGTCTGGTCGAACAGACGTGTCCACAGAAGCTCCTTGTTAATTTAATTTGCATTTGTTTTAAAATTTGTCATCGAATAAATACGCAAGAGTACCAGGACCGCAGCGGCCGCGCAGAGGTAGACACTGTAACAGGAAAAAGATCGCCCGCAAGTGAGTGTGATACGTATATTAATTCAAACACCGTCTTCGTACACGGCTGCTCCCTTCTACTGCATCGCTCGACGTTGATTGGCTCGCCCCGCCTCCTGCGCAGAAGCAGGATCACACGGTGTTCCGTCTCGCTCACTTCAGGTGTCTCACGCACGCACCGCTGCTAATTGCCGTCGGAACATTTAGGCCTACAGCGCATCTTTTAGGCCTACGATCGTATCTACAAATTGACAAAATGCTAAGGTCACCTGCCGATAAACAAAACAGTACATACGGATCGGCCCCTAATCTTCTCCAAAATGAAAATGATACGAGTCCCTTAGAAAATATCGCATTGCGTTCCTCAAAAAGACGACGCCGCTGCGACTGTCAATCTGAGTCAATTACAGGTGAAACAAAACTCGACATATTTATTAATTCGTTAACGTCGTGGAAGCAAGATACGGACGCAAAGTTGGTGGGTATTTTAGATGCCATGAATGATATTAAAAAGCTTAGTTCCGACCTTCTTGCATCCAACTCCGAAATAGAAAAATCTATTGAATACTTATCAGGTAAGTACGATGAGATCACTGGCGAACTAAGAAACCTTCACTCACTATACAAAAATCACGACGACCGCTTGTTGAGGGTGGAGAACGTCGCGGAAGAAGTCGAACGATTCTCCCGCTCCAGCTCGCTAGAGATTCGTAACTTACCTGTGAAACTGCCGTTATCTCAGGACGACCAAATAAGCATCGCCCGTCGGATCTTCTCAGAGCTTTCTACTGAAGTTTTACTATCAGATATTTACGACATCCGTAGCCTCCCATCAAAGCATGACAATAGATCAATAATCATAACCCTTAACTCGGTCATTTTGAAAAACCGCATCATAAAAGCATTTAAGGAATACAACAGAATGAACCCAAACGGCAAGCTTAACTCAAAAGTATTAGGGTCTGAATACCCTGGCCAACTGCTTTACATCGCGGAAAGCCTGACCGTTCGCACTCGTAGGCTTTTTTACCTTGCCCGCGAGTTCGCTAAAGCCGAAAATTATAAACATTGCTGGACGGCTAATGGGAGGGTTCTTCTCCGTAAAGAAGATAATGGGAAACTCGTTGTCCTCTCCAGTGAATCCCAATTGTTAGAGCTTAAGTCAAAAAACTAAAGCAAATTAATTTACATTATTTTATTACTTTCTTTGTTTATTTTATACTTATACTCATTTTTAAATTAAATAACATACGCACTTACACTATCGCACAATCACACAAAACACTCCACATTAATACATATCTTTTTCCTACAACACCACTCGTTACAAACACTAAACTTGCAATTATTCTGGTTAACCTTGATTTGTCGGAATGTTACAAGTTTATGCACAACAGCCCTGTGTTTATTTACCCGTTATACATGTTTCATTTGTTTATTTTACTGTATTTTTTTATTAACAATATGTTTGCTCTGATCATAAAACACACATTTTCCGTAGACCTAATATGCCACGATGTATACTTTACTTTAGTTGCTTTCATTCTGATCTTGCATCTCTCAGTTTTCCCCTATTATCACAGTACTTTACATATTACTTCACATACGAGTATATGTACTAATATGGAGGCTGCATTAAGTGCAGGCCCGATTTTTAACTTGACACCTTTTATCTTAAAAATTAACAGTTGCGTCTGACATCGATCTTATAAATAATATCGATAATTTTAATGTTAGTGCCGCCTCTTCTTGTGACCCACAAGAAGTACGAAGTGCTCTCGCTATTAACAATATGCTGACTGTAAAGCCACTTTATATATTTAATCAAAACATCCGTAGCATATCGGCCAACTTTAACAATTTTTCAACCTTGTTACAAAGCACAAATATAGTCCCAGATTTTATTATATTGACAGAATGTTGGCTAAATAGCGAGCCGGTTATTCCCAATCTCCATGGCTTTTTTTCCTATTCTTCGTCATGCCCCGTAAATCAAAACGACGGCGTCATTATTTATTATAATTCTTTAATATCCAGCGTGTCTATTTCAGAACCAAACATTACAGAGGCCAGTTGTATTCTCTTAGAAATTCAACAAGACACCGCAATCTTGGCAATCTACCGCCCTTGTGCCTTCCGTAATCCCCTTAACTTTATCAATTCACTAAACTTAACCTTAACTTCATTAAATAAATTTAAAAATATAATCATTACGGGCGATCTCAATATAAATATATCCCCTGCCAATCCAGATCCCAACGCCGAAGAGTACTTGAATATGCTAGCTTTTCATGGCCTCCTCCCTGCCCATACTCTCCCTACGCGAAATTTAGCTTGTCTCGACCATGTTATTCTCAAAACCTTACTCCCGGCTCAATGTCTTGTAATTCAGTCCTCCATTACAGATCATGAAACTGTCTTGCTCGCTATTCATATGAAGAGACCCATGCACGTATCTCCCTCGGCAAAAAAAAGAATTAACTACCCCGACCTTTTGGAGACCTTAAAAAAAGTCGACTTTTCCACGGTTCTGGAACTTACTGATCCAAACTTGGCAACCAATCTTTTTATTGACTTATTGCAGGCAGCAATAGACCGGCACTCAAAGTGCGAGCAACTGCCCCGCCGTCGAAGGATCCTCAAGCCATGGATAACCCCTGGGTTATTAAGATGTATCCGAAACAGGGACGGCATGCATAAAAAACTTAAAAAAGACCCGGATAATGACATTTTGAGGAAAACGTATTGTCGTTATCGTAACCACTGCAACTCACTTTTAAGAAAGATTAAGATGACGTATGACAGAGAAGAAATAAATAAAGCTGGGAAAAATAGCAAAAGATTGTGGAATGCTATTAGAGATGCCACCAATATGAAAAAACAGCGTTCCGACTGCAGCGATCTCCTCACGTCTATGCCTACTCCTTCCCAATCCCTAAATCACATGAACGCTTTTTTTGCCGGTGCTGGAAAATCTCTTGCCGAAGTGATATTTCGCAACTCACCCCCCACTAACTCACTCCCTCAACGAGCTGCTACCTCTTCCCCTAAACAGTCTTTTGTGCTCCTCAACACCACATCAGCTGAAGTTGACTCCCTCATCTCATCCCTAAGGGAAGACTGTGCGGTTGGGTGGGACAACATTCCCACGACCATTCTTAAACGTGCAAAGAAACTGCTTACTCCCTCCATCTGTCACATTTGCAACATCAGCCTTTCTTCGGGATGTTTCCCCGATGCCTTCAAGAAAGCCCTTGTCCACCCCATACATAAAAGTGGTAATCGATGCCTTCCCAATAATTACCGTCCCATCTCCGTCCTGCCTGTCTTATCCAAAATTCTGGAAAGAATCATTAATACACAACTGATTGGTTTCCTGGAGAAAATGAACTTACTCTCTCCGGGGCAATTTGGGTTCAGATCAGGCAGATCCACAGCTGATGCTGTTCATGCTCTCACGGACCATGTAGTAAAAAACCTTGACAAGCGCAACAAATGTTTGTCTGTCTTCCTTGACTTGGCAAAGGCATTTGACACCGTTTCGATACCCATCCTTTTGACTAAGCTGGAGGAGATCGGTGTTAGAGGCTCTCAACTCTCCCTTTTCCGTAGTTACTTTTCTGGCCGCAGCCAGGCAGTTATAATCAATGGAAATCTAAGTTCCGATTTACCCATAGAGTACGGAGTCCCCCAAGGAAGTATCCTTGGCCCCACCCTCTTCCTGATCTATATCAATGATCTCTGTTCCCTCAAAATTCCTAGCTGCAAAATAATTTCTTATGCCGACGATACCGCTCTTGTCTTCGCCGCCAAATCATGGTGTGAGACCTTTTATCTGGCCCAATCCGGGTTAGATTCAGTTACCCACTGGCTGCGTACCAATCTACTCACCCTTAATGTCAATAAAACCTTGTACCTAACCTTTTCCATCAGTAGCACTCCTCTTCAAGTACTCGACAACTTTCGCCTAACTGCCCACTCACACCCCCCTGTCTTAGCTCTCTCTTCATGTTGCTGTCCACCTCTTACCTCCGCGCATTCTACAAAATATTTAGGAATCATTATAGACAACAGACTTACCTTCCAGCCCCACATTAATCTTACTGCTTCTAGACTCCGCAAACTTATGTATATCTTTAAAAGTCTTCGTCAAGTCGCTGATCCGTCCTTGGTTAAAACAGTTTACATCGCTTTGTGCCAATCGCTTATAGTTTACTGTTTAACTTCTTGGGGCGGAGCAGCTAAAACTGCTTTAATCAAGCTTGAAAGAGCACAGAGAGCTGTTCTGAAGGTTTGTACTTTTAAGCCCCTGTTGTCACCAACATATGACCTTTACCAGTATTGTGAAGTCCTTTCCGTACGCCAACTCTTCATCTTGTTAACTGTTCTAAAACAACACGGCTCCAGCATTTTCGATACAGTAAGCTTGACTTCCCGACGCAACCGTCTCGTAGCACCTTCTGCTTCATTCAAAACGTCTTTTTCTCACCGCTTTTATTGTTTTCTAGGTCCGTTCCTCTATAACAGATTGCACGGCAAACTTGACATTTTTCATCTCCCAAAATTCCTCTGCAAATTGAAGCTGACCAAGTACTTGCAGGTCTTAAATTACTCCGAAACTGAGTGTTTACTCCTGTCTGATAGGTAAGAAATATCTTTGGAGCAAACAACACTATCACACTGACTCACGCGCACACACACACACACACACATACACACACACACACATGTACACATAAATTCACATCCACACACACGCTCATACCTTGTTCTCGCTCACATATAAACATAAACATACCATCAATTGCTATAATTGTATTGTAGTAGTGTAATTCCTTAGTTAAATTTTTATTTTCTTTACTATTTATTTAAATTTGCTAAGAAATAACAATTGTACTCCACCTGTCCACATCCCGAGAGGAGAGTCCTGGTGCTCTGTAATACAGGCATTCTTGCCTAGCTCAGATGCCAGTCTCTCACAATCTACACTCCGTATTTTGGTGCTTATTGCAACCCTTGTATTAGATTAAGTTAGATTGTAGAGAAAATAAAGAGATTTTATTATTTATTATTTATTTATTATTTGGGAGTTTACCGGCATCATATGACCTTTCTTTATTACTCAATTCCATTTTTGCAGAATTAACTTATGTTAGTCTTCAGCTCAACTAACACTTCTTCAGCGAGAAGTTGTTTTTCTGACATGACCGATATCTCTTCTATAGGAGCATCTTCATTTATTTTTAAATATTCAGTCAATTTTTCTTTGAAACTTTTATATTTGAGTTTAATTTATTATATAATATTTGTGCGCCTCAAATCTCATTTGAGGTAAGGGTATTTGGAAGGTCTTTGATTCTTAAAAGATTTTTATCAATATGTTCATATACTACTTAATTGAAGTCTCTTTTTCCGAATTTCTTTCATATTGAATCTTGTAAGTGAATATATTTCTCACATCTATAGGTAAGACTTATGACTTAAGTATCCCTTTGTCAAATATTTTTTTTTATTATTTATTTTATTGTTATTTAGACTTTATTAAATTTTTATTCAGCTGGTTAACTAGTTTAACTAGTAATAAGTTATTACTAATACAAATTAGAAACTTAACTTATTATTAATCAATCACTTGTAAATATCAAGAACACATACTTACATATACTTGGTTTTCATCTGTGTATAACAAGCACTATAAGTATTTAAATACCAATATTATTAATAAATATATTTATTTGACTGATCACAGTACTTTCCAAGATCATCATCCATCCATAGTTAAGTTATAATAAATTGAACCAGTTAAGTCAAGAATATTATTTTCAGTAGTCTAATTCAAAAAAGAATAAAATGAGTGGTTCTTTGTTCTTCATTCAATTCCTTTTGTTAGAATTTACCAACAAGGGAACAATAATTGTTTAAATGAAAATCATAAACTTGTTACCACTATTTAAACAACTTCAAAAGAGAGTACCTAGATGTAAACTTTTCTTCGTGATTTCTAGTTTATTAAGTAATTAATTTTTTTTTTTTTTTATATAGCTTAGGCCTCTTAAAGATTAAAGTTTCATTAAATATGTGGGAATACAACCACTAATAAATCAGTTTCACTTCACATGGGATAACATGTACTTACATTTACTGAATAAAATTTGTTATTTACATGATAGTCGCAGGCTTCCCTTACCAATCAGTGAACCAATAATATTCTCACAAAGTAAGGTAGTGTTTTCTTTCAATTCTTCTATTCTATTCTATCTAACACTGACATTACATGTAGCTGTACATGTTGCTGTAGATATACTGTCTAAGAAAATGGGTAACCAGTTAGACAAGCCTGTGCAAATATGCAGTTTCTTTATCTAAAATTATAAATGTTCTGTTCTAATAACCTTAGTTTCTTATATTCTTTAATAAATTACAGTACCTAAGTAAATATTAAAAAAACAACTCTGCTAGCTCAAGTAAGTTTTAAAAATAAAATACACTATGACACGCTCAGTGTATTCACACACTATTTATTTTCACTTTATTTATTCTTTAAAACACTGAGAAAAGGCTTATAAATTAGCTGGTATTTATCTTCTTTCACTCATGTTAAATAAACACATATCTTACCAAATATGTCATATTTTAATAAATGTACAACATTTACTCTTCACCAGTGTTATTTATAACTTTAGCCAAATTCCCCTTTTTACAAAAGAGAACAAGAACATGCAAAACATACAAAGTGACGCCAGTTTAGGGTCAATAGGAATCATGCCTTGTTGCAACATTGTCAAACAATGTGGCTTTATTATTTAGTAAGTTAGTTTTTGTTTTTAGTAAAAAATGTACAACCAATAATATTGCTATCGGTATGGCCGTGCATGCTATAGCGTATTTGTGTGCCTCCTCATCCTCATTCTCACTTGTTTTCAGCAATTCTGGCAAGTGATGAAGTTTGTATTAAGTATGATACAATCACACCAAACCCATACCTTGTTAGGTCTTAAAAGTAGGCTTAAGTAATTAAGACAATTAAGGCAAGTGCCCGTGCTTGAATGCAAGCTATGAAACAGCTTCAGATTTTCTTATCCACATAAATTACTTGGCATTTTCTTAACAAATTGTTATACACATTGCAAAATCACAAAACTCCTTTTGTCGTTTCTTTCTACTTTTTTATTTAAAGCTTTTAGCATAAAATTGCAGGATGGCGCCAGAGTTCATGGAATGGACGGAACTTTAATATAGCGTCGCTCCACATGTACACATACCTATTCAAACAACAAAGCTTCGCACACATAAACAAACTGTTGTCAGCCAACACACCACAAATTGATGTTTCCATTAGCAGGAATTTTGAGTTTCAATTGTTTTAAGAAATAAACATAAATTCTTTAATAGTTACAGGTAATGAATGAAACAAAATAAGAATTTCTAATCAGCTAGGCATAACCAAGAGTAATTACATCCCAATTTTATTAAATATTTTGCATTTCATTTCTCATAAGTTTTCTTCATGAGTGACTTATTGTGTGCCATCTGTTGAGATGTATACATGTAAGTTTTATAATCCTTTATCTCCAACTTTTCTATGTAGAGGCCGTAACCAGCAAACAAACAAACAATGTTTTTTCCTTTTTTAGAACAAACAATTTTATGGAAGGAAAGGGTATTTATCTCAGAACATGATTCATTTTATTATTCACAACTTCACATATTCAGCTCCATTTTCTTCTATGGAAATTATAGCTCAGTTTTTGCTTTATGTTAATACCAATTTTTTCTAATTCAGAAATCTAAATGCCACATATAATTATGCTCTTCATATCTCAGGTACAGATCTCATGAGGTGATCCCAGCACCTCCACCATGTCGCCCCGCCCGCCACCGACGACGTCCGAATGGGGGGTGTAAGTAACACATATACCCAGAGACACATCATACACAGAGAGAAGGATGAGAGAGTAGTTAGATAGCTAGGTATATGCATTACCATCATCCGGCGTGACGGGCGGACGGGACGAAAGTATTCTATGTATGGCAGGTTTAATTAAGTTACAATACAAATCTCATAACTGAGTTATCTTCTATCTTTGTCTCATTTATATCTGCTTCGCATTTAGATACATCTGCACCTGAGATATGAGCATCCCATGTATATCTAATTTCCACTGGATTGTACCGTTCACCTCCTGTGGGTTAAATTTAACTATTAACTAAATACCTTATCATCAAGTAGTTTCAACTTCTTATCGTTGGTATTCAACGCTAGCAGCCTACGCTGCACAACACAAACACACTTGATTTCCCATCATGTACTACTAAACACCTTGGAGGTACTGCAGACCCGGTGACCAACAACCATCACCGCGGCTCTACCAACCTTAATAGACCCAGAGCTTCTTCTCTGGACGTCTCCAGTCGTCTGGGCCTGGAACACTGATTACACCAGGCCTTTCTTGGCGGATCCCGGGCCATTTATTCTGGAGGCCCGGGGCTCGGCTTGTTGCCAGGACCTTACGTCCCGGAACCTCACCTACCCGATCACCTTCTTGGATCCCGGGCCATTTATTCTGGAGGCCCGGGCTCGGCTTGTTGCCAGGACCTTACGTCCCGGAACATCGCCTACCCGATCACTTTCTTGGATCCCGGGCCATTTATTCTGGAGGCCCGGACTCGGCTTGTTGCCAGGACCTCACGTCCCGGCAACCTCGCCTAACCGTGAACTTAGGGGGAAACCAAGTTACACTTATAACAATGAATCACACACATTACTGATCTTCTAACTACAAGATATGCAAGATACTTAGAATTATATCGACGGCACTTCAGGACTCAGCTTCAGCCACAGCAAACTTTATATTTCACTTTTACATCGAAAACTTTATTCTATTTACAAACTTATTTTGCCATAGACTAAAGAATCGCTATTAGCCTTATCTTAACTATGATTGGTTGAAGCGTGCGTCACTAGTGTTGCTATTTTATTATTGTCTATTCGCGACCTTCGCGACAGGTCACCTTGCGCCAAACCCCGACATGAACGTCGGCACATAGAACTATCACCTTGAATCGTTAAGTATCTACTTTTTAAAAAGTTCCATAAATATTTGCATATTTTGTCTCCAACCCCTAATTTATCCAATAAATTCACTAAACTGATCACATCCACATTATTATATGCATTGTCGATATCTATGAAACAAGCCAAGGTTGAATTTCTTTCTGAGAATCCTATTTGTATTTTACATATTAAATTTACAAGATTATCAAATGTAGAGCGACCTTTTCTGAATCCAGTAGTATTATTTGATAGTATTTGTTGGTGTTCAATGTACCATTCTAGTCTATTTTTCAATATGTTATGGAAGATCTTACATATACATGATATCATTGAAATTGGTCGTATGGAAGATATTGACTCTGGGTTTCTACCTGGTTTCGGGATAGGTACTATAATGATATCTTTCCATTGATCAGGTACAAAGCCTTCAGAGTAAAATTTATTGTACAGTTCTAATAATATGTGTTTGCCTATGTCTGGGAGGTGCCTTATCATTAAATACGAGATGTTATCGTGCCCGGGACTAGTATCTTTAGTTGGTATACA
Source organism: Schoenobius gigantellus (assembly GCA_963935595.1). NCBI lineage: Eukaryota > Metazoa > Arthropoda > Insecta > Lepidoptera > Crambidae > Schoenobius > Schoenobius gigantellus. The sequence goes on along the minus strand of OZ012540.1, from coordinate 67,766,290 downwards.
TTTATTTAATTCTTGTATTGTAATTGGTGCACCTAAAACGGAATTCATACTAACAAATTTTGGTTCTTTATTTATAACAAAATCTGGAGTCAAAGATTGTAAGAGTTGATATGAGTAATCTTTAGAAATATGTTGCCCACCCGTCCTGTAACCTTTAAGCCATTTCATTTTACGCCACATTTCATTTTGTGATGTTGTAGAGTCTATAGAAGAACAAAATTCATGCCATGCTTTAGATTGAGCATTACGTATCAATTTTTGTGCAATTCTTATTTTGTCTTTAAGAATATTATAACTATGAGGTGTTGGATTACGTCTAAAGGTAGTAAGAGCCAGACGTCTTTCAGCTACTGATTTGGATAGTACTTCATTCCAGTATCGTTTAGCGGAAAACTTAGATTGTGGGTTTTGAGAAATTTTCGTAATTGGTATACTGAAATCTGCTGCACTATTTATACATTCTATGAATTCATTATAAGTTTTTTGTAAATCTTCTGATAAATTGATGTGTGTAAACTTACTTTCTAGATAATTTTTGTATGAGTACCAATTTGCTTTATTTATGTTTCTACGTTTTATACAACTATTGTAAGATACTATACCTGTTGTGATTTTAATAAATTGGTGATCGCTACCTAGAGATTCTTTTAATACTTTCCAATCAGACCTTAACGCTATATCCGATGTAACTAGAGAAATGTCGGGAGTAGATTGTTGTAGATTACCACCCACAATTTTAAATCGTGTTGATTCTCCATTGTTTAATATTACGTAGGGACTCTCAGCTATAGCGTTAAAAAGTTGTGTGCCTCTAGAATCGGTCCTATTTGACCAAGTCACGTGATGAGCGTTAAAATCTCCGAGTAACATTGTTTTTGTCGAAAAATTAGATAAAATCTGTTCCCAGTCATTTTGACTAGTCCGTGAGGAGGGTGGGCAATATACTGAGATCACATTTTCAATGTGATCGCAATTAAAAAGTTTAATGTGAATTATTTCAATGTCTGGATTTATAATTTGCATATTACATTGAATAGATTTGATCGATTTATGAACCAATATAGCTACTCCTCCGTAACCATCATGCCTATCTTTGCGATAAATAAGATAGTTGTTAATATTAAGTCTGTTTTCTTCTACTAACCATGTTTCACTTAAGGCAGCAATGTGAACCTTTTCTTGTTGTAATAATTGACTTAACGTTACTATTTTTGGTCTAACACTTTGTGCGTTCCATTGCACAATATTAATATTAATTAACTTATCCATTAAGATAATCAAATAATAATTTCAACACCGGCCAGTCACTAATATTATCTGTCATCACCAAAATAAACCATTCTAAGCAACACTTAATACACTCTCTAATTTTATTGTGATTCGAGTCACGCTTAGAAAATATTATCGCTTTTAATCTAAACAAAAGCTCACTTAAGTTAATTCCACGTTCGCGAGTCTCTTGTGCTTTTTCGTTCAAAATCTCAGTTTCTTGCAGGTCTTCGTCAAGTTTGTGGAATATTTCTGTTTTGACTTTTTCAGACCGCTGTTCTCTCCGTGTAGACTTTTGTTTTTTAACTTCCGAATTGTTATGTATCACCGCACTTGTATTTATTATTTCTGCATACGAAGGAGACCCGTAACATGGTTGACAAGGTTGGAATGTAGGGCTAGGATTCTTAAAATAACTGGCTGATGGTATGCTTGTTGGAGTATTCAGTTTAGGTTCTTTTAATACTGACGGTTCTGGTTCTATATATGTTGTTAATGCTCTGCGATACGTACAATTGAAATCTGCCATCAATTCTCGGATCTTTTTTTCTTTCAAGAAAGCCGGGCAACTTTTGACCAAGGCCATATGATTTCCTGTGCAATTTACACACTTATATTGCATTGTTTCACAGTTCTCGTGGTTGCCTCCACATTTAGGGCATATTATTTTCTGTGAAGGGCATTTTTTAAACGTGTGACCAAACTTCCAGCAGCGAGAGCATTGTGACACCGGGAAGATATATTTATCAATTTTAATGCGTAAATTGTCAACAAATACATATGGGGGCAAATAGGATCCCTGGAAGCCAAGCCTTACGGTTTCGCTTGGTGTCCAACCGTTTCCACTAGCGCTTCTCCGTTGAAGACGCAACACAGATTTAATCTTTGCTGGTTCCGGACATTTGATTCTTTTCAAAATTTCTTCTTCCGTCAAGTCAATTTCTACGTCGCGCAGAGTTCCATATGATGTGCTTTGTTCTAAAGGTCTTTGGAATCTCCAGCCCATATCAATTAATGTTTGACAAGAATTCAACTTATTCATGCTTAATTCATTAGAGAACTCAACGCGCAATTTAAATGGGTTCAAATATTTTATTCCGGTAATATCAAGTATATCACATTCTTTGAACAATTTTGCCAAGGAAAATTGTTTAGGTAGTCGCTCATTGCTTGTGATATAAACTTGAATTTTATTGTTCTCATCTTTCAACTTTTTTTCCTTACGTCTTACTAAAGTCCATTCACATTCATCTTCTTCTCTGTTTCTCTTCACATTCCGTGATTGCATATCAGGATTTACACTTATTTGGTTGATATCTTCCTCCTGCTGTTGTGTGTTTTCTGACTCTAAGCTCATATTGTCAGCGTCAACATCCTCATTAATGGACTTCTTATCGTAATCTTCAATAATACTCATTTTTTTTCGTCGGCTATAATACATAGTTCAATCAAAAACAAGCGACGGCGACGCGCCGCGCGCACTGAGAACTGGTTTCTAGGCCTATACGCGAACGAACGTAAACACTGTTAATTATACTTCGCGAGCGGGACACTGCTACCTCGCGCGCTTGCCGCTACGAGACTGAGAAGTTGAAGTTGAAGTTGAAAAATGATCCATCACATGAGACTGCTGATAAGAGGAAAAATCAAATGAAATCCATGAATTCAGGATGGGCTCCGCACCAAACTACGGCATACTAATGAGGGAAGATGTTGAAATTGAATAAATAAAAATTACATAATTTCTGGGTTTTATTTCATACCTGCAACCAGTTTCTATATTACAACTCTTTCACATAGTTTCCACTATTATAATTATTCAACACTTCATATTACATATTTAGTACCCATGATAAAATCAAGGGTATGTAGTCATATAGAAGTAAATATTTACACTTTGAATTATCATTATAGTAATCTTAGAGAATTTTGCACTTAGTTCATTATAATGACTTCATTAATTAGCATTTGTTTTGTAAAAAATCTTTTGTTATTGAAATAGTAAAACTGTAGCATTCTTAAGAACAGACCAGTATATTTTATTTATGTTGATATTTCATTACTGTGAGGTAGGTGCTTATCCTAAGAGTAGGCAGAGTAAAACAGGTATCACACACTAGACACTACAGCCAGGGGCTCATCCTAACAAATGCTGCACAAACACACTGCTACAAAGTAATAGTAGAAGTCATCTGCCACCAACCAATGCATTTATTGTGCTAGATTTCATTTTAATAGCATGGACCTATTGATTACATGTATCATTTTTTTGGTCAGAGTCAGAGATGCTTGTTTGTTACCAGCAGTGACCTGCAATGCTGCTAATTTGCAATCCAATTCAATATGTGGTCACCTGGGGGTTTATTGTCGAAGGAAAATCTATAACGTCTGCGCTGCCTTTAATTTGACAGTCATTGCGGCAACAACACAAGATTGTGCACTTCTTAATAAAAAGTATTGTGATTGCTATTACAAGCGATCACGATCATTAAAATCACAAAATTAAACGAGGCTTTTTTTGACGCTGTCACTTCTGCAAGAGAAGGCAAAGGCAGCTAAGTTCATACAGCCATGTTTTTCGTAAATCTTGATAAAACATTAAAAATGTAATTTATGTGAATTTTAGTCAGAAAGTCACTCACTTTCACATCGTTTGTGCGCTTTTGTTACTTATTTATTCGTTTGTGACACGTTTCAGTAACTTGTCATTGGTTTCCATACAAAAATCGCTTTGTTTTACATACTATGAAAGTCAATCAGAAAATTGCTGTTTTTTTGAATTTGCAGGCCTAAAAATACCTACATTTTATTCTAAACCCTAGATTTTTGAGTACTCTTTACAATAATACCTGAAACATGTTGGTTAATAAATAATTATATTCTTAGCCCAAAAGAGGACATGTCCTTTGCTCCAGATATTTTCCATCAGATTAATTTTGTATGTACTTAGTAGTAAAACTATGAAATGGAGACGTCATGACGTAAGTCAAGTTATTTAATGACAGGAAATCTTTAAACTAAAATATTATTTATGAAAATAAAAACGTATTTAATTTCTTAACTATTTCTTCAAGGAATCCTTGACACGGATGCCAAGAACAACCAGTTCAGATTATTTTTTTCTAAGAATTAAAATATTAGATCAAGAAAAGAACAGAAAGAGTCAAAAAGGTAAAATATCAAAACGCCACCTTCGGAAAATTTACATTCTAACTAAGCCCGGCCGCACATCAAGCGTAATAAATCTATCGAAAAATGTCTTAACAATAAAGTATGGTCAAATGTTAATGTTTTTAGTTTAATTTCCAAGCATATGTACAAATAGTAGTTTTAGCATTCACGAATTTATCCAAGGTTCAAAATCCATGAGGGTTAAATTTTCGGGTAAGTAAATTAAATATGAGATTAACCTCAAGTACCTCTAAGCGATGCGATAAAAAATGAATTAAATCTAAGCGATGAAATAAAAGCAGTGTGTCTTCGATTTCCTTCCTATAGAATTTGTGAATCTCTGCAATAGAAAAATTCCAACATTTTAGATAACGGGAAATACCCGTCACTTAAATAGTCCGAATTTTAGGGTTCCGTACCTCAAAAGAAACACTGAACCATTATAGGATCACTTTATTGTATCGAGTTGAAATTAAAACCATATAATTACTCAGTTCTACACTAACAAGTTCTAGTCCCTTGAAGATGTGAAAAAATCAAACTTTTAAGTTAACAAAAAAAGGTACGGCCGTTTATGTCGCCAAAAACGTATATTTTGACATTCTCACGGGCATCAAAATGTATAGGGTACTTTTCGTTGATCTAGCTAGAACTATGAAATTTGTGAAGTTATATAGTCTTACACTACAAGTCAGTGAAAATCTCAAACTCCACATTTGTAATTAAATCATAAAAAATTTAGTCTCTATTTAAAGTATAACCTACAATTTTATACGGGACCCTCGGTGGGCGAGTCCGACTCGCACTTCCCGCTTTTAGTCTCATGAACGGCCAGCCTGATCATACCAAAGAGACACAGCAGCTATTAGCTGGATAAGTTACATAAGAAAATCTACCCTTAATTATTTATGTTATATTTCTCGTAATAAAGACATTTTAGTATTAGGGATCTATTAAATACCTACATAATATAATTATCGACGTTGAAACTAGGTGAGTGATGAGCACGACATCACTGGGAGAAGAACTGACAAGCGAGAATTAGTGACGACCTACAAAATTTCGAAACATCTTGCATATACGTGTCTCTGTCTAACTTCTATTAGCAGCGCCTAATGTCAAAGTGAGTCAAATATATAAGTTCAGTAGCTATTTTTGCTAGGTTTCTATGCTTTAGTTATTCTTCTGAGATCGGATACATCTTCTATGAAACGATATTTCCAAAATGTCCCGTCCCGTTCCGTCCGACTAAAAACACGTTACGTATGCAGAGGCCTTTAGTCTGTGCCAAGACCCAAGGGCTCTAGTAATATAATTTGTGCTCTAACCTCCGCTAGGAGTAATGATGTTCTGTGGCTCTAACAAATCTGTGGCTCCGCCTGCCTCCGGGTGGGTTATTGTCTAAGAAAAAATCTATCACGATCGCTTATAATTTGACAGCCATTGCGCCGTGAACACAACACTCTGCGCCGACTCTTATTAAAAAGGGAGTAATGGATGACCTGCGACTGTCAAATTGTAAGCGATCGCGATAGATTTTTTCTTAGACAATAACCCCCCGGGTATACCTCAGACTAATGTTGCGGTCCGCATGACGATGATATCGATATTATCGCGATAACAGCCGGTCCGCATGAACGTTAGCGCGTTCACGACATCTGTCATGACGTCATTGAAGCCGCCATTTTGCGCTAACATCGACCATGCCCCAGAGCGTTATCGTTGTGAGCGACCTGTCAAAAATGTCAAATTAAACCGCCAATGCAAAAGTATTTTAAACTTTTGAAACAATAAATTATTTATAAAAAGTTAAGAAAAGTGGATTTGGTTGAACTGGTTCCGCTTACTGTGAGGGATGAGGAAAATAACAGAGTAGTGGAGCTTTCTCTTACTCCACAACAACAAAACAGAGATTGCAACGGTAAGCATTATGATTGTGTTGTTGTGTGTAAACAGAGTTCGTTAGATAATTTGTGATGCCCCCCATGGTCCATAAGAGTACCTAGACCTAGAAGAAAAAAAAAGAATGTTTGAATAATAAAACCGATATACAACATTCATTAAAACAGAGTATCTACTGAGAAAGTAGAGTAATAATATTCTACTGCTTGAAACAAGTTATGTATGATGTAATAAATTCGCAGAGTACTTTTTTGGAAAACTGAAATTTGAGGTTAGCTAGCAGTTTCGTTAGCGCGCTTAAAAGTTGGTCCGCATGATAATCTGTCACAAACTGTCATTTGTCGATATGCGGGCTAACGAATGCGGACCGGGCGTGAGCGTTGTGATCGCTATAATCAAAATTATTCTCATGCGGACCACACCATAAGGAAAAAAGATTTTTCTATAGTCTGAGGGGTATACGTAGTATCTCTATCAAGTCTGTGCTCCGGGTCCGGGTGGTGGTTTTTCGAGGTTTTGTGACTTGCAATTTATTTTCAATGAATTACAACAAGTTATTTTAATTTTTCGGTGGAGTAGGAGAATTGTGATGATTTCAAGCGCCTAAGGTAAACAAATCCTTAAACGATGTCCGGTTACCAAACTTGCATTTATTCAAATTATTGATTATTGATCGGTGGCCTAAGTAACAGACGCAGTACAATAATTATTATTCTTTGTAATGTTTACTTACCTGACTGACTAATTTGGATTCCGCGTTAAATTAGTGTCACTTTTGCGTGTCTGTATATTGGTGTGCTTAAAATGCCTCTACCTGACTGCTTGTGCTTAGTCGCCGGTCGTCGACCGGTCCGTCTAGTTTACTCAGTGCTTATCAATAAAAAACAATTGCCGGACTATTTTTATTGCTCTGATCTTGAATGTCTGTATGTCCAAATGTTTTTTGATAATTGTTTTAATTGCCTTAAGTTTGATATAATACTTGTAATTTCTAAAAGACAAATCTCACGCTCACCGCCGGACATTTCGTGTACATTTTGGGAATTTGATCCTGAATCAATATTCAGGTAACCAAGGACACTATTGGTCTTTAGGCTGCCCAGGTTTTATCTAACCCACATAAAATTTACCCTTAGAATAATAACGCATAGAAACCCAATCGGCGCGCACAATTTGAAGCAACTAAAACTAAGCCATAAATGGCTCACTACGCCGGACAGCTCCGCAGTGTTCAAGGTCAATGTGCTTCGAATGTATCTCTCGTAAAATCTATACTAATATTATAAAGCTGAAGAGTTTGTTTGTTTGTTTGCTTGAACGCGCTAATCTCAGGAACTACTGATTCAAATTGAAAAATTCTTTTTGTGTTGGATAGTCCATTTATCGAGGAAGGCTTTAGGCTATATAACATCACGCTACGACTAATAGGAGCTGAGCATCAATGACAAATGTTGCAAAAACGGGTAAAAAATATACGGCGAAACGTAGTTCGCTGGCACAGCTAGTAATTAATAATGATGACTTGTGCAGTTGAATGGTATCACGAGACATCTGAAAAGATTATAAATTGTAATAACATTATTATCACAGCAAAGATTTAAAAATTGTTTAGTATTTTATCCATTTATGACAAATTATACGAAACTTTTCATTTCAATCGTTGTGTTGCCAGTTTGGAAACATAAATGTCCCAATTTAACGGACTAAACAGGTTATGATTAATATGAAAAATATTAAGGTATCTACTTATCTAGGCGACACTTATCCTGTTTATAATATAGGTTTAATTTGAAGTTAAAAAAACGAGACGCGATGCGTGTGATTTTTAGAGAATTTTCTAGAGAATCGCTTGGGATTTTTAAATACAAGCCATATTGATCCTAAAAAAGAAAAAACGTTAGGGTGTAGCAAAGGGAGTGCGGCACTTAGAAAAATTTCACCGTATTTTGTAAGAAGCCCAGGACTTATTTTCGACTGTTTTTAGAAGGAACTAGCTTCTGCCCGCAACTTCGTCTGCGTGGACTTTAATTTTGAACAATTTTCTATTTTCCCTGGGTAACTACTTAAGGAATCGGGATAAAAGGTAGCCTATGTTTTGTTCCATGTCAAAGGCTACATGCATGCCAAATTTCATCCAAATTCGTTCAGCCGTTTTTGCGTGATTGAGTAACAAACATCCAAACATCCACAATTTCACATTTATAATATTACTAGGATTTTCTATTTTCCCTCGGGAACTACTTAAGGAATCGGAATAAAAGGTAGCCTATGTTCTTTTCCATGTCAAAGGCTACATGCATGCCAAATTTCATCGAAATCCGTTCAGCCGTTTTTGCGTGATTGAATAACAAACATCCGAATATCCAAACATCCACACTTTCACATTTATAATATTACTAGCTTCTGCCCGCGACTTCGTCTGCGTGGACTTCAGAATTGGGTCTAAAGCTTCGCTCGTTAACAATTTTTAATCTTCCCAAGGGAACTATTTGAGAGATCATTAAGGACATGTCCTTTTCCATAGCATAGGTGACATGCATACCAAATTTCAAAGCTGTCTACCCGCAGCTTAACTCGTAAACAATTTTTAATTTTCCCTCGGGAACTACTTAAGGAATCGGGATAAAAGGTAGCCATATTCTTTTCCATGTCAAAGGCTACATCCAAGCCAAATTTAATGCAAATCCATTTAGCCGTTTTTGCGTGATTGAGTAACAAACATCCAAACATCTAAACATCCAAACGTCCACACTTTCACATTTATAATATTATATAATAATATTAGTAGGATAGGATTTCAATTTTAATAATATTTCAAGAAAAGTATTAACAAAAACGCTTATATCTATTACGAAATTTTTGACCCCCTCATACTCCTCCGATAATTAAGACACGAATAATGGACTTATCAAAAAATGGTCAAGTGTGAGTTTGCCTTTTTTCATACTACATTCGGATTTTTATATGGAGTTTAATCCAGCTCCTACCTTGTGTAGCAACAGGAGGGCTCGAGGGGAGAAATTCCCGCCATCACAAAAGAAAACAGGTGACGGGGTTGCGTAGTCATGTTCTGAACTATTTTATTCCACATACTTTTCTATGAGAACAAAAAAAAATTGTAAGTATTCTTTAAACACAATAAACTTTTTATGATATGAGTCGAAAAAGACAATGTGGACATACCTAACAGCATTATCAAAGTGACATTTGTTAAGAAAACAAATACAATTAACGGATTAATGAAGATTATTATACGCGGTAGGTACGTACCTCTTTCATTATTAGAAATAAGGAATTAACTATTTACATGACAATTATTTCATTTTAAAATATACGCTTTTTAGTACATATATAAACAGAGTTTTGGCAACTTTCATTTCCTTTCTGTCTTTACATAAAAACATAAAGACATAGATTAGGTACGACAATTGCGACATTCAACAACATGAGCACAAGATGAGTTCCCTCATTTTGGGAAAACAACTCCTCGGTGGCGCGCACTGGCAGCCCCGTCATATCGTAGTGTGCGTGTGTCGCACGTAAACAACTTCACGCAGCGGTGTCATCAGTGTTGCCAAATTCAGAGGATTTCCCTAAATCCTAGGGGTTTTTGCAGGTCTTTGAGGTTTTTTGGAGGTTTTGATATTACGAAATTTATCTAGGGGATTTTCTGAAGGTTTTCTACTATTCTAACCAAATGGCAAATTCCTTTTTATATCAGATAAGACCGACAATTTATTCACCAAATAGAATGAATGGGACACTAAAACTTACGAGTATTAGCTGGCAACACTTTATGTTACCATTGAACTGTCTTGTTTATCATAATTCCGGCTAAAAGACTGTTTTCCACAGCCTCACACAGACATTTATAACGAAAAATCCAAATCGACAGACACACGGCTATGTATATGAAATAAATTAAAATAGGTAATTTGAAGAAAACTTCTAAGTTTTTTATTGTCAATATTAGAAAGCTTATGTATATGACATGGCCAAAATAGTCAGAGGTTTTTTATTAACCAAACTGGAGAAACTAGGGGTTTTTTAAATGTATTTGGGGGGGAAGGTGGAAAAAATCTGGCAACACTGGGTGTCATTTTTGCTTCACTTTAATCATCGCGCTCAGTACCGGACTATCCTTCTATGCGTTATTATTCTAAGAATTTACCATTATAAAACAAAAAAGTATGCTAATAAGTACAGAAATTCAACAAAAAAGTCTGATATGCAGAAAATGTGTTAATTAATTCCTATAAAATGGCATATTCATGAGCTAAAATAAAGTGAGGCATAAAATGTAATATCAAATAAAATCATGTTTATTTTCGGCACACAAGTAAGAGTATCAAAATAGACTTTATTCAATATCACTTTATAGAAAGCTCTTTTGAATTGTGAATTTTTTTTAGTTACCACCATTCAGGATGTCTTAGCTGATAAGAAGAAATTTATCAGCTTAATCAGAACTATCAACATTTAAAAAAAATTATGTTGTTTCTATGTGCAGTAGTATTTGTTATCATTAATTGATATTATGTTAAATCTCTTACGGCTGGTTTCAATATTCTGTCTATCTGTGGATTTGGTTTCTAGCAATAGGTATTTGACATTAGCTCCATACAATATACATCAAAATTCTATCTCCAGTAAAAAATCTACAGATTGATAGGATATTGAAACCGGTCATTAGAGAATCCCTAGTGCTCTTAGAGACTTATAAATAGTGCAAACTGCTCTTATTTGTAGTACAAAAATATCCACAGTCATAGTAGTAGTCCATACAACAAGATACTGTGTAAAAATCTAAAGTGAATCAATCTTGCTGTTTCAACATCAGCAATTTGTGATATGCTGGAGAATCAAGTCTGTTCGTTTAGGACACGTGGAACCCACTGCAATCTTTTTTTTAAATTATATAATGGATGAATTCAGTAAGTTGATTATTCATCTCACATAATACTATAAACTTTGCTTACATTTAGCAATGAAAATGTAATACATTAACTTTAATACTAATAATTCATTAATTTTAATGTTTAATGATAAATTATTAGTTGAAAACTAATGCAGTACTTTAGAGAGAGTATTTCCCACATCAATATTCTTATTTTCTCTGTTAACCCCAAAATATTCAAGAAGTATCATTTGTCACAGAGAATTCCATATTTTCACTAGAAATCATTTCCAAACTTTTTTAATTCACGTTGGAATCATAGACATAGTAAGTCTGACAAGGCAGACCAGCACGTGAAGTCTTTAAAATCAAATAAGAAGGGGAAAAAACCTCAGAATCAGAACGCTCGCTGTTGTATAGATGGCAGAATGCGCTTAGTGAAGCAATATCGCGATGTAATTGTAGAGGCCAATGCGTCAATAGAATTTACTATTGACGCATTGGCCGAGTGGCACGAGCTTGCACCTTTATGTTCATTAGTAGTCATAGGTGATTATGGTCCGATTCTATTGTAATTTGGATGTAAAGACTGTTGGCCACAACTAAACATAGCTGTTTTCGTGTGCATGCATATGAAGAAATTTAGTATCGAAATTGCCTATTGCACGTTTGGGCAAGGCAGACAAAATTTTTCAGTATTTCTGTATTCTTAATAAGTAGTATTATAAAGAACGTACTAACTGTGTTGTATACAACTATAATTTGTTTGCATAAGACGGGGTTTGACCCGATTTTGTGAATATTATTTTGAAGCTACACCTTTTAATGCATTATTTTATTACTAAATAGTATTTTACTATTATGTGATATTTTTCGCAGGCTGATATCACATGCGATGATTTCAAACTTGATGTTAAATTCAATCACATCCTACATAATTTATCTGAAAAAACAAATGTATGTCTACTGTTAGCACTAGATCCTTAATAGAAAAGTCGCTTCTTGAACATTGTTGAATAATATATATATTACGTATAAGGGTCAACTCGTGCTAAAGCTGACTAGATGCGCATCGAATTCTTGATGTCAAACGAGTTCAAATTTAAGGTGGTCGCTCGCAGACGCCCGTACATTAACGTTGTGAAGATAACGACAGGTGTAGATTCAACTTTTTTTTTTCATTGCTATTTGAACTTTTTTTTTTTTTTTTTTTTTTATTGCTAAAGGTGGCAGACGAGCAAGTGGCCCACCTGATGGTAAGTGGTAACCACCGCTCATGGACATCTGCAATGCCAGGGGCAAAGCTCAGTTGCTGCCTACCTGGAGAGAAGTGCTCTTTTTAAACCTCGTTTGAAGTTGGACATATCGTAGTGCTCAGGAAACACCGCAGCTGGGAGCTCGTTCCAGAGTCTGCACGTACGTGGAAGAAATGAACGCTGAAACCGGACTGTGCTAGACGAGATCGGTTCCAGGTGGTACGGATGAACTCTATTGCGGTGGCGGGTGGTGCGATGATAAAAAGGTGACGAGGGCACCATTGCAAACGGTTCCTCGGAGCACTCTCCGTTAAAGAGCCGATAGAGCACGCAAAGAGAACCAAAGTCTCTCCTTTGCTCCAGCGTCTCCATTGAGGCCGTGATATTGGGATCACCGACGATGCGGAATGCACGCCTTTGCAGGGAGTCAAGAGGGTCGAGTTGATATTTCGGAGCTCCTGCCCAGAGGTGCGAGCAGTACTCCATATGCGGCCGTATTTGTGCTTTATAAAGCATCAGCCGCTGGCTAGGAGTGAAGTACTGCTTGGCTCTGTTCAGGACGCCCAGTTTTTTGCTCGCCAATTTGGCTTTGTCCTCCAAATGACTCCCAAACTGCACTTTGGCCGAAATTTCCACACCGAGGATCCCAATACCACCGGACATACGAAGAGTAACTCCCTGGAACTGAGGCACTACGATAAATGGGTCCTTCTTGCAGACATCTTGAGTAGGTATATTCAGGATGTATGCACATACAAGGTTAAATAGGTTTCCTTTAAATTAGAATGTTTTGCTTTGTTTTGACGTCAATAAGTGCCTGTAAAGGCCTAAGTTGAATAAAGATTTTTGAATTTGAATTTTGAATTTGAATTTGAATTTGTACACTGTACCTACTAAATTGCACAGATTATTAGTGAACTGTGGAAGGTTATTAATGTCAATTAAGAAAAGCAAAGGTCTCAATATCAGTTCCTGAGGCACACCTATAATAATGGGTGCACCAGCAGACTCAGTTGTTTAATAACAACATTCTGGATCCTATTGGGCAAATTATTAATACAATCAATATTTATGTCAAAATCAAACTTTGAGACTATCAGTTGTCACAGTCAAATATTTAAATTCAAATTCAATATCTTTTATTCAAATTAGATTGTTACAATCTCTTTTGAATGTCAAAGCAGCTACGCCATTGGTTCACAAGTCTACGGCGGGAGACCTTGTACTGGAAAGAACCAGCAAGAAAACCAGCAAGGGCTATTTTTCTCTCCCTGTATTGTTACAGAGTCGTCAATTGGAAGCTGACCTCACAGCAGAAGTTTGAGCTTAACTTCCATTACAAGATTAGATGTGTCAGTTCTCTACTTACTACTTATGTCATTACCAAAAATAATATTGGTAACAAATAGTTATACATAACAACACAATTCATTATCTGCAAATTAACACCAGGCATTGGCATCATTCAAATAGTCGTTGACTTTATAATATCCTTTACTCATAAGTCTTTTTTACATGCGCTTCAAACTTATGAAATGGCAAGTCAGTAACACTTTGTGGAAGCTTATTATAAAAGGTTATACATTTCCCCATAAACGAGCCTAGTTTTTTGAAGCCTGTATGTTGGAACGGCAAGTTTATTTTTGTATCTTGTGTTTAGATGGTGAATTTGGAAATTGGTTTCAAATGTATTATAATTTTTATAGACATAAATCAAATTTTCATAAATGTACTGTTCTGCTAAAGTCAATATATTAATTTCTCTAAATAAGTCCCTTAGAGAATCTCTTGCTCGTAAATTATTAATAGCGCCAACCGCTCTTTTATGAAGTACAAAAATACTTTCTATACTAGCAGCCGATCCCCACAGTAGTATAAACCATATGCAGTTAAAAACCGGCCAATTGGGAGTTGGACTCATGCAGAAACTGCAGAAAACTTATCTTAGTACATAACTATGCACATAACTGTTAACAGTTTACATTAAGCTATTCCCAAAATACAACACAGCATGCACCTTATGTCGAACTAAAAATAAAAGTCTGTAATTGACATTTCTCTTGATTAGGTAATTGCATTTTATTTTGTCCTAGCCCACTTTTTTTATTTAATTTGACATAATTATATCAATAATACAATGTTTATATACTCTTAACTATTATGTAATTAACTTATAATGGATAACTTTTAACTTGCGTTAAAATTGCGAAAAGTTAATGCTTTAACGATTATCGAAGTAAACTTTTTGAGTAACAGATTAACAAAGTAAATTTTTAGATTAACTGTGCCCAGCTATGGCTAAGTATATAAGTTAATAACTATGTACATATGTTTACAGATTTTTTACATAAAATATGCTATAAAATCATGCTTCTTGCCAAATTTCATGATTCTTAGTCAACAGGAAGTACCCTATCGGCCTTATTAATAAAATTAAATGTAAAAAAACATTTTTAAAAACAAGCTTTTATTTAAATGAGCTAAAAAGAAAAAAATTAACTTACACTAAAACTTAATTATATAACATAAAAGCTTGTCGCGAGATTTACTTGTTTGTAGACCCTTTAAAGTACTTAAAATTATTTAATTTACTTGTTTATCTACAAAAGTAAATCTCGCGACAAGCTTTTATGTCATATAAATAAGTTTTAGTGTAAGTTTTTTTTTCTTCTTAGCGCATTTAAATAAAAGCTTGCTTTTAAAAATGTTTTTTACATTTAATTTATTTTTTACTTTTTAGTTATTACTGGGCACATTTCTCATTCTGTTCATCTCATTCAACGCATCATTGTTGCAAGGTCGTTCGCCGGAACGTCTATACAGAATTTCAGCTTAATCGTTAAAGATGTCTACTTCAAAATTGATTTTTTTACCTTTAGAAGTACGCCATATTGGATTAATAGTGACATCACTTTATTTTGCAAGTTATTCTTAGCAAGACCTTTTATTTGATACCCATATTGTAGGAGTGCATTAAAAATAATTGGTCCGCCATCTTGGGTATGCCGCCATCTTGGATTTAGAATGACGTCACACAGTTAACCATGCATTTTCATCCAAACTGTGTGTGTATACAAAATTTCAGGGCAATCGGTTAAAAATATCTACTTCAAAATTGATTTTCAAGCTTTATAAGTCCGCCATATTGGATTAATAGTGACGTCACATTATTTTTCGAGTTACTCTTAGCAAGACCTTTTATTTGATACCCATATTGTAGGGGTGCATTAAAAATAATTGGTCCGCCATCTTGGGTATGCCGCCATCTTGTAATTAGAATAACGTCACACAGTTAAGCATGCATTGTCATCCAAACTGAACGTGTATACAAAATTTCAGCTTAATCGGTTAAAGATATCTGCTTCAAAATTGAGTTGCAAGATTTCACCCGAACATACTTACATTCTTACATTGCAAGTTAAATAAAAGCTTGTAAAAATGTTACTCCTTGGATCACCTCAGATTAGTTACTCCGTTTTTTGTCCTGTTTCTGCACATGTCGGCTGTCATATGTCAAAATAAGACAAAACACGGAGTAACTAATCCGAGGATGATCCAAGATGTAAAATTTTGGAAAATTTTTGTGCTCTGGTCAAAAATTGTGACATTTTGCATCCCAATCATAGTTAAAGTGGAGGTATATTATACCTCTAAGAATCAGGATGTGCTGCTCAAATCAGGACACCTGGTACCCCCAGCCATGACATATAGCAAGAGTGTATTTTGTGGGCATGTGTAACATGACCATAATAGGTTTATATGCAGCCTTAATTTGTTTAGACAGTTATTGCTTATTGTGATTGCTTTTCTTATTATTTATATTTATTTCATAGAATTAGGAGTCATGGATTCTGCAGGAGACTGGTGTCTCATAGAGAGTGATCCCGGAGTGTTCACTCAATTAATCAGAAAATTTGGTAAGTAATAAAAGTGACATTTTGTTTCTTTTTTGTTGTATTACATTAATATTTTATTCATGACTATCAGTTGAGGGTTGTATATTTATATAGATTGTTATACAATAATAATGTTATTTTTTTATGTTATAAATATTATTTTTGGTGTTGAGATTAAACTAGAAAGGATGAAGTCCGATCAATAAAGCATCACTGAAACGAATATTATAGTGGTTTTTTGGTTTGGTGACATGAAGTTCTGACAAAAGTTCTTGAAGGGGGGACATATAATAAATGACTAATTCATGAAATGATTACCAATCAGTTTGAAAAAGAAGAAAAACCCTAAATATCTACATCTAAAAATATATAATCCCTTAAAATACTCATTACAATATTGGATAGGACAAATATTTTGAATTGATTCTGATTATTAAATATGTGAAGTCGACCAATCCGCACTGGGCCAGCGTGGTTGACTAAGGCCCTAATCACCCTAACATAGGGTAGGCTGGAACCCCTCGGTGGGGATGTATATGAGCTGTGATGATGATGATGATGATTAAATATTATCAATTCTCAATATTGTAGAAAACAAATGTTTCCTAGCTGCAATTAAGTGGCTAGGCATTTAATTTCAGGTGTGTTAAATATATAATTTAAAAAATTGGTCCAAGATGGCAATCCTGCTCTGCGAGCATGGACTTGTCGATCGACATATATCGATCAACAAAAACATCTGTCCTTTTCACTCCTTAGGAATATCTGTCAAATTGAAATATCCATTGAATTGCATTTGCATTGAAAAGACATCAGGGTATGATATGTGAGTAGGCTCAGCAAAAGCAGTTTGCATGTAACATTAAACATAGCTCTAGTTAACAGCTTAAATATTTAATTGCCTATATGAAGAAATGAAATCCAGAATGATTAAATGCTTATTGAACAAAGCTGATTATAAATAGCTACCCAACTAACCATTTTGGCGCCCATACCATCTTTTGTTGACAATTGTGATATTTTAACCCAAACCTTTTCTTTTACTATAATGCAGGTGTTTCGGGGGTACAAGTAGAAGAACTATGGACTATTGAAGACAGCATCTTCGAAAATTTAAGGTATATTCTTACCATATTTATATTTGCTCCATCTCTGAGTATAATATCATAATCATCAAACATCATATTTTTAAACATCATATTAGCAAAACATTATTGTGGTAATGATGCCAATCTGGTCTAATATTTTGCTATCAAATAATTTTATGATAGTGAGAATATTAGTTCTTTGTGGTAAAGTTTTACTAAGAGATTATGCTATCCAACCAATATTGTGTATAGCGTAAGTACTAAATTACATAAATTTATGTTTCAGACCTGTCCATGGCCTTATATTTCTATTCAAATTTAAGAAACATGAAGAACCGTCTGGTCCTGTTGTGACGGACAATCGCCTTGATAAAATATACTTTGCAAAACAGGTAGGGATTTCTGCAAAAAATACAATGAATGAATTGTTTATAAGACTGTATATTTTTAGCAGTTAATAATGCTTATTTAAGATGCGAAATGTAAGAGTATGCTTTAGAGCGATAAGAATGCTTGCAAAACGCAATTTGACTTGATTCCGGGCAGTTCAATTTCCAGAATTAACCACAGCGCAAAACTGAATAAAAATAATTTCTTCAAGTATGTAATGAATAAACACTCGTATAAGACGCTTTAAATCAGGGATTATAAAACAGTTTTGGACCAGATACCCCTTTTCCAAAATAAACCGATACCTATGTACCCCATAGCCATATTACTTGAAAAATCCTATCTCAATAATTTTTTCCTATTGATACAAAATACTTACTAGTCTTACTGGTCGGTGAAGTGAGTAATCTTGATATCATTTGCTTATCAAAATTTAACAAAATAAATAAACATAAAAATTTGTATATATCAATTGTAATTAATAGAACTCACATAAATACTTAATTATTTTGTGTAATAAAAAAACATTAAAATCGCAAGTTAAATACAAAAAAAAAAAAAAATTTGTGTGATGTATGAATCTAGTGGCTTTCTAACAATGTAGCTATATCTGGTCCATTTGAAAATCAACTGCAACTCACCAAGAGTTGCAGTTGATTTTCAAATGGTTTCTTTGTTTTATCAAAATGTTTGTAACCGCACACCACACTGAAACCTTTTAGACTAGGAATGATGATGAAAATGCGATTTTAATATTGGATGTTAATTTTAATATGCCATTTGGAATTCTATTTTACAATGCCATTAACTCTTGTCTCACAATGTAACTCGTATGTGTACAACAGACAAAAGGTATGATCTGAAAATGAATGTTTCAGGTGATAAACAATGCTTGCGCGACACAGGCTGTTATCAGTATATTACTGAATTGTGATCATCCAGATGTGGAGTTAGGTCCAGAGCTAAGCAAGTTGAAAGAGTTTAGTATGAGCTTCGACCCCAAGATGCGAGGATTAACGCTCAGCAATTCGCAAACGATTCGCAGTGCACACAACTCTATGACCAATCAACCATTGTTTGAGATCGACCCAAGGACGTCTTCAAACGTAAGATTTAAGGCGCTGCTCCACTGTTGCGCACGCGGTACACGATGTCCACGCTGTCGTTAGCTGCATCTGTCTATTTGTCAGTTCACGTGGATCGACGTTTTCACTATTATAAATTTGTAGCCACCCACCGCCACGCTATACCACATACACGGATTTATGACGTCACGAACACATGCATGGACTGACATATGTAGTTAACCCCGCATGTGCTGCTGCGAAAAATATTCCTACTTAGCTAGATAACGTACCCATGGACCCACACTGATAACGTGCATAGTCCCCTGCGTGCATATCTTACACAGCAATTGTGTATAGTGTGCGCAGCGTGTAGCTGCGTGAGTGACATATTCGATCAGTAGGGCTAGCACGAACACTTGCGTCAAAGTATTCGTATCGTCAATGACGTCATCGTGAAATATTTGTATGAGAATTTTAGTTCCAAGTATGCCCTGTAGGGGCGCTGTAAAATTCCAATACAAATATTTCACGATGACGATTCGAATACTTTGACGCAAATGTTCGTGCTAGCCCTACTGAATACGCGTGTACCAATGACATCAATTAATGCGTAGCGTGTCCGTGGGATGCAGAGGAATAGTAGGTAGTGATAACTATTTTCATAAATAATGAAGCTAAATCAACGTGAGTAGCTTTGTTGTGCGCCGCATTGGAGCATTGGATAATAAATAATAATCCATGAGTGCCCATGGTCCTGATGAGACGGTGAGTCGACCCATTAACGGATCTAAAGGGAATACTGATTCCTCAAAGACTACACTTGGCAGATGATCTTAAATATTGTCAAGAGTTATTGACAATTTTAAAAATCTGCCAATCTTCTTTATATATAAAAATCAATGTATTACTATGTTTGTTTGTCCTCTATGCGTTCCGAAACTATTCATCAGATTGTAATGAAACTTTGGTAGGGTTTTCTAGGGAGGACCGTGAGGGCTCCTAGCAAAAAAAAAGACAATTAAAAAAAAAGGCATTGCAACGCATGCCGGGTGCAGCTAGTTATTTAATTAATACTCTAAAATTCTCTGAAAATTTTAATTCTGTTTTCTTTCTATACAGTCTTAATAGCAGCTTTAAAATTGTGGATAACTATACTTAAGTATTTCTTCAGTCACAGTATAATAGGACCTCTCTTGTTGGTCCTGTTATGGGTCAAGTCACCTCCGGGACCAGGGGTTACCATTCCATTTAAAAGAATATTTTGAATAATTGTACTTCTTTGCTTTTTTGAGATGTATTATTTACTGTTTTAGGATGAAGATGCGTATCACTTTGTTGGCTACATGCCCATAAATGGCCGACTATATGAGTTAGATGGGCTACGAGAAGGTCCCATCGACCATGGTCCTATTCAACCTAAACAGGACTGGCTGGACGTAGTTCGCCCTATTATAATGCGCAGAATGAGCGTGTAAGTATCATTTGTATTAAGTCTTTCGCCTAGGAGGTTCATAATATTTATTAGTGATATTAAAGTAAAATATTCGCATTTTAGTATTTGTGACTTAGTTAATAATAATAGGTACTTAATAAGTACAAAAATGAATAAGTCAATTAAAGAAAAAAATTCGACTAGGGAGGGATTCGAACCCTCTTCTTCATCTTACCGTGTTGTCATCTTAACCAAGGCCACTAAGTACTCACCAGACCACATAAAACTTCAACTGATTGATCTCTAATACTATGTGAAGCCAAAGTCGACTTTATTAACTGTTAATGAAGATATTGTTTTAGAAAAGTTTTAGGCGCGACCATGGCGTTATTTAGCTTTGATTCTCAATATTTTGCTCCTCAGTGTTGGCATCAGTACCAGTTTGTAGATGCTAGACCACCGCTCGCCAATGAGTAGGTCAGTAATTACCTGAAGTGCTTAGTCTGCACAAGAGATATTTAATATTTATCTCAAGTGTCAGTCTGTAACATTTTTTAAGGATTGTAGAAGCCCAAATAGAAAGTGACTTTGTAGATGCCCTCTGTGGCCTTCTTGAGATCTGGTTTCTGGTTATTTGAGAAACCTACTTTTGTCATGATTTTTACGAACAATGACAGTAATGTTGTAATGTGGAAATGTATCGCCAGAACTGGACGAGCTACTTAGATCAATTCAGTCATATGGTTGCACATTTAAGCGCACTGTATAATTTATTTTAGGTATACCGAGGGAGAGATACACTTCAATTTGATGGCCATTGTGTCTGAGCGAAGGACCATATATATGCGTCAGCTTGAAGAATTACTGGCGTCGTCGCATATTCTTGGCATGGACGCGGAAGAGTATGATACCGAGGTACCAAGACTGCGGATGCTTATTGATTACGAAGACATGAAGATGCAGCGCTATCAACAGGAGATGGTGCGTCGGCGGCATAACTACTTACCGTTTATCGTCGTTTTACTACAGGTAAGAATTTATAGCATAAAATTGCCTGCTGAAAGTCAAGGCATATAACAAGAATTCACTGCTTCAATAAAAAAATAGTATATTACTGCAGAGGCCGGGAAGCTAGGGATCACCGGACGAGTAGAGCTTTCACTTGACAATAATTATGAGTCCGGCAATCCCATTCCGGAAGTATGTATAGTATGCTTTTCTCAATAATTGTGAGGAAAGACGTAATACTGGAAATAAATGAGTTTAATATGAATAAAAGAACGAATAAAGCAATTAATTATAGTAGCCTAGCATTTAGTAATACTAATACTTATTAATTTTCAATTAGTGCAAAGGAAACAAAGCCCATACATACAGCCCAGTCATATTTAATGCAAAAAATGTAATACTGTTGATTATGGCTTTTGTCTCTTGCAACTATAATTAAGCATATTTTATACCAACATTTTAATAAAAGTGTTTTCATCTTCATATATTATATGCTTGATGAGTGAATTTTTTATAATGTGCTAGCAATTCGCTGTATGACATGATACATATTTCAAGTTATAGATGAATTAAAAAACATTTGAGCAGCGGCCAGAAATGATATTTCATACTTACTTTTCTGGCCTAGACCGGTAAAGTAATGCATGAGCCAAAAATTACAAACTTCCTGTCTTCTTTTTACCACAATAATGCCTACATTTCCGAGCATGTTTGAGAAAAATAATTTTATAACCTTTTGTATTCATATGATTACAAATAAGGTGGCTTGTGATCAATCACAGTTACAGTCGACTCGAAAAAGCAAGACAAATTAATTATAGGATAGCTGCTTATCTGAGGATGATCCAAGGAGTAAAATTTTTATTATCAAGGCTGTATAAGTGTAATTTTCGTCATTGACGATATCCTTGAGGTTATCTTTATACGACGTTTCAATATTTTTTACAAGTGTATGTTTCAACAGATCTTGGCTGAGGAGAAATTGCTGATGCCGCTGTACGAAAAGGCTAAGGCCCGCGCTCGCAAGAAGGGTACGAAGAAACAAAAAGTATAACATGAACTACGGGGCGTGGCGCGCCCCATGCCCGCGCCCGTCCCGTTAGTCCCGCTGGTCCCCGTTAAGGCCCCCATGGAGGTGATCCCGGACATTCCTGCGGTGATCCCCTCTGTGATTCCCTCAGTGCTCCCCTCAGTAGTCTCCCCCATGCTCCCTTCAGTTGTCTCCCCTGTGCTTTCTTCAGTGATGCCTTCAGAGATGGACACAGATTTCCATCCAGATTTCCATTCAGAACTTAATTCAGATCTGCATTCAGATCTTCATTCCGACCTGCACTCAGAGCTCCATGCAGATCTTCATTCGGACCTAGACACAGACCTACATTCAGATCTGCATACAGATCTCCATTCACAGCTCCATTCCGATCTGCATACAGACCTCCATGCAGAGCTCCATTCAGATCTCCATTCAAACCTTCATTCGGCGATCCCTTCGTCCCTCCATTCAGCAATCCCCCCGGGCCTCAGTTCAGACATGCCCTCAGAGCTCCCATCGGATATGCCCATCCCCAACCATTTCTTAGATGATTCTTCCGATATCCCCTTCACTATCCCCGATTTAGATGTAGTCTACCCAGAACCACCAACAATGGCGCAAAATAACAGAGACACACAAGATTCTTTTGAACAAGACCTTACAGCCCTACAAGAGACTCTCGATAAAGACATGCTAGAAATGCAACAGCACACCACAGTGATACCGCCACCACCAGATATCGAAGATGAATCCTTGGAACTTCAAGAGATAATGGTGGACGATGTTGTTGCGTCCGAAGTGGTGTTGGAGGAAGATGTCTTCGATCGCATGGAAATCCTCGATGAAGACCCGCAAGATGAAATAAAAGATGATTTTCTCTAGTATTTACTTTAATGCAAACATTAGGCACTTGTTTGGCCGTCGATGAGGAAGTGGTGAGCTACAGACGGTTTTTTTGATGTTTCATAAAGATGAATTGGATAGGTTGTAATGTGACTGGTTATTGGATATATTCAGTTCCCGATTTATTCAAAAGTTTCTTATTTAGATTGTTTTATAAATCAAACCTATTTATGAGTGACAGCTGTAATTATTTTTACTAAAAATGGAAGACATTGATGTTGAAACTGAAACTGTTCTTTATGTTTAGCTAAGGTTTTTATATGAAATTGTCTATATTATATAAAGCTTGATTAGTACTACAATTTTTAAAGTTAAACTGGTCACCTGTTTTTTAAGTTAAATATTAATATATATCCAGTCAAACGAGTATCCTTTTCATCTCTAAGTTTTGGGTCAATTATTAACATGTGTCTGACTGCACATTGTCACCAATACCTCTGCAGCAGTAAGTCGGAGTGCTAAGACCTATTGAAGTAATTCCTGTTAGTTTAGCTCTGGTTCAACTCGCTTCAGGTGCACACCAAATGTATAGTCGGCTGCCGACAGTGAGCTAGTTTCATATCCGCTGCGGTGTAAACATCATGAAAGTGTCATTAATATCGACCCATTATGTTTCTTTGGGTACAAAAATGTATAGATTAACTGTATAATGCACTCTTACAGTAAGTCGCTAACAATACGTTTGGTGAACATTCATTGAAATCATCAGCGGTGAAACAAATACCTTAGTTTGCATTAGTGGGATGTCGATTGTCCCACTTTACTTACATGATCACTCATTTGAATTTTATGTCCACTCCATGCCATATGTAAGAAATCGAACTGTCAAATTTCTTGCCCCAGCGAACGATTTAGAATGAGAGGGACATAGGGTCATGTATCATGTCTGCACTCGAGTAGAGTTTACTTATGTCTTAGATAGCATGAACTTTCATATGTGTTTGTATTATAATATGTTATTCTCCGTATTTCAATACTATGTTTCTCTCCAGCGCCGCCCCCAGCCATTTTGGAGCTCTAGGCGAAAGACTGGAATGGCGCCCTTGTAAGAAAAAAACTTTTAAGGAAAGCTGCCGACCAACCCCAAACTCCTTCCCCCGCTCATCGCCCTTGATTGACACCACAACCCGCTCGTTTTGCCGTCCAGATGCAGCCCGGCAAAACCCCCCCCCCCCCCACTCGAAAACCATAATTATGCCGGCCAGCTACGGCACCCAAATTGCTTATTTAAAAGTGTGTAAAGGCTTATTGTCACATTTAAAGTACGAAATCGTGTTGTTCATGTGGATGAAGCCGCGGGCGAAAGTTAGTTTTTAAAGTTTTAATAAATTTTAAATGTCAGTTTCATTACTTTAAGTGAAAATGTACAATTATGTCAAATGGATTCTCATATTACAAAATGTGATGTCTTCGACTGGATAAATTAAACTACAAGTTGTGAAACAGACATTGGTTGCTCTTAACATGTTCTTCACTAGTACCTACTGACTATAAGCGAATACGATATCGACCAATAAATTGGAACTTGCGAATTTCATCACTGCAGATAAAGATGATTTAGGCGCACTTTAATCTAAGATTACCTTTTAGATTTTAATACTTTATCTATATGTAAGTATATCATATTTTTATATATATTGTACTTAAAATGGTAGTAGGTGTATACTCTAAAATGTTAACAATGTTGTATTTTTAAGATGTATGATTCTTATCTAAATTAAACAAACAATCCCTATGTGTCATTCGCTTATTAATCATAATTTCCAAAGTTATTTTATAATGTAATATAAGTTCCGTTTTGTGAATAATATGTCTAAAAAATTACAGATTTTTTAAAATGTCATGATAGTTTATATGGCGCATGTTTTTGGTCTGAATTGGACTGCGTTATCGCGAGTGGCTACTTAAAACAAGTGTACGCGTTTGTAATTTTATTATTATCTATGTGGCTTTATTCTAAGAAATATAATCGCATTTGTACTTAGTCTGTGGCGGTCCTACTACAGTCCGTGTCAAATGTAGAAATTTGAAACTATTGAAACTCGTTTGACGAGTCAAGAGGGGCTACTCGCTAGGTACCCAACTGAGAGTTGTGAGTGTATAGCTTCCAGTGCAAAGCTGTATAGCGTGGTCTGTTAAGTGACGATAGAATCGCACGCGCAGAAACGTTTCTAGGCTTATTCATGAACCAATTCCGACCTACATCGAAATTCGAACCTTATTGCGCGGATTTTGAGCGAACCAAACTCACTGTTATTTAATTGTCTCAAGATACGTGAGTGTTGCTACTCGAGGGTATGAATAAAAAGAGAATCCTAATGCTGAGAGTAAGCTTCTGATCCAACTGCACTCGAAACTGATGACGGCCTCAGTGAGTAGCACTTCTGTTTCCTTTGTTAGATCTTAAGTGTAAGAAGATGATGGATACTAAATGTAAATTGAGTACTAGTTGGAGATGAAATTGGAGGGAAAGCTGGGTAATTTGTTGAACATGTTACGGAGACGGAAATGTATTGGGGTGTAATTTTTGACAATTTTGTAGTGCTTAATGTCATGATAAGGTTATACATTTTCAGATTTGGCTATTATAGTGTTATCAGTTCTTAATTAATATCGATTATCGTGTCTACATTAGCTACATAATGTTTACTTAAACTAATTTTAAGGTGCTTTAAGGTCGACGTCATAAGCGTGGATAAGCGAGCGCGCGCGGTTATAATGCAATCACTTTGACCTTTCACAGAAAGGTGATCAATGGGAGCTTTGTGCGAGTAAACAAGGTCGCGCGGTTCATGTTAGTGAATATGTGGTTTGATCACAAAAGTAATATTTGCTCCATTTAGGAATAAATATTTTAAGAGCGAGAGCCGTGCCGGCCATTGCTGGCTCACGCGGCTCCCATTGTCACTAAAGCTAATGCCAAACTTTCTAATCAATTGCTCAAAATAATGAACAGCAATAAAGTTTGAAGTTGTAAAAAATTACATTAATCTTGACTTTTCAATTCACGCCCAGATAAGATAGATAGCATTACAAGCACGTCGTCAAAAACGCAGCCGGCGCCAACAATGGTAAACATATGCGTTTTTGGTGCCTTTGCCGGCACCGATGAATATAAAAACATATAAGAAATGTAGTTTCCGGCGCCGTCCGTTGTGTGAAAAAATCACCATCAGACGAGTTGCACGACTGTCGACCTGTGTTTGTGACTGGTCGAGTTGCTGACATGTAACATGGCGAATTCTTGATTTGACGAGAAACGTGTGATCCAAAAGATTTTCGGGCCGACTGCGAAGTGGGAATTGAAATATTGAAAGCATTCTAAAGAACTGCGCTGTAGAAAGTGTTTGTTACTTTGTCAAATAAACGTCACATTCAACTGCGCTTTGTCGGGCTAAAAGCACCTTGAAATGTTTTGCTTATTCAGTGAGTGGTTCAAGCAATGCCAGGGCAATTCCACTAATAAACCATAACCGACGAAACTAAACTGCCGTGTTTGACAAATCTGGGTGACGTCACTGGGAGATGTAATCGAATCTGATGATTCAATGAGGAAAAACGGTATGCTTTAATTCCAAGACAGCTCTGACGACGATTATCATTTTGTAAATATATATATTTGTAGTTCTGTTTGATTGAATTCGATGGCCGATTGCTGATAGTTGGTCATTCGGTCGAACACAAGATGCAATTGTTTAGTGTTCAGTTCAAAACGACATGAACATATTTTTTTTAGTTCTTGTAAGACCTTGTCTTATTAGTGGAATCGCCCCTCCTGATCTTTTTCAGCGTTAAACTTAAAAATAATTGTGTGTCGATGTAGTTGTGTGTCTTTAGTGTTTGTAATATTAAGCTGGGGATCGACATCCCGGCGACGACTTAAAGTCTATCCACACACATCCGGGCCGTGCCCGGGACGTGACCGGGCCGTGCCCGGGACGTGACCGGGCCGTGTCCGTGGCAAGACTGGAGATCCGTGCCACGTCAGGGCCACCAACTTAAATCTTAAATCTATACCATTTACGGAAACCAATATGCATTATGACTTTGTTTAAAACTGCAGAGATGCATATCGCTTCTATTAATAACTCGTCATTCATTATATTTAATAAAACTCTTACGTGCACTGGTAATATCGGTGGACGGGCGCCCGTCACGGTGTCGGCCCGGGCACGGAAACTCCGTCGCCGGCCCGGACACGGACGTGTGTGAACCAGTTCATATAAAAAGTACGCAATGAAATTTTTTTAAGCCACTGACGGAACACGTCCCGTCCACGTCCCGGACACGGCCCGGAAATGTGTGGATTGAGCTTTACGAGGCGTGTTTCTAAGGAATACGCCTTGTGTGAGTCGACTCGCGGGTCACCATTGACTGTCACTATTAAGTATGTGGTTTTATGAAAACCTAATGTAAAATAAATATAAAATCTGGGGTTCGTCATCACGAAGAATAGATCGTGGGTGCTGAAAATACCGCGCGCCGGCATGGCTCCTGTGAGCAACTCGCGAGTCGCCACGCGATGTCTTTAACAAGCTTGATAACATCTTATTACTTGTCTACGATTTAGTGTCAATAAAACCAATGGAAATAGTAGGTACATTTAATTACTAATCATAATTTTGGAAGTATTCAAAAACAATTAGACATCAATATGGCCGATTGCTTTTAAATATATCTTAAAAATTTACAGATTCTGGCAGCGTTCATTATGGGCAGACTTGTATCAAATAAACATTGCAGAAACATTGTAGATTTATTTTTTATTTTAAGACCGTCGGCCCTTTACAACGTCATTTTTGTGAACATTTTTGTAATAATTACAAAAGATATACATTTTTTTCTATTTAAGTAGGTACTTATCAGGTACATTTTGATGTAGCTGTTTTATTGGTTCAAATAATTAACAATTCAATACGATGGATGTGTACAATTGTAACAAGTATGTTATTGCGGCATTAGTATAAAGTGTGCATTATTCTATTAGGTACATTATATTATAGCCTTCTACAAAAGGTTTTAGGGTGTTTGTACACTGCGCAAGCAGCTTGCGTGTCATTGCAGTATCTGCTAAGGTTATTTGGCACTTGTGAAGTTACATGCCTGGTTTACACAATACATGTAACTTCTAAGTACCAATAAGCGTATGTTACTTGGGCCGTGTACAAGACACCTAACGATCGGCCTGAACAATATTATAAGTCTAAAGGCTGGACATGGCGCAGAGTAGATAATAGTGCTCCTTTAAATTTAAAAATGTCGACATTTTCAATAACTAAATATTGAGCATCCAAGCTGAATCACACCTTAACGCCACGCGTTAGCGTATTAGTACCTAATTCTGAAGTCTCACGTTGTTACGAACTCTAACGATAGGGTAGTTGCTGATAGTACATAATCAAAACGCGCGAAACGTTAATATACACAGTATGCATTAATCCCAAGAGAGCGGCAACCCCCGCTGCTTTTGCACCCTCAATGTGCGCGGAACGGTAGGTAGGTACTTATCTTGTACTTAAGCGCGTAGTGTCGGAGGCCTGTCATACATAGGCCTTTTCCAAGGTAGACCACATGAACAGGCCCCGAGTTTTGCGCATGCCACTACTGTCGGCCGGTTTGTACAGACCTACCTATAAATATGGAGCTACAACAGGCCCAGGCTTCGTTTGTCTCAATTGTAAGTTCTTCAACACTGACCAGCCCACTGCCACGTCAGTTTACAGATTCTTCGAACATGTGTTGTCACATTTGGTTCTTTTACGGATTATTTTCTTACAAACGCTGAGCATATTTCATTCTATCGCTCGCTGCTGGTGGGCTATATTCTTAATGTTACAGTACACGTCTCGGCTTCGTACATCATAACGAGTCGGTTCGGTGAATTAGGACTTCCTGGGGCATAGGCACTTCATAGGGGGTGGAGAGGTTTCGCTATAGCCTCTGGAGGACGTTCTAAGGCTAGTCAGCTAAATGGAAAGTCTAGACAGCTTCGCCCCTTGATATTGTAAAAGATTACCCCTAACCCTTATTTATAAGGCGGGGGCTTTAAAAATATGGTCATAGCGATGAGGATGCATCGGTTAAAAGCTTTCTTTTTTAGATGTTGTGCTATTAGTGACGTAAAGCTATGACGCAACTTCTCAAAATAATAAAAACATGATAAAATCATTATTATACATCTAACAAACTTAGCCAGCACAACCAAACAGTTAGGCTTTTTGCTTAAGTTGGCCAGTCGTTTAACTAACAATATAGAATTGTCATTCAGGCCGCTAATAGAATAACGCCAGAATACAAAAAGGCTTTTGAGTTGAAAGCTCAAGCAATATTTACCATAAGGTTATAACTAATCTCGTATTATCATGAACCACATAATTATTTGAATCAATTACAAAACATCGATAGACACTGCCTCTTTGACCTTCCTGTCAAATGTATTTAATAATTTTTATTTACACCTTATTATACAAAATGGGAGCCGGTGAACAATTTGTAGCGCAGGAAATGGCCTACACTTTGAACCTTAGCAAACATATTTGTAAATGTACATCTATTATATACAACTAAACAAAAAGAAAAGAAATTATCCAATGCTACAAAGAAAGATCAGTTAAATTTGTAAACGATAAAGTTAAACTCCAAAGTGAATAAAGGGTATCAAGAGAAACCACAGGTTAACAGACAAAACCAAGGGATTTAAGTGGTTCATGAAATATTTAATTTCGCTAAGGTAGTTGTGTAAGTTTACAAAGTGT
This sequence comes from Schoenobius gigantellus, assembly GCA_963935595.1. Lineage (NCBI taxonomy): Eukaryota > Metazoa > Arthropoda > Insecta > Lepidoptera > Crambidae > Schoenobius > Schoenobius gigantellus. Next base: position 67,736,223 of record OZ012540.1, on the reverse strand, counting down.
AAGCTTACCAAAATCTGATATGATCACAGCATAAATCATTCACCGGCTCATAATCTACAAAAACGCTTAGCACATAAAACTTAATTAGGTAATGAAGATTCTCATGAACCAAGGTAGAATGAGTAATAAATTAATGAATTTTGTATGTGATGTGGCACGTAAACGTTATAAGTAAGTGTCCATTATTTACAAGACAAATATTTGTAGTGTCGAAAACGAAGTGATTCTGTGACGTGATGGGAGCTTATTTACAAAGAATGTTATGCGCACGACAACGAATTTAATTATTGACCCACTTTTTTACTATTTGCCATTTATTTACTTTAAAATCTATTTAATAAAATCAGTATTTTTGTCTTTTATAGAATCCGGAAAATCTTGATAAGATTACCCAATATACCTTACTTTTAGGTCTAAAAACGTCTAAATGAACACTTAAAGTGGCTCAACAATTAAAGACAGCAACCGTACAATTTGCCTTCTATGTTCCTAGTGGATTCTGTGGCAAGTCACTAGCGAGTATATCACCAATTGAATATTTCATTTGTATGGGAATGTGTAGTAAATAAACACGGTTAGGAATTGGAATCCACGTGCTAAGAGAACACAGGCTATTAAGTAGTGTCTATTTGTACGCGACGTCCCTCACGTGTTCGGCTGCGGGCTTCTGGGCTTAATCATCATGGAGGCCCGTTTCAGCGTGTAGTCCCACCCTCGCCAGCGGAACCATACAATGCCTGGAATAACATTACTTATAATACTTGGTTCAAGTGATTAAGAGTTAAGCGTTACATTGCTCTCAGGCAGCAAGCCTACATGAGATACAACATCATAGGTTTTTTCATCAATCAGTTAATTACTTAAATGGGTTGAAAGTAAAGAGTTCATCTTTATCGTTAAAAAATATACTTGTCTCAACTTGTGTGAGCATGAGTCTATATAGCAAGTCTCCGGCCCTTTTTAACCGGGTTAAATGAGAGCTTGTGCCGAAGATATTTAAGACGACTACTACCCACCTTGTCGCGCTGTCAAGTCTTGCGGGTCATGTAAGTAGAGGCCATTTAGTCCCCGGCCACATGACTTCCACCACCAGCCGCCTTTCAGCATCGAAGCGCAGTTCAGGGATGATCTGTCATTATCCCTGCAAATTAATACAACTTTGTCATTCATTACCCAATCACAGATGCTGGCTATGAATATAGCTTACAATTTTCGATCGTTGAATAGTTATTATTTCTTTGTCTGACTTGATTTCAATGATTGGCAAACTTAATTGAATCAAGGTTTATCGGTTCTCTTCTATGCCGTCTAAGAAGTTACCTATAAAAAGTGCACAAAATATACGTTTCGTAGACACCTGTTTGCTCCGCTAAAACTAGACCAATTTAATTTTTGCGTTAAAAATTAAAGAAAGGCTTTGGCTGTGTTTCCGTTTTGCTTTTTCATGTAATCACGTCAAATTTGTTTGCTGGATGTTTGAATATAGGAGAAAATCAGGCCAATTTTTTTGGTTTTTGAAGTTTCATATGTCATTTAATAATTAACTTAATAGAAAAAGGAAAACATAGGAACATGCTAATAGTGGCCATTGATTTTTTTGGAAAAAATATAACAGCTATTGCCATTATCCAGGAAGGGAACAGAGACTACGTTGGTATGGAAAAACGACCCATACGATTTCCTCTTAAGACTAGCGCAGAAGTTATTATAATGCTTATAAATATTCAAGTTTAAGTTCCTCATAGGCGACTGTATCTACTTGCCATCCCATCAGTCTGCTAGTTTGACAACATTGTCTACAAAAATCTGCTAGCCTTTCATGCATGGTGTAACCGCACCTCAACTGCGATAATATTGGCGTGGTTCGTGAGAGGACTCTTCCTGAATCAATAAAAATATTGGGCAGAAAACCTAGGTTTGCTAAAGGCCTAGTGGTTTATAGTATCTACAGTTAGAATTATTAAAGGGTTACAGGATCTATACAAATAAACTTCAAAAGATATTGATTGTTAGAAGGCCTGCAATGAGAAAACGTTGGACGAAAGGGAAGCAGAACTACCTATGCAAGAGATATTTTTGGACGCTCGATGTGGAAAAGATGATTCAGGGAAGGTTTGACGAATGAAGAGATAAAAAGCTTTGCAAGATATTTTTTGAGATATTAATGTACGAAGAAAATGAATCGAGTGGAAAGTTATAACTAGAATATAAGTATTCTAGTACATATAGGTAAAGTGCAAGACAATTAAGAAGAGGAAATAAATAAAGCAGTGCAAGGAATGAAAAACGGAAAAGCCTTCGGACCAGGTGTTATATCAGTATTGAAGTTTTTAAAGTGGATGGATGGAGTGGCTGACTCTATAATTCAATATATTTTACAAGAGGAGACGATCCAACACGAATGGTGCAACAGCTGTCTGCTACCCATCTTTAGAAACAAAGACGATTTACAAAACTGGCAATTATCGAAAAATAAAGCTCACGCCTCATAATATTAAAGTATGGGAGAAATAAAATAGACGAATCAGGGGAGAGAGGCACCAAAACTTGTTCGGGTTTATGCCGGAACCAAAAAAATATAGATGCCATCCTATCTGTACTTCGCTAATTATGCGAAAAATACAGACCCAAGAACTTATAGGTACACGGTGCTTGAATATTTAGGGAGACAGACCCCTTTAAATATACCCCGTGTTGTGGTTGGGCTTTGAAAAAAAAAAAGAAAGTGCCAGGGAAATACTTAGCTTCTCGGCACCATGTACAAGCGAACCAATACACATATTCAGTCTAAAACAGGTGTTACCGAGAAATTCAATGAGGTGGTAGGCCTACAACAGGGATCGGCTTTAAATCCATATTTATTCCTCCTGATTATGGACGCATTAACGTCCGACAGAATAGAATATCTTGGTGTATGTTATTTTCGAATGACATTGTTCTGGTAGATGAAAGTGCTTTCGAGTTCCATCTGAGGCTGTTAGATAGAGAGGGTTAGTTTGAAGATTAGCTGATCTAAAACTAAGTAAGTATCATTTTGTTACTTCTAGTTAAACGGTGTATTAGTTACCTAAATCTGGTAAAATTACCAGTCTGCTCCGACTTCAAGTATCTGTGGCATAGTGGCATTTAATGGGACATACGAAATCGGATAGTTGCAGGTTGGCTGAAATGAAGACAGGTCTCAGGAACTTTTCTGATCGATGAATTTCCGCAACGTGAAAGGGAAAACTTTATTATTCGATCTTAAAAGCTATCTTTATGCAGAATACAGTTGAATCTGAAACGTTGAACAACAAAGGAGACGGATGAGAGAGTTAGAATAGACGTGTGGTGTAGGTAGATTGTAAAAGATTAGGAATTACAAATAAAAGCTTGTAAAAAGAGGACGTTTGAATGTAGCACCCGTGACAGAAGATAAGAAGTGACAGGCACGTAATAGATAATTGTGATGAGGAGGGATAAGAGTCAGATTACTAGAAGAAAAATGAAAGTAATAGATGAATGTAGACAGAAATATCGACAGGAGTACCTACACCCCAGAACATTAAGGGAATGGATTGAATTTAGAACGAATGCATGCGAAGAAGCTAAGTGTTGAGATGGGTTATGACGAATGGAAGATGAAAACGTGTTGCGCCAATTCTACAAAGACTAATAACTGCAGGATGATGATGACGAAGATATAAGAGTTTTCTTGCGGTTTAATCCCAAGTGTAGTTAGCAGCAAAGGCTTGTAAGTAATTTTTAGGCATAATTTACATTAGTAGTACCTAATGGTGTATACATTATTTTTTAATGCAACTGTTTGACGTCTTACCTATTGTATGTGGAGAACGGGCTGTTGTTCGAGCCGTACCACGGGTCGTTGAGGGAGTCGCCTGCGTTTCCCTCGTAGCCGTCAATCTCCAACTTGTAGTATTCCGCTTCTGAATAAATCTTGAAGTGCGAATACTGCGCGTATCTGAAATGTGAACAGGGGGGTGAATATTTCAAGTAAGCAAGGATTGTCAGATCCGCAAATAAGCAATACTAAGTATTTTAATATAGGTACTAGAAGGGACTCGACACTGCTTTTATTGAAAATTAACACTGCAAATTCACAAGCTGAGTGGAAGCACCTTCCACTGAGCTAGTAAAATGATATTTACCTAACTAAGTACTTTATTTTAAGAAAACTAACGAGGGGTGTAATTAATTATTCATTTGCTGTACGTGACAAGAGTTTGTCGGGCTGTTCTCTGTAAAGTTGACTTTATTCACTGCTAATCACTTCGTATACATCCCATTTAGAAATCTTTACCTACAGATTTCTTGAAAACTGGTTACCTATAAAGCAAATAAATTTTTTTTATATGTGATTTCGCATTTTCTTTATGATTTATTCATCATTTTTTCAATTTAGCATTTTTAAAGAAAATGCAGTCACATATAAAAAAAATCACTCAAGTGCAATTATCTCGTCATATAGTACCTACCTACTTACTTGACTATCATTTATGTACTCGTATAGGTACCTACTTATGTATTTATACTACCTATGTATGTACCAACTGTACACTTGTACAGTAAGTGTCGCGTCAAGCTATATTGTTTGACTTTGAACCACTTTAATGTAAATAGCGGCGGTTTTCGTAGTGCAAATGGAAAGCTTGACGTGGCGCTAATTATGTACCTACCTATGGGCAGCGATGGGCAATTAACTGTATGGGCAGCGATGGGCAATTAACTGCCCCACCTATCGGCAGCGATGGGCAGTTAAAAGCCGATGGTTGGACTAGGTGGCATGTCTTAGGAGAGCCCAGTGCAGGGGACAGATTAACAATACGGATTATAGTTGTGTATTTTATGAAAATCGTCTACCTCTTATTGCCATCGAAGTCTTCTAGCTCCACTCGTAGCATATAGTCGTCGTTGTTCGTCAGCATGTATATGTTTTCGTTGCCCAGCCAGAACTCCTTGCTTGGGTCTCCGAAACCGTTCTTGTAATCGCTCCAGTCCCGGTTGAAGTTTTCAGCGGGGATGCCGAAGTCGTCACGTCGATGGATCACCTGGAAATTGAACGACCCTCGGAAAATTATTTCAGAAAGTTAATTGCACTCATGCTTGGCTAACTCTGTTATTGTACATCGCGATTTTTTACTACTTCTTTATGTTCCACCTTGCAAGCGCAGATCCACCGTTGTGGGCACGATGGGCATGCCCACAACCCTAATAGACTTGTTACTTGTTACGTCACACTTTCATGGTCTATTGAGATCGATAGGCTGATGATATTATATCCAATGCCTTAAAAAACAAAGAATCTTGGTGAGAGTGTCATATGTTTTGAAAACATCTTTGTAGGAATGGTACTACTATACGATCATGAGCAAGGTCATATTCCGACTCGCACTTGGCCGATTCTGGGATGGCTGTGATGTGACCACAACCTTTCTTGAGGTTTGGATCCGCGCCTGCCACCTTGTCAATGTTTGGAAGAAATGTAGGATTATGAGGCTGGCTGCTACTGGTATTTTTTGCAGCTACACTTAAATAAAGTAAACCTACTTAATACAAACAAAAAATAATATCTCGTTTTCACGAATGAGTAAATATGATGCTGCGACCATTTCTGTAATTGCCTTTTCTATAGCTGCTAGTGCATGCTACATGTTCGCTGAGTAAATCTGAATTTTCTTTTCGCTGTGTGTCTCGATTTTGAAATATTATAGCCGTTGTTTTCTGAGGAATTTGGACCAATAAATCAAAGCGGAGTTTCCCGAACGCTGCTTATTCTAATTGCTTTCCTGGAAATTGAGTCTACTATTTTAATATCTGTCAACAATTTTGAGTGCAGATCAACAATCCCTGAGTGGAGCAAAAATAAACATTGTATTAGGGCCTTACATAAAAAATATGGTTTTTACCAACGGTCCACATTGATCTCAAATATGGCATTGGCTCGGAATTCAAAATTCAAATTTATTTCTTTATAGGCTCGTTTATTTCTGTTAGAATTTAGTGATTAACTTTTTTCCGCACTATTTGATTTTCCATTGACATCGTTCTTTACGCAAATTAGAAAGACACTTACAATATCGCGTTATTTACAAAAAAAGTTCCTCTGCGGCACAGGGTTGCAGGAATAATTAAGGAGGAATGAAGAAGCTACTGTAAAGCGCTCCACGTCCAAGCGAGACGGTAGCGGAGCGGAATTTTTTGTAATGTTCGTGTTGCTATGGACCATACCACACAAAAACCGCCCGCAGAAGCGACGCTGCGCAAGTACCACAGTTCCGCTGCCATCCCACTTCAGCCTCTGTGTGTGGAGCGCTTAAAAGAAAGCACGAAATCGTTTTTGCTTCCAACGTTTACGTTCTGGAAATGTTGACCTGCCGAACAAGCTCGTGGACGACCGGAGACTTCTAGTTGATAGTAAGAATTAAATGCAAACCACGCTAGAGCTATAGACCTAATGGTAGGCTTTGGTGTGAGTTATAAAAAGATTTGAAATCACTTGAAAAAATGAAAAAAGCCCGAGAAATAGGTACTCACCTACTGCATTAATTAAGTGAAGCACACCGACAAATAGGCATTTAGTGCTGCGCTGCGTTACTTTACTCGACTGTCACAATACCGACGGAATTTTTAATCGTTTCGCTACTTGTGGTGAAAAATTTAGGTATCCCGTGCGACAATCAGATCTGGTTGAACCCAGGAGAACCGGTCAAATCCTGCCCCAAGCGGAAGTTAATTCAGAAAAAGGCACTGTGTTTGGTGGTCGTGCTGGTGTTATACCTACACTACAGCTCCCTAAGATCTGGCCAGACGATTACGGCAGATCTGTCTTGTCAACGATTGCAAACCATGATGGAAAAGCTAGCCGTTAAACAATTGAGATTGATCAATAGCACTATAGCCTCCTACTGCTTCGCGACAATGCTAGGTCACTTCACAACAGACAGTTGCTAAATAGACAAGCTGCGATCGGAAGGTCTCTGTCACCCACCATATTTCCCAGACCTTGCTCCATCAGATTACCACCTTTTTCGGAATTTAGACAATTCTTTGCAAAGAAAAAAATACAATTCCGAAGAAGCCCTTTACCGCCTTTAAAGATTTTATCGATTCTCGCTTGCACATTCTTTTTGCAATGAAATCAATGAACACCTTCAAAATGGCGAAAGCACTTGGACAATAATGGTACATTCTTCGATTGGTTAAATATTACACACCACACTGGTAGTACCTAGAAATAGCCGAAGTGACCCGCGAAGCCATCCGAAAAATAATATACATATTATACCTAGATATTCGAGTAGGTATAACAAGCAACCCTTTAATTATTCATATTCATATAGGTACTCAATATTGATCAAGAGTCGGTGGTCCAATGGCCAGACAGATATTTGTTAAATGGTTCGTCGTCACTAAAAGGTTAAGAACCACTGTCCTCAACAGGTGGGTGATTTTGTAACACATCGGCAATTGGCCATCGTTTAGATTTGATTATTCTGTTTGATTAAAATTGATTTTTAATATGTTAAACATTCTGTAATTTCGTCGTCTACAATGGTGTCGATTCTGGCATGATTCTCTAAACCTAAAACTAAATTTGACAACAGTCTATCCTTGTCATACTCTATACAAAATGACAAGGAGAGACTGTTGTCAAATTTAGTTTTAGGTTTAGAGAATCATGCCAGAATCGATACCATTGTCTTGGAATATTTGGCGAATAAATTAACCAATACTAATACATAGCTAATGAACATAATTTCGCTTTTCTTTATTAAGTCATCCAGTTTGAAAACGATTGCCGATCAATCGACGAGTTACAAAATTACCACCCAGATTTCGAATTCGTTATTCCTAATCGACAATAGATAGTACGAGTAGATTGTTCACCGCGGGAAGTTCACGCGTTTGTGGCCTGAAGGCGCAGCTGAGGGCCACAAAACTCCCGAGGTAGGAATCGGACTTTCTCCTAAGTGCTACATAGTGCTTTATGGGACATTCCATGGAAAACGCTACCGCAACATATTTTCTGAAAATGCTGTTTTTAAATGAAAATGTGTCTTAAGATAATGTTAAACCCTATATTTTAATAAAACATCCTTAATTTTTTAATAAATATGTACGAATGATGGCAGTTTATTTTCATCTAAACTGGCAACACCGAAAAAAAGGAAATTACTTTCAGATTGACATTGCGCATTCCGCCACTAAGAAAAGTTTTCAGCAGCGGTGCGTGAAATATTATTTGGTAAGTTTAATAATTTCTTCGATTTATTTAACTTTTAAAGCATGCCTCTTACCTGAAACACCCGTTACACAAAAAGTGTATTCGTTTATTTAGCGACTGAGTTAATGCACGCATTATAAAATGCATTTGAGAAAGTAAGGTTGTTAATTTCTATGTGGAATGGGCGATTAATATTTTAATAAACTTTGGAAAATGTAAATATTGTTTTATTTTGTAAGAACGAACACACATGACAATTCCAAAAAATTTTTAAAAGACAGAAATGACAAATGTCTATTTCTAATATTAGTCCATACAGATCTATGGTTATAAAATCATTGAGGTGTGCAAGAGCTCTCCTCTTTACATCCCCAGGACTTTTATGAACTGATGCAGTTCAAATTTTGAAGTCCAATTCTTTGACTGAGCTCTCTTAGTCTTGGCCCAAAAAGTGGCTTGGTGAACATGTCGGCAAGCTGCTTTTCAGATGATATATGTTTCACCATTAGTTCACCATTGCTTACACATTCTCTGATGAAGAAGTGTTTGAGCTTTATATGCTTTGTTTTTCTGTGATATTCGTAGGGAGGATTTTCTGATAATTTAATAGCTGACTCGTTATCCACATAAATTATTGGCATTTCAATCTGTGTCATTTCTTGTAAGAGTCCTTTAAGCCATATGGTTTCTCTAGCTGTTTCTGTCAGTGCTATAAGCTCAGCTTCCGTTGAGGATATCGCTACAGAAGGTTGTTTTTGACTCTTCCAGAAAATCGGACCTGAAAACAGAAATATCATTCCCGTAGTCGAGTGTCCTGTGATTGAATCTCCACCATGATCTGCATCACTATAGCAGATTAACTTTGGATCTTGCTTTTTGAATATAAGCCCTGTTTCCATTGTTCCCTTTAAATATCTCAATATCCTTTTTACTTTTAAAATGTCCATCTTAGTCGGATTCTCTAATTGTCTTGAAGCCATACTTACTGCATAACTTATATCAGGACGTGTGGCAACCATAAGATATGCAAGAGCGCCTACCGCTTGACGATACGGAAAATTCTGTATATTAGCTTCTTTGCCATCATCTTCCTGTGTTTTTATTGCCGGAGATGGAACACATTTACAATCAGCCATTCCAAATCTATCTAATATTTTCTTGGTGTAAGACTTTTGATTAACAGTTATCTTACCATCTTTAGTTTTAGCAATTTCTAGTCCAAGAAAATAGCTGGCTGGTTTGGTTGTAATCTTAAAGCGCTGCTTTAGTTCTTTTAAAAAGTTTACTCCTGCTGCTTCGGTACTGGATGCCACCAGCCCGTCATCTACATATAGTGCAATCAGGACTTGGTTTCGGAAGTAGAGACAAGGATCATTAGTTGATTGCTTAAATCCAGATTCAATTAAATATTGGGATATACAAGTGTTCCAGCATAACGGCGCTTGTTTCAAACCGTAAAGGCTTCTTTTCAATTTACAGACTTTCTCTGTGCCATCACTGAATCCTTCAGGTTGGTGCATATAGATTTCCTCCTTGACCGAACCGTTGAGAAAAGCCGTTGATACGTCGAATTGCTGTAATTTTAAATTTAGTTGTGCAGCAATTCCCAAAAGTGCTCTGATTGTGCTCATTCGTACAACTGGGCTAAATGTTTTCTCGTAATCGATTCCTGGTTTTTGAGAAAAACCCTTGACTACAAGTCTTGCCTTATATCGTTCAATAGTGCCATCTGGTTTTGTTTTTATTTTATAAACCCATTTGCAAGACAGGGGTTTTCGACCATTTGGTAGATCAACTAAATCCCAAGTACCCATTTCTTTCAGTGACTCCATTTCACTTTGCATAGCTTGTCGCCACTTGCAACTTTCTCTACTTTGCATTGCGTCTCCGAATGTTTGAGGTTCTATTGCAGCATCTTGATTTATAGCCGCTAAGACATAGGCCTCAAATCTTTTTGGTGGGATAATCCGTGACCTGTCACGAAGATTTCTTTCCTCAGACTCAGAATTTGTACTCTCAGTTATGTTTTCATCTAGAGTGTCTTCGACAGTCTCATTTCCTTCAGTTTCTATTTGAGCTTCTATCATTGTATTATTATCAATTTCATCAGGACAGAGTATACCGGAACTATCAATAGTATTATTTTGGATAAGTACTTCATCATTAATTTCGTTTTGATGACAAGGTTCAAGATAGATTTTAAGTTTACTTTCATTTGATGATGTTGTGTCAGTTTCTTCTAAGGTAAAATTATCAGAATGATTAGTGCTATTATCATCAAAAAACATTTTCTTTAAAACTCGTACATCTCTTGAAATTAAAGTTTGTTTTTTCGTGGGTACATAAATTCTAAATGCTTTTGATGTTTCTGAGTACCCTGCGAACATTCCAAGAATTGCTTTTGAAGCAAATTTTGATCCATTTTTTCCTTTTATTAAGATGAAAGTTTTTTCCCCGAATACATGCAAATGGTTGATACAGGGTTTTCTTCCTACCCATAATTCGAATGGAGTTTTTTGTCCAATACTTTGATTGATGCTCCTATTTGACAAATAATTTGCTGTGTAAACAGCTTCTGCCCATAGATGTAATGGTGATTTCGATTCCAACATCATACATCTCGCTTTTTCAATCAATGTCCTATTTTTTCGTTCGGCAATACCATTTTGGTGTGGAGTGTATGGTGCTGTTAATCGTCTCGATATTCCGTTTTCTTTAAGGAAATCATTGAATTCTTGGTTACAGTATTCTGTACCATTATCAGTTTGAAGCATTTTTATCTTATTTTCTGTAAAATTTTCTACAATGTTCTTGTATTCTTTAAACTTTTCAAGTACTTGATTTTTGTGTTTTATAAAATAAATATAACAGTATCTCGAAAAATCATCTATAAATGTGACTATATATTTATTTCCACTTAATGAAGGAGTTTGTATGGGTCCACATACATCGCTATGAACAATTTCCAGTCTTTGATTGGTACGTGACGTTGTGCTAGGCTTGCTAGGTGTTCTGTTCATTTTTCCTTTAATGCAAATATCACAATCGTCTTATTTGCTGTTAATGTCAAAATCTAATCCAATAAGCAAATTATTGTTCAATGCATGCTTCATATCTTTCTCTGACATATGTCCTAATTTGCTATGCCACCAATGTATATCATCAGCATTCTTTGCTTTTGGTTGCGTAGCATTAGCTTCATGGTGAATAGTGTTATTCTTTATGGTTTGTAAATAATACAGGCCATCGTTATGTCTTTGAACTTTTATTTCAATCCCACGCTTGTTATCTTTAATTGTTGCCCTTTCTTTTGTAAATATTACAGTATGTCCGGCATCAGTTAGCTTTCCAACAGATAGAAGGTTGGCACATAAGCTCGGAACATAAAGAGCATTCTTCACTTCAACAGGACCTTGTTTTAATTCTATTTGTGCAGGCCCTGATCCTTTTATTTCAGCAGTATGATCTTTTGAAGCTAGTTTAAGAATTAGTGACATAGTTTTTAAATTTTTAAAATGTTTATCTGAATATGTCATATGAGAGGTGCAGCCACTGTCTAATATCCAACAATCTCGAAATTTTTGTTGATTTATTGCAAAACAAGAGAAGTTATTTTTCTCCCTTTGATTCAAATTGTTTTGTTGACTCTTTGAAAGTTTCTTGTTTTTGTTTGCATTGTTATTTTTATTTTTGAACCAACATTTTTCTGGCCTATGGCCCTTCTTCTTGCAGATTTTGCAAAAGGCATAAAATGTTTCTTCGTTATTAGCTGAACTAGTATTGGGTTGGATATTTCTGTTACGGGCTTCACTCTCCTCTATTATTTTTGTTTTCAATTTTTCGGGACTTATTAGCGAGTCTTGAGATTCTATGGCTATTCTAAAATTCTCATACTCGTCCGAAAGGCTGTATAGCATCATTATGGATAGTAAATCTCTATTGATTTCTATATCTAAATCCTTTAATTTGTCTACTGTATCCATGAAAGTCTTTAAGTGTTCACGAACATCTGCATTAACGCCTAGTTTAGTCAAGATCAATTTCTTTAATAGAGTTACTTTTCTAGCAGGACCCTGGCTAGCATAAGTACCTTTAAGTTTCTCCCAGACGTCTTTTGTGTGTTGACAGTTCTTCACTTCTTTTAATTCAGACGGTGAGATCAGTAGTAGTAATTCGGCTTTAGCAAGTTCATCATCTTCTATTTCTACCTCTGTATCTACTTTTGGATATCTTGTTACATACCTCCACAGTTTATTCTTTGTTAAGTAGGCTTTCGCTAGCTGCGGAAAAAATAGCGTGAGGTTGTCGTAATCTAATGTCATTTCCATACAATTTTTCTACGAAATCACTGCGGAAAAGTTAGCGTGTGGCATTTGTCTAGGGGGGCTGATGTGTATTGTTTGTGCGTTAGCGAATAATTGGCGTCACTATCTGTCTCACTTCCACTTCGTAAAATAGTCATTTTACGAAGTGGATGTGAGACTCGCCGTCTCTGTCACGTTAGCGTCACTATCTGTCTCGCTCATACTTCGAATCTCTCCGTCTCTGTCACGTTAGCGTCACTATCTGTCTCTCTCACACTTCGTAAAATGACTCTCCCGGTCTCACTCAAACTAGAATGTTAAAGTTACAGCCTTAAAGCAAACCATGGGTACATTAGAATAAATTTTAAGTACGTAAGAAAAATTTGTTCAAAACTGCCTGTTTTTGGAAAAAAAAAATTGTCTGCAATCGTAGAAATTATCTACCAAGTATCATACCATTTTGGAATCCTTATTGAATGCGCCAGCTTTTACAGTTACTTGCCAAACTCGCATAGTACTTTTTTTTTTCAGTACAGCTTGTTAAATCTATGCGAAAAATTAATTTTGAATATTTAATTTAGATAAAAATGGCATATTCTTCTAATTTGGAGCAGCTGGTTTTAAATTTTAGATTAGAGTATACAGAAACATTATTCAGGATTACAAAACAAAAGAAAATGTTTAGAAAAGTCAAGATTTGTAGCAACAAGAGTGAAAAAACCGTCACAGGGTGTAAATTATATCGATTTTTTTAAATGTTAGATTTTTTTTTAAATAGGTGACAAATTTTTTTTTATATTTTTCTGATAACATATATGAGTTAGTCTACCGTCTGCTTTCGGCTTGACGTCGGCTTCTGGGACATCCTGTATAGTCTTCTTATTAATTGGCTAATAAGAAGAAGTAAGAATAACATATATTTATTAGTTTTCATTCTACCTACTTCATAGTCATAGCATAATAAGAAAAGTTGTAGTGTTGTGCTAGAAAAGATACCCAATAACATGTCACTGTAATTTATGGAGGACCCCTTAATGTTAAAATCTTCAAAAACTCCATCAAACTCTCACAATTATCTAAATATTTGTCATTAAAAAGCCATATCAAAAATTCGTAACATCCGTTATGTAACGGGTGTTACACATCATTGCCCGCCAATATTTCACAAATAAATAAGCCAATCATCAAATAAATAGCAAATATTAATAGTTCTCAATCATAACCTTACTTTCTCAAATGCATTTTATAATGCGTGCATTAACTCAGTCGCTAAATAAACGAATACACTTTTTGTGTAACGGGTGTTTCAGGTAAGAGGCATGCTTTAAAAGTTAAATAAATCGAAGAAATTATTAAACTTACCAAATAATATTTCACGCACCGCTGCTGAAAACTTTTCTTAGTGGCGGAATGCGCAATGTCAATCTGACAGTAATTTTCTTTTTTTCGGTGTTGCCAGTTTAGATGAAAATAAACTGCCATCATTCGTACATATTTATTAAAAAATTAAGGATGTTTTATTAAAATATAGGGTTTAACATTATCTTAAGACACATTTTCATTTAAAAACAGCATTTTCAGAAAATATGTTGCGGTAGCGTTTTCCATGGAATGACCCATAAAGCACTATGTAGCACTTAGGAGAAAGTCCGATTCCTACCTCGGGAGTTTTGTGGCCCTCAGCTGCGCCTTCAGGCCACAAACGCGTGAACTTCCCGCGGTGAACAATCTACTCGTACTATCTATTGTCGATTAGGAATAACGAATTCGAAATCTGGGTGGTAATTTTGTAACTCGTCGATTGATCGGCAATCGTTTTCAAACTAGATGACTTAATAAAGAAAAGCGAAATTATGTTCATTAGCTATGTATTAGTATTGGTTAATTTATTCGGCAAATATTCCAAGACAATGTAGACGACGAAATTACAGAATGTTTAACATATTAAAAATCAATTTTAATCAAACAGAATAATCAAATCTAAACGATGGCCAATTGCCGATGTGTTACAAAATCACCCACCTGTTGAGGACAGTGGTTCTTAACCTTTTAGTGACGACGAACCATTTAACAAATATCTGTCTGGCCATTCGACCACCGACTCTTGACCAATATTGAGTACCTATATGAATATGAATAATTAAAGGGTTGCTTGTTATACCTACTCGTATATCTAGGTATAATATGTATATTATTTTTCGGATGGCTTCGCGGGTCACTTCGGCTATTTCTAGGTACTACCAGTGTGGTGTGTAATATTTAACCAATCGAAGAATGTACCATTATTGTCCAAGTGCTTTCGCCATTTTGAAGGTGTTCATTGATTTCATTGCAAAAAGAATGTGCAAGCGAGAATCGATAAAATCTTTAAAGGCGGTAAAGGGCTTCTTCGGAATTGTATTTTTTTCTTTGCAAAGAATTGTCTAAATTCCGAAAAAGGTGGTAATCTGATGGAGCAAGGTCTGGGAAATATGGTGGGTGACAGAGACCTTCCGATCGCAGCTTGTCTATTTAGCAACTGTCTGTTGTGAAGTGACCTAGCATTGTCGCGAAGCAGTAGGAGGCTATAGTGCTATTGATCAATCTCAATTGTTTAACGGCTAGCTTTTCCATCATGGTTTGCAATCGTTGACAAGACAGATCTGCCGTAATCGTCTGGCCAGATCTTAGGGAGCTGTAGTGTAGGTATATTAGTATGAAAATATTATTACATTTGAATGAGTGTCATCTCAATATCACTTCCACTACTAGAAATTCGACATTTTAACTTTTATTACGTAATAACCTCACGTCGTAACAAAAAATTACAAAAAATAAATTCACAGATTTGATGAAAAATTCGGGCTTCTCTTCTTTTTTTATGATAATACAGAGATCTGAGATCATACAGCCACCTTGCAGCGCGGCAAAACTCAGCGCAGGTCGTGGTGAGTGGAGGAGCGCGTTCCCCCACCTTCACCCCGCGGAGGCACTAACAGGTTAGAAATGGAATTTAGTATCACATTTTCTCCCGCTACACGATAGAAATGGATTTTTATATAACTTTTCCTCCCGCTTATTTAGGTCGTAGAAAAGACTAACTTTCTCTTTCACTTTTGAGGGAATAATTACTGCTGTTTCGATCAGGAGAGCTATTTTTGAATTACGTACGCGACTTCGAAATCACCGATGTGACTAATAATCAGCGATTTTCAATAATTCTTATTTCTGAATATCACTTATGTGACTACCTTAGTCACGGATGTGATTTCATTACGAGTGCCCTTACCCACTCGCAAACAAGTCATAACTGTGAAAACGTTATCTGTGTTTTGTTTAGAGAACATATTGTCAAGTTTGAAGTTGATGTGTGTTGATTTTTCAGTCAGTCGTCTTAAATAGTTTTTTTTATCTTGAAATTGGTTAGTTGAGTAACTTTTACGGTTTACTGTAAGCATGTAGAATATATAGCAATAAACTATAAGTATTTACTAGAAAATAGCTACTTAAATGTAGGTACAGAATAGAACCAAAAGTACTTACCTACATTACTTTGGTTTTCTTTTTTCTTGAGTTGGATTGAAAATTTCTCAAATAAGTAAGTAAATAAATAAGTTTAAAATCTTTTAAATTTGTGTCACAAACAAACAGACCACTATTTTCTTATATTTTGGCCTAGTTGCAATGACTTTTTAGCCGTATAATAACCGTATATACCGAAAACGGCTACATTCTTCGTGGAACCAAGCCCTTACGTATGTGTGTACTTAATCTATGTTGGCAGCTCTGCGTTCGACTTTCAAAAATAGGATGTTTAGGAATTCGTGACCTCAAAGTTATCGCTGATTTAGTCAGCGGTGATTTCTAAATCGCATACGTAATTCAAAAATAGGTCTCCTGGCTCCGTACCAAAATCAGTTGAATTTTTTTTTACTTTTTCGCATAATTTGACAATCTTTTCTGATATTAATGATTTTCGCCAATTTGAGAAAAAAAAAAATGCGTGTAAATACACGCATTTTTTATGAGTTTTTTTTATATTTACAGTAAGATTTTTTTATATTTACAGTATGAAAATCTATATTGCTCTGAAACTTCAATCTCCTAAATGTGTTTCTTTCCCCATAAGCCGAATGATTCAATACCCATGTTAAAATAGTAATATAAATATTATGGTGATATTAAAAATTCTTAAATGCAAAATTAGTTTAGAATTTGCCCATACATTTTTTTACAAATCCAACTATTGGTATGGAGAAAATTGAATTTAATTTTATAAGTATTTTGAAAAAATCTGATAACACATATGAATATGTTAGAAAGGATAGGTGATCGTTTCGCCATACAGCATGTATTTAGTGATAAGCAATAATTCTTATCATGGCATTTTAACTGACAAATAAAATTTTATTGTTACCTTACACAAATATTAAAAAATATATAATTTCTGTGTTCTTCCTTCTCTGTGTGTGAACCTCTTTCTGTGTTCTGTGGTTCCTACCATTGACCTACAAACAAATGGATGGGTTTAATACAAATTTCAATAAAAATGTGTCCGAAAAATTCCAGAGCGCCAATGCATGTTTAAACAATTTAATTTAAGTCATATTGACATTACTGTGGTGGACCATTTCGCTTGCACCAATTCTTCACTATAAGACGAGCGACTGGACCTGAATCATACTGAATTTGAATTTTGGATCTCTTTTTCTTGGGCCACTTTTGGAGCGCGGACGCGAAGTCCATTTGTTTATAGGTCAATGGTTTCTACCCTACTCTAATCACGTATGATGATCTGTCGGGGCATCCCAGACAACCGGTCGATCATTCTTTTTAAGAGGTAAGTATAAGAACATAGGTTATAGACTTGATTGGTAGTTTGGCTTCTCTGAGCCCGCCTGGCTAACTATCACCGTGTTACCTTAATTTGTCGCCATAGCAACAATGTTAATAATATTTTGTGTACCGACAATAGAGTTCTCACTTGGATAGCCAGTTCCTCACTTGTTGAGGAATCCAGGTGAAGCTCGCTTCTATTTTCGGCCTTATCGTCACTTACCATCAGGCGAGATGAAGGCCAAGAGATTCTTTGTTATGTGTAAGAATGGACTCAACACTGTTCCATCGAAGCAGCTCAAGTTTCCATCAAATCAAATGATTTTCATAATAAACAAACGCTCAACAAAGTAGTAGATACTCCTGCCTCCGTAGCACGTCCACCAAAACACGATATGATAAAGCGATTTATCGCGGTGAACTGTCAAAATACCACGAAACCATATTGTATTTTGACAGTTCACCGCGATAAACCGCTTCATCATAACGTGTTTTGGTGGACGTGCTAGGGGGGCGGGGTCATGTATAACTGTGTGCCTAGTGCGAGTTTTGTCGAGCTCTACTCTACTCGATCGTACGCATCGAACGCGTTAACGCGAATTTGTATGGAATTAGAGCAGCGCCATCCAGTAGTCACTAGATGAAGCTGTCTAGATGAAGATGTAGACGTCGTCGGTGGCGCAGTGGCACACCCCGGACACTCCATACAACGTTCGCAAATCAATTACCTATTACTACTACTTAAACAAATGACGTTCATACACGCGCAAATGTGTGCGTGGAATCTAGTAGGGCTGAGTGAGCGGTTATCAATCGCAATGACGCGGGAAGTGCAGCGACTGCCTTCTCTTTCACCCGCATAGCGCTGTCTCTGTTATCGCCCGGCGCTCGCGTCTACTCGTCCGAGCGATCGCGCGTGCCCTTGTGTGCCCTTGTTTACTTGTCAGTGATGTCTACAGGGAAGTGCCGGGTAGGACGAGGTATTTGAAATGAGTGCGAGGAGGTGAGTGGCCGTTCTGTACGTAGTACTATTATCTATTCTGTGGCAGTGGACTCGGCACTTGCCTTCCAATCGGGGGGTCGGGGTTCGAGACCCGCCATGTACCAATGTGTTTTTCGTTTCGAATTTCATATGTACATTTGTCTGACGCTCCTACGGTGAAGGAAAACATCGTGAGGCAACCTGCATACATCTGCGAAGAAATTCAATGATGTATGTGAAGTCGACCAATCCGCACTGGGCCAGCGTGGTTGACTAAGGCCTAATCACCCTAACATAGGGTAGGCTCGAACCCCTCGGTGGGGAACGTATATGAGCTGTGATGATGAAGCTGTCTCATTCCATAGCAGCTACTAGATGGAGCTGCTGTAATTCCATACAAATTCGCGTTAACACGTTCGATGCGTTATGCGTACGATCGAGTAAAGCTCGAGAAAACTCGCACTCCGCACACTGGACAACGTGGATGAAGTATTTGAATACTACCCTTTACGGAAACCGGACAGTTGGTGAGCCTGAAGAAAGTCATCGAAACTAGTGGCGAGACGATCACTTAACTTAATCAACTTGTAGATAATTCTAAGTAATCAGCATGCTTTCGTGAATGATGGAATTGAATAACCGTTGAAGTATTTAAATAATTAATAGACTTATGGATGTGAAAATATAGATACCAAGCGGTTTACTGGGTAGTCCCCTCCTCTGCGCTCCTACACCCCAGCACTGGGCTTTAAGTAAGTGCATTCGCGTTCGATCAAATGCATTCCAATTTCGCAAGAAAGGGTACGGGTTTGATAATAACTATCATTCACTTACCGTCCAACCTCCGTCGGCGATGTTTTGCTCGCAGAACACCTTGAGGAACCAGTAAGTTGTACCTCTAATCTGAAGGTAGTACACCCCGGAGTCCCTCATGCCGGCGTTCAGGAGATCCACGCAGGAGTATCCCTGCAGACAATTTTCTTTGTAAACAAATTGCTCTGGACTTCTCACTCGACCAATTCGCAGGTATTAAACGGCACAACTTTTTGATGGGGTTATCCAGATTCAATCAAAAGCGTCAATTTGCCTAGTGTATACTGATTAATACAGAAGCACCTCCTAATCCGCCTTCCCAGGAAGGGAGCTTTTTCTATCATAAGTAGTAAAACAAGATAATTAAAGGTACATAAGTTCGGTAACAGACATTATGACTAAGCACATCTAAATTCATACATACATACACAATACTTTATACACAACACATAGAACACAATAAGATAGAGAAAAACATAACAAAAAACAAAAGCAATAGGCGTTGCTGCACAGCAATCTCTTCCAGGCAACCATAGAAAACGTATAATGAAAGATAGAAAAACAGCAGAGAGGTGGAAATTATTGGTAATTTCCTTGCAACTTCAAACTAAATCGGCATTGAAATAAAGTAACATTTAACAAATTAAATCTTTTTCTCTTTGAAATCAGTTCCTTCGAATCTGTCAAATCTTATCGTGGCTATGCCATTTTTTTTGCTTTTATTTTCTGTTAGGTTGGGGTATTTACTTATATATTTTTAACTCACTTTACTCAATTTTACTAGGATGAAACATCATTCTATCTAATATACTTACGTTGATTTTCAATTAACAATTCTTATATAAAATTATTGTAATAATCTATATCACATGACAGTAACATTCGTTTAGCATAATAGTTATTCTGTTCGCAATTTAGTTATTTACACCAGATCTATAAAGTAGGCATTCGCTAAAATTAAACAAAACATTAAATTCTATTTATGTATGAGGTATGAGGGGAGGGGTTAATACTGCTTTTACCCTTCCTTGTACCCGCCCTTGCTAGTAGCAGAACACTGCAGATGCAATGTAGGTATTAAGGCATACGCAGCAGATGCAATGTATTATTCTTTTTTATAGTTTAAGCATTGTATGAATGAATGAAAATGTTATTACATGCAGATGCAAGACAGACTTGACACAAACAAAAAAATTACCCAATAAACAGAACCACTGAGGAGTACAGTATATACATACATAATAATTACTCAGCTAAATGGAATATCTCACAAAAATCGCGCCATTTACAACTTCAATCAAATCAGAAACGTTTCCGTTTCCATACATTTTGACAACACCTAGCAACTTGCCCCAGTCCTCGTACCAGGAACATCGAAACACGATACGATAAAACGCTAAATCGATATGAACCGTCAAAATATGTTGTTTAAATGACTGCCTTGAAATTTTATTGACATTAATATATTAATAATATCCAAAATAATAATAGCCACAACTAATAAAAAATTATGTTTACATGTGGTTTTCGCCATAATAATTGTTAAAAAAACCGTAAGGGCCTTTATTACCTAGGGGTATAAAAATAGCCTACAACCTATTCTCAGACTTAGTAAATATAACCAAAAAATTTCATAAAAATCGGTTAAGCCGTTTCGGAGGAGTTCGATGACAAACACTGTGACACGAGATTTTTATATTATACAATATTAACATGTATTGACTGTTCGATATTAATTCCAATATGTAAGACGGATAGATAATGTTTATTCCACTCATCATCAATTTGAATACACTACAATAAGGTTCTTAATATTAATGAAGGCAAAGGCGGTGTTATCGCTAGAAGCGATCTCTTCCAGACAACCTTTGTCTGAGAAAAATATAAAGGTATATGAAATCACATAAACAATAAAAAAAACTAAAATGGAATTTAAACAAAAAATGATGTTGCAAGCAAGTATAGGTTTGATACATTACTAGCTGGGGCCTAATTCAGCTAATAAGTTACAGCTGAATCGAAACTAAAACGTTGCGATCGACCAATCGTAGCACGTATATTGCCATGCAACTGTTCGATGACGTGATAAGGTGGCGCTCTGATTGGTCGATCGCAACGGTTTAGTTTCGATTCAGCTGTAACTTATTAGCTGAATTGGGCCCCTGTGCCGGCGAACTACGTTTCGCCATAATAACGGCGAACTTACGCTTCGCTATAATAAAAAATAGTTTACGACCTATTCTCAGACCTACTGAATATACACAAAAATTTTCATAAAGATCGGTCGAGCCGTTTCGGAGTTTGGTAACAAAAACTGTGACACGAGAATTTTATATATTAGAGATAAACAAAGTAAGATGAAAAACTGTTTTTTAATGCAGAAAGTCAATTAGGCACTGATAATTGCCTTAAGTAAGAACAATTTTTTAAAGTGATTATAGTATTACCTATTTCTAAAATTTCTTTATGTGATCTTGTAGTAGGTATTCGTAAATATGGAATACCAATTATTTTGAATTATTAAATATTCTTCGTAATTAAGTACCTACATAACACATGCGGAGACGCGGGGCGTTGCGCGGCGCGGCCCGCACAGAATTCAAACATATGGCGTTGTATGAGTGTGTTTACGGAGAGGCGATTTTACACGCCTTTGCTTGAAATTGCGCGTTTTTTACGGCTGAGCCCGCGGATGGCACCGCCGCGTCTCACGCGGCGTTTATCGCGGCGGCACACGCAGCAACAATTCTCGATGAAGCGATGCCCGCCGCGTGTTTCGCTACACGCTTGAGGATGCGCCGCGGGTGGCGCGGCGGGCAACGCGGCGGTCGCCGCCTCGCTTCCCGTCTCGCCCCTCTATGAACAACATAGTATATTGCCATATGTTTGTGTTTACGCGTGCGATTATGCGTGCCGCTTCTGACGCGCCGCGAGACGCCACGCCACACCCGACGCGCGACGCCCCGCGTCTCCGTAAACAAGGCCATACAGTTGTCCTATTTTTGTGGAATCTCCCATCTAAGTATTAAAGTTCCTAACAATGTACATTTATTTACGGTTTTCAGATTTTTTCCTTATTATTATGTGCTATAGGATAGGACCAAGGTCAACGGGAAGTACTCTATCGTTTTGATTCAATTCATTCCTTGTGAAAATTTTGTGGTAACAGCATGTGACATAAACGGGCATATTTTTTGATCGTGTTGACATAGACCCTGGAATCTATAGGCCTTACTAATAACCATTGTATAAGCCTTGTATAGTTAAGTAGTGTTTTGTCTCTTTTGTTCGAATTTGAAATGTCATTCGAGTGAACGTGACAAAACACTGTTTAACTAAATCAGGCGTATACAATGGTTATTAGTAAGGCCTTATATTATATTCTTCTTCTTCTTGTCTTCTTCTTATATATAAAAATGAAACGCTGTGTGTTTGTCTCGCAAAAACTCTCAAACGGCTCGACAGATTCTTACGAAATTTTCTGTGTGTATTTACATAGGTCCAGAGAAGGTTTAAACATAAAATTGGCGCTGTATCGGGCAGGACAACGTCTGCCGGGCCCACGAGTCTATACACGGTGTTTCATAATAACCAATAAATAATTTATCGTTATCTAAAACTAATTATTAAATTGTGTTTACCCGTAATGTCATTCAACCCGAAATTTTCATGTAAATCATAGACATGATGATGATACTATGATATACATGAAAATTTTGGGAGATGTTCCCGTCTATAGACGCACGTACAGCCGTAACCGCTAATGGTAGAAACGTGTTTGGACAGTTGTTTTAATTCAAAATGCGTACGCATACTAAAAAGGGATTTAAAAAAAATACAATAAAGGGATGAAATATGGTTTGTAAGGAAAAATCTTTAAATTAGCAAAGATTTTGTTAAAACTTTAGATTCATGCTCTTAAAAATATTTCATTGAACACGTGTTTCATGGTTTATTGGAATTCACCCCCTTAGGGTGCAACATAGGGATTGAATGAAAACATTTAAAATCTGCTCCAATTTCTACGAAATTTATTATCCGGGTTTAAATAGGCTACAAATTTATTTTTCCTACAGGAAGATATAAAATTCCCACGGGAAAACAATAATAACGGGGGCGAACCCGCGAGCGGAAAGCTAGTTTGATTGAGTTTGATGTCTCTACACGTACCCTGGGTCTTGATAGGCAGATGGACAAAGTGAGTAAAGTGATCCTGTAAGGGTTCCGTTTTTTTTCTTTGTGTCACGGAACGCCAACAAATAACAAGTCTATATTTTTTTCCTCAAAAATGCATGTAATGTGGTCATTATTTTGGCAACTTTGTTTGAGCAAAGTCGACCTTGCCGTTCTGTTTCAAGGAGCGGCCGGCAAAGTTTTTATTTAAATTACTTGCTGGTTTTATTTAGATTAGGTACTTGATTTTTGAATAAAGCACTATACAAGCCTTGGCCCACAATGACTGCTTCGCTGGTCACGCTATGATTGCCTCGAGCTAGCCTAGCTACGCTCTAGGCCTTCCAGCTTGGCCATCATTGCAGCCCTTGCTGTCCTCACTGAGATAGTCATTATAGACCGCGGCAGTAATGTACTATTATTGCGATAAGTTGGCAAACAAGCAAACTGCCCACCTTTTTTTTTTTCGAGGCGTTGGAATCTCTTTACGATTCAACAAGGGGCTGAAAGCTGACAAAGCCGCCCCAAGGATATGCCATTAGACGGGCAGGCCAGGGGTAGAAAAGTATCTCCCGACCGGTTGTCGGCCGGCCGGGCCATTTCATCCCCAGCTTGCTTAGGGGAGTTGGTGGCGCGCGTCCAGGAACGCGCGCCTCCTCCTACCCAACCGCCTGCGCCGGAGCGGTGCGGCGAGAGGGTCAACCTCTCGCGCCCACTCCGCTGCCTCCTTCTGCGAGATCACTTCCTCGCAGAAGGAGGCGACAGCCTCCCACGCCGTCGCCCTGGTCAGCATCTCGCGTGCGACGTTGGCCAGCACGACGGGCGCAGCCCTACCTAGGCCCAGCGCGAGGGCTAATGCGTCGCGCTGGGGTCGCCAGGCCGGGCACTCCGAGAGGGTGTGTCCGGCCGTGTCGTCGGGAGCGCCGCAGTGGTGGCACTGCGGCGTCTCCTCCCTCCGTGCGACATGGTGCAGATAATGGCCGAAGCAGCCGTGCCCGGTCATCATCTGCACCATCCGGTAGGTGAGGCTGCCCTGCCGGCGCCCAACCCACTCCTCCAATACTGGACGAACGGCCTCGATCGTCCAGTGGCCGGCAGCTGGGTGGGCGAGCGTCTCCTGCCCACCTGATGGTAAGTGGTAACAGTCACATATTATAATACACGTGGCGCCTGTGAGATTCGCAGCACAAAAGTTGCATGCATGTTGCACGTTCCCAACTTGTGACATCAGCTGTAAAGTCACGGTATCCAGTAATTTCACTGCCATATCTTATCCTTCAAACCGGAACACAACAATGCAAGCACTGCTGCTTTGCGACAGAAATAGGTAAGACGGAGGTACCCATGCAGACGACCCCGGTACAGAGTTTCCCTCCGGGAAACTATATTCACATTACCATGCTCTCGTACGGCTTTTAATTTTTCATTCGGCATCAAGGATTTTTTCAAATGTGTTTTGAAATGCAAAATATTTCAGTAACAAACAACAACACGTCAGTGCTCCAAACGGGTTCGAACGCTGTTCGATCAAACTAAACAATAAATGGCTAATGTTCACGCGTGCTCGTGGTTTGTCACCCTACCGAACACTCAAGAAAACATGTCAACTATCACAAAGCTAAGCAAATGGTTGAGACAAGAAAACAAAAAAGGCAAGAAAAGTGCAAATTATAATGTAAGAAATCTTCTAGCTGTAATGTGTTACCGGTTCTTTTCATATTCTTTGCTTGAAAAGTTGTCACTTATGCACAGAATAGATAATAGTACTACGTACAGAACGGCCACTCACCTCCTCGCACTCATTTCAAATACCTCGTCCTACCCGGCACTTCCCTGTAGACATCACTGACAAGTAAACAAGGGCATACAAGGGCACGCGCGATCGCTCGGACGAGTAGACGCGAGCGCCGGGCGATAACAGAGACAGCGCTATGCGGGTGAAAGAGAAGGCAGTCGCTGCACTTCCCGCGTCATTGCGATTGATAACCGCTCACTCAGCCCTACTAGATTCCACGCACACATTTGCGCGTGTATGAACGTCATTTGTTTAAGTAGTAGTAATAGGTAATTGATTTGCGAACGTTGTATGGAGTGTCCGGGGTGTGACTTATGTTTACCTAGAATTATGGAAAGCTATACGTCAATGTAAAAAAGCTTGTGAATTCTAGATATTATTTCATTAATTTGTACGCCAAGTGCCATACATTTTTTACGAATAAATTATTAAACTAAATTTTTATTTAAAACTTTTGCTAGCTCATAAGCTTTCAAAACAATATCAGTTCAGTGCTCAGAAATGAGTAGGACTACCACGCTTTAGCATGCAGAAGGCTAAGGGAATTGAATACTCAAGACCATGTCACTGAGGGACATCATTAGGCTCATGGGCACGATAGACTGGACCGTAGATGGCGATGGCTTTACGAATTAAAACCTGGGGAAAAGTAAAAGACCCATAGAGGGTCGGCTTGGTAGTTATGCCGCGCACTCTGAGTTGAACATTTACGTCCTCTTGATTAGCCATCGTCAGTTACAGAGCATAAGTTTCCCCCTCGTAAAAAGGTACTTATTTAGAATACACGATTTGTTGGTTAACGTTGAAATCGGTCATACCCATATAGAGGAAGAGCCAGCGACGGATTTTCAGTTATTGTTTGTTGTAGCTCGTAGTCAACAATAATAGTCACTTCTGGCAACCCCTTATTGCCGGGGTAAGCTATCTGAGAATTTTAAAGAAGGTAGATCATTCCTAATATTATGCTGAATACATAAAAAAATTGCCAAAACATTTTCGTCCCTCCTAATTGTTAACAGAATGATAAAAATATTACCTAATGAAAATAGTAAATTTTTGTTATTTTACAAGTCTTGAAATATAATATAGAATAAAATTAAACATTTGAGAAAATATGTCGAGAAAATATATTCTCTAATGCTAGAAACAAATAACATCACTTACCACCCGCCAGAGCGGAAAACCGTTCCCCAGCGAGTGTGAGCGAGACAGTTTAATTAATATCTGTGAGTTAAAAAGAAAGGGTATATACAACGTGTCTCATAACTCCCCATAGAAATTATAATATCTAGTTAACCGAAAAGAAAGTGTCAACATTAAAACTTCTCACATCAATCAAAATTTATGAAAATTCAATGTTACAACAGTTTTAGGTTGGCTCTTTTGATAGTTTAATTAAACTTAAATATTATAATTTTTATGGGGAGATATGAGACACGTTGTAGATAAAAATTTATTCAGATGTAATTAAAAAAGTTGAAAGGATAATTTATTTTTTACAGTGTAAAATAATTTGAATGACAACTGTAAATCTGTCGCTGGCTCCTCTTATCATAATGTAGGGGTGGCTCAGCATGAGAGCCTTCGAACTTCGACCCGTCGTGGATCTTTTGTGCTTAAACCAAAAGTCGCTGGCTCTTTAATAGACTTATAAATATGTATATTCTTAGTCTAAGGCCATATCATCTCGGTATGCATGGATAGTCAAAAGCGTGGGTTTGCATTTGACAAGCAATGAATCTGATGGTTAAATTAATATTTAGCCACAAAACTTCCAACAGTTAACCGAGTAGAACAAAAGAGCCAGCCAGGCAAGTTTGCTAAATACGGCACACTTGGCACATTGCGCAGTGACAAATTGTAAAACGGAACAAATATTCGTAATCGCTTTTGAACGGTTTCCTTTTCATGTGTTCTGTTTAGTCATAAGTCAGTCATTGAGCCGCTGTCATCGTTCACTCCCATTAATAATGCTCAGTTACTATACCATTGGCGCTAATGAAATTGACCACATAACCTGCGCTTTAGTTACGTATCTCTAACTGCAGATTACATCTGAACCCCATTGTTTGTAAATTGCTGAGGTAGGGTTCTTGTTGACAACACTAGTAACAATTATTTTGTCTTTTACAATTTTTATTTTATTTTATTTACACTATATTTGTCAAATTTTAATATGTAAGTACTAAATGCTGTTGTGTATGTCAATAAAATTCTTTCTTTCTTTCTAAATTGATTCTTCTATCCTTAAATGGGAAGCCCAGGCCTATCAGCACATTTTATTTGAGGGGTGATTTTACAACAAATCGGCTATGCGTTCCTGGTTCTTGACATTTTTAAAAAATTATCATCATTTCAACCAAGGAACGTTCACCGTACCAAACCGATCGGTTCTGCGACACCCGCATCTCGGTCGTCAGTCCAACTTGTGAGGCTATCCAACGTTGAGTTACCCGGCGCACGCGACCCACCACTCCAGGACCTTTACACCCCAACGGCCTTGAGTCCAGAGTGCCTAGGGTGAGTTTTATCGAGTTTTACTCGATTACAGGCATCGAACGCTTATAGGCGAATTTGTGTGGGATTGGTGCGGTGTCATCTAGGAGCTACTAGTAATGAATTTTAGTTTTAATAGAATCATGGGTAAACAAAATTACCTTTGATACTATCAATAGGACTATGGTCAAATCGATTTGTCAGTCATCCGATTGATCGGATCACAGGCAAAAAATGCCCTTGGATCGATCAGTAGAACTAAGTGATTGGACCACGGGCAACAATATAGTATTTATACTAGATGGGGTGCGGACTGAGTATAAAAAATCGAAAACTAGTCCATTAGTTAGATAATATAAAATATCAGACACGTACTTTTTGCTTCGTCGAAATAATGAAAAAACTCCTGAGATAAAGCGAATTCAAGTATGGAGTGGGAGCTCGATACGCCAAGAGTTAGTAGAAAATTTACATTTCAAATCTATGTATCTTGCTGCTTGGTTCCTCGTAATTAGGACCAAAATAGCTTTTTTATCCCTCGGGTACTAAAAGGGATTTGAATTTAGAATGTGGATATTGTCAGTAAAACTTCTAATCACCAAAGGGAGTTTTTTATATTTATTATTTTTTGCTCGTCTGATTGTCCTTATTTAAATGTGTGTAAACAAATAGGTAAATGTGTATTCTTAGACATAAGTTTGAGTATTTTTTGATTGAGGGTATTAAAAATTAGAGTGGCCGCCTCGAAAGCAACAAGCAACTCTATTTTTAGCTCGAGTCGCTCGCAGCGCTTAGGATTCTACTCTAGAATTCTTCGATCCGCTCTGGGTTCAAGATAACACTCTTGCCTTAAAAATAGGTGTTTTCTCTTTTGGTCAATAATCTACTATTTCTTCCCGCTAAAACCTTAGAGCAGTCATACGGGAGACGGCAAGGCTGGGCGAACCCCTCTGCCAATTTACGCTGACCATATGACCATACATAAAACTAGTTACCGCGCGGCCGTTGCCATTTGGTGTCGTTTTCGTGTCGCACTAAGAGCTCCAAAAAAAATGGTTAATTGTGCAGTTTCCTCTTGCAAAAGGCGATCCAGCTACTCAAATCTTCAAGATTATGGCGTTTCCTATCACATGTAAGTATAAAATATACATTACCGTGTTTCATTTGCTTACAATCTTGAAGTATTTTTTATGCCGTTACGATAGAAAAATATACTGGTACGATGGTAGCTCAACACAATGCACGGGCATTATATTATTTGTGACACGGGCATTTTCTTAGTGCAGGGACAACGTGAGTGAATGATGCTAATTCATATTTTTATTTATCATTCATTCACTCTGGAGTTTGTTTTGATTTTCATATGATATTTCCTTCCGCATATTTTTTGGAAGAAAAGACCAACTAAAAGAACAACCAAAGATGACCGAGCAAGCGCAAGAATAAACCAACAAGCGACAAAGAAAAGAACAACCAAAGATGACCGAGCAAGCGAAGGATTCTAAAATTAGAATCCTGAGCGTTAGCGAGGGAATCAAAAGAGCACAAGGTGAAAAATCTTTGCACTCGAGTGCAACACGTAACTTTTCATCCCCCCTCAGCGAGGAAATGACTAAATGCAAAAAAAGCATTAACAATCACAAGATACTTTTATTTCGGTTTAGGTACATAATATTTACTACAACTTTGTGATAGGTAAGTATTACAGAAAGATATTTATATTATGTATAACAAATATTATAGTTTCTTATTTATAACAAAACGACGTCAAAACAAAATGGCGCGCGCAAATCAAATTAAAAACAAAAGTAGGTACACCAAGGAGGTTCGGAGTCTAAGTTTTTAACAAATTTTTAAAAAGTTGTATAATAAATTCGGCACCATGGAGATGGGAGTAAATGGGTTTAATCAAAGACATTATAAGAGTTGTCTTTGTCTTATAATGTCTTTGGGTTTAATGATGTTTTAAAATCACAATACCTAGTGCACGCGATGTTCTAAATTCAAATTTACTTTAACCTCAAGCGGATAAAAACGGCTTTGGCGGTCAGATATCGAATAGCAAAAATACTCTTTCCGAGATAGGGGGATGAAAATATAATTGTTTCCTTCCCTATTCGATTACCTTTGCCTATCCACCGACGCGTTACAAAATTACCACACAGATCTGACTTCGGCGATGAATCGAGCTTTGCGTTGTTTCCTCCACTGAGGAAGAATAAAGGGTAGGTATCATATTTACATCTTGTCAAAACACAACAACATTGTCACTATTGTTCATATAGCGATGGACTTTGAGATTATATGCTGACAGGAAGCCAAGAAAACAAAATCTTAACGAGCAACCAAACCTGACTGTAACATTTCACCCCCGGGATCAGAGCCCAGTTCTTTAGATGAGGACCAGGATTGCAACCATTAGGTCTTTAGACGGTTAAAATTCCGTGAAACAGTATTAACATAGAGTAAATGTCATTGCGAAGTCCATTACATTTTCCAGTTGTGTTACACAACACGCATTGGCTGGCTCGAAGCAGTCTCGTTAATGTTTGTGCGCTGGTAACGAAGTCCCTTTGTGTAGAGAAAGTTATTAGATACTATTCATACGCTTAGGAGGAAAAATGAGTTAATTTTGCTTTTTTGCGTAGATTTAGGTACTTTATTCTTTGACAGGAAGATATCGCAGTAATGGTAAATATCCTTACTAATTTCTAAGGTTACTTTTCGGTGTTGAAATAGAATGACTACTTTTCATCAGATATTAG
Source organism: Schoenobius gigantellus (assembly GCA_963935595.1). NCBI lineage: Eukaryota > Metazoa > Arthropoda > Insecta > Lepidoptera > Crambidae > Schoenobius > Schoenobius gigantellus. Next base: position 67,705,856 of record OZ012540.1, on the reverse strand, counting down.
AGGAAACTCATAAAAACTTTTTGAGTGAATATTGTAGTCTCAATTATGTCAATGATATGAAGTTTATTTGATATCCTACGGCGACAATTTCACAACGCGACGACAATCAGCAGCAATCTTTCAGCAGGTTTGTGCAACTGATCTATTAATAGCGTGAACTATAGCCACAAAGTGCATTAATTAAGTATTGCGTTATGTCACTGCATTATTTATTTAACCATCTATTTACATACAATAAACAGAAACAATATCATCACCTGGATTGTCATCCACATGTAGGTATTTGAATCTGGAGCAGGCTCTTTCCCAATTGAGGTTCCGTACTTTTCCCAGGACGTTACTGGTGCGAGAAGACGTCAGTATTTTTTTTTAATCTATCAGATCAAAGTCTGCCCCTGTTATGAACTGCCTCTTTGCAGGCGCTGTTTGGTTGTTTATTACGAGTACCTAAGCGACAGAATCTAGTTTGAACAGTCAAGAATAGGTACTTAGATATATCGCTCTTCTCTTGTTCGGAATTGAAGCGAGAAGGATTATATGGTTGTATCAGGAATTGATTAAAGAGTGATATAACAAATTGTATGTGTGATTGTATACAAATACAATCTTCACTAGCTGTACTTTAACTAATATTGTAAGTGTTTGGTTTACAATTGTAACACATTGGCCGTTTAATGTCATTAGATATATATGATTCCTTTTGACCTAATTTATATGGAATGTTTTTTTTTTCTGTCACCATTATACCTACATGTATCATCGAATTATATTCTTCTGCGCATACAAAACTATTCATTATGTGTACTAAGAATTGGCAGCATGTAAGTTAGTCTAAGATTAGCAAGGATTAAAAATAGATTATATATTTTGCTGTGTTACGCTCCATCGGCCTGTAGGATAAGAGCAGCGCGCGCGATTGCCTCACACGCTCGACATAACTGCCTTTTCTCGTACACTAAAACAATAAACAACTTGTAACCGTTCGTAATTGTCGCTCTGTGAGAACGGCCGGTTTTTGCGCGTTTACAGTCGCGGAAAGCGCAGCGTATGAACATGAACCAGATTTACGTAACGCGCGACGCAACTTTCCTTGCCCGGAGTCTGGCTGCAGTTTGCCAAACTGCCCGCTTCACTCATCCCTCCGACATGGACCCGAGGTGATTAACGAACAAGTTTCAACTCGGTTGCCAGTTGTGCAACCAATCGGTACTTGAAAATATGCTGTTGGCCGGCGTCTGTCGCAACGGCCGCCGATCTTTTCGGAATTTGATATATTTATTTGTAGCCGACAAACCCCATTTGACTGACGATAAGTTTGTTGGATTTAAGAATGTGCAGGAAAATTAAGAGGCTTAGTTGTCTCAATCACAGGAAATCACTCAAGAGGAGAAATCCTTTTTCTTTTAAAATATTATACTAAAAGAAAGTAGGTAATATCCTTCAAGACTTGTATTTGGGTGAATATACGCTATTTGAATTCCAGTGGCCCTTGAACAAATTTTATGTTAAAGTTTTAATATTACTTAGTATACTAAAGTGCATTAAAATCACATAATGATTCCAAACTCAAAAGTTCGAAGACCATCTCGGTCGAGCATGGTTACGATCTAATAATAGTGTAAGCCGTCATTTGAAGAAACTATGGCCATGATTGGCTAACGAGCTCCTAGCATTCCTCCAGCAGAAGCTGGACGTCAGTCTGGAAGTCAGTGCCGTGCAAACCTTTGAGTCCAGCAAAGCAGCTGCTGTATCAGTATATAATATTTATGCAATGCGAAATAATGTAGTCTATGGTTTCTTTCAGAAAAATCAAAATTGTAAGTCGACGCGGTCACTTTTCGCATGTTGTTCACAAGGGAATTAAAACTTATAGGTAGGTACTGCCTGTTCATCTAGCTAGAATCATGAAATTTGACAAGGAGCAAATAGTAAATTAGATAAGTTTGTACGGAACCTTCGGTGCGCGAGTCCCACTCGCACTTGACCGCTTTTTTTTCTATTGCGCGTGGTAATATATACAGAAAAATGCAAAAGTAATCACAAAAAATACATCAATATTTTCTATAGTCTCTTATGTGTGATATTAATTAACACTGCCAAGAACTTATCCACTAGATTTATGAAACCATTCCAGACAAGTCTTGTTTGGTTTGAAATCTTGGGGACGAAAATGATTGCATGATGGTAGAGGTGTAAATAAGATATGTCTTAATAGCCGGCTAGAGGAGATTACCTCAATTAAACATTTGATACTACCAGGGTAGCTATATTACCGTTAGGACAGTTCTTCGTCGTCAGAAGAGATCTGTGCCCAGAAATGGGACGTGAATGGGTTGAGGTGATGGATGACAGGTGTTACGAATTGGACTAGAAAAAATGTTCCAGGAAGACTGAAAAAAGAAAATTGTAAAAATGTCATAAAAATGTACAACAACTAAACGACGAGAATATAATATTAATTATTTAAAATTGGTCGCAATGTGAATTGGTAATGAACTATGTATCATAAAATATATAGAAACTAGGTCACACTATGGCGAACTAGTTTTGTAATTTAATAACGCTGAGTGACGAGTAATAATTATGTTTTATGTTATGTTAGAAATTTATTGCAAACAAATTATACAAGCGATATAATTCAAAGAGATGATTAATAATCGCATTTGCCGTCTCAAAAAGCGATATATTGAGCCACCTACTCTAATTTAGTTAGATTATTCGCGTCGGTGGTTTTAATTACACAATTTCATCATTGACACAATAGGCTAGATGACAAAAAATTTTTTTTCGCTTTAATAGAAGCTCATTCATATAATAAACAGAAAGAAAAAATCGGTTTTCGAATAACTACAAAAACAACCAAGATATAAGGTATTAAAAATTTTTCTCCATCTCTTTCTAGCAAAACGGCAATTTACAAGGAGTTTATATGGCCGTACTCAACTATGACGTCACGGTTGATGTCGGAGCTCTCTGTCTAATCGCCTTCAAATTAACAACTTAAAATGCTTGTATCTAATGTATTTCTAAGCCGATTTTAATTCTAATTTCACAGGAATGCATCTTTTGCCACGGTATTTTAATATTTAATGACGAGACGTAAAAATTTGAATTCAGTCATCATCCCAATTGACACTGTTTCTCAATGGGCGATAGGTCACTATAGTGTACCTAGTAAGTTGGGGTAAAGTTGTGTTTGTTGAAATAACAATATACTTTATGGGTGTTAGCCGCTTGACAAAATAATTTTAACAAAAAACGCTAAATTAAAAACTGCTCATAAATTAATGTATCTGTGAAATGAACGTTTCACAAAATTATGATTAAAAACATTTTCATAATAAAATGTTATTTAACTTTTGTTTAATTAACCTCAAAAAATGTAACAATTAATTAAATTTGAGAAATGTTTCATTTATGAAGTCCTGTGTGCTGAAGCGGTTATTTGGGTAAATGTACTTTGATAAATTTTAATTTATACAAATTTATATGTGGAATGAAGTCGTCAGTCGTGGTCTCACTGTTGGAACCACAAGGAAATTTGGTTCCGCGTGGTGAATAGTTGAATACTTTTCACTTTCCACGTGTAAATTTTAAATTACATGTAAACTGTGTATCCTTGACGTGGGAACAGCCCTCGAACAGACTAATGTTCGGTAATATTTAATACTGAATATATTTTAGGTAGTATTGTGATGACGTAATAGAGCGAGCGGATAGGTGGACGCGGCGGCTGTGATGACAGAAAGGCAGCTGGGATGGGCCTGGTTGGGTTACAGATGACTTTTAACCCATTGATCCCTCCCTGAGCGAAACCATTATAGCTTGTTTATTAGGCTTAGCTTGACTCTGGGGCATTCATTTGGTGAATTGGGCATTCCTAATTCCAAAAATGCCCTAGATAGGGGGCGGAGAAGTTCCGGAGGTATCGCTGGTATCGTTTGCCATGGCATAACCACTGATAGGCTGGGGCCTTATTGACTATTTACAAATGTTTGTACCAAAACCAAATCGTTACCATTCCCATATGTTTTGACATTTAACAGAAGTCAAGATGTTGTCAAAATGTCGTGTTTTTACAAATAAATTAATTAAAAAAATTAAACCTTTTTCATAGGTTGTTTTTACAATGATAATTTGCTAAAAATAAATTGCCAAACATTGCAGACCCATACTAGATATACAAGTGTAACTCACTTTCACATCTTTATAGTTGGCGACGATTTCTGAGGCGAAAGTATTGTTGCCGACGATGGGCTTGTTCTTCACGCTCGGGAAGATGATGCCGCCCTTGCGGCTGGTAGGGCGGGCAGTGGTGCTGCCGCTCGACGGCGTCACTGTCACTGTCGCGCTCGAGCTCGCTCCGCTCGGACTGCGTGCGACACAACTATTAGTCACCGACAAACCTAGCCCCTTGCATTATTAGCACACTAAATAACACATAATCGCTTCGCGGAAACGCTGCGCCAGCATACTTCGCAAATGCATAGTAAGTAAAGAAGGATGTCACCTGTTAGCAGTGGCAGACGCCGGCGTCGTCGTTGCCGCCATTGTGCTGGTGCTTGGGTCCGTCGAAGGCTCGTCCACTCGATACCGGTTTGGCGCGTATTCCACCAGTCTATCAATCGTGGGATCTAACAACAATTCCGCGGGAACTGGTCGCTGTGCTAGAGTTGCTACATCATCTTCCTGTTTCTTTAATCTCTTTTCCACCATATCTAAATTTTCAATAATCAAATTCGTTTTCACTCTTAAATCGTTGTGAATTTGCCCAATCGCACGCTCTTGTCTCTGTGTTTGTGTGAGCAATTCATCTGATTTGGGCACCAAATCATCAACAGAACTCTTTGTTCCCACTACTACATCCCACACCTCGTCCATTTTCTCTGAAACACTCATCATTGGAATGATCTTGTTGACGAGCGTATCTATCTTGCTGGCCTTAGTTACAGGTGATTGCGTACTCGTCGTAGTTCGATTTTTAAATAAACTGTTGACATTAATTGAGGCTGCTTCGGGTTCAACTATTGCGGCATGCACGTCTGCCATCATATAAAGCACTTTGCCTAGGTTTTCGGAGACGAGATTAATATGGAATTGTAGTTTACGATCAACTGTCGACATTGATGTGCGTAGTTGGTCAACTTCTTTCGTGATTTCATTGATAACTTCAGAATTGAGCCCTTTGGCGATTTCAATTACGTTAAGATTTATTGGCTTCTTTTCACTAGCTTCGGCGTTAATGTCATCAACGGGTAAAAAATTGTTATCTATTTGATTTTTCAAGCCAACCAACTTTGTATCAATGTCAGAAACTTTCTGGTCCAATGATTCTAACTTCTTGTCAAGAACGCGAGAGTCGGGGACTTTGTACTCTGAAAATTTCCGGGGGTTACTTTCAGTAAAATTTTCTTCATCATCTTGCGGAATTTGACTAAACAATTTTAAATCTAGATTGCCGAGTTTTGAGATGATAGCGTCAGTTTTGTGTATATTGTCATTAACTCTGGAGTCTAGGGCTTCTACTCTTCTCATCAGATGTTCTACTGCTTTGTCTAGATTTTCGATTCGTTGTAGCTTGGTCTCTAGAGTACTTACTATTACTTCGAACACGTTGAATATGTATTGTTCCCTGAAACAAAGGAAAGTTTATGTATATGAGTCGTGACATCGTAATTAGGTTGATGTTGTGAAGATTAATTACTTTAAGGCTTAATTGGCATTCGAGTTCACTGCTGATTACTTAATGATGCATGAAGTATAAGGTACACAAGATTTCTCCAAGGTTTATTTTAAATCGTGTTTAAGAGTCTATTCATTACCTACGCACAATTAAGTTACTGCCGGCATATATCATTATCTCCAGTTGAAATCTTTATATGAGTTTCTTTAATGTACTGTGACACAAATTAGATGAGTCATTGACGCGCGGACAAATAGTTCTGATCGATTAGATCGCAGTATCGCGCACTGGGCTTGGTGAAATTGACATATTATCTGGTTGTGCATTGCGCAATGCAGAAGTAGAAACCTTAAATACGCGCGACTTACGTGCTTGCCACAATGACCACGTACGTTTGGACAATCGTTATTCGTTTACACATAATAATATTGGAGGTCGCACATAATACCAGCGAGTTATGAATGAATCTCAAAGTAAATATATTAAGTTCGGTTATTTGTAGGATGACGCGTGTGACTTTAACGTTTTGAAAATCGTGATCTCTTATATTGAATATATTCCTGTAACCATAGCTTGAAGATAAATAATGAACAAATCAACTTAAGTTTTAATAGTTTAGCATTTAATATATACACTTACGTGCAATGAAATCGACCCACCTCATAGGTTTCGATTCGAAAATATTGGTATATAAATAATAAGATTAGACAAACAAAATCTTTAAATACAATTTGAAAGTGTATATCATAAGCTTTATTTTAATATACTCTAAATATCAATAAACGAAGTGCTGCTAACAATATATTTATTAATTCGGAAAACCCTGTTTCTCATTTTTACGTTATACGCATACTCTATGACTGTGCAGAGTGTTAAAAGTTAATTGAATCAATGTTTATAAAAAAAATGGGTATTCCTACAGATTTATTGACCCTCTAAATTTAGCTGATTTTTCCAAAAAAATTAGGTATTTGTTTAGATTTCAATTTGTAAAATCAGTAAACTAAAATCTGTTACAGTAAAAACTGGTCTAATGTAGGCTTAGGCTCTTGTTAAACAAACAGGGTTTAATTAAAGATATTATTCATTGATGGTAGATTTTGATTTGTCGAGCTCTGAACCAAAGCGTACAGGTGGGTCGATTTCATTGCACGTTAGTGTAGTTTTTTTAAACTTTTTAGGACAAGAAAATATTATTCAATATAAGAGATACATGTCCTTGGATGATTTTGATTTGTAATCCGGTAACGCAAATTATTTTATAAAGTAAATCAGATTTCAAAAACGTTACCTACTGTTAATTTTAATACTTATTTTGTTCATCAAAATCGTTAATGGAAAAATTATAATAATAATGTGTGTTCTGTTTTGATGAGAACCTACTAACAACAAAACCACATTATAGAATTAACATTGCGTTCTCAACATTAAAAGCAATAGGTATATTATACTCCACGATGACTCCGACAACGATAGTTGCTGCTGGTATGTTTCATTAACATATCTTCGTTGACAATTTACTTGACGCTCCAGTACAGCGATATCAACCTTTTTTTTATTGAACTCATAGCGATGCACTCATCACTATCATCATTACAGCTCTTATACGTCCCCACCGAGGGGCACGAGCCTACCCTAACCAGTTCGGGCGATTAGGCCTTAGTCAAACCACGCTGGCCCAGTGCGGATTGGTTGACTTCACATAAACCTTTGAATTACTTCGCAGGTGTATGCAGATTCCCTCACGATGTTTTCTTTCACCGTAAGAGTGTCAGATAAATGTACATATGAAATTCGTGTAACGAAAAACACATTGATATCTACGAGTACATGGCAGGATCGACCGCGGTCCTCCCGATTCTACTCGGAGCACAGTCCAGTGCCGAGGCCACAGCGCCATCGCTATCGCTTTAACCCCAGAACAATTACTGATTTTGATCTGAGGTTTTAATGTCACAAGTGAAATTAGAAGTATGGTTCTAATGTCGCCAGTGACATTAAAACGATATGAGTTAGGCGGTAGGGCTTCTGGTTTCAGCATTGATCTGGATTTCTGTCATGGTTTCGCAGGTCGCAAGCAAAAATTATTTGGGTGTCAATAAAAAACCTAATTCTAAATGAACCATGTATGTAAGAGCTATTTTATTTAAAAAAAGAAAAGGTCTCACTCGGGTAACGCTGCACCCCTGTGGGGTAGTTATTTTTTTTCCTCCGTGCGCCCAGTTTCTCTGATGGTTTACGTTTTGGACGTTACACACATCATACATACACACACACGCATACAAGTGGTCCTTCTAAGCAAATACGTGAAGATTTGTATGTATATGATTAGTTACTATCGTATATTTAATTATGCAAGTGATGACTTCATGTTTATTTTACATTTTTAGGTTTCTTGCACTATCAAATTTTTCAGAACATCTAGTGAGGTTGGCTGGAAGAGATCTCTTTCAGCGCATGTCCTCTCTGTATTATGTTACCGTGTATGTTTTATGTATAATAAATAATGTATATTAAGGTATTCTGATGCTTGATATAATACCAAACCACGTTGAGTAATCGAGCTGCAAGCGTTTTGTTCCCACTCAATTAAGCGCGACGTAACGTAACATTTATTACATCAAATGCTCTTGTATGTAATGTTCCTATTCATGAAGGGCTGTTAACAGCAAAATTTGTTGTTAATTTTGCATTTCACATTTCCACCATAGAATTTTATATTACAAAAAAACATCTCACAGAAACATCGATATACTCGTATATGTACTACGTGCTAGATAGCACTCACTATGTTCCAGTGAACTGTACTGCACACAGTACACCTCACTTTAGTCTGTCGTCGCTATTCACTCAGTGTGAGCGCTCCCGGATGGGCAATAAATTCTACGAAAACCGTGTTTAGTGTGAATCTGGGCATAAATAATAATTGAGTACTCAAATATCTAGTTGTTCAAGTGAATATATCTAATATAATAATATTAATGTAACACAATGTTTACAATATTGCTATTTATTCCATCGATATCTATTCTGTAAACTCTGACTTCAAAGCGCTACAACATGATGTCTCGACCTGTTTGAATGAAACGCGTAAGCGCCATGAAATTCTTGGCACTTACGACGTTTTAGTTAGAAATCTATACTCCAAAAGCATTCTAGCAGTGTTTGTTTTGTTTGTATGGTTAGACGAGACATGTAGTTTTAGCGCCTCTAGCTGATGTAAGTCCTACATTCAACAGTATTTGCTATTTGCATGGTATTTGCCATTGATTTACTACCAAACGTAGATAACGCATGAACGATCGATTAGTAGGCCGGTGAAGAACTGCTCAATCGCGATTCGTGCAGTTCCTTTCCATAGTGAGTGATTAGCTGTCGGCACGTAAACATGCCGAAGTGCGCATTCAAAAGTTGTGGTAACAATAGCCAGAAACGGCAGAAAAAAGTCGGGATTACATATTTTGCGAGGGTAAACTCATTACACATCTTATCATGTATTCAAATATTAGATTTATACGTAAAAACCAATCAAAAACAATTATTTTAATCATAAACGTGTCACTTCGTGTCAGTCTCGCTCGCACGGGCGTCGTATCCCGATGTGTTATCTCATTCATGCGTTGGAGCGACAACGCGATAAGCAATTTCAATCATTATGTTTGAGAGTATAAAGTTGATATTTTCTTGTAGCAATTACTAAAACGTCATTAGATCTGTGGCTAGGTATGAAATGATGTAACTTCCCACGGTTGTACTTAAAATACTTACCGTAATAATGCAGAATAAGGTTGAATTCGATAAAGACGATACTTTCTTTATGGTCATTTTTATTCGGGCGTGCATATTCAAGTATATATCAGCGAGTACAAATGGATAGTTGATTAGGTGACAGATTTCAAGCGCGTTTTTGTATGAAGCGCTCTATCTACGTGTGGTAGTAAATCAATGGTATTTGCACACATTTTTTACTCGAACGTTCTTGTCTATCGGTAGAATATATGTCAATGTATAGAAATTTTATGAGATGTATAGAAATTATGACAGCAGGCGTAGCACGGGCTGCCAAGACGGGACTTGAGTCACGCATTATCTCACAATTTCAGTGACATAATATCTATGTCTTATAAATAAAGTAGCACGGCGGCGCGTATTGAGGCTGCGGTCCGATAACAGCGCTCACAGTGCTAACGATTATAATCGCCTTGTCCAAATTAAAGAGAACACTGAAAATGCTATCAGTATGCTTACGATTTCGGTCCAGAAGAACAGGTACATTCATTTTGAACCGAAAACACAATTATCGAACATCAAACTGACAGTTCGCATAAAGTGATTTCACTCCAGAGCATTAGCGCCGTAAGTGCTATATGACGTTAACGATGACGTCATGTGGCTCTTCATGCCGGCTAACATTAGCGCGCTCACAACATTTCGGGACGCATTTGAGCGCGCTAATAGTGACTCTTATTGATTTTCGGAACGCAGCCTTAGTGTGACTGACATGATAAAATTTCTTGACGCTTCTCAAGGGATACGTGTCACTGAGTCATCACAAATTTATTGGCAGTCCGTGCTACGCCTGCAGGAGTGCTCTTGATAGCGTTCTGCCACAGCCTAATTTGATAATGAGTATAATATAGCAAATGTCATTTAAATACTGGTAATATCTAAGTATGTACACACATAGAAATATACAAAGTGCCCAACGTGAGTTTTCACTTTAGTTTTTATTTGTATAATTAATATTAATAACGGTTTAACTTATATACTTTGCTATAAAAGTCGAAAAAAATTAAGTAGTTAGATTATTCTTATCTAATACAAGCATTTGCCCGTGACTTCGTCCGCGTGGAAATCTTTTTTATTGATTCAGGAACCTTGCTGATGAATGACTTTTTTGCATTCCTAGGGTCCTTCAATATTTATTAACCTATCTCTGAAAGGTATCTAGATCACAAAGCTCCTTAAGAACCTCTTTTTCTACTCAATACTTTGGCCTTCTTCTTACTTGATGGTGAGTGATGATAAGGCCTAAAAATCCCTAAGATAAAACGAAACCGAGCGTCACCCGGACAACTGTTCGACATCTGAGCACTTCGTTATAAAATGTATTTACCGTCAACATAGGGTCGTAGGAACTTAATTCTTTTTTGAAAAGTATCTTAATTTGATCCTTACATGCACTACTAGAAAATTTACTTTTAATACTATTCGATCGATAAATAAATGATTTATTCGCGGAATACTAAGATTCTCAAAATACTAGATTCACATTTTACCATATTTTATTAAAAATTAAAACTGACTCCAAAACACCAAAAAGTCAAAAATAATATCATTAGGAAGATGGTTTTAACTGGTTTATGATCAGATCACTTAGGAAGTTTAGATTTTTTTCGTCCAGAATTATGTACGCTAGTTAATGTCAACTTGGTTATTTATTTATTTATTAACACTTTATGTACAATTATTTTTTACAAAGGAGACTTAATGCCTGAGGCATTTTATGCCAGTCAAACTTTGGGTGATGCAGAGAAAAAAAAACATTTTATGATAGGTTTACATTGATATACATATATAAAATTAAATTAAATCCCAATAAATAAATAAAATATATAAATACACATATATTTGCCTAAAATTCACTTTACAAAAAAGAATAGTTTAAGCCTATTTTAGAGTAGCCTAAGTTTTTTTTGCCAATGCATGCTCAACGAACAGCTTGCGTAACTTATTTTTAAAGCTAAGTTTGCTTGGGGAGCTTCAGTTACTCACTTCTTGAGGGAGGGCATTTCATAAAAGAAGAGACAACAAAAAAGTAAGAATGAACTGTATCAGAATGGTGAGGGGGACATTTGAGCAGACCAATAGAGGCAGAACGAAGAGTCCTATTATGGGAGGTACATAGGTACTGAAAATGCGTGTTAGGTATCTAGGTATCGGGGTTATTGAGTAAAGAGTACAGAGTCAATAAGGCTCTGATTTCCCTACGCTATCGTATAGGTAACTATTTTAAGCGCTGTCGAAACGCAGACACATGATCTAATTTCCTTAAATTGAAGGCGAATCGAATGCAGTTGTTTGGAAGTCGATCTAGTTTATTGAGTAGATCTGCATTCGGGTCAAAATAGCACATATCACCATATTCTATGATGGGAAAGATTGCAGTCTGTACAAGCATTTTTTTAATGTCACTCGGTAGGAAATTCTTAAGGCGGTAAAGGGTCCTTAAAATTCCAGTTTCACCTTTCACTTCATTCACCTTTTGACAAATACTAGTGATCTGAGGGTGCCAGCTAAACGCTGAATCGATGTACTGCCCTAAATCCTTCACGCTGTTACATAATGGGATACTTAATTCTCCGTCACAGACAACAAAATGGAGACTCTTGACAAGATCCTGATCCTAAGGCTTACCATTTACCTACAACGAAAAAATGGCTGTTAGAGCCCAGATATGCGCAGCGACTTAGATGCGGAAACGAACCACCTCACCCCAAATCCCTCTTGCGGTAGTCCCTCTAGCATGAACCTAAGCTAAGTCATAAGTTTAAAAAAAATGCTACAAACATATGGACATAGTTAAGTTAATAGTTAAGAACACGTATAAAAATATGGAATATGTACAGTCGGCTCCAGTAGGCATTTTTAGCAGATTTGGTGCCATGTCACACTACCTATTCCTTTTATTTAGTATGGTTACACCTATATTTCATTGTTAATGGTTGGTGTGACATGGAACTAAAATGTTTGTCTACTTTTAAAGCCGGCTGTACAAGCAATTAATAATAATAAAAATACAACATATATAATATACCATGTTATAATATACCTAATGTAATGTAGAATAAAAAAATGTGTAATATGTAAAGTATATAATGTAATAGGAATATAATAGGTATAAATATATATATGATGTATAAGCGTGTGTATTATATATAAACATGTAGGATAGTTAACTTTAGATGATGCGCAACTCACCCTTTTTTTTTAGGAGCGAAGATACTTTTTACGGTATTCGACAAGGGGCCGACTGACGAGGACACCCCAAGGATATGCCGGACTCGAGTAGAAGACCCCATACCGGCTAAAACCCTCCAGATACTTCTACCTCCGTAGAGACACAATCGGGATCGGCGTTAGCCGTTCCCCGATTGTGCCCCCTGGAGGGTTGCCTGCTTGGCGCACGCGCCAGGACTTACCTCTACGGGGGGGTCGACATGTATCTCCAAATTCGACCCCCCAGGCGGCCAAGCTAGGGGTGAAAAGTGTCTCTCGACCGGTGGTTAGCCGGCCGAGCCGTTTCAGTCCCCAGCTTGCTAAGTTTGCTAGGGGAGTTGGTGGCGCGCGTCCAGGAACGCACACCTTCTCCTCCCCATGTGCAACTCACCCTAGATATAGAGTAGAGTAGTCGGACTTATTAAGTTTAAAAAAGATCAAAAAGAAAATACAGCATTAAAAGGGCACGGACCACGAGTCAGTCGAGGTCTTGGTTAATAAAATCAATGGCTTCATTATGATTGTCCACATTAGCCTGAGTATAAAGTTGCAAGTCATCAACATACAAGTGATGAAATTTTTAAAAATTGAAAAAAGAAGTGGAGATTAAATGCCGCCTTGAGCGACTCTAGCTACAAGGTTACACCAAGTGGAAGACGATTCTACCCAGATAACTGACTGTTGTCATCCCTGAAGGTATGAAGAGAACTCTCAGTTGCCTCGCAAGAGACCTTCAGATGCTTAAGCATTGTTAAAAGGATTTTGTAGTCGTAGTTTGGTGACTTAGTAGTCTGTGGTCATTGACTTTAGTGAAATGAGGACTTTGTTGACACTATTTTGTCTAAGGATATGATGTCGCAGTATCATAGCGGGCACAACTATTTGCATATTTGTAGAATTGATAAAAAGATTAAATAAAATATATTTTTATATTATGATTTTATGAACTGATACTAAAACATTCGTTTTCTTTATTGCCTAAACTATCATAGTATAAATTATTTTTTGAATATGACTCAAAAACAGTAAAATACCCTATTGCAAATTGCGAACTAGGTTATATGAGATCCGCTTAGACATTTGTAACAGTATGAATATTTAAGCGCATTAGACTACGCCGCCATTCCAACTATAAACACATACGAAAGCAGACGCAGCCCATAAATGTAGATACATACATAATTGATGGTGTATCTTCTTCAAGTTAAATATCTTTGCTTCCGACTGCATAAAACATTAAACTGATACCTTGAACGGCGATGACTTCGTGTACAATAAAAATTACCATAACGTAATAAATACGTTGTGATAGCGTGGAATGTCCAAATAAATAATTCTCCCCTGAGGACAAGGAACTGGGTGGCTGCACCTTTTTCTGTTCCTGGTCGGTTGCTCTTGTCCTTAAATTCTTCGTTTCATATTCATTTTATCCTTTGATGAATAATGAACTAGTAGACACGACGAGGCTGACATTTAACTTTTTCCCATGTGTATTGTATAAAAGAACAGTTTCGAAAATATACAACACACTTTAAAAAAGAACACCATAAATATATTGGAAAATACCTTTAGACTTTAATATTTTTACTTGTCCTACCCAATGAGCTGCTATTCAATTTCGGTCTTTTTAATAATCTTTTATTTCTTACTTGGATTATACTTCCAAATTATAGCAATAAAGTGATTCTGTATTTTATCTTATTCTTACATCGCACAGTCGACATGTGTGAGAACAAAACAAAATACGGAACAACCCAAATAACTAATACAAGGATGAAAAAGTTTTTTATGTTTCCCTACGTCAAACGGAAAAATGGAACACCCTTATGTTAGGATCACTTCATTGTCCGTCTGTTAGCCTGTGAAGACCCTTTTTCTCGGTAATGCGTAGAGACCAGAGATACCAAACTTAAATATTGTGAAAAAATCAGACTCGCAAATTTCAATTGTGAAAAAATCAGAGTCAAAACCTATGGGATGCTTTCTGTTGATGTGGAATCATGAAATTTGGCAAGAAACAAGGTCTTATATACATATAGGCAAGGAAAAATCTGAAAACTATTAATATACACATATACAGTGTGTAACAAAACCCCGGTGAACTCTTTTTGGAGCATGTTCAGTCAGAATCAATATTTAATAGTACATTACGATATAAGTGCGGTATGTTGGTTATAACTCACGAGGCGGAATTTCAGCCCGAGTCGAAGACGAGGGCGTAATAAAGTTAGAGATTGTGTATACCCAATATACGCACGTATATTGTACGACGTTTTTCAACACGCTTGTGAGGAAAAACTGATTTTTTTCATTAAATAACACAAA
This sequence comes from Schoenobius gigantellus, assembly GCA_963935595.1. Lineage (NCBI taxonomy): Eukaryota > Metazoa > Arthropoda > Insecta > Lepidoptera > Crambidae > Schoenobius > Schoenobius gigantellus. The sequence continues at coordinate 67,690,849 of OZ012540.1, read as the reverse complement.
TCATTGTTTATTTGTAAACAAACTAAATAATGGTATGAAAATAATCATTTGAAAAATCATGTAGTTCGTTCACGTCTTTTATATTACCTCTAGCTCCTAAAAAAATATAGTACAATAATGGCGCGGCCGGCATATGCAACATTGCCGGACTCTGTTATGCGTGCCTCGGCTATAATACACGCGTGTTTTATGAGCAGCTTCATGTATCTAAAACCGGTACAATTAGATCCACTTTACGATCAGTGTGTTGAAAAAGTTTTGGCGCCATTGAAAATTCAAAATTGTTAAATTAATTTTGAAATCCCCCACACAAAAAGTTGGGTCTGTGGAAACAAAATGTATGAGGAATCGATTTTACAATTTTGAATTTTCGAAGACGCCATAAGTATCTATACTAAAATTATAAAGAGGAAAGATTTGATTGTTTGTTTATTTGTATTGAATAGGCTTAGAAACTAGGTACTGAACCGATTTTGATAAAAGTTGGTATAGTGATAGTTCGAAACCAGAGGAGCATAGGGCTATTTTCCTACGGGAAAAAAATCCCACGGGAAAACAAAAATAACGCGGGCGAAGTCTTCATTTATATATCGATTCTGAACATGCTCCTTATGGGGTTCACAGGGCTATTGTTACACACGGTATAGTTAGGAACTTAGATGTTAGATACCAATCTGTTTTGGGCCAGCGTGGTTGACTAAGACCAAAACACCCTATATAGGGTAGACTCGAGACCCTCGGTGGGTGGAGGGAGACGTATTATAAGCTGTGATGATGACGATGATACTTAGATACGTTTGTACGGAACCCGGAGCCCTCGGTGCGTGAGTGCAGCGCGCATTTGGTCTGTTAATAAATATTCGGTGTTAATGATAATTACGGTGGCTCTTTTGTACATTTAAAAATATGACCTTAGGAGCAGGGATCACCAACTTCAATTGCCAAGTGTCAGGACTGGAATGACACGTCATACGGGTAGTCGCTGCTCTACCTACAGCCGCTGCTAAGGAATCGCGACGTGATCAAGGCAGCAGAGTCACGCGGCCGACTCAAACTGAGTGCCACCCGGAATCTTACTTTAACTCGCATAGTGCTCTCAATGACCTTGCATCGATCGTCCCGCACTGATTACATAGGAGTGAGTGAGTGAGAGTGAGGGGAATATTCAAGTAAACCTTTACGCGTAAGATGAATTATTTCAATAAAAAATTAATAAAAGTGAATAAAAAAAATCTAAAAAGACCATCCCCTAGAATATTGTTCACTTTATTTATTGAAATTTAAAGTATGTGATTTAACCTAATATTTACGAAGCGATTAGGTTTATAGTTTTAAAATCGAGGCATGTTTGGGTCACATTTTAACCAAGTTTTAATTAAATTCTCAAAAAATTAAAAAGACCATCCTCTAAAGAATGCGTTGAATAATAACATATCTTTTCTAAAGATTTTTTTATTCAATATTTATGAAGAGAACCGGTTTTTTCTGCAGTGATTTTTTTATGATTGACGTTACTATGCGCCTTAAGATATGAATTCCATCGGAAACACTAGTTACATATTACACATGTCACTCTAGTTCTAGGTGTGTTCTAATGCTAAGAACACACTAAGATTAAACAAAAGCTAGGTACTTAGGAATAGCTGAAAACGGAAAAGTATCAAAAATCACACGGCCAACATTAATTACCTAATAACCAGTTATTTCTATTTCCCGCTAATACCAATATGTTGTATTGTGTTTAATATTATACAATAGATACTTTGTATATGGACAAGTTATAAGTGCTTGTCCTAAAAATTGCATTGTGTTTGAATTCAACGACATTTTTGACGCTTGCAGTTTGTTTTAAACCAACTTAGTTTTTGTTGAAGAAGATTAACATTTTGTAAAAAAAATGAATAGGGAACTAAAGGAACCAAAGGAACTAAAGGAACCTAATGAATAGGGAACCTTTGTAAAGTTTTTATAAAGACATCATTTAAACAATAATCAGCTTTGTTTTATGAGCTTGTGTCAAATACGTGATATCAGCAGCAAAAGGATGAGTGAACTTTTTTTAAGCTGATAAAAACATCGTTTGCCATTTCGATACACCAGATTCCAGTCAACCAACATCAATCCAAGGTTTCATAATTATTAAGAGATAGCCACTGCGCTTGATGAAGTATCATATAACCTGACACTTTCAAATTAAAGTTCATGATGTCAAATCAACAGCAACATTAAGATGATTGAAGCTTAATATCCAACGAAACTAATGAAATAGATAGTGTGCAATAGGGCGTGCTATTTTTAGTTAAAAATGGCATCGTGGGTCGATAGCATTTAAATATTTTAAGTCGTTACCCTCTCAGCCCCCAAGAGAAAGTTTCGATATGCAGTCGTTGTCACTAGCGAAAGCAGAATGTGACCTATGTCAAGTCGATTCACGGAATATTCTTGGGTTTGGGGGCGTACACCATAAATGCTTATGCAAATAATAAGGTTACTACATTTTCTATTTAGGTGGGTATGGTACTCGCTGTCAATTTATTGCTTGGTAAACAATGGATCTTGAGGAATTTGTCGCGGGACCTCGTAGGTTCCATAGTTGGAGCACACTGTGTATGTCATTATTTGAATTTTATTGAATGTGACAAGAATATGTAAAAATAATATCTACATACACGTGAGACACGTCACTTCAATCCATAAGTAAAAAGAGACTGAGTACGTCCGAGTCAACCTAACTCGAATACTAGACTCGAGTCAGTTGAACTCGCATAGAATCGAGTCAGTTGGACTCACATAGAATCGAGTGGGCGAGTACAAAAACGATTCTTCCTGACTCGAGTACCGGAATCGAGTTCGGCGTACTCGAATCAAAATAAATTAGTATTCGAATAAGCAAGTCCAAGGCAGGAATCGAGTCTGACTCGAGTCCAGCCGTACTCGGCACATCACTAGTACGAGGAATACTACGCTCACGTCATTAAAACTAAATTAATTATTTTTTGGTATTATGTGCCGACAGCCCTACGTATACGTAGGAGGAATACTACGCTCACGTCTGTCACGTGGCATTTTGTGTTTAAATTTATTTTGTGTTAAGAGCTGATTATGGTTGTCACTTGAAAGTTTTTGCTTTCAGTTTAAAATAAAATAACTCTGAAAGTATTGGGGTTCCAGGTCTCAGACAAGCACTGAAGGTGCATTTAGTATCTAACTTATAAGCCCCTTAAATGTTATTGGGGTGTTTAGTTAAACCCGGCATACTAGTAGTACTGTTACAGAATATTAATAGTATAGAACAGCGACCCGAAGATGCTAAGAACAACGCAGAGGAATTTCACTAAATATGATACAAATTATAAGGCAAAGGTGACGCGAAGGAAGCGCTCTGGGTACGAGTACCATGGATGGTACCCGGGACGTTTGACTGCCTTTTGCGCTTGGGGACCATAGTCCCCGCGGACGCGTGAGCGGGCAGGATGATGCGAGTGATTTACTGTATACTCATATAGTAGATCTTTCATCGCCTCGATATAGGTCGGACACCACAGCCGAGAAAAGAGTCTGAGTCAGTGTGTGCGTAGTCAGTGTCACAGCACACACTGACTACGCACACACTGACTACGTGCTGTGGACCCCTAGACCAAAATATCTTGTGCGAGCCGGACTCAGACTCTTTTACGTCATCGGTGTTAACGCCAGCGTTCCCCGAACCCCCTGTGCCGCTCACGCCCGCCGCGGCGCCCGAGCTATCAAGCCGGGCTCAGCGGGCGCTGGCGCGCAGTGCGAGGCGGTACGCGGCCGCGACACCACCGTCTCACTCTCCCTGAAGAAGGGTCCCCGATGGACCCGAAACTAGTCGGACAGAAACCGACATACTTAGTGAGTATAGCTGTATGTAGATATTATTTTTAAGTATGTCTCACGATAGTTTGATCAAGTTAATAAGAATATGTAAATTTGTTAAATGAAAGAAAATAATTAAATTTATAAAAATACAATTTACTAAGCACAATTTTATTGCATTCTTATTATCGCCTGTGCATACCAAACCTAAATACAACAACAAAGGAATTCATCATCCATGACTGCATGACTTTGGCTGTGGTGTCCGACCTATATCGAGGCGATGAAAGATCTACATATGAGTATACAGTAAATCACTCGCATCATCCTGCCCGCTCACGCGTCCGCGGGGACTATGGTCCCCAAACGCAAAAGGCAGTCAAACGTCCCGGGTACCATCCATGGTACTCGTACCCAGAGCGCTTCCTTCGCGTCACCTTTGCCTTATAATTTGTATCATATTTAGTGAAATTCCTCTGCGTTGTTCTTAGCATCTTCGGGTCGCTGTTCTATACTATTAATATTCTGTAACAATACTACTAGTATGCCGGGTGTAACCGAACACCCCAATAACATTTAAGGGGCATATAAGTTAGATACTAAATGCACCTTCGGTGCTTGTCTGAGACCTGGAACCCCAATACCTTCAGAGTTATTTTATTTTAAACTGAAAGCAAAAACTTTCAAGTGACAACCATAATCAGCTCTTAACACAAAATAAATTTAAACACAAAATGCCACGTGACAGACGTGAGCGTAGTATTCCTCCTACGTATACGTAGGGCTGTCGGCACATAATACCAAAAAATAATTAATTTAGTTTTAATGACGTGAGCGTAGTATTCCTCGTACTAGTGATGTGCCGAGTACGGCTGGACTCGAGTCAGACTCGATTCCTGCCTTGGACTTGCTTATTCGAATACTAATTTATTTTGATTCGAGTACGCCGAACTCGATTCCGGTACTCGAGTCAGGAAGAATTGTTTTTGTACTCGCCCACTCAATTCTATGTGAGTCCAACTGACTCGATTCTATGCGAGTTCAACTGACTCGAGTCTAGTATTCGAGTTAGGTTGACTCGCACGTACTCAGTCTCTTTTTACTTATGGATTGAAGTGACGCCTAAAATATACAAGTTCGAACCTGCAACTTTTTGTTTTGATTTGTGTCAGTAAGCTGTTACTGTGGTGAATTTAATTGTCTGTTAGTGCTAGTAGTGTTGTGATGTAAGTAGTGACTTTTTTACAAAACCAGCTTTCAATACAAACATACCAAAACACAAATCTCTTTATAATATTAGTATAGATGGTGCCGAAATAACCTCAGGTGTATGGAACTGTTTTGAGAAAGTGGACGGCGATAACGAAGTGCAAAAACTGTGATTCCGTATTAAAAGACTTTAATAATACAACTAATTTGTTAAAGCACCTGAAAAATGCTAATTTATCAGTTACTCGACTCACGTTTTCGAGATCCGTGTGGGGGTAACGTAACCCCAGCTGAGCCATACGGATCTCTATAAAACGCGCAGACGACAAACTCTGAAACTTGCCCACAAATTCTAGACATTATAGCAGCATACTCAAACAATCTATTTTTCATTTTTTTGTGGCTTAGCTGGGTTTGCTACACCCTTATTATATAGTTTTTGTGTTTTTTTATAATGTTTAAATTTTTTTTTATTAAAAATGTGTAATTTACTACAGTTGCGTCTTTAATTAGGTATGCTTAACCTACATGCTCTTTGAAGTTTACTACTTTTCGATATTGCATTCTTGTTTTAAAATAGGTAATGGATTCGAGTTCTGGACTCGAAGTTCTAGACTCGAGCCCTGGACTCGAAGTTATAGACTCGAGTCAACATGCGAATACCAAGCAGAACTCGAGTACTGGGCTCGAATTGCGGAATCGAGTCATGATTCGAATACCGTATAGACCTACTCGAGTCGACTCGATCCACCAAAACAGCGACTCGGCACATCACTACCTCGTACGCTTGCGTAGGGTTGTCGGCACTTAATACCAAAAAATAATTTATTTTGTATGGGAAAAAAAAGAAGGTTAGTTAGCGCTAATATTTTTTCTACAGAATCTCTACTTCTGATGGATACATACCCTTAAATGTTATTGGGGTGTTCAGTTACACCCTGTATAAACACAGTTTAGCAAAAAATATTTTTCTAATTCATGAATAATACGAGCTACTATGGTATGCTTAATAGTCATACACTTTCTATTACATATTCTATTCAAAATGAGCTGCTTAGTTCCTCGTAAACAGGAGCAACATAGTTTTTTTATCCCTTGGGGACTAAAAGTTATTAGAATTTAAAATGTGGATATTTTCATCAAAAGTTCCCATCACCAGAGAAGGTTTTTTATTTTTATTACTTTTTCTTTTTAACCGACTTCAAAAAAGAGATGGCTCTCAATTTAACGCATATGTTTTTTGTGTGTATGTTACTGTAAAAGTTAAATTTACTAAAAAGATAAAAAATATTTTTTACAAAAGTAAAAGCCAACTTCATAAATACTTAAATATCAAAAATAATATAAGAATACACACAACATCACATTTTATACTGAAGTTGGTGTTAAGTGATGACCCCCTAGAAAGTCCTCAATTTTGATTTCAAAAACAAAAAAAAAATTATCTTGTCTAATTGTCCCTAACTGAATGTGAGTAAATATATAAACGATTCTAAGTCATAAGTTTCATTTATTTTCTCATTACATAGAGTTTAATAAAGGTAGAACGAGCAAAACATTTAAATTCTTTGACTGTACAATTAGTACGTTGTTTCTCAATTCCATAAAGAAGATAGCGCCTTCCGAATTGATAAAAAAATTATGAACATCTAGATGAAAATTTGTTTTTCGAAATTTGAAGAGCGATTTACAAAAGGAGTTTCGTAGAGCTGTCACATTAGCGATTGATGGAGGAAGCGCGGCCCAATTGGCGGAGGCCGCTGTTAGAAACAACTGAACATCACACAACTCTGAGAGCCGTGGAACAATCGCGTGTAACGTTACGTTACACAGAAGAAGGCGCCAAAAAAGGTGCAACATCATTATACCGCGGCGTGTTTCATGAAATCGTGAAGCCATTGTTACGTTTGCACGATTACTCCAAACGCCAAAGTAAAAGAGTGTTGTCTCGATTGCATTGCGATGTAATAAAAATTTGTACTCGGCAACTTTAATTCAATATGATTTACATGAAAATTTTGGGTTGAATGACATTACGGATAAACACAATTTAATAATTAGTTTTAGATAACGCATTAATTATTTATTGGTTATTATGAAACACCGTCTATAGTGTAAGTATATGTATTATACACGGTGTTTCATAATAACCAATAAATAATTAATGCGTTATCTAAAACCAATTAATAAACACAATTTAATAATTAGTTTTAGATAACGCATTAATTATTTATTGGTTATTATGAAACACCGTGTATAGTGAGAAAAATGAAAAACATATTTTGATTTTTCGTATGAACGTAAAAACAGTTTACGTGGTGGACAAATTCAAGCGTAGGTAATATTTCAACAAAATATATATTCTTATTTATAATATACACGGTTATTTTTTTATCACCCTGGAAAATTTTAGGGACGCTTCAGGACACATCCAATATTATATAAAAAAAAATTAAATAAAAAATTAAAAAAAAAAATTAAAAAATCTCTAAAAATGCTGCTCTCAACTAGTGCAGCATTTTTTGTATTTTTTAAAAAATTTATATAAAATTAAGAAGGGGGGTTATTTTTTTTATTTATATTTAAATCATTCTAATACCATGTCGTGAAGCGTCCCTTAAATTTTCCAGGGTGATAAAAAAATAACCGTGTATAATAATTTTATTAATAATATTGTTATATTATTTTTAATTTTTCAGTGTTTTTGAAGTCGGTTTTTATTTTTTGTAAAATATTATTTATTTTTATTGCCTAATGTCAAGTGAGTCATGTGCGTTAGTTAAGAATAAAATTAAGTAGAACATTAACAGAATAATAGAGAATGCTAATGAAAAGAAAGAAATTATGTACTTAATGAAAAATTTAATGTCATAAATTCAAGGTTTGCTTAAATAAGAAAAGATGGGATTATAGAACAAATTTGAGATTAAGTTCAAAGAAAAAAATACTTATAAGGTAAACGCTGGTATACTCGTCAGTGTCCCAATACTCGTCAGGTACCTATACCTACACTTTAAAAGGGGCTTATAATATTTCTACCAACCGTAAATGATAGAATTGTGATTGAAATAGAATCACAGTACTATAATGTTTTACTATATTTGCAACACTGCATTAAAATTGTAATTGTGTCAAAAATTCGAGGTGCTAAAAGTGTGCGCTCAGAAAAAAATCTGTAATAGGTATAGTTTGGCAGCAACAACCGGCTCCTATTTTTTACATAATATACCGCTTCAGATATTTATACGGTAAGTGTGTTTGTTTTTTAATAATAGTATAATACATTTTCTAACACTATACCTATTAATTAGTGCTAAATCTTGAGAATTTATTTTTTTATTGCATGTGACATTCATTGGTGCTCGCTTATGCCTGTTTTGCCCAATACTCGTCAAAATTTATGTAGTTCTGACGGATACTGGGGCGAGCATTAACAAAAGTACCTTAACCCGTCATTGTTACCTTATTTCTCGGTATTAAGTTTAATTTTCCTTTGACATTATAAAAATCTTATACTTAGATAACGACGGATATGGGGACGTTCATTACAATTGTACCTGAGCCCATCATAGAGCTCTTATTGCCTTGAATTATGTACGATATTCGTTTGAATCAATTTGTTTTATTATTGGATAAAAAGTACGTAGGTATCTCTATATGTACAGTTTTTTTTTAATTAAAATAATTTCTTGAAATTTAATATTAGTTATAGTTATATCAGTATAATAGTTTCATTATTATGATTACATTTTTATATGGTTCAGTAACATTTATAGACTACGTTTTTATGGGACCTACTGTTACAAAAATAATTAACTGTTCTATGCACTTTGGTCGAGCAGGTATTGAACTTTCAATGACTCGTGAGATAGACAGTTTGCTTCATCATCATCATCATTTCAGCCACGAGACGCCCACTGTAAGACATAGGCCTCTTCCAATGATCTCCATACCGATTGTTCCTGCGCCTCCCGCATCCAGCGGCTTCCCGCGACCTTCACCAGATCGTCTCCCGGTATGCGGCCGCCACTCGAGGACCTTTCGGCCCAACGGCCGTCAGTTCTACGAGCAATGTGTCCTGCCCACTGCCACTTAAGGTTTGCAATTCTTTGGGCTATGTCGGTAACTCTCTACGGATTTCATCATTTGTGATGTGATCACGTAAAGAAACCCCGAGCATAGCCCTCTCCATTGCCCTTTGAGTGACTTGTAACTCTAGTTCTTAGCCAAACATAGTGGCAGATTATACTCCTCGGTCTTCTGTATAACCTGCCGCAGCGTATGGATGTGGTCTATGGTGCAGTGAAAAAACGCAGATTATTTGTTGAAAATTATATTTGAGGAAGAGTCTCATTGGATAAATATACACGAGCTATCAAAATTAGAGTAGAAGTATGAAATACATGTCAAAAAAATTAAAATTCATATTAGAAATGTAAACAAGTATAAAACTGCCAGTGTCCTTATTAATGTCATAAGTTTTAACATATGGTACTATAGCCATTTCGGAATCCGGCTTTATCGGGAGGCTGGAAGTCGTCGAATCTACTTGCGAGATGATTCGTAATGACCCTCGAGAACAGATTGTAAACATGACTCAGGAGCGTGATGGGTCTATGGTTCTTCAACTGGGCCCTGTCGCCCTTTATGAAGAACAGTGCCACCATGCCCCTATGCCATGCCTTAGGCGTTTTGCCCTCGAGTATGACGGAGTTGAATAGCCGCTGCAGCGCTTTCCGGACTGATAGTCCATTCACTTTAGGAGTTAGGCTGTAACTCTATCATCACGCGGCGCCTTGTTGTTTTTAGGCTGTTTGAGAGCTACACTAATCCCGTACAGGCTGACGTTCGGGATGTCTTCGGTGTAGTGCCGAGTCAATTTGGCTCTAGGATCTGTGGCCAGAATAACAGGTGCCTGTGATGATGCGTAAAGCTGTCCATAGAAGCGTTCGATCTCGACCATAAGTTCAGGTCGGGGTGTAATGACTCTGCCGTCCTCTGTCTTCAGCAGACTCTGACCGGGTGACAGATCTCTTGCGAATGGAGCCTTTGTTCTGCTCGATGGCCTCTTTAATACGTTTCGTATTAAATCAGCGTATATCGCGAGTCAGACATTAAGGCCCGTATTACAGAACGCAATAGTCCACTGCTGGACAATCTTTCCCAGCACCAACCCACTGCTGAACAATCTTACCCAGCACCAGCGCACTACTGGACAATGTTGTCTAGCGCCACCCCAGTGTTGAGAATCATGCCCAGCACCAGCCCACAGCTGAACAATCTTGGCCAGCATAAGTCCACTGCTGGGCAATCTTGTCCAGCACCATCCCACTGTTGGGAATCATGCCCAGCAACAGCCCACTACTAAACAATATTTCCCAGCACCAGCCCACTGCTGAACAATCTTGCCCAGCACCGGCCCACTACTGGATAATCTTGTCCAGCACCATCCCACTGCTAGGAATCATGCCAAGCACCAGCCCACAGCTGAACAATTTTGCCCAGCACAAGTCCACTGCTGAGAATTTTGTCCACCATCCCACTGCTGGACAATCTTGTCCAGCACCATCCCATTGCTGGAAATCTTTCCCAGCACCAGCCCCATTGATGGACACACTCATTCTGCACCAGTCCACAGCTGGACACTCGCCTAGTATCAATTTTGGCGTAATTTTCAACTTTATTTGGTAACATAATATGAATTTATTTTCTCAAGAGTGGTTTCGACCATACTTAAGTAATCAAAGAATAAATCTTTACTTGAGCGTACAAGGCACTTCTATAATAAGCAATTACTCAGATGAACAACGATCAATGAATCTCGTTTTAAGAAACATTCAAAAATTAAAGCTCATCTTAAAACTACATAGTTTTAAAACTAGATTCATTACTGAGAATCGTTTTATAATACGGGCCTAAGAGATCTGTTTGTTGAGTCACCGACGAGCATCTTCAGAAGACTGTAGACCCATTCCACGCCATTCCTCCATCAGCTTAGCTCTCAGCTCCGAGATCTTACTTCTTTGCTGAGTACGGCTGGGTTTGCAAAACTTTGCACCCGCCGTAAAGACAGCTTCCAGAATCCTGTCATGTTAAATGTCCACGTCCGTGCAGTCCTCTAGACAATCAAAGCGATTTTGCAATTCGAGTTGAAAGCGCTCGGGGTTTTGGATCTGGATGGCTTCGGCACGGAGCGATACCTTTCCGCTTTTATGTTAAGATTCAATGCGCCTCTTACCGTTCGGTGATCGCTCCCCATGTTAAACGAATTAATTACTGAGACGTCATTGAATATACTGGTTTTAATCAACATGATTAAGTCAATCTAATTTTTTGTCACGCCATCCGGACTTTTCCAGGTACACTTTCGATGCAGCCGTTTTTTGAAGAAAGATTTCATGATATAGAGTCCCTCTTTGTCCATGTAATCGGCTAGCATTTGACCTCGGTATTTCCGGATTCCAGCTCAAAAGTGCCCCACTTTCAACTCATTATCGCCCCGCTTGCCTAGCCTTGCGTTGAAGTCTCCCATGACAACGGTGTAGTGAGTCTTGGAAGCATGTACCTATTGCTCGAGAAATGTTCTCATATATAGCTTTCACTTCCTCGTCGGGGTGGGTTGAGGTCGGGGCGTAGACTTGTATGACCTTCAGCGAATACCGTTTGGTGATTCTGAGTATAAGGTATGCTATCCTATTCGACACACTTTCGATCTGTACCTCGTTGTTCACGAGAGACTTATGGACAATGAACCCGACACCACCTTGGGACAGGTCTTCACCCTCCCGGAAATAGAGCAGGTTGCCAGATTAAGGACTATCGTGTTATCACTCCCTCATCGGACTACGAAGAGCCCCACAATACTCCAACAAATCCTGCTCAATTCCTCCTGTAGTTCCAGCAGCTACTCCTCGGTCCTCAGTGTACGCACGTTATACGTTGCCAGAGCCAAGGTCGTTTGATTGGGGGTTTTCGCCACCCGGGGATTCTTCGCCCTGGGTCGACGATCGTCACTGCCGACACGGCCTCCGGGACCGCCGGGTACTTGGGGCCTTTGGCTAGTCCGATCCATCCACATCTTTTTGCAAAATAATTTTGTTTTTGGATGGCCACTGCTCTCATAGGCAACCACTGAGCAATTTTTGCCGGGAAAAAACATCACCCTGATCTCTATAATGGGCCCTTCTATCCTAATGCGACACACTTTTTTAGGGCGAGGGAATCTCTTTACAATTCACAAGGGACTGTAGCTGACAAGGCTGTCCTTTGGATATGCCGTAGGACTCGGGTAACAACCCCATACCCGGCGAAACCACCCTACGGTACCTCTCTACCCCCGGTGAAGGCATGTTCGGGATCGAACTAGCCATTTCCCGAACACACCCCTTGGGAACAGGCCGAGTGGTATAAACGAGCTGGGACTTGCCAAGGAAGGGGTTACTCGGTTGTGACCCCCCAGACGGGCAACCAGGAAGGTGATGTAATATCTCCCAGCCGGTTGTGGGTTGGTTGGACCTGAATCCTTCCTGGCTGCTTAGGGTAGTAGGTGCGCACCTTAGAAGGCGCGCCTCTTCCTACCTAACCGCCTACGACGGAGCGGGGCGGCTTGAGAGTCCTCCTCCCGCGCCCGCTCCGCTGCAAATACTCCAACCGATGGATGTGGCAGTTTTCCAGCCTTTAAAACAAATATGGAGGAAGGCCGTATATGATTCATCATAATGATAATCAGTTTGTCATACTTAAAAAAGAACATTTCTATTAATACTTTTATATTGAATATACTCTTTGGTTTTCGCAAACCCTTTAAAGAAATTTATTTAAAGTAAATTATTAGTCTGGGATCTGCTTTCTTTATGACTATAATATTCATAAAATACAAATAAATATTACATTATTTTATTATAACGTAAGTACCTATATGAAAAATAAAACGAATTCAATTATATATTTTTTTCGTAATGATTATAATGTAATCTTTAACGTATAGCAATAAAGTTCAAGGTAGCGTGAAAGATCGACGACTTTTGTGTCAACATGACGGTTACTAGGTCAAACTTGCCGACTACTGGTACAATTGGCTCCTTTTTACTTTTTTATATTACAATAAATTATTTATTTAGATTATCTAAAAACCACTTTTACCTCTGAAAACTACAATAAATATTTTAGCAAGCTATCGAAGTTTTAGATTATTAAGTCTACAAGGTTTACTGTAACACAGCTCCAAAGTCAGCAAAGTTCAAAACCTGACGAGTACTGGGCCTTCTACCTTAAATGTAAAGTTATACATTATGGTATACAACTATACATATTATGGTAAACGTAATAAGCCTATTTATTAATGTTTCCCTTCTCCTCATCAAGAAAATACCATCTGTGTGGTAATAGTACATTATGATACGAGCGCGCTATGATGGTCATCGCGTACGAGGCGATATTGTGCGCGAGCCGCAGGCGAGCGCGACAAGAAAGCAGAGTACGTAATGACCAATGCGCGCGTGTATCATATGACGTTTTTCAATACACTTGTGAGTAAAATAAAAGATCTTGTGGTATTAATATTTTTCTGAAAATGACCGCGTTTTTTTATCAATCTTCCACTGCATGAAAGTATCGTATGCCGCCAAGTATTTATCCTTTGACTTTGGCGGCAACAAACTATTACTCGCGCTTTGCGCCTCCATAATTATTTTTGGCGGAGCTAATAATATGGATTCTTCTTTACTTGGACTCGACATTTTTGTAGATAATCAATTATCAATAACAACAAAAAGGCAAAAAAATCAATAGCAGGAAAATGCCGCGCGCCTTTTTTTTTCGCGCGCTGCCCTGGCATTGCTATACAGCCAACATTTAAAAAAGGTCCAAACAGCCAAAATTAAAAACTAAATAAACCGAATATTTTAGTTTTTAAAAAACAAGTTTGTGTGAATTTTTAATAATTTCTTTTAGTTATAGTTAATATTTAATACAATTATTTTTAATACAATTATTGTTTTTTTTTAAATGTTTACAGTGATTCACTTATAATTACGTTAATAACTGCATTAGTTATAAGAAACTGTGTCGCAGCACTAACGCCCATCTCCGGAGATAATAGGAGCAGCGTTCCAGTTACACAATATAATTAGCTTCCAAATTAATAACAATAAACACTCACTCTATTTTTTTTTTTTTTTTTAAACTAGTTTAAATTTATTTGCGAAAATTATACTTGCACTATGCCTCAATGCATGCTATTAGTGTAATTGTGTGTTGTGTGATAATTATAATGATGTTTAACATGTTGCCTAAACTAAACTAATATATCTACCAATACTGACACAGACATACAATGTGCCTCGTACAGATTGTTAATTTAATATTTATGTAACCAGTAGTAGGCTGTTCATTTGTTTCCAATTGGCAGCCGCATAAATTCGTGTTAAAGAAGGGTATTAAGCGACAAATTTAAGAATGGACGTACATTTACTTTGCAATCTTGATCAAATTAGAATTTGTCGTGTTAAGATTACCGCACTTGTGCGATTATGTACAGTGAAAAGCACTCGTGTTTAATATACTGAATAACGGGTCTAAATGCAAGGTAATAAGACCCACTTTACGAGCAAGTGTGTTGAAAAAATATTAATAAAGAGACCATCAAATTTTGATACATTAACTCAAAACTATTGATTTGGTACTAATTTATTTCCGAGAAATATATTATTACGAAGTCGTAGATTCTAAAATGTGTAATAGTTTAGGCGACAATATGTCACAAAGTGATGTATTTGTATGAATTTGCATGGGATAACAACTTGGAACAGTACAGCAATTTTTTTTATTAACTAAGCTAGCTTAATTCGTTAAGCTATATTTACTCCTTACATTATCTAACTCATTTAACTAAAAAATAAAATTAATTAAAAGTTTGTGAAAAATTTTTCTTTCACCAATTACATTTTTTAAGTTGATAGAATATAACTCTTTAATTTGTAATCACTATACTTAGCTATTATAGTTTCCTTTAATTTTCTTATAGGTATACGAACGAGTATACTTCTCCCGTGATTTTAACACTGGTCTCTAACAAAATTTATATCATCATCATTAATATCATCTTCATTTTAATCATCCCACCCTAGATGTAGAGACGTTAGTTAGGTACCCTAATAATTAGTTTTTTCAAAATTTTATTTTACTAACTTGTTAGCGTATTTTTCTACTACTAAGAGTGTCTGAGATAAACCACGAACAAATAAACAGACGAATAAAGCGAAACTATAAGGGTACCTTATTAAATATTAAACCCTAAAAAGATAGATTGCGACGAACATACTCGTAGAACTCCTCCTTTTTTGAAGTAAGGTAAATTAGGCACTGTTAATTAAATGCATCTCTGGTTTGGTAGGTTATCGTGAGATTCGCATCTATTCTACGACCCCAAAAGAAGAACCGCAGTAAACGTTACCAACTTGTGACGTATAAGATGTAAAGATACGGTACCCAGTAATTTCACTGCCATATCTTCTTTACCCTTCGAACCGGAACCACAGAATATATAATAGTATTTCGGAACGCAGCAATGCAGGCACTGCTGCTTTGCTGCAGAAATAGGTAAGACGGAAGTACCCAAGCGATGCGATCCTGGTACAGAGTGCCAGATACAAATGGGCGCCAGTCACGCTTTGTAGGCCATGAATTGGCACTTCACAGTCCTCTTAAGTTTATTTACATATTAAAACACAATTCTTTGTATCTCCTACAACAATGTTATTTAAAAATATAACATTTTAATTTGAATATTCGAATTACATAGCAAATAACTTGTCTAAAAATAAAAAAAAAGAATAAAGTAACGAATATTTCGCCACGAAAGCTTTGCGCAAACCCCATGAAAGGGCGCCGAGCGGAAATGGTGTTGTATTGCGTGCCATGTATTGGTCGCATATTAACAAACAAGCTATCAATTAATTCTGCATCGCAGAATAATTATTACGGTTGAAACTACTGTACTGTACTACTGTACTGTGTAGGTATGGATAAGTGTTATTTAGCCCGCTGTTTTGTTGTTAAATTGGATAACCCTAGCAAATTTAAATGATGTATTATTAATTATAGTGTAGGTATTATGTTTTTACAATAATGTAATGTTTAATGCATTTAATTTTAAAACAAAGGAACATCTTACGTGTGATTTGTCTGTGATTTTCCATTCATTAATTTTGTTTACAACCTTTTACACTAGCAGTTCGAAACACAATCACGACCAATTTTTAACCAACTTCGAAAAAGGAGGAGGTTCTATGTTCGGCTCTATCTATTTTTTTATGTATGTTCATCGACAACTTCACCATTTAGTGAACCGATTTTCAAATTCTTTTTGTAATCGAAAGAGTATACTCTCAAGGTGGTCCCATTGTCACCATGTCATGATCTGATGATGGGATCCCATGAACATCGAGGGAAACCCTTGAATTTCATAGGCACGTCCAACGTGTTTCATATTTTTGCTGAAGATATTCATAGACTGAGAGGTGACAGGATTTTTCATAACGATCATGGATACGGTTAAATTTACTTTTATAGTTTGTAGAGTAGTCCCCTAATGTGAATGATGTTGGTCTGCCTGCTTTCAGTGGTTGCAACTTCGAGTTATAGAGCTTACAAGAGGCTTCATTGTTGCGAAAAAAAAAACGATCAGAGAAATGGTCAGTTTTAGTACATACTTTGAGTAAGTATGTACTAAAACTGAACATCGTCTCCACAGATGAAACAAGTTGGTCTGGCGGCTCTCAGTGGTTGCATTTCAGAGTTATAATGCGCGCAAGTCACTGCATTGTTGCGAAAAAAAACGATAACAGAAATGGTCAGTTTTAGTACCTATTCGAAGTATGGTGTCTCCACAGGTGAAACGAGTTGGTCTGCCTGCTCTCGGTGGTTGTATTTCAGAGCTATCATTGTGTACGCAATACCCTTATTTGTGGAGAAAGCCTAAAAAATATCGAAAAACGTGACAATCGGCGGATTTTTCAAATGCTCATTGACCGCTGCTGTCGTGTCTCGACTTGACACACACAGTGCACACTCCTCCCCCCGCGCCCGGCCCCTGTCTGTGAGCGTGGAACAATCGTGGTGGGAGGGGCCGCTTGCGCTCGTTTTTGGTGCTTTTAATACAATTCAACCGTTATTTGCATTTTTACAATAATGTCGAAAATAAATACTTTTTTTTGTGGAACGCGTATGAACATCCCAAAGTACTATTACGATCTAGCCTATTTTACAGCTAATAAGTACAGTAGGTACATAATTTAATTCGATCTTAATTTGCTAGAGATAAACATGTCTCTAAGAAGTGTCCATTAACATGTTTTTTTATTGTCTCTATTAAGGCGCCGCTACTAATTCACAGTTATAGTTGCAACACTGACCCTACATTGTACTAAATTAAAACTTATTTTTTATCACTCTACTTCATTACACTAGATCAGATGGCTTTATCCGTTTTAGTCTTCTTTTCTTATTTTTTTGGTTGAGAAGCTAGACAGCCTCCAAGTTCACATGGTTTTGAAGACTTTTTTGGTGAGCTTTGGCGTATTTTTTTATGATGCTATCAACAAACTCTGTTTGAGGTCCCGTTTGGAGGATGGAGGTCGTCATTTCTTACATACCAGAGAGCATTAGCGAGAAGGTTCTGAGAGGCACCGCAGAACCTTATTCTGAAATCTTTGGATAATACACCTGTTAGTCTGAGCTGTACAGTCCCGTAGCTGTATTCCATAAGTCCACACTGGCATGAGGACTTGACGATATAACAATAGTGTGTTAGCTTTTTTTAAGGGGGACTCTCTTCCTATTAGCCAATACATGTCTCTGTATCGTAGATCAAGCTGTTCTCTCTTGTTAGTAGTTTCACATCAAGAGTCATGCCAATATATTTGGCAGTGTTCTCATATAAGTAGTATAATTTGTCTCTTAATGAAGATATGCTGATACATTTTCTGTTTGTTACTAAAATCGATGTGTACAGACTTGGAATCATTAAATTTTATCCGACTTTTCTGCGACTTTTCACGTACGTACTTATGCCTAAGATAGGCTACCACACTTTACAAATAATTCCTTGTCATGTTCAGGGGGTACAAAGTGTATCATGCTCTTCACCCAGACAATACAACTCATGCTGGAAGTGCTGTTATTGTCAAAGAAAGGCTATGACACTATGAAGATTCCAAATGCAAAATAGGAGAAATTCAAGCCGTCGCAAGTGGAACTTAAGCAAGTTACCCCGAGAGAAGTTTGGAATGAAATCAAAAGTAATATCAGCCCGCCAAAATCTCCTGGCTATGATTTAATAACAGGAGTAATACTCAGAAAACTTCCTAGAAAAGCAATAGTTAAATTAATAACTCTTATAAATGCCTGTCTAAGGCAAAAGTACGTACCAGCCCTGTGGAAAGTCGCAGAAGTCATTATGATATGATACTGAAACCAGGGAAATCTCCTTGTGAAACTTCATCTTACAGGCCTATATCCCTATTATCAGTAATGTCAAAATTGTTCGAGAAACTCCTACTAAAAAGACTAAAGCCAGTAATACAAAACTTGGACCTAATTCTAAACCATCAATTTCTCAATTCAATAGGCTTTCGCGAGAAACATTCGACGATTGATCAAGTGCACAGAATCACGAACATAATCGAAAAATATCTAGAGGACAAAAGGGTATGCACAACAGTATTCCTGGATGTAGCTCAGGACTTTGACAAAGTATGGCATGACGGACTCATTCATAAACTACAAGAAATGCTCCCTGAGCAGTTCGCTGAGATAGATAGGGTATTCAGAATCAAACATGAAGACGCCTTCTCAGAATTGAAACATATAAAAGCTGGTGTTCCGCAAGGTAGTGTTTTAAGTCCGATCCTATACCTTTTATACACTTGTGATATACCAGAACCGGAAAATAACACCATTGCACCTTTTGTTGATGATACTGCAATCATGGGTATCGGTTATACTCACGAGGAAGCAGCAGAACAGGTCCAAAATGCTGTAGAGAAGATCTATGACTGGACAAAGAAATGGAGGATAAAATTAAATGAATCCATGTTTGTACACATCGATTTTAGTAACAAACAGAAAATATATCACCCTATCTACATTAACAGACGAATTATACCATATGAGAACACTGCCAAATATCATGGCATGGCTCTTGATGTGAAACTAGGTTGGATGGTGCACGTCAAGAAAAAGAGAGAACAGCTTGATCTACGATACAGAGACATGTATTAGCTAATAGGAAAAAGGGACTCCCCCTTTTTTTTTTCTCGGGGGGAAATGCGTAACCGCACCGTACCCGCCGTTGGCTAGACGGCGAGCGTGTGTGGGGCTCACCCGGCAGAGTGCCAGGCCTACCCACTAAAACCCCCCGGTGTTCTCCCTGCCCTTATGGGCACGCTAGGTAAGGTCCACACTGCGACTCCACTACCCACGCGCCCGGGCAAGCCCGACCCACCGGTCGGGCTATCGCCAAGGGGGGATTGCCCGAGAACACCAGGGCAATCCCCAGACGGAGGGCCTTACGGCGGCGTGAACGGGGCCAACCGTGCACGCAGGCCTCCACGGCAGGGTCATTAGACGGGCATCGCTTGTGCGAATGCCCGCCTTCTCCTGCCTATCCGTCTGCGACGGATGAGAGCGGCTTGAGAATCTGCCTCCCGCTCCCTCTCCGCGGCCTCCTTCTGCGAGATGACGTCCTCGCAGAAGGAGGCGACAGCCCCCCATTCCGCCTCGCCGCGGAGCATGGCCACGACCATGCTCGGCAGCGAGAGGTCACCGCCTCCCAGCGCAGTGTTAAGCACGCTGCGTTGGGGTCGCCAGGCCGGGCACACCGATAGGGTGTGCTCGGCAGTGTCGTCGTGAGCGTCGCAGTGGTGACACCGCGGCGTTTCCTCCCGACGCGCGACC
The DNA here is from genome assembly GCA_963935595.1 of Schoenobius gigantellus. Lineage (NCBI taxonomy): Eukaryota > Metazoa > Arthropoda > Insecta > Lepidoptera > Crambidae > Schoenobius > Schoenobius gigantellus. The sequence continues at coordinate 67,670,845 of OZ012540.1, read as the reverse complement.
TGGTGCAAGTAGTGACCGAAGCAGCCATGCCCGGTCAGTACCTGCACCATGCGAAACGTGAGGCTGCCCTGCCGACGCCCTACCCACTCCTCCAACACCGGACGTATCGCGTCGATCGTCCGGTGGCCGGCAGCTGGGGAGGCGAGTGCCTCACCCCACTGACGCAGAGCCTCCCTCTGCGCCAGGGTACGAATCCGCTCCATCTCCTTTGGAGCGGATCGTCCCCCCCGTTCACGGGTAGCAACCCAATGTCGATACACCTCCGCGAGGACGCGTGCATCGACATGCCACGGCGTTTGGCCCGCAAGAACGCAGGGTGCGCCGTAACTGACTGTGCGATACGCTCGCACGGCCCGAGTCGCTATGACCCTCTGCGGACGTCGCAAGAGGGCTACCGTTTAGGTAAAGATACTCCGCTCATACCCTTGAAAATAGCTAACAAACTATTGTTATATCGTCTAGTCCTCATGCCAGTGTGGACTTGTGGAATACAGCTACGGGGCTATACCGCTCAGACCAACAGGTGTATCATCCAAAGATTTCAGATAAGGTGCTGAGGGGCATCGCAAATGCTCTCTGGTATGTAAGAAATGACGACCTCCTTCGGGATCTTAAAACAGAGTTCGTTGATAGCTTCATAAAAAAATACGCCGAAGCTCACCAAAAAAGTCTTCAAAACCATGTGAACTTGGAGGCTGTCTAGCTTCTCGACCAAAAAAATAAGAAAAGAAGACTAAAACGGATAAAGCCATCTGATCTAGTGTAATGAAGTGGAGTGATAAAAAATAAGTTTTAATTTAGTACAATGTAGGGTCAGTGTTGCAACTATAACTGTGAATTAGTAGCGGCGCCTTAATAGAGACAATAAAAAAACATGTTAATGGACACTTCTTAGAGACATGTTTATCTCTAGCAAATTAAGATCGAATTAAATTATGTACCTACTGTACTTATTAGCTGTAAAATAGGCTAGATCGTAATAGTACTTTGGGATGTTCATACGCGTTCCACAAAAAAAAGTATTTATTTTCGACATTATTGTAAAATGCAAGTAACGGTTGAATTGTATTTAAAAGCACCAAAAACGAGCGCAAGCGGCCCCTCCCACCACGATTGTTCCACGCTCACAGACAGGGGCCGGGCGCGGGGGGAGGAGTGTGCACTGTGTGTGTCAAGTCGAGACACGACAGCAGTGGTCAATGAGCATTTGAAAAATCCGCCGATTGTCACGTTTTTCGATATTTTTTAGGCTTTCTCCACAAATAAGGGTATTGCGTACACAATGATAGCTCTGAAATACAACCACTGAGAGCAGGCAGACCAACTCGTTTCACCTGTGGAGACACCATACTTCGAATAGGTACTAAAACTTACCATTTCTGTTATCGTTTTTTTTTGCAACAATGCAGTGACTTGCGCGCATTATAACTCTGAAATGCAACCACTGAGAGCCGCCAGACCAACTTGTCTCATCTGTGGAGACGCCATACTTTGAGTATGTACTAAAACTGACCATTTCTCTGATCGTTTTTTTTTCGCAACAATGAAGCCTCTTGTAAGCTCTATAACTCGAAGTTGCAACCACTGAAAGCAGGCAGACCAACATCATTCACATTAGGGGACTACTCTACAAACTATAAAAATAAATCTAACCGTATCTATGATCGTTATGAAAAATCCCGTGACCTCTTAGACTATCAGGTATTTGCGTCTGGTAGTCATCATGTCTTGTTAGTGAGCTGATTATGGAAGGTTCCTGGTAGATAAGGAGTTCGGGAATAATTCTTTCAAAGCTTTTTAAAGCAAAAGACGTTTTATTTTAAGTTATCCTCGTATTTGCCTTGGGTCAAATTCTAATACGCATGTACACTCAGGGGCAAATTTAGAGGAACGATAAAAATTCACTCCTAGTTTTGATAACGCTGTGTATTTCAGCATATGAAACCATATTTAGTTTTACCAGCTTTCTAGCCATCGGATTCGCTACAAAAAAAAAACATTCGACGCGGAAACCAGTTGTACGATTGTGATAAAAAGACCACCATTAAAAGTTGCCGTTCTTCTCCAGGTCACAAATAGGGGAATTTTGTCATTATCTGTTATGGCGTTGGTCATGAATCCTGAATAACAATCAAACAAACGCATTAAAGGTCAACCACACATCGATATGATGTTGTAAAAGTAGCTCGAATCTATGTAAAAAGTGTAGTGTTCCTCTAAATTTGCCGCTGATTGTATTACCTTAACTAAAAAGATTGATTTTTTAACAAAATAATAAAACCGACTTCATGAACATCATATTTAATAAGAATACACACAACATCACAGTTTTATACTGAAGTCGGTCCTCAGTCGGTCCCAGCAATGATCACCTTGACAGACTAAAAACATCTTAAGAACAATTAATATTACTTACTTAAAATTTGGCACCAAATTCAATATAAAACTGTGATGTTATAGATATTGTTATATTATTAATGACATATTGGTTTTTTTGAAGTCGGTTTTATTTTTTGTATTTTTTTAAGTAAGTATTTTTAAGGGCGCTGTCTGGCTAGCTATACCATCATCTATACAAATAAATAAAATTGCAGTGTCGGTTTGTAATGTCAAAATAACAAGTTTTTACTAAATGGGTATGAATGTATATCGGGTAGCAATAACAAAAACACAATTGAAAAAATTCGGGTCTGTTTGTTCACGCTAATCTCCGAAACGGCTAAACGGGATTTTGACGGGACTTTCACTAATAGATAGCTAATTATATAACATAAGCTACTTTTTATCAAGATCTTAAAAAAATTGCCTACAAAAATCAAAATGCTGCCAAAGGTTACTATTCCACGCGGACAAAGTCGCGGGCGCAGCTAGCCTTACCTATGTTTGTCGTCATAGAAACACTATTGATAACATTATTGTGTTCCGGCAATTATGGTAAGATAGCTAGTTTCTCAGTTGTTGAGTAGTCTAGGTGAAGCTCGTTTCCACATTTGGCCTTATCATCAGTTACCATCAAGTGAAATGAAGGTCAACGGTTCTTCTGTTGTGTATATAAATCAATGTTTTTATTAACGTGGACATCAAATCCGCCCAATTGTTCTTGCGTCAATGAATAATAAATATCGATCATTCGAATCTTTCGAATTCTTAATACGCATTAGTGGGATTTGCCTGCATGCAATGCCGTTACTGTACCAGGCGGCGTGCGGCTTATCGGCCGATCTCAGGCAGCACACTTACGTCATATTAGGATTTAATAAGTAGACACAAATGTATCGAGCTGATTATAAATTCGTTCACTTGACTAATGCGGTCGCGCGACATATGTATGCAACATGTTCAGACAAAATGGGGCTGCCTGAGAAACTGTCTGAAGCAGGGTTGTCGTGGGCAGGCGCAATAATACGTTTTACAAATAATTAGCTATTGGAAACATGATCTTCTCTAGTCTGCTTGAAATTGAAGGCCTTGCACGCCATTATATATTCATGAACCAATTTTACTTGCTATCAAGTCCTAGCGAGCGATTATTAGCTAGTGCTGTATTGCACTTCGGTTTTTGTGATTGTGTGCAGATTTGAATACAGCAATGCTCCGTATAAATATATATTCCACTGCCTAGATCTTTATTGTTTGTATTCGTTATGAGATTTTTGGGATCGTGTAATAGCTCACTTTCATGACAAATACTATTTAATACTGTAGTTGGTTTTATGTGAGTAACTACGTATACCTTGCAATGATTTATTGAACGCCTATAGTGTCAGGTCTGTAACGCATCAGAACATTGTACACTAATCCTAGTCTAGTATCGCCGTCGCGTGCGCTGTCAGGCAGCGCGCGCCCGCCGATATCGATCATGGTTATGTCGCTAATTCGACCGTAGATCACACTATCGCCGCTCGATCTGATTTGTTCGCCAGATAGTCATTCCTTATATTATTCTCATTAAAATATGTAAGTACTTATATACTTTCATCTTTACTACTAAAATGCATATGGTAGCTCTCAAATCTACAATTAATCATATCAATTCTTGAGTCATAACTTCACTCATATACCAATAGTTATCAATACAAGAGTCAACACTATTGATAAAGGCCAAATTTTGTGGCGTAGAAATATGCACATAAATGACGAGTATCTAAAATTTTACGAAAATCATTTAATTGTAAGCTTTAGTTAAAACTACTTAGCAATACATATATTCCTTTAGACAAAAAATATACACTTTAGAAATAACTGTTTCTAGTAGAAGTTTACTAATTAACGTTTCCAAATAATGCATGTTGGATAGTTTCATCTTCAGATCACCAACTTCTACCAATGTAGTTCTAATCTAATTACTGGAGGAAAATTCTGTACTAGGGTCGTCTGCTTAGGTACCTCCGTCTTACCTATTTCTGCCGCAAAGCAGCAGTGCTTGCATTGCTGTGTTCCGGTTTGAAGGGTAAGATATGGCAGTGAAATTACTGGGTACTGTGACTTTACATCTGGTGTCACAAGTTGGTAACGTACACTGTGGTTCTTGTGGGGGTTGCAGTTTTGCTGCGAATCTCACAGGAGCTACATGTATTATAGGCGACTGTTACCACTTACCATCAGGTGGGCAGTTTGCTTGTTTGCCAACTTTCTGCAATAAAAAAAAATATTCACGCCTAAGTGAAATTAACAAGACATGGGTAGGCAGATGCCTGCCTCTTTTTACGCATTATTTCAAAAGACATTGCTCGCACAGTTACTCGTAATTGTACACATTTGGTGAACGTAACGTTATGTGCGGACGAACGAAATCGGAGTGGGCTCATTTAGCCCAAGATTAATAGTTCAGCCTACGTGCGCTATGACAAAAGTCGGTACAATTGGTACAATTAAACAGCGGTTTTGTGTAACAACGACGAGACCGCAAGGTCGCCGGTTCACACACGAATGTATGCCATGCACTCGTGTCAATTCTGCATTGATATTTCGATGAATGCGATACGAGACAGATTGTTTTATTTTCCATGAATAGTCAAGAATGGGGAAGCACTATATTTTTGTGGATCTGAGTAAAGTAGAACCTTTTTCGTGCAATATATTCTAAGGCGTTCATAGCAACAACGTTTCAAGATTTTTTTATTTGCAATTAAGTTGGCAAACAAGCAAATTGCCCACCTGATGGTAAGTGGTAGCAGTCACCTATTATAATACATGTGGCTCCATGTGAGATTCGCAGCCATATGTTGCCCTTAAAACCGGAACACAGCAATGCAAGCACCACTGCTTTGCGGCAGAAATAGGTAAGACTGAGGTACACAAGCAGAAGACCCTGGTACAGAGTCACCCTCCGGTAAAAACTGCGGTGATCTCCCTCCGGTGATATACTGCATTTTTAATAAAAGTTGATTATGTATAAATATTTAACTAGCGAAGATAATATAAAAGAAAAGATGCTGTCTATGCTATGTATCATAGCAATAGTTATTACACTAACTAAGATGTATAAATTTCAGCACAAATGTATACATTGGCCTTTCAGTAATGGACCCCAAATCGAAACAAACAATCTTACGCAAGATTCGTCAATAGTCCGCCTAGAACACATTAAAGAAACGAATCAAAGATTACAGCACAAACTTATACAAATGTAATACTTTAAAAAAAGGTAATAAATGTCATTGTTAACTAATTAAAATTGGAACGACAACACAAACCAAAGCCGCTATCAGGGGCAATCGAAACTGGTTTGATTTGATTAGTTTCATTTCTTTATCCATATGTGGATCAACTGAGTCGACATAATATTCATTACGCTACACAAAGCGGTGCCTCTGCACGCAGTATTGACACAGATTGAACTAAGCGTCTAATGTTTATTAAAAATGTCTTTAATGTCTCGCCTTAAGACTTACTTTAGGTGAGGCGAGATAACATCGGAAGTTTGATTGACAGTTCGCCCACCAGAGAAAGGCCGTTGTGTAATGGCCACAACATGAGTTGCATGTGACTCAAAACTCAAAAGCAAGTAGACACAAATGGGCGTAATAAATCGAGGTACCGGTTCACTCGGCCACCTGTCGAGCCATGGTCGAGCCAAGGCCCGTGCCGCTGTTTTAGATCTATGCACCGCTTTTTATCGATTATACTAAGTTCACACAGATTTTTTATCGCGCCTAATTTTTAATGCGGCACCGTGAACTGTCACACAAGTAAATTTCTAGAACAATCAACGCTCTGAGTTACTCGCAGTCTTCTTTTAGTTTATTACACCAAACCTTTCAGCCGCGTACAAAAACGTCTTTTTGTTCGTTCTTGTTCAAAAGTCGATAACTTTTTAGTCCCGTAGGAAAATATTACAAATAATGACTTCTCTCATAAGGCTCACTGTCAGATATTTGTATGTTCCTCGTTAAGTTGACTCTGTCTGGTTAGTTGCACTGTTTCAGGATTCATAATTATACTCATCTTTACATAAAAACCAGTGGCCTAAGCCTTTATTCGAGTAAGTAGTACATTCTCAATGCGGCCTTGTTTCGACTATCTGGAGTATCTCAAACCCAGCAGCAGCATTGTCAAATGCATTACATTGTATCTATTGATTTTATCCCTTAAAATTTATTCTTACATAGTTTTTGACGAGATGTATGTGATTCGTTTTGTTCACTGAATATTTTTAAGTAGAGCCTCATTCTATGTTTCACGGTACAAAAAAAACCCGCGTTACGCTAGTTCCCATCGTACATCGTTTCCAATGAATATCAGTTCAAGAGCAGAGATGAGCCGATTTAACTGCCAGTAGGCAATCAACATGAGCTGGGTGCAGAAGCTTGTGCTGATTATCAATATGTTTTTTTAATTCAAATAACATCAAACTCTCACAGTTTGGTTCTTCCAAACACTCATTACATGCATTGTGTTGATTGTGTGATCTTTTCAGAAATTTTGCTTTCAACTGCGGTTTAGAAACTGCCACCAGCATAATGTTTTGATTTTATAAAAACAACTATGTTCCCACAACGAATAAGTCCCTATACAAATAGGGTTTTTTAACTTTTTTTAATTATGTTATTAGAATTAAAATGTTATTATCATTTTAATTTCATCTCTTTGCAGTGATAAAATATTGAAGATAACAGCGTAAACAAGACGCTTATATAATCTGACATCAACATCAACATGAGGCGAAAACTGTTTTATCTGAACGTAAGTCAAAATCGAACTTTATAAAATAGAAAGTGAATATGGACGCAAAGGACCAGAAACGAAAGTGATACAGGCCGATGGGAAAGGTGACATAGAATGAGGCATTCGTTTTAATTAAAATACCTTACGGCTTAATAATGTAATGAGTAAAATAAAATACTTCATACAACCGGGGGCATATTTTGTTCCAGCTCATGATAAATAACACCAATGCTAAATATGAATAATGCCAACATTTACAGTATTACTACAAAACGTTGGTTAACAGCTCTCTAAAGTTAGACAAACATTAAAGAGCAAAAGCACAAAAAAATAATAAGCCATGACTAACGTTTTGTAGTTAGCAGCGACCTCGTAACAGTCACATAAGGGTCTTATCACAAAACGTATCTTAGATCGTCTAACAGAATTGTCGGTAGGTTAAAAAAAATCAAAATAGTTATGGATTCATATTAGAATACCAAATGATAATTTAAATTTCATATGTTAATTAAATGTTTGCAAATATCCCAGTCTTAAACTCAACGCAGTGGAAGACTGCTTGAAATTAGTGTTTAGATTAGAATATCTATTTGCCATGGCAAATCCATATTATTTGTCTTTAATGTCATGCATTCAAGACAAGGCTTCGGTCCAACCTCTATTAAGCCTTTTGATAGAATCCTCTCCTGTACCTACCACGCCAAACAAAAGATCTGAGAACATTGACACTAATTGATTGTAAAAGAAAGAAATAATAGCTGTACTGATATTTAAGAGAGAAAACTGAATAATTACTCACAAAATCGGTTCTGACAAAATGGGTATCGGCAGGTGTTTAAAATGCGTGTTGTTGACGTCATTCCTTTGTAGTATTATGTATGTAATACACTCTGATAGCGAGTATTGCCTATTATAGTGAAAGTCGTTGCTGACAAAGTAATAATATGGAGTTAGTTTTACCACTAAAGCTATATCATTTGTAATGCACGTAATAGCGTTACGATCAAGAGTATGGCCACAAAAGTAAGGTGGTGTTATGGTAGGCTTCCGTGATCGTGGATAAATCATATTTATACGCAATCATTTGTCTGACGCTCCTACGGTGAAGGAAAACATCGTGAGGCAACCTGCATACATCTGCGAAGAAATTCAATGGTGTATGTGAAGTCGACCAATCCGCACTGGGCCAGCGTGGTTGACTAAGGCCTAATCACCCTAATATAGGGTAGGCTCGAGCCCCTCGGTGGGGACGTATATGGGCTGTGATGATGATGATGATACGCAATCAGCTTATTACGGGGACCCCAACGCAATTTTGCAGTTCCAGAATTCGGTACAAAATGTATGGTTATTGTAGAAATGGATGTACCTACCCTGTTTTATCAATTGATTCAATTATCATAGACAGTGTTCCGTTTACCAAACTTTAGAGTTTGGGGTAGTTTTTCGTTCTGCATAAAATAATATTGTTATTGATCTTCTTCCTACTTCATTTCCATTACCGACAAATTAGTATTTCATTATATAAGCTTATGAATTTGATTCTGCTATCTTGTTGTACTACAATACTTAAAAATATGATTCTGGAAGAGTACGATTGAACTGCGCAGGATTTAGGAAACTATATTGTAGTTAAGTAAATTATAATCATTGAACTTACAATATCTAATCGTTTTCATATAATAATCGTCATTTTATATGGGGATTATTTATAATGACCTCCAAAAAATACTTTGATACCCTAAGCTCTTTCACCAAAAATATATACTTAACACCAAAAAAATAAAGTACAATAGTTCTAGCTGTTTTAGTCATGACTGCACTTCAAATTGTATTTAAAGACCAAATGTAGTAAATGATCACCAAATCTTAGCGAGCAAATTAATGGGGGGTTAATTATAATGACCACCAAAAATACTTTGATACCCTAAGCTCTTTCACCAAAAATATATACTTAACACCAAAAAAATTAAGTCTAAAATAACAATAGTTCTAGCTGTTTTAGTCATGACTGCACTTCAATTTTTTTTTAAGACCAAATGTAGTAATGATCACCAAATCTTAATTGAAATTGTATGAGTTTTATTTTTTAACCTTAGGGATAGGCATTTGGTTGAATAAACGCTCTAGAAAATATTTTTTTTTGTAGTGGTTAATCAATTTAGAGACATAATAAATAAATAATTTTTTTTTGTAGTGGTTAATCAGTTTAGAGACATAAAAAGCTCAGACCTTAGTAAACATTTTACAATAGTAAAGGGTCAAACTTTAGGAGCTTATTTACTATGTTTGGGTAAATAATTATTTACATAGTGTAATTTACTTTCATAGGATAACGAGATAGTAAATATTTGCATGTCATTTTAAATTATAATGTGGTTAACAGTTTGTTTTAACTTGTTTGAAGTCATTTGCTTTAATAGGATAGCAAAATGTAAAATCTTTGCTTACAATTTCACATTAAAATGCGGTTATAATTTTGGTGATCATTTACTATTTTTGACTGTTATATTTTACTATATCTGGTGATAAGTTAAACATAAGCCATTTTATTTATTCTTATTGTTATGATCAGGAAAATATCGAACCTAAAATGGCCTTTTGATAAAAGTACATGTAACCTGATCACAGTTGGAAAAATAATAATGAACGATTGTACTACATAATCGTTTTAAGCAATTAATACCAAAGTAATTTAAATGCGATTAATGAATGAAAATGAAGATAAATAGAAGCTACGACCTAAACTCAACAGCGAGAAAGTGCAGACAAGCCTTTGGGCATTACAAGTTGTCCGCCTGTATACATTGTATTTGCTTTTAGCAATGATAAATTGTACTAGATCTGTTGTCGAGAGACCGTGTTTCTAAACCAATTTGAAGTAACGAACGTTAATGTAGTAAACCCATTTTTAGTACATACTCGTACAATGAATGTATTTCAAATATATTTTTATAGAATTAAATTTGCGATTGTTCGACTTCAATTCAAGTAATTTTCTCAACAAAGCAATTCCACCAAAAACATTATGTTATAAAGTATTGCCAAAATAAGTAAACCTATAATATTACTTGCACTATTAAAGGGATAGAAAATTTTATAGAATCAAGGTCTAACGCTACACTTTCTAACTCTTTCTCTCTAGTTCTCTATGTTAGAGAGGATATTATGTTTCAAGTAAAACTGCCAAACTATAGTTTCGCAGTTTTACTTGAAACATAAAATTCAAATCAAGTAGAGATAATAAGTAAATATCTAATTTATTGATATTTCAGTGAACTTTGTTTTTCTTGAATAAAATTCGGGATGGAAGTACAAGTAGGTACTCCAACCCTTACTTTTAATCCCAGGGGTAGAATCTTAAACACAGCTTGAACACGCGTTTCTACAAAATTTGCAACTGAACAATAAAACCATCCTAACTGATAAACCCGGTTTCACCTCTTTCAAGATTCATTTAAATTTTCAAGCGATTCAAGTAGACATTTAGATAGAGCAATATGGACCAGTAGACTTCATCTACACTATTTACCTACTTATATTTATAAAAAGGAAAGATTTGTATGTATGTAGTGTAGGTATATAACGAATATACTCAAAAACTACTGGATCGATTTCAAAAATTCTTTCATTACATTAAAATGCTACATTATCCCTGATTAACATAGGCTACAAAATTATTTTTCCTACGGGAAAATATAAAATCCACAAGAAAACAACAACAACGCGTGCGAAGCTGCGTAAAGTAAAGCTACTCGTAGCTACTACTTAAATAATTCACAATAAGATTTTGATAAAAGAATTAACAATGTATAAGTACGTGTTTTACTGTGATGATTGATCGGCCTTTTTCTGCACAGACGCGGCGTCGCCCTAACCGCTATACATACTTTCATTGTTACTGGTTGTTGCGCAAGCGCATTGCGACAACTACATTTATAAGCCGCACGATGTTTTAATGAGCCTCGTAACTTATTATAAGTAACAGTACCGATCTATTTGCACTGCGACAGAGATAGCGATGAATGTGATTTTGTATTGTTTTTCACATACACTTATTACAAAAAGAAAGGTATGTCTGATGAATTCGCGGTGTATTAGTTTGTTTCATCATACTCTACCTAAAGGTTATCTAATTGTGGAAGCTTAATAGTTAGTGTTATTGACCATGTAGTAAGATATAATTTTAAACTTCGTTAAGCGCACTACCTACTTGATGGTGAACATGATGGTGAGTGACTATAGTTACCTATAGTACATATGGCTCCGTAAGATCGCAAATATGCGACCCTCAATGATTACGGGCTACGCTTTTTTCTGTGTTTTTGTTTTGCTTTTTTCATGTAATCTTGTTCAATTTGTTTACTGGACGTTTGAACACAGCAGAAAATTATGTCGATATTTCAGGTTTTTGAAGGTTTAAAATCTCTTTTAATAATTAGTTTAATAAAAAAGGAAGACATAGGAACATGATTATAGTGGCCATTGATTTTATTGGAAAAAAAGAGCTACTAGTGCCATTATCAGGAAGGAAACAGGGGACTACGTTTGTTTGGAAAAAAACCAGACTGTACGATTTCCTTTTAATAGTTAGTGTTACTGACCATGTTGTAATATTTTTTTTAACTTAGTTGACCAATAATAGTACTTGATGGTAGACCTGATGGCGAGTGGCTATGTTACCTATAGTACATTATGGCTCCGTAAGCTTGTGACATGTCATTTCACTTCTTATCTTAGCCTTAAAGCGAGGTTTCCCAGGAAAAATACTCGTGCACGGCGACTGCTTTATTGCAAGGAAATATATGTGCAGTATTACATACTTGCAGTGAAAGGACAGTGGATCCAATTCATTGAATTTAAGTGGCGAAAATTTGAGGCGGAATCTTAGGATGAATACGAAACAAATCAATTTTGCTTGTCAGTCAACCCTATGATCATTTGGATATTTTTAAAAACAAAAGTTAATAGGTAAGGATATTTTGAGATTTGATTATTCAAACACGAAAAAAGCTAAACATTTGGCACGGTCTTGCACAATGGTTTATAAATTCAATAAATACACAATTTATTTCTTAAGTATTGCAAAATTCACATAAATAAAGTCAGCTACATATTTTATATCTACAAATCTGAATACCTAAAATCCCAGAACCAATTTCAAAAATTCCTCGCTTTCCATTAGTTACATATCGTCAAATTTCCATTTGTTTAAGGCTTTTGAGAGTAAAACCGTACCATAGATCTACTTGGTCTATGACCGTACTGATTAAGTACATTATATTGGTTCACTGTGCAATAAATATCATATAATAAACCTTACACAGCTGTAATTATTGAGTAATATGCTTTTTAGCTTGTGCGCGCAAACATCACTAGTAATGGACGTTAATTGTTTATGTGTCAACGTGTGGTATCTAACAAATTATAGGCTTTAACCGCAATTAGAGCAGCAAGGCCAAAACAGTCACTGAGAAATCAAAGGTCCAACTAAACATGTACTGTCCCAAACTTTCTTTGCTGTTGTAAAGCTCTTTCTAAGAATTGACTACTTAGCTCTATTATTTGACGACAAAGAGAACCGTTTTCCCTAAAAAGCTACCCGCCGCGATACTTCACCGCTGGTTTTATATATTTTTACAATTTGAAATTATCAATATCATGCAAACATTCTCTTTAACCGAAAGTAAAAATATTAATGCGTTGTAATGTTTTTTTTTACAATGAAAATCGAACGAAAAATATGGAGACGCATTTTTGAATCTTGAATACGAATACAATGCTATTTTTTTCTACTGCTCCCAATTTTTTAATTTTTAATCATTCCTTTTCAGTGTTCTCATTAAAAATAAATTCTACATTAGATACCGATTCACGCAAAAAAAATTAAATCCGATACGCAATATCTCATTAATTAAAAAAAACCAGCGACGAATCGCACGTAAAACGGAGTGTATACAGGGTAATTTTTAATGCATCAACAACCTCCCAGGGGCTGATTCTAGTGCTCAGATGCAGCAACTTTTTGTATGGGACCAACATCGAAATCGCAAAAAATAATCCACTTTCCCATACAAACTAGGTTAGCTTATCGAGACTTTAGTATGGGACATATCGCCAACATAGTCATACAATAATTACATAATTGACGAAAAAAATATTATTTTATATTAGATTGTGACAAAATGCAGCCAGGTTAGGCGGGAATGCAACGAGTTACTATATCTAGAAAGATATAGCACCTCGTTACCTATCAATATGTCCTTCCTCAAGATGTACTGAGAGTGTCCCCTTGCTAACTTTCATACTTATTGGTTGGGCAGCTGACATGAAAGCACCAAGAGAGACAAAATACAATAAATAATAGCACAGTTGCTATTCAAAATATTATTCTGTGAGCGTGAAATGTTTTAGGATCTTTTCTCATCTTCGTGTCCATAGGAAACTTAAAGTAGTCTATTACATACATGTTAAAATGTAAAACATCCAAATCACTTTAACCGCTCAGCGACGCACTGATCAAGAACACTTCATTTTATTTATTTACTGATTATGTAATGATACAAAAATTTGCAAAACTATTCATTTCTTAAGCGGCCTACCGCTGTTTCTTGTTCCATTTCGCTCGAGCGTCAAATTCTTATTGTGGACTCGATGTGCGATGCAACAGCCCAACGGCTTAATTAAATTTAAGTAAATCTGACAATGGCATCGAGTGTTTGAAGTTTTGTAACGCGAAAAAAAAGACAACTGCGCACCGTAACAGCGACTGGGTACGTGTTCTATTATTTTTGCATCAAACGATACAATTTCACAACCACAAGAGACCTTGGAACCGAATCTGCAGTAGAAAACTGATTTAACGATACCTCAAGTATGCTCTGCTTATTGATCAGATCTTGTTAGTGACATGTTAGGGAGTGAGTAAATTGTGTGAGTTTTGAAACACAATACATTTTTTTTGATTGATTGCGCAAAGTTCTCTACCATCATGTATAGTTCTTCGCATGGTGAAGTTTTTGTATATTGAGTACTTAATTAATTAAATCTACTCAAAAAAAGTTTGTAACTTGTCATCATTCCAGTTATATGTACTACGCACACTGCCGAGGGTGAAAATAGTGCTTACCCGTGGTACTACTGTTAGTACTACGGGTATTTTTTTTGTCCGTGGTACTACTTATTATTTTTGACATTAAAAGAACACCATGTGGGTAACTATCAGTTTCAATATTTATTTAATTTTAAAGAAATAGGACCGCTTTAATAAAATTATTTTAAAAGCAACTTTAACGCAACTATTCAATTGCGAGTTATAGTGTAATTCCATTTTATAAACGACTTCACAAAAAGGAGGAATTTATCATTTCGATTGTATGTTCGTAACTATCTAAATAGCTTCAGAAAACAACATGAAACACGTTGAACGTACTAAAATTTAAGGGTTTCCTCGATTTTCCTGGGATCCAATCAAAGGATTCTGACTTTGGTGGCAATAGGATCAAACGAGAAGTGGGTATACTTCCCGATTGGTCCTATCTCAAACATCAAAAAATCCAAATTAAACAGATTATGAGGTAACAAACATAAATAAGGGGTTCCCTTGATTTTCCTGGAATCCCATCACCAGATCCCGACTTTGGTGACAATGAGACTATTCGGGAAGTATAACTTCTCAAACAAAAAAAGATTTTTCACAAATCGGTTAATAAATTAATGACAAACGTAAAAAAGAACATGCAATCGAAATGATAGCACCCTTTTTGTGAAGTCGGTTAAAAATGATATTACACTATAACTCGCAATTGAGGAGTTGCAATAAAGTTGCTTTTAAAATAATTTTATTAAAGCGTCAAAATAAATTTCTTCAAAATAATAAACATATTAAAACCGATAGTTACCCACATGGTTTTTTTCTATTGTCAAAAATAATAAGTAATACTACGGGCAAAATTAATCACCCGTAGTACTACCGGACACGTGAGTAGTACGACGGAAAAAAAAATTACCCATGGTACTACCGTTAGTAGTAACTACTAACGGTAGTACCATGGGTAATTTTACGGGTAGTACTACGAGTAATTTTTTGTTTGTTACCTCATAATACTCTGTTTATTATTAACGGATTTGGATTTTTGTTGTTTGAGATAGGACCAATCGGGAAGTATACTCACTTCCCGATTGATCTCATTGTCACCAAAGTGAGAGTATGTTGATTAGATTCCAAGAAAATCGAGCGAACACAAAACACTGGAAAAAAATCAAAAAACCTCGCCTCAGGAAACCTCTCCGATTGGGCCGTTTCCCACCATGATGGCCCATTGAGGGTTGAACCTATTGAAATTGTGAAAATGATTGAATCATTGGTGATTCCTGAATGAATCAACCAGGAGATCTACTCTGTTTCTCCGAACTATCAACGAACGAAGATCAAACGAAATTTCGTGTCTCTACTCTATTTCATTTTCGAATTCACACAATAATTTCGTTTCCATAGAAAACTCCCGTGAACGAATGAGAAACGAATATGAGACCATTGCCGTAAAACGGGGTTGATAGGGTTTCCGGGGTCAACAGAGTGAAATGAAAACTTTTTCCTTTCTTTGATATGTGCGATTTTCTCGTTAATTTGTTAGAAAATAGTAAATTATTTATGGATAATCTCAAACATTTATGTCAAAATGAAAACAATCACGATTTCTGTGAATTTAAGTTTGTATAAAATAGAAGGTGAATAGAAGTTCCATAAGTGGTTTAGCAATGATTTTTAGTGATTTTTTTATTGTCCGGTATCGCGAAACATTTCTTAGAAAGGAATGTTTTAGTCGCAGTTACATTTTGAATTGTGTTGTTTGTTTTCAAGTTACGTATTCTAAATTGTATGTAAGAATGTTATTGATAAGTATCAATGGGTATATTTGAGCTTTTATGTAAATAATATTGATGATTACTGCTTTTAACTTAAAATGAAAAGTTCCGTTACCCCATACTTAGCAAGTAGATGCTCTTCTTAATTATTAATTATAATTTTCAAATAATATTGAACCGAGTGCAATGTTTAGCAAAGCTCGTATCTATTTGCTGAAGGTCTTTATCAATGAAACCGGCTTTCTATGATTCTGACCATTTGAAATGTAATTAGTGTATTGTTGGCAATCCATTCTAAATTCGAATGAACTTTATTTTAACATTATGGAATTCTACTTTCAAATTTAGTCATATTTTATGTCTTTTGAATAGTGTTTTATTTCCACAACATAGTATCTTTTTCATAAGTACGGTCACGATAGAAATACGAGTTATTAAGAAATACGAGTTCCGTTGCGGTAACTAGCAATGCGGTACAAACGGCACGCAACATTAACGACTTGTACGGAGTAAGCACTACAAACGAATGCACGACCCGTCATTGTCTTGAGCGTCTTCGACATGGAAATTTTGATGTGAACATGGAAATGAGCCCCGTACTTGCCTGAAAACAAAAGTCAACAACGACAGATTAAAGGCGATAGTGTAAACTGATAATGAAAGCTGACGATATTATTTTATTCCAAACACTTTGTAATGGTTCACTTGAGTCAAATAAATGAGGTAAAAACATTGAGGTAATAATACTACGTATAGAGAAGACGCCACATGTTACAATCGTGTTCCGTTCGATTGCGGCGACCACGCCGCACTTCACTCAGTCGCTTGCTAGATGTTTTATGTGCCATTGGTCGTGACTATTTATAATCTATTAACTAAAAACTCATTAATTATGCCGTGTTGCGTGTTGAGATATTGCACTAATAATTCAAGGAATGTGACTAAGTGCAAAGGAATAACTTTTCACCGATAAGTATCTAAATATAATCGATTTAAAATTAAATACGCACAAAATATTGTGGCGACGCCATATTGTGTCATTGACATAGATTAAGATATGCAGAAATTCTATGTAGGTAGGATACTTGACGTTTCTGTTTATACCAGAAAATATGTTAAGGGCCCGGTCTTGTAATAATCGGTGTTCTAGCACAATATTCAGAGAAGTAATATATTTTTTTAGTTATTAAAAATGCAATGAAGGAAATACTTTTTACGTTAATTTAGAGTGTAGGACTTGAAGTTTCCATAACACATTTTACTATTTACTTAAATGCTATTTTTAATGTCTTTTTAAGGCTTTTAACATACTCATATTTACATTCCACGCGTTTAAGGACATATTCATGCACTCCTTACGTAAATAATATGATCGAAACATGAAATATATTCAGTATACATTTATTCACAAATCTTCAACAATGATATTTACTTTTCGAGAGTTTTTAGTTTTTTTATCAAAACTTTTCGAGAGCTTACGCGTCGAAATTTCCCTCAGTTCTGCTACGATTTCGCAGCGTAAACTCTCGATAAGTTTTCATTCTATAAAATTTACTTATAATTATTTTATAAATACATTTTTTTTATTATTTGCCTTAATAATAGCTCGTTTCTAAGTGGTTAAAGTTTGATTACGTTTAAGGATGATTTATTATAGAAAAAGTAATATTTAAACAGTGGTGAAATTCATAAAATTTAAACTATTTAAACCACCTTAAATAAGGAAACTAAAAAATTTCGAAAAAAAGTAACCAGCAAAAATAGCATTTAAGTGAAATGTGTCATGGAAACTTCAAGTCCTACACTCTACTCGTAAATTAACGTAAAATATATTTCCTTGATTGCATTTTTAATAACTTTTAATAGCTTCCTATGCATAAAGTTAATATTATACCTATTTTCCGTTTTGTTCTGTAGTTTACACGGGTCGCTTAGTCTATAAGAGTCGCATGTTGCTGTTTACGTTGAACGTTAGGCGTAAGCGCCATGAAAACGACACGGCTTTTACGACATTTTAGTCGCGAGAAATCTGCACTTTAGAAGTGATTTAGCGCTGAGTGTTTATAACGTACTAAAACTGCTTATTAATGTTTCAGCGCTGCAGCGAACTTTAGTTACAATTCAAATCAATATGGAGCACGATTTTTGCAGAAGATAGCTTCTCTAGTATTATACGTAGTACATATTACCTCAATGGGTAAAAAGCTTGATAAATGCGATCTGAATGAATTGAGATATGCCTTGCGATGTTTAACAGAATCAGAAACGAAAGGATTTTCATATGCATTGTCCCCTCGGATGAAAATCAATTCCTTTTGACAATGGTAAGTGATCATTATGTTGGTTAGACCATTGTTGAGCATCTAGGCAATGCCCGAAACGAAAACTTACCCTTAGAAAAGTGATGGTCCCTGCTGCTCTTATAAGTGAACGCTCGGCCTCACACGGCAAAACTGATGGTCCCTAAGCTACAAGAACTAGGGCTGCAAATTTTGCGTTATCTATCAACATTGCGCCGGCAGACTTACTTTTAGAAATATTTGACAACTTTTTGGCATAAAAAAAGATTAATACTCGAGAGGCAGTACGAAATGCCCTTGAAGAGTTTGTTGCTGCCCATACCATGCACTTACATCTTTCAAAGCATTAAAGCCCTTGCTACAAGCACAGCTGTTGGAGCACAGGCACGTCAAGAAATTTGTGTTAAAACTCAGTCGCACATGTTCCTTGACGAGCGTCAAGAAATTTTTTTGACGTCAGTCACACTAAATATACGCCACCGTGGTACTCTTTAAGACATAGAGATTATGTCACTGAGATATGCGTGACTCGAGTCCAGTCTTGGCAGCCCGTGCTACGCCTGCTGCACTAAGCATGCTTTATCTCGCAGCGACCATTACCATTTGAAATGTTACAATTGGTGTGTAACAATGAAACATTTGTTTAATCTTGTCACATGCATTGTTTGCTATACCCATACATAGTTATATCGAAATTGTTTCTAAATCAAATGAATATGACTTGATAGAAAGCTCTTTTGAATCGACCAAATTTTTTACGTTCCGTTTTACCACTCATTCATTCACTCTTAACTGATAAGAGGAATATATGGGCGCAGGAAACTTAGTCTAAACAGGAAACATTAAATAGCGCATTAAATATCAAATTTACGCTAAGAACCTTTCGATGTACGTTCTACATAGTTAAAATTTTCAATCCGATATAATGTTTATTAGATCGCGTGAACTGTTTTTTTAGTTTCACTCAGCCGCGAGTTTCACAGCTATTTACCGTGGCAATTCCCACGGGTCGTTTAAAATGCTGTTGTATGTGCAGATTAATATTAGTTACATTGTAAATATATAGTTATGTCACTGGCAATGCTAAATATGTTGGCTATTCTAAGCTGTGGTTACCGTGCCTTGGTGTTAGTAGACAATCTTAACAAACACTATTAAATGATTTAATGATGCACTAGAATGGAAACCCCGTCGTGTGGGCATTGAATGCCTTTATCTGCCCTTCGCTATATCACAGTGTTGATAAGTTTATTTATTTTTATTTATTTATTTGGCTTATCGACGATTAAGTACACTATTACATTCACAATTACGAACACAATAAAATAGCAACATGAGAGTAACAATTACTTATAGAAAGGTAGGCACCACATGCACTTCTTAATTTATCGACTCAAAATGATATATTCTAAGAACACGGAAACAAATACATAATGATTGGAATAAAAAAAAACATTCAAAATAACAATAAAAATAGCACACTGAAGGTTCACTTTGGTCGTGCTTTGGTTCCAAGGTTTTGGACAATAAAGTAGCCAGCTTATGTGATGAGTGGAAGTGCAAATCGACCCTGTCGCTTACCCCGTTTATGAGTTTGAATATAAATATTAAATATAATTTTCATCCCCCCATCTCGGAAGGGTATTTTACTATTCGATATCTGACAGCCAAAGCCGTTTTTATCCGCTTGAGGTTAAAGTAAATTTGAATTTAGAACATCACGTGCACTAGGTATGTGATTTCAAAACATCATTAAACTTATTTACTTCCATTTCCATGGTGCCGAATTTACCATACAACTTTTTTAAATTTGTTAAAAACTCAGACTCTGAACCTCCTTGGTGTACTTTTGTTTATTTCCTCGCTGAGGAGGGATGAAAAGTTACGTGTTGCACTCGAGTGCAACGATTTTTCACCTTGTGCTCTTTTGATTCCCTCGCTAACGCTCAGGATTCTAATTTTAGAAAATCCTTCGCTTGCTCGGTCATCAAAGTTGAGCACGCGGTTAAAAAGCAACTTTGCACTCATGTATAACAAATAACTATTAAGTATATCGTTATTTTTAACCTTGCATTAAACAATTCTTTTATCTTTTTGTCTTTAATAAGTACACTGTCTTCAATGTTTCCCTTATTTTACTCGATGGCTATTTTACAGGTAGATAATACTTCGGGCATTAAGTCGCCTTTTGTATATAATTTTTTAATGTTGTACGATAAATATGAAATAAGTAAATAATAAACACCCAAAACAGTTTCAATAATAAGAATTACACGACGAAGGAATTTATGAGTACAACATCAAAAAGCATGGACCTTATTTAAGCTAAATCAATAGAAATGAGCAATCACATACCTATTTTAGCTTTTGCAAATTCCACCCTTAAAGGGCTGAAAGAGGGGTTCAAAGCAAAAGGAGACCATTAATTCACTGATTAATCATGAAATGTCTGAAATTACTTGACCTATGAAGATGAAACTATTCTTACTTCTTACCTGACTTGGAGACGTCAGCGTAGAAACGACTTTTGGAAACTCCTCTCCTGTTAAGAAGTAAAATGGGTAGTGGAAGTGGTTTGTCTTGTGACCTTGGTGAATATGAAAATCGGTATGTATGATCAGCATTAAAGTTAAAAATTATTTCTTTTAAAATTTTGGGAATTACATCCCTATCGAGGGGTGAAAATGCGGATGGCAGACTATTGAAGCAAAATCGTAATTTTTGATATTGTGAGTTAATAATGAATTATCTATTTAATTAACTATCAAGAATATGGTAGCATTTTTGGGACTCTGTTCACTAAAAGGGGATGAAAATTAATATGAGAATTTCATCTAGAACTATAAAAATAGAAAAAAAAACATTATTTGGCAATTTTTATGGAAAATATGCGATATCCTAGCAACAAAAACCAAATACCTAAAATTAACTAGACCAGTCGAGCGAAACCGCAGTATAAGTTAAAGTATACTTATATATAAAATAAAATTTTATAAAAGCTAAGCAAATGAACCAACATTTGTGTTTTAAATTTCAAATCTTATATGCGTACAAATAAATGATTACGAAATGTGTTAAGCCCCCACTGATTATGATCTATAGTATAGCGTAGCCAACATTAACAATGCAGACGAATTAACTGGGAAATTAAATTTGATTTGTTATCATCTGTCTTTTATTCACTATCTTTGATGAAGAGTGATGGATATCTTTTACTCTGATACACGGAGCGCTTTCACTCTGTAATACATAATGCGATAAATGCCCGAAATACTCGGGAAATAATCTTGATTACAATTGGTGATGTGGTAATTATTGGAATAATGTCTCTGGGGTCTCCCACTACCTCAACTTGTAGAGTAAGAAACACAGGAGACGCATTTTTAACACAATAGAATTCAAATTCGCATTCCAAATTGTAGGATACGAATATGAATTTCCAAATTTGCTATGTCTGAATATTCATTCCGTGAATTCTGCAACGAGTGGTCCTACCCGCACGTTTTTGATTTCTACTATAGTACAATATACACAACCATTGGCGTATCTAGAGTTTTTCTCTGGGGTGGGCCTGGCCCTTCAATTTTGTTTGAAGTTATCACTGTTTGGCGTTCATCATAGAATTTTGAATCGGTAGCCTAACATGCTGGGGTGGGCACTAGACCATTCTGGGGTGGGCACGGCCCACCCGGCTCCCCTATATACACCTATGTACACAACGTAGGATATACTATGCGTTCCGTATAACGTGCGATATACGTCGGTTTTTTTAATTATTGGGTTATTGCGTACCTACTCGTTCTTAATTAATAATTTTTTCCTAATTTTTTCTGCGTTAAATATTGAGTGAACTGAATTCGAGTGATTAAAAAATCTTAAAAGTTGGTATTCGTGTTCGAATTTAATATTCACTCCTAATGATTCATAAAAGCATCTCTAGACTGTTTACCGATGTCGAGCAGCAAAATGAACCTACTTAGATCCCACTTTACCGTATGTACATTTAGGATTATTATTTTATAGAGCTTAATACATTTGTTATATTTTATAAATACTAACTGAAGTAGTATTAATAAAATAACATGTACTTAGTAATAGATGAGTCTGATTTTACGACTGTTATTATCCATTCTATGGCAGGTGATAAAGAAGAGGCTACGCGCGAACTTGGGCCCAACAGAGCGATAATGACGTAGATCACAGCATGCGCGCATTTGCATAATGGATTACATAATTTGCTGGTTGGACTTAAAATAGATCAAGTTCTGTCAGAATGCATAACTGAGCTGATGACGACATAAAATGGCGGTCGCTGTGTTTGCGTAGTGATCTTCAATGAAATTATTTCATATGATAAATTTTATTGCTTTCGTAACTTTTCAATTATAGGTTGCAACAACAGTTTTCGAATATCACCTCAAATTCATTCACACCTCAAAATCATGTTGAGCCTAGTTAAAAAGAAAACATTTTCAATAAGAAAAAGTTTTTGAAGGCTAGACAAGACTTGAAAAACCAAGAAAATATTGCTTGAATATTGGAAGAAAATGGAAGCGCGTGTCGTGTTAAACACATATTGATACGAGGGAGACTATCAGAATCGTCTGCATGGGGACCTGTAAATATGTTACATTAAAATATAACATTGTAAATGCGCAACTCACCCTAGAATAAGTGAAGAGTAGTAGTAAGCGTTTTAGAAAAATATAAATATAGAGATCACTTAATATTGTACCCAAGAATTCCAAAGGCACGGGCCACAAGTCTGTGGAGTTTTAACTAAACATAAAAAAAGGTCGCGTTAGTATACAGACCTTAGTAACTCAAATTTTATTGTGACTTCAGGTACGTTGGGGTTTTTGGGTTTAATAGACATAACAAATAGTCAGCAGACAACCGTTAAAAAAAGGTAATTTACCATGATAATTGATATTGCAGATAATACTTTAAAAAATCAAAACTGCTCCTTTACTTGTGTCTTGAACTATTAAACTGCAATTTCGAAATCTTTGACCATCATTCCTTAAATGCATTTTTTTTAAATTAAAAATTGTTATTTTGTGGAGATCTGAGAAAAGACACATTTATTACATTTAGATTTCAGATTGCTTCACAATCTCAAACTTCTTTTTCAAGTAAACGTTTAAGAAGAAGACGTTTATAAGCCGTTTCAATAATGAAAGCACCGATTAAATATTAGATTACATACATAGTAAAAGACGTGTTTCCTAATTAAAGATGGATTCGCTCAGAAAAATTATTTACGGGAGAAACGGTTAAATCGTTTAAAAATATAGAAATATCATTTCATTATCTTTAGTTACTATTTGAAAACGCAATGACAGACTAAATTTCAATGTCCTAATCGCCTTTGTGCTCTGAAGCAAGCAGGTTCGTAATTTTAACGACTTCTTGTATCCATGATAGTAGCTTTCTGTGCAACGCTTGCGAAACCACCGCAATTTTCCTTGAAAGAAGTGCATTCCCCCCAATCTTATTATTGTAATGAGCACGGTATTGTATTCGTAAACGCCCTATTTATTGCATTGCGAAGCACCGGCTATGTTAAATGAGCAGACGCAGCATAAGTAGCCCCGCTAGACACTTGGAAATCTTGCATCAAATACCTACGATATAATTCAGGGGCATATTAAATAAATGCGGTATACATTATTCGACATGCAAATTAGGTTTTAGCGCCCATTTATTCTAATTACTTGGTTAGTGGCCATTTGAAAATATCTGATTGCTCTCATTTCTTATAAATTATTATAGTACCCAATAAAATTGTTTGATAAATATATTTTTGAAGTCTGTTTTACCGTTTAGGCTGTTTGAAGACAGCAAGTCTATGATAAATATTAGTGAGTTTAGAAATTAGCTTTATAGTACTATACAAAAGTTCCTGAGCTAAGCCGTGGACAAACGTACAGACAGACAAGGCAAAACTATGAGGGTTCCTTGTTGACTACAGAACCCTAAAAACTTTTAAAAAGAAACTTAAAATGAAAATTAAGACAAGGTTAATTATATTTTGTTCTACGTATAAATCCTAACATTACTATTAATAGCCCCAGTGCTAACACATTGTGGTAAATAGCTAATGATAGTAGTCAGAGAGTACGGGTCGATAAGTGACTGTGTAAACGCTAGATATCGAGTTACTTAGCCTCCAAAGATTTACCATTTGTTATTTATAAGAAGGAAACGGATATTGTATTAACACATTCGACAATACGAAGCTTGCGGTTCTCGCTACTGATAACGAAGGCTACAAGACACTGGTAATAAAATAAGCTCGCCTTGTACATGTTTGTTTTAAATTATGTATCTTTTGCTAAATTATGTACAATGAAGAGTACCTACTTACAACAATAAAAGATTAAACTATTATAAAAATCTATGTAACTAATATCTTCTTTAATTATTTGTAAGGTTTAATTATACTTGTATTACCAATTATTTGTTAGTTTAGTTTTAGTTTAGTTTAATAAATATTATAAAGAGGAAAGATTTGTATTTTTGTATGTTTGTATTGAATAGGCTCCGATACAACTGGACCGATTTGAAAAATTCGTTCACTAATAGAATGCTAGAATATCACTAAGTAGCATAGGCTAAAGAATATTTTCCTACGGGAAATTATGGAATTCCCACGGGAAAAACGAAGATAACGCTGGCGAAGCTGCGAGCGGAAAGCTAGTATTTAATAAAATAACTTCTTTATATGTTGTAGAATGAGTATAATAATCATAAGCATGACAAGTAACAACGTCAATCTGTCAAATTTCTAAATATATTTTTCTCAAACATGATCGGAAATGTAGGCATTATAGTAGTAAAAAGAAGGCACGAAGTTTGTAATTCTTGGCTCATGCAGTACTTTACCGGCCCAGGCCAGAAAAGTAAGTATGAAAATTCATTTCTGGCCGCTGCTCAAATGTTTTTAATTCATCTATAGTTTGAATTATGTAACTTGTCATACAGACAATTGCTTATTTGCTACCATATTATAAAATATGTACTCTTAGAGCATATAATATATAAATATGAAAATAATTTTATTAAAATGTTGGTATAAAATCACACGTGTCTTTTGTTCGGGAGTGAGCCTTCTGTACTTTAGTACTTACTATTATTTATTCTGCGGTGAAGGTAGAGTTTATTCAGCCGCACTTGACACATTGTTTCTAAATCAGCTGTGTGAATTATTCGGTCACCCTCGGCTTTACTCGTGTTAGTTTCTCAACGGCGAAGGGTAAAAACGCACGTTTCTGAACGCTCCCTAACAATCATGTCGATGACACAATGTATGTGTCATCGACATGGTTGTTGATGCCGGTGCCGGTAGCTGTCACTTTAGTCCATCTTATTAAAAATCAGAGTTTAGTTGGTTTCTTCGATTTTTCCTTATCTTTAGGTAGGGATTTCTCAGCTTCCTGTGGAAATTTTGGAAAATCCTTCCTTAGTGGGCGACTACGTAAGCCAACGAACCACTGTACTGAATTTCATGCTTCTATCTTCAGTAGTTTGGGCTCTACGTTGATACCTCAGCCAGTCAGTCAGTCGCCAAAGCCTTTTATAAATACTGATTAGGATTTTAAGTTTTATTTTCTTCGACATTTTTTCACCCAATATATTTTTAGTATACCTACATCGAGACTTTGTGTTTACGCATCATCGCAAGGTTCACTGGCAAAAATTACCACTTCTAAACGATCATTTTCTATGAAAGAATAAATTAAAACAATAGGTGAAAATGAGCCCTGCTGTTACTACGAATAGTACTCATACATTGAAATATCTATATATATAAAAGAAAAAACTGACTGACTGACTGACTGACTGATATATCAACGCACAGCCCAAACCACTGGGTCTAGAGATTCCAAATTTGGAACGTAGGTTCCTTATGAGGTGAAGGGGTGCACTAAGAAAGGATTTTTTTAAATTCACCCTCTAAAGGGTTGAAAAAGGGCTCCAAAGTTTGTATGGGGAAACCAGATTACTTGCTCTATTTTAATCGAAACTTCACCCGAGTACTCCAATCGATAAATAAGTTTACACCTGTTTCAGGATTTTCCAAATTTCAACCCCTAAAAGGGGGATATGGGGTGTCAAAGTGTGAAAATTGATAATATCAACGCACAGCCCAAACCACTGGGCCTAGAGATTCCAAATTTGGCACGTAGGTTCCGAAGGGGTGCACTAAGAAAGGATTTTTTAAAATTCACCCTCTAAAGGGTTGAAAAAGGGCTCCAAAGTTTGTATGGGGAAACCAGATTACTTGTTCTATTTTAATCTAAACTTCACATGAGTACTCCAATCGATAAATAAGTTAACACCTGTTTCAGGATTTTCCTAATTTCAACCCCTAAAAGGGGGATATGGGGTGTCAAAGTGTGAAAATTGATAATATCAACGCACAGCGCAAACCACTGGGCCTAGAGATTCCAAATTTGGCACGTAGGTTCCTTATTAGGTGAAGGGGTGCACTAAAAGATTTTTTAAAATTCACCCTCTAAAGGGTTGAAAAGGGCTCCAAAGTTTGTATGGCGAAACCAGATTACTTGCTCTATTTTAATCGAAACTTCACATGAGTACTCCAATCGATAAATAAGTTAACACCTGTTTCAGGATTTTCCAAATTTCAACCCCTAAAAGTTTTTGACAGCTCAGCAGGGAGGGATATGGGGTGTCAAAGTGTGAAATTTGATAATATCAACGCACAGCCCAAACCACTGGGCCTAGAGATTCCAAATTTAGCACGTAGGTTCCTCGTGAGGTGTAGGGGTGCACTAAGAAAGAATTTTTGGAAATTTCACCCCTGAGGGGGTAAAATGGGGATGAAAGTTTGTATGAAACTCCGTCAGTTTTGAAGTTAGGATTTCCAAATTTTGGATTTAGGCTGGAGATTTTTGCAAGCGCAAAAAGAATGCATTTTTCAAAAACCACCCTCTACGGGGTTGGAGGTCTAAAATTTGTACAAAATTAGACTATCTATATAAACGACACACCAAAAAACCAAGGCAAACACCCTTACATATGTTCCAGTCGATTCTTTCAAAAAGCACCGGACCGCCAGTATCTAAATGGGGCCATCCCCGCGATATCACAGAAATCGGCTCTCAATCAACGAAGTTCCACAGTAGCGAACATAACTGAATTGACAGCCCCCTCCTTTCTGAAGTCGGTTAAAAATGCAATGCAGCCAGTGCCAGAAGGAAAAATATATATATTTTTTTATCAAACTCACACTTAACCGTTTTTCATAGGTACATTAGATTCCTCCGATTTATCTCTTGGATCACAGGGATCCAAAATTTGGGTATCCTTTGTATGGTTTATTGGGTCCAAAAACAATAACGATTTCTAAATCCAACCTGGCGGTCGTGAACTACCATCATCGTTTTCTATCTTCTTCTTAATATGGAAAAGAAGAAACTGACTCACATATCAACGTACAGCCCAAACCTTCGTGTCTAAAGATGCAAAATTTAACAAGTAGGTTTCTTATTAGGTCTAAGGGCTATGAGCACTAAGAATGGATTTTTCAAAAACCACCCTCTAAGGATTTGAAACGGAGGTCCAACATTTGTATGAAGAAACAAAATCAGACTATTTTATTCGAAATTTCACAGGAGTACTGTTATTAATAAATGAGTAAACACGTGTTTTAAGTTTTTACAGAATGCAACCCCTAAAAAAGGGAAATGGGATGAGAAAGTCTAAAAATCAACATGGGTATTCTTTTTGTGGTTTATCGAGTCGCTGATTACGAAAACAGCAACAATTTTAAAATCTAACGTGGCAGACGTGAAATATCATCACCCATATAAGGGTTCTACATATTTTTTCATTTTAGGTATGCCATCTCGATCGTCGTCAATCGGGTATCTAGGCGAGCGCAGGCGGCGCGGCGAGACGAGAGGAGTAGTTATCAGGAATAATTCTGCATCTATAATTAGTACAGTTCAAGGTGCTGCTGGAAGGTGGTTGCCGTACCCCGAATTTGACGCGAGCGAAGCCGCGGGCAAAAGCTAGTACCAGTATAAGAATGGTATAAGATACTATAGCTTGTAAATATAAAATGCTATAGATTATATATACCTTTATTAGAAATCATCATTTCAGCCCAGAGACGCCCACTATTGGACATTAGCCTCCCCAAGGGATCTGCAAAACGATTAGGTCCTGCGCCTTCCGCATCCAGCGGCTTCCCGCGACCTTCACCAGATAGTCGGTCCACCTTGTGGCGGACCTATCAACGTTGCGATTCTAGGTACGGGGTCGCCACGTCATCATCATTTCTTATGAGATCGCGTATAGAAACCCCGAGCATAGCCATCTCTTTAGGCATCTCTTTGAGCAACCTTCTTATGAGACCTATCAATGTGAGCGGCCACGTCTCAGTTCCGTACGTCATCACCGGCAACAGGCAGGAATTGAAGACTTCCGTCTTAAGACATAGAGCGTTAGATGGGTCAAGAATATGCTGCAAAATTTCCCGAACGCTGCCTAGATGAGTTGGATTTACCTCTTTCTGGAAGTTGGACTCACCAAACTGGACTATTTGCCACAGGTAAACATATTCATCAACGACTTACTATGTTATTCCTCCAAACTTTGCAGATGTGGGTACTACATGGGAATTCGATATCATTTAGCCTTGTCCATGTTCATTTAATGACCCACTTTTTGAGAAACTCTACATAGCTAACAGAGGTATTCGAGCATTGTGCCTAGAACTTCCACGGTCTTAGCCATGACTACGATATCATCAACAAAATGAAGGTAAGTCATGTACTCGTCTTTTATGATCTTGATGCCGAGTCCTTCCTAGCCTTAAAGCTTAAATACTTTTTCCAACGCAGTTGTGAACAGATTCGGTGATAAAACGTCTCTCTGTCTCAAACCTCGCTGAAGTCGTTTTGGTTTCGAGTTTTGATCCTGAAGGCGGACTGATATAGTGGCGTTTTCGTACAATGACTGCAACTTTTAGATGTACCGATATATCTATTTGGCACCATTGGAGTGACCTTAGCACTGTCCAGAGGGCCTATTACCGATCTCATGGTTTTGCAAATGATATCATATGATATCATAGTGCAAAACGAAAAATACGATATCCGGTTAGATTTGTATAATTTCTTCATTATTTAATAATGACAATCATTGAAATTATGCCATAGTGATGATATCATTGGAGATCGGTAATACGATATGCAGTATTTCATAACCTCTTTTTCTCAAATTTATACCATGTCATACGACGAAAGATCCATAATTGGCCTGCAGATCTCGACAGAATCGAAGGCTTTCTCATAGTTCACAAAGGCTAAGCATAATGGCTAATTATTGTTTCAGGAATTGCTTAAACTTAAAATATTCTAATGTTAATTCCAAAATACTTTTGTAAGTTTCAGATAATTATGATAACTTATATTCGAGTTACTCTTTAATGTGTTTAATAAAACGGAAGTGCATGTATTTTACGGCGATATAATGAATGAATAGTGAATAATCTATAAGATTGCGCAATCTGTGTAGTCTTGTTTTATTGTTATACTTAGTATTTTTTCAACTTAAAGATCAAAGCCCAAAGTTCTACCTTAGATCTGATTATCACTTCTTTATCATCGTTTGAACATGCATTACGTGCTCCGTTCCAGATATAAAATTATAATGATAACTGGTTATACACGTCCAAGTGTTATTATAGCGTTAGTATACACATATC
This sequence comes from Schoenobius gigantellus, assembly GCA_963935595.1. Classification (NCBI taxonomy): domain Eukaryota; kingdom Metazoa; phylum Arthropoda; class Insecta; order Lepidoptera; family Crambidae; genus Schoenobius; species Schoenobius gigantellus. The sequence goes on along the minus strand of OZ012540.1, from coordinate 67,640,770 downwards.
TATTTGATCTACTTATTAACGATTTTAAACTTTAAGTTGTAAGGTTAATATGTGACTGGTCGGATATTTGCTGACATGTGGACAGGTGCCTGCAACGAGTTGTTAAGTCGTTATTGCTCGGTAGGAGCTAGATCTGGGTGGAGCCGTTGAGCGGAACTCAGCGGAGGTCGCGAACGGTGTTTATGGATCGTTTATCAAATGCGCCGGCGCAAGGTCCCCGGTTCTCCGTTATTAAGGCTGTCAAAACAAAATGATCAGACTGGTAGTGAGACTTCAGAGTTTGCCTGCTAGTTACAAGCATTTTATAGCTCACATTGTCACTTTTTTTCTATTTTTCAAGTATTTGTTGAATAATGAACAAGGTCTCAAGACGTGAAAAATTGAGCTTTTGACAGAACGACGTTTATCGAGAAATCTAGTTTACAATAATTCAATGATCGAAAGTTACGTATTTAAATGTTTAAAGAAGCAGTTTTATAAAAGCGTCTTTTTTGGGCTACTAATAGTTAAAAGTTCATTATGAGTGTGGTTGGCACCTACACTTTCCTCTTATAGATGAATTTTCCCATTTACTGCGCTTATAGTGCCAGCCCTGGAATTAGTAGCTTTATTAACTGTTCAACCATTATTATAATGTACAACGTAGCTAAATTGCATATGTATACATCATAGATACGTCAAAAAGTAGAACACAGTAATGTAAATAGACCCTAATAATATTTTTCTATATATCTCTTAATCTTTTTAATAAATTGCACATTCCTTACATGGGTATTGGGTATAGTCAAGAAGAACAAGACTTTATTTATCTACTAAATAATTTAACTGAAATTAAGTAAATAAAAAGTGGGCATAGGCATCGGCTAAGAACGGATATGTGGAAATTCAACCCCTAAGATGGTAAAATAGATGTTGCAAGTTTGTATGGAACTTTAGGCCACGAGCATGTAGATGTCTTTCCTTCCGGAAAGAAATTAAAAAAAAGGGGTTGACAGCAAAAAATTTAACATCACACTTCAACTATTAAACGGTTTATTAACGAGCTTTCCTTTGAAAGCTTCTGCTCTGTAGTCTTAATTGTAGTCTTACATTCCTATGAGAAATCTAATAAAATCTACATACCTATAAAAGGGAAAGGAGATCACCTGACTAATAATAACGAAATTTCAAATTACCAAGATGAACAGTCGGTTGCACAAAGTTCATTTGACAGTGCAAGACGACATATAACTGTAACTGAGGTACGATTTTAGGAGGTGGATGTTAGTGCGGAACATGATCATTTTTGGTCTTAAAAGTCAAAAAATGGTAGGTATGTAGGCTATTGATTTCATTTAAGTGGTCTGTTTCAACATTTATAGAATAAGTCCTCTTTGGTGAAATAAAAATGGGAATGGCAAAGAAAGTTAGTGGTAATATTTTTAACTGTCTGCGAAGTCTAGTGGTTGAGACCACCAGCACCAGGTATTCATCGGCCATAAGGCGCATAGTGCTCCCAATGACCTTGCGTCGATCGTCCCGCACTAATTACATAGGAGTGAGTGAGTGAGTGTGAGGGGAATATTTAAGCAAACCTTTACGCGTAAGATGAATTATTTCAATTAAAAATTAATTAACGCGAATATGAAAAATCTAAAAAGACCATCCTCTAGAATATTGTTCACTTTATTTATTGAAATCGAAAGTATATGATTTAACCTAATATTTACGACGCGATTAGGTTTAAAGTTTTAAAATCAAGGCATGTTTGGGTCACATTTTAACAAAGTTTTAATTAATTTATCAAAAAATTAAAAAGACCATCCTCTAAAGAATGCGTTGTATAATAACATATCTTTTTTAAAGATTTTTTCATTCAATATTTATGAAAAGAACCGGTTTTTTCTGCAGTGATTTTTTATGATTGACCGTACTATGCGCCTTAAAACCGCACTGGGAGCGGGATGGCGCTATACGCAGCAAGAGCGGTGTCTCCGTTTCAATATTGTTTTACCCTTGCTACAAGCGATCATGGTAAGGCCCCTGGATGTCCGGGGTTCGATTTCCGACGGAAGCTTAAATTTTTATAGACGAGAAAGGTAACATAGTCAGTTCCTCAGTAGCTCGCTTCCACCTTCGGCCTTATCATCACTTAGCAATAGGTGAGATGAAGTCTCACATTTCCTAATTTGGATTAAGAAAGTGTAAACCATTCTTATTCTTTGGTAATTTTCACGAAAACAGCAATGCCCATATATGCCCATGCCAGACGACATGCCCACAATGCCCATGTATATCCCATACATTTGAAAGTAATCCAGCATAGCTGCATAGCTAAAATATTGCGTGCAAGATTAGGGAATAATTTCCTGTTTTCCCTTTTTTCGTTAAACGCTACGAATTCCAAAAAAATATGAATTACTACTCGTACTTGAAAGGTTATGAATTGCCGCGGTCAATTATCTACACAAATATCAGTGAAAATATGCAGGCAGTAGGTAGTATTTATTAAAAATATGAGCTTAACAATAAGTTCGCATCATAATTACCTACCTCATTTTCTTTTCATGATCAAGTCATTTTAGATTAGATCAAGGCGTTAATAACAGGGAGCTTCCATACTTCCATATCTCGTATTATTTGTAATTCACCACCACATATATACTTATCTTAGAGATACTTATACATTAATTTAATAACGATACATAAATTATTTGTTAAAAAAAAATTGATAAAATTTCTTTATTAAAAATGTGTGAAATGCTAAATGAAACTACAACAGTGGATTACATAATTACTGGAGGTTCGTTCTGAAACCGTAATTATGTTTTCCGAGAAGTTGGTTAGAGTTTATAGGAATAAAAATTTTGTTTTTCTAGCGTTTCATATTTAAAAAGTATTAGCTTACAAAAGTATGAGATTACAATAAAATTAGCTTCATTTTAAGATTTGTTTCATTTCTATACATCATCGCAGCTCATAAACGTACCCACCGAGGGGCTCGAGCCTACCCTATGTTAGGGTGATTAGGCCTTAGTCAACCACGCTGGCCCAGTGGGGATTGGTCGACTTCACATACGTGAATCTTCAAATACACCATTGAATTTCCTTGCAGATGTATGCAGGTTGCCTCACGATGTTTTCCTTCACCGTAGGAGCGTCAGACAAATGTACATATGAAATTTGAAACGAAAAACACATTGGTATGGCGGGTCTCGAACCCCGACCTCCCGATTGGAAGGCAAGTGCCGAGTCCACAGCGCCACCGACGCTCATTTCTTTACATATCAGATGAAAAACAGCATTGTTCTTTGCGATATTCCACAGAGAATTAGAAGACACAGACAGCCAGAATTGGCTTACCCATTACGAACAAAACCTCGGCAAATAATAAAAAGTTGATGATTATATATTATTATTGTTCATTAATCAACAAATAAGTATTTTAAATTTATTGAAAAGTGGAAATATAAAATCGACGGTAATTTTTGGAATTTTTTAAAAGTTTGGACATAAAAATGTTCGAATAAGTTTGCACAATAAATGCACAATTTATTCACACCGGAATTCTGTATAATTGCAGACTGAGTGAATATCAAATGAATAATATGTTACCATATCACATTCGAGAAAAATTCCTTTAGTACTTACCTGGCTACCAAAAAGGTGTAGATAGATACATATGGCAACTAATTATGCCTGTGCAATAAATGGATTAAATTTTGCATTGGAATGTTTAAAAACACCAATTTCAAAGCAAACTAGGCATACATAGTCATGAGCACGGTTATCTGTGCGAGACAATCTTGCTTACCACATTTCAAGTGCCATTACATTATTATTGAATATATCAATTATTTATACAATAAAAACATGAATAAGTATTACTTATTTATATAATTTATACCTATATTTTATTCCGACGAAAACGGAATATTGTGCTTTTTTGTTTTATTTAGACAGAATTTTAAAAATTTCTTTAGAAATTGTTGTTATTTTCCATCATTCCCCCACAGCTTCGCCCGCGTTATTTTGGTTTTCCCATGGGAATTCTATATTTTCACGTATGGAAAAAATCAAATTATAAAGCGAATGTTTTTTTTTAATTCTGTTGAAATACTTCAAGCAGTTTTTAGTATGATACCTACTCAAAAAACAAAATTTCAACCTCTATTTCGCATTTCTTAAAAAAAACATTTTAGTTTCAGGTTTTGAATTAGAAAGATTTTGTGATTTGTTGTATATTTCAATATTTTTTTTTGTAATTGAGTTTTAGATATAGAGAATCACAGCTTTTATGAATCATAAATGAATCATTACGTAATTTCCTTCAAAAAGGTTTTTTTCTCACCACTGTCCTGTGAGTTTTAGAAATCACTCCAATTCACAAGTAAATTGTAATTAAGTATATGAATAATATCTTAATTACAATTTACATTAAATCCAATAAAATAATGTAAGCCGGTGACAGTGAATTAACGTGTTATTACACAAACTACATTGAATCAATACATTTATGACCCACAATCTCTGAGAACAGGTGTTAATCTTGAGTTAACAATTACATAATGCTATGGGGACACGAGTTCAACGACCCATTTAATAAGAAAACCACTTTTTAAAAACTGGTTCTGAGCTTGATATTTTAACAAGCGGTAAATACATTAATTTGCTAGATGTCGAGTTTACTTACGAATACAGAGACCTCGGTGAGCTATTTCCATACCGCACTCATTATACTCGGGGCGAGTTACTAGATTTAGGTCATACATATTTTTGTGTTTACAGTAGGAGAAGACGATAACAGTGAATTACGAGAAATGAGGGAGATACGCTGTAGAAATTTTATTTTGAAGGAAAGAAGATTTTTAAAATACAACAATATATAGTTTATAAAACATAACAATCTCACGATCTTGTGGGGGGTGTAGTGACTTTCCTGTATTTTTAGTCTATATTCTATCTGTCTAAAAGATTTTATCAAAGTTGAAGTAAGATATAAGATAAATATTGAAAAAAGTTCTTCCGACGTCATATAGAAACCAATAAATGGCTATTTCTAATAGAGTTAATACGGAGTACTTATTTTTTTGTGTATTGCACAATAAAATATTAGTGTAATAGGTACGAGTACCTATAGTAGATTGACATGATTAGGTAGCTATACTCGTACATAAAAAGCATTTAATATTTTGTGGTTAGGTACACACGCCAACACGCCAGACTTTACATGTAGACCTTGACCACCCTTACGGCGCTTGTAATAGCTGCGGTTTTTGTAGTGTTGCTAACTGTACATACGTAGGTCCAAGAGGTCTAATTAGAAATACTTATGCGTTCCTTTCGCGGATGGTCAAACCATTGTTCGGACCGTACACTAACGGAAGAAATAAAGATTTTTTAATTAGCAGCAAGATTAACAATGGTGGAGTACTGCATTGTAGTGTATTCCAATAGAGCCTACGCGCATTGCCCTTTAAAGCCAATGTCGTGTTAATGAAACAAATTAGATGAAATAAAATGACATATAAAGTTATCATTTTGGTAGCATTGAAATTCAGTTCCATTTAGTAATGCTCGCATCCTCTTTCGATTTAAATGTTCGTTGTTATCGTCGACGAAGCTGTGGACTTGCCATCGGCCTTCTAATTGGGAGGTCCGGGCTTCGACCTTACATACCATTTACCAATGTGTTTTTCGTTTTTCATATGCGCATTTGTCCGACGCACCCACGGTGAAGGAAAACATCGCGAGGCAACCTGCACACATCTACGAAGAAGTGGTTGGCTAAGGCCTAAACACCCTAACTTAGGGTATAGGCTCGAGTCCCTCGGTGGGGACATTTATGAACTATGGTAGTGTTATCGAGAGACGAAAATATTAAATCAGACAAAAAACGGGGACAAGCGTGAGTTGGAATCGGGTTCCGTGGAAACTTACAAGTATATACCTATGTTCCCAAATTTGTATTCAAATTCAAAATTCAACAAGTTCTATAAGACCATGCTTCTTGTCAAATTTCATGATACTAGGTCAACGGTAAGTTGCCGATAGATTTTGAACTCCATGCGAAATCGCAAAATGTTTTCGCGACATTCACGCTCAAAGAGATCGTATAGCTTCGAGTATTTGATATACATTTCAATTTGATAATATCTCTACACGTTCTTGAGAAAAAATGTATTGACAGTCAGGAGATTGACATACGGACATTGAAATGAATTTATAAGTTTTCCGTTTCTTCCTTTTAACGTACGAAACCTTTAAAAGAACTACTTAGGTCAACATGTCATGTAGTCGCGACATTCACGCTCGAAGAGACCGTATAGCTTCGAGTATTTGATAAACATTTCAGTTTGCTAATATCTCTACACGTTCTTGAGAAAAAGTGTCTTGATCTGTAAGACAGGTGGACAGATAGACAACGAAATGAACCTATAAGTATTCCGTTTCTTCCTTTTGACGTACGGAAGCCTTAAGAGAACTATAAACTCTAATAAATCTGTCTTTTATTTGCACGAGTACACACATATATATGAAACTACACTTTTCAGATTTACTCGCGTATATTTAACTTTAAAACATTTTATTTTTTTGCCCGAAACGTTTCGAACGCTTTGCAGCATTTGTGGTCACAAGACGACTGAAGCTGGTGGGTGTTATAGAGTAACATCAGATTTATTATTTTCCTACCGTCATCTCATATATTTATGTGGTCTGTTTGCTGCAAAGCTTTCGAAACGTCGCGTCGGGCTGAATATTAAAATGTTTAAGTTAAATATACGCGAGTAAATCCGAAAAGTGTAGTTTTATTTTAAGGGTCTGTTTCACAATCAATAAGTAAGTTTTGAATAGCTTACTTGACAGATTCTTTGACATATTTTTCATATAACAACCGTCAAATCATCTGTCAAGTAAGCTATTCAATACTTACTTTTCGATTGTGAAACAAGCCCTAAGTGTAATAAAGTGACAAACCATATCCTTCGGAGAACTGCAAATGACGAATAGCTCCAACTGGTGCCATTTCGTAACACCTAATACGTATTTTCGAACCACAACAAATAAATGCACGTCGAAGCGGGTGATTGACAACAAAATGCGACTTATATGACCGCTTACATATTCATGATTATTATTTATTCGTAGTCCGATTTAATGGGCGGTGTTGGCATCTAAAAATAGAAAGATTAGCCACTGCCCGACCGCCTTGTTACATTTACAACAAATGCACGCCTAGAGCGGCGGCGTCAGCTTGCAGAGAAAAGTCGTAAGTATGATCGTTATCATATTGTTAGTGGTACTAATGAAGGAGTGACTAAATTCAGGTTTTTAATTTATCCGCGGACATTACTACTCGCAGCTAATCGCACGCAACGAAGGCAGCGCACCGGCCTTCCCATAACACGATGAATGATGACGTCGAAATAAAATTCTCCAATATAAATAATATAGTTTTCATACCACCTGCTCGACAATGTCCAATTAAGGGGGTTATCCCTTAATCTCAACGTAATAAAAGACATTATCATCCAAAGGAGATAAAGTTGTATGAAACTCCCAAGGGAGTAAAGTGATTTGAATTTTGAACATAAAATTTCTATGAAAATTTAGCATAGGCCATAGATACTCAGCTTAGGAAGGCAAGGGTACTATGCCCATGCAGTCACGTCTTCCGTGTATTTGCTTTTTGTGATTGTAAAGAACATTGATATCAAGAGTGTTTTTCATTACCTAAAGAAAGTTTTCGGGAAAGTCTTTTGGCGGGATCGCTTTGCGTGCTAACGTGTTCGTGCGTGAGGAAAACAAATCTTTTTTCCGTATTTTTATGGTTTTCATGATAATAACAATAATGTTAACCATAGTTATAGTGAAATTACTAATTATAATGATAGTGATAATGATAATGTGATAGTGTTTATGATGAAAATTACCACATAAGTACAATGTTAATAAAATCTTAGATGAAACATGCCTAACAGAAGCTTTTCGCATTAAGAGCATTCGTTTAAAGAGCAGTGACTTCGTCTTGGGCAACTTGAACCCCTAGCTTCACTCAGGACTCTACATAATAATAAAATTTTAACTTCCTCGCTCACGTCCCTCGTTACGCTCGGGTCCAATATGACGCCCGTGATGTAAGACACTGCTTTAATCCCTTGATGCATAATCAACTTTTATACGCGGTACAAAACAAAACCCGTTTGGAGAATATATTGTGTGACAGGACTCTTCAAACAAAATTTGCATTGGGTGATGCAGAGAAACAATGTGGTAGTAGATGTACCGAAAAAAAAAACAAAAAAAAGGCATATCTGCGCTAGTCAACTGTCCCTTGTCATAGGTAGTACAAATAAAGTATTTTTGAAACAATTGATCTCAAATTCGCATTCAAAATCGTTAGATTCGCATTCGAAATATTATTAAGGTAAGAATACGAGTTTCCATATTCACTATTTTTTTACCGACGAAAAAACGGAGGAGGTACTCAATTCGACGCGTATATTTTTTTAATGTATGATCACGCATAACTTTTTACAGAGAACTCCGATTTTGATGATTCTTTTTTTATTGGAAAGTGTATACCCCGAGGGTGGTCCCATTTATATTTGAAAAAAACCCTACCCTAAGGGTAGGAAAACAGGAAATTATTGTTGATTTATTCACTAATTGTGATCAATGACCACGCATTACTTCGTACAGAGTGATGCGATTTTGATGATTCTTTTTTTATTAGAAAGGGTATACCCCGAGGGTTACAATTCTAACCCTAAAGGTACGAAAGCGGGGATGATTGATGATTCACTCACTGACTGTACAATTAATAGATGAAAGTCACAAAAAAATATAAAATAAAAACATTTTAACAAAAAATTGAACCGCCGAAAAAACTAAACAGCAAAAACACAGAAAAGTTAAAAATAATATAAGAATAGGTACAGACACATCACACTTCTATATTGAAGTCTGTGACAAATTTTAACATTTTATAGGAGATCATCGTTTGGCACCGACTTCAATATAGAAGTGTGATGTTGTCTGTACCTATTCTCATATTATTTTTAACTTTTCAGTATTTTTGCTTTTTAGTTTTTTCGGCGGTTCAATTTTTTGTTAAAAAGTTTTTATTGAATATTTATTCCGTGAATTCTGCAACGACTGGTCCTACCCATTTTTGATTTCTACCTACTAGTAGAATAGGTATACGCAAAGAATATACATTCCGTTTTTGGTGCAGTTCATCGCCGGTTTTTAAATCAATAAGCTATTACGTAGCAGTTTTTATTTTTTCTGTCTGAAACGAATCTAATATAGAATTTGCTTTGCACGACAACACTGAACTCTTGTGAATCGGTAATCTTTAAAATTGAGAGCAGTAGAAAATAATCTCACAAATTCGTATTCGTGTTTGAATTCAAGATTCACTTCTAATGAGACAAAAATGCGCCTCCTGGCTTTTTGTCCAGTTGTTTTATCGTGTGTAAGTAGCCTAATACACGAGCCGTATGCATCTCATATTAGTTACTAGCTGTGCCAGCGAACTACGTTTCGCCGTATATTTTTTACCCGTTTTTGCAACATTTGTCATTGATGCCCAGCTCCTATTATTCGTAGCGTGATGTTATATAGCCTAAAGCCTTCCTCGATAAATGGACTATCCAACACAAAAATAATTTTTCAATTTGAATCAGTAGTTCCTGAGATTAGCGCGATCAAGCAAACAAACAAACAAACTCTTCAGCTTTATAATATTAGTATAGATTACCCACACTAGACAAATTTGGGGCAAATCGAAGTCTAACAACGTTTCTACACATACTTGTACATTAGCGCCAGCAATAAGTTTACTATTACAAAATTAGTATAATAGTTTATTATATCAGCAATAATGCGGCCGCTGGCATTTGGGCAATCTCCTACCACGATAGCCCAGTGCTAGTAATGTTAATATATTTTGTGTCAGTGCATGTTAATTGAGGAGCCAGAGCCTAGTCCGTTGATCAGTCCGGGTTAGTGCGCTGAGGTTGGCCTAGATTCCGTATTATCCTTTGTTTTTAGATATTATTTATGTTCGACTACTCTACTTTTATATCTAGGGTTAGTTGCGCATCACCTAAAATATAACTGTCCTTCCGGAATGTGTTTGAACCTTACACTCCTTAATAATGTTCATTGAACTCAACAGTTAGCAAGAGCGCACACGACCGATTATCGATGAGCGATTTTTTGACAGTGGAAAATGAAACATATGGAACTCTACGTTGCAAGTGCAACGTAGAGTTCCATATGTTTCATTTTCACACGACCTACAAAAAGTTGGTCAAAAAAATTTCGGTTAATCCCGATTATCGGTAAAAAATGGAACGTTCGTGAATGTATACTTTGCCGCACAAAAAATCGGTCAAAAAATCGATTACCGATTGTCGATGTCGGTCATGTGCGCTCGCGCTTAATGATATTATATTATGAAATTCTTATAACCTTCATTTTTTCCTTCCATTCTTAGGAATTCGGAACCCCTTAGCATCACGTTGTTGTTCGTCTATCTGTATGTCTGTCGAGACCCCATTTTCTAAAAACGCGTTAGAGATATCAAACTGAAATGTATACTAAGCTGTTGGCCGCGACTGCGTCTGCGTGGCGTGTAGTAAAATCGCAAGTTCGGTTATGTCCCGCGTTCCCCGGGCACTCATTAAAATTCGAAATATATAATGTAGCTTATGTCCTTTCTTAGGGCTTAAGCTATCTTTACGCCTATTTCATTATTGGTCCAACAGACAGATAGACAGAGTTACGTTCGCATTAATAATATTACTGGCTTTTGCCCGCGAATTATTCTGCGAATAAATATTAATTTATACAATCTGCTTATACCCTTCCCCACAACTCTAACCTTCTTCATATCAATTTTTATCTAAATCGGTTCAGCCTTTTTCACCCCCTTAAAGGATGATTACTGCGATAAAAACTATCCTATGTCCTTTCCCAGGACTCAAACTATTTCTGTACAATATTTCATCTGAATCGGTTCAGCGGTATAAGCGCGAAGAAGGAACAGACAGACAGACACACTTTCGCATTTATAATATTATAGAATGAATTTTTGCGTCTCTTTAGTCTGTGAAAATATAAACTTTTAAGTCGTTTTACAGTTTATGTCGCATATTTGCGCATTATTTGCTATTTTATGAAGGAATCAAAACCTAGATTCTCGTTGACTTAGAATCATGAAATTTGGCAAGAAACACACACACATTACAGCACATATCAAGGAAAATACCTGAAAACCGTAAAAATCTGTAATAAGGAATTTATATACTAACATAGATAACTTTGTATGGAAGTTTCGGTGAGCGAGTCCAATTTCCACTTGGGTCGCTTTTTTATATTTATGATTTGTCATTGATCATCGGGAGGATTATTAAGTCCCACCCAGGTAAAGGGAACATCGTTTGCTTTAAGGGTGGTATACGTTTATTTATATACGTTAAAGTAATTATGTTTATATACGTTAAGGGTGACAAATTACCACGTTTGTATTAATACCTATATGTAAAATTACCACCAAAAGGAAACTTAGTTTAAAAGTTTGTATTGGTTTTTTTGTTATTCTAAGCCTGTGAAGTAAAACCTACAGTGAAGTCTTTGGCTTAAATTGTTATAGGTTACACAGTAAGTTGTAGGTAACACATAAAATGCTACAAAATTTAAATGACAGTCACCAACTTTAAGCTTTGTCTTAAAAATAAATCTTTTTGACAAGTAGATAACTATATTTATCTTACTCGAAAATATCACATCTGCTTATAATAATTTTAATACAATAGACACAAGATAAAAATCGTTATGATGTTAGCGAAGAGATATTATATGAATGAACATACTCATATCTTTGAAAATCGCAAACGGTTAGCTTTTCCTTGGTAGTGAGTGAAATTGTTTATCCGATGTCAACTTGTCATAATACTTTACGTTACTCCTTAATAAAGCTCAATACTGTAGTTTCTTTATTGTTTCGATGGGGGTTTCTCAATGGGAATTTTGTAAAATCCCTCCTTTTTGCGCGTATACAAAAGCCAACGGATCCCTGTTCCGAATTTTATGCTTCTAGCTCCAGTAGTTTGGGCAAAACCTAAAGTGTAATTCCCTTCTACCAATCGGAATGCAATGTTCGGTTTTGTTGTGCCCAATGCGTCTTCTGATTTGTCGAACGCTACGGTTAGCCTTTGGCTAACATTTGCATTGGTGCTGTTCGTGATTGTATTGTTATTATAATGTACCATCATTGTTGTTAATTTTAGACTAATTTTCTAAAATATCCAAAGTTTATTTTTTATTTTTTTTTTATAATAATGGATGTGTCCTGAAGCGTCCCTTACATTTTTCCGGGTGATAAAGAAGTAACCCTGTTTAAAAATAATTCGCTAATATCTCCGCCTCCTTGGTCTAGTTGTTGAGACCACAGGGTGTTGATCGTGAGGTCTAGGGTTCGATTTTCCACGGGAGCAGATGATTTTCTGCTCGGTTTGATTGGTGGTAGGGGTTTCGAGCCCACCCGACTGCCTTCCACCGACTAACCTAAATTCGTGGCCATAATAACAATGTTAATAGCATTGCTGTGTTGGGATAATTAGAGGTAAGATAGCCAGTTCCTCAGTTGTTGAGTCCAGGTGAAGCTAGCTTCAATCTTCGACCTTATCGTCACTTACTATCAGGTGAAATGAAGGCCAAGAGCTTCTCTGTCGCATATATAAAAATATTTTCTAAACATAAGTGTATGTTGTACATTGAGTAGCCTCTAGACAGAAGGCATTTTGAGCTGTAGTTACTCCAACTGCAAAATTACAGTTCTGATGAAGGATTTTATATTTATCGTACGGAATATGATTAACAGAGTTCAATTAATGTGGAATGACTTAAAATATCGCAGTTGTTTTAACCGAGAATTTGAACTTAAACCTAGATTGCTCTTTATTAACTCCATCGACGTTCTGTTTGCATTGTGTTTGACCGTTAACTTTAACTTACTTACATAATGATTCCCATGAATGTAGAAATTTCAATATGAGATAAGCTTTCTATTTATTATTTTTGTATTGTTCCACGATTTAAAAATGTATCTTAAATTTTAAGAACAAAATTTCTGTGTCGTTTGTCATTAGTCTTTAAGCTACCAAATTTCAAATTTTTTAAACGTACTACGGTACTCACCTATATGATTGAGTGATTAAGCTAGCAGCAATATTCGTACAAATACTATCTACAGTGATAGCTTAATTGTACAGTTGTCATCTTCTCATGTGAAGGCATAAAGTTCGTGTGATACTAGAGCAACACTGCAGCATACCTGTAACAAAATAAAAACAGAGATGTTAACATAAGTCTCGTAACACTATTAGCATTCTTATCAAAAAACCATTTAAATGCTATTTAATTAACATGAAAGTTATCTTTATGACATAGTACGGCTTTAATTAAAGATTTGGTAAAATATTCACATAGTATAAAAAAATCTGAAATAAAATTAAAATTGCTTTTAATTGAATCTTTCAGTTCGAATATTTCGTGAATTTGCATGAGAAATCTTTGCATACCGACTGAAGACGGCAAAAGATTGATTCCAGTTTGTTCTCATCACCTTTCTTTAGAATTGTTTACATTACAATAATAGATTGTAATGCCAATATAGAAAAATAAACTGCGAATCACGCAATCACAGTAACTCTTAAAAATTTCAAAGCCACAAATAATAACGTTGTCCCGATTGCTCTGCGCTTGCAGATAACAACTTTTCGTTAAATGCTCCGAAACTTATTTTTTTTAAATAAGATGACCCGGAGTTATATTCCCTAAAAGATTTAAATTACTGCTGATTTGTCAGACATTTCGTAATATTTTTAAAGCAATTTACATCAATATGTGAACTACATTTCATAATATGTAGCCATATACGAAATGTGCTGCATTATGTAAACACCATGCTGTGTTGTGTGTGAAATGAAATGATTGGATCAAGTTACACGAAAAGCAATGAAATGTAAATTATTATAAACTATACATGTATAGAAAGTTGTCTTTGCTTGGGATTCTGTAAAGCTCGAGAGATTCTTTAACCTCCGCTATCCGATTATTAATTAGTAGAATGATGTAAACAAAACATAATAATGACTGATTGGTCAATAATGAATAAATTTTTTGAATATCATATACTTAATTCTTATTGATGAACTATGTTTTCCGATAACCTTTCACTTTTACTGCATATTATTGTTTCATTTAGCAGGAAATGTCCATGCTTCGTAAGCTCATGGCAATAAATATTTTAATACGGCCTTTGTAAATAAGAAGAATTAAAGTTTTTTAATCAAATAATGGCAACATTAATTATACAGATAAATTAGCATGAAAATAAGCGTATACACATATTTACACATATTTTTCTAAAAAGCAACTTAACTTCAAAGGAGGAGGCTGACATACGATGCGTATTTTTTTTATTTAGAGCTTATTAAAATAAAGAAACCCGAACAGGTGGCGGAAAGTTCTTACCTATTATTTTCTTCGAAGACTATTTTGTTCGGACCTAAGTACAACAAAGCAATCTTATGATAGAACTTATTAAAATTTCGAATTAAGTATGTACCCTGTAAACTCTGTTCTATTTAATATGAAATTACTATTTAGTACTGTCTACAATTCTTAAAAATCTTTTGAAATAAGACTTATGGATTATCTAATAATTATCCACCATTTCAGGTGAGCTTGCGATCACTTTGGATTTCATTCATTTTGGATCATGCAGGCCAAGAGTTATTTTTTGTAACAGAAATGCTGTTATTTTTAACAGCTTTCTATGAATTCACTAAAACCATATTATCATGTAATTACAAAGAGCACGAATAAATTCCATAAGCTGTTACTTAATGTTTAAGTTTTATCGATTTTTAAACACTCACGTACGACTGTTGATAGTATTAAAATGTAAATTAAGACTAATTTGAATGGAGAATTGTTTAATAAAAAGACGCGTTCTCTAGAGAGTACAAGTGTCGATGCGTTATTTGGGTAGTGATTTTGGAACTTATCGATTAATCGGCATAATCATTATCAAATTGGATGACTAATTAGGAACCATGTTCAGAGCGGAATTATGGTCATTGACTATAAGTATTGTTCGATTCATTCGACTTGTAAGTCGAGCAAGACTGCTCGAATGACGACGCGACCGACGTTACAAAAAGTTAAACCTTTTTGAAATTAGTTAAAATCAGACGGAATTATCAAATGTATATAAAAAGACGCGTTCTCTAGAGAGTACAAGTGTCGATGCGTTATTTGGGTAGTGATTTTGGAACTCATCGATTAATCGGCATAATCATTATCAAATTGGATGACTAATTAGGAACCATGTTCAGAGCGGAATTATGGTCATTGACTATAAGTATTGTTCGATTCATTCGACTTGTAAGTCGAGCAAGACTGCTCGAATGACGACGCGACCGACGTTACAAAAAGTTAAACCTTTTTGAAATTAGTTAAAATCAGACGGAATTATCAAATGTATACGATGGCCGATTGCCGATGGTTTACAAAATTGCCCACCAGTTATACGTGTTGTACCTAATCGAAATCGAGATAACTACGGAAATGTATTGGTGCAGGAAGAAATACTGTCCATTGTCGTATATGGTATACTTCGACGGTTACCCAACACAGGGTAAGCATTCTCCGTATAAGGACTATATTGAAATCTAGGTTAACTTAGAACGAGAATTCAAAGCAGAAACCTGTTATCCGAAGTTGATGCGTTTTTATAACAAGTATTGAATCAATGTGGGAGAGTTTAAAAATTAATAGTTTTCAACACGACTTAATTAATTTCAGTTAGCGTCATAATTGTCCGTACTCTCTATTATTAGTTGTATCAAAGGCATTTGGAACTGCGTGCAATATAGAAATGGTAATAATCATACATCACTCCGAGTTGGTATCTCGGTGCATGCAAGAGATGTTTGCAATAGGCATTAAGCCGCAACTATCGGGGCCGAACTGTAAATAATGTGTAAGTAAATACGCTACTGTGCCATGTTACTGACGGCGGACATTTAAATGCTCGAGTTACATTCAAATTCTACTTGTTAGTGAATAAACGTATGTCGGAGCCCCAGTTGCACATTACCTACCAGCTAACACCCGCCGGTCACTAGTACAGAATAAATAATGGAACTAAAGTACAGAGGGATCACTCTCGAAGAAAAGCCAAGTTTAGGTATGAAAATTTAATACTCTTACGACCTTCATCTGACTGCACGGGAAATTGAAATTTATTGCATGACACGAATGTTCCAATTCCGTTACGCGTCGCTGACCCGATACCGATTTAGCGATAAGAGCGCAGGGTTCCTACTCACCCATATGCATTTATCGTTACAGAAATTAGCGAGAAAAATCTAAATGATTACGTGCGACGCGGCCAGCATGCGAGCCGAGCGGCAACCTTTGCCACACACCGGCCCGGCCGGTGCGCCGGCCAAACGTACCTAAACTGCGGAGTGAAACCCCTGTCACTACGTAAGAAATGTAATACTCCTAAACTTACCTCTGCTTGCTGATTAATCTTAATATATTTTTTGTGTTCATTACTAATTAGCAGATTTCGGGTTGAGAAGTGCTGATATGAAGTATACACGAGCTCGTGTATATATTTTATTTTTATTTATTTATTTGGTTAACAATATCCACAGATCTTATAAGTATTTACCGCTAAAACTTATATTAGGCATTACATCCAATAACGGCCTTACATTAAAATGTTTTCTTGTGAAGTCATTGGCGTAGGTAAGGGTTTTGGGTCCGTTCACCCCCCATTGAAAATTAACATCACTAGATAAAATGAAGTTTTCCCTCCAAGTATCAGTATACACTAGGCAAATTGAAGTTTTAATCTGGAAATCGAAAAGTTAGCCCTATACGCCTACGGAGTTACTACGCCGTTACTACGCCTATGTGTGAAGTGTAATACTTATAATAACTAAATAGAATTTGGACGATGGCTGCATCCGTTGATATCAATTATACATATATCATATTATATAGTCCTGGGGAGCCTTGAGGGAGAATGTCTTAGGCTTGTCTGAGGATTTTTCCCTCAGACATTCTCCCTCAAGGCTCCGCAGACAAATCAATGTAAGTATTAATAATTAACAAACAAATAGTTATTTTATTCTATTTCAGAGAGAAATTAATAAATTTTTAGGATTTTTATTTCTAGTATTAAGTATTTATTTTCAAAATGATAATTCTTATTAACATACGAGTACCTTATATGAAACATCTACTTTTACTGACGGTAAGTACGTCCTCAATTTACTTTCAAAAGTCATGTGAAGATTTGAAATAGATTAAAACTGACTCTTTTTATTGGTGTCTTACTTGCTTCTCGTAAGTATGTCTCGCAATAACTCAAATTGGCCTCCGTACCTACTGCAGTATTATATTATCTCTGCCTCCATAATGGAACCGCAAATAAGAACTGTTTGCACGGTCCGATCTGCATACGCTGCGTTGACTTTGCGTGATGAGTTATTTAAAATTGTATAACCTCCGAATAAATTTAATTGTACCCTTATGTAACCACTGTTTCCTTAAACCTTAGTGAGGTAATGGATAAAGACAAGTTTATTAAGTTATTATGTGATCCTGAAGTTGCGAAGCAGATGATAAACGTGTGGCTAACCCCAGCCGGGCCACAAAAAAAAGTGTGAAAAATAGATTGTTTGAGTAGGTCCCCTTAAAGGCGAGCCCGATGAAAACTCAAACTTGTTCGACAAACTTCGACCAACTGCCGCCTATCTATTACAGCCAACAGATTTTCAATGGCTCGTTTCGTTTTCGAGATCTGTGTGGCCCGGCTGGGGTAACGTATCCCCAGCCGGGCCACACAGATCTGAAACGCGCAGGCGACAAACTCTGAAACTTGCCGACAAACTCTAGACATTATAGCGACCTACTCAAACAATCTATTTTTCACACTTTTTTTTTGTGGCCCGGTTGGGGTCAGCCACACATGATAAACAGATAAAATGAATAACTTTTAGCAAATTAGACGTTTCATGTCACGAGTTGCCACGGACAGTGTGGTCCTTGATGGGTCCTTGCGAAAACAGGCGGTACTGAATATACACTTATAAGCTTTCGTATTGCATCTTAAATTATTAAATTTTTTCTCCGACGTTTCGGCCAGGTTTCACAGGAGGTGCATTGGTCATGAGCTGACTGTAGCAGCGATGTTACGCCTCAGTGTCCTATGAAGAATCTTCCTTCCTCCACCGTGATACTATTTTTCCACTTACCGCCGCATACAACACTTAATAAACAGTGTTTATTCCGTACATCAGCCGTATTCTTTCTGGAGGTTTACCGACTGCGAATTAAATGGAGAGTTTGTTTTTGCAAATACCGGATTCCACCCTGACGACGGCTTAGATCAATCTTCGCTATTGAAATTATTCCGATTTTTCCTGATTTCGATCGCTTCTCGCACTGCTCTTGAATAAAAGTGACGATCAGCGGAAAGGACAAGACTTGCGTACGGTGAAATTGGATCCAGTGATTTGCGCCTTTTCCAAAAGGAGCTCCGCAATCGCAGATTATTAGGCTGACGGTTTTTGACAAATGCTATATTTTCTCTAATCCTTTCATGGATAGGTATGTGAGATAAAAAAGCGTTTTAATCCCGAAAAATTTAGTTATTTAAGGCGTTACGGAATCTGACAAGGACTGTTATTGCCACATAAAAGGTGTCAGTTTGCTTGTTAACTAACATTGCGTACAAAAAACATGTTAATATATTATGTTACTAATATATTAGGTCCTTACATATGAAATTGGCATTTTGCCGTACTGGCCACTTTGATCTCAAATATCTCCTCTATGGTTAGGAATTCCAAATTAAAATGTATACAGCTATTTACTCACGTATTTGTGTTTTGAAAATTATAATTCACTTGTTTTTTCCCCTTTATTTTGGACTTTTAAATTAATTGTTTTGTTTTCAACTTTTTGGAGTCAATTTTCGCTTGGGTCATGGTATGGCTGGTTCGGCAGGGTTCAGCCATTGCGATGAGCGCTTCCGATTATCGTACAGAACCCACTTTTCATCACAAGTAATGATTAGATTTAAAATCCCTTCATCTGCCGGTTGAGTAATGCAACGCAGCAGTCAACGCGCGTTTGTTCATTTGCTTCACTCAATTCGTGAGGTACCCACCTTTCAAGCTTTTTCACCTTCCCAATTTGCTTCAAGTGGATTAAAACAGTTTTATCACTAACACCGCAGCCTGCAGCTAACTTGGACGTGGTTTGCGATGGATCCGCTTCCACAATAGCCTTCAATTCTTCATTATCAACTTTGGTCTCCGGCCGTCCACGGGGCTTGTTCTGCAGGTCGAAATTTCCAGAACGAAAACGTTGGAACCAAAAACGCACAGTGTTTTCTTTTGCGGCACCGTCGCCATACACATCATTAATCCTTCGAGCCGTTTCTGCAGCACTGGTGCCACGGTGGAACTCGTACTCGTAAATAACGTGATATTTCAAGTTTTCCATTTTGTAAACTGAGTGACGCAAAGAAAAAAAAACAATTCAGGAAAAAACAAGTGAATTATAATTTTCGAAACACAAATACATGAGTAAATAGCTGTATAACTTTGAATTTGGAATTCCTAACCATAGAGGAGATATTTGAGATCAAAGTGGCCAATACGGCAAAACGCCAATTTCATAGGTAAGAACCTAATATTTACCTACATGTCCCATTTTTGACGGCTATTAAGAATAAGGCTCTATGAAAAATAAAACTCGCTGATGTTTTTTTCCTTTTTTCAATATGACCTAGTAGGTATCTTTAGCATAACAAGCATCTGTAACAATCACTTGTCAACGGAACTGTAGCGAATGTGACTTCTTGGAGATTTGCATGACTATATAATGTCGAGTATTATACAGAGTGCAGTATCTATGAAAGCGTCACGTTACATAAAACCGTTGATGAAGATGGCTACACTTATCAAGATATGAAGAATATTTTTATTTTTAAAGCATATCCATCTATATTTGTGGTAAGTAAGTACCAACATTGTAAGAATGCGGAAACAAGCATTCTACTATTGTAGGTTGCGCTTATAACAATTAATCTTATGCAAACTGGATATGCCAATTCGATAAAAGTCCTATTTTATAAATCTTTCAAAAATAAAATGAGTTATGTTCTGTAGTCACTTCGCGATGGTTCATTTTTTTACTACAGCTAGAAAGGTGATCTCGCACCTACTCCTCCTCTAGCCTCTTTCAACGACATTTCTCTCTTGCCAGTCTTTTTCGTATCATTACACCTGCTTGTTGTCCTTCCATCTCTTAAAGGCTTTCTTCTTTTCCTCGTTTCCTCCCTTAGATAGAGCTTGTCTAAGCTGAAATCACGCGCCCCATTACCGTACTCAAGAAAATGAAAATGGAGACCCACAACACAAAAATTTCGTTGCATTTGGTCATTTAGTTGCCGGCTCACCATACACGGATTTGTTGTCCAACTAGTCATAAAGCGCAGGCCACATTGCAAGCGGACGACCGGGGAGGGCAGGCTAGCGAGCGAGCGAACGAACGGGCAAACTTAATTTCACCTCTTTTCATACTTTGGTTCACACAGCGAACTACAGAGCTAACGGGGTGAACGAGTAGGATATTTCGTTCGCTTTGTTCGCATCGCTTACGTGGCTTAGCTCTGTAGTTCGAGGTGTGAACCAAAGTATGAAAGGAGGTGAAACGATGCTCGCTCGGTTCGCTCGCCCGCCCGCTGGCAATATAACCTACGCTTAATATCTGAACGCGCACGCTCTTGATTCATACAATGCACCAGCGCTGCTCCATACAGAAATCGTTGTTGGATTTATCACGCGACTAGTCGACCGTACAGATCCATGTCCACGAAATAGTCAACGCTCTCACACAGATGAGGTGTAGTTATTAATACTTACGCTCACATAACTGAATTAACTAATGAAATAGTGGGGGACGTCATTTCAGCATAGAATCGCTCCCCCACGGGTGACTAGTTTGCCCCATGGTCAGGCCATCTCCATTTTTCCCCACAAATTAAGTTTAAAAAATCATCGTCATGTAATATTTCCTTTTGGATAATTATAACGGCTATTTCATCATAATATGACTGTTTAGATTTTTATTGATCAATCTTCATGCAGTGTTAAAATGTAGTTGCATCGTTTTGATATATTTGTAAGACTAAATTAGAGCGAAAGTTTATTTACTTCGTACAATAGTGGGAACAGCATCGCTCATTAGGTGAAATTCCGCACGATTCCGAGCAAAATTTCTTTGTCTAAACAAGATGTTAAGAGTATGTTAATTAGTATATGCAGTGCGAAAGGCTCAAGAGCTCACGATATTCCTTCTTATAACAAAACATTGTCTAAACGTAGACTTGCTGTGCTATCTGTGTTATTGGTTTAAGCCTAACGACTCTTAATAATTAATACAAGTGAAAGAGCATTAGGCTTAAACCAAGACTACGTTCCGAGAAACGGCCCGTGTGGTTTTCACTTAATAGTGACAAGTTTATAACTGATTTTTGGGTGCTGTGTCTCCATTGGAAGTCACCAGATTCCTATGAAGGACGTTGGGTCATATGATGTTATGTTAGAAAACGATGTGCGTAATCAAAGTTGGGCAAATGAAGTTAATAAACAATCTTTAGCCGGGCCTCTTGATGCAAATATGTTTCCCAATGTACTATCATCATGACATGTTATATATCATCGATTCTACGAGAATCTGTAGATGACACAGGGAGCCGAAATAGGATTCGAATAACAGCAAATAGATTAAATGACGTGTTATTTTTCAAGCTTTTCCGTTAGATATCTCTTTGTTATGCCGTCCCATGAATCAAGCCAAGAAGGGGAAAATTAAATTAGTTTGATACAAGCCAAAGGTTGTAGAATTGACAATGGATTTAATTCATTTTTTTGATTGTAACATTCAGTTATAGATTGATTGAAAAATATTTTCACAACTTTGGACCAAGTTGTCATAAACTTAGTTATTCATTTCATTATAAGAAAATAATAAACATCACGCAGAAAATTCAAGTTACTACATGGGGCTGTTTAATTTGTTGGTTATTAATGAGCGTCGAACTAATAAAACTAAAATCCAAACCATCTGTTCATTTTGATTCATTAAATCTTTAATTAGCATAATAAATTATAGTATCATCATACGTCTTAGGCATAACACTGCGCTTGAATACTAATATTTATCAGCATTTTGAAGATAGGAAAAATTTGGCGTTGAATCTGTCATTGTATATTATGTAATTATAAATAAGTACATTAATAATGTTATGATAATGTTTATATAACACGTTTATGATCGGTGTTGACAGACATTGAGAAACAGGTGCTTATTAATTTTATTTTAGATGGTTAATAAGTAATAATTTAAAACTGTGGCGCGGCCCAATCTATTCCTTACTGGCTCCTATCTATATTGTACCCCTTTCTATACCTTGTCATTATTGACCGACCATTGTCACCATTACCAAAAGATCGCAAATCCAGTTTTCTGACCAGACCGCTTGAACAAATACCACATGTTTATTTTTCCGCAATAGTTCCGCGGAAGACATTAGCTGCGGAAAAGATATAGCGTGAGGTTGAATAAAATCATTTTTTCTGGAACGACTGCAGAAAAATTAGCATTTGTCTTTTGTCTAGGCTGATATTGGATCTCAATTCCAACCCGTTTTTTTTTAAATCAAATATGTGCACTTCTGTACGTAATCCATAGTGTATCTATTCTGTGCCACTACGAGTATCGGAATTCAGGAACTCTTTAAATGATTGCGCCTTAAGTTAAATTTGCAACAAATATGTGCAATAATAAGTGTTTCATCGATCCAGACAATTGTTATCTATTAACTTTGTGCAATTGGTATCGCACAACCTATCTCAAGCATTGCCACAAGAATACTTATTTATTTTAATATAGGGTCCAGCTTTTTACTAAATAACAGGATAATAATGATTTTTGCCCCACCTACTTAAAAGTTACATATTCTGTGTCATGTAAGCCCAACATAAAGTAGGTAAGTCTACGTAACTGCCTCTAAAAATAGGATTTTTTTATCCTGAATTTCTTTTTCTCCTTCGGAGTTGAATGAAGTATTTAATATTGTTTGGCTAAAAAGAAGATTCCGAATTGATAAAATTTTCACTGAAAATTGACTACACTGAAAAACTTATAACAAAATCAAACAAAAATTTCATCTCATCACAGTTGTTTACTTTTGTAGGTTTTAGTCTTCCAAGCTAAACAAGTAGTCTTCAATAAAAAAAAAACAAACTTTAAACAATTAATGATTCAATATTAAATTAATATGATAATATTTTCTTGCAGATGGTGCGAAAAGTACCGTATTTTCCTCGGGGATAAAGCAGTCTTAGTCTTGGGTGAGCTTAAATCATTGCATTCAATGCAATGATTTAAGCTCAACCAAGACTAAGACGCTCAATGCAAGCATTGAACTCAAGACCCTAGTTTTATAAATCCATCCCTACGCACAGGATTAAATTGCTGCGCTTGAAATTTAACTATAGGGTCCTTCGTTACCTACACTTGCAATTTAAGTATACACCCTTGACATAAGATACTGCTTTACAAGCGCAGATCCACCGTTGTGGGCATGATGGGTACGCCCACAACCCTTATTGGTTACAGACAACATTAAATTCAAATATTTAAATATTCGCATGTGTCAACATTATATTAATTTGATTTTTTTGTAATGGCAACCTTTTTCGCTCTCTTCCGCTCGAGCTATAAGAAGAAAGACACGTCGTCGTGCTTTAAAATCAAATTTTATTATTTTAATAATCACCACCAAAACCTTGCAAGAAATACAGTCCACACGACAAGAAAACCAAAACAACCCTAAAAGACTTAATACGTCACACTTTCACGGTCTATTGAGATCGATAGGCTGATGACATTATATCCAGTGCTGAATAATAAAAAAATAATATTGGTCAGGGCGTCATATTATGTTTTTTAAACATCTCCACATCTCCTTTGAAAGTCCAATGACCTATGAAGAATGCACTATCCCACAAAAAACATTTTCATGTAAAAAGTTTCTAAGACGGGGCTATATGGCTCGCACTGTCAAGAAGTTATCCATGTAGAGCCAAGCTTTTAACTCTACACGCCCTAATTCTATAAACCCTTACTTCACAAACTCTACACCTTAGCCAAAATATGTTACTTGGCCGTTTCGCTTCGCTACCGTCACATGGGTGTAAGGTAAAAAAAAATATTTCGCTACCATCTCATGGGCGTAAAGTGAAAAATTTGTTTACTGTTCATTACTTTTCTATTATACAATAGTTCTTATAGTACTGTTTATGTTGCACATTAGCGAATTTTGCGATTTATTAATGAAATCAAAGCTGTAGGGTCCGTTGACCTAGGATCATGAAATTTGGCAAGAAGCAATAGGTCTTATAACACATGTTAGGAAAAAATCTAAAAACTGTAAATATGTAACTTATAGACTTAGACAAGTGGAACTAAACACACTTGAATGTTAAGGATAGGTGACTCTTTCAACACTGCATACTCTTCCACTTCCCTGACCTCGTCCCTCGACCTTTAAGACGGAATATAGGCAAGTTCTCAGTGTTTACGAACACTCTTTTGTTCACGTCATCTTGATAGCCACGCGGCTACGGCGATGACGTCTCCGCGATTAGTGAGTAGTAATTGAACGGCCACGCGTTTGTGCATTTTTGCTTCGCATTCATCATTCGCTATCTACCGAGCCTATCAGCAGCGGAGGTAACTCGCCTCATTGTTCATTCTATACAAAGACATAACGTTACTGATATTCTTGTAGTTGCATGAGATCGAGATATCATTATTTTATGCATACCTTTCGGATATTTAAATACAATGCAGTAAGTGCGATAAATGGACACTGAAAGCTAATGGTAAAGGAATATTGGAAAGTGTTTAACTGTATTCAAGTTTACTTTACCTATGGGATATGCAGGTTTTAAAGTCGAATAGGCGTACAATTGTTATGTGTATGGATTTAGAACTGTGTTATATAAAAAATAGAAATTAAATCTGTACTAATATTAAAAGCTGAAGAGTTTGTTTGAGTAACTACTAATTCAAATTGAGAAATTTTAATTCCTTTTGTATTAGATACCTAGTCCATTTATCGAGGAAGTCTTTAGGTTATATTGTTATAACATCACGTACGACATGTTGTTATTTTCCGGCATACACGCGAACACAAAGTCGCGGGCACAGCTATAATAATCATATTAGTATTTCTATCCATAGAGTTCAAACTTCAACCTGAACACACAATACTTGATCAAATACTTAGCTTTTTTTATATCAATTCTACGAATACTTCGCAGCTTCATTTGTATCTATGCTTTTATAATATACTTACTAATCTATAATATATAAAGCTCGTTTGTTGTTTGGTTGAACGCACTAATGTCAGGAACTAGTGATTCAAATTAAAAAATTGTTTTTGTGTTGGCTATTTTTAAAAGCTTTTATTAACTTGCCCTGTTTGTGTGGGTCAAACCTCGAAAGTTACATTTAACCCACTTCCCGGTTTCCGATTAAGCTGAAATTTTGCATGCATATTTAAGTAATGCAATATTATGATGACGTGGAGCTGACCTAAAGCTGGAGCTGGTAGGTGGCCATAGGAACTCCGCAATAAAACGACACAACCCCATCGAGTTTTGGTTCGTTTGATTCGTATTGACGAGTACTCAAAGCTTGTATATAAAAAAGATTTTTTTTAATAATTTCTTGTTTTATATCGAGGAAGACTATAGGCTATATAAAAGCACGATGTTGTTATTTTCCGACATCGATGCGTACGAAGTCGCGGGCACAGCTAGTAAAAAATAAAACAGCGTATATATTATAGCGTATGTACATTTTTATTTCATCACATCCAATGTTTATAATATCTGAGGTGATTTAAGATATAAAAAAATGTGGAATTAGATTACCCAGGAGATTAAAGAAAACAAAATAAATTAAAATCATTTGTAATTTGATAACCCAGGTGATTTGGTGCCGGGTGATTTTAGTACACAAAAATGTGGAGTTGGATCACCTGGTGATATCACCCAGGAATTCAAAATGGAATAATCCCAATATCTATATCATAATGATGTATTAGACGTTTACAGTTGTGTTGTTTTCTGTGGAGCTTAGAATAACGTAACGTAAAAGTTATTTACCTTATTAAAATAGTGTTGAATGAAACGAAACCAAGTGTAAAAACAACTTTTGTCATAACACATTTTTCATTCAAATATCGCTTCCACAAAAATAAAGTAGGTACATAAATTATTGTTTTACATACTCGTATTATAAATTTGGACGACATACACATAAATCATGTTTCGACATTAAAAACCTTATTCATTCCAAGGTAAAAATTTGCCTGAAGTAACCATCACTCTTTGTTCATAGTGGACGTTTGAAATACAGTACAAAAATTCCCTGGCATATCATATTCTGGATACGGGACGGGACAGAGATCTAACACGACCAGTTAAACACCAATAAAAAAAATATAACATAAAACATTCATGGTGTTCTTACGATATACGTCCCCACCGAGGGGCTCGAGCCTACCCTAAGTTAGGGTGTTTACGCCTTAGTCAACCACGCTGGCCCAGTGCGGATTGGTCGACTTCACGTACACGTTCAACTTCTTCGCCGATGTGTCGATGTGCTGCCTCACCATGTATTCATCACCATAGAGGCGTCGGGCAAATGTACAAATAATTCGTAAAACGATAAAACACATGATACTTGGCAGCAGCGTTGCCAGATTTTTTTTTGCAAGTCGTGATTTTGAAACTTTTTGAGGTAAAAAGCGGAACTCTTTCGTCGAAAGCGGGACGTTGTAAAAAACGTATATAATCAAATGTTTTTAAATATTTATCTTTTTATTTGAGTTTTAAATTACGTTTATGTAACAATAGATAGCAAAAATAGCAATAGAAAATGTATTTTAATAAAAATACACTTGTCTGTGCCACCGCCGTACTTTCTCAACACGCTGCACGCACGGCAGAGTTATCCCTGAAAAGCGGGACTGAGCCTGTCCCGCGCGGGACATTTAATTTTGATTTAAAAATCGGAGCGTCCCGCCAAAATCGGGACGTCTGGCAAAGCTGCTTGGCAGGAACGTACCCCCATCCTACCGATGTGATAGCCAGTGCCGAATCCACAGCGCCACCGACGCTCACAATAACCAAAATAATAATGTTTATTGGCACATTAATAGCATATAATATTAGTGAGTCCCCTGATCTCGAACTAGTCAAACTGTATTTCGGAATTCGTTAAAGTGCTAGCAATATGTTTTAGAATAAACTGCAGAAATGCTACCATTTAATAAAAATAATAAAGATTAAAGATTTGAATTTTTGTATATTAGGTAGGTATGTTCAAATTCAAAATCATTAGACATTTACTTTTTTTCATAGTAACATTTACTGCTTATAACCTACACTGCACAATCGATATCCATATAATGTAAGTTTTATTTTTCAAAACGACTGAGTTCGATTCCTGAACTGATGCTTTTAATCTGTGTAATTATGCAATTTTTCTTGTCACTAAAATCATTGACATGGTTCCTAAGAACAGATCTTTATTTGTCTTATAGTAATCAGTTACAGACTTGCCCACAATGACCGATGTAAATATGCCAGCCTGTATATTTTATTATTACGTCGAATGTGTTAGTTAAAAATATAGTAACAATGAAACTGCAGGTAACGATTCAAGCGTGCATTCCAACAGAGAGAACGCTCTCATCATTAATAATTTTAATGCCTATCTACATTGAGAAACGCATACTTTCTTAGGCTACAAATTAGATGCTTTCATATCGTATTCCTTGCAGATCATGAGCTCAAAAATATACAAGTATGACATTAGTGTCATTATTAATTATAAATCATACTTCAAACGCAAGTGATTTAAACCAAAGTAGAATTTAGTACCTACTC
This sequence comes from Schoenobius gigantellus, assembly GCA_963935595.1. Classification (NCBI taxonomy): domain Eukaryota; kingdom Metazoa; phylum Arthropoda; class Insecta; order Lepidoptera; family Crambidae; genus Schoenobius; species Schoenobius gigantellus. The sequence goes on along the minus strand of OZ012540.1, from coordinate 67,612,652 downwards.
AACAAGTTGATTAACTATCTTTCGGCGCTGCCGCAAATAAGATCATATGTCCAAAGCAAATGACCTTACATGCAATATTTCCTGGTGGCTTGTTGAACGACATTTAACTGCAGTGAACATTGGCCGAATGACCATCGAAAACTTTTTATAGTTCCTTGATAAAAAAGTTTTTAAAATCTTCTTTTATATATATACAAGGAAACTATGACTGACTGATCATCAAACCCACAGCGCAAACTATTGTTGGATAAATTGGCCACACAGTTATAGCATTTGGCATACCGATAGTTAGAATGATGTTGGCCTCTGCTAAAAACAGTTTTTTTCAAAATGAAACACCTATTGGTGTAAAATATGTATTAAAAATTTGTATGGACCTACGTTATTTTTGAAGCAAGAAACATTAAACTTTGAATGTATTTAGGTAAATTATTAGAAAATTTTATTAACTAAATAAATAAATACATATGTATATTTATTTATTTATATACATACAACGTGTAACAGGAATAACGCACACCTTGAAAGGAGAGACAAAAATAAAATTCATCCTAAATGTCGCAAATTTATTGTTAGTAACATTGAATCATACTACATGTTACAAATAATTTCAGTATTCTAATTTAAACCATCATTTAGGTATATGATATATAAAATCATGTAACTTAATATGAATCACATTAAAATTTTACACATTATCCGGCCCTGTTTACGCCTTTATGTCGAAGTGGTCCGCGAAGCCATGCGAAAAATAACATTATAGATATAACAAACAACCCTTTAATCATATACTCTATATTGGTCTAGAGTTGGTGGTCCATGGCTAGATAGATATTTGCAAAATGGTCCTTCGTCACAAAAAAGTTAAGAACCACTGATCTAATTAATATATTAAATCTCATGGCTCAGTCACAGTTTAACAATCATACAGTTTAGAAACGCGTTTGATGTCGGACGATGCCGCCAGCAGCGTGGGAACTTACGCTGTCACTCGCAAATGTGTAAGGGTTGTCAAAAAAGAAAAATAATTAAAAAGCGATTATAATGTAATTTATTTACAAGAAGTACCCATATACATAACTACATTTACATATGTTAGGTATGTTAGGTAGCTATGTCAGGTCAGGTAGGTGATCGGTGCTCGTAGGTGAATTAAAGTACTGACATCGAATACCTACCTAAGTTCGCCATATTTTAAAGGTATAAAAATGTCTACAAAGTAAAAAAAATGCATTAAACTTTTTTGTCGTCTCTTACGACATCCACGGGAAGATACCTAGATAGCGGCGATAGATGTATTATAGAGTTTATTCATAGTGCAGAATTAACTATAAACTATATTTTAAATTACACTTAGTTTAGTGTAATTTAAAATATAGTTTTTAGTCGTTGTTTTCGAGATCCACGGGAAGATAGGTAGCGGCGACACATTTATTCTAGAGTTTATTCAAATATAGTTGAGAATTAACTAGGAAGTATTTATTATTAGTGCATAGATGCAGATTATAACTTATTAAATCTTGAAGTTATGCTTTAACCTTTTTACTAGTATAATATCACTATACGACGGATATAAATAGTGTATACAAAATAAATAATAGAACTAGACGATACCAATTTGGTTAAGTAATAATAAGAAATTATAGGAATAAATATACCTCGCGTCGCAGGGAAATCTATGGAATCTTAATTCCTTGTTGTATTTTGCGGTCGAGAAACATCCGTATACAGAACAAGTGTGCACCATTATAAATAATGTAATAAACAATTCACATAAAAAACCAATGCAAATTTCGCTCGCGCATCACACAGTCACAGTCGTTTCCTTCAACCCTCAGCGTTCGAGTAAACAAACTCGGCGAGTTTGTAGGCCACGGACCGCGCCGCCCGCTTCCCCGTGAGTTCCCCACCGTTGCTCTGCGCAAACACGTTCGTTTCGTACTGTATGATTGTTAAACTGTGGCTCAGTGATTTTTAACGAGCTCCCGCGAAAAGGCTTGACCAATTTTTATGACTTTTTTTTGTGTATATTTGGTAGGTTTGGGAATATATTGAAGGCAATTTTTTATACGCCTACCTAGGGAATAAGGGTGGTGGTGAACAGTCTTCTAGACCGTCTAAACGACAAAGGCTTTTTCACCGTAGGCTACGCCGACGACATAACCATTATAATAAATGGCACTCACGAAAACACACTGTGCAACCTCATGCGCCAAGCCTTGAAAATAGTAGAGGACTGGTGCAAGGAGCACAAACTAACAGTCAACCCCACAAAAACAGAGCTAATCCTCTTCACCAAAAAGAGGAAACTAGCAAATCTACAATTACCAAAATTCTACGGATCCACCCTAAGCCTAACATCGGAGACCAAATACCTGGGCATCTATTTGGACAAACAACTGAACTGGGCTAAACACACTGACTACATCACCACAAAAGCTAGTATATCACTGTGGCAATGCAAGCGACTGCTTGGAAAAAACTAGGGCATTAGTCCCAAAGCCACTTACTGGCTATACACTACGGTTATTCGACCAATTATAACATATGGCTCCCTAGTCTGGTGGCCCAGGACAGACCAGGCAAACGGCCAAAGAGCACTAGAAAAACTACAGCGAAATGCCTGCGTGGCTATCACTAGTAGTATGAGAACCGCACCCACAGCCGCATTGCAAGCTATGTTGGGGCTGCCACCTTTGCACCTAGTTGTTAAAGAGGAGGCAGCACTAGCAGCGTTCAGACTCCACAATGCTGGCACACTGGGAAAGGACCCCAGAATCAAACACATATGCATAAAAGAACAAGCGACCAAACATCACCCGATGATGACATCACCCAATGATAGGATTCTGAAGAGATTCAATTTCCAGAAGCACTATAATATACAGGCCCAAAAGAGCACAGAATATACACTGATGGCTCCAAGACCAACTCAGGAACCGGGGCAGGCGTATACTCAAATGAGCTTAACATCAAGATATCCAAACCGCTAGGTAGTTTCAACACCGTATTCCAAGCGGTATGCGTAGGTATTATCCTGGCGGCCCTCGCCATAGAATCTAAAGGAATTATGGATTCTCACATCCGCATAGTCTCTGATAGTGCTTCGGTACTCAAATCCCTAAACAAAACCTATGTCACTTCTGAACTTGTATTGGAATGTCACAATGTGTTAGAACGAATTGTGATTTCCAACCGGAACACAGTGACACTACAATGGATAAAAGGACACAGCGGATCACTGGGCAATGACGCGGCCGACGAGCTGGCTAGGAGGGGATTCGACATAACGGCTTTCGGACCCGACCCCATCGTACCAATTCCCTTCAGCCAGATTCGCGGATGGCTGCAAGAGCTCACCCGCACACAAGCACAAGACCACTGGTTCTCGACTCCAGGGTGCAGACAGTCAAAGGAAGCCATGCCAATCCTAAATAACAAACTTACCAGACGCATATTGCGTCTGGACAGGAACAGTCTGCGGCTGGTGACGGGAACCATCACTGGACACAGATAGCCCCCTATGCAGAGCATGCTTAGGGGCCGAGGAAACGGTGTCACATGTGCTCCTTGAGTGCACAGGTGTCACCGAAATACGGAAAAACACCCTTGGATCTCCCAATTCTGTTACAGAATCTCTGGACAGACTCGGAGATCTCATACGCTTCTGGAGGGAGGTGGGCTGGCTGGAGTGACGGATCACGTACAATGGTCCACCTTAAGGATTAAGTGCGGAAACCGACCCCGATAACATAGAATAGAACATAGAAGGGTGGCCCTCTACAGAATGTTTTTTTTTTATTATAAGGACGAAATGTAGTTCACGGGCACAGCTAGTCTAATATATAGAAATCTCGTGTTACAAGTATCGTAACACGAGATCTAATATATAGAATTCTCGTGTTCCTTAGTATACTTATATACTTAGAGAAAAATGTATAAAAATCATGACAAGCCGTTTCGGAGGAGTTCGATAACAAACAATGTAACACGAGATTTCTATACTTATATTCGTAGGTCTGAGAATAGGTCGTAGGCTAATTTTTATACCCCTAGGTGATAAGGGTGTCTCTCTCCAGATTTCTTTGAAAATTATTACGGTAAGACGTAGTTCGCGGGCACAGCTAGTATAGATACTTACATATTTTGCAAAAGTCATTTCATTTTATAAGTGACATATCTTTCCGAGAGACTACCCTTCGAGAAAATTGCCAATTCACAAATAAACAGCTAATTAATAAACGCAACATTAATCTGATTTAATTGCCACACGTCTTCCTTGATAAATTTATAGCTAAAATGTAGATAAATAAGAGCGCTTTGATTAGAATTGCTTAAAGTTAAGAAAGACTATTTCAAGGTTGACTAGCTAAAAAGGTATCCAAAAGATATTCTGCGGTATCTGTTCCAAAAGCTAAAAAAAACATTATCGAACACTGAACATAGTCAATTTTGGTATTGCCCATATATGAGTTGATATGTACGAGATAATTATCTAATTACTCACCGAGATTATGGTATTGTAACGATTGCGATGTTGATCAAGTCTATCTTGTACGGTCCATCTCAATTGGATGGTTGTAACAAAATTGCTAATTACCCAGCTCTAGAATTCTTGAGGCAGATCTAGCTTTTTCCATTAAACAAGTTGGTTAACAGGTATTTAGTTCGCTACGTCAGTTACGTGGTAAGCAGCTATTGAATCTCCCTTTTACCCTATGAGCCTCACCCAACATTATGCTAGAATACTGCGCCCCCCTAGAGGCCGAAATGGGGAGTCAAAAAATTAAGCAAACGATAAAAATATTGGCGTGTTTAGTTTAATTCCAAAGATGGTTGCAGCGTGTCGCTGACATCCCATAGGTGACACTAGTGGTAGTCGCAGTGTGGACCCTACCACGCGCGCCCATAAGGGCAGGGAGAACACCGGGGGGTTTAGTGGGTAGGCCCGGCTCTCTGCCGGGAGAGCCCCACACACGCTTGTCGTCTGGCCAACGGCGAGTACGGTGCGGTCATGCTATCCCCTCGAAAAAAAAAAAAGAAAAAAAAAGGTGACACCGTCCGCGTCGCGCGAGTTTATATGAACAGTTTTAAATATTCCTTATACAGTTTAATTCCGGAGCCGCTCGCTGCGCCCCCCCTTGGTTCACTCTACGCCCCCCCAAGTTGGGCGCGCCTCACTGGTTGGGTAACCCTGGTCTAATAGAGAAGAAACGCATTTATACTACCAGGTTTTCATATCGAAGTAGGGTGCCATGATGCGAGCAGAAAATACTTGCAAGTACGAAATATTGTGAATAAATAACGCTTTGAACTTTCAAAGTATTTTTGCATTTACGCGATTTTGCTCCTTATTCATCATAGGAGCTGTACTACGTTTGCTGTTCCTGGAATACAGGTCAAATTCCTATGCAAGTATTTTAACGCGGGACGCGTATAGTATACGCATACACGGGAATCTGATACTAAAAAAATCTTGCAAGTATTTTGAAACCTGGTTTTCGACCCTGGTTTCTTTTACGCACTAGTACTTGGAAGCCCCGGTCAGACTCAGCAGACATCAAACATAATGTGGGAATCGCAAAAAATTGCATTTTGTTCATTGAATATACCACATTTATTATTCTTGATCGGCCGAGTACGTAAACATATCAGTTTTAACATCATCTTCTATACTCGCAAGTGGAACTGGTTGTCGGTTTATTTGAGCACAAATTCAATATTCATCATATTGATTAATGATTCACAAATTATGTCGTCGTTTTCGTCATGCAGATTCTACCTACTAACAAATCTTGACTGGGCCTGATGATTATCACAAGTCATGTACGAAAATTAATGTTTATATTAAAAATATGACATTGAATGACGAGGTTTTGTATTCGAAGCATAAACCCGATTTCGAGATTATCTCTCGCGAGATTTGCAGGGGCTAATTCTCACGGATTAGAGGAAAAAAGTTCGATTTCTTTTCTCGAGCGGTAGTGCCAGCTCAGTCAATCAGAACACTTGGGGGCTTATTCTCGCGGATTCGAAAACAGTTCGAATTAATTTTTTTTTCTTGAGCAGTAGTCACCGCTTACCTATACTGGAAATGTCGCATTTTAAGTAAGAATACACTTAAGATGACGAGTTGGTAAACAGTTCCAGTTTCGTTGAATCACAATGTTACGCTATTTTTCTTTATTTTTGACAGCTTAATTATCTAATTTAGACACAATTTAGTTTATATTTTAAAAGCAACGTGCATGAGGTCCAAGGTTGAGAGCAACGTCAAAGCAAGAAAGAGCCTGCTTGAGATATTCAATCCCGTCGCAGCCGGTCAGAGAAATATCAAAACTCTTACAATCTCTTAATAAAATTCCATCCGACACAAGTTAATAATATATGTATATAGACGTATTTTATTATGTTTGATGTGATGTCCCGTACGTCGCGGCCATGGCGGTGATATTATGTACTATGTTAAATATGCGTATCACTTGCATCGCCACAGGCCCACAGCACAATAGCACAGGCCCTGCCTGAAAACCAGCGATAGTGCGGCTCCGCTGCCAATAGTATTAGCAGCTGAGGCAGGGAACTTTTTGACCTCGCACAGCCTCTCATTTTTTATGATTATTTTGCATTCTTGTACCTAATTGTTCTGTATATATTGTTATTCCATCCTTTTTAAAAAATGTTTCTTTCTTTCTTTATTTATTTTATGTATCAAAAATATTCAAGACTTTCATGCCTTACACATGAAAGGCTTGAATATTTTTTGAAACTTTAAATACATATACAATAAACGATGCAATAAATATTATGGGACAAATTTGGCGCGACGACAGTTCTAGAGGGTCGTGATTTTTGGCGATTGTCTACGGTTAAGAAGTAAGTTTTAGTTGGTTCGAAGGTACCCAACTATTTGAAATTTGAAATGTACGAGTTAATGAGAACTCTTCTTTAACGAATTCTTTTATAGCTGCCAGCATACTTTTAAGAAAGAAGACTCACTGGCTGAAAGTCGTGATAAAGGATTGAATATTTTATGCGCTTCGTGAGTTTCGCCGCACAGACACTGACCCGCTGAAGATGAAGTCATCGTGATTTCAGACAGCACGCCGCCACGACAATTCAAGTACTAAATACTTGGTCGACTTGTCAATTCGCCTGGGAACAGCAATGATGATTGCAACAGCTACTAACGACTCTAAGGACGAACGAAAAAACGTGATCATTACAACCACTTGCCAGCTTAACAATAAAATTCTTATGTTAATGTCGGCACATTACCCAACTCACAAGTTTGAACTAAACAAACAGTTATTAAAACCACTTTGACTTTTTACGCGTTGAACTTTATGTAATGTTATTATTTCATCCATTTATCGGTTGGCCATTGCGCAATACCTGACCGGATTAAGTAATAATAATAATCATAATAAAAACACTGCGTACCTGTGCTGAAGTTAAGTGGAACGATTCAAGTTGTGGCGGTGAAACAAAACAAGTAGATTTACTTTGTTTTGTACGGCAGAACGTGCGTTTAGCTACTGTTGAATTATTTTCATTTTCATGTAGCACAAATTAAGCTTATTGCTGAGATAATTGCATTCAAAAATGCTTATATGAAAAATAAATTATTAAAAATTATTTGTATAGCACACTGGTGTTACTCATTTCTCAAATCATGAATAAAGAGTTGAATTACTTCAGTGTGGGTACAAATTACCAAGTAAATAACATGTGATTTAATTTATAGGCACCGTGAGTCGATAATCACATCGATGAGATACTACGGAAACGACATTTTCACAAATAACCACTTATTGCAGTCTTCAAAAAAACGCCACAAGTAAATCGTTAGCTAATTCAATCAAGCACGGACGTAATTTACTTAATGCGTTAAAGTTCTATTTTTATGCATCACCAAATACCTACACTCGTTAAACTAGTTAACAAAATAATCGATTTTTGTATTTGATCACTTCCAACACTAAATCCTAATGATCACATTTGCATTCCGAACCCCCACTGCTAATGTATATTTTAACAGCACTAGATAACAGAACTTAAATGGTCTGTTTCCTAAAAGTGTCTGCATAATTATTAAAAACTTAATTCTGTATTCAAAGGCATTGCACAGTAAAGGTATTGCCTACTGATTTGAAATATTTGATTTTGATATGCCAGTTAAAGCACCATTAAAAATGTACCTACTTGTATATATTTGCTCATTAATAGCGTAGAAACACAAACTTATTTAGGTTTAGGTGAATTGCTTTCATGATATGCGTAACATGACTAAAACAGACTAAACGGGCAAAAACTGCAAATTTAAAAATCAAGTTTTACCTACAGGGTCACTTGACTGAGCAAAAACGTATAACAGCTGGAATCGTGCTGATTTATGTACGTAAATCGAATTAAATTGATTTATTGCAATATATTTATAAAAAAATATGTGCCTATTATATTTAAAAATCTCACCTCTAACTCTTCAAAGTTAAAGATCTTTCCATCATCAGCTCGGCTTATGACTATCAAAAGCAAATTGCTTCGGAAAAAACACGAAACAAACTAATATCTATTGTCTGCCGAATAAATAATTTGACCTTGAGACACGATGGACGTGCCTATAAAATTTTAAGATTTTCCTCGAATTTCCTAGGATCCCAACATCAGATCCTGATTTTGGTGACATTGGAAGTACCTCAGGAGTATACTCTATCGAATACAAAAATTCAAAATCGAAAAATATATATATATTATTATTTACCGAATAAATATTTTGACCTTGAGACACGTTGGACGTGTCTATAAAATTTAAAGGTTTACCACGATTTTCCTAGGATCCCATCATCAGATCCTGATTTTGGTGACAATGAAATTACCTCAGAGTATACTCTATTGAATACAAAAATATTTTTAAAATTTTTTCCACAATTGGCGGAGGAATCGTGTACCTAATAACAAGTAAATTGAGAACCTCCTCCTTGTTTGAAGTCGGTTAACAATTGCGAATCAAAGAATACTATTGTAAAATAGAGCTCACGATAGAACATATAAATAAAACAATCTTATACATATTATTTTCCATAATTAGCTAGATCTTGAGCGATTGCTCTACCAATCACTAATGAGGTGTGCTATATTATCAAATAAAAATTAATTGAATTTCATGATTTTATATCATTGACTTAAAAACATAACTTCGTGTATACTATCATACGATTATTGAATACTAGACAAGCTATCTGACTCACTTTTATTTTACCTATCATGTTTTTATTTCATTCCTTCTTCACTCAAAAAACAATTTTATTAGTTTTGTCCGCACCTTTAATGTTGTTTCGCTAAGTCATACACCTTATTTTCAGATAACTCGGGACATTGATGGTTACTTCTTAATACCTGTTAGAAATGGGTGATACGAGTAGATGGGTGTAAGAAAATTTTTAGACAAGTTTTAATATTTGGAGCAAAAATATTTGTTATACATATAATTATTATAAAAATTCAAATGTAAAAACTGCCGTTGAATGTAAGTAACCGTCATTTAAGCCGATTTTTAAATTCAGAACACTAGAATGCATTAAACGTATTACCTTTTAGTAATTAGCAAATAGCCGTTGCGAAATAAACGAGTTCGCCCTACCATATTGGTTGTTATGGTCAGCTTAAGAATATAGATCGAGTAATAATATTGCAATGCAACTTTTTGTTTACAGTAATATATGTTACACCTTCACAATGGAATCAATATCTGTACATAGATTTACATATTGGTATGTTATGTTATGTTATACGGTAGAGCAGGCCAATTATGGATCTTTCATCGTATGACATGGTATAAATTTGAGAAAAAGAAGTCATGAAATGCTGCATTTCGTATTACCGATCTTCAATGATTTCAGTGATGTCTGTACATTTTAAAAAGGGTAGGAAATAAGAATCAATTTTGGCATACTTTAGTTATGTTTCCAATTATTCCTAATATCATGCTAAAACATAAAAAAATCGCCAGAACATTTTCATCCCTCCTTTGTTAACAGAACGCTATAAATATTTATGAAAAATAGTTTCATTTTATTATTTTATAAGTCTTGAAATTTATACACAATAAAGGACATAAGTATGTCTAGAAAACATATTCTTTAATGCCGGAAATAAATTGTATTGTACTAAGACTGGTATACTTTCCCTATTTTCATAGTGTGATGTCGTATGGCATTTTGCTGTGAGGTAATGCTGCCGACATTCAGACTGTTTTTATGCTGCAATAAAGGGCTATTCGTGCTTTTATAATCTTAAAATAATAGACTCTTTGAGAGAAAAATTTAAAGAAATCGATGTATTGACAGTTGCGTCACAATATATTTACGAGAATGTAATATATGTCCATAAAAACATTCACTTATTTTGTAAAAACAGTTATATTCATTCAGTGAATACTAGACAAAAATAATAATTCTTTCAAAGGCCTTTGTGTCAAATAATATTAAAGTACTTAGCTTGAATAAATTTAAAGTTACAATCAAGGGTGTACTTATGAAAAAAGCATATTATAAAGTATCTGATTATATGACAGATAAAAATACTTGGAATTTATTACTTTGTGATAATTATTGGAAAAATGTCATTCACTTTAGTAACTGTCCCATTAACTCCGACAGGCATTTCTAAATAATGTTTATGAAATAGAAACGTTTGCGAAATATAATATATTTTGTAGTGTTGGCAATTTAAAAAAGGAGACAAAAAAATACAAGACCTTCCAAGTTTCTTGCCTGTTCTTCTCGAGAAGGCTCTCCCAACTTTAGAACAGCAGGCCTAGCACGGGACGTGGAAAACATCTCTCTCCACTACTTATGTCTTCTTGACAAGAGACAAAATGAGTTTCTCCCCTACATCTAGCATGGCGGCACAGGACAAAATTTATATGTCTCTCAATGACATTGGAAGTGGATAATTTCTCCATTTGCTTAGCACGGCGTTATTATAATAGAGAAATTTTATCTCTTTTTGACGTTTTCAGTAGAGATATTACTCTTCGAGATATTGAGGTGCAGACAAGAGGTTTTTTCATCAAGATTTTTTCGTCTATAGTCTACCAACAATTTGATTTAAGCTGCTGTGCTCCGAACCCTGAAAATTATTCAATTAAATTTCAAAATCATCCTATTAGTATTTAGACTACCTACTTGATAATAATTACAGAATTATACTTACAGTTTCTTTTTTGTAGGTTCCATTTTTCTAGTAAGCATTAAAACTTAGTTCAAAAATAAACAACTTTCAATTCGTCTATATCAATTATCTATATGGTCTATATGTAGGTACCGAAAATAAGTGAAGTGACAGTAAATACAGACTATGAAATTGTTATACTTAATTATTATATCCACAATTTAAAAACACACAAGGGCGCATGTGACATGAATGTGTTGTCAAGTTCTTTCAATTTGTTCAGGTTATACTCTATAAAGCCATAAACAATACTTTTCCGTGTATTGGTAGCATTGCCGGGAGAAACCATTTCTCCGGAGTTAAGCGAGTCTTTCCCCGGTGCCGTGTTAGCTAATAGGAGAGAGATGAGGAAAGAGACAAAGATTTGTCCGGCCCCTGGGGAGATTTTGTCTTCGTGCCGTGCTAGGCCCGCAGGGGCCCTACCATGATCGCTTATAGCAAGGTTAAAACAATAATGAAATAGAGACACCGCTCTTGCTGTATAAAGCGCCATCTCGCTCTCAGCGCGGTTTTAATATTGTTTTGGGCGATCATGGTTAGGGGGCTGGTCGCACGCTTAATCAAACAAAGAAATAACACAAAATTGCTGATTTTTGGGAATCACCGTTCAAAGTTTTTCATTTCATCCGCGTCAACTTTAGTATTGTATAAATATGAATTGGTTTAATTTTGATAAAACAAAATGTATTTAGAATAAAGTTTGATATATAGGCAATGTTATCACATAACGAAAAATAACTTTGCCGGGATAAATCATTAAGTAATCATGAAAGAAAAAAAAGTTCTGACTTATTTCACTTTATCATTAAATTTTAGCTTAATGATTCAAATAACAACTGACGTAAATACAAAAAATCCAGTTTATCAATAACAAAATAAAAAAAACATGACATTGATCACTCTTATTTCAGTTTATTACTATTAACTTTGATAGTTTCTCACAAGAAGTTCTCTAATAATTATTGCGTTTGTTTAATGAGGTAATGCTGAAAATATTATATTGCCTTAGAAATAAAACGCCTTTTCATGTTTATTATTTATATTAATCAAATAAAAACTTTCCACATAATTAGGCTTTGATAACACAAATTAAATACATACTGTACATACATACTGTAGCGCTGGGGAAACACAGCAGCAGGAAGTTCATTCGGAAGCCGGACCGTACGTGGTAAAAGTTAGCGCTGAAAGCGAACCGTGCTAAATGATTCTGATTCCAGGTAGTAAGGATGTAGTGTACTGCGGTGCCGAGTGGTACGGTGATAAAAAGGTGACGTTGGTACCAAGTCGAACAGTTACTCGGAGCACTCGCCGTTGAAAATTCGATAGAAGACACAGAGAAGTCCCTCCGTGACTCCAGCGACTCTAAGAGTCCAGCAGACCAGAATCACCGATGATTCGAGGCGCCCATCTTAGCAGGGAGTCAAAAATGGTTCAAGTTGGTATTTTGGGGCTCCTGCCTGCCACATGCGGATGAACTTGAGCTTTGTAAAGCACAAGACGAAGATGTGGAGTAAAGTACTGCTTTGCTCTGTTCAGGACACCGAGCTTTTTGCTAGCTAGTATAGCCTTGCTTTCCAAGTGACTCCCGAACTGGACTTTGCTCAAGACATCGACACCGAGGATTCCAATACTGTCAGAGATTTGAAAGGGTACTCCTTGGAACTGAAGCGCTATACAAAAGGGAACTTTCTTGGCAGTGAAAGCCCAAACTTGTGTCTTTGTGTGGTTGAACTGAACTGAATTCAATTCTCCCTATTCTGAGGCCCGCGCTAAAAAAATCTCAACTTCGGACACAACTTCTAATCGTCTCTTTAATACAGAGCTCCTGGAGACCTTCCGATAGCTGGTATATCGCGCATCACCCGTGCTGTCATCCGCATAGCAATGAATGTTCTCTATAGACAAGTCTGATATGCAGAATGAACAACGCTGTGGAGAGCACCGAGCCTTGTGGGACGCCAGCATTAATGGTTTTGGTCTCGGAGGATGAGACACCGACGACGATTTTATACTCCGACTATCAAGAAAGCTGGCAATCCATCTGCAACGTCCCCCGGGGATTCCATAGGAAGGTAACTTCGCTAGAAGAGCTCTATGCCAGACCCTGTCAAATGCCTTAGCGATATTAAGACTGACAGCTAGAACTTCTCCATTGTTTTCTAAGGCCTCCGCCCAGCGGTGTGTCAAATATACCAGAAGATCACCAGCCGAGCTACCATGACGGAAACCGGTACTGGTGGTGACTAAATAGCCGGCTGTCCTCTAGGTATTTTAATTGATTGAACTTGGTAAATCAATGAGCACGAAGAAAATTTATTGACAAATTTATCTATAGCACGTAGAAAAGATCACAAAATAAAAGAATATAAAACAATAACATCATTTTACTCGAAAGATTCTCTGAGGTATTTTTAAACATTTATTTAGGTAAAAAACTACTTATCTAATATAAATTATACTGACCAAATGATGCTTAATTGTGCTCTTTTCAAACGTACACACTTTGAATATTAATTCCTGGCATAGCATAAACACTTCCAATAAAAACTCGAAGACAATATCCTCTTTGGCAATAGACCGGAAAATTCAATCGCAGGCACTTATATCGTAATATTATTATCGAGTCAAGACACACCTATGAAATTTAATGTCGATAAGTAGACTAGATAGCGATTAGAATTGCGAATTTAAACATTCAATTTGTTATTGCTAAAAATATACTGTCCACCAATAATTATTGGTCTGCATCGCATTCGCAACGTTACAGATCGATTACGCAGTATAGATAATAAAAAGTATGAGGTAGATGCAAAAAGATATTCTAGGGCGTTTTACACAGTAACTGAAGGGATTTTGATGTATTATTTTTTATATTAATCAATAATGTTATCTACACTATTATTATAAAGAGGAAAGATTGGAGGATGAAGAAAAGGAAAGTAGAGAGAATGGAGTATGTATGTTACGAATAAACTCAAAAACTACTGGACCGATTTTAAAAATTCTTTCACCACTAGAATGCTACATTATACCTGATAGGCTACAATATTACTTTTTCTACGGGAAAATATAAAATTCCCACGGGAAAACAAAACAACGCGGGCGCAGCTGCGTAAAGTAAAGCTATTATTTATATAAATTCATTAAGTTCTATATCAAATGATGCATTGTAAAAAAAAGCAATTGTAAAAAAAGCTATGCTACCTTTACTACAAATTAATGTCACTACTTCTTCAATATGTTTCTTACACGTAAACTCTCTGTGGTAATATCCTAAAATCCGCCTTTTCCACATAAGAATAAATTGTATCATGTACCAGAAAATATTCAAATAAATAAGTAGCTCTCTTAGCGCTCAGAAAATATAGAGTTAAGAGAAACTGGAACTCTAGATTTGAGCAAGGTACAATTAAATGTTAACTCATTTACATTGCCACACATCGCAGCTAACTATTAATTCAGACTTCGGCTGCCATGTGGATTGGCCTTAACGGCATTATGGCAAATTCTAGTACGCGCCCCGCTGAGGCAATAGCCGCAGCCGGCGAGATCGACTGTTACGCAGTTGACAGCTTGTCAGTCTAGTCAGTATTATATTATCTGTGCTCTATAAACCTTGCAGATATCTATTCAAACTGTTTCCATAGGTCTAAAAAGACTCTTGAACTCAACACTTCGATCAAAATGTTTTGGGCGAGCGTTAATCTTAATAATATACCGACTATTGACTGAATGTTATTAATATTAGCTCTATAAACATCTTCGACTTTGCACATGTAACCCAGTTCTGTCTGTCTAAACGATTGAAAAACAAGTACTCGAAATTATATTATTTTGCGTTAACCGTTAATGAGATGACAATGACATGGAAACTTAATCAGTGACCTATTGCCTTTCACACGGCCGCAGCAAGTTCGTTTGCCCAATGCGATTGTTATGCGATAGCGATCGAGTTGTCTTTTGCGATCTTTTATAAGTAGTAAGAGATAATTAGACATGGATTTAGATAAAAAGCATTTTCTTAATAATACAAGCGGTTTTACTTTTATGTCGACTGTTGCGATAACAAGGTTTTTAACTGGTTGTTATATCTGTTAATTTCGATTATAATGCTCTGCTGTGGAATCGGCACTGGCTTGGAGGTCCGGGGTTCGATCCTGGTATATACCAATGTGTTTTTCGTTTTTCGAAATTCATATGTACATTTCATATCCTACGACGCTCCTACGGTGAAGGAAGACGTCGTAATTGCAGATGCATGGAGATGAATGCAGGTTGCCGCCTGCATACATCTGCTAAGAAATTCAAAGGTGTATATGATGTCGACCAATCCGCACTGGGCCAGCGTGGTGATGATGATTTAACTCAACACATTACCTTATCGTTAAGTGTTAACTGTAACATTACATACCTGTAAACAAAGAGAATGCAATTAGCAATGGATGTTACATACCTATTAATACAACTAAGTTGGCAAACAAGCAGGCTCCCCTGCTGATAGTAAGTGGCTCAGTCGCCTGCCCCCGTAGCATGAACACCGAAGCACGATACGATAAACCGATATCATAATTATTACAATTAGAAATATTTCTAATTGTAATAATTATGATTATTTCCTTCTAACTTTAGTTTGTTTTCAAAATTTCCTTATTATTAATATACACATAATGAATACTTACATAAATATGTCACACTATCATCTGTAAATAATACTGACATAAATATGAAATAATTACACTTTGTAAGGCTCAATTCACCGATCAAAGCATACAAAACTGGAAGTAACAACCAAATACTTTTTAGTTAAAAATCTATTTGATAGAAAATGTAGCTTTTATGCAAAACAAACATCACAGCAAAAACTTTAGTCAGTCGACCTGCAAAGCCAACTTAAGTCAGCTATTTGGCTGATCGGCTGCAAAAAGTCGACTAGTTAGTCAAGATTATCAATTTAATCTCCGAATTGTCCATTACTAAAGTGTGTTTTTATATTATTGGATTAAACAACATACCTATAACAATTAAATAAAACATCTTTTGAAGCAAAGACATTAACATATATGAAAAAGAAAAAAATACGTTTAGTGGATATTCCCTACTACTTAATCAAAATATGACGAAACTGCAAGTAGCAATAGCCCCACGGTCAATAAAAAAAGACCTCATTAAATAATACCATGCTTTTACGACACCCATAACAGTAACAAGTGTCGACATATACATCTATTTAGGTACATCTCGTACAGCAAATCTCACGCGTTTATTTTGCATGTCTATGGAGTATTTCCGATACGAAACTACATATTATGTGGATTGTTTAGAACAGAATCGAAAAAGCTTTAGCAATAGATGCGAAGGTCGCCCGTGCTACAAACGGCCGCTCTTCTTCCCAAACGTGGAAACTTGAATTCATAAAATGTGTGTGAATTTTGTATCGTTTTGTCGATTGTCTTATGGTCTGAATAGCTTTACAATTTGCATCCGCGCATACCGCTCTGTATTCTCAAATACTTATAAATATAGACAGTATTTATTAAGCTATTTATTGCTTTAAGAAATAACTTTGTGAGTTAGTTATTCACCAACCATTTAGAATGTTTTTTAATAAGCTCGAATTGTTGTATGATGTGATTACAAGAGTTCATTTTCCGTATGCTACTTGACTAGCGATAATTTCTATATAATATTTATTTTAAAACTATAAGCGATTTGAAGAAAACTTAGGTCAATCATCAATTTAAACAATATTTTTACATCACAATCTACAAAACGCATCAAGATTTTGAGATAATATTGGTGACCTTGTAAGGAGTATTTTGGTAGTTTATTATAAAAGTTTTTAACAATCACATTGTTATCGGATATTATCTTTGTGTTCGAGGTCGAGCGGGATGAATGGCGCTTAGGTTTGGAACACACTGGTTGGATCAGAATTGTAGATTTTCGTCACTTGCAGCCGGTTGCACCAACACTTGATTTCCGTTTTACTTTACTTTTTACAAACTTACATCCCATTTCCTTACTGCACTATAAGTACCTAAGTTCCGAGAACAGGCGGACTGCGATCACAGTTCAGACCTGTGGTCTGGACCGCAGGACTGGAACTGTGATAGCAGTCCGCCTGTGACCACGGTCGGTGTAACCCGGCTGAAACGTCAGGCAATTTAAAAAGGTAATTTTATCGCGTTTGATTCCTGTATTTTATTCATGTTAATGAAAAAAGAAACCCATTTTTATCAATTTCCCCATATTCGAAATGAAAGTCAAAATGTTCAATACGAGTAAAATTCTGCAATATTGTTGAACCATCTATCTACTTTAATAAGTATTTTTATCCATATTAAAGGCTGTACCAGATCATCCAAATATACAAACTTTCACATTTGTAAACCTATTCATAGATGAATTTCGTTTATTCCTCGAATTATCGAAAAATGTTACTCTTAAAAAAATAGGCACTATAATCAATTTACAATATAAATGCATCAAAAGTAATTTCTAAATACTCCTAAGACTCGAACTATTATGTGAAAATAGATACCTACTTTTTGGCGCAAATTAGAAGTTAAATTATACAATTTGCCATTGTGATCACGTCCTTATAATGCAACTTTACTACTACCGAAATCGATAGTATGAAAACAATAGAATTACAGACTGTTAACGGACATTGAATTCATAGCTTAAAACCGTTCGTTGAAAGGAATTAGAGTCAATTATTTATTTGGCCAATAAATAGTATATATGTACGCGTGGAAACGGGCTAGATTAATAGTTTGACCTTTGGACCGCCTCTATGTCACTAGAAATAACGGCGGTTTCGTCATGATAGTGGTATTATCTAGGCACGCAGTAGCGTGTCAAGCCAAGTTCAAGCAAAGAGAACTGACGAGCAGCACCTTGTGTTATTTTACAAGAACAAATTGGAGCCACATTTGAACTGGTTACTTATACAATGTCAACAAGCAAAATATCAACAGTAAAAAATGTCAAAAACTTTTAATGAACAGTTAAATATTTCAGTGAATCACAATACCATTGGTATACAACATAAAAGGTTCAAAATATCAACAACTTAAATTATAGGTACATTTATGAAATAAGAAAAACGAGAAACACATTGGTCAATGGCAGAATCGAACCCCGGACCACCCGATTAGAAGGCTAGTGCCAATTCCACAGCGCCACCGACGTCTACCTAGTTTTATTGACACTTTGCCTTCAGAACTTGGCAGCCATTTAGATCTCAGTTGTTTTGTCGGTCAAGTCGACAACCACACCATATCATGATATTGAACTTAGTTGCCATTTTTAGATCCCATATAGATTCTAAACGTACAATTCTAACAATACTTTAAAGAAACATACGTTTTACATGAAATTAAAATAATATCGCGTGTAAACAAACCGAGCGGCTGTAGATAGTTATTTGAAGGACATGGCCGAGTCATAATACTAGTGTAAACTATGATGTGTTTTAGACTGTACATCGTATTCGCCCACATGAAAACAATAACATAAACCAACGACTATTTGTATAAGTCTTTATTATTGTCTTCAAACGTTTTCAAAACACAATAACAGGTATCTACTACGTATCTACTCGTATATACAATTATTATTACATTTATGTATTATTATACTATATTATTGTAACATATCGTTTTATATGAAAACGTGTTTATCTTTAATAGTGAATATTTATTTGACTTCATTTGGAAGTTTAATATAACATTGATCCATAGTACTTACGTTAGATCGAACTACTAAGACAGTGTAACGCGTGGCTGGGATAGCTAGTAAGCATATAGAAACCAACATTTCCGAAAAATATCTCTACTCTAACATAAAACACGATATCAACTATTTAAACAAGTTTTCTATCCTAGATCTAGAAATTCCTGATCACATTTTAAGTTCATATTTTAAATTTAAGAATACCAAAATTGTTAACCCTATATAAAGTTATGGCAAATAAAGTTATTTGTATTTGTATCGAAAATTCAACGCTAGTTTATCACGTCGAATCCGTTGTTACTCCACGAATTAAATTAAAATTAATTAAAATTTAGAACATATGCATTGTAAATAACAAATAATTGTTTCATCTGAGCAAATTAATAAGATCTAGTACCACTAGGTCATGTCCTCTTTGGGTCATACCATTACTAGGTCACTAGTTTATTGTTTAATCTCTTTGACTTACTTCTGGCAAACATAAATTATTCACATCGATTGTAGGTATTTATCCATGCTGGCGGATGTTGGCAAGAACTTATTAGTACATAATCTAAAGTTGCATTATAAGCTTGTGAATGTTGTCTGAATAAATGGCTGTAACCTTGCCAAGGACAGTATTCAAATAGCTTAGTTGACAACTGTCCGCTTAAGCCGCGCTTACGCGCGGTTGACCTGCTATTTAATTAACTCTACACATCAAATTAAATATATTTAATCTAAAAGATATAAAAAATCTATTCATCGCCCAAAAGAGATGTATTAGAGCAATATGTGGTATACCATCTGATACATCATGTAAAGAGTATTTCAGATCATTGGGGATATTAACAGTACCATCCATTTACGTATTAGAGATTTGTACATTTGTTTAATTAAACTTTAACATTTTCACTGAAGCGAAGGACAGACAACAGACTTGTTTAGGAGGTGACTCCTAGAACCGTCTATGTTTTTTTAAAAAAATGCCATTCCATGTCCATAAAAATTTACAATAAGGTTCCTAATATGATGAAAGAGTTGTCATTTTTTCGATTTAAGCGGGTGCTATGGAGATGGTTGCTACATGAGACATTCTATGATATTGACCAATACTTAAATTATAAGGACATTAATGTTATTTCAAGGTTTCTGTAATAATTAATATTTTATTTAATGGTTGAAATTATCAAGTAAGACATTTTTATATGAAAATTTTATATGTGTATGCTGACTGAAGCTAAATGTGAGAGCTTTTACAACATTAACTATATAATAACCAACATCGATATGTAATACCACATTAAATGACAAATAAATTATTGTATTATTATTAAACTAAATATTAAATGTCCCTATAAACTACTTTTTGCGTCGACCGAATTATTTTGAAAATAATATTTGCATTGTATTTAGGGTCAAAAGATAAAAATACAATTCAATAAAAAAATTACTACTTATCAATCGCTTCAACTCCTCAATAATATGCGCAAAACTGCAATAATGGTGCTAAATATATCGATGTCAAACTGCCTTAATATCGAGAATGTAGAAGCTTTTGACTGCATGCAAAAGATATGAATTTTAACAGAAATTAGAAGATGCAGATGGCACTAGTATAGCAGGGTTAAATCTAGTGGATTTAGTTGAAGCTCTAAGAGAAATTGTGAGAGTATATCAGATCAGAACTATCAACTACTCCAGAAGTAATCGGATAAACCACCACATTAGACATTGCTCGGTGCATTTTCAATGGCAGTAGCAAATGAGACTTTTTACAAAAGGAAAGGTACTATCGTCGTGACCACCGAGACACGATATGATAAAAAGATATATCGATATGAATTGTCGAATATGTTGGATATAAACGGTTCCTTGAATTTTTATAGAAATTAATATGTTAACAATACCAAAAGCAATAATACCAACTAGATAGCTGAAAAATACAACGTGGTTTGACAGTTCATATGGATATCGTTTAATCATATCGTGTTGTGGTGGTTATACCACGGGGGTTGGAGAAAAGCCAATAGAACAATGATAGTTTTTTAACTTTTATTTTTTAAACATTTTGTTTCCTGCAAACCTCATGACGGTTACAAACATAACAAATGGTATTAGCAAGTTGGGTCGATCGCCTTTACAGGCTTTTATAAAACGATGAAGAGGGCTATGATAAGAAGTCTATGAAGGAACACATCCTTCTTTATTTTATAGGAACTCTAAGAGAACGGGGCTGTTAATATACACTAACAGCAGCAAAGCAGCGTCGCTACACTCGCCACAACGTAGAACACGGCGCAGTGCCAACAGAATCCTAAGAGCCATTGCTCAAAAAATATGAGGTATCTTATAAAAGCTCCGTGCCGCTAGAAATCTGTATGTTTTATTATCTTGTGTGTAATTTGTATGGATCTTGTTGTCCAAAATGAAATTATTATTATGGGATAATCAATTTTTGCCTATTACAACTTGGGCTTTACTTGGCCTTACTACGGATTACCCAAGCACGGTCACACAATGAACGCCTAATTAGTTTGGCGGGCTGCATTCAATCATATGTCAGGCTCTCGTAGCCAATCGTTAAGTTTAGCTCATCTGATGTTTCATGGTCGCTGTTTTGTAATCATCCAAAGCTCAAGAGATTATTGTTAGACTTTTACCCTATTTCCTCCGTGGGGATTCATTCATAATATGTGATGCAACATTTATATACATACCCATCGATAATGAAGTTTCTTTCGTATTAAATTTCTACTTAATGTAATACTTTTTCCTATGAATGAACATAGAAGATTGAGTAGTGGAACATGTTTAGATAACTTTACCTTATGATGTTCTTTTTTCCGAAAGCCTGTAAAAAAGCGTCGATGGCGTAGTGCGTAAGACTGTCGCCTTACAATCGGGAGGTAGCGGTTCGAACCCCGCCACGCACCAATGTGTTTTCAAATTTTGAATTCATATGGACGTTTATTCGACGCTTTTACGGTGAAGTAAAACATCGTGAGGAAACCTGCACAAGCCTGTGAAGAAAGAATTTCTTTACACAAGCGAGTACCTATTAGCTTTGATAGCTCTTGTCGCTCAGTGACGAACTAGTGGAGCAAGTCCACGCCGGCACAGTCAGCAATCAACTATTTATATAAGCGTCTCTTTTATTTACACGGAATGTATATCTATTGTACGTTTCTTGAGCGAAAAAATAACCGATAGTTAGTCCTTTCCTCGGTCCGTCGGTGGAATAAACGGCGAAGAATAAAAAATACTGTAAGAAAAAATAGAAACGATTTGGCTATACAGGTGAAATAAAAATTCAACTGAATGGGCTGCTTTTTTAAATCATGATTATACATACGTATTATAGAAGAATTAAGAAAAATCAATAATTTAATTCAGAGCGCAAATATTCAACATATATATTTTGTAAACAAATCCAGAATGACGTGGCAAATTATTTCTAAATCAAATGTAATTTTCCAAAAGAACCAATTAACAAATTAAAAGTTAATGATAAGTTTGTTACCGAGCCTGCAGATATTGCAAATGAAATTAATAATTATTTTATAAACGATACTGATAAGTAATAATAATAAATCTATTAAAAAACAATACTCTAAATTACATTAACAGTAATTTAAAATACATCTCTTTGGTTCCAACCACACTTACTAGATGTATACAATTTTTAAAACAATTACCTACGTCATTAAAAAAACACAGTTCTGGTTTCAATGCGCATGCACGTAAATCATAAAAAGCATTGGAAATTTAATAGCCGTTCCCTTATTTATCTCTGCTTTCATACTGGCGTTTTTCCAAACAAATTAAAAAAATTACAATCACATATTTTTGTACAACCTCCCAATATGGGTATCTGAAGGGGCTTGACGTGTATATTACAGCAAATTGAATGGGTATTGTATTATATTTTTCCACATTCTCGCGACAAGCTTTTATATTATCATCAAAAACTGTGTCATATATTAATTAAAGTTTATTTTCCCCCTAAAACAACGTAGCTTAGGGTAGGTTCGAGCTCCCCGGTGGAGACATTCATCAGCTGGGGTAATGTATTTGAAACTGTCTAAAATTATGACAAACAGTCTAAACTCGCCTTAAAATTCGAAAAGTTTGTCCATGTTTGCAGATATCCTGCTAACTTCAGTGGCTTCCATTCTGCCGGCGGAGAGACTACCATATTATCTCTCTTACGGTCAGCCCTTTTTAATCCCAATGCTCCTGCCTATCTTAGGAACCAGATTGAGTAAAATTCCTCTATAAACACCCGAGACCCGCGATTCTTTCATAACCTATCCCTATAATATCTCCCTCTACATTCCTCGCGTTATTCCAAATCTTTAAATAAAACATCTTTTTCACAGAGGCCATAAGGCGCGCGCCCACACAAAATTTGTTTCAATCGAAAGTGGTCAACTTATTTCTTGAATATAGCTAATAGCTATATTCAAGAAATAAGTTGACCACTTTGTTGATTCCCCTTATAGTATATTCATTGTGTTTCTTATGAATTGTTCAATAAATATAATTGTACTTATATACGTATATATGTTTACTTTATAATTTACTTTATAATTATGTTTGTATATGTCTATATCAACTACACGAATGTATTATGTTATGCACTTCCCGCTCTATTATATGTATACTTTCACACTTTACTTTGCTCTAAGGTTACCTGGCAGATATTGCCATTTAGTATTTTTTTGTTGTTGTTGTTCTTTGAACAATGAAGAATACTTTCATTCATTTTCATTTACGTTTTGTTTAAACCCATTACTAGCTTAACTTTGTATGGTATAATCGAAGTTTTCGAAGAAAAATAGTAAAGCGTAGAAGAATTTTTAATAACACTAGCTATGCCTGCGAACTACGTTACGCCATTAAAATCACTATTAAAAATTGGAGGTTGGTCGTAGAAGGGTGAAAATTTAGGGTTATTATAAGTATTTTAGTATTTTTTAGCAGCCGAAAAAAACTAGAATATCATGGAACCCTTAAAACCCTTATAGGTTTATCCTATGACCTATTCTCGGACCTACCAAATATACATGAAAAAAATTCATAAAAATCGATCAAGCCATTTCGGAGGAGTTCGATAACAAACACTGCGACACGAGATTTTTATACATATATTAGATAATATTAAGCAAATTATTAAATCAAATAATTTGTTTAATAGTATAGAGAATATTAAGCAATTTTAATAGCAGCAATAACATTATTTAGGTGCATTAATAACACAGATTTCAATTTTTCATGGCTATACAGATAATTATACCTATCTACTTTACTAGGCATTATTGTTTACCGCAATAGATTCCAATTCTTACAATTAAACTGTCTATGCCGCTGTAAATACAAGTATATTTTTATTGCAACAACATGGAAGTATTAATTGATATTCGTACATTCAATCGAGTCTATGCAAGGCGAAACGACACTGTTTCCGGCATGTTTGAAAATGTATATTTATGTTTTACGCCTAGTCATTGCAGCACTATTAAAATATTAATTTACTGCAGCGTTTCTTAACCTATGGTCCGCGAACCCGTGGGGTCCGCGTGTATATGTGTGGAGGTTCACAGTCTTAACTTTAGACCATCTAAGATTACAAGAAGAATCCGATTTGAGATTACTTACACCTTATAAGCGCTCCACATACAGAGGCAGCAAGCGGGGCGGTAGCGGAGCGCATTTTTGTAATATTTGTGTTGATATGGACCATGCCATACACTAACCACCTCCGGAAGTGGCGCGGCGCAAGTAAATCGCTTACCGCAGTTACCGCTACCGTCCCGCTTGCGCCTCTGTGTGTGGAGCGCTTAATGTGAAAGTAAGCGCTGCTTGCACTTACCTTCACACACACATATAAATGTATCATGATTTTGTTTACAGATAATTGTACCTATCTACTTTACTTATACCTATCTTATACCTATCTACTTTACGATTTTCTTTATTACTAAAACAATTTAAAATTGATAATTGTTTTACGAAATGTATTTAAAATTAAAGGGCGTCCTTGATATTGTGCTTAAATTCCTAGTTAGAAACGCTGATTTACCTACTCAGTCGCGACCACACAACGTGGGAGTACCTATAAATTGTGGCTTTTATCAATACTGATAATACGAAGAGTTTGAATATTATTAAAATGAGTTATTATTATATGTAAAATCTATTCAGAGATCAGCTGAAAAGAAAATCAACTTGCGATCTTAGAACATTTAGCCTAAATGCTCTAAGCTTGCGATACATGCACCGGACAAGTAAAATAACTCTAACAGAATCATGAAGGCAACTAAACGTAGGCAACTAAATGGTTTCGGTCTATAAGATGTGTTAAATACTCGCATATTTTACGTTCTATTTTTTTGACTTTAGAACTGAAATAAATTAAACAAAAAGACATATTTTTTCGTAAATTCCAAGATGATGAAAATAAAAAATCTGATAACTTGTTTATATAGCATGATCATTCATAACAATCGTAGGTATAAACATAATGTTTAAAATATTGCATTTAATCCAGGCAGGCGCATTAACCTCATTCCAACTATTTCATTTTAATATCAAATCATTCTTCAAATATATTATAAAAAAAAACAAAAAGTGTTCAGTGTGATAATTATATTGATGTTTATACGGCATAACAATCTTCGGATTTCGCAGGATGTTGTCGTTAAAAATATATTGGATGAACGTCATAATAATTTCAACACTTCTTCTTTTAGCACGTTATCATCTTCTTTTAACACATTTAGGTCAATTTTAGCACATTATTATAAAGTCACTACTTTATCGTGCTCCTGTACTCTATATCTTGATATACGTTACTGAATCTTAAGTCACTAAGTTGACAGAAAAAAGATTGGGATATTTATGACCAAAGTACATCGAAGCAAAGATAAGCTACCATATACGAAAGTAATTATTAAATCATTTAGGATTGGTGCGAACGACTCTAATTACCTGTAATAAATAATCAAGTTTCTAATGACTTACTAAAATTGTTTCATTTGATGTAAAGATGATGCGAAGTCTGTAATTATAGTGATCATGTTAATCTATTTACATACTTATATTTTAATTAATAGGGTTTACGGGTTTTAATATCAAAATTATAGTATAACAGTTATTATCAGTTATTATCAGCATAGGTATATATAAGAAATATGTCTTCAGCATGACTTTGATTTCGAATATCTCATTTAGATATCAATAAGTACAAAACTATTCATCTACAATGATTTGATGTTATGGGACAATTACTCGTAAACTGTAATTTTGATTTCATTAGTCACTGTAAATAAATGAAGCTAATCTCCACACCAAATCGAGCCCAAATACAGGAACATGAATATATGACATTTAAATATTGCTAATTCGTAAGATATATTTTCACACGTAAGCGATCTTTTTTTTTGTATAAAAGCCTAAGAAAACAAATTTTGATTGGGAAGTAAAACTACAGTAGTTGTAATGGGAATGAAAGTTTGTATGCAAAAAAATATTTTACAAAAAATAAAAACCGACTTCAAAAACACTGAAAACTTAAAAATTCTATATTGAAGTCGGTGCCAAACGATGATCTCCTAGGAAGTCTTAAAATTTGTCACCGACTTCAATATGTGATGTTGTCTGTACCTATTTTTATATTATTTTTAACTTTTCAGTGAATGAAATCTTTTTAGTGAAAAACCCTAATTAAGTACCAGCTCACCGAAGGTATTTAACTAGCGTTTCCCTCGATTTTCATGGGATCCCATCATCAGATCCTGACTTTGGTGGAGCACCCTAGGAGGATACTCTATCGAATAGAAAAAGAATTTTAAAAATCGGTCCACAATTGGCGGAATAATCGCGTAACATACACACAAAACACGTTGGACAGACCTTAAAATTTAAGGGTTTTCCTAGATTTTCATGGGATCCCATCATCAGATTCTGACTTTGGTGACTATGGGACCATCCTTGGAGTAAAGTCTATCGAATATAAAAAAAATTGAAAATCGGTCCACAATTGGCGGCGTAATCGCGAAACATACACACAAAAAAACATACGCATCGAATTGAGAACCTCCTCTTCTTTTGAAGTCGGTTAAAAATTAATACGACATAGTAATGACATAGTTAGAGCGTCAATGGTGCTGTGGCCTCGGCACTGGTCTATGCCCCGAGCAGAATCGGGAGGCCCGCCATCGATCCTGCCATGTACCAATGTGTTTTTCGTTTCACGAATTTCACATGTACATTTATCTGACGCTCCTGCGGTGAAGGAAAACATCGTGAGGAAACCTGCATACACCTGCGAAGTTATTCAAAGGTGTATGTGAAGTCAACCAATCCGCACTGGGCCAGCCTGGTTTGACTAAGGCCTAATCGCCCTAACTAGTTAGGGTAGGTTCGTGCCCCTCGGTGGGGAGGTATATGAGTTGTGATGATGATAATGATGAGTAATGACAAGATTAAAAATCCAACTAAGTCACGGATTAGCTAGTAAAAATTAAATGCTCTAACGGTACACGAGACAGATTTATGTATATTAAAAAAGAAATGTTGAGTCATGAGTTCTCTTATTAATTATCAATTAAGATTGAAAAAATTATGGCTTGAATTGTAATTTGGTCGTGAATTGATAAATTATACGCATAAACAGAGATAATTTAAAAGTCGATTAACTTCTATTGGCTGTTCAAATTTTGTATAGGTATTAGGCATTAGCCGCTATTTTGTACCAAAGATATGATCGTCCATCATGATCCACTAGCCCGACCGACACGCGGGGATCCGCGTGTACTCGTCTGTTGAAAGTAAGTAGTGATGTGTTTACTCACACGCACAATTTATGTGCAGTGATGATCTCAGAATACTTAAGAAAGTGATAGTATTCTTGCGAAAGATAACCTTGCCAATTAGGAATCTAGTAATTTTATCGGACCCGTATGTATGTTCATCTGTTCCCTCATAATTTCTTAACTAATTACATATCATTAGTTGACAAATGAACGCGATATGTGACGTCCCATTATATGGCGCCGCCCAAAAATTTTTAGTGAGACCCAAACTTTGGTAAAGAATGTATTTTTCATTCTGTCCGTTTTCTTGTCTGTCTGTTCGTTTCATAGAGATCTCGACCACAGGACCACCTTAGAGACTTCGGGTATTCACAATATGATAGGACATGAAATCTAGCTTACTTAGCCCGTTTTGGATTTTTTTAGGTCATACCTCTAAGTGGCATTACCCTTGCTATGAACTTAAATTCTCATAGTTATATGAATGAATTCAATATATGATTTGTAGCAACAAATTGAACTGGATGAAAATAATGATAGGTATTAGGTACTAAGGCACCCTATGACCTACACTTAGATTCATGCCAATAGAGTTCCTGTCCCTGTTTTGAAACATTTTTATTCCATGATAAAATGATAAACATATGTATTATTAACTTTTTTGCGACTTTGCTTGCACACAGTTAGACAGTTAGAAATAATTTTTAAAATTACGTTTGAGCTGTTGCATCAATAATTTCATTAAAGCTGCTCTGCAAATACTTTATCCCAAAATTATAACCGTAATAAAATAGTACTAAATAAAAAGTAGGTCAAAAAATTTAACCAAGACTACCGAAAAGTCACACTCCAACGGCCTTACAAATAAAAACTTATACCGAGGATAATCCTCGGAATAATTTATTCTGTGTTTTGTTTTGTTTTAGCACATGTCAAATGTAATATGTCAAAATAAGACAAAACACGGAATAACTATTCCGAGGTTATTCCTAGGAATAAGTTTTTTATTTGTAAGGCCGTAAGAAGTATAATACAAGAAAATATTCTTATTTGAAATCATTTTGTACAATAAAGATCTACATACTTACAAACAATTCAATAATATGATGTAGTCGTATGCCGCCTTACAAAACAATTATACTAAGCCACAGATAATATAATACTACAGTACTAAGATTCAGGGTAAAATGGCTTATGCGACCACGGCTAAACAGTATAAAAGTAAGTATATAACCACTTGAGATGAGAATATTTTTTGTTGTTTACTTTTTACAACGTGATTCTTAATTACTCTGGTTTTAGTTTTTGAATCATTTTTAGATTAAATTGACTGAGGATTTATCATCAGATAAAGTAATATTTAACTACGTACTTAGCTCACCTGAATTTTCCGTACATAGAGACCTCTATAACTTAATCTAATATATGAAAATCTCGTGTCACAGTGTTTGTTGTCGAGCCCCTCCGAAACGGCTTCACCGATTTTTATGATTTTTTTGTGTATATTTAGTAGGTCTGACAATAGGTCGTATGCTATTTTACAAGCTTTTATTTAACTTGCAACGTATGTAAGTATGTATGTTCGGGTGGAATCTTGCAACTCAATTTTGAAGCAGATATCTTTAACCGATTGAGCTGAAATTTTGTATACACGTTCAGTTTGGATGACAATGCATGGTTGACTGTGTGACGTCATTTTAAATCCAAGATGGCGGCATACCCAAGATGGCGGATCAATTATTTTTAATGCACCCCTACATTATGGGTATCAAATAAAAGGTCTTGCTAAAAAGCTTGTCGCGAGATTTACTTTTGTGGATAAACAAGTAAATGAAATAATTTGATGTGAATAATTTTATACATTACAATTGTCAAAGTAAATACGAGTAGGTACTTAAAAGTACTCTTTAAGTACTTTTAAGTTACTACACACAAGTAAATCTCGCGACAAGCTTTTATGTCATATAAATTGTGTCAAATGTGAAATGACGTTATAAGTAAAAGTTTTAGTGTAAAAGTTTATTAATTCTTTTTAGCGCATTTAAATAAAAACTTGTTTTTAAAAAGGTTTTTTTAAATTTAATTTTAATCTACATAAGTGATAAGGATGGCCCTGTCCACATTTTTTTTTACAATTATAATGGCGAAACGTAGTTGGCGGGCACAGCTAGTGTAATAAATAAAAATCTCGTGTCACAGTGTTTGTTATGAAGTCTTCTACAACGGTTGGACTGATTTTTATGTATTTTTTTGTGTATATTTGGTAGGTCTGAGAAACGGTCGTAACCTATTTTTACACTCCTAGGTGATAGGGGTGAATTTTTTGAGTGTTGAGCTTTATTAAAGCGAAACGTAGTTTGTTTCCCAGCTAGTGGTCATATAAAATGTCGAGACAACTCAGTATCGGAATATCGGCATAATCTATACATTTTTTGGTATTATAAAGCTGAAGAATTTGTTTGATTATTTGTTTGTTTGAACGCGCTAATCTCAGAAACTACTAATTGAAAAATTATTTTTGTGTTGGATAGTCCATTTATTGAGGAAGGCCATAGGCTATATAACAACACGCTACAACTAATAGGATCTGAGCATCAATGAAAAATGTTGCAAAAACGAGAAAAAATATACGATTATGGCGAAACGTAGTTCGCGGGCACAGCTTGTGTGGTAATAAAATGCTATCAAAACCGGACACAGCACAGAGTGATCTAGTTTTAGAGGTGTATAGCAAAAATAAGACAGTTCTAAGCAAGTCCTTGACTGCTACAGGTTTTATATAATTCCTACGATATCTATTGGCAGAAATTAATATTATATTCTATCTCGCGATCTAAGTGAGTAACATTATCTATAGCTTGCTGCGATATTGGACAAGTTTTTATTTGTTTTCTATGCGAATACAACAATCACATTTTTTTTATCTCGGACGGTTTCAAATCATATTTTTTGTTGCTCTACCTTGAATTGAGTTTTCGGTGTCACAGGGACCTCGATTATATTATTTGAACAATATAGATTTGTACTAGTGAAGTAATAATAAAAAATATTCTTAGGGTCTAATCGTTTACTGTGTTATTTCATCATCATCATCACAACAGCTTATATATTATGTCCCCACCGAGGGACTCGAGCCTACCCTAAACTTAGAGTGTTTAGGCCTTAGTCAACCACGCTGGCCCAGTGCGGATTGTTCGACTTCACATGCACCTTTGAATTTCTTCGCAGATGTATGCAGGTTGGCTCACGATGTTTTCCTTAACCGTAGGAGCGTCAGACAAATGAAATTCGAAAACGAAAAACACATTGATACATGGCGGTCTCGAACCCCGGACCTCCCTATTGGAAGGCAAGTGCCGAGTCCACAGCGCCACCGACGCTCACTGTGTTATTTATTTATTTATTTGAAGGTCACCAACATAAGCAACTAACAGTAGATACAGAATAAAGAGTTAAACAAAACAAAAACATTCGTTTCTAACTGCACTTACAATAATAATTGTCACCTCAGCATGCAATACATTTATATTTGAAAAAACAGAAAAAAAACAAAAAATAGAAATAAAACAATTACGTTCACAACTTAACTATATGCAATCTAAAGTGGGTCACTATTTTTCAACAATTTCATAAGCCCGGGAAGATTCTGAAAGTGGATGTCGGTAACTTTTTAGCAAAGCTGTTGTATAGTCGAATCAAGCGGACAGCGCGTGAATTGCAACCCATCCTTGTCCTACAATTTTTTTTCTTAATAAAGTACAGGGGTATCGTGGTATTCGTGTAGGAACATTAATAGAAAAATTAGGTATTAATCATTTCAGGACTGTCGATGCGGTTATTCATTATTTAATGATGAAAAGCCATGTCAAAAATGAAGACAGCGCGTCCAAATCAAAATGTTTCAACTTCTCTTTGCAAGTCCATAATGTTCTGGGAGCCCTTAAGGCGCATAGTGGTCCCAATGACCTTGCGTCGATCGTCCTGCACTGATTAAATAGGAGTGAGTGAGTGAGTGAGAGTGAGGGGAATATTTAAGCAAACCTTTACGCGTAAGATGAATTTTTTCAATTAAAAATTAATAAAGGTGAATAAGAAAAATCTAAAAAGACCATCCGCTAGAATATTGGTAACTTTATTTATTGAAATCGAAAGTATATGATTTAACCTAATATTTACGACGCAATTAGGTTTAAAATTTTAAAATCGAGGCATGTTTGGGTCACATTTTAACCAAGTTTTAATTAATTTACCAGAAAATTAAAAAGACCATCCTCTAAAGAATGCGTTGAATAATAACATATCTTTTTTAAAGATTTTTTTATTCAATATTTATGAAGAGAACCGGTTTTTTCTGCAGTGATTTTTTTATGATTGACCCTACTATGCGCCTTAAGCGATAGAACATACCGCGGATCAGCTTTTTTTGTACCCTTTCTATTCTATTGATGTGTACCTTATATGCGGGACTCCAAATTGTGCTACAGTAGGTACTCAAGTTTATTTCTTCCGAAACTATTATGAAGTAATACGATTAATCTTCTAAAGGGTCTTTTTAATATGGGTAATTTTTTTTTCAAATAGAGATTCTCGGTTTCTAATATCATATTTTTTTGTTTCTAGGTGATACTATATTTAGTATAGTATAATGTTTTATGATGCAGTGTTCGACTCCTCTCAATCGATCGGTAGTAATAAAAAAATATTACCAAAGTAGGTACCGTACCGTAGATGGTGCTACGTGTCATACAGCTGATACTACTCTTCGCTTCGTCGAGAGAAAGGTTTGACGATTCGATCATCTTGCGAGAATTTGTGAACTGTGGGGCTAGCACGCAGGAGAATCGAAAATTAATTCTGGCCGCTAAGGACGGAGACAAACCAGCCCGTATGCCAGTCACAGCGCGGTAGATTTGATTCGATTGACATATTTCAGCTTGCCATGACTCATCTACACTAATATTATTATTATAAAATATAAAGAGGAAAGATTTATGTATGTATGTAATTATATATGTATTAAAGTATGTATGTATGTAACGAATAAACCTAAAAACTACTGGACCGATTTCAAAAATTCTTTCACCATTAGAATGCTACATTACCTCTGATTAAGTTAGGCTACAAAATTATTTTTCCTACGGGAAATTATAAAATTCTTACGGGAAAACAAAAACAATGCGAGCGAAGCTGCTTAAAGTAGGTAAAGCTAGTAGACAATGGACTCAATTCTGAAGTGGCCGCTAAATTTCCTAATTTTATTTAGATGTCGCTAAACCATTTTCCTATTCTGCGGTAACTGTCAAATTCAACTGACATTGCTAATTTGAATCCGACGTTTCTAATTCTAGTCGGTCAATTTAACTTAGGTTTAGCCGTCTAAACGCTATTCCAGACGTGTGATTTTTACGCGTAACATCTTTAACTGACTATTTTTAGCGGCGACTAAGATCATCCCGATTGAAATTAAAACCTTGCTTAAATCCGCCATTTTGGTAATGAAAAAACAAATCCTCACCAGAAATGAGGTACAAATTTTAATTTTGCCCAAATTGATTGTTTTCGCCTTAAACATATAGGAAAATAAAAAACTTTTGAGTAGTTAGAACTATATTGTTGAAAATACTATAAAAATGTACAGTAAATGTATTAACTGTTATACAAACATAAACCCGTTTCAGTTTCTTTAACAACAATATCTATTCTTTAATTCACTTTTAATATTTTTTCCATAGCAACACAAACACAATTAAACTTATCTTAGACATTTTACAATTACGCTTAAGCTCTGCCTTAATTTAGTTGGCCTGTCATCGTAGAATAGCACTTGCTTAACCGGCCATTTCAAATTTAGAAATTTTAGCTTTAGGTTATTTAGACGGCGAACGCACAGAATTGAGTCCAATATTTGGCTTACGTATTATGAAACAAAATATCTCGAGTAAATTGACAAGTGCGAAGTACAACCGGCCAAACATTAAAGTCGCTCACAAGATATAAGATGTCGAAATAATTTATTGATCATAATGTTAGACAATTTTATTACGTTTTATTGGCAGCTGACCCTGATCGATCACTGCTATTATTTAGTTTCGACGCTGGTAAAATTACTACTCAGTTTAGTTCGAGTGTGGTCTTAATTTAAAGAATCTTAAGCAGTTGAAGTACAAAATATGTTACAAAAAATAAAAACAGACTTCAAAAACACTGAAAAGTTAAAAATAATGTAAGAATAGGTACAGACAACATCACGCTTCTATATTGAAATTGAAGTCTGTGCCAAACGATGATCTTCTAGAAAGTCTTAAAATTTGGCACCGACTTCAATATAGAAGGGTGATGTTGTCCGTACCTATACTTACATTATTTTTAACTTTTAAGGGTTTTTGAAGTCGGTTTTTATTTTTTGTATAATAATTTTTATTTTTATCTTTTTAGTGTTATTTAATATCACCTCACCTTCCTGAAATGACCTTGACCTGACCAGGTCCAAGGTTAGGTCAAGTCAGGTCAAATCCAAAAGTTAAAGATCCCGGAATAACTTCGGAAAAAAACATGAAACACGTCCGACGTATATTCTTTATTGTACACAATTGTCATTCCTTTTAGTTACCATGTGTGAGTTACGTACAAGGGTGAGCTTATCTCTTAAATAGATCTCTACCAGCCAACCCTAGCAGGCGTATTGAGATTTTAAAACTACCTAAAAAATTTAAGGGTTTCCCTCGATTTTCATGGGACCCTATCATCAGATCCTGACTTTGGTGACCTTGGTACCACCACAGGAGTATACTCTATCGAATACAAAAAGAGTTTTGAAAATCGGTCCATAATTGGCGGAGTAATCGCGTAACATACACACAAAACACGTTGGACACACCTTAAATTTTTAGGGTTTTCCTCGATTTTCATGGGATCCCATCATCAAATCCTAACTTTGGTGATCATGGGACCACCCTTGGAGTATATACTCTATCGTATACAAAAATAATTTTGAAAATCGGTCCACTATTGCCATACAATTGCAATACCAGCTCACCTAAGGTGAGCTGTTATTAAATTAGGGGTTCTTTCACTAAAAAGATTTCATTCACTAAAAAGTTAAAAATAAAAAATATTTTACAAAAAATTAAAACCGACTTCAAAAACAATGAAAAGTTAAAAATAATATAAGAATAGGTTTTTGTTTTTGTATGTAGGTATCAAATTAGGGTTTCCCTCGATTTTTATGGGATTCCATCATCAGATCCTGGACTTTGGTGATCTTGGGACCACCCCAGGAGTATACTCTATCGAATACAAAAATAATTTTGAAAATTGGTCCACAATTGGCGGAGTGCTACCGGCTTTCTTATACTACGATGCTCATTCATACTGTCATAAATTAATAATGGACTGTACTGACTGTTCCAAAGAAATGACAATAAATTTTTCTATCGATTTGAAGCATCCGGCGCTACTTATGTTATGACAGACGAGTGTCTCGAGAATTTAATTTAACAAAATCATTTGCGAATTTTAGGCGATTTGAGAATAATTATTTTTAGTTTATTTGTACAATTATGTTTCGCTAAATGAAAAAATGCGTATTTTGTAAACACCAAATCAAAAACCCAATAAATCACTGCTTTTAGTACCATAATTCTATCTTCTAATTTGATACGACCTAAGAAGATATATGAACATAACCTGACTAAACCTACGTCGTTTGCGTAGTCCACGTAAAAACATAAAAACCGTAATAATTCTCGATGTCAGCCTTAAGCAAAGTTCACATGTTTCTGTTTAACAATTACATCATCGGAGTTTTGACAGTGTGACATAAGTAGTATTGCGGCGTAGTACATGAGGTGGGCCAAACGACCTCTGTGGCAACAAAGCAGAAAAACTCAATATTTGCATCAATTTAATGTACCCTTTAATAAATCACATATTTGGAAACATCACACAGGCATTTTTAACGTGATAGCATTTGTGTGAAATTGGTTAAAATTATGCAAATTGGCGTTGATTAGTTTAATATTAAATATTAATTTTGTAATAACTTACTAGATGGAAAACTACTAATAAATTTTCCACAATCATATTTCTTACAGATACGAGTATATTAACAAAATAGCGAATTATTTTTTAAGATCCTGTTTTTCTTAAATCTAATATGATCTGATTTAAATGACTAATGATAAATACCCGTACCTAATAAGTTTCTCTACCACAAAAAATTGCGAGTATCATTAACAGCTTGTGTCATTTGAATTTATTACACTTTACATTAAAGTACCTAAATGATACTAAGCACTTCAAACATTTTTCCATGTCTTATTTTGAGATGTGGTAAGCCTATCTCTATCTGTGGATAGAATATTGAAACCAACCTTTGGACGAGGAGGAATTGGCCTACTACAAAATTCTTATTCTCGGCAGAGGTATGATTGCAGTAAGCCCCCTTAGTCGGCTTTTACGACATCCACCGAAAGAAAAGGAGCGGCGACACATCTATACTTAATAATATTATAAAGCTGAAGAATCTGTTTGATTGGTTCTTTGTTTGGTTGAACGCGCTAATCTCTGGAACTATTGGTCCGAATTGAAAAATTATTTTTGTGTTGGATAATCCATTTATCGAGGAATTAGGCTATGTAATATCAAGCTACGGCCAATACAAGAGAAGAATCAATGAAAAATGTTACTGAAACGGGAAAAAATATAGAAGATATAACTAAGAACGCGTTGAAGTCTTTTAAAGCGAAAAGTAGTTCGCGGGGACAGCTAGTCTGTTATAAGCTCAACTATCATACAAAAACATTTCTTTACCAAGTATAGGGCCCCACGGATAGATAGCGGCTGCAGCTGGTAGGATTTCTTACTTGTTACGGTACCTATATTATTTCTTACTTGTTACGGTACCTAGATTATTTCTTACTTGTTACGGTACCTAGATTATTGGGAGAGTTAAACCGACGATAGATAAAAAAAAACAAAAGATGGGTTATTGGAACGGCGGCCGGCTCGAAGTACGTCACCGCACGGAAGACGGGTAAAACTTAAAATGAATGAAAGAATGTACTATATTTTAAACAAAACATTAAATAGGACAAATCAAGTCGAACTGGGCGTCCTGCATATGATAATTCAGTAAAGAAAGCAATTTACTATCAACGTAATATTTTATTAAGATTTTCATACACACACATACTTACATACAAGCGACATTTGATTGATATACTTAAGACTATTTTGACAAAGTAAAGCGCATTTACATTACAAACCACAAAAATTACATGCAAAAGGTAGAATCAGAAAAAATAGGTAGACATAAATAACATTACATAAACAAAAAGTTTTTTGACATTTGAAGAAACCTAACTGATCGTGCTTGTGCAATATAATCAAGTATCATAAATACACACACATTTCTGCATTTGTAAAGTATGACATGACAAATTATAAATAATTAGGTTAACTTGCCTATAAACGTATCTGTGAGTCTAGGTCGCAAAAGTAACCTCAGCCCCACTTAGCCTACGAGTAAATCGCCTGTAATTACATAAATAAAGTTAGTATCCAACAGAACTAGGTTGCATACATAGTGTATGCCGAAGCGAATGAAAAAAATGTAGGCACTGCCAGCCAGCGACCTTCACGCATTATCTTTGCCAGCCATTGTGTCTAAGACTTAAATAATATCCTTGTTGCGGTGGCCGCCCTCGTTTTAGACGCATGCCGAGCACCGACACTCCACACTTGGCTTATTTCCTGATTCATTTGGCGACATTGACATTTTGTGAGTGGAAGAGCAAGATAACGCTCAAGTCCGCCGACGTTTTTTAAGTACTTTTCATACACTCTGCCCAAGCAAGGCTTGGAAATGACTGTGGAGACCTGCGTGCACGGTTGGCCCCGTGCACGTCGCCGTAAGGCCCTCCGTCTGGAGATTGCCCTGATATTCTCGGGCAATCCCCCCTTGGCGATAGCCCGACCAGTTAGGTCGGGCTAGCCCGGGCGCATTGGTAGTGGCAGTCGCAGTGTGGACCCGATTACTCGCGCTCATAAGGGCATGGAAACACCCGGGGGTTTAGTGGGTAGGCCCGGCACTCTGCCGGGAGAGCCTCACACACGCTCATCGTATAGCCAACGGCAAGTACGGTGCGGTCACGCATTCCCCTCGAAAAGAAAAGTTTGGAAATGATTATCTGGGTGTCGGTTTCCTAACTCTGTAGGTTTTGCTTTCTTGCAAAGGTTGGCCAATTTTTTTTGTAAACGAACACCAGATGGTTTATTGTTGTTCCTAGACGCAACCCTTCACACATCTGAATGTATTTTAGTAGTGTTTTAGTGTTAATGGAAAAATCTATAATTACACTTTCTGCAACATCACCATCTGTTATTTCATATTAATAAATATTATCATGAAATATCAACATCTTGTATTATTTAGCAAGACAGCTAGCTATCAAAACTAGTAGTTACATTGACGAACTAATTTCGACTTGTAGGCACAAAATAAATAATACTAAAGTAAATAAGTATGGTGTACTAATACTAATAATAAGTATGGTGTAGGTATCAATTGATGAAATAAAATATATTGAAAACATTACTTAGCAGAGTCCTTTTCCTATTTGGTTGTCTATTCCAAAATTGGTTATAAGTTTCGATGTGTATGATTTTTAATAACTCTTATTTAAAAAGGCCAAATGTGACCATTAAGCGATTTAAGCCAGTGTAAAGATCACGCGTGGCGTGCGCCACACATTCGCCGCGAGCCGTCCTTGGCCACTGGCACCACTAGTCCCTTCGAATATCACGATGCGAGCAGCGCACGCGCTTTTTGGTATCAAAATAAAGCGGTGGTCTTGTTTCAGAAGGCACCTCTGCCTCTTATACTCGTAGTTTGTATTGACTTGTAGACAAGAGCCAGACAGTGCGACCTACAAATAACGATTTAGTTTTTGGAACCATAATGTTCAATCTCAAAGACTTTTTATACAACACAGTTGGCAAACAAGCAGGCTACCTATCTGATGGTAAGTGGCTATAGTCACCTATTAGTAAGGTCGTCAAAGAAAATGGTGTTGTGTAAACAAAAGCATCGTTAATGTTGCCTTGCTAGCTGGCAATATGTTTGTTCAAAACTCGTAGCTCAACTGTATTGCTATATGACATGAAACTGAATTTCAACCTTAGGGCGGTGAACCATTTTTTCGCCGACTAAAACCCAGAAACTCATTGCCTACAAACGCTTCAAACCCGGAACACAAGAATCAAAGAGCGGCAGAAATAGGTAAGATAGAGGAAACCGCGGAGACGACTTACTTAAAAAAAATATCTGTTAAATATTCGAAAATTTGTAACACATAGGTTGACCACAACCATTTATTTATGAGCAATTAGTTCTGAGCTAACACGGCCAATGACTTGAAATAGAATCACTTTATTACAGTGCGAAAAAATCCGAGTTTCTTGCCTGCTCATCCGGTGATACAGTTTCCCAAGTTTTTAGGGGAAACTTTTTTACGTCCGTCTCAAATGTATTCGCTCATCTATCGCATGTCGCATTGCATAAAACCATAAAATATTTAATTTCACTACTTCATATAGTGCAGGACTAGTCTATGCGTTAGATCTTTGACTTTAAATCTATACGTGGCAGTAGTTCGATCCTGGTGTAGAGCGTTATTTTTGACATTCATTTGTTTTTTTTTTACATTTTGTTTTTCTACGGCTTATTGTTTATTTTATTAATTTCGTTTTTTTTATAGTTTTTATTACTTATTGTTTTTTAATTAAAATTTTTCATTCACAAGAAAAAGATTTAAGTTAAGATTAAAAACGCAATTTTGATATCCAATTTTCCGAAAATTTTCAGTTAAATGCAAAAAAGTTTTACTTGCGTCGTCGTTTCATAAAGCCACACAATTATTTTCGTTTTTAGTCTTGTATTTATTCAAGATTCAAGAAATGAAAACTGACACTAACAATTTCACTATGAACTCCGGGTGATAACACTCAGGTGATCAACTTCCATATGATTTTTTTTTCTTCCCTTAAATCTCCTGAGTGATCTAATTCCACGTTTTTATTATTTATATAAATATCTCCTAAAGTCATCTGACATAGTATAGTAAGTATACAATATCATAAACATACCCTTACTGCCTAGTTATCAAAAGGGATATTTTAGGCGCTCTACACACACAGAGGCAGAAACGGGACGGTAGCGTAACTGCGGTAAGCGATTTGCTTGCGCCGCGGAGATTCCGCAGGCGGTTCCTGTGTGGCATGGTCCATAGCAACACGAATATTACAAAAAAATCCGCTCCGCTACCGCCCCGCTTGCCGCCACGGTGTGTGAAGCGATTTAATGATTTGTTTTTCGCGTATATCCGTTTCGATCAACAAAACCAATTAGTTGTACCGATTGATACCGTAACTGATTTAACTATACATACCTATAACTATTATATTTCATAGATAGATGAATGAGACATATTATTCTAATATAGTTTCCTGAATCGTTTATTACATGATTACGTACCATATTTTTGATAATGAAACGTCGTGTGAATGTACTGTAATGTTAGTATTTCAATATAGGTTTTCCTGTAAGTTTTAAGAATATGGATGCCGCATGTATGTAGGTACACATTACTACAATACGAATCATTTCGCCAGTTGCGCCTTCACAAATACAGAGATGATATTACCACGTCATAGTTTCCGCTTAAAGTCTATTCGGTAGTGGTCGGTGATCGAGTGGGCAGTCGATATTTGCGTGATAATTAACTGCAGCTCAGCAACAATACGCCGCCGACCTTGATCTCGTTTTGCAGGCAGACAGCTTCGCCGTCTTCCACCTGTGCCACCTAAAACGTCCAACATGACGACTTTGCTATGAAATTTGCCTATTTTTTAACACGCACCAATCATCCAGTCCATGGTGAGGTAAATTAAGATTTCGGATAGTAGATAACGGAGAAACATACATAATATTATAACCTGCACATAAATACGCCTCTCTTCTACATTTCCCACCCAAAACTTACAACACACGTCAATTTGCCACAATGTTTACCTATTCTTATTTTTCTTACACATGTTAAAAACTTGTGACAAGGATAGTAGATAACGGACAAATTTACACAATATGCGTGTTATATACACATCTCACAAATATTTGCACCTACCGGTACTCAAAGCTGGGCCTGTAGCTTAGTAGTCAGGGTTGGTAGCCACAAAGTCAGACAGACGTCAAAGCCGTACTGAAAAGAAATAGGTAAGAACCCCTTTCTTAAAGTCTGCTGAATTTTCATTTTTCAGATAGTGATTTTAGTGGCACTCACGCCTTCTTAGCTGGATCACGTAGTTAAATGATAGAGCATAATAGAAATTATAACAACAAATCGCAGAAGCTACGAACATAATGTGTGTAGGGTTACATTGTTACCCTAGCGGTGAAAGTAACTTATTAAGTCGCGAGAATATAGGTCGAGGGACTAAATACAAGGAAAGAAAAAATAAAATCATGAATTAGCTAATGAAAAAATGAGTGAATTTTATTTTAACAATTCAACAACTTCTGCTTTAGCTTCTTCTCTTATGAAATCTGGCGTTAAATGCATATCTAAATCAGATGAACTCATTGTGTTAATACAAATCTCTGCTATACGGAAGTATAAACAAAACTCTACAACTCGAAAAAACAAATGAAGATCGGATTGTCGCTTTCCCGCTGAGCTTTCCCGCTTATTTTGTTTATTTTTTCTGTGGCCGGCTAGCTATTCACCCATTATTTTTCATTTTCATTGTTTAAAAATGGCAAATATTATGCCCAAAACTATGGTATTTTCAAGAAATAGTTGAAAGTAAATTAAGATAAAGTCATTTAAAAAATATATTCCTTAATTATACATAACTTTATGCTATTACAATTTTACACCGCCCTGTTGCCTGTAATTGAGTGGCTGTGTAGAAAGTTGGAACATTGTTCAATAGAAATATGAAAATAGAACTCGTTTCTTTTTTATAATTTGACAGCTGTCAGTTAAAAGCATAGGGCTGAAAAGTATTACTTTCAACCCGCTCCTCAGGCAACTTCAGACCCACTTACCGAGTATGAGTAATGAAAAAGCTAAATCTGACACGATGAGTGCTATGTCACCTGCGCGAGCTCTCCAGTGACATTATGCGAAATGGATATTGTGCGAAAGAGATATTTTGCTACCTGTAGATATTTTGCGAAGTAGACATTCTACGACTAAGCCCCTTTATCTCACCTGATGGTGAGATAAAGGCCAAGAGTTTCATGGTGATGATAGTATTATAATATTATCTGTGGTGACGATAAGACCGAAGGTGGAAGCGAGCTTCACAATCACAAGCGAGATTTTAACACAACATTAAGTCTCGACGAACATTGAATATCACAATACGCAATTTTCCGAAGGATTCCCCGTCTCATGTAGATAATTTTCAACAGATTGAAGGTCCGAGCAAGCCCTTTGACCCAGAACTATTATAGTAATAAGACGCTTTGACTCATACAGGAAGTACTGATCCAAAAACATGTAATAAACGTGACATCGTAATCATAATACAATAACATAACTAGCAATCTTAAAACAATACTGACCGAATAGCCAACCCTCGGCTCAAACTCAGAGTCACGAACATAATATCACAAATCAATCATTATCTTAATTAAATTTATTATTGTGAAATTGTTTGTTTATCTGTATGTGACGTGAGGATGGAACAGCGCACCGATGCAGCTAAATCCGCCAGAAAAAACAGAATGCGTGTGTTATAATATTATATTACTTTACTGAAATTAATCTAACAAAAGGAATTGTCTGTTCATTGAAAAATGTCT
This sequence comes from Schoenobius gigantellus, assembly GCA_963935595.1. Lineage (NCBI taxonomy): Eukaryota > Metazoa > Arthropoda > Insecta > Lepidoptera > Crambidae > Schoenobius > Schoenobius gigantellus. Next base: position 67,570,010 of record OZ012540.1, on the reverse strand, counting down.
TCTGCAAACAAATAATAAAATTTCGTCATAAACTATAATTTATTTTATTTATTTATTAAAGTACACCAACAGCGATACATTTAAAACACTTACATCTTAACAATATTTTTGTACCAATACATAAATGTTCGCCAATTACAGGTATACATACAATTGCCATAAAATCGTCGTACTTTTTACAATTCTGGTATTATACAATTAAATAAATTTATTCTAAACTAAGCTAAGTAAGTTTAATCTAATTTAATAAAACAATGATGAGTACTAAGTGGTGACTGTGTGGCCAAGTAAATTATTTTTGAAAATTTAATTATGATTTCAGAAATTATTTTTTTCGTTTCTTCTCGGTCTCTCGACAAATAACCATATCTCTGCTCTGAATTTCTTACAGTAACTTTCATATTTCCTTCGTACAGGTAAACGTTACTGAAGAGAACCTTAGTAGGTATATTTTGGCAGCAAATTATAGGGCAATTAAAAGTCAACTTAAAAACTATACTTACTATATTTGTAATTTATTTATTTATTTCTGAGATAACCTATATATGTATATAGTCATATTTGTAATTTAAGACCAAAAGATTCTCTAAGAGATTTCACAAAGAAATTATTTAATATATTAAGTTTGGATAACTGACCTACATTGATGAAAATATTATTAATGTTTATTTATTTATTAAAATTATAAAACATTTGATACCAATTCACTTTACTTATACACAAGAAATATAGTACCAGCATATAGGCTTTTAAAAACACTACAGGCTCGTTTATGGGGAGATGTTTAACTTTTTGCGAGAAAGTGTTACAAGGGTTTTGCCTATTCAGCAGTTTAAAGAGCATGATGTAAAAGGAATGTTGTATAGTCAGGTCACTAAATATTTTATACGAATAAGGACTATTTTGATTTTATCGATACTTTAATTGAAATTTTCCATCTGATCTTTGTTTAATTAATGTATTATTGCTACGTATAGTGTACTATGTTACTTACAAGCCTCTAAAAATCTACTCCTTTCGACCTTCAAGTTTGCCTACAGTTTGAAATTCCTATATGTCATCATATCATCATCGTCATCTTCATATACAGAAGGTCTTTAAAACATCTCGAGGAAGAAAGATTAAGTATAAGCACTCGAATAATGCGGGAAAAACCATGTAATCACTCGCGCACGCATCTACCAAACAAACCAGAAGAAAGCGGAACACGCAATTCTGAGCTCGCAGCATGTTCAACATTTCTTTTGTTGTTTTGCCACAACTCCTATTTCTTGCCAGTCATGATAAACAAAATTACTTTAAATTTTGTTAAGAGGTAACACCAAGGTCGAGAGAATTCAAAAATAGGTATTTGTAAAATGTATTGCTCTCGCGCTGTGTGTTCGAATAGGGACAACTGCAGCTGGGACCGATTGATCAATACAGGTGTATTAATCTTTTTGGAAGATTCGATTAAACCAGAAGCAGATTTTGAATGACACAACATTAACAATTTATACGTTGCACAGTGTTCAAGTGTGTCAAGACGAACAAACTCGCATGATTTTGTACTGTAGTATTATATTATCTGTGATTTTGGGTGACAATATTCTTTATGAGATAGTAATCAAAACTGTTACCTAATTGTCTATGAGTTTTTCACTATAAATATCTCCTTGCCCAGTATTTTTTATAGCAGCACATAGTGGTAAAAAGCGTAATGGCCCAGGTAATGCTAACCGGTGACCGTAGTCTATAAACACATGCAACAGCGGGGTATCGGACTTCTGATTTGAAAAAGTAATAGTCTTCACTCCGGAGAGAAGAACCGCTTAGTTCTCATTTGCACACAAAGTTTTTCAAAATGTCCTCAACATTTTTTTTTGCACACGACAGGGAGCTCTTGGCCTTCATCTCGCTCACCTGATTGTAAGTGATGACAAGGCCGAAGGTGGAATCGAACTTCACCTGGACTCGGAAATTGTCTACTTACCTGTAATTGTTGGAACAACAATGCTACGAGTATTAACATTGTTATTATGGCTACAAACTTAGGTAAGGCGGTGGTAGCTAGCTAGGTGGACTCAGAAGCCCTACCAACAACCGAATTGAGTAAAAAAACTTATATCCCCATGGGGAATCGAACCGCGGACCTATTGATCAACACCCTTTGTCGACTCAACTTTGTTTTTAAAGTGACTATGAAACTGGACGTTGATTGACATGTCACCACCAAGGATCCGAATACTCTTTTCAATGGTAAGAGGTGTGCCGAGGAACTGTAAAGCTTTTTTCGGCTGCTGGGAATTCAGATGTGGCCTATTCAACATACCTACTCGTTAAAAGACGAAAGTAGCGATTAATGAAAATCCTCAGTACCTTCGTGTTTACTTTTACGTAACAGGGGTGCGGCTGCATATGAAAAAATTAAATTTAGTATAATAAAAAAAAACTGACACGTATTTATTGCTTGGTCCAAAATAACGAAACGAGAATAAATTAAAGATAAAGCGAATTATTAAACATGTTTAATTACTTTTTGTTGTTATATTTAATATTCAGATTTCCAGATCACGCCAGTTACGTGACTTACACTTTTAAGTTACGATTAGATGATAAAATCTTTGTATATAGTAACGTGAAAACTTTTTAATATTGTCATAAAAACAGAGAACAGGAAAACCATAATAATTGTGTTCGTATAAGTAGGTATTAATTTGAAAGCAAATTCTGAGTCGCACAAAGGCATACCTATTCCAGTTCCCACATCGATGACATGTTAGAGGCACTTTTTATTTACTTTTACGTCGTACCCGCGCTATTGACAAAATGCGCAATAGGCATGCCTTCTGCGACTCGTGCGCATTTCGAAATACTACTCGTACTATGTTGACTGTCGACTAAAGGTGATGATCGGACATCGCACAAGCATCGCACTTACGCGCAGCATGCGCATTTTTAAATTCGTTGTATGAAATCATGCGCAAATTTCACCCTTACTATAGTATTTATAAACTTATAGCTGCAAATATTGAAGGTCGCATGCTGCGGACGTACCTAATATAACGCAGCGCAGACAGCGCGTTCGACTTCTAAATTCGAAAATAGCTATCGTAACGTATTTACTTAATAGAGATAGAAAACCTACTAAAGTTGTTGGCGATTATAAAAATGTAAATATTATGGATGAATGAGTGTATAGTGTACGCCAGATGCGCCGCGTAGTTACGGCGTGTTGTGCGTAAGATATTTCTTAGAGCTGTCTCGTGCGATCACTACATCACCCTAAAAGCGGTGAATGAATTATCCTGCTACTGCGATATGTTAATACAATACTTTTAAAAAAATCACTGCATATTGCTTGTGATATGTAATACATATCACAAGTATAATCTTTATCACATTATAGAATATTTACACTAGCTGTGTCCGCGAACTACCAGTAAAAATACTAATACCGCTAATAAAACATGGGGGTTGGTGGTAGAAGGGTAAAAATTCAGAGTTATATAAGTGTTTTTTGATGCCGAATCATAAAAAATGTAAAAAAAATCTGTTGGGGGCCTCCCTTATCATCTAGCCACCTATAAAAAATAGCCTACGATCTATTCTCAGTCCTACCAAATACTTATACGTTTTGGGAGAGTTCAATAAGAAACACTGTGATACAAGGTATCACTCAAGCCAAAGACGAAGAAGCTTAGATCACACATTAAAATTCTTATTTATTATTCATTTCTGTGCTTCGAATATTTTTTACAAAATCTTATTCACATAGACATTATTTAAAAATATTCACAATGACACCATATAGACACCATATCATAAATGAATTGAAGACGTCCTGATTGATAGAAAAAGGTATAATGATAGCTGACTATCCGGAGCAGAAGCCAGGATTCTTTTTACTAGGGGATAATGTTATTGGTTGGATCTTAAGAGAAAAGCAACAACTGACGGTGGCACATTTGGTAAAATTTACACATTTTTTTAATTTTTTCTGTAATATTCAACAAAACTTAACTAATCAACCTGCAAAGTCATTATATCTGTACAAATGTCACATGTTTCTAATATGATTCAGCGGAAACTGTTAAGTATTAGGCGCACGTTTGGGACAAGAAGATAATCTCCAAAACTAAAATGAAACATATAGGAACGGTAACGATTTAGTTTTAGTTCAAACGTTCATGTGTGCTTAAAGCCTAGAGCAAAGGTTAAAGCTTAAAGCAAAGGCATTGCTTGCTTGCAGCAGCGGTGGAGCGAGTTAACCATTCTAATATGTGAAACAAATACATAGGTAAAATATACTTTTCCCTAAAAACATTACCTATTTTACATATTTTTGATATAACGTTACGGAATTTTCCGAGGTTAAGATTTAATAGCGTCTACGAGATTGAGATAGAATTGGATGGACTAGTGATTGGAGCAGTTGCGCAATACATTTATCCATTTAAGGTCCGGAAGGTTATGAACGTCAAAATTGTATTTTTTTTTCAAATCCATGCAAGCAAATTTGTCTGTCATATAATCACTTCAACATCTACTGAACCTAAATGTATGGAACAGATGATTTTTTATGATTTCAAGATTGGCCCTATAGTAAAAGTAAGCAAACTGGACACACTTGCCTGATTCTAAACAAGCACACAAAATTTAACTACTGCTTGAAAGGTAACCCTGTATACTTCATTCTCGTACTTGTTTCGCATTGGTTAGAAAGGCTCATCGTCTCCTTTATATCCAGTAGTTTCATGTATTTTTAAGCTAATTTTATAGCTAACTTTCTGTCATATGGATCTACTGGAACTACTCGTATTTAGCTCCATACAATATGATCATAGTTGTTCCATAACAGTTACACGTCTTTTAATATCGGTTATACCAGTTGATGTAGTAAACGTCGAAAAAATGAGTGAATGGTGTATATTCTTATTTTTCCTTTATGTGGAACCACTGGAAATAAAGGCATCTACATTCATCTCGTGCATTGTATTTCAGATATTATAAAGGGAAATTATTGTATTCATTATCCGTGTCTAACGTTTGCAAGCACCTTGTGCTTTGTTTTAAATTATTTTATTTTCTTATAGTTCGTATTAAAATAAAACCATATACCTATTGCTTTTGAACAAGTAAAAAATGTAACATAAAATGGCTCATCTATATTAAGCGTACGCTTAGGTAGCTGGCGCTGCTGTCATGGAGGAGAGTTTTATCGAGAAAAATTTCATAACATCAGTGATTGTAGTTTGATATTATTATAAGCTCGACACACGGCGAGCGCAACAAGGTCGCGAGACGCTTATCGCCGCACAATTATTCGTAGTGTGATTTGTTGCTAGCTCGGCAGCCGGATGCCTGCAGGCTTTCGACGGGACCGAGCGGTCCGAGCGCCTTTCATAGTGGTGCCGCAATGGTTATTACTGTAATTGTGGCATGTTACGAATATTTTCTGTAAGATTTGCAGCCGTTAGCAACTTTGAAAGCGTCGGTGCAATTTCGATAGGCGTATTTAGATCGAAATCAAAGGCGTAACATTTCTTCTTCTTTTTTCGCTTGCTGCTGTATTGATAGCTGCTGAAATGACCTCGACAGTTAAAATTAACCAATCCGTGAACGTGAAAAACTTAAGTCCGTATTTGTACTAGGAGAATTCAACCACAGACGGTAGGGTATTTATCTTTTTTTACACACGAAAGGGAAGCTCTTGGCCTTCAGCTCACCTGATGGTAAGGCTGAAGGCGGAAGCGAGCTTCATCTGAACTCCTCAACAACCGAGGTACTACTGTAACCTCTAATTTTAAGAACACAACAATGCTTATTGTATTAACAATTAATGTTGGCGACAAAATTAGGTAAAGCAAGGCGAGTTCAGAAGCTCTCCCACCAACTTAAAACTTAAAAACATCTGCGCCCATGGGGAATAGAACCGCGGACCTCCCAATCAACACCCGGTCTCGACCCCCTACCAGATCATGGAGGCGGTTAAAATCTTTCTTTCACACCGAATCGGAATTTTGGATAAATGTTATTGGAGAGCGACGCCATTGGTAAAATCTTAAATAACCAAATTAGATGAGAAAAATGAAAACATTGAAGTGATTCCAATATCATAAATCTTGTTCTAAAACTCGTTTTACATTTAAACGCAAATTGTAACGAAATCGTTTTCGCAAAAACCTTTTTAAAATATGTATAACCATGAATACGTTAATCGAACAGTCAGAGCTTTTATATAAAAGAGTTAATACTGTTTACTTAAATCAATAGAATTTAAATAATGAATAAGTTCGGTCAACCGAAATAATAATCTAACTACTGATAGAAGGCGGATTCGACTTGTTATTCTGATACAATAAATTTAAATAATAAAAGCACAATTGGTTCACCTGTTATGTAGATACAAGAACTTCCTGAGGAGGTGTAACCATTTCCCTCAAACTATAGATTTGTTCTGAATAACGCAATTGTTATGAACTGCTCATGCTAATTCAAACAACTGTGAACGGAATTTGAAATGTCATGACATTTTTTTTCTAGAAACCTTAATTTGTATTTCTTCCATTTATGGTCATTTGAATATATGTATAACCACATTAAAACCATCTATTCGAAGTTTCTCAGTTCATTCCTCTTGCAGCGAGGTTCAGATTTGAAATGTATTGATTTTCTAACTTGAATCAATGCTGCATATTAGATTCCAAATTTTTACTTAAGATTTTGTTAAATTCGAACTTGTAATGCGTTCGCAGCTTTCGCAGAAGTCACCCTGACTATTAATTGTATACCTATTTAGTACGGAACAGCTACAACATCTGCTGGAAGCTGTTTACTGGGTTTTTCTCAGTTATCTGTAACGCAATTATTGTCAATTTTAGCGTAGAGCGTATATTTTGATGGGCTTCTGTACCTAATTAATCAAATGTAAATAATCAATATCTGGAATATTACGATAAGATTTTCGTTTAATCCACACAGTAAAAGCATAAAAATATTATTTAATAACTAGCTGTGCCCGAAAACTACGTTTCGCCATAATAATAATAATTGTCCAAAAAATTAAGGATACCCACCAGCCAGGATAGCCACCCTTATCACCTCTAGGAGTATAAAAATAGCCTACGACCTATTCTCAGACCAACCAAATATACACAAAAAATTTCATAAAAATCGGTCAAGCTGTTTCGGATGAGTTCAATAACAGACAGTGCGATACGAGATTTGTATATATTAGATGAATGACTAAAATATGTAAGACAAGCTATTTTTCGTTTGACAATACAGTGATCGCAATAACATTAAAGGCTACGAAATCAGCACCAGTTTGACCTAATGAGTCGGGCGATAGTAGCACAGGTAGGTACCAGGCGTAGTTTCAACAGACCATAATTTAGCCACCTACCTACACTCGTTCACGTCCAAATAACGAGGCTGCATGTATCAGTGAGGTCTCAAAACTACCGCTGCCGCTGCCGGTGTAGAGAGCAACTCAAGGATGTAATTATATTATTATTAACACACAACACGTTGAATGGTGTAGCAGTGGCTTTTTATGAACGATTAGAGATTTCTTAAAGCAACAAAAGAAATGCCGATTCATTTGTTTGTATGTTAGTTCATCTTGTCATCGTAAAGGTTGAATTAAAGTAGCTGGTGTTATGTAGGTACAGTAAGCTCCCATTTAAGCTACACATTTACACTACGAAAACCGCCACTATTACAAACAGTTAGTTTGATAAGGAGCTTACTGTACAATAATAAAGCAAGTTACAATATAACAAGATTTATGATCAAAAACTAAAAGATGCCAAAATTGTTACCCAATTATAAACAATGAGATAAATGAAAATTGATGAGGTTATCAGTTTTTTGAACGAAAAATTTTAGGATTACTTTGACTCAATTGGATGAAAAGGAGATTAATACAGTTGACGTTTCGCACGGGATAGTTAAGTACTAGTATTAGTTATCTGTGGTTAAGTCTTCCCTGAACTTAGTAGTCAAGGCGTCAACACGGTATGTGTAGGACGCAAGTTCAAGTCCTCTTCGAGGTGTGTTAATTTTACTGTTGTTTCAGATTTATTTAGCATTTTCAAAAATGCAGTCACAAATATAATATAGTAATTAGTTGCAATATCGCGAGAAAATATCCACAAATACACGAAACGATCAATGCCGAAAATATTGCCCATAGCAGTGTTACCATTGCCATTGATAAATGTACGTACGATATCATTGAAAGCCGTTGTCGTGCACTAGTTATACTTGAAAAGTACGACCACAAAAGCTCGGCAAGCTTTCAACACAAGCATGAATCTATGAACCGATAACGACCAATATTGGTCCATATTATGCTGCCAACCCACTGATTACCATCGAAACATAATCAATTCGAAGATCTAATAAAATTTCAGTGATTTATCTCTATCGATCTGTATAAATTACAATTTTATGTATAAAATCTGCAGTATTACAACACTGACTTTAGAGTAGACCAAACTCATCCGCACGAGAGCGCGATTACGATATCGCAATTGACTCGCCTAGCTAGAGGGTAAACTTACCTGTTTCTGACCGATGACCTGGCGAGGGTGAGATTCCTCTGGGGTAGTTTGGGGGAAGGCGAGGGGTTCGGCGAGGGCGCGGGCTGGGAGGTGCGGGGCAAGCGGCCGCCCGCCGCCGCCGCGCCCGCCGCGAGCAACACCATCAACCACAACTTAGACATCACGATTCGTGCGCACGCGCCGCACTGTTCGCTGCCTGCGACGTACTAGCTGCGTCCGCGGCCGGCCGTGCTATGCGCGTGGCGACGTTCACTTTTGCCGTGGCGGTGGCACCCGGCCCCACTCTGATGAAAGTGGTGCTTTCACTGGAGCCGGCCGGGCCACGACCACCTGACGAATCTTGTCAAAAATCCCTTACAAAAATACTTAAAAATAAAAGGAAAATAACTTGAATAGGGACGTTGTGACCAAATCGACGGCAGCGAATTCGTAATTTTTTTGTAACACGTTTTGTACCTTAGGGTGAATATCAAAAAACAAATGGCTTTAAATATTATTTCTTATTTGACATTTAATTTACATAATTTGATATCAATTTTATTACTACACACATCTAGGGACTCTTAACAACATATAGGTACTAATTTGAATTTTAGAAAGGTTTTTCACATATTATTTGCTACAACTTGTTGATGTAAAAAAACAAATGTTTTTGTTTTTTTATAACATAAATTTACAACATCAATTTGTACCGTATCATGCGTAGCGTAGTACAGTCAAGGAATTTAATTCCTTATTTCGTTGACATATTGCTAGACACTGACAATGCATTAAGATCGAACCGAAATCCCTGAGCGAAATCCCAATAGATAGGTATGTTGAATGATGCCTAGTTACGTGTAAACAGTGTCGTCATAGCAACATTCGTAGCTCTTATGGTGCCATATTGCTTTACGATATTCAACCTTGGGTGGGTCGCAAATTAAATTTCTTGACTATACAAACTAAGGTACAGTAAGCTCCTTATCAAGCTATACTGTTTGACCTTTGGACTGTTCTTATGTCGCTCGTAATAGTGGCGGTTATCGTAGTGTACATGTAAAGCTTGAATGGGAGCTTACTGTACCCAAGCAACTAAACTTTTAAAACAAAATAAGTTGCTTAACAGGATTACCTAATTTACTGTAAAAGGATTGGAAAATTTGATACAAAATGTTGCCTCCTCTGTTATTTAAAACTTGTCAGCATCGATTTATTCATATAATGAGTGAGTCTGTTAATATTACCCTGCGGCAATCGCTTCCAATGAAAGTTTAGCAAATTCTTCAACTGTTGGGTTGTATGCCTTTAGGCGCGGAATGGTAAAAAAGCAAAACGGTAAGCGATTGCAAAATGGTAAAGGAGCACAATGGTAAAGGAGCAAAATGGTAAAAGAGCAAAACGTCAAAAGCGCACAATGGTAAAAGATCATATTGGTAAGACAGCAAAATGGTAAAAGCGCAAAATGGAAAAAATTACATTTTATGCACATACATACCTGTACTCTTCTGCTTTCCACAATTAAGTATATTGGGAATAAAAGGTTTCTTAAGAAATATAGGTATGAATAAAAATCTATTTATGTTAAAAAAGTTATTATCCATTACCACAAATATAAGGCTTTTTATGTTAATAAACCTGTGATTCTTAAAAATCCTTTTAATTATTTCCTAATTGTGGAACGCAGAAGAGTATAGGTGTGTATGTGCATAAAATGTAATTTTTACTATTTTGCTCTCTTACCAATATGATCTTTTACCATTGTGCGCTTTTGACATTATGCTCTTTTGCCATTTTGCTCCTTTACTATTGTGCTCCTTTACCATTTTGCGATCGCTTACCGTTTTGCTTTTTTACCATTTCGCGCCTAATCGGGATGTATGCAGTCCCTCCGTCCAAGTCTTCTAAAAACGTATCTGGACTATATCCCACGCATGCTCGATGGGGATGAGGTCTGGAGATTGTGCGGGCCAGGGCAACACCCGGATATTTTCTATTGTTATTGCTAAGACTCACTGGATCGCAAAGCTGTATGGGAACACGCGTTGTCATGCATTAGCGCAAAATCGAGGCCAAGAGTTTATGCATAAGGCCTAAAACATCTTCAACGTAATTTTCAGCGTTCATGTTTCCATTTACAAAAACTAGCTCAATTCGTCTGTTCTTTATGAAACCCGCCCATACCATAACTGTGAGCCGCTGTATGAATAACTTCCTCGACACAGTCTTTCAGTATTGCCAGGACGACGGTACACTTTTACTCTTCTTGCATCAGGCCTTAACCCGAATAGCGACTCATCGCAAAATAAAATGTTATCCCATTACTCCTGGGTTCGTGTTATTTATTCCCTACACCACTCATTTCATTTTGACGAGCACTATTCCCGTCTGTTTAGGCGTTGTGTTCATAGGCCGTACTTAAGCAGCCAATGTCGCGAGCTTTAGGGGCTAGCGCCACATGAGTTTTGTAACCATTTTGTAGCCTTAAACCTATCTCCCGGACGGTTAACTTCGGTTGACGTCTTGCAGTCACTTGTACTATCGAGGACACTGGCACCTTACCAGTCCTACGTCGAAAGTCGCTTGCACACTGCACGATGACAATCGCGTCAGACCACGCCCCCTTCATTCATTCACCAATAGTAAAGCGTAAAGCAGACTGACACTAAGAGCGATTCAATGAAACCAGATGTCTGTCTATGATTGGCCGTAGTAAATCGTAGTAAAAATACGTAGTCAATCCAGGGATAGGTATGGGTCGCGTAGGCGTGTCTGATGCGATCCGCTTTCAAACGAATATTTCTACAAAGTGGTAAGGCACGAGAGACCTCGATAGTACGTGTCGGTCTTGCCTTGCCGAACGGTTGTAATCCTTCCACGGCCTGGGTGCTGCACAGCGGGATCTGCTGTGTCGATAACGTGATAGTGCTGATAACGCGTTTGTGTACAGCAAAATACGAATTCTTCCCGCTTGCAACATCCCTACAGCTCTTTGCATTTCATCTGCAGCCAAATGCTGTCGTTCCATGACATAATGAATATCAATTCGTCTGTTCTTTATGAAAATATAAGCTAAATGTAAATAAATTAATGTAAATTATTAACCCTCTTAACATTTCATTATATCCAACTCATACTGTACTTACGTTAAGAGTTATAGTCTCTAGTCCTTCGTTTTGTACAAAGTATATACCTATTTTGTGACTATAATTTGTTTTGTAAGCCTTAAATAAATAAATAAATATGTCCCAATTCAATTAAAACTCAATTGATATTGTTAAAAAGCAGCCTTATCGCCATATGCGATATCTACTTAACCATTTGTAGAGTTTGTAATATGATGCATGTGGCTTAGACCTTTATGATGTGTGTGTGTACTATGTACTATATGAATAATTTGTCCGTGCGGTGACGGATTTTAAATACAATGTCGCTGCTCCGTTTATTCTCGTGAATGTCGGAAGAGCCGACTAAGGGAGTTTACTAAAATACACCTCTCCGGAAAGATTAAAAATTCGAAACAAAAACAACAACCCGTCTAGCCAGCGAGGTGAGTTATAATAGGCTAACGCCTCGTCCCTCGAATCACTCCCTTTAAACGATCATTTACAGACGAGGATTTCTACAGGGTGAATTTGAATTCCTTGGCATTCATTCAACCTAATATTCTTTACAATACATATAATGGAATAATTTTAAATGAACTGAGTTAAAAAATAACTTGTTAAAACGAATGATCAATAAATAAAGCATCGCGTGCAAATGAATGATTTTGATACCTAGTTGAATGCTTGTTTTTATTTTTTTTTTGTTGCGTTTTCAGTCTTCTTTTTGTAATAAGTAATAAATAATATTTAATAGCAACGTTATTTTAACGGTTTTGGGGTTTCTATACTATTTTTTATAATTTTTTATAGCAACATATTAGCCTTATGCACTTAGTATAACAATCACGAGTAAAGCCTAAATATAAAATTATGCCAATGCCTTTTTCACCAGGTACAGGTTGTAATTTTTGAAATAACAGTTTTCTAATCATTCAAACTAAAAAAAACATAATTTTAAAAAAACGGAAAGGAAAACTGTTGAATGAAAGAAGAGCTGAATCTAATTCACCGATGTACGAACCTACTGTACTCATAAATGCCCTCGAAGATGCAGCAAAGAATTATAAAGAGTAGCAAATAATTAATTGAAATGCAAAAAAAAAACGCATGTTTGTTTAGGTTACGCAATCTGCGAATAGTCTAGAAATATAGTTAAGGGCAGAATAAATAAAACTGTTTAGACCCTTGGACCGTACTGAAGTAAACATTATGGCTCTAAGGCTTCAAAGTTTGGAGTCGGCGCTAGGCGTCGGCGACGTCGGCCACCGCCGACGGCCTCGCGCCTGAGGGGGCCTCGCAAAAAAGTTTTACAAGTTTCGTCAAGTTTCAAAATTATTTCGTCAAAATCAATAGCTATATCTTTTACAAGTAGTAAATACTCGTAATATTAACAAAGAAATAGGTTCCTAAGGTAAGTAAAGTATTAATATGTATAGGTAATCTATTTCTCCATAGAAACCAAAAAAGAAAAGTGAATACCTAGTTTTAAACATGCGCTAGTGTTTTTTATCAATAACATAGAAATTTATTGCCTTTCGATCAATGCGTTCGAGTATGTTTTGTATGCGTCAAAATTCGTAACAATTAAGTAGGTATTTAAAAGGGCCAAAGGGCCGAGGGCGAAGTAAAATAGGCCCTCGCGCACTTGATGTCGCCGACGTCCACATGTGGTCTAGCGCCGCCACTTGGAGAACCCTGGTTTAGAGCATTAATTTACTTAGTACTACTCGAGCTACAAATGTTAGAAATTATATTAATGGAATCAATTATATTCATTTACGTGGTAGTATTAATTGCTCTCACGCAAAGCAAACAAAACCACAACTAGAAATTGCTCGACGTGAAATCGTACTTTATAATAATGTTATTGCTTAGATTTATTTACTTTTCATTCAATCGGAGCATTTTTCATTTTATCATTGCTAGTCTGGCTATTGAAAGCTGAGCATGACATTTTTAAACGAGCAACATTGGTACAATACAATGTCACTTTGCAGGTTACTTGGATATGGTGATTTTGATATTTACTAAAAAATTAGCCCTTGCTGGTTTTCTTGCTGGTTCTTTCCAGTACAAGGTCTCCCGCCTTAGACTTGAGAACTATTGGCGTAGCTTCTCTGACGTGCAAAAGTGATTACCTATGTAATTAATAATCCAATTAGAATAAACGATATTGAATTGAATTGAATTGAATACTTTGTCAGATTTTATATTGGTACACTCGTGTACAAAATGATCGATACGGTCATAGTTACAAAAATACCTATGTATATGTTACTGTAAAAGCCCGAACTACGGTAAATCTTAACATTCTCCAACTGTTAATGGTGAAAGTCCGAACTGCTCTGTGATCATTGTTTATTACGGACTTTTACTATCATACACTTGGTAAATCTTAGAACTTACTTACCATCAAGACGCGGTAAATGTTGAAAATATTCTTAAGAGGAAATCATACGGACTGTTTTTCCATACTGACGTAATCTTCTGGTGTCTTTCTGGATAATGGCAATAGTTGCTCTATTTTTTTTACAAAAAAGCTATGACCACTATAAGCAACTTTCCTTTTTTAATTAAGTTAATTATTAAAGGAGATTTAATCCATCAATATATTTACTTTACAAATCAGCAAGATGTTTTGCTTTTTTTAAAAAAATGCAAAAACAATTTGACGAAAAATAAAACTGACTTCAAAAACACCAAAAAGTCATAAATAAGACTACATACAATATCACAGATTAATATTGAAGTTGCTGCCAAATTTTAAGTAACTATATTAGTTGTTCTTATATTTTTTAAGACTCCGTGATCATTGCTTGGCACTGACTTTATTATAAAACTGTGATGTTGTATGTAGTTGTGTTTTTGAAGTCAGTTTTATTTCTTGTATAATTTTTTTCAATCTTTTTAGTAAATAAGTAACAAAATCACTAATAAAATGCCAAGGCAAACACCAGATTAACTTAAAATAAAACGTATTTCGCTCTAAACAGTATTGAAAAAAATATTCCCAAGCTAATCTTATCCACCAAAAACCTTCCATCATCAGCTCAGAACATGATATGATGACTACCAGATGCATATGTATATAGTATATCTTCAGAATATACATGAAATGCGTTAGACGTGCCTATGAAATTTAAGGGTTTCCCTAGATTTCCCCAGGATCCCATCATCAGATTATGACTTGGTGACAATAAAAGTACCGCAGGAATATAACTCCTTCGATTACAAAAAATCATTTTTAAAATCGGCCCACAAATGGCGGAGTAATCGGTGAACATACATAAAAAAATAGATACAGCCGAACATAGAACCTTCACAGACTTTATTGACTTAACATTAAGGTAGAGTTGGTAGAGTATACACATTTTTGTGACTTCGATCGTATCGATCTTTTTGTACTCGAGTGTTCTAGCTTGTTATAATATCGACCTTCGGCGACCTTCCAAGACTGTATGCCCTAAACTCAATTATTAGGGCATACAGTCTTGGAAGGTCGCCTGTTCTGGAACTGCGAGTTTTTGTTTAATATCGGAATTCCGAAAATACACTCACGTGAAATCACGTGAAATGAAAGCGACCCACCTTTACGCTTTGTTTCAGAGTTCGACAAATCTAAATCTACCATTATATATTTGTTAAACAAGAGCCTTAGCCACAGGCGTATATAGAGGGTGGGGGGGTATATAGAGTGCCCACCCTAGGATGTTAGGCTACCGATTCAAAATTCAATGACATCAACATACTGATAACTTCACACAAAAACATGGGTCAGGCCCCCCTGGGAAAAAACTCTAGATACGCCAATGGCCTTAGCTTACATTAGAACAGTTTTTACTGTGAGAGATTTAGGATTATTGATTTTACAAACTGAAAACGAAAATTTTTAAAATACCTATAATTTTTTGCGAAATACAGGTCAATTCAAAGGGTCAATAAACCTATAGGAATAATAAATTTTTGAACAAACATTGATTCAATTAACTTTTTCACAGTCACAAAGATTGCGTATAATGGAAAAATGATAAACAGGGTTTTCCGAAGAAATAAGTATCTTGTCAGCAATACTTCTATTATCCATGCTTAGAGTATGTTAAAATAAAACTTATGAATAACAAACATAATTAGGGGTAGCCTGATAGTAACACTAAACCACTGAGACTAGAGCAAGCCTCACAATCTTCACCACTTACGGATGCTTGCAACACCAGTCACGCCTTTTTTAACCGACCGACATCACAAAAAGGAGGAGGTTCTCAATTCAGCTGTTTTGTTCGTTGATTTTTTTAAATTTTGGTCCCACTTGTCTCCGTCATATATTAAACGGTTTGGTCATCCTTTCTTATTTGAGAATACTACACACTTTCCAATTAGTCCCAACAAAATCGAAGGAAACCCTTAAATTTTATAGGCACAACCAACGTGTCTCATATTTTTTTCTGAAGCTATTCAGGTATCTGCGTCTGGTAGTTATGAGCCGAGCTCATGCTGGAGGAAACCTTGAGTTTTAGGAGTTATTTAGAGATTAGTTTTTAAATACAATAGGCAGTATTGACCCTTAGTTGTATTCTGGTAAAGTTGTAGTCATCGATCATCCGTACTGATTTCAAAAAGTCCTTTTGAAGTCCGTTTTCATTTTTGTGTAAAATATGTTTATTGATGAATACCATGCTGTAGAGACACAGTCTTCTACACGCCTTTGATATCGAACGACACCGCCGCCCGCGCCGCCCGCGTATGCACTTAGGTCTTAGAACATTTAGCCTACGGAAATGGCAAGGCTGTGCGAACCCCTCTGCTCAAGTACGTTAACCATATGACCATACGCGTTAGTAAACTAAAGTCTGATTATTTATTCGACGGAATTCTGGCATTTCAGAAGAGTTGGCAACATTGATAGGAGCGTCGGTGGCGCAGTGGACTCGGCACTTGCCTTCCAATCGGGGGGTCGGGGTTCGAGACCCGCCATGTACCAATGTGTTTTTCGTTTCGAATTTCATATGTACATTTGTCTGACGCTCCTACGGTGAAGGAAAACATCGTGAGGCAACCTGCATACATCTGCGAAGAAATTCAATGATGTATGTGAAGTCGACCAATCCGCACTGGGCCAGCGTGGTTGACTAAGGCCTAATCACCCTAATATAGGGTAGGCTCGAGCCCCTCGGTGGGGATGTATATGGGCTGTGATGATGGCAACATTGAAAAAATCGCACTAAGAAGGGAAATCATTTTACCAACATAAAAACAAACAATTAGTAAAACTAAGACTTAAAAATTTACTGATAATTTTAAAATGGTAATCAGATTATTTATTATCATATAATTGAAGTTACAATAATTATGAAGGAAATGATTTTCCTTTTACAGGAATCCCTGAACAATAATCCATAGGTTTACCTTTCTTTAGGAAAACCTCTTTGTTTGTAAAATCTTCGCTTCTTGAAAGGGCGAATATAAACAAGATAGATTAAAAACTATTAATTATAATCACCTGACTATTTATAACACACTCGTTTACCCGCCTATGCAAGAAATATGCATATCACACACGGCTTTGGAGGTAATGTTTTTTCCCTATGATCGACTTTATCGATCGGTACCCATCATAAAAATGAAGGATGTTAATTTTCTTAATTTTACCAGATTCGATTCCCGGTTCAGACAAACGATCATTTAAAAATCCGTGAATGCAGTTTGGTTGCAAATTTTTCAGTAAAAATTTGTATCTACGGTATTTTAGGTACAGTAAGCTCCTTATCAAGCTATACTGTTTGACATTTGGACCGTTCTTATGTCGCTCGTAATAGTGGCAGTTTTCGTAGTGTAAATGTAAAGCTTGAATGGGAGCTTACTGTACTTTCCCTCCATGTGGCATCACCGTAGGATGCCCTGTATACAAGAGAAACAATTTGCCAACCGTAAATAGTAATGAGACTACGAGAAACGGTTCTCCTGTGTCGACCCATTAGCACGACATCACGAGAAAACACTGGCTTTGTGCTCTCGGTTTGTTACTTTAGTTACAATAGAATTTACTGCATAGTTCAAATATTATTATTTTTTGTAGTGAAGAAACGGTCAATGGAATGTCAAGAACAGGGGCCTAACCATGACCGCTTATAGCATGGTTAAAACAATATTGAAACAGAGACACCGCTCTTGCTGCGTATAGCGCCATCCCGCTCTCAGCGCGGTTTTAATATTGTTTTGGGCGATCATGGTTAGGGGGCAGGTCATGTATTAATACATTTTCGCTTCACCGGCAAGCACCATAATTAGGGCAGTGCCGTGGCAGCGACCATTTCTAAATTGACAGAACGGATTGTGATAAAACGGTTGTGGTAAAATAAGCGATAGGGCACTGCGGTATTGAGAATAAAATTAATGAAATAGTAATATGTTTTTATTAAGTCAAAAGCCATAAAATAACATCACTGTGCTTTTAGGAAACAAATCTTATATTCGAGAACATATACCACGATAGCCACACCTAAATCTTCGGACAACTGGTCTTCCTAAGGTAGCATTTCCCAGAAGGAACTGGTACTGAGGTCACACCCTGCGGGAACACTTTCGCTAGTTGGTCTTCCGTTATGCTAGGAAGCACCATACAATCGTCCCCCATCTAGAACACAAAAGCACTCATCCATAATATTTCAGATCATTTTAGTCCTAGCCATACCAAGTGATCTTAAAAGCAGTCAATCAAAGATTACTTAGAACAGAATGGCGAACCAATACGCGTGCAATTGGTGGCATAAAACGAAATATTATGACACGGGATCAATTTAGCACCTTAGTTACATCAACATTATGTTAGAATCTGATTAGTGTAATAATTGAGTTTTATTCTTTTACTCACTAGAAGGTTGTATGGTAACATATCAAGATTACTTTTAATGTTTATTTGTAAAAAAACGGATGTTAGAATATGATTAGTGTAATAATTGAGTTTTATTCTTTTACTCACTAGAAGGTTGTATGTTAACATATCTAGATGTCTTTTAATGTTTATTTGTAAAAAAACCGGCCAAGTGCTTGGAATTTGGATTCGCGCATCCGAGGGTTCCGTATTACAAAACTTGGATTCCGAGCTATGTACATATTTAAGGTTTTCGGTAATATGTGTTTCCTTAATATGTTCTATTGCTTCTTGCCAAATTTCATGATCCTAGGTCAACGGAATAATATACAATGTGGGCCTTATTAATAAAAAAAATAATCCTTCGATCTTCCACGGATTAGTTACTCCGTGTTTTGTCTTATTTTGACATATGACAGCCAACATAGGTCGTATAGGTCTTGATTCCTTTGTGAAATCGCAAAATTTGCGAAAATATGCGACACGGTTATATCTTTTGATCGTGTTGTCTTACAAATGCAAGTCCGTTTTTTCAGAGTCAAAGGAACCATAGACTAGGGTTGCCATATTTTTCCGAGGGCAAATTCCCAGCGCTCCACAAATCCTTTGATCTCAAAAAATACCGCCCATACAACTATTCCCAGGCGGGTCCACGGAAATTGAAAATTAGTTTCAACGGCTCCGCGAGTTTTTAAGTACAGTAGGCTGCAGATATTTATTTTATTTTTTTATATAGGTTAATAAGTCTTATGACTAAAATGTAATAATCACAGGAGATCCGGCTATACTTAACAAGTTTTAAAATCACAATAGAATTATTTGCATATAACTGTTTTAAGCACTATGCAAACAAAATATTAAATAAATAAGGACGGATAAAAAAATATAGTTAAAAAATATCTATTATTAGATTTGATCAATCATATAACTAAAAGACTTAATTATACATAACATTTTTGAAATAATAATCACAGTAAGTTCACGTAGGAAATGCGCAATGATTTACTTCTAAAACAAAGAATTCTAGTATTCTGTTTAGTTAAGACGACTAGTTCCGGCGGTTGTGAGATCCTAGTTTCAGAATAGTAGCTTATTGTTATTAGGCAAAACAGGATCACAATATTTTAAAAAGTTTAACCCAAAAATTAAGTTTATAACATTTACAGTGTCAGTAATAAGAATATATAAAAATAAAATTTCCGATTTTCCGTCTTACAAAAAAAGGTAAAAACCTAAAAAGGCTTCATCTTTTTCAGTACACTAAGAGAAAAAATATTTATGGTCATTACGCTATATCGCCCTTCGTATTTCAAAAATATCACGATATTTCAGTTATTTTCGCAATATTACAATTAAAATGCCGTTAAAATGACGCAGAGCATAGCAGAAAAAAATGATACTTTAATAGTTTAAAAAATCCTCTAAAAATACGACGTTGCCAACTCGTTCAGAATTTACATACCCTCTTAAACATTCGGCTTATGGATTAAAACGCAGTCTGTGTAACGGACATAGAAAAAAACTCTAATTTTTAGCTTAGAAAACATTTAATTAATGGCAAAAATTTATGTCAACCATAATCTGCTGACCACTGTAATTGTTCATAATTTTCGTGGAGCCGCTGGGAACTTTTAATAGTTGGCGTGGAGTCGCTGGTACTGAAATTTTGGAGCGCTGGGAATTTGCCTTTCCGAGAACGCATCGAGACATTTATATGAGGAGGGATCAAAAAGTAGTAAGAACGACATACTCCTTGGTAAGAAAAATAATAAATACTGGCAGGCATAGCTCCGATACATATTTGTAATATTATTAATTTTGTTTTTTTCTGAATGTAGTCAGTTGTTTGCATCGTGTCGGAACGTGTTCTCGAAAATGGAGAAAAACGAAGTGCGAGCCGTTATTAAATACCTCTGTTTAAAAAAGTTAACGACGCAAGAGATTCGTTGCGATTTGGAGGCAACATTAGGAGAGTCTGCTTCGCCGTATTCCACTGTCGCAAGGTGGGCTTCTCAATTTCGAGTAGGGAGAACGAGCACGGAAGACGAACATCGTTGCGGCCGTCCATTGACGTCACCCAAGAAAATGTTGCGAAAGTCGAGAAAATTGTATTGAGCGATCGAAGAGTTACCATCCGATACTTAATTCAAGAAACGGGCATTTCATATGGAAGTATTCAATCCATATTGAAACAATCTTTGAATATGATAATAAGTCTCCGCAAGATGGGTGCCGAGAATGTTAACCGACAGCAAGAAACAAAATCGACTTGACATTTCGAAGATATTGTTGGACAAGTTTCAAGAAGATTCTAAAAACTTTTTGTCTCGTTTCGTAACAATGGACGAAACATGGGTCCATCATTTTGATCCCGAGACAAAACAGCAATCTTCGCAATGGAAACGGCCATCATCACCGACCCCGAAGAAGTTTCGTGCCGTGGCATCGGCTGGCAAGGTTATGGCCTCAATATTTTGGAGCTCAGAAGGGATATTGTTGATTGATTACCTGGAGCGTGGAACCACTATTACAGGCCAATATTATGCAGCTTTAATTCCCAAGTTGAGGAATGCCATCAAAGAGAAAAGGAGAGGGAAACTTCGAAGGGGCGTGCTGTTTCATCACGACAACGCACAGGTCGGCAGTTGCGATGGCTGTCATTCAGCAAGCTGGCTTCGAATTGGTTGACCATCCGGGGTAGCCACAGCTGAGCCAAACAGGAACACACTAGACAATAGACATGTCGAAGTCCGCCATTATTGAGGATACCTCATTTGACTTATCTCGAGTAATTAAATCGATTTTTCACTTTTTTATCATTCTATTAAATAATTATTTATTTCAGATACTTAAATAAACTTTTAATTAAATTATTTTTATTGGCATCAATAATAGTTTTAAGTGTTTTTTTAGACAAACAAAATGCCAAACTAAATTCTACAATGAAAATATAATGTAACTGGAAATAGATTAAGAAATATACAATAGGATAATAAAAAAAAATAAACACCATACCATAATTTTGCAATTGACGTCTCGACTACTACCGACCACTCGAAAGAATACAAGCAAATTTCCATAAAGAAATGGCGGAGCTCGACATGTGCTGTGTTCTTATTGGCTCAACTCTGATTTCCGCTCGAGAAAAATCTCGAATTCGAACTTTTTACTTGTGCGAGAATTAACTCCCTGACCGGGACACCACTGTTAATAACGGTAACGTGTCTGGAGGAATGGCAACCCTACCATACACCCAAGTATTTGATATAAACTTCAGTTTGATATCTCTACGCGTTCCCGAGAACAGGGTCTTAACAGACAAACAGAAAGATTGGACAGACGGAGAACAAGCGATCACAGGGGTTCCGCTTCTTCCTTTTGAGGTACAGTACCCTAAAAATGGTACGATTATGTATAGAGGTTCGCCATTCCTGTGTTACGACTGTATCTGTGTATTTATCGAATATTAATGATAAACACTTATTCCCACCATCAACAGATCATATAAAAAAAACACAATGAAATGCGGAGTTATTTCGTTCAAACAAGTTACTTATATTTCAAGAACACACCGCAAAGCTCTCGCATACCTATTCGGTTATTGCTTTTCTTAATCAATTGTGGACTAGAAGCATCATAATTTTAATATTATCGCTCAGTCCCCGTAGCACGTCCACCAAAACACGATATGATAAAGCGATTTATCGCGGTGAACTGTCAAAATACGACGAAACTATTGTAATTTTGACAGTTCACCGCGATAAACCGCTTTATCATATCGTGTTTTTGTGGACGTGCTACGGGGACTGAGCGATAATATAAAAATTACGTGCTAGGGGGGCTGAATAGTATTTGGACACTAAACTTGGCGCCGTCATCTCATGCTCGTTGACGTCCCGATGACGACGACGGCGGCACTGGAGGAACATCATGTTTATTGAATCGATCAGCTTATTTAAGTAATTATTTAATTTAGGAATTTCCTTTTTATTTAATTAGGCATAATTTAGATTTTTTTAAAAGGTCATTATGTTAATCCTTTTTCTTTTGGATAAATGTCTACAAACGGTCTCTAATCTTTACCATCTTCTTTCAGGATGCGTACACTATAAGGATCTTACTCCGGCATGCAAAATTTCAAGAGAAGAATAGTTTACCCTATGAATGATGATGAAACAGGCAGTCAGCTAGTATAGGTACATTATTTTATAGTAACAGTGAACTATTTATAACTTACCTTCCAATCAACTGGTGTTGCAACTTTAGCTGTGTCAGTCAATTGCAGGGAATCTATAACACGCAGTATTTCACTGAAACCAAAAAAAAAACAAGAAAATGTGAATTTTCTACATACATTAATTAATATTTTGGCATATGAGTACAAAATAATGGATCGATACATAGGCCAATACAGTTTCCACTAAAAATTAATAATAAACAGTTGAGCAAACACTAAATTATAACAAATTCTTGCTAAATATAAATTATGGAAATCGACGTACATTATATGTGTGGCACATGCATACATTATTTTAACAGCTTAATATTTAATGGCATTAATGTTACATTAGCAGCTGGAGAATGATGGTTACAATACAAATACACTTTTTGAACGTATGGAGACTAAGGGAAAAAATATCAAATTATTGATAACACTCATCCTATGAATAACATGATCTTACAGAAAAACGGTTCCTGGCAAAGTTAAGTGCTACAGAATGGTGGAGCAGAAATCTCAAACAAGACCTTTTGCATTTAAGACATATTTTACTAGTAAGATAAATCGAATCTACTATTTATGTATAATTTTGAATAGAAAGAATTGATCGCGATGCTCTCTTCGTAGTTTAAGTGGTGTGATTACATTGACACAATATTCGGGGTAAGATCTGTACAATATATTAAATATCATTTAATAATATTTTAATTATTTAGCCCAATGTTTCGCATGCAACAGCATTTGTGTTCAAGGGATGACTGAAGCTGGTGGTGGTCATAGATTAACATCAGATTTATTATTGTACTAACATTATCTCATATATGTATGTGGTCCATTTCACGCAAACAGAGCTCACGGTATATATTGTTTTAGCAGTCTGTGGACAGGCTTGGGATTTGATTACTTTGATTATAGTGTCCCAAACAATGGAAATACACCAACGATTATCTGTATTAAAATTCGACTGTTTTTGAATCTCAATAGCCTCGTGTAGCAACATTGGGATGAATCTGTGTGCTTTGGCGAGGGTCTGTGGATTATCAAATCTTAAACAGTGGTTGAGTTCGTCAAGGAAGTGTTCACAAACTTCAGCTTTTGTTCTACAGAAACAAAGACGCAACAATAAGGTTGAAAGTGGAAGCGAGCTTGACCTGGACTCTTTAACAACTGAGGAACTAGCTATCTTACCTCTAGTTGTTGGAACACAACAATGCTATCAATATTGCGACAAAGTTAGGTAAGATAGTGGTATCTAGCCAGGTGGGGTCAGAAGCCTTATCACCAACCAAACCAAGCAGAACTTCTGCCCCTATGCGTAATCAAACCCCAGACTTCCAGATCAACACCCAGTGGTGTAAGCCACTAGACCACAGAGGCGACAAGCTTACAATCTTGTATGTTAAATCTATACATAAGTAACTAAACATCAAATTGCTGTACTTTGTTTTTCTAATCTATGTTAATGGGGGCTTAGAGTCAAGAGTTTGTATGAATGTTTTGCATTTGCGCCCATTGACCGTTTCCCCACTGCCGCCGTCACCGAACGCAGGGACGATAACGAAAAGTAAATTATATCTGGTTGAGATTAGGCTCGGGCGTCGGGCGTGCAATGAACAGCCAGTCACATTGTAGTAACATACATATATGTCAATGGGCAGTCATAGTGAATGTATATGTCACTATCTCCGCGCCGTCATCTCGTTTTTATCGACGTCCCGATGACCACGGCTGTGGACAAACAGCCAGTGACTGTTTGTCCACACTGGGACTGGTTTTTAGGCACCGAATAGTAATATGTGTAATGAGAGGCTGCACATCAGATTCCAATTCGCTATAGGTAATAGTTTTAGAAAGTCCACTTACTCAAAATTCCGCCCAGTCGTTGCTGGATACAAGAGAGACAGCCGAAACTTCTTGTTTGGATCAATGATGAAAACGGCTCTTGCTGTTAGTGGAATACCAGCATAGTCCAATTCATCCTTGTCAATCATTCCAAGCAGTGAAGCAATCTTGCGGTCTTTGTCTTCTATTATTGGATATGGAAACTTGTCATCTTCTTTAAAACCTATTTCGAAAAAAAAAATTATTGGCATTGACCATAGCAATATGATTAGATAGGTATTTATTTGGTGTTAATGACATTAATCTGAAGCTTTTTATTTATGACTAGGCTTCATTAGGATTCTTCAATAACAAAGGTACAACTCCTGGTAGAATACACAGGAGTGTTTCTTTTATGAAACTAAGCTTTTGCTCCTTGGATAAGGTGGTATTCACCTAGTATATCACACTAGCCAGATGGTGTAGGTTTTGTTTAGTTTCCATCTCTTCAATTATGTGTAAATGTGATGAAATCATAAAGTCAATGGGAGCAGCAGAATATCACTGCGGACCCATACACCATACCATTGGCTATACCCCTAGGGGTATGGTGGGACTTAACCATACCACCATAGAGATGTGACCTAATACATGAATATAAAATTCCTCGCACAAGTTCATGTGGTTTCTCGAATATTTCAATGCCATAATTATGTAAATTAAATCCTGCCACTGCCCAGATACTAAGTTATAGAATAAACAGACACTAACCAGCATAACTCTTGATATCTTTACACCATTCTATGTGAGATGACACAGAATCACAAGATAGTCCTATTACTTTCACATTCCGCTTCAAGAACTCTGGCAATAGATGTAGAACCCGTGCTAGCTCAGTAGTGCAAACAGGTGTAAAATCTGACGGATGAGAAAATAGGATTGCCCAACTGCAATGAAGAACACGATATGTAATCAAATTATTTCAAAGCACCAAATTGGTTTAAAATTCGATAACACATTTTTTATACATACGATGAATCAAGCCAATCATGGAAATCTATTTGTCCTTCTGTAGTATTAGCAGTAAAATCGGGAAATTTATCGCCTAGCAGTATCATTATTTAGTTCAGATATGATTTATAATATAATTGAGATAATCGGACGGCCTATTTCGGCTCAAAATCGTTTTTTAAACAATTCAGACCGAGAAGAGTGCAGCTCACAAAAAAAATGTTTTTCGTTTGTTTGTTTGTTTTGTTATTTGATGACCGTTCGAAACACAAATTAATCTGACATTAAATTTTTTTGACCGATGTCAAAACACCCCGTAGGGGCCGTTCGAAAACACGTGTTTTTTGGTGCGTTCCGAATTACGATAAAAGCGATAATATCGCGAATCCGACCAAATTAAAATAATCGTCACAAAATATAAGGGCTATTGAATCAGTAGGTTATGTTGTGACTTTGGTCGGATTCGCGATATTATCACTTTTATCGTTTTACGGAACGCAGGGTTTGACTCGGTAAAAAGAAAAGGATAGATAATATTGCGAGAAGCTCAGAACCTTAGATAAAGAATGGAATAGATAGGACGTGACCGTATACCCGTAAGGGACAGACATAGATGACGTCATATCTGCCTAAAGTAGATGGGTATACCAGTGTTGCTTTAATTTTTACCCTACTTTATGTTTATAGTGGTAAAAGGGATGGTTGATCTACGTATTTTTGAGACATTTTAATGAGCGCCCTTCGCTCAATAATATGTCTCAAAAATAAAAGTGGAAGTTGCAAAATTTTTTATCGTATTCTTCTTCTCCTTCGCAGTCTAAAGTTATTTACACTTTTAAATAAAACTACACTTTCGGATTTAATCGAGTATATTTAGTTTTAAAATATTTTACTTAATTATTTAAGCTATTATGTAAACATCTTTAGAATATAAGAAAAAATATTAGGAATCATCATCATCAGCCCACACGCGTCCACTGCTGGACATAGACCTCTACAAGTGCTCGCCACTGAGTACGATCCGCGACCACTCGCTTCCAGCTTTTGCCAGCTAAGTACCTTGCGAAGATCGTCGCTCGATTAAGAATACAGCGGGCAATATCATTGTTTTTTTATCTCTGCAATTTATTTAAAATCCAATATTTATACATTTACCAAATATTTGTGAAGATTTAGAAAATGTATAAATATTAAATTTTAAATAAACATTTTCTAAAATTATATTTCAATAACACCGTTATTGTCACCGAATAAAGCGTATTAGCAATGAATTCGCATATTTAAATATTTTTTACAAATACATTTTATCAAAAGCGGGTAGTGATTATGCTTAAACTCTTCAGTAAAATGTTCATTAGAAAATTTATTGATTTAATAATTTTTCTAAGCATTGGTGCAAAAGGGAATGCATAGTAATTTTATTTCCAAAGGTTTATTTCTACGATATGTTTTTTCAGCAACTTCGCACGTGGTAACTAGTCACCTCTTTGGACGGATAATATAATCCGTTTTTGTCTTTTTTCAATTGCAGACTATTATATGGTTCAGAGGCAAACAGTGATTCCACACATTTGTGACATTTTATTTCTCACTGCATTTTATGTACTTAATAATATTTTCAGAAAATCTCTATTGGTTCCTCCTACAGTATCTAAAATGTCCAACTGCTCATTTTGCATCATTAACTTACACTCCAAATCATTTAACACATTTTCAAGTGTGGCTGCTTTTTTCCCAATCGTCTAAGCGATTGACGCACTGCCCGTAGTTTTTTATTTGATGACCTCGCTAATTGTTTCAAACGCAGCATTTGAAGCCGCATTTTTCTCTTTCGGGGCGTATTCAAATTTGAACCGAAATCCAACACCGATGCGTCCTGAAACAATATGTATGGGTCAATATTTGCTATTTGGGCAAAACGAGTTTTTGCATATTTTATAGAAATTAAACGCTACTTTATTTTCTAACTATTTTTATTTAATACTTCAATATCATACTTCTGTGGCATTTAACTTTCAGGAAAGTATTTTAAAAAATAACTACCAAAATAAAATATTTTAGCCAAAAAAGTCATATTTCCTGTCGGGGAAAAATCCCGATTGCTGAACATATTTTTTCATAGCAAAACTGTTATAGTAATGTTAGTTTAAATGTGTATTTAATATATTTGTTACTTAGTGATAGTTCATTTCTAAAGCCTAGTTATACTATTTTATTGAAATAATCAAGTCCAAATTCATACTTATATTTTGGAGAATGCCTATTGAGTCATTAGTCTGCCGAAATTTCATTTTAAAAAATCTCGCCAAATAGAAGCTGTAGCATAACCAATCAAAAACGTTAAGATAGACGCGGCGACACTCGATGCGATTGGTGGGTCGAAAGATGCCATTTAATCAGAACATTGGTTACCGGCGTCATTGAAGCACGTTATTCAGTGAGTGTCTCTAACTGTGGTCATATTTCCTGTGCATCAAAACATTACTAAAACATGAGTCAATCTTCAAAATATTTATGCAAATACATGACTTATGTGATTACGTGTTCAGGTGTTCATTGATCTTACTTTATTTAAATATTAAAAAAAAAATACGGAAGAAAATGTCCCATTCCGTCATTTTCCTGCCGTCATTAGTCTGTCATATCGATGACAGGATAATGACAACTACACAGGATAATGACTAGTGTGTTATATCTACGTTGATTTTGTCTATTTTTACCCATTTGCAATAAGAAAGGAGCAATGATTATTGGATGGATGTATGTATATGTAAGTATGTATGTAATGTGATTCAGAATCATAGGGTTGAAAAAAGCTATGCCACCGAAAAGAAAGACACAGGAGGAAGTTTTAAAGTGAAAGAGAGAATTGGAAAAACTAAGATCATCATCATCATCATTTCTGCCAAGAGACGCCCACTGTTGGACATAGGCCTCCCCCAGGGATTTCCAAGGGATCGGTCCTGCGCCTCCCGTATCCAGCGGCTTCCCGCGACATTCACCAGATCGTCAGTCCACCTTGTGGGGGTCTACCAACGCTGCGTCTCCCGGTACGCGGCCGCCACTCGAGGTTCTTTCCGCCCCAACAGCCGTCCGTCCTGCGAGATATGTGTCCTGCCCACTGCCACTTAATGTTTGAGCTAAAGTGGTGACTCTAGTTCTTCTATGGATCTCTTCATTTCTGATGCGATCGCGTATAGAAACTCCGGGCATAGGCCTCTCCATTGCCCTTTAAGCGACATTGAGACCCATTGTAAACGGCCACGTCTCAGTTCCGTACGACATCACTGGCAACACGCACGAATTGAAGACTTTCGTCTTAAGACACTGTGGTAGATTGGCCGAGAATTTGCTGCGTAGCTTCCCGAACGCTGCCCAGGCGAGTTGGATTCGTTGATTTACGTCTTTCTGGAAGTTGGATTTACCGAGCTGGACTATTTGCCCCAGGTAAATATATTCGTCAACAACTTCCAGTGTAGAGCCTCCAACCTTCACAGGGTGGGTACATGGAAATTCACCACGAGTTTGGTGTTGTCCATGTTCATTTTAAGACCCACTTGTTGGGAAACTCTACAGAGGTCTTCGAGCATTGTGCCTAGATCTTCCGTGGTCTTAGCCATGACTACGATATCATCGGCAAAACGAAGGTAAGTCATGTTGTTTATGTTGATGTCGTGTCCTCTCCAGTCCAAAAGCTTAAATACATCCTCCAACGCAGCTGTGAACAGTTTCGGGAATATTACGTCACCCTATCCCACACCTCGCTGAAGTCGTCCTGGTTTCGAGTTTTGGTCCTGAAGGCGGACTGACATAGTGGCGTTTTCGTACAATGACTGCAACACTTGGATGTACCGGTAGTCTATTTGGCACCTCTAAACTAAGCACAGCCCAGGTCTTGACAGAATCAAAGGCTTTCTTATAGTCCACAAACAGCAAGCATGGTGGAACTGCTTAAACAGCGTGAGAAAGAATACACTCCTAAGATCTTGAGTTTAAGGTAGTCTTTTGTGCCATTGAATTTAAGATTTTAAGTTAAGTGTTTTGCGCTTTCATGACATAATTGCAACGTTTGACTGTGATAAAAACGTTTCTACCCTTTGAAACATTTTGTTTAATTTTTAAAGATTTTATTATTTTCCTACCCTTGTTTTTTTTCTCGGGGGGAGATACGTAACCGCACCGTATCCGCCGTTGACTAGACGGCGAGCATGTGTGGGGCTCTCCCGGTAGAGTGCCAGGCCTACCCACTAAAACCCCCCCGGTGTTCTGCGTGCCCTTATGGGCGCGCTAGGTAAGGTCCACACTACGACTGGTATTTTCCTACCTAGTGTCTATTAAGTTTTTAGAGTTTTGTCTATTAAGAGTTTAAGACTTACGTTATTACATTTAGTAATGATTACTGTGAGTAAAAACTGTTTTTTATCACAGTCATCAACTCCGAAATGTTTAGAAGTTGTTTAATTAGTATTTAGAGAGATTAGTTGTCCGTAGTGAATTAATACAAAAATATGAAAGTGTCAGCAAATATAAAAAAATATCTATGTAGTTAGACTTATTCTTGCCAGCTCACTAAAATACCTTAAACAAATACTTACAGTAGTGTCAAAGTTCATTATACTGTCATCATGTCATTAGTCTGTGATTAATAATTTGTAATACTCGTGTCGAAACCTCAGTATTATTTTAATTTTCCACTAAAAGGTATATTTAAGTTACGCTTAGGTCTTATTTCACAATAAATATTTTGATTTCAATTTAGGTTGTCATTATCCTGTCATCATGTCATTTTCCTGTCCTGACAGTTTGCAAATATCTTTATATTATTGTTAAAATAGGCTAAAGTTAACGGAACGCACGTTTATTCAATATAATAATGTATATTACAATTTTACAACTACTAATAAACTTAAAAATATAAAAAAAAAATCGAAAAAACTAAAACTCGTTTTGCCCAAATAGCAAATATTGACCCGTATACAGGTTAAAAATAAAAGCAGATGTTAATTTTACAATATTAAAAATAATAATTAAGAAATTTGTAAACTATCTGTACTAATGGTCAGACTTGTTATACAGGATGTAACTGAATACCCCAAAAGCATTTAAGGGGCATATCAGTTAGATACTAAATGGACCTTCGGTGCTTGTCTGAGACCTAAAAACCCTATATTTTCAGAGTTATTGCATTTTAAACTGAAAGCAAAAACTTTTAAGTGGCAACCATATTACTGAGATTGAAAATAAACTGTGGTCCGCCATTTTTAAACGGCGGCCATATTGAATTTATAGCAAAGTGACTTAGTTCCTAGTAATAAATTCTTCAAGTCATTTCATTTGATACCTATCTTACTGGGATTAAAATCAAATTGTTGGCCGCTATTTTTGAACAACGGCCATATTGAACATAGAAGAAACGTCGCTAGGTTTATTGTGCTCTACTCTTCAAGCCCTTTCATTTGATACCCATCTTACCAGGATTATAAACAAAATGTAGTTCGCCATTTTGAGCGATAGCCATATTGATCTTAGAGCTATGTAATTAAGTTCATAGACATCTACTCCTCAAGCCCTTTTATTTGATACCTATATTACTGAAATTGAAAACAAGATGTGGTTCGCCTTTTTCAACGGCGGCCATACCTACTCAATCCCGTCCGACAGGTACTCCGCCAATCCGCTAGTGTCCGCCGAGGCGAGATGGTGAGGTCGAGTTCGCATAATTTAAGTTTTTTTCGCCCATCAGGGTCACGACGACGGTAAAAGTTACTAGACTTTAGCAATCATCATACCAAACGCACGAACAACTACGCCACCGAGCTTCTCCACAGATGTTGAGTCAAGAAGCCTACCCGGTTTTCCATTTAAGCATCATCATTTTTTCACGCTAACATCAATGGTGTCGATTCTGGCATGATTCTCTAAACCTAAAACTAAATTTGACAACAGTCTATCCTTGTCATACTCTATACAAAATGACAAGGAGAGACTGTTGTCAAATTTAGTTTTAGGTTTAGAGAATCATGCCAGAATCGATACCATTATTAACCATGTTTTGCGTTTCTCTTAAGAAATTTTATCATTTTTAGATGCATTATTTTTCACAAAGGGAACCTAACCTAAAAATCAAGATATTGTTTAAATAGAGCGCATTACGTTAACATAGATGCCCTGCTAGCTACAAGAGCTAATGAAACGCGATGATGCTAAAAATGTTGAAAATGCTGCAAATCATTGCTTAAATGGAACGCGCCTCTAGACACAGTAACAATTCAAAAACGATAAAAAAGTTCGAAAAGAATAAAATGAATAGAAATGATTCCACATCGCAAATCATTTCATACATTGCCGTTCGATATAAACGTGTAACGTAAATAAAATAAACGCGAATGTTTATTTGTTAATTCAAAAAGGATAACGAAGTCAGAAAAGAACAAAATGTATGAACAATAACTAACTGGCCCGGGTGAAAAAAGTGTGCGGTTTGTGTGTGAGTCATTAAATGCTTCGTGCGATAAGTGTTTGTGAAAAACATTAATTAATTAACTTGTCAACTAAGTGTAACATATTGGACGCTGCCATGACGCTGCTTTAACATAGGTAAGTTGACTTAACGCAATAATATCATAGTTATTATCTTTTCCCTGTAATACCTACTTGATTTTGCGCCCGGGCACAAGCCGTAGGTGCGTCTCCCTGCGATGGCGCTCGATAGTTGTGAATGAATGCACGTGATAGACGTGAGCGTAGTCACGGCGTAGTATTCCTCGTACGCTTACGTAGGACTGTCAGCACTTAAGACCAAAAAATATTTTATTTAGTTTGTATGGAAAAAAAGTAGTTTTATTAGCCCTAATATTTTTCCTACAGAATCTCCACTTCTGATGGATACATACCCTTAAATCTTATTGGGGTTTTCCGTTGCACCCTGTATAATTTGCCATGGCATTATTATGAACATGCCTTAATATCAACATCTGCGTAACTTTTTGTACATGTGCGTTACAAACATGTGCGTAACTATTCCTTTACATGTACGTAACGGTACACTTTTTTTGAGACAAGCCCATTTAGTTAGCCGTATCACAGTTGACTAGGTATGCCTAGTTTTTTCTCATCACCTAAAAGATCAATGCCATCTGATCCTTTTCTATCGTATATGTACATAGTGGACTCAATTCTGAAGCGGCCGCTAAATTTCCTAATTTTATTTAGGTGTCGCTAAACCATTTTCCTATTCTACGGTATCTGTCAAATTCAACTGACATTGCTAATTTGAATCTGACGTTTCTAATTTTAGACGGTCAATTCAACTTAGGTTTAGCCGTCCAAACGCTATTCCAGACGTAAGATTTTTACGCGTAAACCTCCTAAACTGATTAATTTTAGCGGCGACTAAAATCATCCCGATTAAAATTAGAACCTTGCTAAAATTCGCCATTTTGGTAATGAAAAATACAAATCCAAATAACAAATGAGGTAGAAATGTTAATTTTGCCCATATTGATTATTTTCGCCTTAAATGAACAGGAAAATAAAAATATTTTTTTAGTAATTACAATTATATTGTTAAAAATAGGATAAAAATGTACATTAAATGTATTAACTGATATAAACATAAACCCGTTTTAGTTTCTTTAACAACAAGATCCATCCATTAATTTACTTTTAATATTTTTACGACAGCAACACAAACACAATTAAAACTAATCTTAGACATTTTAGAATTACGCTTAAGCTCTGCCTAAATTTAGTTGGCCTGTCACCGTAGAATAGCACTTGCTTAACCGGCCATTTAAATTAAGTTTAAATTTAGAAATTTTAGTTTTAGGTTATTTAGACGGCGGGCACATAGAATT
This sequence comes from Schoenobius gigantellus, assembly GCA_963935595.1. Lineage (NCBI taxonomy): Eukaryota > Metazoa > Arthropoda > Insecta > Lepidoptera > Crambidae > Schoenobius > Schoenobius gigantellus. The sequence continues at coordinate 67,536,600 of OZ012540.1, read as the reverse complement.
GAGTCCATTGTACACATAAAACGTAACAGCATAGCATCCACTAGCAACACCGGTTTTAGCCCATATTTATTTGGTTTTTGTGGCATGTATATAATAAACGAGCACCTGCCATTGTATCCGCCGAGCATTTAGTCACTACAATACATGCGTCCCCAATGTGTAGTTGCTTTGAGAGAAAAATTCACCAAAAGCTGAAACAGTTGCAAGATTGAAGCAAGCCTTTTTCAACTGGAAAGCTGAAAAATAATAGGTAATACGTCTGTGGATCCCACCGAGGGTTTTCGAACGGTCGGTACGTCATCAAGCGTCGTCGGGCCACCAGACGTATAAAGGGAAGCGTTGGGCAACGTTTACGAACGCAGCCAAGAAATTATCGCTCGACGTCTTAGAGCATTCATACGGGAGACGGCAAGGCTGGGCGAACCCCTCTGCCAATTTACGCTGACCATATGACCATACACGTTATATAAAACTAGTTGCCATTTAGTGTCGTTTTCGTGTCGCACTAAGAGCTCCAAAAAAATGGTTAATTGTGCAGTTTCCTCTTGCAAAAGGCGATCCAGCTACACAAATCTTCGAGATCATGGCGTTTCCTATCACATGTAAGTATAAAATATACATTAATGTGTTTTATTTGTTTACAATTTTGAAGTAATTTTTATACCGTTACGATAGAAAAATACAATGGTACGATGGTAGCTCAACCATGGAATTATTACCCAAACAGCCCCCCTAGACAAGATGCCTTTCGATAATCGCAAACGCAATCGCTAAATGGATAATGTATGAGATTTGACAATTGCGCTCGAAAGCTAAACGAGGGCTTATGTCAAATCGCATACATTTTCCTTCTAGCGATTGCGTTAGCGATTATCGAAAGGCATCTTGTCTAGGGGGTCTGGAATGAGCTCTTGCTTAAAAAAGTGTGCCGAGCTAGAGATAAATAACTGTACCGTTTGTCTCTTTCGTAAATTTGTGACCACAAATTCTACAAAATAGGGATTTTTTCTTAAAAACAATAACATTCAACCTGAAAGATGCTTTTGAAAATCATAATATGCTTAATAATCACGATTGTTAAGAAAGAGATCGCTTTTAGCGACAAGGTTGTCCTTTGTACAATTAGTGTTAAGTGTATTATTTATACGTTGACTTTAAGCTGGTTGGTGTTGTACAACAAAGAAATATTATATTATATTCTATTATTTCAAAATGGGTTGCGCAAAAGAATTTTATATCTGCTTTTCAATACAAGATAGGTTTTATTAATATTATAATTATTTCAATAATAATGAATGCCAATGATTGTCTTTCAATAGATGGGTCTTTCCAATCGGTATATTATGTTGAACCCACCGCCACATAACAGATAATCAAATATGTCAACTTGTTAAAAAATGAGTCAACACTAAAATCTCTCTGTGATATTTAAATACATACCTAGTAAAAGAATGAGTAATATTTTAAGAAGAAATGAATTAAAAACACATCAGCGTGAGTCGAATTGTTTCAACAATATTGAAAACTTTTGTGGTTTCACCAATATCTTGAACAGAATGTTAATGCCAATTCTTTTTTCTAATAACTTAACACCGCATTGCGATAATATTTATGTTATGTACATACCGTGTGGTCACCCTACTACAATGACAACGAAAATTCCTGACATTGACATAGAATCGTTGTTGCAATATAACATTTTTGAATACTACCACTAGAATATTTCCTGGACGTAAAATCATAGTGTTATAATTATTCATAGTAGGCTAACACGATAATTTAATTTATTTTATGTTATAATTATTACAAAAAAAACAATTTAGGTATTTTGGGCGAAAAGTAATTAAAATAAACAATAATAAAAAATCTTCATCTACCAATAGTTGTTTCTTAACTACTGAGCTCAACACAATACACGGGCGTTATATTATCTGTGACACGGGCATTTGCTTACTGCTGGGACAACGTGAGTGAATGATGCTTATTTATATTTTTATTTATCATTCACTCCGAAGTTATGAGTTAGAATAATGTTAATATCGGTGCATGGATTATAGGTGGTATAAGATTAAAATAGAAATTCAAGTGGAATTTAATTGAACAAAAAAATATCAAGAAAATATTACTTATTATTTTGCTTCAACTTTGCGTTGTAATTTCAAAAAACTTTTCCTATACAATTACTTAATTTAACCAATTTTTCGACTGCGTCTCACTTGATTTTAAGCCTATTAAATAATCTATATTGGTATTTTACAAAATGCAATGTAAGTTAATACTCCAGTTAGAAAAATGTCATGTAATGTCCTCTAAATTTTATGTTGTAGTTAAGGTCATAAGTACAAAAAATGAGCTATTTTTTGTACTTTTAGTTTTTTTGTTTATTTTTTCGAAAGGCTTAAAAGATGCAAAATGTTCATAAACTCTCAAGTATATTTTATTCAACTGTACTTCTATTTAATTTTACACGTTGACTGCCAGACAGCAGACAAAATAGAAAAACTATTGTTTGCGGTCACCGTTAACCGCGTTTTCGCGGGTAGGCTTGAAGCGGCTTTGCGTGACTCGGGCGCAGAGACGCGGACTAGAGGTGTAAAAAACTGTTTAAAATTTATCAAAATTTAAAAAGGATGTTAAAGTTTAATGTATCTTCATCGTTTATTACATTACCCTTAAGAGATACCCCTTTATTCATTATCCTTCTGGGGTTGTCGGGTAAAATTTTCAAAATCATTGGAAAATTGAAAACTTAGCGGGCAAAGCCACTGGTGGGTCGGAATCTAGTCTCTATACTACATCACTATATATTATAAAAAATAAAACCGACTTCAAAAACACCAAAAAGCTATAAATAATAATAAAACAAGACTACATTATGACATCACAGTTTTATATTGAAGTTGGTGCCAAATTTTAAGTAACTGTTGTTCTTATATTTTTGAAGAGTTTCAAGGTGATCATTGCTTGGTACCGAAATCAAATCAACGCGGACAAAGTCGTGAGCAGAGAGCTAGTTTGAGTAGAGAGCTAGTTTGAGTAGAGAGCTAATTTGAGTAGAGAGCTAGTCTGTTCCCCGAGAGCTGATAAAAATTATGATTACGCATCGGAGCGCTTACTTTCTTATAAAATATAAATTCGTCCCCCCCCCTCCCTCCCCATCGAAACATTATACCTAAGCCTATGACTGAAAATATATATTTATTTCAGTCGATCAGCTAAACAGTAAGTAAAATTGCTGTATTTGATACAAATCTTATTAAAGCAATTTAATAATAATTAGCGGGCCTCGCTTTGCACTAATTTAAGAAACCCTGTCTTCATTGTATTTTTATCAACTCTAGCCGAACAGGGTATAGTTATAAAAATGCAATTTATTGTAACATTTCAATCATTCACTCACGACGATCCAAATAGTTACTCATTCTGTGTGTCACGTCACTAGGGACATTCATTCTTTGTGGTGGGGCGATTGCGTAAATACACGTTAATTTGTCGATGTGTGTGTGTTTCTTCATTGTAGGGTAATATTTTCATAGTGTGTGTTCGTAAACATAAGAACAACGTCTCTGTATTATGGCGGCTGTACACTCTCGACGAGTGCTCTCGTCAAGTCTCTCCGAGAGGTCTCGCCCGGGAGACCTGTCAGCGAGTGCTTACCATGTACACTCTCGTCTATTCACTTGCGGTTTTGATCACCGAGAGGATGGACGCGTTAGAAGTCGCTTCCACTGTTTCGCTCTGCACTATTAATTAAAATGTATGTACACGAATATCATACAAAAAAATTCAAAAAGAGTGGCGTAAAAGAAGATGGTGGATGGTCGCTATGCATCGAATAATAATAATAAATCATTTTATTTGCAATAAAAAATATTTTATAAAAATGAAAAACCCACTTCAAAAACACTGAAAGTTAAAAATAATATAAGAATAGGTACAGACAACATCACACTTCCATATTGAAGTCGGTAACAAATTTTAACACTTTCAAGGAGATCATCGTTTGGCACCGACTTCAATATAGAAGTGAGATGTTGTCTGTACCTATTCTTATATTATTTTTAACTTTTCAGTGTTTTTGAAGTCGGTTTTTATTTTTTATATAATCCTTTTTATTTTTAACTTTTTAGTGAATGCAATCTTTTTAGTGAAAGAAACCCGAATTTAATACCAGCTCACCTTCAGTGAGCTGGTATTAAATTAGCGTTTCCCTCGATTTTCATGGGATCCCATGATGAGATCCTGACTTTGGTAACCATGGGACCACCCTTGGGGTTTACTCTATCGAATACAAAAAGAATTTTGAAAATCGGTCCACAATTAGCGGCGTAATCGCGTAACATACACACAAATAGAAACATACGCATCGAATTAAGAACCTCCTCCTTTTTTGAAGTCGGATAAAAATATGGTTACAGAGATGATTATAAGATGCTAATCCAAAATATTTTGTCATTTTTCGACGTGCAAATACTTATTCCGATGTGAAATATTATGATTAGTACGATTCAATTCAATACTTTCGAACATTCGAAACAGGACGAGGTAAGTCAGTCATTGTTCCACATATTTGATTCGTTGCTGACAACTTGCAGACACGTGCGTTCAGAGCGGTTGCTGGCTGTGCACTGCACTGGCGAGAGTGTACATCAATGCTCTCGCCGTTCCTCGCGAGACGAGCCGAGACCCTTTGACACGGGAAAAACCGACACGGGAGCGAGAGCGGGCGAGTAAACACGAGACATCCCGAGGCGAGGCGAGAGCTGTACACTCTCGCACTCGGCCTGTCTCGGGGTGTCTCGGCGAGAGTGTACAGCCGCCATAAGTGTATTCTACATTTTCGTAGTGTGCGTGCGTGTTTACCTAGCCTCCCGCGAAAAGTGGCAGAAAAATTTACACTGCGATTTGTTGCGTACCGCATCCATAGGTTAAATGATCTAAGCTCGACGTCGTCGGGCGATCGCCCTAGAGAGGACGATGCTCTTCGTCGGACGTTTTAGAACGACATCGTAAGCTGTGACTGTCAAATGTCATTTTGATGTCAAAATAACCTAAAATTGTTGGCACACCAATGGAGGCCAATTTACGACTGAAGAAGGGAACATCTCAGGAGAACCCGCAGTACCAAGAAATAATTGGATCATTAATGTATCAGACCCCCTAGACAAGATGCCTTTCGATAATCGCAAACGCAATGGCTAAATGGATAATGTATGAGATTTGACAATTGCGCTCGAAAGCTAAACGAGGGCTTATGTCAAATCGCATACATTTTCCTTCTAGCGATTGCGTTAGCGATTATCGAAAGGCATCTTGTCTAGGGGGTCTGGCTTGTTCAACTAGGCCAGATATAGCTTTTGCAGTCAGCTACCTAAGCCAATTTAATTGCTATAATGATTCAACGCACTTTGCAGCGTTGAAGCGTGTACTTAGGTACCTAAAGGGTACATGGGATTACAAATTATGTTATCGGAAATCTGACCACGACCTAATCGCCTATGCAGATGCAGATTGGGGCTCTAATGAAGATGCTCATTCTTTCTCGGGATACACTCTAACCTTGGGTGGTGCTGCCGTATCTTGGCAAGCTTGTAAACAGCGTTGTGTTGCTTTGAGCACAGCAGAGGCTGAATATATAGCTCTTTGCGAGGCTGCCAAAGAAATTGTTTCAGTAAAAGGGCTCTTATCTGAATTGTGTGGAAATTTAGGAACTATAGCTTTATATAGTGATAGTCAGAGCGCTAGTAAGCTTGTGTACACACCAGCGATAGGAAGGAGATCTAAACACATAAACATTAAATACCATTATGTGAGAGAGCTGGCCCTAAGCAAAGAAATTTGTATTAAGTATGTTGATACCGCGTTGATGCCAGCTGATATGCTTACAAAGGCACTCAGTAAACCTAAGCATATTTTTTGTTTAGATCATATTGGATTAAGTGGGGGTGTTGAAAAGGTTTAATGCCCGTCTATGATCTATGTCTAGTAAGTTGCTAGGTTACTAAGTTTTGTTATTGTCTTTGTAGCAAATTATATTCTTGTTGTTTAAAATACACTGTGTGAACTCTATTGGATAGCGTATTATTTATATAGTATAGAATGTATTCAACGATTCCACTTTATATCAAGAACAATAGTTGAAATGTCACCTGTGACATTACAACTATTGTTCTAATGTCATGATAACGATAGCGAGTGCTCGCTTTGAGTTAGGCGGTACGGCCGCTGGTATGCAAAGACTACAAATCAGCTTTAGTCTATTCAGCCCCTCTAGCACGTCCATCAAAACACGATATGATAAAGCACTCTATCATGGTAAACTGTCAAAATACGACGAAAACCTATTGTATTTTGACAGTTCACCGCGATAAACTGCTTTATCATATCGTGTTTTGGTGGACGTGCTAGGGGGGCAGGGCTGCGTTCATAAACGTCCCCGGTGTGTAAGCACGACGATCCTGTATAGCCGTTCGTAAACCTCACTCGACGACGACGCACCGGTCGCCCCGTGAAATTGGTTGGTGAAAATCGCTCTGACGTTTATTTGACGTCTAAAGCTATATCTAAAGCGTATTAAAGCTATATCTGGCCTAGTTGAACAAGCCAGATACATTAATGATCCAATTATTTCTTGGTACTGCGGGTTCTCCTGAGATGTTCCCTTCTTCAGTCGTAAATTGGCCTCCATTGGTGTGCCAACTGATTTGCAGTCAGCCATCCCAAATTTATCCAAAATTTTCTTCACATACGAACCTTGATTTAGGTATATAGTACCCTTATTACGGTTCCTTGTGACATGAATACCAAGACAATCTCTTACATCACCTAAATTTTGAATCTATTGCCAATTACCGCAACCAATTTATTTGACTCCATTGTATTATTAGTAAATATATAAAAATCATCAACGTATAGTGCAATAGCTACGAAAACATTGGGATTATTTGACCTATAGACACACGGGTCAAAACTTGAAGGGATGCACCCAATTGATAATAGGAATGAATGAATTTTTTCATTCCAACAACGTGGAGCCTGCTTTAGTCCATAGATAGACTTCAATAGCATACATACCTTACTCTCCTCCCCCTTCTTAACGAATTGATCTGGCTGCTCCATAAAAATTTCTTCTCGCAAGTCTCCATTCAAGAAGGCAGTAGCCACGTCAACGTGACGTACATGTAAATTCTTCTCAGCAGCCAAAGCCAGTAAAATTCGTATAGATGAGATTTTAACCACAGGAGCAAAGGTCTGGAAGTAATCTTCCCCAAAAAACCTTTGGCCACTAAACGTGCCTTATACCTCTGGATGGATCCATCGGCACCCTTCTTGAGCTTAAATACCCATTTGTTTTTAACAACATTTTTATTGGGTCGGTCTACTAGGCGCCAAGTGCCATTCTCTATAAGGGAATTATATTCTTCCTTCATGGCATTGATCCAGAGATCTTTGTCTGAACGTGACACAGCATCTTTAACTGACACTGGATCTATATATTCAGACACCATCATGTTGTACACCATATCCTTATCAATTTTTCGACGCCTATCTCGTAAAGGATAGCGTCGTTCAACTATATCATCAGCTGAACTCACAATGTTAGTTGGTGGCTCAACTAATCTGACGTCAACAGCTCCTTCCCGAATTAATTCCAAATTCTGCGGAATACTTTCCGATTCATAGAACTGTTCTTCATTCTCTGATGTACTACTATCATCGTGCTCTTCGCTGTTTGTTGTAGGACTCATATTTTGCTGAGAGTTCACCACAGGTGAACCAGAAGTACTCGAAACTCCTACTGCAACTGGCTCATCTACTGGAAGAGTAATCTCCTTAATCGTAGAGTTCTGATTCCTTCCAACTCTTGAAGAAACCGCTTCAGTTCCTGGACTTAAAGTAACATCTTTAGAACCATCAGAAATCTCCTCGCAAAATTTTACATCACGAGCTGAAATAACCCTTCTAGGATTATCTAAGCAGACAAAGCGATAGCCTTTTTGATCAGTACAATAACCGATCATATACATAGGCGATGTTTTAGAATCAAACTTTCTCCTACTATTATCTTTCACTAATACCTGGGCTTTACTGCCCCAAATACGAAGGTGCGAAAGATCTACCTTTTCACCAGACCAAATTTGTTCTGGCACTGAATCAGCAAGAGCCAAAGTTGGCGATCTATTCTTTAAATAAATGGCACAACTCATTGCTTCAGTCCAAAAACGCTTATTAAGACCACTGTCATGTAACATACACCGAGCCTTTTCAGTGATTGTCCTAATAGTCCTTTCTGCGACACCATTTTGCTGCGGTGTGTGCGGAATGGAAGTCTGATGCCGTATCCCTTCATGACGTAAAAAATCTTGGAATACTTTAATCAAAAACATCCGACTTCGATTTCAGCATATAACCGAAAACCTTTCGACTGAAATCATCTACAAAGATAAGGCAATACCTGTATCCTCCCCACGACTCCACTTCCATGGGTCCTGCCAAATCCGAATGCACTAAATCCAGTAAATCCTTAGCTCTCTTAAACGATTTACATTTAGGAAATTTCTGTATACACTGCTTACCCTGGCAACATGGCACACACGTTTTATTTGTAGACTCACCTAATGACAGGCCATCAACTAACGATTTCAACTTATTCATTTGATATTTAGACAGATGGCCTAACCGCCTATGCCATAATTCGAAACCGTCATTGCTAATTTTACTATCATTGACAGCCAATGCTAACTTACTTTTATTCAAAACGTACAACCCATCTTTGAGTGGTGCCACTAACAAAGGTTTCCCGGAAGTAGAAACATTAACATTAGGATAAACACCACAACATTCTTTATTAAATACTACAGTGTAATTCCAATCACATATTTGACTTACAGAAATTAAATTGGCTCCTAATTCTGGAATATACATAACATCCTCTAATTTCACCTTATGATCATGAAATAGAACATCTCCATTTAATTTTGAAACAATTTTACCGTTACTCGCTGTTGTGACATATCGCGCATCACTTTCTTTCGAATTAACTAAATTTTGTTTCAAGGATGTCATATGTGATGTTGCACCAGAATCAATCACCCAATCATGAGAGCTAACTAATGAAGATAAAAAGGTAACAAAATTGTTCGACTCACACACAACTCCAGCCAACTTACTGTTACTGTTCTTCATTAACTGACACTGCCATTTATAATGTCCTTTCTTATGGCAATAGTGACAAACTACCATTTTATTATTTTTCTTGTTATTATCCCTGCTCGATCCTGGCATTACTAAAGCTGAATTATCATCAACAGGTATTAAATCTCGACAACCTTCCTTAACTAGGGCAGCTAACACGATCTCCGATGACAATTTATTACCGGAATGTTCTATTGCCATCACTAGCGGATTATACTTCTCTGGTAATCCAGCCAACATTATGATCGCTAAGAATTCATCTTCCAGTCCGGCATTAATCCCTTGTAGACACTGATTAGTCGCTTGGATCTCATTCAAATAATGCTCAACGTCAGGATAATACGTAAGCTTGATATTGAAGAGTTTCTTCAGAAGTGAGAGACGCCTCAAAAGTCCTCCATCAGCATATGTACGTTTCAGAACATCCCAAGTCTCCTTAGCTGTTTTTAAAGTTGCTATGCGGGGAAAAATACTCTCTGAACATAACAAAGCAATCTTAGACCTTGCTTTTCCATCACGTTTCAAAGCTTCGGGCGTGTCTAAGGTGTAATCTTTGCCGCAATCAACGCAATCCCACAGGTCACAATCCCGTAGGAACATCTCTACACTGAACGCCCATGTTGCGTAGTTCCTTTGACCTACCAACTTTTGGATCGAAGGTGACTGCATCGTAACAACACTATTTTATTCAATAAATACGTGAACGGCCCATAACCTGATATAAACTGGAATCGTTGAATACATTCTATACTATATAAATAATACGATATCCAATAGAGTTCACACAGTGTATTTTAAACAACAAGTCGAGTATTATTTTTGTATTCAAAAAAAAAGTTGTTTCTTGTTTCAACTGTTTTATATTGTAGTTATGTTTTGTCTTACTTACGTATTATGTACTTTACCTCGCAGCCTAGAAGCCTAGATCTGGTATTCTCTCACCCTACTATTTATATTCCATCCTTAAAATATCAAAACCCTTTGCACATTGTCATATTAATGTCAATATTAGTTTTTTCTGAATTAATTTATCATGAATGCAAATTATTATTCCATATTAAGTTTAACCCATACTTATTTTATATAAGTAAATTACGCAAGTCATTTCAATTTAGATTTATAATAGTATCTTTGAATTTAGCAATTTATATTTACAAACTATTGCTTCCTATCAACCAGAAGCCACACATTATTTATATTCAAAATTTCAATAAATTACGCTTATTAAAATATAATTTAACATTAGTATTACTCAAAATAATATATTATAAATGCAATTTATTACCTGATAATTATGTATTCACTTTAGCCCGTCCTTATCATACATTAGTTAATTGCAGAAATCGGTACTTCGGTTTGTTGCGTACATATATTTGTTTAAGGGATAATAATAATGTCTGATTTAACTGATTCAACACTTAACATATACTACCAGAACGTGAGGGGTTTGCGAACAAAAGGTAACTTATTCTTGCGCAATGTACTGCAGTCTGACTATGATTTGATCTGCATTACCGAAACATGGCTTACTCCTGATTTTTCTGATGCAGAATATTTTCATTGTAATTATCATGTGTACCGAAGAGATAGGCCATCACTCGGCGGCGGTGTGTTGATAGCCGCGCGCCGGGAGCTGCGCGTGCGCTGCCGCGACGAGTGGCGTTCGACACCGGCCGCCGAGGAGCTCTGGCTCAGTGTCCAGGTTGAGCCCGTCACATCTTCCTCACCTCGCGCCCGCCCGACCGCCCGTACCGTTCGGGTACCTCGTGGCGATACAGTTTGTACGCAGCTACACATCGGTTGTTGCTATTTTCCACATAACCAAAATCATCTCGCATCTTTACAGGCCTTTTTTGATAACGCTTCCGAACTAATTCAAGACAATGCAAACGATTACTTTATACTTTTAGGTGATTATAATATAACCAACGCAAATTGGTTTTATGATGATTGCGGATTATTAAATTTAGACACTAATGAAGACATAAAAGCTATATATCTCTCTCATTTTATGTCCTTTTCGAATCTACGCCAATATAATGGTTGTGCCAATGTAAATAATCGCATGTTAGATATAATTTTAAGTAACATTGAGTGCAAAGTTACAGCCTGTGAGTCTCCACTCGTTCCGGAGGACAAACATCACAGATCTATAATAGTAACTCTCTCAATCATCTACACTAAACGAAAGGGAACGATCAAAATTCATGATGATTTTGATTTTGATAGCATAGGCAAAGCCCTGTCAGAAATCAATTGGTATTCCATATTTTCTAATCTAAATATTAATGATGCTGTGAAATGTTTTTATACTGTACTACATACTCTATAATAACTAATAATACTGTATAATATTTATGTATTAGTATATTATGTATATAGCATTATATATATACCATTATCCAGTTGTTTTTACCATTAAAGTACTACATCTACTTCCTTTTCTCTGCACCACCCAAAGGTTGACTGGCAGATAATGCCTTTGGCATTAAGTCCGCCTCTGTACACAAATTGTACTGGAAGTTTAAATAAAATAAATAAAAAAAAATACTCTAATGAATAGACATATTCCAAAAAAAAAGGTTAAATCTAATACAAACCATCCGATGTGGTACTCGCGCGCTCTTATTAAATTAATTCGTGAAAAATTAAAAGTACATGCGAGATGGAAAAAATATAATAATCCCCTTGACTACGAGGAGTTCAAATTTCTGCGTACTAGGGTAAAATCGTTAGAAACTGAGTGCTATAATAATCATATTGACTACGCAGAGGATAAAATTAACGAATCTCCGCGTTATTTCTGGACTTATATGAAATCAAATCTTAGAGTAAATGATCTGCCTCCATGCATGGCGTATAACGATAAGAAGTCCACCGATTGCCAGGAAATAAGTGACATGTTCAATAATTACTTTAACTCTGTCTTTGTCACAGATGATACACCGCTGTCTACAAGCGATTCCCAGAGTCCTTCGAACTGTGTTTCATCTAATTCTATCAACTTATCTCAATTAAGTATTTCTCGCGAAGAGGTTTTGAAATCTCTGTTACATATCGATGTACATAAGAGTGCGGGTGTCGATAATGTGCACCCTTTTTTTATTTAGAAACTTGCAAAGGAACTATCCGTCCCACTGACTTTAATATATAATAAGTCACTATCTGATGGACATTTTCCTGATATTTGGAAGCAAGCTTTGATAACGCCTATATTTAAGGGTGGAGATAAGCATGACGTGAGGCAGTATCGGCCTATTTCTAAGCTCTGTGTAATGGGTAAAATTTTAGAGAAAATCGTAACAAAATTTTTTTCTTGGCAAACCAAGAACCATATCTCACCCCAACAGCATGGATTTTTCCGTGGCCGCAGTGTTGAAATGAACTTAATCGCATATACTGATATTATTGTCAATGCACTTGACTCTGGTTACCAGGTGGACGCCGTGTATACCGATTTTTCTAAAGCATTCGACAAAATAAATCATAATATCCTTTTAGACAAAATGAAAGCTATCGGTATACACGGTGATCTCTGGCGATGGGTTAAGTCTTATATATCGAATCGCAGTCAGGCAGTAGCTTTGAAAGGATATCAGTCTAGATTCCTTGATATTCACTCAGGTATTCCGCAAGGGTCCCATTTAGGGCCTTATCTATTTACTTTGTACTTAAATGACATAAACAGTTGCTTTATAAACTCAAATCATCTACTTTATGCCGACGACACAAAAATTTTCAAGGTGATCACATGTGTTAATGATTGTCATGAGCTGCAAAATGATTTGGAAAGATTTCAGGTCTACTGTACGAAAAACCAGCTTTTCTTGAATGCAGAAAAATGTAATGCAATCACATTCAGTCGAAAACATCACCCAATTGAATTTAACTACACTTTATCTGGAAATTCAATAAAAAGGGTCTCCACTATACGTGATCTCGGAGTGACTCTTGACTCTAAGCTTCATTTCAATTACCATATTGATAAAGTAGTAGCTCGTGCTTTTAAACAACTTGGTCTTGTAAATCGATTAGGAAAACCATTCAAAAATTTGAAGACCTTAAAAACCTTATATAATACTTACGTTCGCAGTGTTTTGGAATTTGGAAGTGTGGTTTGGAGCCCTCAGTATGCCGTTCACATCGATCGCATTGAAAAAGTCCAAAACAAATTTTTAAAATCATTGAACTATCGTGCTGGCATTATTTTAGACGACTACAAAACTAGCGCCTCTCGACATAATATATGTTCATTACAAAATAGACGTATTTCTTTAGACGCTGTACTATTAGATAAAATTGTTAATAGCCAAGTTGACTGCACGACATTGTTGGAAAAAATTTGCCTCAGAGTTCCTCGCTGTTCCTCACGTTCTAAAAGTACATTTGAAATTCCTCCATTTCGTACAAACTATACCAAAAATACGTTTTTAAGACGTTCACTTGATTTCTATAATAAAAATCTCACTAATATTGACATCTTCTCTAGTAGTGTGGCAAAATACAGGAAACTGGTTCGCGGGGTATTGTTATTGTTAAAGTAAAACATGTTTTTTCAGCTTATGTTCTATTTATTATATAATTATATATTTTTTTTTAGTTTCTTGTGCACTCATTAATTGAAATTTTTGTTTTATAATCTTATGGTACTTTAGGTCGATTTGAATATTACTTGTGTTATATATATTTGTTTAAGACTGTTTGTTACCTAAATAAATAAATAAAATAAAATAAAAATAAAAAGAATATAATTTGCTACAAAGACAATAACAAAACTTAGTAACCTAGCAACTTACTAGACATAGATCATAGACGGGCATTAAACCTTTTCAACAGTTCTTATGTCACGAAAGCGATAGCTAGTGATCGCAATGAGTTAGGCGGTAGCCTCCCAGTTTCGTTCGCTTCAATGCTTCAATAATAATTAAATGAAGCTAGTTGCCTCACCCGAGTGTACTCACTGCCATCAAAATATTCAAGACCTACACATATTTTTTGAATGTCGTACCTTCAACTTGCAGAGAATTATTTTTATTGAAGACCTGAGGCCCTAGACAAATGCCACACACTAACTTTTCCGCAGCTAATGTCATCTCCATACATTTTTTCTGACGAACGACTGCGGAAAAGTTAGCGTGTGGCATTTGTCTAGGGGGGCTGCTCAGTATTTACAAATTACTCGATAAAATACCTCAAGATATGAAAATAATTCTGCAAAACAGTAACACCTACAAGGGACTGTCAAATTAAGCGTCGAGGATAGTACACGCGTTCGCTTATTAGTCTTTGGAAATTTTTTATTTTACTTAATTTTAACGTCGTTTTGTTTCCGTTTGTTGTGTTGTCTTGTGTCCGGGCTAAGGGTAAGTGTTTTTTGGGATAACTAACACACTAATACAGAATCGACGACAATGTCGTCGATTCCAAAAAAGCCTCCTGACCGCAATCTACCCTCTGACGCTAATGAATCGGATCACTTAGAAACTGTATCGCATCAGATGGATGCATCTCGAAAAAGACCAGCAAGTGAGGAAGTCGTCGAGGCTCCGAACAAAACTGCCAATCCGCCATCGGCGTCGATCCAAAATGTTTATACCCACCCTACTTTGCTAGAAATAAAAAAATATTCGCCCACAGATTCCGGCCCATTCTTGGTTCATGTAATGCGTCAGGAGAATCATCCTAAATCTGGTACATCAATTAATCCAATACAATTTGGAAAAATGCTGTTTAAGGGCAAAATTGAAAATATATGCAAACAGGGAATAAAAAGGGTAGGACGCAACCGCATATCTATTGAATTTAAATTTCCTTCAGACGCAAATAATTTCATATCTTGTCCCTTACTTTTGGAAAACCAGTTCTCAGCTACCATCCCATCATACAACATCACTAGGATGGGGATTGTTAGAGGCATCCCTATAGACTGGGCTATGAATGACTTTGTGGAATCAGTTGAGTTACCGGATAACTGCGGCCAAATATTAAAAGCCCGTCGCTTAAATAGAAAAAACCTTAAAGAGGGTAGTGTTGAATGGATTCCAACGGGTACTGCCGTCATCACATTTAGTGGTCAAACCCTTCCGAAGCACATTTACTGTTGCTACACTTCCCTTCCTGTAGAGCTATATGAGCTTCCCACCATACAATGCAACAACTGTTGCAGATTTGGCCACGTTCAGGCTCAATGCAGGTCGTCCCCCAGATGCTACAGATGCGCCCAACCTCATCCAGGGAATGATTGCTCTGTTCAGGAACAAAATGCCACTTGCTTGTCATGCTCTGGCAGGCATTTTACTACAAACAAAACATGTCCTGAACATTCCCGACAAAAAATATTAAGTTTACAATGTCGCAGGAATCTATTTCATATGCTGAAGCATCAGCCCGATCCCCCCGTGTACGTCAGTCTTATGCAAACATTACTCAAGAATCTGCTCCTGCAACTCCTTCTAGTCACTCTCCATTCCAAACATCCTTGACTACTCCACGACCCACGGGTACCTCTCACAGGAGAACTCTCTTCACCCCTCCCCGCCCTCGTCCTCGTTCTCCAGAGGGTTATGATAAAGCTGCCCACCAAGCTTTAATAGCCCAGTTAGACCCACCCTCTCCCGAAAATGGAATTGCTCTTAATCGGGCTCCAACTTCAAATAATGATAACCTCCTGGAGGTTACATTATCCCTCCTAATAAATATTCTGAGCAAATGTAATGATTTTCCCCCACCGCCCAACGTAGCTAATAAACTGACCCAACTTTTTGAAATTTTTAAAATTCACGATAATCCAATGGAATGCTCGCAGTCTCCGCCCTAAAAAACAAGAATTATCCCAGATCATCAATGAGTTTAACCCTGTTGTCTTCGCCATCTCGGAGACATGGTTCAAACCAGATTCCCAATTCCGGGTCCCTGGTTATTACTGTCTTCGGGATGATAGAGGCGATGGTTACGCTGGATCTGCTATTCTAATCAAGTCCTCATATCCATTCTCTCGTGTAACTCTTCCTTCTTTTCCCCCCTCAATAAACGCAGTCGCTATCTCAATTCAAGGCTTTACTTTGGTCAGTATGTACATTCCACATTCCTCACAAATTATTATCCCAGATGTTAATGCCATTCTTTCCTCAATTACAGGCCCAGCTCTAATTTTGGGTGATTTTAACTGTTCCCATTTGATGTGGGGCAGTCCGAGATGCGACCCTTTTGCCTGTGACTTAGTCGATCTTTTGGACACTTTTAACATGGGGGTTCTTAACGATGGGTCCCCAACACGCGTGACCCCTCCAACCGCTCAGGTTAGTGCAGTGGACCTGTCATTGTGCTCTTCCAGTTTAATGTCTAATACCTCTTGGAGAACTCTTCCTTGTTCCTATGGCAGCGACCATTATGTGATCCTCATTGACATTCTATTACCGACTCCACCCAGACGAGAAAACCCTCCACTTTTAAGATATCGCCTCAACAAAGCAGACTGGGAACAATATTCCTCTGAAGCTGATTTCCAAACTAGCCAAATCCCCCAAATCAAAGATGACAATGTCATGGATTGTTATGAACAGTTTACATCCGCTATTATTAAGGCTGCAGATTTAAACATCCCTTTGAAAAAGACTACTCCCGGGTCCAAAAAGTCCCCACCATGGTGGGACGCTGAATGCACCGAAGCATTCCAAAAACGTAAAAAAGCAGAAATAGCATACAATATGTCAATGACACTAGACAATTTCGTCAATTTGAAAAAAATCACTGCTCAAGTAAAACGCTTTTTTAAGAAGACGAAAAAATCTGGGTGGATTCAATTTTGCCAAAGCATCTCTCCTCGGTCACCTCCTAGCCTGCTTTGGCGTTCCATTAAATTGTTTAGGGGCTCATCCTGTGCTCCTAATATTTCTTCCAATGACAACTCTGAATGGATTGAGGACTTCACTTCTTCATTAGCTCTCGATTCTGTGCCTAACCTAGATTGCCGTCCGACTTCGTACCCTTCATCTACCTCCTTTCATATTTTTGAAGAACCCTTCACATTGCAAGAACTGATGTCTGCAATCGTTCATCTTAAAGACTCCTCTTCAGGATTAGATGGAATCCCTTATTCTTTTATTAAAAAAGCTGGTCTGATTACAAGAAAAGTTTTCCTCTCCCTTATTAATATGTTTTTTAAATTAGGGGTTGTTCCAGAATCTTGGAAATCCCAAATAGTTATACCAATTTTAAAACCAGGTAAAGATCCTAATAAAGCAAGCTCATATAGACCTATAGCCCTCTCATCCACTCTTTGTAAAATCATTGAACACCTCATTAAAAGAAGACTGGAATGGTTTGTAGAACATAAAATGTTACTGGCAAACAGCCAATTCGGCTTCCGAAAAGGAATGTCAACCATGGACAGCCTTGCTATACTTACCACCGATATTAGATCAGCGCTCTCCAGGAATTATTATCTCGTAGCAGTATTTCTAGACATCTCAGCCGCATATGACAATGTTCTACTTCCGCTACTCAGGCAAAAGATGCACCAGCTGAGTATTCCCGTGAGGTTAGCTCATTTCATTTGCAACATGTTGATGGATAGAACTATACATATTCGGTCTGGTGGTAACATGCTCTCACCTCGTCAAGTAGGCAAAGGCCTCCCTCAGGGGTCGGTTATCAGTCCTTTGCTGTATAGCATTTATACCTTTGACCTGGAATGCTGTGTTAACTCCTTCTGTAATGTCCTACAATACGCAGATGACCTTACTTTATATGTGACCTCTGACAACGTTGAAGGGGCAGTTCAAAGACTTAACCAGGCCTTATTTTATTTGGAAGAGTGGCTGACGGACAATGGACTCTCTTTGTCTGCAGCTAAGAGCTCTGTAGTAGTCTTTACTAGGAAAAGAAAAGTTCCTAAAATTGATATTAGATTCAATGGTCAAGCAATTCCTGAGGTAGAATCTGTTAAGTTTTTGGGGGTGTATCTGGATAGAACTCTTTCAGGCAAAGACCATATTAATTACACATCCGGCAAATGTGAAAAAAACCTAAATATAATGCGTTGTTTGTCAGGGGTATGGTGGGGAGCTCATCCTTATGCTCAGAAATTAATTTATAATGCATTAGTTCGTAGTATAGTGGATTATGGCTCATTTATTTTAGAACCAGCCAATAAAGAAGCCCTTAGGATACTAGACAGAATCCAGTTTAAAAGCCTCCGTTTAATATTAGGAGCTATGAAAACTACTCCTACCAATGCTCTGCAAATCGAGGGAGTTGATCCCCCTTTTGACCTAAGACGTCTCTTTCTTGGCAACAGCTTTTTATTCAAAATAGCGCAGTCTCCTCATCCCTTATGGAATAAATTAAAAAGCCTCGCAAATCTGATCCCTCAAAATTCCTATTGGAATAGGAAGGAGTACCCTTGCCTAATTAAAAGTTTTCATAAGTTGAGCAATCTGAATCACACTCTGTATCAATCCCCATCTCCTCTTTTTTCGACCCCTTACGAAGCTTTAATATTCAAGCCCCATATATTGTTTTCTTTTGGAATAAATAAAAGCGATACTTCAGCAAAGGATATATTTCAAAGTATCATAGAACAAGACTGGGCAGATTGGACTCATGTCTATACAGATGCCTCTAAATTGGATAGTGAAAAAGACGTCGGGGTTGCTGTTTGGTTTCCTAAGTTTCATATTGTTCTCAATTTTAAATACCCTCCAGTTGCATCTATTTTCTCCGGAGAATCTTTAGCGATACAAGAAGCACTGAAATTTATAATATGCCATAAAGTTGATAAAACAATTATATTTTCTGACTCCCTTAGCAGTCTGCAAGCTATTGACTCAGATCCCCTGTCTATCGGGTCCAGACACCCAAATATTTTAAAGATCAAAGAGCTTCTCTACCTTTGTGCCAGAGAGAACTTAAGCATAACATTGGCCTGGATTCCAAGCCATAAAGGTATTAAGGGTAATGAAACTGTGGACGCGTTTGCTAAAGATGCAGTTGTGACGGGTAGTAAGGACTTTTATCACGCGTTCGCTTTTGACCTCTCCTCCCTTGCAAGAGATGAATTACGTAACCTCTGGTCGAAACGGTGGGAACAAAGCCGTAAAGTTAAAGGACGATATTATGGAGACATTCAACCTGACATTCCAATAAAGCCTTGGTTTTTCCGTCTCCATGGTATTGACAAACACTGCTCGTCAATATTATGCAGACTTAGATTTGGCCATTCTTCTACCCCAGTCCATCTAAATAAAATACAAGTCCGGGATTCTCCTATCTGCGATTGCGGTCTCGAGGAAGGTACAACAGATCATATTTTTTTTAATTGTCCTTTGTACCCTGTGTCCTTATATGAACTCCTTCCTAATAATATCCCCAGACCTATTAATATTAAGAGTTTGCTCATCCTAAAAGATGTCCGCGTTATTAAGGTGTTGTGTAAATATATTTGTACTAACCAAATTAAATTATAAATAGTCTAATCATACTAACCATATTTTTGTTATGTTTGTATTGTGATTGTCCTTTCAGGTGGTCAAACGACGACGTTGAAAAGCTTACCAAAAACGCGCGTTATTACTCTATAAGACTGTCTATCCTGGCACTTGACACTGGCAGTAATGGTTGTTCTCTCCAACGACCAATTGCCACATATTAAAAAAGAAGAAGAACACCTACAAGACCATTTACAATGGCGTTAGAGCAACAATTAACCGAATTTAAAAAAAAGATACAGAATATCCTAAATTGTGACGATGGCTGTATGGCTATGCCTTTGCCTGTCTCAGTCAGACAAAGATACAGAAAAAAAACAATTAATGGCGTCACCGTCAATGACCCAACCCGATACCAAAATTTTATAAATTTCTGTTGTGTAAAATACGTGTCAAAGTTATTCTATTATATTAAATCTCGATTTTGCTTTTATTCGGTAAGTGATATTGTGTTTTTTTTTGTTGGTTTTATGTAAGTATAAAAACATGCTGTTTCAGTTCAAATTTAACACAAAATGGACGTCAATGTTCGTTGTGACGTGATTATGTAAAATAGTTATCGTTTTGGGTGATAGCCATCTGAATTATGATCGTTCAAGTACTGTGTCATACTGTTAAGTGTATATCTTGCTAATTGCATATTTAAGTTACAAGAAAAGCGTCTTGCGGAACAAAACATAAACGGTTCGTCTGCATGGTGTATCCCAGGCTATGATGAATAATTTATGTGTTAGAAATAACATCGTCTATACATAAACCGTTACAATGAAGAAACTGCATTTTTAATTTTGATATTCTACCTAAGTAGTCTATACATTACTTACAACATTTTTAAATACAAGGATTTGTATATTAGGTCATTGCCCTCAATTGTTGAAAAATAGCTTCATTAGCGTAAGTGCTACTAGCACCGATTGGATTGCTGAGCGATATAATTTATTTGAGCTAGTGAATGTGGAAATGTGTATTTGTACTCAAGGTTTATTCTAATATTCAAATTATATATATTTTGCAATTGCACAAACATAATTCTTTGACAGTAACTTTAAAAAAGTAAGTAGTTACAATAATTGTTTCAAATACCCAAATTTGTTCAATTGATAAATATTGTGAAAGAATTCATCGTAGCCAATAATATTAACAGTGACATTTTGTGGTTTGTATTTAGCCTTAACATTGTTTTATAGTAAAATCATAAAAGTCATTGCATAGATATGTAAACAATTAAACTATGTGATTTATATCGTGATCATTGTTCAACAAGGTTTTAAATGATGATAATTATCACCGGTGTATCATAAATTTATCTCTTGATTCATCTTTCAAAACTAATTGAATAAATATAAACAAACAAATGACACTTGCATACTATGAGCTGAATTGCATGTAAACACCCTTCTTGACTGGATTGGTGTGATTTTTCTTTGCTTTAGTTTCTTTACTGTATCTGTATCTTTACCAGGAGCATGTAATTATATAAGTGCTTGACTCCATTGTTTTGGTATAAATGCTTCAGAACACACATGAATTTGTACTGAATAATACAAAACCACCCAATTGTCCCACCCAGTGGCCTCCTGCTGCACACAGAAATTACTGTATTTAACAAATATGTACTCCATCTTTCTTACCATCAGTATTTTCTATCTGTGTGTAATGAATAATATTAGTATTTATAATTTATTAGCGTAATCTGAAATTTTATTCATAACATAGTGATAAAATAAAATGTTTATAAAGAAATGGAGACATGCTGTGATAGTCAAATACCTGCTGTTTTATATATAGAGCTGCTCAATTCTATTAAATTTTGTTTGAAAATTATATCCTAAAGTGTTTGTATAACAAATACAAAATTGCAATGCAAAAAATAGTTAGTCTCCCCTATCTATATAAATTAAAATCAAGGTATTACTATGTTTGTTTGTCCTCTATGTGTTCTGAAACCATTCATCAGATTGTAATGAAACTTTGGTAGTGTGTTATGGGGACACCGGTGAGAGTTCCTAGCAAAAAAAAGGCATTTACGTGGCATTGCAACGCATGCCAGGTACAGCTAGTTAAAAATAAAATGTTCACTTTCTATTATTTATTAATTGAAACACTTAACTACTAATTATTTATTGAATACTCATATACCTAGTATAATAAAGGCTAAAAGTTATAAATTAATAAGCCTTAAACAAAGAACTTCAGTATTATTATCTTTTCTGAGTTTGTGGGTCATGTTGTTAATACAATGCATTTAATAATATAGAAAATCTATTCAAGAGGATCACAATAGCCAAATACATATTTTATGTTGCATAAAAATGTGTGATCTACTGCAGCAAACTGAATCTAAAAAATTATGATATTGCATGGTATATATCATAATTGTATAGTACTATAGTTTAAAATACATCCAACTATTATAAACTATATGCTATATATCACAAGTCACATACTAAAGAAATAGTGTTTTTTTATATTATTCCCTTTCTCTCAAATGACGAATGAAAATCTAGCTGTTGTAGCCCTCTTATGACATAAAATGTTATATTTCGACATATACTATCATAAGTACTCGTATATTTATTCAACTTAACAGTACAGTTACTCAAACGTCCACAAGCTGATTATTACTCGCAGGTGGTCAATTTTTTTCATT
The DNA here is from genome assembly GCA_963935595.1 of Schoenobius gigantellus. Classification (NCBI taxonomy): domain Eukaryota; kingdom Metazoa; phylum Arthropoda; class Insecta; order Lepidoptera; family Crambidae; genus Schoenobius; species Schoenobius gigantellus. The sequence goes on along the minus strand of OZ012540.1, from coordinate 67,514,268 downwards.
CAAGAACCAAAAACAGAAATATTTTTTTGAGAATGTTGGTTCTTGAATGAAAAAAATTGACCATTTGTGAACAATAAGAAGCTTGCAAACATTTGAGTAACTACTGTAAAGTTGAATTGTTTGAAACACTTACGATAGTATACATAGGAGGGATCGATTAGTTGAAGAGCAAATTGACATGTGGCTTCTTCTAAGTAATATTAACCATTCCATCTCAAAATATCAAAATATGATAATTGCAATACATCTTATTCTCAGACTATCATATTATTAGCACAATATTATACTCCCAAAACATTCTAATCACAAAATAAAATATTCTCTTAATACCACATTCAAAGTACAGTGTTATTTGAAAATTAAACTAAACTTACAAAGAGAAAATCCCAAAATAGTGAAAAATATTTTTTTTATATACTGAAGTACCAGCACTGTTATAGCATCCTCTCGGCATAGCAGCCTCGCATACTGCATGCTGCAGGTACATATTGGTTAGACATGGGTGCTTTGGTAGGTAGTGACCTGCACAAAGTTGGCAGATATGTAGCAATGTGTTATTTCGTTTTTAGAATTTCATAATATGTACATTTGTCAGATGCTCTTAGGTGAAAAAATACATTGTGAGGCAACTTGCATACTTCTGCGAAGAAATTCAAAGGTGTATGTGAAGTTCACCAAACTGCACTGAGCCAGCGTGGTTGACTAAGGCCTAAACACCCTAACTTAGAGTAGGCTCGAAACTTGGGATGTATATAAGGTGCGATAATGATGATGTTTTGTCCGAAACTCCTACAGTGAATGTAAATATTGTGGGGCAACCTGCATACATCTGAGATTCAAAGGTGTATGTGAAGTCGACCAATCTGCACTGGGCCAACATGGTTGACTAAGGTCTAAACACTAACTAAGGGTAGATTTCCCCCTGGTGGGGACAATATATATGAGCTATGATGATGATGTTTTATATGATATTTAGAGATGGAACCATATTGACCAATGTCACAGAGTAGATAAAAGTACTATCACTGTAGCAATGCAAATTATGATATTGGTCAAAACTAATATTGATAAAATCTGTGATTTTGCAATAAATACTTATTTTTTAAGAAGCTCATTTCATTTAAACTAAAAAATGATAAAGGTATTTTAACAGGCTTTGTGTCTTTAACATAATTATTATTTAATGGACTATTAATATACCATGTTAAATCACATGGTATACCCAATATATTATGTGATACTACGTTAGATGTTTACAACATGGTATCTTTGAAATAAAATCTTACTGTACATGCTCAGGCATCACATATAATAAGTAGATTTCACAAAAAATCTAAAACGTTTTCAAACCACTATTTGTAGATGGACTAATATAACATTATATAATACCAAAATCAGATTGTTGCTGTAACACTAACAACATTCATTAGTTACACAATACTAATGTTATTATTAGGTATTGGAACAATAATGGTGGAAGGGGTTCTGGAATAAAACCTTATGCCAACTAACAGCGATGCTCTTGTACTTTCAACAGCATCTCTGTTAGATGGCATAAGGTTTTATTCTTGGGATTTTGGGTATCTCCCATCATGCTGGCCCCAGCAGAGATACCCAAAATACCACTTGACATAAATATGTACATACTTACAAACACTACTACATAAATATGTATCAAATAGATGATCTCTTTTTTTAAGTTTATATTCCTCATGTTCATTTCCTTATTGCTGAGTGTACTAAGGAAACTAGTATCTTAGACATTGGCTTGATAATAACATTATTAAATGAATTCTATGTGCTGCAATAAAATTTGCTTTAGTATTTTAAGTAAAGCTTCAGCTGCAGTGCGCATGCGCGAGTATTAAACTTTTGTGTTTTATGAGGAAACACCAAGGTCGACAGAATAAAAAAATTGGTATTTGAAAAATGTATTGCTGTTGCTCTGTGTGCCCGAACAACTGAATTGCGATTGGGACAACTACAGCTCAGACCGAAAATACTTATGAAAAGTACACAAAATATATGTTTTGTAGTCCCCTGTTTTCTTTGCGGAAAATTGACCGATTTAATTACTTTTTGCGTTAAAAATAAAGCAAGGCTTTTACTGTGTTTCTATGTTTTGCTTTTTTCATATAATCTTGTTTTAATTTGTTTGCTGGACGTTTGAATACAGCAGAAAATTAGATGGATTTTTTAGGTTTTTGAAGGTTTAAAATCTCTTAATAATTGACTTAATAAAAAATGGAAAACATGCTTATAGTGGCCATTAATTTTATTGGAAAAAATAGAGCAACTAGTGCCATTACCCAGGAAGGGAATAGGGGACTATGTTTGTATAAAAACGGCCTGTACGATTTCCTCTTAAAATAGTTCTTTTGTTTTTTTATATAAAAAATTTAACCTTAAATATAAACAATTAGATCCTTTGTTTTATGTATATAAAACAAAGGTACAAATTGTTTATATAATTTAGAAATATGTACCAAAAGTTGTAAAATATACATCACATAAGATGTTAAAATTATTTGTCCTTGCAGGCTGCATATAATTTGCTATGATTAATAAAGTTAACAAGAGCTCAAGATAAAGTCCGAAGAGAAAAGATTTTTGCTGTGAAGTAATTAATACTCTCAACATAATGCAGACCATTAAGTGCGTTGTGGTGGGTGATGGTGCTGTCGGAAAAACGTGTTTGCTCATCAGCTACACAACTAACAAATTTCCATCTGAATATGTTCCCACTGTATTTGACAACTACGCTGTTACAGTCATGATTGGAGGAGAACCTTACACTTTGGGTCTCTTTGATACTGCTGGTAAAGTATATAAATTATCTTTATTTTGTATTTTACTTGAATATTCATTGTTTAATAGTGCTTATTGATTTTTGTAGGTCAGGAAGATTATGATAGACTGAGACCTCTAAGTTATCCTCAAACAGACGTCTTCCTTGTATGTTTCAGTGTGGTTACCCCAAGTTCCTTTGAAAATGTTAAGGAAAAGGTAGTTAATTAACTATTTTCCTGATATTGTTATTTTTCTGTCATAAGTATTTGTTATTATTGACTGTATGTTAATTCTGATTGTTTGGGTAATGTTTTAGTGGGTACCAGAAATAACTCATCATCAGCAAAAGACACCTTTTCTATTAGTGGGGACACAAATAGACTTGCGAGATGATCCCACAACCCTGGAAAAGCTAGCAAAGATTAAACAAAAGCCAATATCGTTTGAACAAGGGGAGAAACTTGCAAAAGAACTCAAAGCTGTGAAATATGTGGAGTGTTCTGCTCTAACACAGGTAAGTTAAAAATTATAATTCCCCTAGGTTCATTATATAGATTGATATTGTTGCTGATGTTCCCAGCAAAGATATGCAAACAGATGAATCATACCGCCCAGGTTTCTTCCAAAGATTTCTAAATAGATTGATGCTGTTATTCAATCCTTTCATTCGAAGACATTTTACAATCTTAACTGTTGCAAGTTCTACTAGAATCATTAACACTGACTGATATGAATTTAGCGTTTTATATTGAAAAAGTAAAACAAGAAAAAATTATTAAATTATGTAAATGCTTTCAATCAATCGAAGTGGTAATGGTATGTCATTGTTATGTAAACACTTTCACTATTTTATGGGTAGTTCATTGATACCATTGCTGAGAAAATTTTGCAATCATCAATGAAGTCTTTAAATACCGACTGCCTCGCATCAGAATCGATTTATTTCCTTGTAAGAAATTGCTCAAATTCTGAAAAAAGTGGTAATCTGTCAAAGGAACTCCGGTCCGAGTATGGATGGGTGTCGTGAGATTCGAGTAAAAGCTCCCAAATAATTAAGTCGTGAAGTATATCGTCTAGTGTTGTCCTAATGCAGCAGGGAGCTAGAGTGACAGGTCAGTCTCGTTGTTTAATGGGGCTAGCTTGCCATTGTAGTTTGCAAATGTTGACAGTTGAGATCTGCCGTAATCGTCCTGCCAGTTCCTAGGAAGCTGTTACCACCAAACACTTACCAGTATCTTTCCTGAGCCAACTTTCACTTGGGACAGGATTTGGTCGGTTCTCTTGGTTTCAACCAGTGCTCATGCAAACACTTATCATCATATTTATGTCATAAATTGACACTCATACTTGTTTTCTTTGATTTGCAGAAAGGTCTGAAGAATGTTTTTGATGAAGCTATACTAGCAGCATTGGAGCCTCCAGAACCAGTCAAGAAGAGGAAATGTGTACTTTTGTAATTACGCGACGATGACATTACAGAGAGGCGGCGTCGCGCGGCTTACCATATTGCAATAAAACTGTAATATTCAGCTTATTTTTATAATCATAATTATTTAAAAGATGGGCCATAAAATAAAAATAATGAATATTACAGACGCTACTTATAATGTCTCTATGCTCGACATAATGTATTCAGGCCTTACTGTTTTCCATTTATTATCTAAGGGTCAATTTTATGCATTGCATCTTTTATTAATGTTTACTTACAAATTACTATGGGTATCTAATATTAATGCATCTAAAGTTTACAAGGAAAAGCACTAACAAAAAATTGTGTTTAAAAAAGTAGTGGTGGCTATTAACAGCAGTCTTTCAAATCTAACAAATACCTGCTAATCAGATTGTTGATATTAGAAAAGCTAATGACAACTAAATGAATATTTTGAAACAACATTCAATGGATAATTGTGAAATCAAGTTGGCAAATACTTTAAAACTGTTAAAAGTTGGTCATCTTTTTGTATGTTCAACTACGATAATTGAACTAAGATATTGTTCAATCAAAGACAATAAAACAATAATATCATCATAATTTTAAATATATTTTTTTTTGACCAGTGAATGAAAGAAGTCTCTGTATTTTTTGGATTTGGAGCACTGTTATCATTTTAAAATATGGACCTGCCTAATAATTATGCACAATAGTTGCTGTGCACAATATGTTGCTGTGCATTTGTGTGAATATTACATATTAACATTGGTATTAATCTGTTTTACATTATTGTTATAAGCGTCTGTCACAAGCGACAGCCGTCCAGGGCCTCAATTCTCATAATCTAAACGCTATAATCACATCTCGAAATTTCAATAAATTTACTTTTTGACTTAACATGTTAACAGGTTCGCTTTCGAGGTCCTATTTATTCATTAAAATGGTATCTTGATAAATCAATAATAAATCATAATTTTGTGTTCTAGAAAGAAATGATTGAGACAAAAAGTAATTTTATTGAAGCATTATTTGACATGTGGTAAATGCGTTAATGTTTGCAGAATTTGAAGCCAGTATAATCATACACACTGATTATTTTGTTGTGGTCTTAATATTTTAATGCTTTTCACACTTGTAGGGTGATACTTTCTATGTTGTTTATACTTATGAACAGTTACAGAACACCAATATCTTATTAGACTAGCATTATGATTTTTATATGTCATATTCAAAATGTAGGCTAGCTATCCATTTATAAGACTAAGAGAAATATTATTATGTGGTGTCTATACAGAGTATATAGTGGAATGAGTATGTTATTAGGTTTTATTATTTACATGCCATGAATTGGATAAGCTAAATCCCGCATAAGTTTTATATTACTTAATGATGCATTTTTCTTATGTTTATGGGCAAGTTAAAATGAGTTTCGGTCTACTTAAAAGTTGATTGTAATTTGGATGCGAAAATATATGTGTTGCGAATAGACGCATCTGTAATGTATTGGTGAGCATATCAAAATTGCCTGGATGCATGGTGTAGGGTCTATAGTCCCACCGATTTGTGATACCGGTAGGACAACAGTATGCCACTGTGTAACCTTGGACCCACTGGACTAGGGGCATTGATATAGATTTTTGTTGTTTTAAATGTACTCTTAAAATACTGACTTAAATATCAGGCGAATAGTGATATACCATGTGTGGCCCTAGCAGTAGGTTACATCGATGGGATCACTGGCTCTTCAACGGAAGGATGCATTGTGAACTTTTGACTGAATAAAATGACAAGTTCATTCCATTAAATATTTTTGCATTTCCTATTGAAAATTGTGAGAAAACGCAATTAGGCATGTCCCTAAAATCACAAAGAGAATTGCTACTGAGAAGAATGTTGCTGTTATTTCTCTGCAGTTGGCAATAAGGTAAATATGCACACAGTGCTCACAGTTAAAGTCCACTATGTTTTTTTATATGTAAAAATTATAGTGGAAATGGTATTGGAAGTACCAATGTTCTGGTATAGACTTTTTAGGTTGGGAATATGCATGCTTACATTATTATAATTGTATTTATTTATTATAATAGTCCATAAAAACGGATTTTAAAACTTAAATAATTTTCACAAGTTACATGTTAAGCAAAATAGAATGTTTTTATTACCATGACCTAAGATTAAAAATTAGTAATTATTACGAGTAATTAAATTACAAATTTTATAAGTAAAAAGTAATAATCCAATCAAATGAGTAAAATAAAATGAGTTACATCTATGAATGTTATTTTTTATTAATTATTAGCTCTCGAGTGCACATTTTAAATCACATGCATATTCCCTTAGGTCATTGTATACTCTGTATGACGTGTCATTGCATATTTTATATGCTATATTTACACCGATTTTTAACCAATTTGTATCCAAATATTTCAATGATTTACTTGTTGTGTCATTTTGATGGTAAAATTATTATTCTGGTCACATCATTATAAGTTGATCATTGGTTAATGTCGATACATAAATATAGACACCTCACACTTGTTTCATATCAGCAATGAGTCAATGTCATTAATTGCTCATTATCAGTATTATAACATTATCAAAATTTTGTTAGTTAACGATTGCATGCTCATTGATCGTCATAACACCATTTTTGAGTAAGAGGTTTATTAGTGGAACAGACCCTAAGATATATTCGTAGGCTTAGTGGGACAATAATTTATTTTGATCCACCAAACAGCTGTTTAATTTGTAAGAGCGAATATAATCACTTTACATTTAGTGTACAGTTAGAAAGATAGTCATATACCATCAAAAGAACACGATCGTTTTATTTTTCAAACAAAAAATGGAAGTATCATGGGTTTTAACCTTAATGCGCTAAAAATAAGTCTGGTGATTAGTACAAGTCCGATAATTAAGGTGGAAGCAAACAGCCGCTCTAGCAAACGTTATGAAGCGGTTTTGAGTCCTTAGGTTGAGCTGCATAGTCACTACTGCACAATTTATGTTTAGATCTCGTAGTTAGCCGTTAGCTTAATATCTGTTATCTTTCTAATAATGTTCCTAAATAGTTGGTCGAAATGGTCGTTTGTTTGTAGGAACGACCGATGCCAACTGTCGAAAAATTTGGTTGATGAAAAGACTTGTGAAAATTCGACCTTACATGTACGCCTTGATACACATTCTAACACAAAACAGGGTCTTCGGCGTTAACTTGTGCAGTACTGAATGCGTAGTACATTTTTTTACACATGACAATAGAAGTTTTAAATTATCATTTGCATATAGAAGCTAGTTGCTTTTTATATTGGCGGTATTGTTAACAGTTAATCGTGATATCGCACGGCGAGGTCATAGTTAGCTGGTCAGAAGCAGATTGCGCTCACTCGAGATGTTGTTCAAGTTTTATCAAGTTACACGTTGATTGGGTGACGTTGTTTGACATTCGCCACCCGCGGTCATTCGTTGGGCGTACTACATCCATCTGTAAAAGATTTTATGGATCGACAATAAATTTATTTATGTGATTAGCGAACAAGCGTACAAACACAATTTAAAAAAAACTTTTACAATTCTTCTATATAGTTGGATGAAGTTTTACGCCCCGTGTTCAATTGGAGACAAATATGCCGCAACACCAGAAAGTCGGCATCGTTCGACAAGTCTTTCTCAAAAGTATCTAGTGGAATTGTCCTTGTCGGATTGTAGATCAAATAGCACCCCCAAAAAGTCCGATTAGATACCTTGGTAAGGTTAGTTGAGATTCCGTCGTCTTGGTGAGGTTAGTTGAGATTCCGTCGACATTTCTAGCGATAATGTTGGGGGCCTTTTGTCTTCTATAGAATACGAGGGTTATATTTACATAGCAGCATCCGTTTAAGCGCATGTCAGGGCAAGCCCGTGTACGTTAGAGAAGCATCGCTAGCGCGTATGCCATCTTTTTAAATCGAATACCTTTTTACAATGTTTATAAATTTATACAGCTTACATTTACAGTTTTAATATTATATAGTATTGATAACGAACTTGATACAATATGAAGTAGTTAATTTTGGTCATTCTCGCGTGCATTTTATTAGATTTATTATGATTTTAAATTGGCGCTAAAGTCAACGTAACAAGTTGCTTGGAGCGAAAATTGTATTCAGATATATCTTGTCATTATTTATTTGTAAAGGCATATAACTGCATTGTACGTATTCGAGATCATATACATTGGTATTTTATGTTCTTGTATCGTAATACAATGATTTAAACTGTACGTTAATTATATTGGATTTATTATTATATTTTCTTTGTGTCAGTAAGTAGTTTTAGGTGTATATTGCATCAATAAATCTAAGAATTAATTTACATAGTATTATTTTTACCTTTTACCTTTTTTGTCCTTCAGCCTATCTTCGTTTATTTTGGGGTTCTTCCATATCTTTGGTTAAATTTGGAATCGAAAAATTTATTTTAAAATGCAATAACCAATCCGCAGCTGTAACGTGGAAATTTGAATGCGCATCTGATACTTAAAAGTGCTCTTACCGTACCACATTGATCTGTCGAAATTCAATCCATGAGTCAGGTAAGAAATTATATGCAAATAAAACTCATACCCATATATTATACATTACTTTAACCAGCTGTGCTCACGAACTGTTTCGCCTTAAAAGTTGAAAGAAAAATCTGTAAATCTACTTTTTAAAACAGTTGCTCAAAAAGTGGCATATTGCAGGGCTGTTTAGCGTGCGGGATGGTCACCATTACGCACGAGTGCTTTTTCTTTATCAAATGTCAAATGTCTAAAATCTGACACATTTTGCTTTTTTCCTGCTTTTTTTCTGGCATGCTAAGTTAAGATTGCGCTAAATAATCTGACTGGTCTACCAGATTTTGTATTGTAAAAGCATGCCTAAAAGCAAAGCATAAGAAAAAGCACGGCCGATCCTTGCTTTTAAAAACACGGCAAGCAAAGCATTGCACGCATTTTTGCTCTGTCTCTGCATGGTCTCTGCTGTGTGCGTAAGACGACATATTTGGCGCCATTATTCAAAAATTTTCTCTGCGTGATTATTGATTGTTGTTATTTGCCTAAAAGTTTAATAATTCTATGAAATGATTGACTCTGATAACATATTAATTGATTAAACACCACCTGAATTATGTTTAATTGCTGAAAATGCGAGTGAGAGTATTTTACCTGAAAAGTCCAAAAGCAGGTACATTGCTACATATGAAGAATTTATTGTGTGGAAGGAAAGGTTGTATTTATTGTTTCATTTTTTCGCAACTATATTAAAAAAAGTTGTTCAATACACGTGCGGGACTATCATTTCTATGTCTGTCATGTAATGAAAGGCTTCCCGCACTTGTAGTGAAAATAACTATTTTAATACAGTTGCCATTGATTTACTACCAATAGTAAATAAATGACAGTTGCTCAAAAAGTGGTATATTGCAGGGCTTTTTAGCGTGCGGGAAGGTCACCATTACGCACGAGTGCTTTTTCTTTACCAAATGTCAAATGTCTAAAATCTGACAGACATTTTGCTTTTTTCTGCTATTTTTCTAGCATGCTAAGTTAAGATTGCGCTAAATAATCTTGACTGATCTACCAGATTTTGTATTGTAAAAGCATGCCTAAAAGCAAAGAATAACAAAAAGCACGGACAAAAGCAAAGCATAGCACGCATTTGCTTGTCTCTGCTGTACGTACGACGACATATTTGGCGCCAATTTTCTAAAAATTTCTCTGCGTGATTATTGATTGTTGTTATTTGCTTAAATGTTTAATAATTCTATGAAATGAGTGACTCTGATAACATATTAACTGATTTAACCACCGGAATTATGTATGGTAATTATAAAAATTACTTACAAAAGAAAAGAAAATATTAATAAAATATTTATTAAGTTCCTTGTATGTTGTCATCATCATCATCATCATCACAGCCCATATACGTCCCCACCGAGGGGCTCGAGCCTACCCTATATTAGGGTAATTAGGCCTTAGTCAACCACGCTGGCCCAGTGCGGATTGGTCGACTTCACATACATCATTGAATTTCTTCGCAGATGTATGCAGGTTGCCTCACGATGTTTTCCTTCACCGTAGGAGCCTCAGACAAATGTACATATGAAATTCGAAACGAAAAACACATTGGTACATGGCGGGTCCCGAACCCCGACCCCCCGATTGGAAGGCAAGTGCCGAGTCCACTGCGCCACCGACGCTTGTATGTTGTAGGTAGCGTTAATTTTTGATGTTGTTGGAGCATGCCGATGTGAAGAACTGGCGAATATCACCGTAAAAATATAGACTTTTCCAGAATTTCACTCTACCATTCTACCTCGCTCAGAATCAGAAAATTAGACATCTGTGAAAATTAGGCAATTAGATATCGGTGTAACTTATAAACGTGGTACTACTACTATACGGATGTGGGAGTTGTAACACCGTGTAACAGAGTGAGGCCCGTCTTCTACGGTTGTGTGGGCCCTTCACCTCGCTAATTAGGCTACCTAATCCGCCGTTTTCTCGTGGTCATGATACAAAAGAAACTTCGCAGCCGCTTCGTGTAGGGTTACTTCGGCCTGGAATTCTAAAATACAGGTGGAATACTGCCAAGTTTTAAAACTCCAGTCACCCACCACAGAGTGGTGCGTAAATATGCGCGGAACGGACCGCAATCAACATTCTATATTAAGGGTAAATAATTATAACTGTAGGTATATCCCTACCTACCCTATTCCTATAATTATTGGGACTAATTGACGTCTCGTCACTTCGCTTCCGGACTTCCGATCAGTAACTTGGGTCGAGCATCTCAACTCCCCAAACGCGAATCTATCGTCGCAGTACCGATCAGCCGTGATCTACGCGTATTCTAATCTATTCACGTATCGTGCATTATCGCATACAATTTACACGGAGAAGAAACATTGGAAGTGAATTGGGAAGAGCGTCTATACTCTATACTATCTAGCACGCAGGGCGACGGCGAACCTGCGGGCCTATTACCGATCTTATGGTTTTGCAAAAGAATCACATGATATTATAGTGCAAAACGAAAAATACGGTTTCCGGTCAGATTTTTGATCATTTGTTCATTAAATAATGATGACATCCTTTGAATTATGCCATAGTGTTGATATCATTGGAGATCGGTAATACGAAATGCAGCATTTCATGACTTCTATGTCATACGATGAAAAATCCATAATTGGCGTACAGGTCGGTCCCAATTTATTTTCCTTCTATTCCTTCTGTAAAATAGTATGAAATTAAATAATGGAACTACTTTAGTACGTATTATATGTTTGTGGAGAGTTAAACAGATTCTTACTGTTACGGAAGTCGGTTCAGGGGTTGGGAGTAGGTAAACGGCTCGTACTCATTCCTTGGAGTCCTCAATACTGTACGGTTGTGGTGCGGGAATGTACTCTTAAATGGTTACCTACATAACTAACTGCACAGTCAATTTTGCACTGATACTTGATATCTGTTTTGTATTTTTAATTTCGTTTTTCTTCCCTACTTTTTTTCTTATGCTTCCCAGTTGTCTGGTAGAGATCGCCTATGGCGCCTTTTTTGCTGTTTGTGTATGTGTTGTTATTGTTTGTGTTATTTTATTTAAGCAAAATAAAGAGTTTCTATCTATCAATCTATCTTCCCCTCGAACTTGTTCTTATCTGAACTCGATGTCTATGTGCTGAACTCCTGATTTACACTCGCGTCTCGTGGCTCGGCTCGCGGCTCGGCTCGTGTTTAGCAGCGCGTGAGTTCGTCGAGGTGTTTACACTCTCGCAATGCGTTCAGTTACTTTCAAGCTTTCAGCAATGGAGGACGTCGAAGTATTAGCGGCATCAACACTATGCTTAGCCAGCATATACCCTATAGCTACGTAAATAATTTGACTAAATATGACTTTTTATTCTTAGGGTTCCAAATTATAGGCCCCTTTTGAGAAAGTTCAATGAAGTGTTAGGTTTCGTCTGTAGTAATTTTTTTAAAAATTAAAGAAAGATAAATAAATCAATAAAGAAAAATTTAATTTCGGGAAGGAATCGAACCCGCTTCTTCAACATACCATGTTGACGCCTTGATCACTCGGTCACCGAGGTCTTACCAGCCCCGACGAAAATTCAACTGTATTGATATCTTTTGTACTCTGTTAACCAAAGTAATCTTTATTCACTCTTAATAACTACGTATTAACAGCCAATTTTGAAATATTTAAAGATTTTAAAAAATTTGTGAAAAATAAAGCAAAATTATAAATTTTATATGAAGCTCGCGCGCGAGTGTAAACACGCGCTCGCGCGTACGCGAGCCACGACGCGAGCTCCTTTGACTCGTGCCCAAAAAACCGCTCCCGACGCGAGCCTTGCGAGTGGCGAGACGAGCCGCGAGCCGAGCCACGAGCTCAGTGTTTACACTCGCGTCTCGTGGCTCGGCTCGTGGCTCGTCTCGCGGCTCGCACGCGAGTGTAAATGGGGTATAGATCATCATCTCAAACACCCTTACCTACTCTTTATATATCTACCCTTTCTTTACTCAAAACGCAACTAGTGCGCATCAGTAAGGATATAATGGAGCAGAAGGTTCCATATATCCATATGTAGCAACTAGCACTGCTGGTAGCGATAGTTGAAAAAAAACATTCCTTACCAGCGAGGATATTTTTTAAACAAGAATATTCTAATAAATTCCCGTAACCAAAAGAACTTAAAAACGCAAAAGTTGCATCGGGGCTAAGCCGTAGGTACCTACTGGGTTATGGAGCCATACTTACCAAAGATAGAGTAAGGTAAACACTGGGCTCCTTCGTTGAAACCCCTGGAATTGGTGCTTCTGTCGTAGCCTGGTCTCCATTCGCTGATTAGCCCGAAGATTCGTTGACCTAATGATTGTGTCCTCCGAGTACTCTGTGATACTATGGAGAATCTGATGGACTCCCCGCTAGTAGTACCCTTAGGTAGGAATATGCTAAATTTACGACGCAGCGTACAGTATTATTACATAATTACGTAACCTTACACAACTATACTGATATTAAACGACACGTTTGATTTAAAAAAAATAAAAATATAAGAACAATGTTACAAACACCTACCACGAAATCCAAACCAAATGTGTCCCCCTAGCTAGTGGGTAAAAAATATCTAAACCATAACGATAACTAAGGACCGTCGGTTGCGCTGTGGATTCGGTACTGGCCTACCAATCGCGAGGTCCGGAGTTCGATCCTGCCATATCAATGTGTTTTTCGTTTTTCGAATTTCATATGTACATTTGTCCGAAGCTCCTACGATGGAAGAAAACACGTGTAATTTTATCGTCCGATACGAAAAACGAAGTCCCAGTCGATTACCATTTATGCTTTCATATTTCTAAGGTTTTCATAAAAGTTGTCCGGTCGCGCTCTTTTCGTACATACCTACTCGTAGTGTAGATACCGTTTGTTGCCCGTGATCCTACTGCGTATAGTCCATAGTAGGTAGATTTTCATTACATAAGCCTTGTAAGTTCGCATTAATCTATACTAATATTATAAAGCTGAAGAGTTTGTTTGTTTGTTTGCTTGAACGCGCTAATCTCAGGAACTACTGATTCAAATTGAAAAATTCTTTTTGTGTTGGATAGTCCATTTATCGAGGAAGGCTTTAGGCTATATAACATCACGCTACGACTAATAGGAGCTGAGCATCAATGACAAATGTTGCAAAAACGGGTAAAAAATATACGGCGAAACGAAGTTCGCTGGCACAGCTAGTTTTAAAATAAACTGACCACTAATTAAATTATATAAAAAGGCGTTTTTCGCTTTCGGGTTCATATTCAGCAGGTTTACTCTTGAAACCATTCCGATGGATCGACGTTGAGATTGCGATTTTTCGTACCCTCTTTAAGCAACACTAGCGCGAAATTAGATCCGTATCTTGAAAAAAATAAATAGCACTGAGGCGCGTTCAGAGCCTCTGGGTGTAGTTCCGGTTATTTTTTAACACGCTCAGAGGCGTTGAACGCATTGCAACAACCAAATCTTTTATCTCACTCTTTCACATGATTATTTATTTCTCTCTCTTTCTAGTATATGACATTATAGAACATGGCCGCCAATATCATCCAATCACGTAAGAGTATTTCTTTCACAAACGTCAGAGCGTTTTACAACCATCAAATTCGATGGTTGTTCGGTTGTAACTCGCGCCGACACACAAAGGTCTTGAACGGGCCGGTTGTTTTGTTTCACCCGGTTGTCACGCTCGAAGGCATTGAACGGGGTTAAAGCGAAAAGTTGTACTTCGCGCGAAGGCTCTGAACGCGCCTCTGAGTTTGGTTCACTTAAATCTGCGCTATACGGGTCCATTTTGGCGCCAATGCGAAAATCCAAGCGCACAAAAAATCACAATCTCAAAGTCGATCGATTGGAATTTGTTCAAGAGTAAGCTGGTCTTTTTAGGGTTCCGTAGCCAAATGGCAAAAAACGGAACCCTTACAGACTCGTCATGTCTGTCCGTCTGTCTGTCTGTCCGTCCGTATGTCACAGCCACTTTTCTCCGAAACTATAAGAACTACACTGTTGAAACTTGGTAAGCAAATATATTCTGTGAACCGCATTAAGATTTACACACAAAAATATAAAAAAAGCAATAAATTTTGGGGGTTCTCCATACATGGAACTGAAACACAAAAAAATTTTTTCATCAAACCCATACGTGTGGGGTATCTATGGATAGGTCTTCAAAAATTATATTGAGGTTTCTAATATCATTTTTTTCTAAACCGAATAGTTTGCGCGAGAGACACTTCCAAAGTGGTAAAATGTGCGTGGTGGGATGGAACTTCTAAAATAAGCGAATGATAAAACTAAAAAAAAAATTTTTAATACGTCATAAATCGTACGGAACCCTTCATGGGCGAGTCCGACTCGCACTTGGCCGGTTTTTTTAATTTGTATTTTTACGGCTAATACTAGCGGACCCGGCGTACTTTTTGTCGCCGTGTTTTATCACAAAATTACTGAAATTTATGTTTAAATTATTGTAATTTTTAGATTATACAAACCTTGTCCTAACAATAACGAATACATAAAACCAAGAATCATCCAATTTGGTGCAGTCGTTCGAAAGTTATGGGCGTACATACATTTCGAAGATCCGTTTTTATTTATATAGATTAATTACGTTTTGCCTATTTATTTTGTATTGACATAGCAGGCCACTTACGTTCTTTCCATACGTCTTGTCCTTTCGTGCAATCTGTGCAGAAACGCGGCGGGATAATTTAAACCCGTCGAGGCCACTAATTAACTGTGATTCCTACATTCTTTCCTTTGTCTTTATCATGACACGCAAGTCCGAGAGGAAAGTCAATCCTGTGATCACCATACACACGAATTGATGCAATCCTGCTATTTTGTATCTTTTTAATAAAATTAAAGGATTGTATGTCAGTGGATGGTTATTATCCTGTTGTTTTATAAAGATTGTTGTCATGTTAAGGGAATGCGTGTCATTTTGTGTTTTCTTTAATGAATTCCACAAACTTTTTTTTTTTTGATCCTCTTTTATGGCAATTTGTTAATTATGCCAGCGTCAAGTGAAAGATAGATACGTAACAAGAATTACGAAAAATTTTGAAAGAATTGTTCACCAATGATGACTAATGATTCTGATGATTGTTAAGGAGCTCTGAAACAAAAAGAGATACACTATAACCTGTCGGAATCTATAATCTGCACGGATTGAACGATAGTCTATTTGCGAGAGCGAGAAAGAATTACGGTATTAAAATCCTCTCATTCCTCTCGTCGTTAAAGAGCGACGCGATAACTAAACACGTGTGTACACGTTTACTTTCCGGCAGGTTTGAGTTTCGACTTGTTATCATTTCAAATATTTTGCTTTCGCGGAAAGATCGCCTTCATTGGGGAAAAGAATGGAAGAACTAAACTATGGAGTGTAACTATAGGGTGGCAGGGATGGCGAAGCAACGGGCCCCCGACCAGAGGGGGCCCCGGCCGCGGACCAAAAAAAGCGGCCGTAAAAACTCAAAAATAACCCAACAATTTTGATAAAATTTTGCATACATACCTACTTAAAAGTAATATTTTTTTTAAGTACTTAAAATCAATTAATGTGAGACAACAAATAAAGACCATATACAAATTCAAACTTATCATTAAGATTTTAACACATTCAAAATAAAAAGATGTCAATCAATTTTACGGGGGATGGGGGGTGGAGGGGGGGGGGGGAGCATCTGGAAAACATGTTAGGTAATTAAAGAATTGATTGCTGCATACAATCTCATCCTGCCTCATGAGCAGTTCCCCAAATGTTGAAACATCCATCCGTAGATAATTTTTAAAATCATGGGGCTCATTGCATGACAATTTAAAAGTTTAAGGTCTCCTTTTGTTTTACCCAAACCCTGTGTCTTATTTTAGGTTTAAATAGATATTCATTAGTAATAAAACTCATAGCAATAGCAATTTTTTTCTCACGATTATACCTACATGTTTGTTGTTGTAAACTTAGGTTTTAAATTGTAAGACTTATGCGCCTCGTCCACGATAGATTAAAATCACATATAGAGCTACTCTCATAGGGCAATCTACGCCGTGTACACATTAAAGATACTAAGGACTAACCTTAGCTAAAGCACCACTATATAGTTCACTATAGTAGACCTTAGAGCAGAGCATTTAGCCTATGCTACGTAGACACGCTTGGCCACTATCGGAGCACTATTATCTATACGTAGTACTATTATCTATTCTGTGATCGGAGGGCGTTGTGGACGCAGGAACAAGAGAGCGAGACAAGAGATATTAATAGTTTTCTCGAAATATCTACACTACACGTTTTGATTAGTCTAGCCAGGGCAAGAGGCAAGGTCATTGATGTTTATTGTTGAATTATTTTGCTTTGGTTAATTAATTAATAATGTCGAAACGTGTATGGACAAAAGAAAAAACAGAAAAAATGTGATTGTCAACGTTTCTTCAGCAATTATTGCTTTTAGCATTACAGTACAACATACCTACTTGGGAACTCGTTTTTCTATTATTGGCCTGATAAATTTTAAAAGAAATTAAAAATATTTTGCTTTTAATTCCTATACTTAATTATTGTATGTTTCTTGTTTTGTTCGATATTATTATTCATTGTTTGACCCAGCATTTTCGCCTCACCTTTTCCTTATTTCTCTTTTTTTTTTAAAAACCAAGCAACAGTGCAGCAGCTAATCGTCACCGCGATATGTTCTCAAGTCTCAAGTGAGAGTAAATAATATTTAATCTCCAGTCTACGGAGTGTAGAATAGTAGTGTACACAGGCGAAGATTTGTCTATGATAGAGCAACCCTACGATAGGGCAAAAAGCTATCACTTTAATTAATTTAGATTAATTTAGCCTTAGAGGCTAAATTAATCCTCTAAGTATAGGAGACTTTCATGATCTCTTCCTGTAAAAGGGAGAGTAGATTAGACCAATATCCAAGTTGTCTAGCTATATTACTCTATTGTGGTCGAAGCGCTTAAGTATGGCGTCTAGTGCATAATTATAGAAAAGTAAGTTCACGGAGTTGTCTAATGGAAATAAACCACAAACAAAACATATTTTTGAAAATTCGCATGTTTTCCCCACAGACATAATATAATCCCCGACTTTAAAATTTATGATTTTGTATCAAACCTGTTTGTTCATATTTCAAAAGTAATATTACATCCCCATAGTTTTTGATGTTATTACCGATGCTATCTTGTTCATGCTGGTGATATTTTGACAATTTTGACGTAATGATTTTATAGTGCCTTTTACAAAGAAACACCCTTTTTATATTATTTAATTAGTGGTCAGTTTATTTTAAAATTAGCGCGAACTTACAAGGCGTATGTAATGAAAATTTCAAGTTAATATGGGCGACGGCTTAAAATTAGTAAAAGGTACGTAGGTATTATTCAGTATAGTGTCAGATATATAAATAAATATTATTGGTATTTTACTTGTGTGATAGGTAATAAATCGGAACTCATAGTTAGGTAACTATCGTATTTGACGAGACATTTTATTTCAATTTAAGTTTAAGCCACAAATTAAAAAATAATGTGATTGTACTATACATATCTATGTACCCACATACAACACGACTATGAGATTTCAGTTGAATCAAATGATCTGTAGTTGCCATATACGTAACGTCAATAGTAATTGCACTAAATTGTACCCTACGCCGCTAGTGCTTCCGAGTACCTGCTTAATTGAAAAGATTAACGCATTTTTTTAAAACTAGACTTAAAAAATATTTTTTACAAATTATATGTGTATAAAATAATTATTCTGATTGAAATAGATAGGCGACACAGGAGCTCCAGCAGTATTGCCGGACCCGTGGTAGACGGAACACGATCCGAAAGAAAGCTGGACATTCGAGGTAAATCTGGTTGGATATCGCTGTCTAGGCTTTTCTTATAATTATATCTAACTCAAGTTTAATAATTTTTGTTATGGATCAGATACGTAATACCAATTCATATGTCGGCCGTGTAATAATTTAATTAATCTCTAATTGCTTTCAAAAGGCTCTTTATGACACGTGTACTGTAAGCACACAGTCTATAGGCAAAGCTGTTGGATACATCATACGCAGGTTGTTGTATTCCAAAGTGTACCTAGATCGGCATTTTGCCAAATCATAACACTGAAACTACCGTTAGCGATATGTCAATATGTATGAATGGGCGACGCCCCATTCATTGCACATATCCGCACACAGTAGGACAATCTTAGGTAGGAGAAAACACTAAGGTCGAGAGAATTAAGAAATAGGTATTTGTAAAATGATGTATTTTTAAACTGTATTTGTAAACTGTCGCGTTGTGTGCCCGAACAATCGTTCTGAGCGCGATCTGCGCGATAGAGACCGAAATACCTAGAAAAAGTAATACGTAAATATACGTTTCGTAGTTCCCTGTTTTCTCGTCTAAAACTAGACCGAACTAATTACTTTTTGCTTTAAAAATTAAAGAAAGGCTTTGGCTGTGTTTCTATGTTTTGCTTTTTTCAAATAATCTTGTCAAATTTGTTTGCTGGATGTTTGAATATAGCAGAAAATCAGCTCAATTTTTAGGTTTTTGCCGGTTTATATCTCGTTAACTTAAAAAAAAAGGAAAACATAGGAGCATGCTAATAGTGGCCATTGATTTTTTTGGAAAAAATGGAACAGCTATCGCCATTATTCAAGAAGGAAACAAGGGACTACATTTGTATAGAAAAATGACCCGTACGATTTCCTCTTAATTAGTGTGCTTCGAGAAGTTGCATCCACCGCGATTATGGGTCGCACGATATCTCTCACGCAGTTGCTTGCAATTGTATTCAAAATCAAGATTAATTTGACTGTTGCGAACTATGAGTACCTACACGTAGCTTGACAGACATGTCTATACTTACTAATATTATACCGGGTATAAGTGACGTGACGGTGTCCTATTTCTTTTAACAGTGAGTTCAGACCAATGTTAAAGCGAAAAAAAAGGAGTTTCCATTTTTAATTTTTATTCATGTTACGCAATGTATGGCGCGCCGACATCATTTTTGTTCCGCTCCCACCGCACGGTGGTTCCGCGTTCAAGGCAGCGCGGTCAAAATTCCCTAAAATTGTTTTTAATCATTCTTTTTTAATTTGAATGATGTAAAATACTAATTGAACACGTTCTTGATTAAATAAAGGCAAATTTATTTAAATAAAAATTATAATTAATAATGTACAAGCATCAGGAGAACTTTAAAAAATCAATGTAAATCGTATGCATTTTTGTTTACACAATTTGGTTTAAAATATGATTATGATTATTATTTGTTATACAATCATGAAATTCTTAAAAACCAAAGCTAAATGCATTATCCTATTAAAAAAATGTTATTATAACTTATATAGTCAAATAAAAATTGTGCTAGGAAATGACAGTTCTAAACAAAGAATAGTTATTTGTTATACATGAGTGCAAAGTTGCTTTTTAACCGCGAGCTCAACTTTGGTGACCGAGCAAGCGAAGGATTCTAAAAAAAAATAGAATCCTGAGCGTTAGCGAGGGAATCAAAAGAGCACAAGGTGAAAAATCTTTGCACTCGAGTGCAACACGTAACTTTTCATCCCCCCTCAGCGAGGAAATGACTAAATGCAAAATAAAACATTTACAATCACAAGATACTTTTATTTCAGTTTAGGTACATATTTACTACAACATTATGATAGGTAAGTATTACAGAAAAATATTTATATTATGTATAACAAATAATACGTTTTTTTTACTTATTTTCAAGTTTCTTATTTATAACAATACGATGTCAAAACAAAATGGCGCGCGTAAAGCAAATTAAAAACAAAAGTACACCAAGGGGGTTCAGAGTCTGAGTTTTTAACAAATTTAAAAAAGTTGTATGATAAATTCAGCACCATGGAGATGAAAGTAAATAGGTTTAATGATGTTTTGAAATCACATACCTAGTGCACGCGATGTTCTAAATATTCAAATTTACTTTAACCTCAAGCGGATAAAAACGGCTTTGACGGTGAGATATCAAATAGCAATAATACTCTTTCCGAGATGGGGGGATGAAAAAGTATTATATTTACAGCTTACACAATATGTCCAATATAAACATGAAACTTAAAATTTTAATAATTTTATAACTTCCATATATAAAAGCCTTTTTTTAGGGTTCCGTAGCCAAATGGCAAAAAACGGAACCCTTATAGACTCGTCATGTCTGTCTGTCTGTCTGTCCGTCCGTATGTCACAGCCACTTTTCTCCGAAACTATAAGAACTAACTGTTGAAACTTGGTAAGTAGATGTATTCTGTGAACCGCATTAAGATTTTTACACAAAAATAGAAAAAAAGCAATAAATTTTGGGGGTTCTCCATACATAGAACCGAAACCCAAAAAATTTTTTTCATCAAACCCATACGTGTGGGGTATCCCCCCCCCTGTAAGTACTAAAATTTGCGAATGATAAAACTAAAAAAAATATATGATGTACATTACCATGTAAACTTCCACCGAAAATTGGTTTGAAGGAGATCTAGTAAGTAAGTAGTTTTTTTAACACGTCATAAATCGTACGGAACCCTTCATGGGCGAGTCCGACTCGCACTTGGCCGGGTTTTTTAAAGTTTCAGAAGACTAGTTATAAAGGGATCTGAACTCAGTAAAAGGCAAAAAAACTCAGTAAAATTTAGTCTGTATTTCTAACCTCGCATGAGATTTTTCGGTTAAAATCTCGTCTGAACTATTTTAAATGTTTGTTATAAAATTCAGCTGTTTCTTCAGAATGTTCCGCAATGGATAAAAGAGCATATTTTGAAACATCAGCACTATGAATGAGAACTTTGTTTACGGGAGCAGAGAGATTGAACCACGGATATTCTTCAACTAGTTGACGTGCGGTTACCAAAGCATATTCTTTAAAATTATTACAATCAATATTAAATCCCGATGAGAAAACCTGTAAAATTATACTACAACGATCAAGTAATTTTTTACGTATGCCTGTAATTTCAATCGAGACTGCAGAGTATGACAAATTTTCGTAATACGATATTTACCGTCGTTCGATGTGCCGCTTCCGCCACGTCTTGGTTTATCTACAGCTAAACCTAACCATTTACTAAATTCAGTTTGTACGTATACTTATCTATCTTGCAACATTTTTTTCCTCTTCTGACCTCAAGCCATTTCTAAATATTAATCTAATAAGAAAGATGAATAAAGTATTCAATGAACTGAATCCAAGAGTGTACAGAAGATAATCCAAACTGATACCGACATTCTTTGACTAGATTTTGCAAACAAACATCATTTACAATAGAGGGATCTACTTGTGATAGTTCTGTTAATCTTCTACGTTTTGATCGCAAACTAAAATCGGAAAAGTCTTTGCTGCCTCCCCCCCCCTCCCTAGACGGCACCGATTGTTCCTCCTGTGTAGGGCACTGTCCAACACTTATTGTTAGTTCTACACATTCATTTTTGTCTAACCAATTTGAATAATTATTTAAAAGTCTATTTTCTTGTACGTTCTGCCTTGACCCAGAATTTATCAAGACTTCTACATAAACTAACAATTCAATTTGATAAACGTCAAAAAAAAAGAAGGTAAAAAAGTATATAAAAGTAAATAAGTATACTTCAAAAATATATTTTTTACGATCTAAAGGTTCTTTCCAACACCACAACTCAAATAAATGCCTCCTTGAAAAAGAACATTTGATTTCACTACCTGAAATTAAAATATAAAATTAATATCAAATTCCGTAGACAATGCTACGACGCGTCTACAGCATCGTAGCAGACATGTTATGGTCCCGCGGGCAAATCGGGGCAAAAAAAATAATGTTCCCCATAAAATAGACAGATGTACCAAACTTTTAAACTAAGTCAGATAGGGGCCAACAGGGGCCAAAATTTTGTAGCTCTTGATAAAGTTACAGTAACGGAAAAATAGGTTGGCGTAGCACCGTCATAAAACAAAAAGTATAATAAGTAGGTTTTCAGAAATGTATTGGTAGAGATATTTAACGCGTTTTGCATAGTCTTTCGTAAGTTGCTGTACGTAGGCTTTCTCAAAATCAATATCGCTAATTTTTGTTAGCGTCAGTTTGACCAAAAACTACTTAAAAAGGGGTAAGTCCAGTAGTGGAATGAATAGTGTGGTTGTATGCTAGTATAGAATATGTCATGATTGAAGCGGCATCTGTATGTACATTTCTGTTCGTATTTTGCCAAGCGATAAATTTCAATTAATGTAGAATGGATTCTCTCTACAATACCTGTAGAGTTAGGGTTATTAGGTGTAGTGATATGAAAATTAATTTTGTACATATTCATGAGTTCTCTCATTAGATCATTGTTAAATTCTGTACCGGGGTCACATATAACTTTTCTAGGAATACTGTATAATTGAAAAATATTTAATTAGCGCTCTTACTACTTCAGGGGTTGAGCGGTTGGAAATTTCAAATACTTGACCAAGTTTGCTGAAGGCATCTACTACTGTTAGGTGTTATTTTCCTTTGATGGTAATTAAAACTATAAATATTTCCTGAAACACAATGTGCGCCCTGCACATTGTGTTTGAGTAAGTTGTAGGAATGGTTTAAGCGGTTTCCTTTCATACTTCATAGTTCTACAAGCTTCACATCCATTTATAACTGAAGCTACTATATTAAACATATTATTCCAAAAATAATTTCTACGTGTTCTAAGCATGGTCTCTTTTATACCACGATGGCATGTACAGCTTTTATGATATTTTAAAGTATCAGCTTTCTGCTCTCCTTCATCCTCTACTAGGGTGTCCCGGATTTTTCAAAGTTTTAATTTTCTAACGCATAGGTCTTAATTTTGTTCATTTGCCTCTAAAACACTCGAAAATAAAATTTTACCTTATTTGGAGTACGATAACCCGTGCCGACATGCATCGAATCATGTTCATTTATGTTGCGCGGCAGTAGCGGTGCATATTCGCGGTATTTATCATGTGTTCTCAATTATTTTCGCAATTAACACGTATTGTTTTACATTTAAAAGATGGCAATGGAATTAAGAAGCAATAAAAAAGTATTTTCTAAGTTGGAGACGTAAATTATCAAATAACAGGCGCAAAGTTCCCGTCTAATCGTCAAGTTCTTGCAATACTTTTTTTTAAGATTTGCGAAGTTAAATTGACTGTTAGTGAAAGCGCTAATCTCGTCATTAGGGAGTGTAATATATTCTAGGAAAAAGCTAGAATCCTTACCTGAGCTATACCTAACTGTGTAAAAGAACTTGTGGATCTTCACCATACTTGGAGGGAGTTGCAGAAAAAAAAAATACAAGATATTTACAAGCGCCGTGAGGAGGACTTTAAAAACAAATTTAATTTATTTGATGTAGCACACGCTGATACTTTGGAACGGATGAAAAGAACCAGGGCGTCCAGGGTATTTAGCGGATGTAGACAAAAAGTTATAGCCGAAAAAGAAAAAAGGGCAAGACAAAGAAAATTAAATGAAGAGAAAAAAAGATATGAGCAAATGTGTTTCGGAGGTTTATCGGCATCTCTTACTACGCAAGATTCTATACAAATGCAAGGACATCACAATCAACTTACCAGCTCTGATGAAAGCCTTGAGTAACCCGTGCCATCCACCTCTCAAAGGGTAAGTTCTGAAACTACTACAAAAAGAGGAAGGAAAGACTTTATCACGCCTAAGTTAGTTGCAGCTTTCGATAGATGTCAATTAAGCATAAGGGATTCTGTATATATACTTCAGGCTGTAGTAGAAGCACTAGATCTTAGCTGTGATGATTTTTTCAACGCATTCGCACACAGAGTCGAAAAGATAGAGCGGAATCTATAAAATTCAATTTTCAGAATAATATGCCTGAAATGGTGACCGTTTACTGGCATGGGCAATTATTACCTAGACTTGACGTCAGAAGTCCTAAAGAAGAACGCCTGCCCATTCTTATTTCATTTGGAGAAAAGGAACAATTTCTGGCTGTACCCAAATTGCTCTCCAGTTTGGGTACTCTTCCGGCCAGTATCAAGCTAAAGCCGTGTTGAAGGCACTTTATGACTGTAACATGACAAAGTACAAATAATGTACTGTGACACAACTGCGTCTAATACAGGACGATTGAAAGGGGCTTGTGTACTTTTGGTACAATAACTAGACAGGGAATTACTACTCTTTGCTTGCCGCCATCACGTTTACGAACTGGTTTTAAAATGTGTGTTCGAAACAAAAATCCACCATGTCACAAGTAGCCCTAATATTCCACTGCTCAAAAAGTTTAGAGACAACTGGAAAACTATTAATCCTGCTGGCATTGAAACATACACTGATATCATCGCACGACATTTTTGTAATACAACAATAGAAGACTTGTTGACATTTTATTATCAAGAACTGCAAAATATCACTGAACGTGACGATTATCGATTATGCTTGTCAGAAGAAATTGCCGTTTTATCATTCTTTGATGATGAAGTTAATGAACAAAGCAAGACGAATATTTTAGTGAATTTACAAAGAGAGAGCTTATATGATTTTATGAAGAGATACATTACATCTGAAGAAAATATGTCTGATTATTTGTATGGTAAGTAGGAATACAATATAATACTATTTTTTATAGTATTTTCAATAAATTGATAATACTGCCTTATTTATTGTTGCAGAAAATCATTAAGTGATTTTGTGTCTGTCAAGAGCACAAATTTATTTTCTCGATTAAGAATTTCTTCCAGAGAACCGTTTTTACACAGGATGAAGATGAAAGCACTTTTCTTTATGCATCTAAATATACAAAAAGAGAGCTTTCTTTAAGGGCAGTTAAAGAGCTGTAAAGCTTATGCAAGATTTTCATGGTTTGATCACTGCAAAGGAAGAGGAAAAGCAATTTTTGCTACACTGCGTTCAGGAGCATAGAAATCTGTATCCAGAATGTAAAAAAGAGACCCCCAATAAAAAAATATCCTCCCTTTATCTTCTTTAAATCATTTTTTTTAAATTTTAAGTATTTCAATTGATTGAGCTACATAATCGAAAGGGTTGAAAACGGCAATTTCCAAAATCTTCAGAGTTCTGTCGGCACGGGTTCATGTTCACATAGGAATATAATATTTTGTATTTAAGTAGGTCTGGGTAGTTTAAAAATAAATAGGGGGTATGCATTTCGATACCTAAAAAAAATTTTTTTCACCTATATAAGGGACACCCTCTACTCTTTTTGTACACTCTAAGAATTTTACTCTCTTCTGTGACTAATATTTTCAAAGTAAATAAAATATAAAATATTTAATATTTGGTCTAATATACTCCTTAAGGAATTTTTTAATTAACTCTACATTGTCTATTGATAAAAATACTTCTAATACTTTTTGCTTATCTCTTTTACGAAACACTTACCCTGTTTTTAGGAGGCCATTGTACAGAAATAGCAAAAAAATTAACGTTTCTTAAAAATCACCAAAGACAAACACCGCGCGGATAGGTCACAGATAAGCAGCGAGCGACAACAATGAGATGATTTCACTTCCGAGGTCTATTAATAAATGATAATTGAAATAAGTAACCTTGATATTTAAACTTCATGATAGGTACGTAAGTAGTAATGACATCGTACTATATGGATTGCCAATATTCGACAGTGAATTTTTAGAATTTTGTCCTATGGCGGGACCACTGTGCACAGTGTGCATCGGTGCGTTGACGTTCGATGACCCAAACAGCTGATTCCGCGCGCAGTATGATGAAAATATGTACTAGGCGATTTACATTGCGAAGTATATTTTTTGTGTATTTATTGCGGTTTTTTGACAGAATATGATTTGTAATCGTTAACCAAGTTATATTACACCAGAAAATTTAGAAAAAAATAATACAAGTTTCGGAAATGTTATGTTAAAAGAAATGGGACACCGTCCCTAATACCCGGTATAGTTTAAGAGTAATGTTTGATAGTTTGATTGCTCGCGCTAACCTCAGGAACTACTTACTGATTCAAATTGAAAAATTATTTTTGTGTTGGATAGTCCATTTATCGAGGAAGGCTATAGGCTTAGCATCACGCTACAACTAATAGGAGCAGCCCCCCTAGACAAATGCCACACGTTAAACTTTTCCGCAGTCGTTCCTCAGAAAAAATATATGGAGATGACATTAGCTGCGGAAAAAATTGCGTGAGGTTGTCGTAAGCTAACGTCATTTCCATACATTTTTCTGCGGAACGGCTGCGGAAAAGTTAGCGTGTGGCATTTGTCTAGCTGCGGAAAAGTTAGCGTGTGGCATTTGTCTAGGGTCTCTGTGAGCATCAACGAAAAATGTTGCAAATACGGGAAAAAAATATTTGGCGAAACGTAGTTCGCGGGCACAGCTAGTGACTTAATAAATAACAAGGTCGTGTTTTGTCTTTAAATAAATGGCAGTATTTGTTAAGTAATATTGGTTCCATTACGCTTGTCAACCCACTTTCAGCGTCCATACCCGAAGTCGATGACCAGTTTGTGATCGCTGAAGCTCGCTGCCATGATCTGCTAGAGAAAATTGATCTGGTCAAAATGATAAAAAGGAAAAAGAAACTAAAAAAACGAAGGTAAACCTATTATACAATAATTATTGACTTTGTTAAGGCTTACCTACATCTATACAAATAAATGAAATTGAAGTGTCTGTTTGTAATGTCAAAATAACAAGTTTTTACTAAATGGGTATGAATGTATATCGGGTAGGGGGTACCTATAACGAAAACACAATTAAATTTTTTTCTGTCTGTCTGTCTGTTTGTTTCCGCTAATCTCCGAAACGGCAAGACCGATTTTGACGGGACTTTCACGGGACGGGACTTCAGCTAGTCTATACTTACTAATAAGGCTGAAGGGTTTGTTTATTTGTTTGGTTGACTAATTTCAGGAACTACTGATTCATATCGAAAAATTCTTTTTGTGTTGGATAGTCCATTTATCGAGAAAGGCTATAGGCTAATCACGCTACGACCAATAGGAGCTAAGCATCGATGTAAAATGTTGCAAAAACGGGAAAAAATATTCCTTATCAGAGCTTTCGTTGCTTTCGTTGCGTGCGGCTGCATAAACGTTAAGTTACGCAAAAAACATGTTTTTTTTTCTCGACATCCATGCGGACGAAGTCGCGAGCACAGCTAGTAATCTATAACATTAATATAAAATTAGCGTTTAATCGAACTGGCCACTTTGATCTCAAATATTTGGGGTTAGGTCCGAAATCCTAAATTTAAATTCATTCCAAATTTAGATTTATTAGTTGCAATAAAAAAAAACAACATCATGGCGACTTACGTCTTACTTCTGTGTACAAGCGAAGAAAAGAAAGACAATATCTATACACCATTTTGTAGCACTTTTTCTGAGTAGAGTCCTTATATGATCAGGGTGCTCTGTACAACTCGAGAAGTTTCGTAATCAGATCACTTCGTGTTCGCTGTTTTGTCGAGCCATTTTGTGCGCAGAGCGAGACGTAGGTACCTATACGTAATGCCTTTGACGTATACATACATGCGCTCCCCGCCCCGCCTGCAGAAGCGAGCGCATTGTTGTTTAAAGAGCTTATTACACTATTCAATTCGTAGAGATCCTAATTAGGAAACAGGAAGGTGTAATCGCAGTTAGAACAGATTGGATACGATTTAGGAAGCAAGGAGGGTTCCAACCGCTCCACTTCCTAAATTGTCTACAATTTACAGATACAAATTAATGTTGCCAACTTAGCTGTTTTAGAGCTAAGTTCATCTCTTTTAACAATGTGCTAGTGCTAAAATAACGTGTTTAGCTCCATCTTTTTTAAAACACATTTTTTAGGACTTTTATGCATAAACTATTCTATTCCTGAATTGCAATTCCTTGTTAAATTTCATTCTTTTCCATTATTTCCTTGCCATGGTCGAACGGTGAAGCTGAAAGAGTGTTTAACCAGCTAAAAACTTTTCACACAAAAATTCTCTACATAAAAAATTAATGCGTAAACACACGATTAGTATGTATTGTTGGCATATGGTCAGTTCCGAATAACTCGTATTGGACGGAATCTCGGGTGTGACATTTCGGAATGACAGACTAGTAGTAGTTCATTGGATGAGGTTCATATGTTTATATTTTTGATGCCCACTAAAAAACCACTAGCCACCACAAACGAATTTTGTCCACCAACTAGAGGTTCCAAAACACCAAAACTACTTAGTAGAAAATCTACTGATATGGCAAAACTGCACTCCAATTTAGCATTCAATTTAGTGTAGTGTGATCACTCTTTTCCGACTTTCCAATTAGATCGTTCTTATTTAGAATTTCTACAAATTGAATAGTGTAATAAGCTCTAAAACAATAGTTTAGAGACGGCTACAAACAAATTTAAAACCAGCTCAGAAGAGCTGGTTTTAAATTTCAAAGCCAGAGCTTTGAAACGTATGCTTTGCTACCAATGGCGTTTAGAGATAATACGAAATTAGGTATACGACCACTGTCTATACTCTATACTGTGTAGCACAGATATAAGTATGGCGTAATATACTAGTACCTAAAGAAAACGCTAATGCTATGTTTTAGACTACTGCCTTTGATTACATACTATAAACAATGATTACTGCCACCCAAAAAATCTGTTGTTTCACGCGAATTCGTGAACTTCAAACTTCTCAGTACCTATTGTAAGGGCGCAACTGAGTTGCCCCTGCTAGCAAACTGGCCCGCGGGCCAGTTTCCACGTTCTGATAAATGCAGTGGTAATAATTATTTTTTGAACTGGTCTGCATTGCTTCTTGATGAAAAAAGAAAAAATAGGTATTTATGTCGATATAGTAACTAATATTTAATTGACTATAAACAGTGCTACCAGAGTCATAGAGGTGCCCGAGCAGGATGAAAATATTCCCTTCATCCGCGTGCACACCCAACCCAAGAAGAGTAAGTACTTTTGAGTTTTTATTGATGTGACTGTTGAAACAATGTCAGACAGGTAGATTAGAATTTTTTTAAAGAACCCACGCTGTTTATCGCAGTTGGCATTTACAGTTTTACCTTAGTTGGTTTCAAAAGAATAAGGTGAGAACTTTGGTGGGTCCTAAAGCTTTATTGGCGAACTGATTCTGGCATATTACTAGCGAACAGAAAAAACCTTGAGGGTGTCCCACCGTCTGAATAGAATCTTCAGGGGGTTCAAGTCGGTCTGGGAGCGACGCAACTTGAGCGTGCCTCTATAGGCTCGGAGACGTTCACGGGGCGTAGACATGTGGCAATCGTCTCATAGCGAAACGATATCTAAATTCGTCATCGTTTCTGAGATAGCGAAAATTAATTAGTAGCCAACGTAACAGGATTGTAACGATCGCTGTGTCAAATTGTTCTTTCTATAAGAAAACAAAATATTGGTTATGTAAGTACAAAAAAAAAATAACGGCCACCATATGCTATAAATAAGTATTTTTTTATACAACTTAGTTGGCAAGCAAGCGTACTGCCCACCTGATTGTTAGTGGTAACAGTCACCTATAGCACGGTAAATAGAAATAGGTAAGACGGAGGTACCCAAGCAGACGACCCTGGTACAGTCTCCCTTCGGTAGATAGAACTAGTGTTTGCTCTTTGTACAAATTGGGCGGCAAACAAACGTACGATCCTAATGTTAATGGTTAGAAGTAAGTACAGACATCAGACATTATATTCATCTAGCTAGACATAGTCGACCACACGTCCAGAAAATCTGCAACCCCCACAAGAACCTCAGTGTAGGTACGTTGCCAACTTGTGACATATAAGATGTAAAGTCACGGTACACAGTCATCTCACTGCCATATCTTATCCTTCAAACTGGAAAAATGCGGTGGAAAAAAAAAGACGGAGGTACCCAAGCAGGCGACCCTGGAGACCTATTTTTGAATTACGTATGCGATTTAGAAATCACCGCTGACTAAGTAGTCAGCGATGACTTTGAGGTCATGAATTCTTAAACATCCTATTTTTGAAAGTCGAACGCAGAGCTGCCAACATAGATAAAGTACACTCATACGTAAGGGTTCGGTTCCACGCAGAATGTAGCCGTTTTCGGTATATACCGGTTATTATAGGGTTAAAAAGTCATTGCAACTAGGCCAAAATATAAGAAAATAGTGGTCTATGTTTGTTTTTGACATAAATTTAAAAGATTTCAAACTTATTTATTCACTTATTTGAGAAATTTTAAACCAACTCAAGAAAAAAGAAAACCAAAGTAATGTAAGTACTTTTGCTTCTATTCTGTACCTACATTTAAGTAGCTATTTTCTAGTAAATACTTATAGTTTATTGCTATATTCTATATGCTTACAGTAAACCGTAAAAGTTACTCAACTAACCAATTTCAAGATAAAAAATTATTTAAGAAGACTGTCTGAAAAATCAACACACATCAACTTCAAACTTGTCAATATGCTCTCTAAACAAAACCCAGATAACGCTTCCAAAGTTATGACTTGTTTACGAGTGGGTGAGGGCACTCGTAATGAAATCACATCCGTGACTAAGGTAGTCACATAAGTGATATTAAAAAATAAGAATTATTGAAAATCGGTGATTATTAGTCACATCGGTGATTTCGAAGTCGCATACGTAATTCAAAAATAGCTCTCCTGGTACAGAGTCTTCCTCCGGTGAAGCAGGTTTTCGAATCCGCTAAGGTTCGGTATTCTAATGAATGGAAAAGGGTAGTTCTTCGAAACTTCATTCTTCGACTGATTCATCTGGCTAAAATTTAATTTCACTTTCAGCTGTGTAACACTATGAAAATAGCAATAAGTACCAAAAAACATATATTTGAATGAGGGACTTGTTTTTAACCGACTTCAAAAAAGGAGAAGGTTCTCAATTCGATGCGTATGTTTTTTTGTGTGTGTATGTTACGCGATTACGCCGCCAATTGTGGACCGATTTTCAAAATTATTTTTGTATTCGATAGAGTATCCTCCAAGGGTGGTCCCATGGTCACCAAAGTTATGATGATGGGATCTTATGAAAATCGAGGAAAACCCTTAAATTTTAAGGTGTGTCCAACGTGTTTTTGTGTGTATGTTACGCGATTACACCGCCAAGTGTGGACCGATTTTCAAAATTTTTCTATCAAATACAAAATTATTATACTCTTTGGGTAGGATCTGATGATGGGATCACCGTACAAAAAAAATATATGGGATAAAAAAAAATACAGGTCGTTTTGTTAGTTGGTTACAGAAATGTACCCACAGAACACAGAAAGAGGTTTCTTTGTTCTGTGAATGTACCCATAGAAATCGAAAATTATGTCTCTGAAGAACTACCCTAAAATAAATGATTGAATTTCATTTAATTTTTAATGAAAAATTAGTTATTTAGTACTATGAAAGTCATGAAAATTAGTTCGCCTCTTTATCGATTTGTTGCGAATGAATACCTACTTTGTCTACCAATTTACATATTGATGACTTTGATTGATTTGCCACGTGATTTAGCGATGGCATGTGTCAATCACATAAATTATGTTCGTTTCTAACTTCTTTATCGTTTTTGAATTGTTACTTTGTCTAGACCAGCTGGTTTGAAGTGTAGTGGGGGCACATAATGGGGGTAGACTTAGAAGGTGTTATGAGATATGTAGCTGGATTATGATTTGCAATAGAAAACTCATTTTCCATATTTATGTCTCTGTATTATCTTTCAAAATATAAAATAAATTGAAAAATTATGTTAGTAATATAGGGTAGGATTTTTTTTTATTAAGTATCCAATTCTTATTGTTTACATTATAAGCATAATAATATCGTAAAACCCTGCAAGGGTTTGTCCCGATATTAACACTTCCACTCTGGAAGTCGTATTAAAATAAGATCGAGCCCCTCTGTGGGTAGGTATATGAGCTGCGATTATGATGATGATATGATGTAGTTACTAGTGATGGCACAATGGAGTGAGCACAAATACTGTTATTCTTGATTTTTTATATATCATAGATAAACCATATCGAGCTATTTTATCATGAAGAAAATTAAGTTTATTATAACCGGTTCAGCGTTATTGGTTACAGAGGTCTCGCAGGCGGCTCGGTTGCGGCGCTTGGAGACAACCAACCCCACCAGAGGGTACCCCGACCTCGCCGCTGTCGAGCAGCACCGCATGATAGGACAAGTGCGCGGCTATAACCAAACGATAGGGCAGAGGGAGTTCAAAGTGAGTGTCACAATAACATTAGTAGTAGCACTTTGCTGTAGTCAGTTCTGTTAAAGTGACTTCATACTGTTCTCAAAAAAGGGAGATTTGCATCATCAGCTGTTCTTGGCCTATAAAAAATATCTTGAGTGTTACGTAACGTTTAGGGAGGGGAAGGGGGGGGGGGGGTGTAGAGAAAAATATTACTGCGCGTTATATGGGGAGGGGGTCAAAAATACTCAACAGATTGTACTGGTTCAATTTCTAATATATCGGAGTTTATCGGACTCATTGTAAGTTGTAAGACAGATTGTATGTTTCACTATCATTTGTTATTCCAACGATATCTATGATGCGGTATGCAGTACAGACAGACTATGGCGAAATGCCACTGCGGACCACTCTCAATTCAATTTTCATTCATTTTCAGGTTCTGGTTTCTGTCAGATTTGACAATTTGCCAATGTAGCGAAAACACGGTTTACACAATAATAAAATTTAGCAGTCTAGGAAATACTTGTTGGTCGGGCTACCTGTGGACAAAGCACAGACGTACGTACGTAAAGAGAAGCAGACTAAACGTATCATTCAAACAGCGTGGCAACTTTACCACATGTAAACATTACTCACACACAAGCAATATTAATTTAATTTTATTGTAATTTCTGGAGTTTTATTATATGATGCGATAAAACACTTCGGGGCACAGCACTTTACCTTTGTTCTTGTCCCATTAGCAGTTATTTTTATTTATAATCACAAAACAAAACATTATAACACAATGCCACGACGCCATTTGTCTCTTATTTTGACAAAGCTAAACATGGACATGGCGTCCACGTGTCTACTACGGCTACGGAAATGTTTATGTGTGCGTTAGTATCACAACGGGTTCGACGCATTTGGCCAAAAACGCAAATGACCATTTGGCCTTTTGCGTATAAAATAAAATATTTTCGCAAATGACCAAATCAGCAAAAGGCCAAAAACGCAAAAGACCATTTAGCCTTTTACTCCTTTAAAACATATTTATATGAATGACAAAACAAGCGAAAGGTCAATAACGCAAAAGACTAACTAACGCAAAAGTGTTAAACTTAAACGTTAGACCACGTGACTCTTTAAAAACTTCAAAATTAAGGAAGACTTGATCATCAACAACACACTCGAAACGGCAAAAGAGCTGTCGGTCGAAGTCACGAATCTTCTAGGGGCGGTTGCAAAGGGGAAAATAATAACAATTGCCTCGGTCCTGATCAATTCACAGGAGGGGTGGATTTGGAGTAAAGTCAAGGCTGCTTACGTTCCATGAAGCACAGGGGCTAACGTACGACCACGTGGTGTGCTCAGAGGAACGGAACTAAAAAACCCAGTTCACGACAGCGTATAAATGCTACATACATACAGACACAAACATCTATAATATATAAAGCTGGACGAGTATTTAAGTTAATAGTTAAAAATGCGTATTGGCTGAATTTGTATTTCTTTGATTTGTTGTAGAAATAGGAACTTCTTTTTCTGAACCCATTGTAAAAAAATAATTCAAACAGTTTATAAGTATAAACAACTATAAGACAATTGACACTAATGAATATCGTAGAACGGCCCATGTTCTTATAAAGTAGCCAATGATTCTCAAGTGCAACCTGTTTTGAACCAATATAAAGTAATTATGACGTTTTAATTTACCACAGTAAAAATCATAATATATTACACTAATAACTCGCCAAACTAACAGGTGTGCCAACACTAAAAATTACATTAAGTGTACTAATTAGTTTTAGTTAATCGCGTACCTATTGCAGTTTTGGACAATCGCGTACTACTTCACTGTTGGTCAATCGCGTATTTGGATTTTGGTCATTTGCGTATCTGGCCATACAGGTATTTGGCCATTTGCGTATCTGGCTAAATGCGTCTATTGGCCTTTTGCGTTTTTGGACATATGCGTCGAACCCATCACCACAGACGAAAAACAGAAATAGCGATATATCATATGTCACTTTGGAGTGAAAGTGAAAACGATATACATTACCATAGACGAAGAATAATTCTTTATATCATCCTTGACATTACTTATGACAAATGTGTGAGTAAAATTATGTTAAGTCTGCTTCCCTTTATACCTACGCCTGTGGGACAAAGCAAGGCAGATATATTTAAATTGTTACTAGCAACTTAAAATAATGGTGCTGACATCTTAGACCTGACATACATTGTCAGAATGATGACAAGTAGCGCGATGGTATGTCGCCTCTATATGGAGCGGAGACGTTCCGGATAGAGATGTAACTGGGTATTGGGAAGCCAAAACACATTAATTAACCGTTAACCGTACCTATTAACCATTGTATTGTTCAGAATAAGCCGCATTTCTCCACTCTGGCGAAGCCAACGACGCCAAACAAACGTGGGCGCCGCGGGTACGCCAATGGAGATGGTGAGTTACGCGTTGCAGCAATAATATCTTTTATCTCTCTCTTTCATATGTATTTTTTGTTTCTTCATTTTTTCTAGCAGATGACGTAATATAAAGGCCCCAATATAATCCTACCAGGAAAGAGTTTTTCAGTAATAAGCGTCGGAGCGTTTTAAAACCGTCAAATTCGACGGTCATTCGGTTGTAACTCGCTCTGACACTCGTATAAGGTCTTAAACGGGGTTAAAGCGAAAAGTTGTACCTCGGGTGAAGGCTCTGAACGCGTCTCTACCCCTGTAGCATGATCACCAAAACACGATATAGACCGCTTTATCATAACGTGTTTTGGTGTTCATGCTAGGGGGGCTGTGTTCGTAGTACAATGAGCAACCCTGTTAAATAGGGCTAATGCATGCATTACATGTACTAGTATTATGTTATCTGTGACATGGTCAAACAGAATAAATTGGTGGTTTGATCTAGCGTCGACTTCGGTGGACGACTCGGTGCCACCGCCGGAAGTGGCCTGCGGGGACGACAATGCGTACGCGGACTTCCCCGATGACGTATTCGACCTACCACAAGACTATTCGTAATATTTTTATCTACTGTATATGAAAATAGTTAGTTTTATGAAAATAGTATATACGAAAATAGTTAGCACAAAGTTTTTCACCAATAATGTGTACTTACCTACGAGCGAGGTGAGCGAGGACAGCAAGGAATGCAATAAAGCGTCTAGCATTTGCAATGTCATAAAGAAGTTTTAAAAATGTCAGGGATACCTACGTTTACGAGGTGACTACCTACGCTAACGATCGAATCTGGGATCTCGTGCACTACCCAGCCTCGACCACTTTCAGGGACACGCGGCGGGCCATTATCACAGAATAAATATAATAGTAAAGTACCATTATTTGCGGCCATTGTTCGTTGCGTGCGACCAAGGGCAAGGTTCCGTGCCCCTATGTGATGAATTGATTTGAAGAATCATTCGTCTGACGTCGAGCGCTCGTCAAGCGAACCTTCGACTAAAAATGTGGTTAAAGTTGAAATTCAGTTTTGCGTCCAAAAACAGCACACTAGATTTTCTTTTGCAATAACATACTAACAGTTACTAAAGTTACCTGCTTAACAGTGTTCTGTTTATACGCGAAGCACGGCCAAAAGTAGTAAACCACTTTCTTGTTCGTCTATCTATCTATACAAACGTATCGTAGCGTAGACCAATTGTAAAATTTAATGGCGTCATTGAAACCAAGATGCTCTATATTTTCTTCTTAGACGATGTCTTGTCATTGCCAATTATTTTTGAGACTTAGGATTTCCCTTCCGTTTTGAATAGTTACTAATTCGCTTAGTTTTTTAGGTACGCCCCAGTGCGATAAGACGTTCTATTCCACTATGATCCACTAAACAAATCCATTAATGGATTTGTTTCCACTTTTTTTCCACTCTGATCCATCGATGTATTTTTTCCACTTTTTCATTCACTCTAATCCATTAATGGATTTGGTTCCACTTTTTGCCACGCTGATCCATTGATGGATTTCAGTTCTACTCTAATCCTTAAATATTCACTAACGCTATATTATTTAATTTAATTAATCAATTAAATTTAATAGTAATAAAGTTTTAACTGGTAGCATTACTGTAGGCCACTTTCTTGAAGAGGTGAAATAATTACAAAATCAAAATAAAGCGTTGTATCTATTGACAAGTCGTTTCCTTCCAATCCCAATACTGTTTCAGTTACAATATGAAAAGGAGTAAAAAATAACGCATCCAATGTTTTAGAGTGGAATATAAAAAGAAGTGGAAAATATTCCATTG
Organism: Schoenobius gigantellus; assembly: GCA_963935595.1. NCBI lineage: Eukaryota > Metazoa > Arthropoda > Insecta > Lepidoptera > Crambidae > Schoenobius > Schoenobius gigantellus. The sequence continues at coordinate 67,477,057 of OZ012540.1, read as the reverse complement.
GAGCAATAGATCAGAGTGAAATTTAAAAAGAAGTGGAAAATAATCGATTGCGGCAATGAATTGGAGTGGAAAAATAAGTGGAAACAAATCCATTAATGGATTTGTTTAGTAGATTATAGTGGACTAGGGCGCTAGGACAACCGAAATAACATGTGTGCAGACATGTTTGAAAATGTAGAGATGTAGAGGTAGATTTTTGTAATACAAAACCAATGAAATAATTGCACGGCAACTTACCGCACCTGCTTTCATATAGGAAAAGTAGCATTTACCTACGCATCCCCGTATCGCTTATTTCACGGTGATGTTTCCACGGAAAATGGCTATTGTACCTACCACGTAACTGAGTGATACGACGATGCGCAGCCACTCTGTTATGTACACAAGAGTTTCCGTTAGTTTTGTTGTCGATGGAATGGTTAAATTCATTGTCTGTACGTAGCCCAGGTAATGGCAGTCCAGGTGTCCGCAAACACGCTAAGGTCACTACTGGCAACCGAAGGATCGTTTCTAATAAAGTAGGTAAGAACTACTACTTTTATTTAATTAGAGGTAGGGAATTTGTCGTTTTAAAGTGCAGCCCTACTGAGGAAGTACCTAATTCCAGCTCATTGAAAACCACAGTGAAATGACGTCATCTTTTATTCCTAAGATGACTTAGGTCGCCACTACTCGCTGCTGAGCAGCAGGGGCCATCAAGGCCCTATCTATCTCTGTGCCAAAATTCATAAACATTTGTGGTTTTAGACGTGAAAACGCATTAGGTATCTACAATAGATTCACAATATTACAGTTTAACCTAATCAACCATAAACGATATGTATACATATTTTAATCGTGTATAGTTTACTGTATACTGCCAAAATAATATCAACTATTCTTATTTATGTTTTTTTCCCTTCGGCCACTTTTAAAACTATTTGGTTTGTTGATGTGGTCCAGATTAGTGTTTAGTGTGAGTTTTACTCGATCACACGAGTCGAATTCTAACGCGAATTTGTGTGGGATTGAGGCAGCGCCATTCAGTCATAAAACACAAATAAAACTCGCACTAGACATTCAAGTTGTACATACATTACACCCATGCGTACATCCCGTACTGTGTGAATACAACAAGCGTCTACGTCCACTGGAAAGCGTATACGTGAACCCATTGGCGTTGGTAAGGGAGGGGGCTTGGGGCCCGGACACCCCCCATTGTAAAATCGACGTATACAAGATGGAATGAAGTTTTCCCTCGTAGTAAACATAAGTAAAAGATAAAAATAGAAGTCAGTAAGTACCTGCCCAACAGAAAATAAGTCAGCATATACTAGGCAAATTGAAGTCTTGAATCTGGACATCCCCCATCAAAAAGTTTATGGGTGCGCCAATCAGGAAACCGTTTCGGTAAACCGTCACGTGTGAACAGACCGTCATCTACTCGTAGATAGGATAGACAGTCGGCATACTTCTTTCTTTTAAAATTATATTTATTTTAATGACTTAATTTGTAAATTGTGTTTGTTGAAATGAAACAGAAGTAATGTAACCACTGTGAGTCATCCGTTACCTGTTATTGTTTTAAGTTAACCGATTAATTCATTAATTAACACCTACTTTTTTTAAAGCACCAAAGAACACAGAACAAGCTCAAACTCAGTCGAATTGGCGAGCGCGCTCGCCTTCATATCGCTGGAGGGAGTCTAGCAAATTGCCACCGACCACCGGTATGTGCTGCACGATAAGAGTTTACTTTATGAGTACCATTATGAAAACTATATCTTTTGAGGAGTGAAGTATTCTGACTGGGGTGATAATAACAGCATACAAAACCCTTTGTTCCTACTATACCACCGAACTGTACTGCCGGTGGTACTAGGGGGAAAATTAGTTATTTTTAGTACCACAACTAATCTTAGTGGTACGGTACTAGTGAGACTGTGTGATCAGAATAGTACAAGCGATGCAAATTGCGTAAACTCATTGAACAAAATACCTATCATCTTGATTAGACGTGGAGTAACCGAGCTAAAAACCACGTGGCAGGTCCAAATGTGGCTGCAGCGCCGGCGCAGGAGGAGCGGCCGGTGGTGGAGATATTCAGCAAAGCGGGCAAGCAGTCGCCGCCGCGATCGCAATCCTTCTCTCCCACCAAGTTTACCAGAAACACTAAGGGTAGTACGAAACGTTCGAATGAAACATCCTTATATAAAATCACCTACCGTTCTACTTTGTGTGAGTGACTGGACATGAAAAGATTACATTGTTTTTTTTTACAGGGAAGCTCTTGGCCTTCATTCATCTCACCTAATGGTAAGTGACGATAAGGCCGAAGGTGGAAATGAGCTTCACCTGGATTCCTCAACAACTGAGGAACTGGCTATCTTCATCATCATATCAGCCAATAGACGCCCACTGTTGGACATAGGCTGGATATAACTGGCTATCTTACCTCTTATTAATATAACTTATCCTTATATCAATTAATGGCCTATTAAATTAAGCAATGTTTAAGTAAATAATGTCGCTGTCACTTTCAATCTCATTACAAAAGAAAGGATATCAAAAGAGACAGCAACATTACTTAACTTAAACATTGCTTAAACATTTTTATGAATAAGGCCACTAATCTTTTCATGCAGCCGTAAATATATATCTTGTCAGTTGGTACCGTAAAAGTACAGAATGCTATTTAGATATTCTGATTTTATTTTATTCGTTACCCGATTCAGGTAAGTTATTTTTCAAATACGTATATTTGATTACAATGTTACTTACGTCGCAATATGAAAGAGAATTTCCTTTTAGTTAAATTGCTACATTCAATGTTTAGGGCAAATTCTAGCATCTCTTCTTCCACGCTGTATAAATATTAAATACCTACTTTACGTTTTTTATTGACCAGTATATGTACAATTTTAGCCCGTCGTGACATTATGCTTGTTTATTATTAGTTCTGGACACAGCAATTCTACTGAATTCGTTAACATCACCGATAGTCGTTATAGCACATCTATACTAATATTATAAAGCTGAAGAGTTTGTTTTCCATATAGCATTCAAACTTGCCACATTTGAGGCAAGTTTGAATCAAACTTTCTAGTTTCCCATCAACAAGCTTGCATGGTGTTTGTTTTAAGCTTGCATGATGTTTGTTTTTTCAATAACGCAATGTACATACAATATTGCCCCAACAAACTAGTCACTTTTTAAAGTTTGTTGGAGCAATATTGTATGTACATTGCAACATTGTATACTGCCGGAAAAAAACAAAAATCATGCAAGTTTGTCAATGGGAAACTAGAAAGTTTGATTCAAACTTGCCAAACTTACCATTGCTATCTGGGTTTTTTGGTTAAACGCGCTAATCTCAGGAACCACTGAGTCAAATTTAAAAATTATTTTTGTGTTGGATGGTCCATTTATCGAGAAAGGTTTTAGGCTATATAACATCAAGCTATGACTTATAGGAGCTGAGCATCAATGAAAAATGTAGCATAAATGGGAAAAAATATATGGCGAAACGTAGTTCGCGGGCACAGCTAGTGGAAAATAAGGAGCTTAATGGTGCTAAATGTAACCTATACGGGCGTCGGCAACGGAGAAACTGATAGCGAGATTTTGTCGTGGTCTAATATTGATGCCGGCTCGATGCAGGATGGTGCATTATCTCCTCTTCTTATCTTTTTTTATAAATTCTATAACACTTTATCTTCTAATCTTATTACTTGCATGCAGACTTTCTCCAAATTTACATTTGGGTGACGATCAATTATCTAGATATTCACAATAAATGCAAACTTGAAACGTATTTTAGAATGGAGCCATCGTTCTGGTATATTAGTTAAAAAAATCCAAGCTATCTTTATTGGCAGCCTGTGCCGTATTTGCCGAATAGACTGAAATTTATTGCCAGTTATAAAACTTGATGACTCCGTAACAAGCCTGAATAAAGGGGTCGGGAACTTGGACGTATCTATTGATGACCTGTTTTTCTTGGCCGCATATCTCATTGACACCATCTTTTTTCAGTTTTTTCCTGACTTATCTGTTTCAGCATCGATTTTATTGCTTTTCATGTAGATACTTTTACAAGAGATATCACCTAATTTGAGGCTAGTCTTAGAGTAGTATATACACGGTGTTTCATAATAACCAATAAATAATCAGTGCGTTATCCTACTAATATTATAAATGTGAAAGTGTGGATGTTTGGATGTTTAGATGTTTGGATGTTTGTTACTCAATCTCGCAAAAACGGCTGAACGGAATTGCATGAAATTTGGCATGCATGTAGTCTTTGACATGGAAAAGAACATAGGCTACCTTTTATCTCGATTCCTTAAGTAGTTCCCGAGGGAAAATTGAAAATACGAGCTAAGCCGCGGGTAGACAGCTTTGAAGTTTGGTATGCATATCACCTATGCTATGGAAAAGGACATGTCCTTAATGATCTCTCAAATAGTTCCCGTGGGAAGATTAAAAATTGTTAACGAGCGAAGCTTTAGACGCAATTCTGAAGTCCACGCAGACGAAGTCGCGGGCAGAAGCTAGTCTAAAACAAATTATTAAAATGTGTTTACACGTAATGTCATTCAACCCAAAATTTTCATGTATATCATAGTATTATCATCATGTCTATGATTTACGTGAAAATTTTGGGTTGAATGACATTACGGGTAAACACAATTTAATAATTAGTTTTTTAATAATTAGTTTAATGATTATTTATTGGTTATTATGAAACACCGTGTAAAATTATTTAATTTTTTAATAAGTATAATATAAGGTCAGGGTGGCTAATTCCGGCCTTTCGGCCGCTTACGAAACTGGAGCTTCGTAACCAGATGCGATCGAATACTTTTTCGTCCTTATACGTAACCAGTTACGATCGAATACCTTTTCTTCCTTGTACGAAACCACTCAACAATATAATACCACCTATCAGAAAACCAAACAACCTAGAAGGATGGCACAACAACATCAACCGATTCAAAGGGAAGAAGTATCCCACAATAGGCTAGATGACAAAAAAAAATTTTTTGCTTTAATAGAAGCTCATTCATATAATAAACAGATAGAAAAAATTGGTTTTGAAATAACTATAAAAACAACCAAGATATACCGGTGTGAAGTTAGCAGCCAAAAGTAGCAGCCGATGTATAACCCAACCAATTTAAGAAGTAGTTATAAAATCTTCAAATAAAACTAATTAATTCAGCCTTTAAAACATTAGAATATATGTCACATTGCCTAAAGAACATAAAATAAGATAAGATCATTAAAAATTCCATTCTAACACTAATATAAATGAAAATAGTATTAAATCAATGAGATGATATTTTCAAACATGAAAACTGTGGCGCCTATCAATTTGCAGGCTCCTAACTATCTTGATATGCTCAAAACCTTTCAGAAAAGCCTAAATTTATTATTTTATGATACCTATATCACCCAGAAACCAAGTCCATTAGCTAAAAAAAATCAGAGTAAACGTATGAAATATCGGGTCACAAGGCTTGTTAACGAAATTCTCCGAAACAACACGACCGATTTTTATGAATATTTTTGTGTATTTATGGCAGGCCTCAGAATAGGCCACAGGCTATATTTTATATCACTAGGTGATAAGGCCGGCCCTCTTCAGATTTTTTTTGGTTAATTATTATGATGAAACGTATTTCGTGGGCACATCTAGTATATTATATAACAAAGGCGACTGTTGATTAGCTTCAAAATGATTATAGGGAGCGTACCAATTAACGACTTACTTAAAAGTCTAAAACGTCTAAAAATCGTGTAGGAAAAAGTATATTTTTATAGTGATATTCAGGGGTTTAGATACCCGTTCAGGCTGGCAGACGTATCTTTGCAAGCGAATATCAAAATATTGAAACTGTGATATCTGTGCCATAAAAATCAAAGCGCGTACCACTTTGTGGCCTACTTAGTATTTTAGATATGCTTATGTTCTTTTATAAAAGCCTAAATTTATTGGAATAACTAGAGGACAAGATACTTTTATTACACAGCAGCCAAAACAATAACTAGCAAAATATTGGAGTGAATTCATTCAACAAAAAACGCGAATGTTAGTTATTTTTTCAGTCGATAAAGCACATGTACCATTTGATGATTTCCTCTATAGCCTAAAACAGTTCAAAATCTTTCTAGAACATGTATATTTAAAGTTGTGTTGAGGGGTTTTTACACCCGTTCAGGCTAGCAGCCGCATCTTAGCAAACCAGTACCAAAATATTGAAACTGTGGTCTCTTCCATAAAAACCAAGGCGCGTACCACTTTGCCGTCTAGATAGTGTACTAGCCATACTCAAGAACTTTCAGAAAAGTCTAAACATTTAGGCATATCTAGGGGATTAGATACTTCTATCACCCAGCAGCCAAATCATTACCTAGAAAAATGTGAGAAAAAACAAATTCATTTTTAACATGAAAGGTAAAAATATTTATAGTAAAAGAAGGAAGTGTACCGCTTTAAGACTTACTCCATGGTCTAGAATAGCTCAAAACCTTTTTAGAAAATGTAAATTTGTATATGTTTTGAGAGGTATAAAATTTTATTTAGGCTAGAAGCCGCATCTTTGAAAACGAGTATGAAAATATTGAGACTGTGCTCTCTGCCATAAAAACAAAGGCGCGTACCACTTTGTGGCCTACTTAGTATTCTAGACATGCTAAAGGCCTTTCATAAATGCCTAAATTTATGGAAATAACTAGGGGATAAGATACATTTATTACACAGCAGCCAAAACAATAACTAGCAAAATATTGGAGTGAATACATTCAACAAAAAACGCGAATTTTGGTTATTTTTCAGTCGATAAAGCACAGGTACCATTTGATGATTTCCTCTATAGCCTAAAACAGTTCAAAATCTTTCTAGAACATGTATATTTAAAGTTATGTTGAGGGGTTTTTACACCCGTTCAGGCTACCAGCCGCATCTTAGCAAACCAGTACCAAAATATTGAAACTGTGGTCTCTACCATAAAAACCAAGGCGCGTACCACTTTCCCGTCCAGTTAGTGTACTAGCCATACTCAAGAGCTTTCAGAAAAGTCTAAACATTTAGGCATATCTAGGGGATTAGATACTTCTATCATCCAGCAGCCAAATCATTACCTAGAAAAATGTAAGAGAAAACATATTCATTTATAAAGATGAAAAGTAAAAATATTTCTAGTGAAAGTAGGAAGCGTACCGCTTTAGGACTTACTTCGTGGTCTAGAATAGCTCAAAACCTTTTTATAAAATGTAAATTTGTACATGTTTTGAGGACTATAAAATTTTATTTAGGCTATCAGCCGCATCTTAGCAAACCAGTACCAAAATATTGAAACTGTGGTCTCTACCATAAAAACCAAGGCGCGTACCACTTTGCCGTCTAGTTAGTGTATTAGCCATACTCAAGAGCTTTCAGAAAAGTCTAAATATTTAGGCATATCTAGGGAATTAGATACTTCTATCACCCAGCAGCCAAATCATTACCTAGAAAAATGCGAGAGAAAATATATTCATTTTTTAAGATGAAAGGTAAAAATATTTGTAGTAAAAGAAGGAAGTGTACCGCTTTAGGACTTACTCCAAGGTCTAGAATAGCTCATAACCTTTTTTGAAAATGTAAATTTGTACATGTTTTGAGAGGTATAAAATTTTATTTAGGCTAGAAGCCGCATCTTTGATAACGAGTATGAAAATATTGAGACTGTGCTCTCTGCCATAAAAACAAAGGCGCGTACCACTTTGTGGCCTACTTAGTATTCTAGACATGCTAAAAGCTTTTCATAAAAGACTAAATTTATTGGAATAACTAGGGGATAAGATACTTTTATCACACAGCAGCCAAAACAATAACTAGCAAAATATTGGAGTGAATACATTCAACAAAAAACGCGAATTTTGGTTATTTTTTCAGTCGATAAAGCACAGGTACCATTTGATGATTTCCTCTATAGCCTAAAACAGTTCGAAATCTTTCTAAAACATGTATATTTAAAGTTATGTTGAGGGGTTTTTACACCCGTTCAGGCTACCAGCCGCATCTTAGCAAACCAGTACCAAAATATTGAAACTGTGGTCTCTACCATAAAAACCAAGGTGCGTACCACTTTGCCGTCTAATTAGTGTACTAGCCATGCTCAAGAGCTTTCAGAAAAGTCTAAACATTTAGGCATATCTAGGGGATTAGATACTTCTATCACCCAGCAGTCAAATCATTACCTAGAAAAATGTGAGAGAAAATATATTCATTTTTAAAGATGAAAGGTGAAAATATTTCTAGTGACAATAGGAAGCGTACCACTTTAGTACTTACTTCGTGGTCTAGAATAGCTCAAAACCTTTTTTGAAAATGTAAATTTGTACATGTTTTGACAGGTATAAAATTTTATTTAGGCTAGAAGCCGCATCTTTGAAAACGCGTATGAAAATATTGAAACTGTGGTCTCTACCATAAAAATAAGGCGCGTACCACTTTGCCGTCTAGTTAGTGTACTAGCCATACTCAAGAGCTTTCAGAAAAGTCTAAACATTTAGGTATATCTAGGGGATTAGATACTTCTATCACCCAGCAGTCAAATCATTACCTAGAAAAATGTGAGAGAAAATTTATTCAATTTTTAAGATGAAAGGTGAAAATATTTATAGTAAAAGAAGGAAGTGTACCGCTTTAGGACTTACTCCAAGGTCTAGAACAGCTCAAAACCTTTTTATAAAATGTAAATTTGTACATGTTTTGAGGACTATAAAATTTTATTTAGGCTACCAGCCGCATCTTAGCAAACCAGTACCAAAATATTGAAACTGTGGTCTCTACCATAAAAACCAAGGCGCGTACCACTTTGCCGTCCAGTTAGTGTACTAGCCATACTCAAGAGCTTTCAGAAAAGTCTAAAAATTTAGGCATATCTAGGGGATTAGATACTTCTATCACCCAGCAGCCAAATCATTACCTAGAAAAATGTAAGAGAAAACATATTAATTTATAAAGATGAAAATTAAAAATATTTCTAGTAAAAGTAGGAAACGTATCGCTTGAGGACTTACTTCGTGGTCTAGAATAGCTCAAAACCTTTTTTGAAAATGTAAATTTGTACATGTTTTGAGAGGTATAAAATTTTATTTAGGCTAGAAGCCGCATCTTTGATAACGAGTATGAAAATATTGAGACTGTGCTCTCTGCCATAAAAACAAAGGCGCGTACCACTTTGTGGCCTACTTAGTATTCTAGACATGCTAAAAGCTTTTCATAAAAGACTAAATTTATTGGAATAACTAGGGGATAAGATACTTTTATCACACAGCAGCCAAAACAATAACTAGCAAAATATTGGATTGAATACATTCAACAAAAAACGCGAATTTTGGTTATTTTTTTAGTCGATAAAGCACAGGAACCATTTGATGATTTCCTCTATAGCCTAAAACAGTTCAAAATCTTTCTAGAACATGTATATTTAAAGTTATGTTGAGGGGTTTTTACACCCGTTCAGGCTACCAGCCGCATCTTAGCAAACCAGTACCAAAATATTGAAACTGTGGTCTCTACCATAAAAACCAAGGCGCGTACCACTTTCCCGTCCAGTTAGTGTACTAGCCATACTCAAGAGCTTTCAGAAAAGTCTAAACATTTAGGTATATCTAGGGGATTAGATACTTCTATCACCCAGCAGTCAAATCATTACCTAGAAAAATGTGAGAGAAAATTTATTCAATTTTTAAGATGAAAGGTGAAAATATTTATAGTAAAAGAAGGAAGTGTACCGCTTTAGGACTTACTCCAAGGTCTAGAACAGCTCAAAACCTTTTTATAAAATGTAAATTTGTACATGTTTTGAGGACTATAAAATTTTATTTAGGCTACCAGCCGCATCTTAGCAAACCAGTACCAAAATATTGAAACTGTGGTCTCTACCATAAAAACCAAGGCGCGTACCACTTTGCCGTCCAGTTAGTGTACTAGCCATACTCAAGGGCTTTCAGAAAAGTCTAAACATTTAGGCATATCTAGGGGATTAGATACTTCTATCACCCAGCAGCCAAATCATTACCTAGAAAAATGTAAGAGAAAACATATTAATTTATAAAGATGAAAAGTAAAAATATTTCTAGTGAAAGTAGGAAGCGTACCGCTTGAGGACTTACTTCGTGGTCTAGAATAGCTCAAAACCTCTTTATAAAATGTAAATTTGTACATGTTTTGAGGACTATAAAATTTTATTTAGGCTATCAGCCGCATCTTAGCAAACCAGTACCAAAATATTGAAACTGTGGTCTCTACCATAAAAATCAAGGCGCGTACCACTTTGCCGTCTAGTTAGTGTACTAGCCATACTCAAGAGCTTTCAGAAAAGTCTAAATATTTAGGCATATCTAGGGGATTAGATACTTCTATCACCCAGCAGCCAAATCATTACCTAGAAAAATGTGAGAGAAAGCATATTCATTTTTTAAGATGAAAGGTAAAAATATTTGTAGTAAAAGAAGGAATTGTACCGCTTTAGGACTTACTCCAAGGTCTAGAATAGCTCAAAACCTTTTTAGAAAATGTAAATTTGTACATGTTTTGAGAGGTATAAAATTTTATTTAGGCTAGAAGCCGCATCTTTGATAACGAGTATGAAAATATTGAGACTGTGCTCTCTGCCATAAAAACAAAGGCGCGTACCACTTTGTGGCCTACTTAGTATTCTAGACATGCTAAAATCTTTTCATAAAAGACTAAATTTATTGGAATAACTAGGGGATAAGATACTTTTATCACACAGCAGCCAAAACAATAACTAGCAAAATATTGGAGTGAATACATTCAACAAAAAACGCGAATTTTGGTTATTTTTTCAGTCGATAAAGCACAGATACCATTTGATGATTTCCTTTATAGCCTAAAACAGATCAAAATCTTTCTAGAACATGTATATTTAAAGTTATGTTGAGGGGTTTTTACACCCGTTCAGGCTACTAGCCGCATCTTAGCAAACCAGTACCAAAATATTGAAACTGTGGTCTCTACCATAAAAACCAAGGCGCGTACCACTTTGCCGTCTAGTTAGTGTACTAGCCATGCTCAAGAGCTGTCAGAAAAGTCTAAACATTTAGGCATATCTAGGGGATTAGATACTTCTATCACCCAGCAGCCAAATCATTACCTAGAAAAATGTGAGAGAAAATATATTCATTTTTAAAGATGAAAGGTGAAAATATTTCTAGTGACAGTAGGAATCGTACCGCTTTAGTACTTACTTCGTGGTCTAGAATAGCTCAAAACCTTTTTAGAAAATGTAAATTTGTACATGTTTTGACAGGTATAAAATTGTATTAGGCTTGAAGCCGCATCTTTGAAAACGAGTATGAAAATATTGAGACTGTGCTCTCTGCCATAAAAACAAAGGCGCTTACCCCTTTGTGGCCTACTTAGTATTCTAGACACGCTAAAGGCCTTTCATAAAAGCCTAAATTTATTGGAATAACCAGGGGATAAGACACTTTTATCACACAGCAGCCAAAACAATAACTAGCAAAATATTGGAGTGAATACATTCAACAAAAAACGCGAATTTTGGTTATTTTTTCAGTCGATAAAGCACAGGAACCATTTGATGATTTCCTCTATAGCCTAAAACAGTTCAAAATCTTTCTAAAACATGTATATTCAAAGTTATGTGGAGGGGTTTTTACACCCGTTCAGGCTACCAGCTGCATCTTAGCAAACCAGTACCAAAATATTGAAACTGTGGTCTCTACCATAAAAACCAAGGCGCGTACCACTTTACCCTCTAGTTAGTTTACTAGCCATGCTCAAGAGCTTTCAGAAAAGTCTAAACATTTAGGCATATCTAGGGGATTAGATACTTCTATCACCCAGCAGCCAAATCATTACCTAGAAAAATGTAAGAGAAAACATATTCATTTTTAAAGATGAAAGGTGAAAATATTTCTAGTGAAAGTAGAAAGCGTACCGCTTTAGGACTTACTTCATGGTCTAGAAAAGCTCAAAACCTTTTTATAAAATGTAAATTTGTACATGTTTTGAGGACTATAAAATTTTATTTAGGCTATCAGCCGCATCTTAGCAAACCAGTACCAAAATATTGAAACTGTGGTCTCTACCATAAAAACCAAGCCGCGTACCACTTTGCCGTCTAGTTAGTGTACTAGCCATACTCAAGAGCTTTCAGAAAAGTCTAAACATTTAGGCATATCTAGGGGATTAGATACTTCTATCACCCAGCAGCCAAATGATTACCTAGAAAAATGTGAGAGAAAACATATTCATTTTTTAAGATGAAAGGTAAAAATATTTGTAGTAAAAGAAGGAAGTGTACCGCTTTAAGACTTACTCCATGGTCTAGAATAGCTCAAAATCTTTTTAGAAAATGTAAATTTGTACATGTTTTGAGAGGTATAAAATTTTATTTAGGCTATCAGCCGCATCTTAGCAAACCAGTACCAAAATATTGAAACTGTGGTCTCTACCATAAAAATCAAGGCGCGTACCACTTTGCCGTCTAGTTATTGTACTAGCCATACTCAAGAGCTTTCAGAAAAGTCTAAATATTTAGGCATATCTAGGGGATTAGATACTTCTATCACCCAGCAGCCAAATCATTACCTAGAAAAATGTGAGAGAAAGCATATTCATTTTTTAAGATGAAAGGTAAAAATATTTGTAGTAAAAGAAGGAAGTGTACCGCTTTAGGACTTACTCCAAGGTCTAGAATAGCTCAAAACCTTTTTAGAAAATGTAAATTTGTACATGTTTTGAGAGGTATAAAATTTTATTTAGGCTAGAAGCCGCATCTTTGATAACGAGTATGAAAATATTGAGACTGTGCTCTCTGCCATAAAAACAAAGGCGCGTACCACTTTGTGGCCTACTTAGTATTCTAGACATGCTAAAATCTTTTCATAAAAGACTAAATTTATTGGAATAACTAGGGGATAAGATACTTTTATCACACAGCAGCCAAAACAATAACTAGCAAAATATTGGAGTGAATACATTCAACAAAAAACGCGAATTTTGGTTATTTTTTCAGTCGATAAAGCACAGATACCATTTGATGATTTCCTTTTTAGCCTAAAACAGATCAAAATCTTTCTAGAACATGTATATTTAAAGTTATGTTGAGGGGTTTTTACACCCGTTCAGGCTACTAGCCGCATCTTAGCAAACCAGTACCAAAATATTGAAACTGTGGTCTCTACCATAAAAACCAAGGCGCGTACCACTTTGCCGTCTAGTTAGTGTACTAGCCATGCTCAAGAGCTGTCAGAAAAGTCTAAACATTTAGGCATATCTAGGGGATTAGATACTTCTATCACCCAGCAGCCAAATCATTACCTAGAAAAATGTGAGAGAAAATATATTCATTTTTAAAGATGAAAGGTGAAAATATTTCTAGTGACAGTAGGAAGCGTACCGCTTTAGTACTTACTTCGTGGTCTAGAATAGCTCAAAACCTTTTTAGAAAATGTAAATTTGTACATGTTTTGACAGGTATAAAATTGTATTAGGCTTGAAGCCGCATCTTTGAAAACGAGTATGAAAATATTGAGACTGTGCTCTCTGCCATAAAAACAAAGGCGCTTACCCCTTTGTGGCCTACTTAGTATTCTAGACACGCTAAAGGCCTTTCATAAAAGCCTAAAATTATTGGAATAACCAGGGGATAAGACACTTTTATCACACAGCAGCCAAAACAATAACTAGCAAAATATTGGAGTGAATACTTTCAACAAAAAACGCGAATTTTGGTTATTTTTTCAGTCGATAAAGCACAGGAACCATTTGATGATTTCCTCTATAGCCTCAAACAGTTCAAAATCTTTCTAAAACATGTATATTCAAAGTTATGTGGAGGGGTTTTTACACCCGTTCAGGCTACCAGCTGCATCTTAGCAAACCAGTACCAAAATATTGAAACTGTGGTCTCTACCATAAAAACCAAGGCGCGTACCACTTTACCCTCTAGTTAGTTTACTAGCCATGCTCAAGAGCTTTCAGAAAAGTCTAAACATTTAGGCATATCTAGGGGATTAGATACTTCTATCACCCAGCAGCCAAATCATTACCTAGAAAAATGTAAGAGAAAACATATTCATTTTTAAAGATGAAAGGTGAAAATATTTCTAGTGAAAGTAGAAAGCGTACCGCTTTAGGACTTACTTCATGGTCTAGAAAAGCTCAAAACCTTTTTATAAAATGTAAATTTGTACATGTTTTGAGGACTATAAAATTTTATTTAGGCTATCAGCCGCATCTTAGCAAACCAGTACCAAAATATTGAAACTGTGGTCTCTACCATAAAAACCAAGCCGCGTACCACTTTGCCGTCTAGTTAGTGTACTAGCCATACTCAAGAGCTTTCAGAAAAGTCTAAACATTTAGGCATATCTAGGGGATTAGATACTTCTATCACCCAGCAGCCAAATGATTACCTAGAAAAATGTGAGAGAAAACATATTCATTTTTTAAGATGAAAGGTAAAAATATTTGTAGTAAAAGAAGGAAGTGTACCGCTTTAAGACTTACTCCATGGTCTAGAATAGCTCAAAATCTTTTTAGAAAATGTAAATTTGTACATGTTTTGAGAGGTATGAAATTTTATTTATGCTAGAAACCGCATCTTTGAAAACGAGTATGAAAATATTGAGACTGTGCTCTCTGCCATAAAAACAAAGGCGCGTACCACTTTGTGGCCTACTTAGTATTTTAGACATGCTAAAAGCTTTTCATAAAAGACCAAATTTATTGGAATAACTAGGGGATAAGATACTTTTATCACACAGCAGCCAAAACAATAACTAGCAAAATATTGGAGTGAATACATTCAACAAAAAACGCGAATTCTGTTTATTTTTTCATTCGATAAAGCACAGGTACCATTTGATGATTTCCTCTATAGCCTAAAACTGTTCAAAATCTTTCTAAAACATGTATATTTAAAGTTATGTTGAGGGGTTTTACACCCGTTCAGGCTACCAGCCGCATCTTAGCAAACCAGTACCAAAATATTGAAACTGTGGTCTCTACCATAAAAACCAAGGCGCGTACCACTTTGTGGCCTACTTAGTATTCCAGACATGCCAAAAGCTTTTCATAAAAGACTAAATTTATTGGAATAACTAGGGGATAAGATACTTTTATCACACAGCAGTCAAAACAATAACTAGCAAAATATTGGAGTGAATACATTCAACAGAAAACGCGAATTTTGGTTATTTTTTCAGTCGATAAACAACAAGTACCATTTGATGATTTCCTCTATAGCCTAAAACAGTTCAAAATCTTTCTAGAACATGTATATTTAAAGTTATGTTGAGGGGTTTTTACACCCGTTCAGGCTACCAGCCGCATCTTAGCAAACCAGTACCAAAATATTGAAACTGTGGTCTCTACCATAAAAACCAAGGCGCGTACCACTTTGCCGTCCAGTGATTGTGCTAGCCATATACAAGAGCTTTCAGAAAAGTCTAAACATTTAGGCATATCTAGGGGATTAGATACTTCTATCACCCAGCAGCCAAATCATTTCATAGAAAAATGTAAGAGAAAACATATTCATTTATAAAGATGAAAAGTAAAAATATTTCTAGTGAAAGTAGGAAGCGTACCGCTTTAGGACTTACTTCGTGGTCTAGAATAGTTTAAAACCTTTTTATAAAATGTAAATTTCTACATGTTTTGAGGACTATAAAATTTTATTTAGGCTATCAGCCGCATCTTAGCAAACCAGTACCAAAATATTGAAACTGTGGTCTCTACCATAAAAACCAATTCGCGTACCACTTTGCCGTCTAGTTAGTGTACTAGCCATACTCAAGAGTTTTCAGAAAAGTCTAAATATTTAGGCATATCTAGGGGATTAGATACTTCTATCACCCAGCAGCCAAATCATTACCTAGAAAAATGTGAGAGAAAATTTATTCATTTTGTAAGATGAAAGGTGAAAATATTTCTAGTGAAAGTAGGAAGCGTACCGCTTTAGGACTTACTTCGTGGTCTAGAATAGTTTAAAACCTTTTTATAAAATGTAAATTTCTACATGTTTTGAGGACTATAAAATTTTATTTAAGCTATCAGCCGCATCTTAGCAAACCAGTACCAAAATATTGAAACTGTGGTCTCTACCATAAAAACCAAGGCGCGTACCACTTTGCCGTCTAGTTAGTGTACTAGCCATACTCAAGAGTTTTCAGAAAAGTCTAAATATTTAGGCATATCTAGGGGATTAGATACTTCTATCACCCAGCAGCCAAATCATTACCTAGAAAAATGTGAGAGAAAATTTATTCATTTTGTAAGATGAAAGGTGAAAATATTTATAGTGAAAGAAGGAAGTGTACCGCTTTAGGACTTACTCCAAGGTCTAGAACAGCTCAAAACCTTTTTAGAAAATGTAAATTTGTACATGTTTTGAGAGGTATAAAATTTTATTTAGGCTAGAAGCCGCATCAAATAACGAGTATGAAAATATTGAGACTGTGCTCTCTGCCATAAAAACAAAGGCGCGTACCACTTTGTGGCCTACTTATTATTCTAGACATGCTAAAAGCTTTTCATAAAAGACTAAATTTATTGGAATAACTAGGGGATAAGATACTTTTATCACACAGCAGCCAAAACAATAACTAGCAAGATATTGGAGTGAATATATTCAACAAAAAACGCGAATTTTGGTTATTTTTTCAGTCGATAAAGCACAGGTACCATTTGATGATTTCCTCTATAGCCTAAAACAGTTCAAAATCTTTCTAAAACATGTATATTTAAAGTTATGTTGAGGGGTTTTACACCCGTTCAGGCTACCAGCCGCATCTTAGCAAACCAGTACCAAAATATTGAAACTGTGGTCTCTACCATAAAAACCAAGGCGCGTACCACTTTGTGGCCTACTTAGTATTCTAGACATGCCAAAAGCTTTTCATAAAAGACTAAATTTATTGGAATAACTAGGGGATAAGATACTTTTATCACACAGCAGGCAAAACAATAACTATCAAAATATTGGAGTAAATACATTTAACAAAAAACACGAATGTTGATTATTTTTTCAGTCGATAAAGCACATGTACCATTTGATGACATGTGCTTTATCGACCAAATATTAACGTATATTGAGTTAATAGGTATCTGTCTGTCTGTTTGGTGTTAGCATCGGTGAACTAGCTTTAATCTTTTGTCTTGAGGTAAACTGAGCTTTCATTATAAATATTTTCAACATTCATCTTTAAAAATGAATATATTTTCTCTTAGATTTTTCTAGGTAATAATTTGGCTTCTGGGTGATAGAAGTGTCTATTCCCCTAGATATGCCTAAAGGTTAAGACTTTTCTGAAAGCTCTAGCTAGAGTATGGCTAGTACACTAACTGAACGGCAAAGTAGTAGCTTAGTTTTTATGGTAGAGGCCAGTCTCAATATTTTGGTACTCGTTTGCTATGTTGCGGCTGCTAGCATGAACGGGTGTAAAACCCCCTCAACACAACTTTAAATGTAGATGTTCTAGATAGATTTTGAACTGTTTGAGACTACAGAAGAAGTCATCATGTTGTACACGTGCTTTATCGACTATATCGACATTGCTGTTCGTTTTATATACTTCAGATATCACACGAGTAATAACTCACTGCTGCTATCAATTATATGCAGATGATGTACAGCTGTACAAATCAGGACATCCACGTCATTTTCATGAGGTGACATCGAAAATCAATCAGGATCTTGATACTATTGCTCGCTGGGCGACTAATAATGGTTTAGTGCTGAACCCAGGTAAAACCAAGTATTTGATCCTCGGTAGTGTGGCTCAGGTTACTGAAATTTTGAGGAATAAACCTGGGATTGATATGGGTGGTCAAATGGTCGAGCAAGTGGGGGAGGCTAGGGATTTAGGTGTAGTCATAGATAGCCATTTACGTTACGAATCTCATATTTTTGATCTTATTAAGGCCTGTTTTTATAGACTTAAGGTGCTATATGGAATTCGTAATTATCTCAATGAAGATATGCGTGTTAGGGTATGTGAGGCGTTGATTTTGTCTAAGCTAAACTACGGTGATATAGTTTACGGGCCGCGTATGCTTTCGAGATCACGTCGCTTAATCCAACGTGTTCAAAATGCTTGTTGCCGTTTCTGTTTCCATATACCACCTAGGAGTCACATCACACCTTATTTGAACGACGCTTCTATGCTCAACATGAGTTCGCGTAGGCACCTTCATCTTGCGAGCCTCTTGTACGATATACTTAAATATAAAAAACCGAGTTATCTTTACACAAAACTAAAGTTTTATCATACTAGGCCTAACATCAGAGCCAGACGTTGCCTACTGGAATACCATCCGCATAAAACGGTCGCATTCGCGGGCAGTTTCCACTACTTGGCTTCCAAGTGCTGGAACAATTTACCGCCACCTTTAGGTATATCAACCTCGAAACCCATATTTAAAAAACTTTTTAAATCACATCTCCTTGAAAAACAGCGATTGGGTATACCTGATGGGTATTTATTGGGAAATTTCCGAATTTAGCTTGTTCGTAACCGTAGTGCCAACGTGTAATGTAAGGATACGCAAATGTGTACATTAGTTGACTCTTGTTCATATGTGCAACGAACTCATCGGTTTCATCATCAGACCTATGTTTGCACACATTTTCGTATGTATCATCGAATATCCTTCAAATATTTATTTTTCTGGTAGTAAGTGTCTTTTGACAAACCTATCAATCTTATATTTATATGTAATATGTTTGTATGTGTTTAAACATACATCCAATATATTGAATAAATGATGAATATGTAGATATTAAATATATTTTGTAAACATTTCTCGATTTTAAACGTTCATCGGAAGGTGTTTTGGCTTTTTGATACCTCATTTTGAACCTCTGGGCTACAGCAGAATACCAGTGATTTGCTCATCTGCATGAGCAAATCGTATGCTGAGCTGTGAGCCTTTTTGCACCACTCCAGCACACAGCGGTCGTACAACACAGTACATGCGTTTATAAATGCATATTTTATACATTGTTCCATTGTTTGTATTGTTGTATTGTGATAGTTTTTGTTTTTGTTTGTTGTATTTAATCGTGTGTTGTAGTGTGCAAATTAAAATGTATCTATCTATCTATCTATAAAAATAATCATTATTCGCGTTTTTCATTTAATGTAATTACTCAAATATTTTGCTAGTTATTGTTTTGGCTGCTGTGTGATAAAAGTTTCTTATCCCCTAGTTATTCCAATAAATTTAGGCTTTTCTGAAAGGCCTAAAGCGTATCTAGAATAACAAGTAGGCCACAAAGTGGTACGCGCCTTTGTTTTTATGGCAGAGACCACAGTCTCAATATTTTCATACTCGTTTTCAAAGATGCGGCTTCTAGCCTCAATAAAATTTTATACCTCTCAAAACATGTACAAATTTTCATTTTCTAAAAAGATTTTGAGCTATTCTAGACCACGAAGTAAGTACTAAAGCGGTACGCTTCCTACTGTCACTAGAAATATTTTCACCTTTCATCTTTAAAAATGAATATATTTTCTCTCACATTTTTATAGGTAAAGATTTGGCTGCTGGGTGATAGAAGTATCTAATCCCCTAGATATGCCTAAATGTTTAGACTTTTCTGAAAGCTCTTGAGTATGGCTAGTACACTAACTGGACGACAAAGTGGTACGCCCCTTGGTTTTAATGGTAGAGACCACAGTTTCAATATTTTGGTACTGGTTTGCTAAGATGCGGCCGGTAGCCTGAACGGGTGTAAAAACCCCTCAACATAACTTTAAATATACATGTTCTAGAAAGATTTTGAACTGTTTTAGGCTATAGAGGAAATCATCAGATGGTACCTGTGCTTTATCGACTGAAAAAATAACCAAAATTCGCGTTTTTTGTTGAATGTATTCACTCCAATATTTTGCTAGTTATTGTTTTGGCTGCTGTGTGATAAAAGTATCTTATCCCCTAGTTATTCCAATAAATTTAGTCTTTTATGAAAAGCTTTTAGCATGTCTAGAATACTAAGTAGGCCACAAAGTGGTACGCGCCTTTGTTTTTATGGCAGAGAGCACAGTCTCAATATTTTCATACTCGTTATCAAAGATGCGGCTTCTAGCCTAAATAAAATTTTATACCTCTCAAAACATGTACAAATTTACATTTTCTTAAAAGGTTTTGAGCTATTCTAGACCTTGGAGTAAGTCCTAAAGCGGTACACTTCCTTCTTTTACTACAAATATTTTTACCTTTCATCTTAAAAAAATGAATATGTTTTCTCTCACATTTTTCTAGGTAATGATTTGGCTGCTGGGTGATAGAAGTATCTAATCCCCTAGATATGCCTAAATGTTTAGACTTTTCTGAAAGCTCTTGAGTATGGCTAGTACACTAACTAGACGGCAAAGTGGTACGCGCCTTGGTTTTTATGGAAGAGACCACAGTTTCAATATTTTGGTACTGGTTTACTAAGATGGGGCTGATAGCCTAAATAAAATTTTATGGTCCTCAAAACATGTACAAATTTACATTGTCTAAAAAGGTTTTAAGCTATTCTAGACCATGAAGTAAGTCCTAAAGCAGTACGCTTCCTACTTTCACTACAAATATTTTCACCTTTCATGTTTAAAAATTAATATGTTTTCTCTTACATTTTTCTAGGTAATGATTTGGCTGCTGGGTGATAGAAGTATCTAATCCCCTAGATATGCCTAAATGTTTAGACTTTTCTGAAAGCTCTTGAGTATGGCTAGTACACTAACTGGACGGCAAAGTGGTACGCGCCTTGGTTTTTATGGTAGAGACCACAGTTTCAATATTTTGGTACTGGTTTGCTAAGATGCGGCTGATAGCCTAAATAAAATTTTACAGTCCTCAAAACATGTACAAATTTACATTTTCAAAAAAGGTTTTGAGCTATTCTAGACCTTGGAGTAAGTCCTAAAGCGGTACACTTCCTTCTTTTACTACAAATATTTTTACCTTTCATCTTAAAAAATGAATATATTTTCTCTCACATTTTTCTAGGTAATGATTTGGCTGCTGGGTGATAGAAGTATCTAATCCCCTAGATATGCCTAAATGTTTAGACTTTTCTGAAAGCTCTTGAGTATGGCTAGTACACTAACTAGACGGCAAAGTGGTACGCGCCTTGGTTTTTATGGTAGAGACCACAGTTTCAATATTTTGGTACTGGTTTGTTAAGATGCGGCTGATAGCCTAAATAAAATTTTACAGTCCTCAAAACATGTACAAATTTACATTTTATAAAAAGGTTTTGAGCTATTCTAGACCACGAAGTAAGTCCTAAAGCGGTACGCTTCCTACTTTCACTAGAAATATTTTTACTTTTCATCTTTATAAATGAATATGTTTTCTCTTACATTTTTCTAGGTAATGATTTGGCTGCTGGATGATAGAAGTATCTAATCCCCTAGATATGCCTAAATGTTTAGACTTTTCTGAAAGCTCTTGAGTATGGCTAGTACACTAACTGGACGGGAAAGTGGTACGCGCCTTGGTTTTTATGGTAGAGACCACAGTTTCAATATTTTGGTACTGGTTTGCTAAGATGCGGCTGGTAGCCTGAACGCGTGTAAAAACCCCTCAACATAACTTTAAATATACATGTTCTAGAAAGATTTTGAACTGTTTTAGGCTATAGAGGAAATCATCAAATGGTACCTGTGCTTTATCGACTGAAAAAATAACCAAAATTCGCGTTTTTTGTTGAATGTATTCACTCCAATATTTTGCTAGTTATTGTTTTGGCTGCTGTGTAATAAATGTATCTTATCCCCTAGTTATTTCCATAAATTTAGGCATTTATGAAAGGCCTTTAGCATGTCTAGAATACTAAGTAGGCCATAAAGTGGTACGCGCTTTGATTTTTATGGCACAGATACCACAGTTTCAATATTTTGATATTCGCTTGCAAATATACGTCTGCCAGCCTGAACGGGTATCTAAACCCCTGAATATCACTATAAAAATATACTTTTTCCTACACGATTTTTAGACGTTTTAGACTTTTAAGTAAGTCGTTAATTGGTACGCTCCCTATAATCATTTTGAAGCTAATCAACAGTCGCCTTTGTTATATAATATACTAGATGTGCCCGCGAAATACGTTTCATCATAATAATTATCCAAAAAAAATCTGAAGAGGGCCGGCCTTATCACCTAGTGATATAAAATATAGCCTATGGCCTATTCTGAGGCCTGCCATAAATACACAAAAATATTCATAAAAATCGGTCGTGTTGTTTCGGAGAATTTCGTTAACAAGCCTTGTGACCCGATATTTCATACGTTTACTCAGATTTTTTTTAGCTAATGGATTTGGTTTCTGGGTGATATAGGTATTTTAGGCTTTTCTGAAAGGTTTTGAGCATATCAAGATAGTTAGGAGCCTACAAATTGATAGGCGCCACAGTTTTCATGTTTGAAAATATCATCTCATTGATTTAATACTATTTTCATTTATATTAGTGTTAGAATGAAATTTTTAATGATCTTATCTTATTTTATGTTCTTTAGGCAATGTGACATATATTCTAATGTTTTAAAGGCTGAATTAATTAGTTTTATTTGAAGATTTTATAACTACTTCTTAAATTGGTTGGGTTATACATCGGCTGCTACTTTTGGCTGCTAACTTCACACCGGTCCAAGATATAAGGTATTAAAGATTTTTCTCCATCTTTTTCTAGCAAAACGGCAATTTACAAGGAGTTTATATGGCCGTACTCAACTATGACGTCACGGTTGATGTCGGATCTCTCTGTCTAATCGTCTTCAAAGTAACAACTTAAAATGCTTGTATCTAATGTATTTCTTAGCCGATTTTAATTCTAATTTCACAGGACTGCATCTTTTTCCACGGTTTTTTAATATTTAAGGACGAAACGCCAAAATTAGAATTCAGTCATATTCCCAATTCCACAAAGTATCTGTTAGGTACTTTGATGAAGGAGACAAAACGTCGTAATGAATAAATAAATGATGAACTAAAAAAATTAAAAGAAGGAAACATTTCTGTAGGGCATTATCTCGAGATTATTTATTCTTATGCTTTCACATTTTAATTTTTCATTCATGATTTTTATATGAAAATAAAATATCTAATTTCTACTTTGACTATTTTTATGTAAGTTGCTTATGATCAGAAAAAAGAAAACCAGTAATACACAAAGTGTCAAATGATTACTTATACTATTGTACAAAAACACGAAAAAGTTTTTGATCGTAACTGGTTTCATGCAAGGACGAAAAAGTATTCGATTGTGACTGGTTACGAAGCCTCAGTTTCGTACGCGGCCGAAACCAATTCCGGCATACTTTTTTGAAACCTAAATTTGATTGAGCATAATAAACAAACCTTCTAAATATCTGCAAAATTTTAAGTGGCTATCAAAAATAATTTTATGTAACTTCTTGTTAAAGTTTTAACTTTTTCTAATCACTAATAACTTTTTAAGATAAACGGCATTTTTTAAAAACCTTCCCATTAGACGGATTTCCCGCAAATCGGGGCAAATCCGTCATGCAGCAATAATTAAGCCAACAACAAAGCAATTTTGAGACTACACCTAAGTGAAACATTGATTGGTGATCGACAGTCAATTATATATCTTACACTTGTAAAAATAGGGTCTAGATCTCATTTTAAGCGTAAAAACATTTTTGGGGGCTATTCCGGCATACTGACAAAGTCCAGGGATAGTAAACCTACGAGTACTTAGTTTATACGATGTACGAAATGAAAAAAAAACTTTACATTCAATTTCAAACCATTTATTCCTTTATTGCTGATAGATTAGTTTTAAGCGCCTGGTTAAATCTGAATCAGTGTTATCAATATATGTATCTATTTAAAATAAAAACATTTTTTATAAATATCAAATACCTTCATAACCAAATTAACCACAGTACCTACTACAATATCAACTTGAACTTTTATGAGGAACCGTAGCACCTTATAAAATAAATATTTAACTATTACAGTAAGAAATAATAAAGAACAAATTATTATAATCGTTTTTACCAATTACCATACTGTTATTAAATTTCTTTTTCAAGTCTCTCAATCAGTGTTATTATTTTAAAATCAACATAAATATTATAGGAAAAATTCTTTCTTATACTTTATTACTACAAAAAATGTAAAAATAATTTTCGTTTAATAAACATTTGCAAAAAAAGTTTCACAATGATTTTTATTATTTAAATCAACATTGAGCCAGTACAGCTTGTACCTCTATTTATTTCACGACTTTTTTACCACGTACTGCTTTGCAAAAAGTAGTAGAAAATAATAGAGGCACCGTTACATATTCTATGTATTTTTTTCATGGAGCTGCCATTTAAGATCTTTAGTATAATTTGTAAAGTAAATTAAATCTATCAATCTAATAACATTCGGTTTGAAAGTATGTTGTGTGTTTCAGATAAATTTCAGGGGTAAAAAAGGTTTCTAATGTCTGATTTAGGAAAAAACGATATGACGAATTTGCCCCAGCCAATGTAGACGGAATTCACCACTTCACGATTTTGAGGTTACAAATGTTTTAGATGCGATTACTAAGTGGTTAAACGTTTTATTGCAAAATAATAACATAAAATAGTATAAGCATGATTCAAACAATACACACAGTTGTCTTTTATTACAATAAATCGAATAATATCATATTCACCTTTGATAAAATGTTCTCACAACTCAGTCACATAACACTTTTGAAACTCAACTGAACTTCAAATGCTGTTTATTCTATCTCTATAAAATCTATGGCAACTTACGCCATATATCTGACATGATTTGAACGAAGATGCTATCCTGTTTTACCGACATTACATAATAAAAGCATAGGTTAGTTCTGGCAAGAATAATTCGAAGCAGACGGTGACGCCCCCTGGACTAGGAATTAGCCACCCTGACCTTAAGTATATAATTTTGGATATTATTTGAAAGGTAATGAAAAGGAGTACACAAAAACAATTCAATTAATAATTTTTTTTAATTGGAACAGCACAAAAAAAGAAAGAAAACAATAAAAACGCGATTAATAAAAAGACATTAATTACACAAAATAAACAAAAAATTGCTTAAAACTAACCTAAAATCTAGTGTTACTCCCCTTGCCATGATGATGGCTTCCATACACGCTCCCTCGTGGATCTAACCAATTTAACCTAAAATCTAGTGTTACTCCCCTTGCCCTGATGACGGCTTCCATACGCTCCCCCGTGAATCTAACCAATTTAACCTAAAATCTAGTGTTACTCCGCTTGCCCTGATGATGGCTTCCATACGCTCCCTCGTGGATCTAACCAATTTTAGGAGCACTTCTTGAAAGATATTCTCATTCTCATATTTCCATTCTCATCTTCGAGTTTCTGGAGAGTCGTGGGAGCGGGATCACGAGACCGAACCCTGCGTTTCAAATGGTGGACATCACCAAGATTTTCAGCCCCCGGTTATCTTTTGCACTGCCGCGGCCGCGCGAACTGACACTCATATTAGTGATTGTCGAGTTTCAAACCACATCTAAAATTCGAGCTCGTCTACTAAAAGACATCTGACGGAACTCACTCGAGGCAATCTTGCCTGCTCGCGATACACTGCTAATAAACGAACGATGCTCTGGCGCTGTCCAGTAACCTGAAGCCAGTGTGGTATCAGAAGGTAAAAAGCACTTGTTCTTGGTCGAATCTGGTGGGTGCAAGAGGAGCGCTTTGAAGACAAATTAATTATAATTAATTCACAGCTTTGTGTTTTACGACAGTTGCTGAAGACCAGTCGACTGGTCCTTTGAGAGAAGATCCTAATAGGGAGCAGAAAGTAAGTAATTGTCAAAGTAACTATTAACGATAACATAGGTAATTTATGAAGCTATGGTGTTCCTACGGGAAAATATAAAATTTCAACGGGCAAACAAAAATAAAGCGGGCGAAGTCGCGAACGTAAAGCTATTTTTCCTGCGGGAAAATATAAAATTTCAATGAGCAAACAAAAATAACGTGGGTAAAGTCGCGAGCGTAAAGCTAGTGTAGTATAAAAAAGCTATATACATCATGCCAGAGGTGTATCTTTATCTTTCTTCTAAAGCTGTATCTTTAAAAGTCCCTGAAGGAACACATTTGACGGTGGACATTTACAGAGTGAGATGCGCATTCGTCCAGTGGCAGTAGTCAGGCACACTCAACGAAATCGTGGCAGGTGTAGTGTGTGTACACCATCTGCAAACTGAGCAATGGATTATTGTTTATACAAAAGCCCATTACTCAGTTCGTTTCAACCTCTGCTTAGGTGAATAAACTTGTTATCGCAGAGCTTTTAGTTTTTATCTGTAAAAATTTTTTTTCGAGACATATTTATCGAATTCTTTCAATCTGAGCCAGAAAATGCCGCGACTGTGTTTTCGTCTATAGTAAGTGCCTTGCCAAACAACACTGAACAGTGGGGTGGGACACTATGTAGACACATATTATCATAACAGCTCATATACATCCCTAACGAGGGGCTCGAGGCTACCCTACGTTAGGGTGTTTTAGGCCTTAGTCAACCACTGGCCTAGTGCGGATTGATCGACCTCACATACACCTTTGAATTTCTTGAAGGTCTCGAACCCCGGACCTCCGAATTGGAAGGCAAGTGTCGAGTCCACAGAGCCACCGAGGCTGATACACATATTAGGCTATTGTGGCGAATGATTGAAGATGGCCCATCATCGGCCGTTGTGTACCTACTTGTAACCTTTACGCAGTGTCGGCGGCACCCACGCAGCGTGAAGTACCGCAGCCGACGGTACGAGCTGCCTACGGTGGCGTCGCAGATGAAGCAGGCCGGCGTGCGCTACTACTACGAGCACGGCAACTCATCCAACATACCCTTCGTCGTCAGCAAGAGCACCACTCCCTCGCACAATATCGGCGTCAATATACAACAGGTATGACTACCTATGTTAAAAGCACTCACTCACTGCAGACTAATGATTGTATAAAAAGTTGCTCTTCCACCGATAATTTGGTATGAAGCTGAGCGGTGAGCGAATAGTTCATAGATACTCTCTGTCTGCTCTTGTTATTTTTGGTTCTACGACTAAAAGTTACTTGACTATAGTTGTAGAGAATTTTATTTGCAACAGAAAATGTTATAACAATTTTTTGTGACCTAAAGTTTGTCAGATAAACAATAAAAACCACTTGTAGGTACCCCTATTTCCAAGATCCCCATGACATCTTAAAAAATAAAATTGCGTTAAAAAAATAATAAAACGCATGCTAAGCGCAAAAAAATGTTACATTTCAATAGACTAATAAGTAGACGAGGAATATGGGACCCCACATATTCCTCATCTGCTTAAAAAAATAAAAAAAAATATTTGAAAAATAAAGAATAAGTATTTCATTTAAATGTGACGCTTATTTTTCCGCAGCTAATGTCATTTTCATTACATTTTTTCTGCGGATCGACTGCGGAAAAATAAGCATGTGCGGCTTTTGTCCAGGCCCACTAAACAGCAGATAGCGATAACGTACGCCGGCCGCCAAATTCCGCCTTAAAAAAACTCTTTTGTTTAGAATATTGACTGTGACTAAATGAATTCAATATTTTAGCAAAATATTTTTTTTAATTGAAATTGATTCAAAAGCCAATTCTAACCGAACTACTTCGGATGTGCATTATTTTTGTACATTTTTCAAACCATGTAAACAACATAGAGTTTATGCCAACATTTCCAACAAACCATGGTTCTGGGCTTCAATAGTTTGAATATTTGCTGATTGGTAAGAGTGAGTTTGCTCCCTATTATCAACAGGAATTTCAAATTAATTTGCAAAGTGAAATGAAATGCCACCTCCTTAGAATAATAACGCATAGAAACCCAATCGGCGCGCACAATTTGAAGCAACTAAAACTAAGCCATAAATGGCTCACTACGCCGAACAGCTCCGCAGTGTTCAAGGTCAATGTGCTTCGAATGTATCTCTCGTAAAATAATTAATAATGATGACTTGTGCAGTTGAATGGTATCACAAGACATCTGAAAAGATTATAAAGTGTAATAACATTATTATCACAGCAAAGATTTAAAAATTGTTTAGTATTTTATCCATATAAGACAAAATACACGAAACTTTTCATTTCAATCGTTGTGTTGCTAGTTTGGAAACATAAATGTCCCAATTTAAACAGGTTATGATTAATATTCTAAGGCCACCTCGCCCTTTAATATCTGCGCCAACACAATAATATTGGGGTCCAAGGCAAAGCATCATCCGATGTGGAAACATTCCCATACATTTTGTTCTTTTCACTTCGTTACACTACACTTCGTTATCGTTATTGAATCGTTAATTTGTCTATGCCTCTTGGGGCGCTAACCTATCGTTTTAAAGCATATTTTCATGAAATAAGCAGACGCGCGACCAGATTTTTTAATGAGAATATTTGAGCGGAGACTCATAAGCTTACACAGAAGGGATATAATGCTTTCATACACACCTCTACGTATAACAGGTCCCTTATTTAATATTATTCGCCGATTGATCAAACTATAAAAAATCGTAACGAGCAGTTACTGCAATAGCGCCGTTCTAGCCGGTAATAGGTGAGGGTTTCACTGTGTGATTACATATGTACTTGTTTTAAACGGAGCTTTAAATACCTATCATCTCAGACGGAACCTAACCTAATTTCTTATTTGTCAGGTCCTGAACGGTATGAAAATCCAACAGCCTCTCTCAGGCATCCCCCTGACGATAGCACATCATATGGGTAAATTGACAGCATCTTTATACTGTAAACGTAACTGTAAACTTGGGTCGTCTTGTTACGAAACATGGCCTATGTTTAGTCTTGGTTTAAGCCTGACGTTTAACACAAGTGTAAGGGCATCAGGTTTAAATCAAGATTAAGGTTCCACCAAGTTTTGTAATTAGACCGGTAAGGTTGAATGATTGGTTGATGATTGTTACGCCTTCAACACATACAGCCGGCTGACCGAAAATTTCTTACTGCTCGATTTCAGGTTTACTTTGGTTGGTGGCCCTTACTCATTAACGTTAAAAACGTCAAATGCATGGCGTAAGACTTACGCCATACAATTTACACTTACACGCCTTAAGTCGTATATTTAAAAGTGGAACAATTCCTTCTGACGCATTCAGTTTAATTTTACGTCACACTTAATGATACTGTAATGCGGGTTGCTGGGTGCAACCGGCCGTTTAAAGCAAAGGATCGCATTGTATAAATAAACTTCAGCCCTTATAATTTTCTTAAATGGTATTCTGCCTTTTCAGGTTTGGGTCACATGCCCATGTTTGGCACCAAGAGTGATGTAATGGTAATATACGGACGTTAATTTTTTATACAACCGTCAATTTAAACTATCAAACAAGTTTATTGTTTTGTTTGTAGTCTGACTTATTGTTGCTTTTTAGTAGTGAGTTTTTTTTTGTAGTCTGATTTGACAATTATTATCAAATGTACATTTTTTAATTTGACTTGTATAACCGTCATTTACTGTCATCCTGGGGCTCTATTTTTGAGTCATTTGTCCGGAATCGAGCGCTCTTCAACCGTCATCTGTGATCGATTCCTATTGATTTTCGTTTCTCTTGCGATGAAAATCAATAGAACATTACGATGAAGACCAATATTACACGAATATTACACGAAAATCACACGAAAATAAGTAGAAATCGAACATTGACGAGCGCTCGATGTCGGAAGAATGATTCAAAAATAGGGCGCCCATGCACGATTACGTGCACCGTTACGCACTTTGCTCGCGAATCGCGAATCAATAGAACATTACGACGAAGATCAATATTGTTATGATTTTCGTCGAAAATAATACGAAAATAAGTAGAAATAGAACATTAAGGGCCCGGTCTTGTAATAATCGGTGTTCTAGCAGAATTGTCAGAGAAGTAAAATTTTTTTTTAGTTATTAAAAATGCAATTAAGGAAATACATTTTACGTCAATTTAGAGTGTAGGATTTGAAGTTTCCATGACACATTTCACTTTTAACTTAAATACTATTTTTAATGTCTTTTTAAGGCTTTAAACATACCCATATTTACATTCCACGCGTTTAAGGACATGTTCATGCACTCGTCACGTAAAAAATATGACCAAAACATTAAATATATTCAGTATACATTTATTCACAAATCTTCAACAATGATATTTACTGGTTACTTTTTTCGAAATATTGTAGTTTCTTTATTTAAGGTGGTTTAAATAGTTCAAATTTTATGAATTTTACCACTTTTAAAATATCACTTTTTATGTAAAAAATCATCCTTTAGCGTAATCAAACTTTAACCACTTAAAAACGAGCTATTATTAAGGCAAATAATTAAAAAACTGTATTTATAAAATCATTATAGGTAAATTTTATAGAATGAAAACTTATCGAGAGTTTACGCTGCGAATTCGTAGCAGAACTGAGCGAAATTTCGACGCGTAAACTGTCGATAAGTTTTGATTGTATAAAATTTACCTATAATGATTTTATAAATACAGTTTTTTATTATTTGCTTTAATAATAGCTTGTTTTAAAGTGGTTAAAGTTGCATTACGCTAAAGGGTGATTTCTTATAGAAAAAGTGATAAGTATTTTAAAAGTGGTGAAATTCATAAAATTTGAACTATTTAAACCACCTTAAATAAGGAAACTAAAACATTTCGAAAAAATGTAACCAGTAAATATCATTGTTGAAGATTTGTGAATAAATGTATACTGAATTTTTTTACGTGACGAGTGCATGAATATGTACTTAAACGCTTGGTATGTAAATACGGGTATGTTTAAAGCCTTAAAAATAGCATTTAAGTAAATAGTAAAATGTGTTATGGAAACTTCAAGTCCTACACTCTAAATTAACGTAAAAAGTATATCCTTCATTGCATTTTTAATAACTAATAAAAATATATTACTTTCTGAAAATTCTGCTATAACACCGATTATTACAAGACCGGGCCCTTAACGAGCGTTCGATGTCGGAAGAATGATTCAAAAATAGGGCCCCTGTGCATGATTCGCGTTACGCACTTTGCTCGCGAATTGCGACGTCACAGTTTAACAGATTGTTAAACTGTGGCGACGTCTCCCATGTGCAGGTATAGGTACAACATGACGTTACCTATTTCATCACATCGATCCCTTCATCCGTATGGAAATCGCTCTTGTCAATTTGTAATTTTTTACCGTATGTGTCGTCGAACATTACCAATGTCTTGGTCTGCATTTTGTCTTCGTTTCTGCAGTTCAATAGGATACTAATTGTGAAGCGCTGACTAAATGGAATACTCGTAGCTTTAAAAGAGGAGAATTACTCGCCCTCGAAGTACCAGGATCGTCTGCTTTGGGTACCTCCGTCTTACCTATTTCTGCCGCAAAGCAGCAATGCTTGCATTGCTGTGTTCCGGTTGGAAGGGTAAGATATGGCAGTGAAATTGCTGGGTACCGTGACTTTACATCTGATGTCACAAGTTGGCAACGTACACTGTGGTTCTTGTGGGGGTTGCAGTTTTGCTGCGAATCGTACAGGAGCCACATAGGTGACTGCTACCGCTTACCATTAGGTGGGCAGTTTGATTATTTGCCAACTTAGTTGCAATAAAAAAAAACACGACAAGCCATCGGGTCGCAGAAGCCGTCGCTGGACATCCGCGAGATGAACGTGATCCGCGCGGGCAAGCGCACGCTGCGGCTGCCGTCGGGCCGGTACGTGTCGTACGGGCGGCTGCTGGCGCTGTACCGCGAGGGCGACGGGCTGGTGCCGCGCTTCCTGAGGGCCATCAGCCGCCCCCACTACTTCTACACCTCCATGTTCAAGTGAGACACAAAAAAAAAACATTTCTCATGCCTATTCTAAATGTATTATTAAAAGTACGATATAAATTATTTTCTATTTTTTTCATTTTGTGACTGCGGCCAGCTTGATTTTACTGCATTTTTAGCGGCGGCCATCTTGTATTTGATTTTTTTCTATATTGTATTCTGCATGTCAAACTCTTTCATTTGACACGAACATACATACATACATACAGTGCAATCTAAATATAATAAAAGCATATAAAAGTAGAATATATTATCTCTCGGTTGCAAAACAATTTTGTGCTTTGGTGACGTATCTACTTTGAATATAATTGTTAAGGAATAGGTGTATAGCAAAACTTCCGACAAAAAATGTCGGTAGTGGTACTAATTGCGCAGGCCAGTAGTTGGTACCAACTACCGAAATTTTTTGTCGGAAGTTTTTCTATATACCTACGAGTATTCCTTAACAATTAGTAATGGACTTCCGAAAAATAACGCCTGACACCATTAATGATACTTTGAATCTCTCACTTAGCTCAGAATTCCTCGTTTGGACCCCTCACTATGTTCATGACTCTATTTCAGAATCCTTTGCTGGGTTCTGGATTCAAAATAGCGCCCTCTCCTCAGATTACAATTTTTTCCCTTGTCATGCAATTTATGATAATTAGATCTCTTAATGACATTAACCTTTGTTACCGCCATCGCGTTGTATGGGTAAGATAGTCAGCAAGCAGCAGCATTTCATCGCAGCTCATATGTGTGCCCACCCAGGTGCACGAGCCTTCTCTAACTAATTATGTTAGGGCGATTAGGCCTTAGTCAAACCACGCTGTCCCAGTGCGGATTGGTTGACTTCACAGTTTACATACACCTTTGAATTACTTCGTAGGTCTATGCAGGTATCCTCACGATGTTTTCCTTCACCTTAGGAGCGTCACATAAATGTATGTACATATGAAATTCGTGAAACAAAAAACATATTGGTACATGGCAGGATCGATCGCGGGCCTCTCGATTCTACTCGGGGCACAGTCCAGTGCCGTGGCCACAGCGCCACCGACGCTCCGCATTTAGTTCTGGGTTATTGAGTGACCATTTGTTAATATTTTCAAAATGCGATTCGCATTCAAGCAGCTTGGCGACCAGTCCTGGCGAAGACGCCGACGGGGCCACGTCGAAGGGCCAGGGCGCGGCGGACGCGCGGCGGCGGCTCGCGGAGTACGCCGCCCTGTACCGCCAGTACGAGCGCTTCGAGCGCGCCCTTAAGGAGGCGTACGATCCGGAGATGGAGCGCCGCAAGGAGGAGCTCGCCAAAGAACTTGCCGCCAGGGAGGACCACATACGCAAAGTAAGTCAAACAACACGTAAAACAGTCTGTAGGCAGCGTGTATGTCAAATCCCAGATAGCAATGGCACGTCTGGCAAGTTTGAATCAAACTTTCCAGTTTCCCATTGACAAACTTGCGTAATTTTTGTTTTTTTCGGCAGTATACAATGTTGCAATGTATATACAATATTGCCCCAACAAACTTTGAAAAGCGACTAGTTTGTTGGGGCAATATTGTATGTACATTGCGTTATTGAAAAAACAAACATCATGCAAGCTCAAAACAAACATGATGCAAGCTTGTTGTTGGGAAACTAGAAAGTTTGATTCAAACTTGCCTCAAGTTTGGCAAGTTTGCATGCTATCTGGGATGCGTGTCTAACTAGTTGAGTCTGACGAAATACGTGTATGAGTACTAATGATTGGGACGAGATGTGTGTGATCGAAGGAAGGTATTATATCAAGGATTTTCATGTGGGATTGGCTTGAGGACTTTGTGGCTTGAGGAGGGCGGATTTAACTGAGAGTAGATTTTTATCAGAGTATTCAGGATAATAATGATAATGATACCATTGATTCCGAGGCTCTAACGTGCGCTATTGCTCGATAATACCAGTATTGTCCGCCGATTTCCACTTTTTGTCTGATCCTCGGACGTCAGGCCTTCTCTATCGAGGGGTATTTTGTCGAAAGAGCGGATTAAATAAAAAAAATAATGATACCTAGTTTACTGACTAACTGAACGAGGTTTACATTTGCACGGTTACAATCAAGTACTTCTCAAATTAGGCTATGCGTGCTTCTTGGGAAACCGCTTGCATTTACTTATCCTGTGAGTCCTATCCTGATAGTTCTTGCTCCGCAGTGACACATCGCCTTGGCCCTTATATCCATATGCATTCAGGGCAGTCTGCCGCTGCTTCGATCGAATGACACTTTTAGGCTAAGGTTATTAATTAGTCAACATCGAGTGAAATTGTATACAGCCTTTATCAAATAAAAATATTATAGTCCAAGTGCAGCTGTTGTTTCTGCTCTGTGCTATTAAAGTTAAGATGAACGAAGCTAAAATAATAATTAGTTTAATCGACAAGTCATTAGAGTCGCCCATAGTTAACTCCTATAGCACAGATTGGCGTCACTATGAGGAAATACTATGGGCGTGGAGAAAAATCAAAAATAGATATTTGTGAAAGTCAAGCTGTGCCCGAACAGCCGAGCAGAGCGCGACACAGACAACTGCAGCTCAGACCTGAAAATAGACGTTTAGTCCTCTGCAGGCGTAGCACGGACCGTGGACAAAACAGAACAAGAGACAGATAACATGTTTCTTCTCGCTCTCACGTATTATAATGAAACAAGACGGGATGAGGGTTAGTCAGTTTCTCTTCTATAGTCCACGCGGCGTGCTAGGCCTGCTGTTTGCTTCTCTTCTGGACCGATTTAATGCTAATACTGGTCATATTTCATGTCCTTCTAATCGGGAGGTCCGTGGTGGGATCCTGCCACCTACCTATTTTCCGTTTTTCGAATTTCATATCTACATACGCCGACGCTTATACGATGAAGGAAAACATCGCGACGCAACCTGCATACACCTGCGAAGAAATTCAAGGGTGTATGTAAAGTCGATCAATTGACTAATCCCCGCACCGGCTATAACCGCCTGGTGACTCTACTCAGAGAGCGGGCCACTCCCGTGGTGATGCCTCTCTGAGCTAGAAATCCATAAGGTTAGGTAAGCCAAACGAGGCTTGAGGACCCACCAAAGTTCTCGCCTTCTTATAAATAATTGAGGTGAAGCTGTAACAGCCATCTGCGGCTAACAGCATAGGTCCCTCAAAAATCAATTGACTAAGGCCTAAATAGGCTCGAGCCCCTCGGTAGGGACGTGTATAAGCTATGATGATGATGATTATGACTGCCCATAGATTTTTTGGAAAGAAAATTGCTCTTGCCATTACCCAGATGGGAAACGGGGAGGACTAAGTTTGTATGGAAAAGCGGTCCGTACGATTTCCTCTTATGGGTGATTCGTAATTCGTTTTTCATATGGCAGGTCGTCGAGGAGTACAGATCTGATGGAGAGCAGCCGTTGCGAGCGTCTGCGTCGATGGCGGACGAGGGCTGCCGGCACTCCGCGTACAAGCTGAATGTTGGCGACCAACAGCAACCAACTTTCGTTGTGTGAACGTGACGCTTCGGAACGTTTCGCGTGAATCGCTCGGGAAATTTTCACGTTTTTCGTCAACCCTAAAGGTCTTGTTTATTCACGTCAGTAATCGATAATGTAATGTGCCCTTGATACCAATAAAGTTGTTCAATTTGGCATTGACGCAATATATGTTTGTTATTTACTACAGACTGTTATAATATGATGGCATAATGTCTGCTGAACTAGCATCACCAAGTTGCAAGCAGCAAATGACAAAGCATTTACATAACTTATTTTGGTATAAAAATCTTCATGTTTTTAAATTAATTCGGGTCGTTTGGCACCATATCTTCATAAAAATTTTGTTGTTTTATGCTTTAATATTCCCTTTTTTAACATATTACAAAATCGCACTCTTGCAATGATTGACATTTATGCTGCTGGTAAATAATATTGGTAAGAAAATTGAAAATTTTGTGGATCTATTAATATTTGTAACCGTTATTACAAATAATCCTCAACATATCTGATGTGATTTTTTTATAACTTTATTTTTAGTGTTATGATTGTAAGTTTAAATTTTAATATTTTGGACTGTATTTATTCATTTATTCATCTCGCCGATTTACATTAATCTGATTAAAGTGTAAACTAAACAATTTATTTGTTGAATACAGAAACTAGTTTTATTTTGTAAATAGCTGTGCCTACAAATGTTATATTTGTGACTAGACATTTTCTAGTTATAGTTGCATGGACTTGCCTTAACATGGTAAAACGATGTTAAAATAAACCCATTAGAATTTTTCATTGATATGACATGTGACCAATACACAGATTTGACGGTGGCGATTAATGGAATAAACCATTTTATTTTTGTGATTAGGATTTTTATAATTTAAATAAATTGGTTGGATGGATGGACTTGCCTAACCAATGTTTAAAAAAACAGATTTTATCCTATTATATGCCTGTGAATCAATAATGTTTAATACCTATATAAAAATTTTGTGTCACAGTGTTTGTAATCGAACTCCGCGGAAGCGGCTTGGACCGATTTTTATGCATTTTTTTGTGTATTTTTGGTAGGTCGTAGGCTATTTTTATACTCCTAGCTGCTAAGGGTGGCTCTAGAAATTTTTGAGTACCACCTACCGAGTTTTATTAAAGCGAAATGTAGTTCGCGGGCACAGCGAGTATTATATAACTTCTTTGCATGTTTTACATAGATATAGGATTTGTTTAACGCCCAAATGTGTTAGCATGACTGTGGCCATTATGACGACAGATTTGACAAGACAATTTTACGCCCGCCCGGCATCATGCTGTTTTACTTCGTTCGTTCGCTTGGTTCCGAAAATTGGTAAAATATTTTTTCTTTTCACTAGAAATAAAAAATAATTCAGACAGAAGTAATGATGTCTGTGTGTTGTTTGGTATAATTCTTAGTATTTTGATGAAAACAGCATCAAATCTGTACCTACTGTTGATTCGGAAATCTTTTCGGGCAAACAGACAAATAAACATTTTTTGTTAAACTATTCGATCGGGTTCTGGTAGTGATTTTAATGCGTCCTGTGCATTTATTTTTTTGTTACCTCCCAATCAAATAATTATTTCACCCCTATGGTCCCTGTGAGTGTGTTGACTAGCTGGCACTGCCATCTCTTGAAAGTAGCGAACAATAACTGATCAAGTATGACGCCCTCAAAAGCTGAGGTTCAGACCGATGTTGCAGACACCGATGTTGCGGTATTGTTTCAAGTTATTATTGCTAGAGGGCTCTAGATGTTACGTTATAAAAGTGGGTTTATTGTTTTATAATTAAAATAACAAATTCTTCTTGTAAAAAAACCATTCCTTTAAAATCTAAAAACTTAAATACATTATGGTGTAATGGAACATATAAGTGGAGATTCTGTAGGAAAAATATTGGAGCTGCTCAAGCTACTTTTTCGGTACAAACTAAATAAATTACTATTTTTTAATACATTTGCGAAAAACAAAACAACGAAAGGAAATCAATGAAAAACAGTTTAATCCTTGGACAAGTAATAATTAGGTAAAATTACAGTTTGTTTGCCCTATATCATTTCTCATATTCTGAAAGTAGCGTTTGTTTAACCTAATTGAAGAGTCGAACATGCAACTTCCCACCCTCGGGCGGAAAATGCTCATAGAAATTACTTCATTCCCAAGGGCGAGAACGAAATGTACAAAATTTAATTTTGTAATAAATTTGGTAACGTACAATTTGTGGTACTCGTACAATGCAAAAAAACATCTATTCAGCGGGATGGTGAAACGCAGTAACGCGGTGAGTTTCAAATTTAAAAAGACTATTACATACTCGCTCTAATCTGCGAAAAAGTCGAATTTGGCGGGATACTTACTATGTCGTTGTACCGTATATTATACAAGAAATAAAAACCGACTTCAAAAACACTGAAAAGTTTAAAATAATATAACAATATAGGTACAGACAACATCACACTTCTATATTGAAGTTGGTGCCAAAGTAGGTTTTTATTTTTTGTGAAATATTTTTTATTTTTATCCTTTTAGTAAATGAAATCTTTTTAGTGAAAGAAACCTTAATTTAATACCAGCTCACCGGTTTTTAATTTGGGTTTTCCTCGATTCTCATGGGATCCCATTATCAGATCCTGACTTTGGTGACCTTGGAACTACACCAGGAGTATACTCTATGGAATACAAAAAGAAAGGCGGCGTAATCGCGTAACATACACATAGAAAAACATACGCATCGAATTGAGAACCTCCTCCTTTTTTGAAGTTGGTTACAAAAGAAGAAAATGAGCAAGTGATTCTAAAATTTTGACTCCAGATTCGGTTATAGACGAAACAAATACAATAGGTAATTGAAAATCTTTTGCCACATATTTGCGAATATAATGACTTTGTGAAGTGACGAGCAGACAAGAAAATAAAATTATTTTCCGGAAGTGTATTTCTTACATACTTCAAACTAAGGACTATCTCGCAAAGTGCACTCAATACGCTATGGAGCAGGTATTCAATGCCCAAGAGTACACTACTATCACTGTTATAGAAGAACGTCAGAGACATTAAGCCGATTCCGGAGCGAACTTGACAAAAGACCTGGGAGGTTGGAAATAAAGTACAGCTGTAGACGGCTACATTGAAGTTTCTGTCCAAAATAAAACAAAAATTTCTAAGAAACTGAAATTCACCTCAACCAACTACATCAAGGGATTCTCTGCCATGGATTTCACCGTCTATTCTGTCTCCTACTTTTACAGAAATCTAGCAAAGTTAAATTTCATATACAATATCTAACAGTTTAAATATTCCACAGAAAAAATCACAGTTCACAATTTGTTCTAAAATTTTAATCAATTTTTAAATAGGTTACTACTCATGTTAATGTGATGACTATTTTTATCAATAAATATTTAAGAAAAAACATTTTTTTACTTTCCTTATATTCGAAATGAAAAGTAGAGTGCTTCACACGGGTAAAAGGAATCAATTAGGTTCTACTCGGACTATAGCCTACAATTGAGCCTATAGTCAACTACCTCGTTTGCAAATTGATTCCTATCAACTCTTGTATAACTGTCTCCTATTATTGTAGGTTTATAATCATTCACTGCCGGACACCTAAGTCAAGCCACCTTGCACGTTCGGATTACATCGTCCATAACTTAAAAAAATATTTTACGAAGCAAAAACTTTTTATGCAATTTTGTAGCTGCCATTATGTTCATGTTCAGTCTGATTTGCTCATTATGAATATGCCAGCTATCAAATTGCATACGACTTTTTGGTCAATTTTTTTTAAAAGTTATGAACGATGTAATCCAAAAGTGCAAGGTGGCTCGATTTAGGTATCTGGGAGTGTAGATATAATGGTCCCTACAATATGGAGTCACATTAGAGTAATATCTTAAGAGAAATGAAACAATCTGCATATCCGCACGTGGCCCTACCCTAAGTTCCTTGTCTATTCTGAATAGAACCATAGATTTTGAGTGTAGCAGGCACAAAGTTCACAGTCGAGTTAGTGCAACGTCAAACTTTCTTTATAAGCTTCTGGTTTAAGCTCCTCAAACTTATATCAAACTGTTCTTAAGCATGTCTAGACGTGTGTTAACTTTGGGGATGAATATTCTCATACAAGGAATTCTGAACACTATTCCGATTCGAGGTGGAAAGTGGGTGGTGGGTGAATGACTATGTAAAATACGATGTTGTTTAACTAATAAAACAACAACGTACCTTATAGTTTTTACCTTAATTTTTATCTGCAGCACAGATAATTTTCAACCTTTACTATATTTGTCACATGTTGGGTTGTGCCTAACTAGCACCAGTAGATAGCACTCAAAAGAGTACGATTACATCGCCTGCTCTCTTTCTCCGCAAATTGCTTTCATATTGGGGAACGAACAGACATGACAGTAACAATAATCTCTCAAAACAAACAAAAAAAGCTCCACTAATTCGTCACATCCACACAACTACACGGATACAAGGGAAGACTGTTTTTGAGTAGGATTGTTGTTAGATTTGTCGATCTGGAGCAGTGCAGTGTAGTTGCTTAACAGTTCTGTATGACTAAAACTCCTACTAAGTATAGCAACCCGGCTTCATTCTTCTGTTTTCCTGGTACTGTGGACGATTTTATTTTTAATAATTATAGCTTAATCGTTTTAATAAGAAAAAAATATGACCTTTTAACCGTGGTCCCACTGCTACGACCCACAGTATTGGTTGGTGTTTGTTACACCTCTGCCAAGCCTTTCAGGAAGAGCAAGGCGGCGCTTTTTGCCCATGGTACATGGTACGGTTGAGCTGTTAGGTCCACCAGGGTTAACAGGACTAAGGAAAAATAATCCCTTTACCTTTTGGAGCTGCATGGGAAGTTTACCGTACAGAGATCTATATTTTTCTCATAAATTACTAGGTATGGAAAATATTTATTTCCTTATTCCGGTTGACTGGACCACTAAACCGTACCTACCAAAAGAGACTGGCGAAAAGGGATTTAGGGGTGTAGTGTCCACAGGGCTATACTAATTCTTTGCAGACGAACCGAAATTCAACCGTTGTAATGGACAAATCACAGCGCGTAGATTGCCTTTAAAATGTTCGATGTCATGATAATGTAGCGCTTTGATTGGTTAAAAGAACTTTGTTTCAGTTCAGTGGGACTATTAGTGGCACAAAAATTTGGAATTTGATCGAAAAAAAATTTGGAATTTGATCTCCTGGGTGATATCACCCAGGAGATCAAATTCCAAATTTTTTTCAGGATTGCTTGTTCAGACAAGCAAACTGAACAACTTTCACTATGGGACCAACTTTGAAATCGCAAAAAAATCAGCTGTTCCATTCAAATGTTCAACATTCACTGAACCTAGATGTATGAAACAGCTGATTTTTTTTGCGATTTCATTGTTGGTCCCATAGTGAAAGTTGTTCAGTTTGCTTGTCTGAACAAGCACACATTTTTTTGTGATAATTAAAAAATAAACTTGTATAACGAAGTTTAAAGGAAAACTTTTTGTGATAATTAAAAATAACCTTGTATGTACTACTGTTGTAATTTTTTTCACGTGTCCATTATATAACCGTTTAGCAGAGAGGGGGGAGGGGACCTCTAACAAAAATTTGTACTTTAACTATTTTAAAGAAATTAGTGGTAAAATACATAAAGTAACGATAAAAAGCGTACTCGTATGTATTTGTTATTTTAACAGTTAGTACCTACTCGTCACTATCGTCGTTACGTTACTCGTGATACCTCATAGAATAACATAGCATAGATGGAGCAACGCATTGAGTACACGTACGGTATGATGACGTCACGGCATCGCATCATTTATAAGTTGTAGAAAACATACTTATAAGTCACATATCTAAACCACCTTAATAATAAATTATCAATAACCCTAGAAGCGGAATACCTTCTTCCAAGCAGAATGCATTGGCATCACCAGAGCACACAGGCTGCAGCTAGAGGTGTTACTAATCTTAAGATAAAGATTATCACAGACAGCGCATCTGTCCTTTCGGCCCTCCAAAATAATACCATCAGCTCTGTCCTTATACTGGAATGTCATAACATGCTCCAAGCCATAGCAGATACATATCGGGTAACTCTGCAATGGATAAAAGGACACAGCGACTCACTTGGCAATGACGCAGCAGATGATTTGGCTAAGAAGGGTTCAAACACAAAAGTGTATGGACCAGAGCGGAGCCCTTACTGCCTATTCCACAGGCCCAGATAAAAACCTACTGCGTGAGAAAACCGAGGAACATCATCTAACAGAGTGGAGAGCCAATGATGGTACCGGGATTGCGTCTTATGTCTGCTTGCATCCCGCAAGCAGACATAAGACGCATCCCGGTACCATACAAGAAGCTTGCTCGATCCCTCATCAGACTAAAGAGAGACAAAATCCGAAAAGTTATAGCTACTATAACCGGACACTGTCTTCTAAACAAACACCTATT
Source organism: Schoenobius gigantellus (assembly GCA_963935595.1). Lineage (NCBI taxonomy): Eukaryota > Metazoa > Arthropoda > Insecta > Lepidoptera > Crambidae > Schoenobius > Schoenobius gigantellus. Next base: position 67,435,224 of record OZ012540.1, on the reverse strand, counting down.
CTCAATAAGGGTGATAGACAGCACTCTATGCAGAGGATGCATGGAGGCAGAGGAAACGCCACAGCCGTCCTTTTGGAATGCACAAGCGTGGTCCATCAACGGGCGAAACTTCTCCACTCCCCGGCATCTATACCGGAAGCATGTAGTAGCCCACAGAGGCTGCTGACGTTCTGGAAGGACCTGGGATGGATGGAGTAGGATGGAGGCAGACGTAGATTAGGACGCACAATGGCCCAATCATGAGGCTAAGTGCGAAAGAGCCCAGCCAAACTAAGTTACATACCTAGCTGCGTAAGGTGCATTTTTTTACTTTAGCGTATTTTGCGAACGCTGTATAACTTTTTTTTAATTATTTGTTTACTTTTCCTAGTAAACAAAAACTTCGTTTCTTGTAACGTTCGTTTTTAACCTCGCCGAATAAGTACGCGCATGCGCACAACACACGATCAAAAACCGTTTCAATCTCAGAACAATATATTCTTCTGAGGTTTCAACACAAAAAATCCAACCTACAAATAAATGCCCTCTAGTGGGTCTAGTGTGCGAGTAAAGAAATGTATTCGTGGGTAACGTTTCGTTACTCGGTACCGAATACATACGGTTTGCTATAGCACTGGAACCAACAGAACAATCGGAACGATAATTCTAATGTGACATTAGTTAGAACCTTAGAACAATAACTAAAGCCTCTTATTATTAAAACACTAATTTCACAAGTTCCACTTGAATCTTTATTATATTTAAGTTACTGCGACCGGTTTCGATACATCATCGTCAGGCAATGATGTATATATGTGTATGATGTGTACGAGTATATGTGTATCGAAACCGGTCGCAATAACTTAAATATAATAAAGATTCAAGTGGAACTTGTGAAATTAGTGTTTTAATAACAAGATACCATGGAGTTCCATTTAGAAATTACAACACAAGGCTTTAAATATTTAATAACTAAAGCATTTAGTTGTTGTTCTGAGGTTAGAACTATAGTCGCTTTGACTGACCCATGGATTTATCAATCTTGTTCATGCATACGTGCATACGCCATATATTTTTTGACAATTGTCGCACCTGTCAGAGATAGTGAAATAAAAAAGGGGCGAGGTCTCGAGGTATTGGGTCATTTTACTCCACGTTCTCTGTGGGAATAAATAAACATTCGTCGTTCCGACATTTAAACAGATTTTTTTTATTGGGAGCATACTTTATTGAATATCATTAGTACACATAGTAACATCGAATAAAATTAAGTAAAAATATTTACATAAATCAACAAGTAAAGGCAAAATATTAAATTAACCAGCCTACCGATTGCACTAACTCTTAATGCTCTACTACGATGTTTTACATGCGTTACAACTATCTTAAGATATGCTTACTTAGTCACGTTAGATATGAAGAATAAAATTAATATGCTTCACAAAGAATACAAATACAATTAAATAATTGTTCAATTTCAAATATTTGAATAATTTTTGCTAAAATCAAATTTTGATAACATTCTGCAACTTCTAATACATTTAATATAGTGTTAATTTGCTAAAAGCTATAGTGTGCTTAAGTATAATAATTAATTAGGATATTTAAAATTTTATTTACATTTTTTATTTAAATAATAAATATGTACTTAAGACAAATCAGTTATAATAAACTAAATAACAAAATACAGTAACAGCAACATTGTATTCGTAAAATAATAAAAATATAGTTTAATTTGATACATTGAGTAATGAAATTCACTTAGTTCTATAATTGTAAAGATCGATGCCTATTTTATTATATATTTTATTGAGTCAATACTGTATATTCTATTGTAAATGACACTATTGCATTGATAAAATGATTATACTAATACAGACACACAGACAGATCTAATTCTTTATCAATACGAAAAATTTGCATGCACGTCGAAGCTGTGTAATATGTTGTAGAGAAAAGTCTATTGCTATATTATTTAATATTGAAACAACTACGAGTATATTGCATTCATTGATTTTACTACATTAACACGATAATTACACCTTAAGGAATATGAGATAGCTTATTAAATATGAATAGGGAATATGCACAGAATTGGTATTATAATTTTATTCATAAGACAACTTAATACTCGTACATTAAAATTGTTGAATTGAGAACCAACCTCCTCCTTTTTGTGGAATCGGTTTAAAACCTCGGCTAATAACATTGACAAATTGTAAAGAAACGGTCTGATTACAATGAAAATAATCAAGTTGCAAACTATTAAAAATTACGCGCTATCTCTTTCTTGCAAAATTAATTTTTGTATGTGCGTTATAATAATTGGCGGATGTGTACGATGACGTCATAGTTTATGTCGGATCTCTCTGTGTAGTTTAAAAGTTTTAGGTGCTACTACAAGTTTTTAAACGCTGTATAAAGATAGATAGGTACTGTTTAAACATGCTGTTTCATTTGCTTTAAAAGCAAACATGTTTAAACACTGACTTACGTTAGACAGTGTTAATAAACTTTTTGTAGTAATTCTGAAAAAAAAGTATGTATTTGAATCGTGAATCGGAACGGAACACAATACACAAATATTTTATGTGTAAAAATTTAATAAAAATATTTTCAGAATTATAATTTTATTTAACTGGACTGATATTCTTATTTTTATTTAATGTGGAATTATTTATTGTGTTTTTGTTAAAAATAATCTAAAGAGCTAAGTTATATTCCTAAAACATACAATTTGTAATCGCGGAACTCGGTACCTATGCGACAGCTTCGACCTGTCACGGGAACCTTCTTATCTTGAATAGACTATAGTAAGACCGTTACAGTTTCAGTCGGTATATAAAGTTATTGGAAATAAAGCTTCACTAAGTTGTTTGTCTAATAAAAAAGCTTTGCCAATACAATAATAAAAAAGTGTGCATATTCCCTATTATGTATATATCATTTACATATTGTAAGTATTTACCAGTATGGTCTATTAAGTATATACAGAGACTGTGTACCGGGATTTAAAACATAGGGGAATATTCCTTGGAAGGAGGTTAAGATTTCGTCATAGTGAAGCAATGTTGTGAAGAAATGTTTCGGACTATACGTAAGTATACTTTTGTAGACGAAGGTGAAATAAATGAAATCATTTATTTGGTTAATTAAATTGGAAGTGATTGGAGTGAATTAAATTGGAGGCAAATTGCGATGGATGGATGGAAAATATAAAGAACAAGAAAACAAAATAGAGCAAAATGTTGCCAAACGCAAAAATTCGAAAACATGTTATTTTTGGTTCTTACTGGGAAATTGAAGGAGAAGGAGACAACAATATGTAACCTTAACGCGGTCACAATTAATGTAACCGCATCACAAAACTCAACAATACTAAAGTCGTCTGAACGGCTGAAGTCAAAATACTTTCACTCCAGACCTAAGTTATATTTTTTACAAAGTCTACTGATATTAATTACTTATAAAAAGTAAATGGGTTGTGAAAAGTATATATAGAGTCTAGTACTTATTACCAAAATAATTTAGCATAGGTATTTTAGTATGGCTGAAGGTCAACATAATTATATACATGTGTATTTGCAAGGTCTAACCGAGCATTATTTGTAACATTGCGTAATACAACTTCACAAATGAATAAAAGTAGAGTTTCCTCGACGTCGTCGTCACTCATTTCTCGTGAAAGCGGTTTTCGTGGGAGCCGATTCGCAATGCCGTCCGTTACTGTGAAAGCCGTGTCGCAATGCCGTCCGTTACTGTGAGAGCCGTTTCGCAATGCCGTCCGTTACTGTGAGCGCCGTTTCGTGATGTCCGTTTCCGTTCGAGCCGTTCCCTTGAGATCGATGTCAGTTGTCCTGTCGTACGTAGTTTAGTTGCGGGTGTCGGTGGAAGAGGGCAGGTTTTCACCGTCCAGCTTGTGGCGGTGCACGTAGGCCTCGGGCAGCGCGGTCCACTCGGCGGGCGCGGCGGCCGGCCACTCGGTGGTGGTCACCTCCGCCGGCCGGTCGGCGAGCTCCGACTTACCTGGGCACTCCAGCGATAGAGGCTTGGGCGTCTCCATCCTATTTGCAACGGAGTAACTAAACTGGGTTCATTATTATCTCACAAAAGCATCGGTGAACCATCAAACGTGTCAAGTTATTCGCATTTATCAATTGGGGTTGCTATATACGCGAGCGGGCCGGCATTTATCGGCACAGCCAATAAAATATCTCTAAAATCAAATATATGTACCTACAGTCGGCCTTAAAAGTAGATAAACATTTTAATACTATGTCACACCAACTATTAACAATGTGTTAAACCAAATTTACAATAAAAGGAATAATTGGTGTGATATGGTACTAAAATGTCCATCTACTTCTGAGGCCGAATGGTAGGCTGATGAAGGTTCGGGAATCACTTGTAGTAGTTGTTATGGGTCGGCTTTGTCGGTCCACACATACTGCTGAACCGAATGATATGTCGACCCGAATAAACTACCGTAACGACAAAAGCCGAATAAAGCCGAACAAGTGCAGTAAATTGCTTCGGGTCGGCTTGTTGTTCGACAAACACTGTCGAACCGACAATGCCGGCCCGCTTATGTGTGTAATCACCCTGACATGGGCAATAGTTTCTTTGTAAATTATTCCAGTTAATCTATTTATTATAATTTTACTTCTGTATGTAATGCAAAGAAATATTTCCAAAGTTCATATTTCAAAATTAGACCTAAGCAATCATACGTTAAGAAACAAATATAAATACGTGCAGACCTTGCGCGATCCGGCGAGTGAATGGTGTCGTTAGTGCTGGAAATCTCCAGGTCCTCAGTGTAGCTCAGGTGCAGTTTCTCTCCTTCGCCGCGTTGCTCCTTATCTATAACAATTTCATAATCTGTTTAGAATTTACAATGTATCGGGGGACAGGACCTCATTTATTAGATTATATTAACGAGCGCAATAAAAGAACATTCGCTGGACACAAGTAATACTTAGTGTTACGTATACAGTTCAGTAGCGACCACAAATGGCATACAAGTTTCAAAATGTTAAGTGACGTAAGCTATCCAATAAGCACATTGTTGTGGCATCGAATGAAACAGGCTAATACAGGTTTTATTGCATCGGAATTGATATTTACAGGAATTCGCTGCGCTTTAATTGAATGCCCAAAGGCGGTTGTTTACATGGGCTGTTCGCGGCGCATATAATTCCGTGGCGGTGAACATTTTACTGTACATTTGTCATAAGCTCGCAATAACGCAACGGGTTTTATGTAGTGTTTACTTTAGAGGAGCAACAGGACAAATCAGGATATTAAAGAGAAACTGCCGTTTGAAAAGAATTTTAACGAATTACCTAGTGTATGTTGTTTTTTATCGTATGAGAGTTTTCAGTAAATGAAAATACGTTTCATTGGCGTTTAATTAAGGAAAGAGTATTATTTTTGAACATAGTTAATTTATTGCCTTTTTCCAACACTTTTTCTTATTATTAAGGGTCGGTCGATCATTGAAGTAAACATATTTATCTCAAATTTTACACTGTCACTGCGTGCTGGATTCATTCTTCTTTTAACTTTATCCTCATCAACACATATTTAAATCTGAGATAGTTTCCACTCATATATCCATACAACCGTTTCTGGAACATCCTCTGAGACAAAATCTGCCAAACCGAATTAAATCTTCAATCCTGTAATTTTTGTATGTATTGCAGGACAAACGAGATCGATATAATATGATAAACGACTCTTTTCAATTGTATTTTTAAAGAAGGTACAATGTTTCGTAAGACAGTTTCCAAATATACTGATTTTCCCGATTGGCACACGACATAGCCACCTCGGAGTGCGTATTGAGTGATTTTCGTTGGAAAACAAAGGATAACGGTAAGATGGCGCAGATTTGAATTAATTTATGATACCTTTTTATTTTTTCTTATCTTTTTTTTTAATCGTTGATAGTTCAGTGTTTTATATCTGTGACTGCATTTTTATGAAAATTTTTTGATAAGTTGGAAAGAGTACAAATCTTCATGATAATATTAAAATGCAAGGAATGAATGTTTAAAAATAAGAATCTCTTATAACTAAGAAGTAAGTAGTAGGGGTTATTGATTTTCATTCAATTTCAGTAGAAAATTTTATTACGCTCGGTAGATTGACAAAATTGAGATAATATTCATAAACGGTCACACTGCTGCCGTGTAGTGACGCGCACAAATGAAATAATTACAAGTGTTATAAGAGCTTCAAATCGGTGATTTGCAACTTTGAACTCTTTGTTTGTCCTAGTCGCCGTTGCATTTTGCTTAGCTATTTTGCAACCCAAGTTCCACACTATTCCAAAGCGATCACACTATTCAACAGCAACTACTCGTAGCTCGTACAAGAGGATAAGTATATACCTTATACGGTTATTTTGGAGATCGTACGCATTTTTCGTTTATGCGATCGGTGTTGTCATTAGCAAATTAGTTTAAGAAAAAGTTTTTGTTTTTTAATTTTATCACTGTAACCCTTACGCTCGGAAGTATACCTAGTAAGGAAAGAACCTTGCCGGCAAATTGAAATTATTTTGACTGAACCTAGTACATACAATAATAATAATTTTTGTTCGAACGGAACACAAAAAATATGAATCTATTTCTTTTCAATGAACTATACAAGGTTATTTTTTAATTATCACAAAAAATGTGTGTGCTTGTTCAGAGTTAGACAAGCAAACTGAACAACTTTCACTATGGGACCAACTAATTTGAAATCGAAAAAAATACAGGTGTTCCATACATCTAGGTTCAGTGAATATTGAACATTTGTATGGAACAGCTGATTTTTTTTGCGATTTCAAAGATGGTCCCATAGTGAAAGTTCTTAAGTTTGCTTGTCTAAACAACATTACCTAACCTAACCTACACACATTTTTTGTGATAATAAAAAATAAACTTTTATGTACATAATAAAAAATATATACGTAAGTTTTGTACTGTCTCCAAAATAACCCTGTACTTATAGTGTGTCGCGGTCCAAAGCGGCGGGTACCGTCGACGGTGATGGCGCCCTCCGGCCAGCCCAGCGAGTCGCCCTCCACGTCCACGGGCTCGTCCTCGGCGTCGTAGGGGCGGCTCTCGCGGCGCTCCTCGCGGCGCTCCTCCTCCAGCTCGTAGCCCAGCATGCTCTCCACGGTGTGGTGGCGCTTGCGCGTGCGCAGCTTCAGTCGTCGCTGCCGGTTGGCGCGAATGCGCTGGTATGTCTGTTTTCATATCGTTCCGCCATTAAATCCTGCTAATATAGTATAGTATATATACTAGCTGTGTCCGCGAACTACGTTTCGCCATAATAATTGTAAAAAAAACCGTTATCACCTAGGGGTGTAAAAATAGTTTACGACCTATTCTCAGACCTACCGAATATACACAAAAAAATCGGTCAAGCCGTTTCGGAGGAGTTTGGTTATAAACACTGTTATATATTAAAGATTAGTATAGTCTGTGCAGTGACAGACTTGGAATACATGTTTCGCCGCTGCCACTCTTTCCGTAGCTGTCGAAAGAGTCGACTAACGTTCGAACCCAATTAATGTATTTCTTATCCAAGATTGAAAGCAATATTGCGTATTGCTCGATCGATCTTATACGCGCGTGTCATTTACTAAAAACTGCAATCCTATGATGTTTTTGATACCGGATCGCCAGCGATCGTTTCCCTCTTTACATGGAGGTACTAAGCATCAAAATTCTTAAAGGAACAGAATGATTTTGATCATCAAAGATATACATTTGTCATTTTGTTACGGAGGTGTTCCACCACCTATCGCGATAAAACTTTGCACGTATATAGTCGCCTCAAAAAAAAATGCAAGAAATCCGCGATATTGGACTTATTCATGACCAATGAAATAAACAGGAGACGTCGATGTCGGCTAGGCAAACAATTTAGTAAACTGCGCCCCCAAATAAGTAGAAAAAAATGGAGGGAATTCGTACGGAGCTTCGACCTTTCTGCAAATTACATCAGTAGTAGGCATGCGACAGTTAAACAAAGTTAGGCGGTAAGTCGTACCTCCCAGCGGGCGTCCTCGTCCTGGTGGTGCAGCGAGTGCGTGGGTGGCGGCGCGTCCCGAGGCAGCGCGCTCAGGCTGTACAGGTGCTGCAGCTCCTGCAGGAAGTGGGCCTGGGCCACGCCCGGCCCGAGCCGCGCGCCGCACACCCCGCACGAAGACTTACGCTCACCGTCCGCTATTCGCCAACAAACCGAGCATTATTAATCACTAGCTGACCTAGCTGTGCCTGCGAACTATGTTTCGCATTAAATTTTCAAAGAAAAAATTGTAAATCTTCTTTCCCGCGGGAACTACTTACTTTTCCGGAAGCCTATGTGTTAATCCCTGTCGTAATCCGTCTAACTACAAAATTTCATTCAAATCCATTCTGTGGTTTTTGCGTGAAAGAGTAATAAACATACATACATCCATACTCACAAACTTTCGCATTTGTAATATAAGTTAGGATTTAAAACAGGGTTAATGCCAAATTTGAATATAAGATATAATGAAAGTAATATAAAAGGTTTGGATTAAAAGTTTTTGTTGAAATCCACACATTACGGCTACTTTTGCAATCCATGCGGTGTTACTATACAAAAAAAACCTGTCTAAAGTTAGGCTCTGTTTTAGCATGCTGCTGTTTCATTTGTTTTTAAAGGATATATAGATGTATATCGCATTGATGACTAGCGCTCTGGGGAAGAAGGTCCACCTCGCCGCAGCCAAATACGTTGTGTTGTGCTTAGCGATGTGTCAAGTGCTAGGTGCGTGATAAGAATGAGTTATTTCACTATCTCTCACTCACTCTGTAACTCAGACCCACAATAACCGCAGTTTCGCTCAATCACCCACCCGCTCACTCCCTCGAGTTATTTTTTTATACACTGACTAGAAATATATGTATTGTAATCAGTAATTTATTATTCTGAACAAATCAATCAAACATCCACAAAATCAGAATAGGGAGTGCGTGCTGTATATAGTCCCTGGGGGCAGTCTCCTCAGTATCTCAGTAGGTAGGGGATTCCAGCGGAAAGAGTCACATTCTTTTATCTCTTCGTTCCTAAGATACCAATCTAGAAGGGTGAAAGACCGAAGCTTTGCTCTTTCTTTGCGTAATTGATTTACTGAGTTGTAAGAATGAAAGAAGAGCTGCCGCTCGATGAGTGAATACGAAATAATATTTTTGTTTCCCTAGAGATGCACTAAGCGAAATGAGCGATTGAGCGAAAAGAGTGAAACTAATCTTTGCACGTCAAAGAGCTGCGCGTTGCCAAACTTTTTTTAAGTGAGTGATATTTCTCATGGTTATAGCTGCGCATGAGGTATGTTTGGTGAGTGACGTGGCCGGGGGAGGGTTGGGTTGGGGTTATTGTGGTGTGAACTTTAGGGTTGACAGCGCGACGCGGAGTTCGGGGTTGGTAACGTGCAAATTGCTCTGGTGCAAGATAAATGAATGAAAAATGAAAATACTTTTATTTCGTAAGTATGTTTGAATACACTTGAAAACTTAAATATTAATTAGTTGATAATTCCGACTGTCTATAGCGTAAAATGTTTGTTTAGTATACCCGAGAAGAAGTCATGAGAATCGGTGCAGGTGGCGGGCGGCGCCGGGTCGTCGTCCTTGCAGGGCCGCGGCGAGGCCGAGGCAGCCGAGCCGGGCGAGCTCGTGTCGTCGCGCGCGTACGCGTGCCGGTACAGCGGCGGGGTGCTGCTCCCGTCGCGGCTCTGTGATACACCCCCATATTGTTTCAAGTTTTGCTATGGGCAAACGGGAGAACATGTCACGACACCAGTATGAATAGCGGCCGACGTTTTCTATATGGAGGACAGTGTTTATCTCGTAGCTAAGGTACAAATAGCACATATATCAAGTAGCATATTGGAAAATATTTAATATACTAATAAGGTTTATTCCATGGCGTATTTTTATTAAATTACTATATTAACCAAAATAGTAATGAGTTACATGATATAAAGTAGGTAGGTACTGTATATACCTTTTCTTCTCTACTTTATTATTCAATATGAAATATTACGATTATTATATAGCTTACTTATAAATTTTCAGTAACATTAAAATCATTACAGTCAAAATCACCAGTATACGAACCTGGGTCTTCAACAAACCAAGTTGACGCTGGACCACTAGGCCACCGAGGCTTACACAACCCAAGTGATATTTCAAATGCTTAGATCTCTCTCTACCTTATTCACTGTATCAACATACAATTAAGACAACTGAACCAAGGTTGTTGCGAATATCCAATGCAATCAGCAACAACCCTACTGAAAATCAAACTGCACGAGGTGGAATTTTTCCTTCCGGCCGGCACATCAACTAAGTTTCGCAACCAGTTGCAATTGGGGATTTTTATTCTTTTGTTAGCAACTATTGCGATAGAAGAATACCAACAGAAGAATGTTTTTTTATGATATGCAACCAATAGTATGATCTCACTGAGGCTGTAGAGATACTATCGCATAATTTTAACAGATAATTGCATTTTCTATGACTCTTTGGTCAACTCAGCCCACATCTCTCTCAGCCCGCGGGCCTAAATGACCACTATGTAATAAGTATACTTATTACTTTCAGAATCATTACAATCTCGAAAACTTCTACTCGTAGTTGGTCCACGACTTTGAATAATTAGCACCATGTTTCTATCGTAAAATAATAACAATGCCATAAACTAATAATAATACATATTAGGTAATGCAGTAAACAACTATTTTTTTCATCCACGTAACATTAATCTCTCATAGAGATAAATTCAGTAACTGAAACATCATTGTAATTAAAGTCGAACGTTAAAATTTACTTTTTTGAATTTTATTCAATGAGGCAAAAAGGGAAAGTTGCATGTTGTTGTTCCTAAAACACCCGGAAAGTTGCATACCAAGAATAAATATATTTTATTTTTCCCGTTTCGTCATCAAATATTAAAATACCGTAGAAAAAGATGCAATCATGTGAAATTAGACTTAAAATCGGCTTAGAAATACAAGAGATACAAGCATTTTAAACTGTTAATTTGGAAGCGCCTAAATAGAGAGATCCGACATCAACCGTGACGTCATTGTTGAGTACGGCCATATAAACTATTACGATACTCTGGAATCCCTCATAGGCCAAAAATGGAAATGAAATGTACGTATTTACAAATGCATGCACACATTAAACGCTAGTTGTAAGTAACTTGTTACCTTAAACATGATTATAATTATATGATTAATACATTACTATTACTACATATTATATATATATATAATAACTATTATATTATATATATATATATAAAAAAAAAAAAAACTATATCCACTCTCTAACACACTCACACACACACACACACACACACACACACACACACACCACACACACACACGCACGCACACATATTCTTAGGAATTATTAAGAAATTGTTGGAACTTTCGATTAATTATTGACTTATTGTTAAGGAAGAGCGGAGCTTCCTAGCACAAGCATATCTCTTGCTTAAAAGGTAGCTCCGACCACGATTTATTGTAAACTAACCTAAGTTACCAAATAAACATTTTGATTTGAAAAAAAAAAAAAACTCCTTGTAAGTTGCCGTTTTGCTAGAAAGAGATGGAGAAAAATCTTTAATACCTTACATCTTGGTTTTTTTATAGTTATTCGAAAACCGATTTTTTCTTTCTGTTTATTATATAAGCTAGTTACTTTAGTAACTGGCAGTATGTAGTTGTAACGAACTTTATTGTTTTATCGAAACTGAGTTTCAGAATGTTTTTTATTATTGATATTTTTCACCACAGGTATTAATTACGAATGTTAATATAAATGATTAATTTCATCACTCAAAATATATCTGCCTCCATCTGAATTAAATCAAATGTGTAAAAGGTGTCAATAAAGTCTGTGCATGCAAACTTTTGGCGTATATGCATAAGCAAGCGCATGAAAAAATTAACATCCAACATATTCTCTACTACAATTAATCATTTTAATAACCAAAGACCAACTGCTTGCATTACTAAAGAAAGATGTATCTAAAATTATAGCTTGGAGTATCGAACCGATCATTTACTATCATTTACTAGGCAAGTTAAAACAGAGAAACAAAATCAAATGACAACATTGGAATTGAACCGGTATAATTCAATACCTCTATTTTAATTAACATGTCGAACGGCCTAGCCTTAGGCAGTGGGCAGTCTGCTTCGAATGGGCAGCCGGCGCCTGAACAATAGAATAAAGGCACACTCACGTCGCGCGTCACTGGACTTGCCCCGGGTATCATTTGCTACTACATGTTGGTTACGAAATACACTGACGAACAAAATGAAATCTATGCTTAATTACTGAACGGTAAAACTTTCATAGCAGAACTTGTCATTCGCAGTCCACTGTTCATCAACCGAAAACGATACATTTATGAAATTTTGAAAAAAGCATTGTGTTGCTGATATTGAAACAAAAAGATTAATTGATTTACTTTAGTTATTTGCGTAATTTCGGAGAGCGTCGGTGGCGCTGTGGCCTCGACACCTTTTTTTTTTTTTTTTCTCTCGGGGGGAAATGCATAACCGCACCGTACCCGCCGTTGGCTAGACAGCGAGCGTGTGTGGGGCTCTCCCGGCAGGGTGCCAGGCCTACCCACTAAAACCCCCCGGTGTTCTCCCTGCCCTTATGGGCGCGCTAGGTAAGGTCCACACTGCGACTCCACTACCCACGCGCCCGGGCAAGCCCGACCCACCGGTCGGGCTATCGCCAAGGGGGGATTACCCGAAAACACCAGGGCAATCCCCAGACGGAGGGCCCTACGGCGGCGTGCACGGGGCCAACCGTGCACGCAGGCCTCTACGGCAGGGTCATTAGATGGGCATCGCTTGTGCGAATGCCCGCCTTCGCCTGCCTATCCGTCTGCGGCGGATGGGAGCGGCTTGAGGATCTGCCTCCCGCTCCCTCTCCGCGGCCTCCTTCTGCCAGATTACGTCCTCGCAGAAGGAGGCGACAGCCCCCCATTCCGCTTCGCCGCGGAGCATGGCCACGACCATGCTCGGCAGCGAGAGGTCTCCGCCTCCCAGCGCAGCGTTAAGCTCGCTACGCTGGGGTCGCCAGGCCGGGCACATCAATAGGGTGTGCTCGGCAGTGTCGTCGGGAGCGTCGCAGTGGTGACACCGCGGCGTTTCCTCCCGACGCGCGACTCGATGCAGGTAATGACCGAAGCAGCCATGGTCAGTACCTGCACCATGCGGAACGTGAGGCTGCCCTGCCGGCGCCCAACCCACTCCTTCAACACCGGACGAATCGCGTCGATCGTCCGGTGGCCGGCAGGTGGGGTAGGCGAGTGCCTCACCCCATCGACGCAGAGCCTCCCTCTGCGCCTGGGTACGAATCCGCTCCACTTCCTCAGGAGCGGATCGTCCCCCCCGTTCACTAACGGCAACCCGATGTCGATACACCTCTGCATGTACGCGTGCATCGACATCCCACGGCATTTGACCCGCTAGAACGCAGGCCGCGCCATGGCTGACCGTGCGATAAGCTCGCACGACCCGGGTTGCTATGACCCTCTGCGGACGTCGCAAGAGGGCCACCGTTCGGGGGGAGAGGCACTCCGCCCATATCGGGGCTCCGTAGAGTGCCATCGACCGTATCACCCCGTGATACAGTCGACGGCACGCCGATCCTGGTCCTCCCACATTAGGGAGGACCCGTCCGAGTGCGGCTGCGGCGGCGCACAGCCGTGGAGCGAGGAGCTTAAAATGCTCCCCGAAACTCCATCGGGGGTCCAGAACCAAGCCGAGGTACTTGAGATGCGCCTCGACCGGTATACGGACCCCCTCCACTCGGACGCGGAGCCCCGGTGGGCTTTAGGTGCTCGATGATGCGGGAAGCGAGAATCTTCTCGAAAAACTTCCCGGCTTCATCGAGCAGCACCACCGGCCGATACCCAGTCGGGGAATCAGCGGGGCGGCTCTCCTTCCTTAACAGGCAGAGCCTGCCCGCTTTCCAACGACTGGGGAAGCGGCCCGAGGCGATGCTTAAATTGAGCACCGCCCGGAACCGCTCCTCGAGGTGTCCCAGGGCGAGGGCCAGAACCCTGCTTGGGACACCGTCCGGTCCCGGCGCCTTCTTTTTGCGCCGGAACCGTTCCTTCACCATGTCGAATTCCACGTTCGACACGGGAGGGATGGCGGCAACCACTTCCACCGGAGGAGTGTCCGGGGGGCCTCGACACCTGGACTGTGCCCCGAGTAGAAACGGGGGGCCCGCGATCGATCCTGCCATGTACCAATGTGTTTTTCGTTTCACGAATTTCGTGTGTACATTTATCCGACGCTCCTACGGTGAAGGAAAACATCGTGAGGAAACCTGCACTGCAACACACCTGCGAAGTGATTCAATGGTATATGTGAAGTCAACCAATCCGCACAGGGCCAGCGTGGTTTGACTAAGGTCTAATCGCTCTAACTAGTTAGGGTAGGCTCATGCCCCTCGGTGGGGACGGGAGATATTGACTTGTACATTATTATGAAAGGTGAATTTTTGTCTATAAAAATTATAATACATTTGATACAAAATTTCAAAAACACTATTAAAACATAATTCATAATTCAGAAATAGGTATTTGTAGAATGTATTGCTGTCGCGCTGTGTGCCCGAACAGAGACAATAATGCAGTTTGGACTAAAAATACACAAAATATACGTTTCGGAGTTCCCTATTTTCTCCGCTAAAACTAGACCGATTTAATTTGTTTACGCTCGAGGAAGAGCGAGTGGCAACACTGCATATAGTCTGTGCATGTGAGGGCCTGTGGCGGCCGGCCGCTGTGACATGTCAGTCGAGTCGAATTTGCAATGACATTGAAGTAGATTACCACGCGGCGCGTTATCTATAATTGATTGTTTTTTCTTGACTTTGTTCGTTAAAAATTAAAGAAAGGCTTTGGCTGTGTTTCTATGTTTTGCTTTTTTCATATAATCTCGTCAAATGTGGAGGTTTGAATATAGTAGAAAATCAGGCCAAATTTTCAGGTTTTTAAAAAAACATAGAAACACGCTAATAGTGGTCATTGATTTTTTTGGAGAAAATATAACAGCTATTACCGTTATCCAGGAAGGGAACAGGGAACTACGTTTGTATGGAAAAACGACCCATACGATTGCCTGGGTCGGTCTCAGGTTGTCTAGATAGCATTAAGACTACACTACACTAATGACTATATCACAAAGAGCATGTGAATAAAAGATTCTTATTTATGAGTAAAGATTATTATAAAGTCAACAGTGATTTGAATGGTGCCAATGTATAGTGTTATTTGTAGACATTAGGTAAACAAATATTGTGTATGTTAACGACATAATTTATTAACATGTCGATACTTCTGATAAAGCTCACAAGTTTGGATAAAAAATTTGAACTTTTTGACTAGGAAATTAGTTTGGGAGAAGGTATTTTTCTTCAGAGATGCTTTTTAATAAAACTATATTTTGTGTCACCTAATTAATTCCACATTACAAGTGACTACCTATTTTTACTCGTCAGTGTAACGTGCCAAATAGATCCCATATCGAAAGCCTTCGATTCAGGACAAGACAAGACAAACCGTGGTCATACATAGACTGTTCGCCGATGCTTCGCTCCGACTTCGAAACAAAAGGAATATGTATGAACTCCATTAAGGAAACTGTCTTTGAGTTCTTTGGTGGCGGCGGTGGCGCCAACTGTCTTAGTTGGCGACAGAGAGATTTAATTAACTGTATAACATTTCAATGTCTTAGGCTTATAGTAATATCACCTGACTACAAAAATAGGTGTTATTTATTTAATATTTGAAACGATGCGATAAGTATTGCAAATAATTTACGACCTTTTTCGCTAAGATCCTACCCCGTATAACAGCAATCTTTTGTCTGTAGAAATGGAGTAACTCCCAAACATTCTCCTTTAGACTTTTTTTACAGACTGTACATGAAGACAATTTTAAGCACGTTTGTTTATTTAATAAAATTTAACACTTTCTATTAGAAACATAACGTCTTTTTTTACAGAGGAATCATTGTGAAGTATTTTTTATACCTACACGTATAAAGTCAACGACTGGCTGGCTATACACAGAGGTATATCAGTGTTCACAGTCAAAATACTGTAACTACACAAACACCTGTGTATCGCTGTTTGCTTGTCTAATTAATTCACGCCGCGGTAGCTCGGAGGGTGGCGAGCATCGAATCAAACCCCTGTCAAAAGTGCACTAGTTAGACGCAGTTGAACTGCAGATGTATTAGCGGTGTAAACTATTGGTTAACACTTCAAACAGTTCTTAAACGGCATTTGTACACTGACGTTAGTTCTGCTGTGTTTTAACGATAGGTATGTACATTAGTATTTAGAGAATTTAAACTCGGATAGGTTTGTTTATTCAGACTTAGATCCACTGACAGAATTACATTGATCTTATACATTTTTGTACAAAATAAAACTCATTAATCTTGCTATTGATTTACGTTAAAAAGTAAATTTTCAGATTTTCAATATACGGATTCTCACAACACTCAATAAACACGATTAAATGATCAAATGCGTATAAGTAATGCCTACCTGGGATAGCCAGGCGAATATGATTTCAAGGTTCGGAGTTAGTTATAAGCAACATAATATTACATACCCTCAAAGCCTGTCCGACGCTTTGTCCAAGAGCGTACTGCTCCCCCAGATGTCTCGCAAACGCCTTCCCAGGGTACAGGGGATGAAAGGCGCCCCCTATAGGGCGGAAAGCTCCGCAGCCGAAGCTCTGCAGAGCCGGGTGCAGGAACTGAGGCGCCATGTGATGTAGGAAGCCCTCCATAGTGAAAGTGCACTGCCATACAAAGTTATGCTTAAGAGTATATGTCAAGTGGTGCCTTCATTCAATAACACTTATAACTACTAACATTAATCAAAACCAAAGCAAATTCGTTTCTTTAAAAGTAGTAGTATTGAATTTGTTTAATTGTGTTAGTTTGGTCACTTCGACCTCAAATGAATACAGATTATTTCTTATAAAATGATTCGATCTAGCTAATGCATGAACTAATTATATCCCTTATTTTACAATTACTGGGAAATTTTGGGACAAGAACAGTGTAAAATCCTAATTTTGTTCTGATCGAAAGTCAGCTAGCAGCAAGTAGCCTCTAGATTTCACTGACTATCCAGGTGAATGAAGTCTACGACAGGATTGTAATCACTGTCATTAGTATACATACGTAGTAACTATATTATCTAATCTGTGCAAGTATTCAGAATCAGTATGAATATGATTGAACGTGTGATGATGTGTACTTATTTTGTGTGTTTGTGATTGTTTTAGTATATTAGCCCAAAGTAAGTAGATATATTAGTGTTCACTTTATTAATGTAATTTTAGATAATAAGGCAACAAATCGTTGAATGCTTTGGTTTTAACATATTGTACGCGGGCGTTACTTTGAACCCGTATAAGACCGTAGCAATTGATGACAAAATAAAACAAGAAAATTGAGCCATTATATCGTGTGAAAAATGTATAATTATACCTTATACTATTTATGGAACGGGTTGAATAGCTTTTCAACAAATATACATATATGTAAATGCTTTTTACACGATAAATAAAATAGTTTAGTATCTTTCGAATTATTTTTTAAGCTATGTAGTTGCGTATTTTATAGATTAGGTACTTCAGTACTGATCTATTCTGCTTTTTTTTGAGCTAGATGTTGAAGAAACTAAATAACTGCATTCAACAGAAATGTTACAGTTTTAAATATATTTTGAAGATTTTTATTGAGACAATGAAAACTTTTAAAGCCGTTGGCCGATAAATCAATTGCGTCTCTTTGGCTTGGCCAATCCTGATCGATTAAATCCTTCTTTGACATTTCTACCTTCCACAATCAGAAACAGGCTTATGATATCCAAATCCAAGGTATTTCGAAGGCGGCGTTTTGACACATCGGTTTGTTTCCGTTATCGTCGAGAAGCCTAGCCTATGGGCTACATGGAATGGATGTTGTGTAGATTATAGGTATTAATTAGGAAGATGTGAAATACAGCGATAGCAAAAATATGTATGTTAAAATTAACATACATATTTTTGCTATCGCTGTATACATGTATGTACTCATACATTGTGGCCCTTGTGGGGGTTGCAGTTTTACTGCGAATGTCACAGGAGTCACATGTATTATAGGTGACTGTTACAATTTTTCATCAGGTGGGCAGTTTGCTTGTTTGCCAACTTGGTAGCAATAAAAAAATAACAGCATCCATACGTAAACAAGTTTCGACGTGCTAAATAAATAACATTGTAGCATTAGCCACACTACTGATTAGAATTGCTGTTGAAACAATGTTATAACCGCGGTTAAATTTGGGTAGGTAACTTCAGTAAATTTCAGCAGAAGTATTAGTAAAACTAGATACATTACATTGTTATAGCCGTGCCCTAAGGGCTTGTGGTCAGTTCTAGATGCTGCACTAGGTAAGTTGTATTGTTCTGCGTTGGGAGCGAACTATTGAATAACTTAAGTTTACTTTTTGTAATTAATTTGTTCTAAATTGATTCTTCAGTTTTTGTTCACTATGTGGTCTCATCAGAACGACACCCTTTATTTCAGATTTTTTCTACAACTACAAGTACTGCAATTGCTGCTGATCGCTGCAGTAAATCCTGGCAATAGTGGATGCTGGGGTCAATTCTAGAACCTTTCTTGATTTCAGCTTCTGCTCAAAAACTTCGATGGCTTATAGCAATCAAAAGTCAAGTCTATTTATTTTAATTGAAAGAAAATATTTATAAAAAAATAAAAACCGATAAAAGTCGGTTTTTCTTTTTTGTAAAATATTTTTTATTTTTAACTTTTTAGTGAAAGAAACCCTAATATGTAGTTAAATTAGGGTTTCCCTCGATTTTCATGGTAGCCCATCATCAGATCCTAACTTTGTTGACCATGGGACCACCCTTGGAGTATACTACATCGAATACAAAAAGAACTTTAAAAATCGGTCCACAATTGGCCTCGTAATCGCTTAACATACACACAAAAAAAACATACGCATCGAATTGAGAACCTCCTTTTATGAAGTCGTTTAAAAAATAAAGTTAAGTGTTGAATTATTCAAAATTATTACTTTTATTTTTTATTATCAAGAATGTGTGAACATTTTTCTGTGTTTGTTTGAAGTGGACTGATTAATTATCTCTTAAATTAAGACATAATGTCGTAGAATCCAAAGATTGGTTACATTATGAGAAACACAAAGTCTACAAAGTGTTATTTCAGTTTTCGCATTCACTGATAAAATGAATGCGCTTATATCTGAATAGAAAGCAGCTAAAAACGCAACGCAAAGTAATCCGATTGATGCGTACCGTGAGCTTATTGAATACGCGGAAAAATAAATTTCGTAGTCGGATTGCATATCTACATTTGTATACAATTACCTATAGCCGCAGGGTACGGGGTGGCTGCTGTAACCGACAGTCGGCGCTCGAAATCGGATAAGCGGTTATTAGGCTTTTCGTTTAATTGATATGTAAGTCGCTTACTTGATACAGTGTGTTACGAAATCCTGTGAACCCTTTTAGGGGCATATTTAGAATCGATATACGATCGTTTCTTTTCAAGTCGTTTTTAAACTCTTCAATAAAAAAAAAACAGAATAAATTTTTCAGCTTCAATAAGATTGTTCACCCTGTATTGTGTATCAACTTTAAAAACAATCTAATAGTGGACATTTATTTGTCAATAATTGCATTTTTATTTTAAAGTAGCTCTGTACCCGGCATGCGTTGCAATGCCACGTATAAATGCAATTTTTGTTTGCTAGGAACCCACACGGGCGTCCCCAGAACACCCTACCAAAGTTTAATTACAATCTGATAATTGGTTTCGGAACGCATAGAGGACAAACATACAAGTAGAATCATTGATTTTTATATATATACTTATACATAGATTGTATACTTATTTTTTGTTTGTATAAGAAAACATACACGTTCATTTAAGAGCTGACAGGGTTTTTGTCACACACTGTATATTATATCCATTATTGTATACAGTTACAACTCATGATCGTTATCTCTTTAAGAAATCTCTACCAGTCAACCGTAGTATAAGCAACTATTATAATATCTTCTGTGGTATAAGTTAAAATATATAATTAGCGGGATCATTGTACTTATACAGTACTAAGTTTATTTAACGATGATGCCTAGATTAATTTTGCGTACCCACCAAAATAACGAATGATTAAATATTATTACCTACAAAAAAATAAAGCAAATAATATACAGTATAACTTTTTATCACCCCGGAAAATTTAAGGGACACATCAGGACACGGTAATAGAATGATTTAAATATTAATAATAAAATAACTCACCTAATTAATATTATATTAGTTTTCTAAAACATAAAATAATACTGCACCAAACTAGTACAGTTATTGTCTTGAGACTTTTTTATTTTTTTATTTTTAAATAATAATGGATGTGTCGATGTCGATGTGGAGCGTCCCTTAAATTTTCCGGGGTGATAAAAAGTAATCATGTATACATAAATACTACAAAATATAATCGATATTACATAAAGTATGATGAAGTTAAAAGTATGTGAGCTTTCAACATGTGCTTGGAAGATATAAGTAATGAAGGCGATTTCCCGAATTTAGGCAGGCAGATCATTCCAGAGCTGAGCAGTTCGGATGGAGAAGGAGTTAAAGAAAAACTATGAAATGGGTTGGGAACATCAAGAGAATTTACAGTAACGCAGGAACGCTTGCATCGAGTCTACTTTCGAGTGGAAGTAAGTGAAAACGGGACCGCAAATATTCGGGGAAGTTAGGATTGTGTTATATTTTTAATTTTTACTATAATATTAGGTTGTAAAAATTAATGGCGGTTTATTGAAAAAAAAGTTTAACCTTTATTTTGACATGATGTTTCTTTTGTTAATGTTACCTATATTTTATGTCATTTTAAAGTGCTCGAATTTCTCCGTGGTTAGCTGTTAACTTTTATTCATTATTTTACTGTAAACCATCTGTAAACATCATGATTTTTAATTTTATGACTTAACATGGAAAATATGCAATTGCGTATCATCTTCTTGTACGACTTTGAACTGGGTCACAAAGCAACGGAAGCCAGTCGCAACATTAACGGCGGATTACGGCAAAGGTATACTGTCACCAAATGGACGAAATGTTTTCAAAAATTCGACAACTTCATCCAGCATTAGTCATTAGAAAGGACTAATTTTGCTTCACGACAATGCGATCGCACAATTGACCCTATAAAAAATTTACCAGTTGGGGTACGAAATCTTGCCGATTCTTGCCACATCCACCATACTCGCCAAACCTATCACCCACTGACTACCACCTTCTTTAAACATTGGGACAACTTTTTATAGGATAATTGTTTTAGACACTAAGGCTCGTATTAATAGTCGCATCTCAAGTGCGAGCTCGATCTTGAGCTGTTATTTTTGACAGATGTGCCATACATTAAACGTCAAAACTGCTACTCAAGATCGAGCTCTGACTTGAGATGCGACTATTTATACGAGCCTAAATGACGCTTAAAATGCCTTCAATGATTTAATCGTCTCCAGAACTCCGAAATTTTACAAGATTGGCACAAACAAGCTTGTATCTCATTGGTCAAGATGAATTTAATTGAATTATTCTTATTTTGATTTATAAAGTTTCGTCGTAGGTACTTAAATACAGACATAAAAAATTAAGGTTAGAAACCGCCATTTATTTGAAACCAACATACTACTTACTTTATATTTTTATACAATAATTATATAATACTTTTATATACAATAGTAGAATACTTGAAAGGTAATCTAACTTTATATATAAAAATGAAACGCTGTGTGTTTGTCTCGCAAAACCTCTGAAACGGCTCGACAGATTCTTACGAAATTTTCTGTGTGTATTTGAATAGATTCAAGGAAGGTTTAAACGTAAAGTTGGACCCGGTAGGTGGCGCTGTAATCGCCGGGCAGGACAACGTCTGCCGGACCCACTAGTAATTTATATATTTGGCTCATATCAAGAGTTTTAGTATAAAATAACATAATTAATCATAAGAATTTAATATTCTCAGTATTTTGAGTTTTACATTTTTTTCATTGCATTGTCATCTATACTAGCTGCCCGCCCCGGCTTCGCACGGGTACACTAAAAAGCTTTTGACAATACAACAATGTAAGGAACCATAAATTTGGAATATCCTAAATGTCAATCTGTCAATTTCGTCACATTTTATATGAAAATTATTAAATTCATATATTTTACTTTTTTGTATGATTTTTCAAACATTTTTTTCTTGTCCTCACAATAACGAACATAACAAAATAAGAATTAACCAATTTGGTACAGTCGTTTTGAAGTTACGCGCGTACATAGGTACATTTCGAAGATTCACTTTTATATAAATACTAGCTGTGCCCGCGAACTTACGTTTCGCCATCAAAATGCTTAACACAGTGTTTAGTTTTTTCCTCCATTTTATTCCATAATGATTCAACTTTATTCTGCCTTTCTTGAGCAACGGCCATTTCGAAATTAGGACAATTTTCGTAGGCTCGTAATGCTCTAGGTACCTACTCTTCAGGGCTTACTTTCATTTAATACCCATATTGCTGGGTTTAAAAAAGGAACTTTTGTCCGCCTTTTTTGAGCGGCGGCCATGTTGAATTTACGTCAATGTTGCTACGTTCATATTCCTCTACTGATCAAGGCCTTTCATTTGATACCCTTATTGCTTGGGCTTAGAAACGAACTTTTATCCGTTTTTTAACAACGACCATAATGAATTAAGGACAATTTTCCTAGATTCATAGTGCTCTACTCTTGAAGGCCTTTCATTTGATACCTATATTGCTAGCTTTGGAAACGAACTTGTATGCACCTTTCTTGAGCAGCGGCTATGTTAAATTTATGTCAATGTTGCTAGATTCATAGTGCTCTACTCATCAAGGCCTTTCATTTGACACCCATGTTGCTGGATTTTAAAACTAACTTTTATCCTTTTTTTTGAGCGGCGGCCATGTTGAATTTATGTCAATTGCTTGATTTATAGTGCTCTACTCATCAAGGCCTTTCATTTGATACCCATATTGCTGGGTTTGAAAACGAACTTTTATACAGTTTTTTGAGCGGCGGCCATGTTTAATTTAGGGTAATTTTCCTAAGTTCATAATGCTCTACTCTTTGAGGCCATTATTTTATGAAAATTAGTCAAGAATTGAACCAGCCTACAAATTTTATTGTGACGTGATATTGTCATAAAAAATGCTTTATACATTGGTTGTATGGCTTGATCCTTTTGCCTTACCATCACGGTACGACATAAGAAAAAGACAATTTAAACTTCTACGGTCTTATTACAAAACATGGTTTTAGCCCGGTCTAAAGTTAGTCTTGGTTTAAATGTAGTGCGTTTTCACTTGTGTCAATATAGATAGATAGAGACAGCATCAACTTAGTCCTAGTTTAAACCAGAACTAACTTTAGTCCATGTTTTGTAATAAGACGGCTAAACTTCTTGGTTGGCAAAATCCAGAGGGGCACAGGCAGCCACTAACAGAAAATATTAAATTTTTCTATGCACTATGTGACAGACTTGTCAAAATAGTTTCACGTGCGCCATGTTGATTTTCTACATAATTAATAATTGTTCGAAAATTTTATATGGTATTTTATCACTAAAAATAAAATGTGAATTTAAACAAATGAAATTATACCTAAATGTTCTTCCGGAAATTTCTAAGCATTGTGGTGTAAGTCATATCAAATTCTGTCCAGTATTTTCGGAGATCTTTCCGGACAAACAAACAAACAAACAAAAATAAAAATATTTTTTTAAAACTATTCTATCGTATTCTGCTAATGATTTTAAGGCGACTTGTGTATTTTTTTCTTCATATTTCGCAATTACAGATTTTTGTACCCCTGCGATTTTATTATATAAGTATAGAGAAGAGATATACAAGTTTATTTTTTAGTTATGACAAAAATTTTGTGTGCTTGTTCAGACAAGCAAACTGAACAACTTTCACTATGGGACCAACTTCGAAATCGCAAAAAAAATCTGTTGTTCCATACAAATGTTCAACATTCACTGAACCTAAATGTATGGAACAGCTGATTTTTTTTTTGCGATTTTGAAGTTGGTGCCATAGTGAAAGTTGTTCAGTTTGCTTGTCTGAACAAGCACACAAAATTTTTGTCATAACTAAAGAATAATCTTGTATAGAATAAGAATATTATAAAGCTGAAGAATTTGTTTTATTGTTAGTTTGGTTGAACCCGCTAATCTCAGGAACTATTGATTCAAATTGAAAAATTCTTTTTATGTTGGATAGCCCATTTATCGAGGAAGGCTTTAGGCTATAATAGCATCACGCTACGATTAATAGGAGCTCAGCATCAATGAAAAATGTTGAAAAAACGGAAAAAAATATATGGCGAAACGTAGTTCGCGGGCACAGCTAAGTAAAGCATAAACAGCAATAATTAGGTACTTAATCTTACTAGCCGTATTACGTCGCATAGAAAACGACCTTTATCTTGGGAGTTGTCTTCGTGCGCTGTATACCTACTAATAACTACGGGTAAATTTGTCTTTTATGATAATTTATTTATTTATTTACAACAAAGATTTCGTATAATACGAGTAATATATGATTATATACGAGTAACTTCATGCCTGAAATAAATGCGAGTATCTATGTTTGTTTTACCACAAATAAAATGATGTTTTAATTAAAACATACCATAAGAAATTGGTGCTTTGATAGAGAATATAGGTAGTATACATTTATCTAATCTTCTTTCTTTATATATAAAAATGAAACGCTGTGTGCTTGTCTCGCAAAAACTGTAAGATGAACTGTTTAATAAAAAAGGAAATAGGAAAAAAATAGACACTATTTTTTATGTGACTTCAAAATCAACATATCAAAAATTCCACAGCGTCCACAGCGCCACCGACACTCAAAGTGATGTATACAATAAGGATATACAAGCGTTAGGTAGCTTTAAACTGCTAACGAGAACTTTTATTGCGACTGTTCCCAAAATGACCGTTCATCTGACGTAGCGAAAACAAACATCGGTGAATTACTACCTCTAGCCACATTAAACAAAGAAGCGATTTGTTTATTTGGAGAGCTTTGTTACAATTAGACTGCCTAGCTGAGACAACAAACAGTTGTACAAAGTGCTGGTATGGCACATGTAATAGTAATTAGAACATTGGTCGTTATATTGCACTTAATTAGCACTACAGAACACTATAAATTAGAAATACGATAAAAGACCATTCAATCTTGCCATTTCTGGTTATGTCCATGTTGATGCAATATCGACACTATTTAACAATAATTAGTTCATGCTTTTATTATAACTATGTCGTCGTCAACATTTCTGGAGAAGGCCACCCTTATCACCTAGGGGTATAAAAATAGCCTCAGACCTACCAAATATACACAAAAAACTTCAGAAAAATCGGTCAAGCTGTTTTGTAGGAGTTCGATAGCAAACACTGTGACACGGGATTTTTATACATATATAAGATTAGCTGTGCCAGCGAACTACGTTTCGCCATAATAATTGCCAACAAAAATCTGGAGAAGGCCACCATTATTCACCTAGGGGCATATAAATAGCCTACGAACTATGCTCAGACCTTCCAAATATATACAAAAAAAAATTGGTCAAGCCGTTTTGGAGGAGTTAGATTACAAAGAACGTGACACGAGATTTTTATATATCAGATTACGTAATATACTGTATATAAATAATTTTGTGATTTCACTAGCTGACCTGCCCATGCGGTACTGCGGCTTAGTATTAGTAGATACATAATTAGTAGATATAGTACGTTAGATTTTTATTATGTCTTCAATTTAAAATATAATACACGAAACATTCAAGTAACTCGGTTATATCGTAAACATAATCAAAAATCAACTTAAACGCCACTGAATGGATTGTATTAGGTACCCAACTTAGATAACCAACATGGACTTACAAAAAAATACGGACGTAGTGTTGCATTTTTATTTATTGTAAACGACCTTTACGCACACAGATACATTAGGGCCTTACCATGATCGCGCTTATAGCAAGAGTAAAGGTCTCTGTATACGTAACGTGCTCAGAACGTGGACGGAGCGAGGACGGCACGGAGACGGGACGTGGTTTAGAAAACCCTGACGTGGAGTTTAATGCATACGCAACGTGACAGTGACTCGTAACTAACGTGCTAGTGTTGTGAATAGGAAAGATGGACTTTTCATTTGAAGAATTGACTATAATTGCTTGCTTTAGATGACGAAAATGCTATAGCTGCCAAGAGGAAAATGAGATTTTCTGTACATACATGGCAAACAAGAGAACAAGAAGAATTTCACAAATTTTTGAGCATATGTTGTCGAATCTGAATCATTATTTTTTTCTCTTAACAATATAAGATGGGTTTCTATCAAAATTTAAGTATTTTTTGTGTTCCAAATAGATACAATATCCCTGTTTTTAGAGGCTTAAAATGAGTTACTTTGTGACGTGGTGAGGTTCAGCGACGACGCAGTGGTGCAGTGGTTAGGGAAGTAAATACTTGTAACGGTGGAAGAGAAATATATAAACAGTGACGTAACCATTGGTGCTTAATTTATCGGCCCTATTTCCCTAACCAACCACTGCACCACTGCGTCACTCCTGTACCCCACCACGTTACAACTTCACATTGAGTTTACATGACCTTTTTTTTTTCCTGGGGGGAAATGCGTAACCGCACCGTACCCGCCGTTGGCTAAACAGCGAGCATGTGTGGGGCTCTCCCGGCAGCATGCCAGGCCTACCCACTAAAACCCCCCGGTGTTCTCCCTGCCCTTAAGGGGGCGCTAGGTAAGGTCCACACTAAAATTAACCAATCTTGAGTAGGTGGTGCGAAAATATTATTAATAAAGTTATGAATGCAGTAAAAAACTTAAATGAAACTTATCGTTTTCAGTGAGTAATAATTTGACTGCAATTTTACGCCACAGAAAATTTTTATGCTTCGTATCTAAATACTTTGCGTCTACAAATTATACAAAGCTGGATATGAACGTACACACTCGATTAGTTTTTGGTCTTCCATTTTCAATTCTTGTGACATCACTATAAAGGTATCTGAAGCGAGCGGAGTGAGTGTGCATACGCAGCGAAACCACGGACGGGACGGGGCACGTGCCGGGCGGGACGTGCTAAACATCGTCGCCGACGATATTTTTCCCCTCACGTGGGCGCCACGTTCCCGTCCCGTCCGTGTGCTCGTGACGTATACACTATCGGATACATTTTCTATAAAACGATATTTCCAAAATTTCCCGTCCCGTTCCGTCCGAGTAAAAACACGTTACGTATGCCGAGGCCTTAAAACAATATTGAAACGGAGACACCGGTCTTGCTGCGTATAGCGCCATCCTGCTCTTAGTGCAGTTTTAATATTGGTTTACGCGATCATCAATATGTGTTTGCTACTATGGTCATATAAATTTTACCTTATTTTGAAGAATAATGATCTCAAGGATCAATATTTAAATTATAATTAAAATATTTTAATCATTAATAAAAAAAAAACAATTTTTAGATAGCTGAAAAAGAATCTGTTTTCCTAATTAGCGATACGAAAATTAAGTGAAAACAGTATGAAAAAATACTTATTATATTAGATATATATTTTATATTATAACACAAGAAGAATTAAATTTACTTATTAGCCACGTAGAAAAGTGCCTTCCAAAATCGCGTTCTTATCTACACCCCCGCTACACCTTAAAGTTACATGTTACAATTACAATAGCAAAAACTAAGCCATGTATGTATAAACATAGCATTATTTGATTGTGCTGAATCTAAAAATGGGCAAATTAATGATTTATATGCAATCTCGTAAAACTCGTACACATACAATAAGTAATGTGCAACTATTTGCATGCTTCACTCTTGATTTAACAATATTCCGTCCATCTTTTTTTCAGGTCCTTGTAAGAGCATTTAAATGCTCTAAGGTGATAGATGGTCAAGTATTGTATCGATAAATTAACTGACACCGCTATACTTATCTGTTTAAAAATTTTGGAACTTACAAATAATTACAAACTTACAAACCTCTCAATTCGTAATAATACCTAAATATTGACGTCAACAATCGAGATAAAAAGGAACGTATACTTACCTTTTAAGTTGGACCAAATTACATACGTTAATCCCGTACAAACATCATGACGTGAGATTTTTATAATAGAAGATAGGTATGTGGACTTTCAACTTACCGTTTAGTTATAAAGTACTAGTTACTAAAAAATACTAGTTACTTAATATCTAATAATTTGTTTTCACAGTAAATATTTCAGATAATATGTAAACAAAAGTTACAGTTAGCAATATTAGATATTCAAATCTTTTTATTAAAACTGCAGTCAACGTTCTGCAAGTCTCATCTCAAATATTCTTGAAAAGCACAACAAATGAAAATCTATTTAGTTTTTCCCATGCGTCTTCAGCGGCTGCCGAACGTCAAATTTTCCGCGGGAAACTCGCGGGGAATCGCATTGCGCGGCACGAATCTAGATTGAAAAAACAATGCTAGCTGGACCTTTTTATAAAGATAATGAGCTTTTATATGTGTAAATCTCTATCTCTATATATAATAAAATCGTAAGGGTACAAAAATCTGTAACTGCGAAATATTAAGAAAAAAATACACGGGTCGCCTTAAAATCATTAGCAGAACACGATAGAATAGTTTAAAAAAATTTGTTTGTTTGTTTGTTTGTCTGTTTGTCCGGAAAGATCTCCGAAACTACTGGACAGAATTTGATATGGCTTACACCACAATGCTTAGAATTTTCCGGAAGAACATTTAGGCATAATTTCATTTGTTTAAATTCACTTTTTATTTTTAGTGAAAAAATACCATATATAAATTTTCGAACAATGCTTAAGTAGAAAATCAACATGGCGCATGACAAGTCTGTCACATAGTGCATAGATGATTTTAATCTTTTCTGTTAATAGGCTGTGCCCATCTGGATTTCGCCGATTTTTCAAATAGTCTTTTTCTTAAGGTGGTGGTAAGGCAAAAGGATCAAGCCATATAACCAATGTATACATCATTTTTTATGACAATATCACGTCACAAATATATAAAATTTGTAGGTAGGTTTAATTCTTGACCAATTTTAAAAAATCGGTACAATTTTTGAAATGTTGAAAGTGAAGATACCCTTTTCAAGGTATTTTGGAAGGTGTTTATGTTTTTACATTATGACTAAGGAATTAAAATCTTTCATCCATTTAAAACGATTATAAATAATTGATTAATATTGATAATTAAAAAAATATCGGACTGCAATGATTCTGGGTTACGCGTACAAGAGTCCTCTTGATCCTAATGTCTAAAATGACGGATCACATTTTTTCGGATCCACCCAAGGAACATGGATATCGAACGAAGGACCTAAAGAGTAGAACACATTGACCCTTGCTACGTTGACCTAATTCGACATGACTGCCGATAAAAGTTCGTTTCCAAACCCAGCAATATGGATATCAAATGAAAGGCCTTGACGAGTAGAGCACTGTGAACCTGGCAACCTTGACGTAAATTCAACATAGCTGCCGCTCAAAAAGGCAGATAAAAGTTCGTTTCCAAACCTAGCAATATAGGTATCAAATGAAAGGCCTTGAAGAGTACAGCATTATGAACCTAGGAAAATCGCCCTAAATTCAACATGGCCTCCACTAAAAAAAACGGATAAATGTTCGTTTCCAAACCCAGCAATATGGGTATCAAATGAAAGGCCTTGATGATTAGGGCACTATGAACCTAGCAACATTGACATAAAATCAACATGGCCGCCGCTCAAAAAAACAGATAAAAGTTCGTTTCCAAACCCAGCAATATGGGTATCAAATCAAAGGCCTTGATGAATAAAGCACTATGAACCTAGCAACATTGACATAAATTCAACATGGCCGCCGCTCAAAAAAGGTGGATAAATGTTCGTTTACAAACCTAGCAATATGGGTATCAAATGAAAGGCCTTGAAGAGTAGAGCATTAGGCACCTAGGAAAATCGACCTAAATTCAACATGGCCGCCGCTCAAAAAAAAGGATAAAACTTGGTTTTCAAACACAGCAATATGGGTATCAAATGAAAGGCCTTGATCAATACAGCACTATGAACCTAGCAACATTGACATAAATTCAACATAGTCGTTGCTCAAAAAAGGTGGATGAAAAATCGATTCCAAACCTAGCAATATGGGTATCAAATGAAAGGCCTTGAAGAGTAGAGCATTAGGCACCTAGGAAAATCGACCTAAATTCAACATGGCCGCCGCTCAAAAAAAAGGATAAAACTTGGTTTTCAAACACAGCAATATGGGTATCAAATGAAAGGCCTTGATCAATACAGCACTATGAACCTAGCAACATTGACATAAATTCAACATAGTCGTTGCTCAAAAAAGGTGGATGAAAAATCGATTCCAAACCTAGCAATATGGGTATCAAATGAAACGCCTAAAAGAGTAGAGCATTATGAACTTAGGAAAATTGTCCTAAATTAAACATGGCCGCCGCTCAAAAAATGGATAAAAGTTCGTTTTCAAACCCAGCAACATGGGTATCAAATAAAAGGCCTTGATGAGTAGAGCACTATGAACCAAGCAACATTCACATAAATTTAACATAGCCGCTGCTCACAAAAGGTGGATAAAAGTTCGTTTCCAAACCAAGCAATATGGGTATCAAATGAAAGGCCTCAAAGAGTACAGCATTATGAACTTAGGAAAATCACACAAAATTCATCATGGCCGCCGCTCAAAAAAAAATAGATAAAAGTTCGTGTCCGAACCCAGCAATATGGATATTAAATGAAAGGCCCTGAAGAGTATATATCTAGAATTCTTCGTTACTTGGATTCTTCGTCACTTGGACTCGACATATTTGTAGATAATCAATTATCAATTACAACAAAAAGGCAAAAAATTTCAATAGCGGGAAAATGTCGCGCGCCTTTTTTTTCGCGCGCTGACCGGGCATGGCTAAACTCTTCATACAGCCAACAAAAAAGGGCCAAACTTAGATCATTTAGTACTAAATGGTTTAAGGGGCCAAACAGCCAAAATTTAAAACTAAATAAACCGAATATTTTCGTTTTTAAAAAACATGTTTGTGTGAATTTTTAATAATTTATTTTAGTTAGTTATTAATTATTGTTTTTTTTAATGTCGTAGTTAATTTAATATTTAGGTAAGTAACCAGTAGTAGGCTGTTCATTTGTTTCCAATTGGCAGCCGCATAAAGTCGTGTTAAAAAAAGTGTATTAAGCGACAAATTTAAGAATGCGTACTGGACATACATTTACTTTGCAATCTTGAACAAATTAGAATTTGTCGTATTAAGATTACCGCACTTGTGCGATTATGTAAAGTGAAAAGCACTCGTGTTTAATATACTGAATAACGGGTCTAAATGCAAGGTAATAAGATCCACTTTACGAGCAAGTATGTTGAAAAATACAATTTTACATAGTATACGGGATCCGTCGAGGTAGCAATTCGACACAAACGGCTCGCAACATTAATGACGTGTACGAACTCGAAGTGAACACTACACTACATACTTACTAACCGCGCATACATAACCCGTTATTGATTTGAACGCTTCCGCCATGGAAATCTTGATCTGGTAGATAAGTCACGTGGTGGCCCGATAATTAAAGTCAACAACGACGAATAGCGGAAGCTGACGATATTCAATCTACCGTTTACAGCTGAGCTAGCAGCAGGTTGCGACGTCAGCATCAAAACCACATTGGTCCATTTGCTTGACGTACCTAAAGTGCTGGAATTGGTAAGGTAAAAAACACGATAGTGTATGCCGCACAAACTGAGGTCCAATTTTACTGATGAGTTCCAGCCGAGCCGAAACTAAATCATTGTGATCGATCAAACGGAGCACATAGAGTGACCTTCAGCGGTCTTATTACAGAATCTGGTCTAAGCCAGGTCTAAAGTTAGTCTTGGTTTAAGCCTAGTGCGCTTTCACTTGTGTTAATATACATAACTATTAGGTTTAAACCAGGACTAAGTTTAGACCATGGTTTGTAATAAGACGGCAAATGTTCGATAACGTATTAATGTGGCATTCAAATTCATCGAAAGAAATGGTTCAGAGGCTCTATTTTTGAGTCATTCGTCTGGCGTCGAGTGCTCGTCAAGCGTCGCTCGCCTGTTCTCGATTCCTATTGATTTTCGCTTCTAAACTCTAGTGATGAAAATCGATTGATTGTCATCACAAGAGTTAATCGATTTTCTCTCGACGAGCGCTCGATGCCAGACGTATGATTCAAAAATGGGGCCCCAGTTTCGCGGCACAGAAATAGAAACGATGGGTTTTGAACCGCATTGTTACTTGCGATGAAAAATGGATTCTTGACCTGGTAGATGCTTCATTAGGTACCTGGCCAATGCTCCAAATCAAATCTGAACCCCTAGAAAAATGATGGTTACTGTTTGGTGGTCTAGTGTCGCTGTAATTGATCACAGCTACGAGCATTACAACGGATATGTACTGTAAGGAAATGAACACAATGATGGAGAAGCTCGCAAATCATACGACCGTACTCACTAAACCTTGTATCGACAGGCTTATAATTTTTTCAATATTTGGGTAACTTTTTGGAGGAAAAAAGTCCAATATCCGAGATGCAGTACAAAATGCCTTTAAAGTGTTTGTTGCAGCCTGTATATCCGAGAAGGACGTTGAAAAATTATTACTGCCCTGGCAGATATAGATATATCGATAGCATGGAGGGAGGCACAATTTGATTTACAGAAATAAAATATAAATATAAGAAAATGTCTGACTTTTTGTATACTTAATGGCAATTTTATAGGTAATGAGTTAACATTGGAATAAATTACGGTTTTCTTACAAAGTAACAGTAAAGGTATGTTTTGTTACGACTATGTGCTCAGAAATGGAATTTATCATGCAGTAAACCTACATGCTTATACGCACGCTGTATAAAATGGCAAGAATAGATAATTATGTCGCCGTTTAGTAATGCGGCAATAAAGCGTAGTACATATCGGGAGCGTGCGGAAGAAAAGAAAGAGCAGGCGAGCCGGCGGCGGCCTTATTTACGATCTCATGATCATTGACGTCGGCGGCGCTGTGGACTCGGCACTTGCCTTCCAATTGAGGGGTCGGGGTTCGAGACCCGAAATGTACCAATGTGTTTTTCGTGGATGGCGTTCGATGGCGTTCAGAGCCCTCACACGGGCAGCAATCTAGGTGCAAGACCAGCCACCAATAAATATATCATCCCGAACCCTATCCGGAACTAGTCCTATCAGTAGATTGTAACATATGAATAGTATTATATAGTTAGTATAATAATGCACGTACGAAAATAATAATACATAGATAATAATAATAATAATACACTTTATTACAAATAATTATTATTTTATTAATATTAGATTATCTTTATATAGGCAACTATAAAATTGTTAATGCGCAACTCACCCTAGATTAAGTGAAGAGTACTTAGTAGTAAGCGTTTTTTAAGCTCGTATTAATAAACGCGTCTCAAAGTTGAGAGCGATCTTGAGCTGCAGTTTTGACGTTTGATGTATGGAAAATCTGTCAAAAACAGTATCTCAAGATCGATCTCATAGTTGAGATGCAATTATTAATACGAGCCATAGATCACATAATATTGTACCCAAGAATTCAGAAGGCACGGACCACGAGTCTGTGGAGTTTTAAATAAACTAAAAAAAAATGTGTTTTCGTTTCGAATTTCATATGTACATTTGTCTGACGCTCCTACGGTGAAGGAAAACATCGTGAGGCAACCTGCATACATCTGCGTAGAAATTCAATGATGTATGTGAAGTCGCCCAATCCGCACTGGGCCACCATGGTTGACTATAAGGCCTAATCACCCTAACATAGGGTAGGCTAAAACCCCTCGGTGGGGACGTATCTGAGCTGATGATCATCATTGACGTATATAACCGGTTATGTACGTCTTTGTATAATCTTTATATAATAACCGGTTATAGACGTCAATGGATATCATCATGAAATCATAGTGGAAAATAAAAAAATATATTTTCGGTCAGATTTTTGATCATTCGCGTTCATTATATCATGATGACATCATTAAATTTATGCCATAGTGCTGATAACATTGGAGATCGGTAATACCAAATGAAGCATTTCATGACTTCCTTATCTCAAAATTTATACCGTGTCATAAGATGAAAGATCCATTATAGGCCTGCTGATGGGAGCGTACTACGTCTATTAGACGAGCAGGTCAAAGGCGGGGTTCCGCGATTTTTCATACATTGGTACACTCCGAGAACTAGAGAGCTGCGCCAGCAACTAAAGCCTGGTGAACATGAGTCATTCACAATAAGTCTTATCTCTTTAGTTCACTGTGTGAAAAGGAAGTATGGAAAGATATTGATGCTCAGCCGCCTGCCAACTCGCGGTGAATCTTACGCTTAATGTGTACATAAAAAATACACGTCAAAAGAAAGATCTTTCGTAAGAGAAAGTTGAATCCTCTTAATAAATATCAAAATGTAGATTTTTCTTGAATATACCGGGTGTAACTGAACACCCCAATAACATTTAAGGGGCATATAAGTTAGATACTAAATGGACCTTCGGTGCTTGTCTGAGACCTAGAACCCCAATACTTTCAGAGTTATTTCATTTTAAACTGAAAGCAAAAACTTTCAAGTGACAACCATAATCAGCTCTTAACACAAAAGAAAGTTAAACACAAAATGACACGTGACAGACGTGAGCGTAGTATTCCTCGTACGCTTACGTAGGGCTTTCGGCACTTAATACCAAAAAATAATTTATTTAATTTGTATGACATGAGCGTAGTATTCCTCGTACGCTTACGTAGGGCTGTCGGCACTTAATACCAAAAATTAATTAATTTAGTTTGTATGGGAAAAAAAAGTAGGTTTGTTAGCCCTAATATGTTTCCTACAGAATCTCTACTTCTGATGGATACATACCGTTAAATGTTATTGGGGTGTTCAGTTACACCCTGTATAATATACACGGTTATTTTTTTATCACCCTGGAAAATTTTTGGGACGCTTCAGGACACATCCATAATTACATAAAAAATAAAAATCTGAAATAAAAAATTAAAAAAAAATACAAAAAAAAATCTCAAAAAATGCTGCTCTTAACTAGTGCAACATTTTTTAGATTTTTAAAAAAAATAATCTAAAATTAAATAAGTGAGTTATTTTTTATTCATATTTAAAACATTCTAATACCATGCCGTGAAGCGTCCCTAAAATTTTCCAGGGTGATAAAAAAATAACCGTGTATAACGAATATATAACTTCAAACCGGACGTAAAACAGTAACAAAAGAAAAATAATTTAAATGTTGCTTTCAAGTATACCAGTCATCAATGTAATAAGAAAAATTATGAAAAAAAAAAACTTTTTTAAATACAAGCTTGTAATGCTCATCAATACGAATCAAACGAGCCCAAACTCAATGGGGTTGTATCGTTTTATTGCGGAGTTGCTATGGCCCTTTTCCAGCTCCAGCATTAGATCAGCTACATGTCATCATAATATTGCATTGTCACGCGATATAAATATGCATGCAAAATTTCAGCTCAATCGGAAACCGCGAAGTGGGTCAAATTTGACTTGCAAGATTTCATTACTGCCACCGTGACAGGTTAAAGTTAATAAAAGCTTGTAATAAATAGTAACAATTATTGTTTAACATTGTCCAAAACAGGCTAATATTAACGAGCTACCTACTGTTTGCTTTGTGATGGATGCGTGATTAGTTAGACAACAGTATAATAGCCCGATTGGGAAGTAAACAAGGAGACCTTTGTGACGTCTCGCTCGAGGCCACATCACAGTCTAATTCGATTTGGTTGCTGATTGAAGACACCTGAAGCACTCGGGTTGCCGACACAGCCACCAAAAATTTGCTGAATTCTTAACAATATCTTTTGACACCTTTATTGCTGAACTGGACACGGAATTGTTTCTTTTTATGTAACATCTTTTTAAAAATACTCCAAAATATTTAATACGCCCTTAAAAGAAATTGTGAACTTATAAGTACTCGCTAGAATTTCTTAATACAACAATTGTGATATTAAAAAAGAGAATTTGCAATGCTTTTAAAATAACTTTTTAAAACGTTAAATGAAGATAATACACATTACGAAATATTTTTTTATAAGTCTACTTATAATAGGTTGCTAAATAATGATAGATATTTTTTTGTAAATGGTTCCATATATAATGACACAAATTAAAAAACGCATACTAGTGACATTGGCACGGACGTCCATTAATGCGTGCCCGCGTGCCTGATCAATAACAATGCGTCAATTGATACACTAATACACATAGAGAGGCTGTACAGAGATAGGATAACAGGTGGCAACCGTCGGCCGCATTCTATCGACTATACGTAAACACCGGGAAAAGAATAGTGCTCCCGGAACACTAATAAACACGAACGTTATGACATGGCACACGCTGTGCGCGTGCGCACAATAGTAAGCAATATGCATATATAACATTAAGATTCATCTATCGACATTTACATGGCTAGTATATGACAACGATTGAAGACACATGTACACCATATGTACACTTGCTACAATCAGCTTAGCGGCTTTGTGATCAAAGATGGACGCGATCAAACCACGGTCTTTTTAAATGTGGGCGTTAGTTCACCCGTCGCTCTAGTAATAAATACTGTACTCGTATATCACGAACCCAGGCAGAATATAGAAACTCCAAAAGTAAATCGACTAAAATAGTGTATTCAAATCCGATAAACGGGATTTTTTTATAATTCTTCCTTTAAATATGTTATTTGCGTATCGTGCTGAACCTCTTAAAGAACTTCTCAAAGAAATATAATATTATACATATTAATACGAATATTACAGCAACAGTACAGTTACTACGAAAAAGTATGTTAATTAATATAAAATGTATTTGAATGTGCCGCGAACTTTTCAATCCACCTTCGTATGAAGTTAGATTAGTAGAAAACCCTTCTCTTTGGTAGTAAAGTCCATAGAGGTTAATTAAATAGAGGTTTTCTACAGTATTAAGTTTTTTCAATTACTTCGCAATACACAAAAAGATCTTGTTCGATCTCATTATATGTCGTTACAAGATGTGCGTGATGAGTTGTGATGACTAATGATAAATAATAGGCGTTTAATATTTTTAGGTAAGTAAGTTCTAAGTAAAAAACGTCAATATACACGGTGTTTCATAATAACCAATAAATAATATGCGTTATCTAAAACTAATAATTAAAATGTGTTTACCCGTAATGTCATTCAACCCAAAATTTTCATGTATATCATAGTATCATCATCATGTCTATAATTTACATGAACATTTCTGTCTATCCCACTTGTTCCATTCAGTTGTCCCATCATGGGACAACTGAGATGATTACGTCCCTGTAGTCCCATGGGACAAGTGGAACTAATATTTTTATCATATTGTTGTCCCAAAAGTCTCATTACCGTCATCACCTTGGGTTGAATGACATTACGGGTACACATAATTTAATAATTAGTTTTAGATAACGCATTGATTATTTATTGGTTATTATAAAACACCGTGTATATACTTGAATAATAAATTATTTCCTTATAAAACATATTTATATAAATTAATATCTCCATATATTTGTTACTAGCTGTGCCCGCGAACTACGTTTCGCCATCAAAATGCTTAACACAGTGTTTAGTTTTTTCCTCCATTTTATTCCATAATGAATCAACTTTATTCTGCCTTTCTTGAGCATCGGCCATTTCGAAATTAGGACAATTTTCGTAGGTTCGTCATGCTCTAGACTAGGTACTCTTCAGGGCCTACTTTCATTTAATACCCCTATTACTGGGTTTGAAAAGCAACTTTTATCTGTCTTTTTTGAGCGGCGGCCATGTTGAATTTACGTCAATGTTGCAACGTTCATAGTGCTCTACTGATCAAGGCCTTTCATTTGATACCCATATTGCTGGGCTTGGAAACGAACTTTTTTGAGCAGCGGCTATGTTAAATTTATGCCAGTGTTGCTAGGTTCATAGTGCTCTACTCATCAAGGCCTTTCATATGACACCCATATTGCTGGGTTTGAAAACAAACTTTTATTCTTTTTTTTGAGCGGCGGCCATGTTGAATTTAGGTCGATTTTCCTAGGTTCCTAATGCTCTACTCTTCAAGGCCTTTCATTTGATACCCATATGGCTGGGTTTGGAAACGAACGTTTATCCGTTTTAATTGAGCGGTGGTCATGTTGAATTTAAGGCGATTTTCCTAGGTTCATAGTGCTCTACTCATCAAGGCCTTTCATTTGATATGCATATTGCTGGGTTTAGAAACGAACTTTATCGGCAGTCATGTCAAATTAAGTCAACGTGGCTAGGTTCAATGTGTTCTACCCTTTAGGTTCGTCGTTCGATATCCATGTTCCTTGGGTGGATCCAAAAAAATGTGATCCGTCATTTTAGATATTAGGATCAAGAGTCCCGTCCCGTCCCTCTACGCGTAACCCAGAACATTGCAGTCAGATATTTTTTTTTATTATCAATATTAATCTATTACTTTTAATAGTTTTAAATGGATGAAAGAGTTTGATTCCTTAGTCCTAATGTAAAAACATATAACACCTTGAAAAGGGTATCTTCACTTTTCAACATTTCAAATATTGCAAAAATTGTACCGATTTTGTGAAAATTAGTCAAGAATTAAATCAATCTACAAAATAATGTTATTGTGACTCGATATTGTCATAAAAAATGTTTTATACATTGGTTGTATGGCTTGATCCTTTTGCCTTACCACCACGGTACGACATAAGAAAAAGACAATTTGGTTGGCGAAATCCAGATGGGCGCAGCCATTAACAGAAAATATTAAATTTTATTTGTACTATGTGAAAGACTTCATTCCTGCCTTTTAACTTTCGACTTACAATTACTTATGTTTAGGCTGTATGGCGTAGTTCCATTGCCTTTCCTTCGTGGAAGAAAATACCTTCTCTCTATACCTCAGAAGAACAATAGTTATTCTTCTGAGCTCTGTACTATGTGACGGACTTGTCAAAATAATTTCACGTGCGCCATGTTGATTTTCTACCTAAAGCATTATTCGAAAATTTTATATGGTATTTTTTCACTAAAAATAAAAAGTGAATTTAAACAAACGAAATTATGCCTAAATGTTCTTCCGGAAAATTCTAAGCGTGTTGTGGTGTAATCCATATCAAATTCTGTCCAGTAGTTTCGGAGATCTTTCCGGACAAACAGACAAACAAACAAACAATTTTTTTAAAAACTATTCTATCGTGTTCTGCTAATGATTTTAAGGCGACCTGTGTATTTTTTTTCTTAATATTTCGCAATTACAGATTTTTGTACCCCTACGATTTTATTATATAATATAGATTAAAAGTATGATTAAATATTCTAACATTATTTGATATTTATTTATTTGTAACATATGCGTTTTTATTGGTGATCGATTTTATTCTTGGCTTAATAAATAAATAGTCTATGAAAGTTTTTATGAAAGGGCATCTCTAACAAATTGCTATCTTACAAAATAAACAAATAATTATCTTGTCTTCTTAAGAATATTGTTTGGCTTATAATATAGGTACATATACTTACCTAATCTTTAATTCTCTAATTTAAATATATTATGTTATTTATAAGTTTAACAAATAAAATACATTCTACAAACAACATGTTTGACAAGCATATGATACACGCATATTAATATCGTTAATCATAAAATCGATTGCCCAAAATCACTAAGTAGTTCCCGCTTTTCAAAACAGAATAACTCCTCTTTGCTCTCTAGATCGGAAAACGTGTTTAGATTAAACTCTCCCTTCGCAATACAGTTAGTAAATGAATATAGCTACCAACCAGATTTTGTCTGACTCGTCAATCAATATTGCGATCCCAGAATGCAATGAAAAAATAACATCAATTATGATAATACCATTAATTAAAGTTAAGTCACTGGAACGCTCGCCACGCGAAGCGTGGTGGGTTTCAAAAGCAAAAAGTAGTATATCTCAAATATCAAAGGTGCCGCCATTGCGGAATGACTCAACCCGGCGCGTACGGAGTGTTCAAAAAATTGCGGAGAGTGACATATACTGTCTACAAGAGAACAAAAAATACGTATGGAAAGGTAATTTAATATAGAAGGAACTTATAACAGTTAATTAGATAAGGATTAATAATTAAATGAATGAAGCGCGAAAATGTTCGGAAGGTCGCGGAAGACCCGATTTTTTTTAAAAAATTTTTGCACAAAAACTATTTTATAAAACTTTAAATAACCATATATATTATTATAGCCCTATTCTTGAAGATTATTTTGATATATAATAGTTTTGGGTAATATTTTTAATGAAAAAAGAAAAAAATAATAAAATCGATTAATTACGTAATTATATACGCGAGATGCGCACGCGCGACCTCAAATTTAAAAAAAATGCAAAAAATAAATTATTGTGTCTAAAATTAAATAAAAAATACGTATGGAAAGCTAATTTAATAAGGAATGAACTTATAATAGTTAATTAGATAAGGATTCATAATTGAATGAATAATGACGAGAATAGTAACTAAAGTGCTTAAAATTTCAAAAATACTCACTTTTTGAAAAAAACGTTTAGTGTGGCAATATAACACTATAAACTATCATAAACCATACATAATAATGTAGCCCAATTCTTCTAGTTTATTTTGATATAGAACACTCTACGAAAATACTAATACAGACTAAGTAAGTACGCAATAAATCTCATCGGTCATGGAGTAAGAAATGTATGGATACGGCCAAGTAAGTTAAACCGCAGACTATGACAAATTTATTTCAATCTAAGACTAAAAATAAATTGGACATGACCTGTCAACTTATGAAAGAGACTATTGACAAAGGAATAAAGCCATAGAGAAAATATTTTATTTTTCGCAAAGGGAACTGGGTACCATAGTACCCAGGTCGATCGAGAAGATCGAGATTTTGGGGACTATAGTCCCCACGGACGTTCCAGTGGGTAGTAACTAGGTAAGTATGTAGGTACCTTTTTAAATGTAATAGCATTTAGATAAATCACATTTTCTGCAGCCGGAAATTTAATACTTTCTATTAGAATTTAAATTAGAGTTTTCGTCACGTTATTTACATTTTTGGAATTAAATTTCATCTATACAGAGTGAGCTCCGATAGCAAAACAGCTGCATTTTGTTTATGTAGACGCTTATAGTCAACATACACAGAAAACACCTCCCTTTTGTGTTCTGTCTCTAGAACTTAACGTTTCGTATAAAACATTGACAGAGAAAATTCTTTCTGATTCATAGTTGGTAATAGGCCAATCGGGCAATAAAAAAGGAATCCCAGACATGGACAGATTTATGTGTGGCTGGAATGTTCGCCTCCCCTCCGTTCAATAAGGGTTCCGATAAGAATCATGACTAGAAAGTATGCAATTAAATCTTTTTGAGCACCCAGCATGCATGTATAATCTACTAGAGAAATCCGTTATTAAACGTCTCGATGTAATAAGGTTTCTAAAAATCTTTTTTTATCTTTTTCTTCTTATATAAATACAATAAATTTCCGTTCGTTAGTCTTCAGTTAAGTGACTCCAACAATTTTACGAAAGTTCTGTCTGTTTGAATAGGTCTAGGGAAGGTTTATAAGTACAATTTGACCCGGTAGATGGCGCTCTAATTGGGCAGAACTGGGCAGGACAACGTCTGCATTACCTAATGAATGAATGAATAAAAATCTTTATTGTTTCTAAAATAAAATGAAACTTCTAGTGTTTAATAAAATTGATTAGTTAATGAGCATTAACACAGTAAGATAAAGTTACAAAATCGACTCAGAAATTCGTTTGGGCTTTAACAATAACAATTATTTGTAAATAATTTCATGTCCATCCGAGATAAATTTTAACAAAATATGGTTGTAGCTTTTGAAAATAATGAAGCTTCCAAATAATCATCCTTCTTAACCCTTAGTAGTCACATACGTACATAAGTGGTAACTTGCCTTAATTTTCAGCTATTTACACTACACATAAAGTAAAATCATAAAATAATTTAAACAATTATAATTCCAAAGGGCGATTGTTCCCTGAATCAAAAAAAAATCAAAAACAAGGTAATAATTTAGTAATACGTAAAAAATTCGCATTGCCAATTAAAAAATGAAAGTTTTACCATTCACACTGAATTAGGTCTGAAGATCCATTACGGATGGCACGCCTTAGCACTGGAAACAACAAAACAATGTTTAAAACTGCCACAGACAAGAGATCAGCTTGTATTTAAGCCCTAATCAGCAAGTTATTCTTTATCTTTTAAATTGTATCTCAAATGACGAAATGAGAAAACATAACAAATACCAGAATTAGGCAAATTTAGACTGATTCAGCTTTATAAAAACATAACATAAACATAACATAATACACGATAATATACAATATTGAAAAAGTTAATACACCTTTTTCAGTAACAGCATCATTATACTCTTTATTGTAATAAACTGGCTGACCTCAGGAGCAATCGCACTATCAAAAACGTTTCCGTTCCCATACATTTTGACAACACCTTGTCGATTTGGTTTTGGTTAAAACGTTCATAATTAGTGTGATTGCCCCTCTAGTCAATTTCGTGTCACATACGAGTATTAAGGGGGCACAGTCAGTCCACTAGCGCCAACATTAGTTTTTTATTATGATTATGATGAATTAATTACGTTTCTACAAAAAATCGCAATCGCAAGTCGGAAACTCAATATGGATATTTTAGATTTTTAGGAGCTATTCAGACATAGATTAAAGGTATAGGAATAATCATAATCATAAAATTATTGCTAAAAGTGGCCATTCTAAGCAATACTTATGATGTCGACTATTCTATACGGATAATGTGTAGAAAACACGTAAATATAAATCCGAAGTATCTATATTGAGTTCCTGACTGTGCGATTTTTTGAGAAACGTCTTTAATTCATCATGATTAATAAAAAACGAATGGCGGCGCTAGTGGACTGACCGTGCCCCATGCTGTGCCCACTCGGTGTTCGTAATACGACCGTTACAACCGGTTGCACCAAGTTTTACGTTATACGATTTCGTAAAAAGTAACAACTTAATACCTAAAAACGGGTCGTTTCACTACTATATACTAATATTATAAAGCTGAAGAGTTTGTTTGTTTATTTGCTTAAACGCGCTAATCTTAGGAACTAGTGGTCCGATTTGAAAAATTATTTCAGTGTTAGATAGCCCATTTATCGAGGAAGGCTATAGGCTATATTTATTTTTTTTTTTTTTTTTTTTCTCTTTATTTTGGCAACAAACAGTCATTAATACAAAAATATCTTCATATAAAAAATATGCTAAGAAATAGACATTGAGTGCCGATGAATACTTATTAGATAAAATAAA
This sequence comes from Schoenobius gigantellus, assembly GCA_963935595.1. Lineage (NCBI taxonomy): Eukaryota > Metazoa > Arthropoda > Insecta > Lepidoptera > Crambidae > Schoenobius > Schoenobius gigantellus. The sequence goes on along the minus strand of OZ012540.1, from coordinate 67,391,575 downwards.
GTAAGGTACAGTGAGCTTAGCTTCGGGTAAACATTCTTATTATATTATTTCTTACAGTTAAAGTGCTATTTTGAAATAAATCTATGCTGTTAAATGTACTATTATACAAACTTATACATCGGGATGTAAAACAGTTACTGGTATATAACTTTCTAAAGCAAGGTGGTACAAACATAATGTTATCTGGTCGTGAGAGGCGAGCGGGTCTGCGCTTTTGTGCATTGAAATTAATCAAAGTGAGAAGCGATGGAGAATCGATTTGGTTGTTTAATAATTTGTGAAGAAAAATAATGTCAAACTGTTTGCGTCGATTTTCAAGAGAAATTAATTTGTATCTTTTTAAACCTGTAAAGTAACTATCATTAGGAATATTTGTCTTATAATCAAGTGTTTTTATAAATTTTTTTTTGAACTTTTTCTATTCTATTAACGTGAATTTTATAATATGGACACCAAACTACGGATCCAAAGTCCAAAATGGATCTTACTAATGAGAAATATAGTATTTTATATGTGATTGTTTTCGAGAACGGTTTGGTCACTCTATTTATAAAGCTCAGATTTCTAAATGCTCTTTGAACAATTGAGTCTATATGCAAGTTAAATGTTAGTTTTGCATCCATAATGATACCTAGGTCTCGAATGCTTGTTACTCGGCTGACAGGAGCGTTATCAATATAATAGCAATAGTTTATGGGTTTTTTATTACGGGTGTACGAGATGATATGACATTTGTCAGTATTGAGGAATAGTTGATTGACGGAACAATATTGTGATAAAGAGTTAAGATCAATTTGCAGTTTACTACAGTCTTGTACGGACTTAATAATTCTAAATAGTTTGGTGTCATCAGCATATAGTAAATAATCTGAAAATTTAAATATATTGTTAATATCATTAATGTACAATGAAAAGAGAATAGGTCCAATATGCGATCCCTGGGCTACACCAGAAGGTATAGGAAGGAAGCGGGATTGATATCCCTTCAGACAAACAGCTTGACTCCTGTTACTAATATAGGATTCTATCCACCTTAGGAGGCTACCGTGTATACCGAGCGCTGAGAGTTTTTTTAATAAGGTACTATGATTTATTTTGTCAAATGCTTTTGAGAAGTCGGTATACACGGCGTCCACCTGAAGGTTTCTCTCCATTGCATCAGCCAAAATCTGAGTAAACGACACCATATTTGTTTCCACACTGCGTGATTTAAAAAATCCATGTTGGTATTCGGAAATATGGTTACGTACGGCATCAAAAAGTTGAGACGATACAATTTTTTCCAGTAATTTACCTAAAGTACATAATTTTGAAATGGGTCGATACTGTGTTATACTGTCTCTCAGGCTATTCTTTGGTATCGGAGTGATTAATGCCCTTTTCCAAATACTAGGGAATAATCCCGTTTCGATCGAAGTCTGAAAGATGTATAATATCGGTTTCAATAATTCTTTTGCACATCTCGATATCAACACTGGATGAATACCATCCGATCCCGCACCTTTGTAAATATTGACATGAAGCAGTTCCTTCTCTAATGAACGCTCATCTATTGAAACGGATGAAATGTCGATCGGTGAATCTTGCAAAGTGTTAGGAACAGGATCAGATGAAACACTTTCAACGCTAGCATGAGGAACAAATACAGAGTGAAAGTAAGCATTGAAGGCTTCGCATATATCATCACGCTAAGACCAATAGGAGCGGAGCACCAATGAAGAATGTTTCAAAATCGGGGGATTTTTTTCCTATTAAAAGCTTCCGCTGCGTGCGCTGCGTAAACGGTTAAAGTTTCGCAAAAAGCATGTATGACAGAATTGTTCCCCTTTAAAAGTTCTAAAAAAATCGCAGTTTTAAAATAACATCACAGCAAAATAATGGTCGAGTACTGCGCGCACAATGTGCAAAGCCGGCAGTCATGAGGGGGAAGGGCGGTGGCCCCAGTTAAGTATCTACTTCTGCCAGAAGAAAACAAAACTAAAAATATAGTGTACGTTAAAGTACTTTAAAATAACATTAGTTTAGTTTTTTTGAGAATAAGCTACAATCTACATGATATAAGATTATAAGACCCAGTACTTACTCACCTATATAAACGAAGTCGCGGGTTAAATTAATTTTTATAATTATAGTTAGCGTTAGCCCAAAGTAAGTCCTAGTTAAATATATGATACGCGCCGTACATTTAACCTTTTTAAACGTAAAGGACAAAATAAAACTACAATTCAAACTAGATTATGGTGCAATTATTACGTTTTTTACGATAAGTCGACAAGTCTCGTTATGACAGATGACTATCACTGAAATATATACTGACATATGACAGTTCTAAATAATAATAATAATATAATAATAATTGTCAGGAGGTTCCTCACTCTGTAGCCTTAACCACCGGTAGCTTGGGCATTGTCTCGCTGCCGATGGGTTTACTAAATTTAAGTTTTTTTATAATATTTGTATTTTTATATTTATATTGTAAAAAAAATTATATTTAAGGAAAATTTTAAATAAAGAACATAATAATATAATAATAATATGTATTTATTTCTCCCAATTTTGCAGTACACATTCTGTTTTACATAAGTAATGATAGCCATCATTAAATTTACAATCTTGGGAGACAGGAGAACCAAACTAAGTAAAACTTGTGCTATGGTCTCCTGGCCTCTCATATTAAGCTGAATTGCAAAACAATATTAAATATTTGTATTGGAACTCCAAAATTATAGACAATAACATAGTGACGTAAATGATAAAAAAAAAGAAAAAAAATGTACTGTGTTGAATCTATTATGGTATGTCTATGTTGTATGCGAGCGTATGTGTGTGCGTGTGTATTTGCGTTTGTGTGTGTTTCTGTGTGTGTGTGTGTGTGTGTGCGTGACTGCGTGTGTGTGCGTGTGTGTTTGTGTGTGTAGTTGTTTAAACGGGTGCGTGTTATATTTATAACTATTGATTCTATACAAAATATTTAGCTTTAATTTATTACTAAAAGAAAAAAACTATTGTAATGGAATTAACAAGCTCTCAGTTTCATGGTAGTCCAGATTTAAAAGCCATTTCACTATCTCTTTTTTACAATTGTATTTAGTTCTGTGCACAATATTTAATATTTTATTTGCTAAATTGAACAACCTAGGACCTTGTCTACAAAAGAATCTCGAGGCAAATGCAGTATTAAAAGAAAATTGTTTGCATATCATATAATTCCCATTTACAGATTGAAAAAAAATTGAGTTAGCAAAAAAATACCATTTTAAACGAATGATTTTTTGTGGTGCCATTGAATAACATAGGCTACAGTATTGTTTTAACTACGGGAAAATTTAGAACTCGCAAAACCTCAAAAAAGGGCTCGACCGATTTCTATATTTATTTTTGTTTCTTATTCGCCTTAATTCAGGGGTGGTTTAAAAAGAAAAATAGTAGAGAATTTCCTAAAAAACTAGAAAAAAAGAAATAATGGTAAATTTATATGGATAATGATGGTACATGTCTGTCATCTGTCAAGGTGACACGAAGTTCACCGGGACAGCTAGTAGACAATAATTAATTAAGGTGAGTACGGGTGAGGACTTAAACTGTAACGGCCTTATTAATAAAAATTTTACTCCTTGGTTCATCTTCGGATTAGTTACTCCGTGTTTTGTCTTGTTTCCGCACATGTCGGCTGTCATATGTCAAAATAAGACAAAACACGGAGTAACTAATCCGAGGATGATCCAAGGAGTAACATTTTTATTAATAAGGCCGTTAAAGTATTCTAACTGATCCCTGGCAAGATTAATTTTATGAAAAAATTTCCATATCGCGGTAAACATGGTAATCCGTTGAGGTAGCGATCCGGCGGGTAAAGTCCGTGACCCGTGACGGATGTTCTCTTTTTACAGGGATTATTTAAACTCTTTCTTGGAAAGTGAGAGTGTGCCGATTTCATGATCAGTCAAAGCAGTTTCAAAGATTTTATTGTTATTGTGCGGTCTACTGTTATTATTGTTAAATAAGATCATAGAGAACTGTAGTGAAAAGCAAATATGTCCGTAATTGTGATTATATTCCTTGTTTACAATACTTGTACAAGTATCATGATATAATTAAAATACATAACAAAATGTAACGGCGAAATAACATTATACCATTATTACACCGTTCATTTTTCACTGTAAATGCAAAATTTTAAAATAATTATAGGTTTTTGATTACAAGTTGCCGTTCTGCAACACTGCCCGCTTGAAATATTTTTTTATTGCTGGCAATAAATTTTACATTCAAATGAATTTCATTTTAATGTTAAAAATAATTATATTACTTAAATTTAAAATATTTATAATTTTAATAATATTTTATTCAGTCATTAGTATTTTGGTTTCACTACATTTGTGTCTTTTTCATCAGTATAGATGTTACTGTAACGACCCGAACGGTACGGCATTTTATATATTACAGGAAAAATTAGGACTTATCAACTTTTAAAGCTGAACGCACATATCAGCACGCGTCGTACGTGCAACGTGTCGCATTATATGACGTCATCAGCATGCGTTTTTCAAAATGTCATTTTTGAAATTCGACGCGTACGTAGGTTTCATATAATTTCATACAACGAATTCCAAAAATGCGGCGCGCGCGGCGCGGTCATATGTGCGTTCAGCTTTTTAATAGTAATAATTCTGTCATCATCCATCCATTCAGTCATTGTCCATTTCGAGCTTTTACCATTATGTATTCGGTAAGTCTTAGAACTTACCACCAAGACGCTGTAAATATTGAACATAATCATACGGACCGTTTTTCCCTACAAACCAAGTCCTCTGTTTCCTTCCTGGATAATAATGGCAATAGTTAATTTATTTTAAAAAAATATGGCCACTTATTAAGGCCTTTTTTATCAAGTTTATTATTAGAGGAGATTAAATTCTTCAAATTTTAAAAACATACCTTTATAAATTCGCCTGGTATCGAATCTATATTTTTGCTAATTTATAGGCTATGGAAATTCCCCAGCGGTTAAAATTTTACTAAGAACAACGTGAACATGGAATTAAGGTGAAACAAAAGTTAGTAGGGATAATATTAAGGAATTAATATGATAAAATACACTAATCAACAAAGTCTTACACTCGTAGTTATAGTCAAGTCAAAGTAATTACTTGAGTAAACGCCTGTGATAATGGCGATTATGCTTTCGCAATGGTCCGTCACGATATGAGTGATCAAAAATTTAGTATTTCGAATTCCACCGTCTTTTAAAAGGCTAGTTAAGCCATTGCTCCTATGTGTTTTTGCAATCGTTAAAATGCACCAACCTGCACTAGGTAATAAGCACAACTTTCTTCACTTCATGCAAATTCTCGTTTATTGTATAAAAATCACAACTTAGTAACTACTTTTACTCAAGTTATTACTTTGAACTGACTATAGATATGAGTGTAAGACTCAAGTCTATTTTCGTAAATTACTAAAAACTTTGAGGTATTTTATATAAACAATGTTAGATGTATAATTAAGCGTAATTTTAGGCTTGTTTATTAAAATAAAATAAAAAAGTTTCAACAGTGCAAAAAAAAGTTTTATTAATAAAGAAAAGAATTGGTGCAAAATGAATACAGATAGGCATTAAAAATGCTTCTTTTTTTTGTTTGATGTTTGAAAAAATTTTGATGTTTGAAATCGTAAAAAAAAATTGTAGGTGATAAATCAATAGTCAGTTGGACCTCTTAAAACCTAAAGCATTGGCTAAGGCTCTGCATCGTCTTGGCATGCTGAAAATCAGATTATCAATAGTGGCCTGGGGTATTATGCTCCATGTCCGAGAAAGATGTAAAAAAAGATCTTGGTCTGAGTGTAAATTCTGAGGAAGTTGTTCAAAGGCCATTCTTTAGAGCAAAACCCAGCAGACGTGCTCAATAGGATGTATATTACAGGACTGGGGATGCTAGTCGAGTGCGATATCCCGTTCACGAAGAACGTTCATCACTGATCCTGCGGTATGTGCACGAGCATTGTCTTGCATGAAGATGAAATTCGCCCCCAATTGGATTCGGTGTGGAACAACAATAGGTTCCACCACCTCGTTGCGGTATTTTTCGGCATTCCCGATGCCCTATATAAAAACGAGGTTCGTTCTACCGCCAACGCGAATACCGGCCCAAATAGGAATGAATTTCCTGAAGGCAACGAAGCCGTTCATGACGTCCAGAAGCTCGCCACACGCGTATTCTTCTTGAGTCCGGGTGAAAACCAAACCTGGATCCGTCAGAAAACAGGACATGAGCCCACTCTTCTTCTGGCCATCGCAGGTGAATACGAACCCATTGCCAGCGCTGAGCACGATTGCCACGTCGAAGCGCTACGACCCGTAAATGCCTACGAGAATGCTCCTGGCAGTTTCAGTGCTGATAGCCACTTGATGTTGAAACCTCAGGCTTTCAACGAGTTGCCAGGCGGTAGTTTTTGGCTCCCGTCGGGCAATATTCTGAATAAAACGGTCTTGTCTTTTGGTGGTTATTCGATATCTACCAGGATGGCGTTCAGCTGTATTCCCAGTGAGCCAATAGCGTAACCACAATCTCCGGATAACCGACTGGTTGGAGTGGATGGCATCCGCGACTTCACGTTAGGTACGCCCGGCTTCAAGCATACCCACAGAAATTTAAAACATTCGATTAAAGATTCGATATCAATTAACTCAAATTGTATCCAGAAATGAAAAAACTTAAAACAGTCAATAACGTTTTGCCGCGAATTCATGCTAAAATGAGCTAAAATTATGGAATAATGGTTTTGAAATTTTAAATTTAGAACATTATTTCATCAAGCTTTTATATTGTTCTTAAATTTATTAATGGCCTATACTTTTTATTAAAGATATTTTACAAAAAAGTTCGTCTTGGTGGTTGAGTGTTAGACTTTGTTGATTAGTGTTTAAGAGCCATTTATAAAAAATAGCAGCTTTTCTAATACGCAAGGAGCGCGGCGAACTGTTGCGAGGCGTATTCCGTACTTACATTATGCCCACTAAAGCAAGAGTTAATTTATGAATTGCTGCTGATGATGATGATGTACGAATCTGTTCTAAATCGTAGGTGATGTAAAAAGTATCTGCGATTTTTCAGAAGACGGACCGCATTTTACGCGTGAGGAACGTGCAAAATTAACTGGATTTAAAGTGTTGAGGGCAAATGAATCAAATTTCTAAAGTTTTGACAAATTGAATAATAATATTTATATGGCACGATACATATGGAATACATAACCAATGGTATAGTAGATTATTCAATAAATTATTGGTTTATATAGGAGATATGAATCTGACACTCAAAACTTGCTCTCCGAAGAATGATCCTTAACATTATTTTGCAAAATATACCGGGTGATCAATCTAAATGTGTCAGTAGGGAGAAATCAGAAACTATGAGAGATAGCGAAATTTGTTTTTAGGAACCATGCCGTCGATTTTAGATTTAATAATAATAGCATTCAAATTATTTTAAACTTTCATACATACATACCGGGAATCGAACCTGATCAAAATCTCTGTACAAAATGTTATAAATTCTGCAAGTTTTTTCGTAGTTATTGTTGATGGTGGATTCAATCGAATAATTTATCTGCAGAGACCACTTATGCCTATCTTATCTGCATTGATATTATGCATTACAAATTGCGTTTATTTAAAATTAGAACATATTCGTTTAGCGGTCGGGCCAATTTATTTAATATTAGGTCCTTACATATGAAATTGGCGTTTTGCCGTACTAGCCACTTTGATCTCAAATATCTCCTCTATGGTTAGGAATTCCAAATTCAAATTTATACAGCTATTTACTCATGTATTTGTGTTTTGAAAATTATAATTCACTTGTTTTTTCCTCAATTATTTTGGACTTTTCAATCAATTGTTCTGTTTTCAACTTTTTTGGAGTCAATTTTCGCTTGGGGCATGGTTTGACTGGTTCGGCAGGGTTCAGCCATTGCGATGAGCACTTCCGATTATCGTACAGGACCCACTTTTCATCACAAGTAATGATTCGATTTAAAATCCCTTCATTATTGTGCCGGTTGAGTAATGCAACGCAGCAGTCAACGCGCGTTTGTTGATTTGCTTCACTCAATTCGTGAGGTTTCAAGCTTTTTCACCTGCCCAATTTGCTTCAAGTGGATTAAAATAGTTTTATCACTAACACCGCAGCCTGCATCTAACTCGGACGTGGTTTGCGATGGATCCGCTTCCACAAAAGCCTTCAATTCTTCATTATATATCGGACATTGCAGTCGGATATTGCAGTTGCAAATGCGTTTGAAGATTTCTTCTACCACATACCTATAGAAACTACAACTAGTCTCAACTTGTGCCCCAATGCGGCTGTAGCCCTCTTAGAACAAAGTGTAGAGAGGTGCAGCATAGGCTTCAATTTTGGTCGCCTACGCCGACACTATTCTAAAAACATTCCGCATGATCAGTACCAAAAAAACTGAAGATCTTTGGGGTATTTCGACCCACTTAATCAAATCTATAATAAAAGAACTTGCTCCGCAACTAGCGTTCATTTTCAATAAATGTATTGATGAAGGTATCTTTCCTGATCTCATGAAGTATAGCAAGTTAATACCTTTATTAAAATCTGGAAATAAAAATGACCCTGCAAATTATAGACCAATTTCGATTTTACCAGCACTTAGCAAAATATTTGAAAAAATTATTTCAGCTATCAGATCATTTCACAATTAATAAAATCCTACATATGAACCAATTTGGCTTCATTAAAGGTCGTTGCACTACAGAGGCTGGAGTTGCACTTCTCAAACACATTTTTGCCGCCTGGGAGTGTAAACAGGATGTGATCGGTATATTTTGTGACCTGTCAAAGGCTTTTGACTGCGTTGATCATCAGACTCTTCTAAATAAGCTCAAGCATTATGGTGTGTCTGAAGAGGCAATTAAGCTTATTGAGTTTTATTTGTCCAATAGGGTCCAAAAAGTTGTAATTAACAGAACTGAGTCTTCTGGTGCACCTATCATTATGGGCGTGCCTCAAGGATCAATACTGGGACCTCTGCTCTTCTTAATTTATATTAATGACCTCCCACACTTCACCAATAATCTGTGCGATACAGTACTATTTGCAGATGACACTTCTTTAATATTTAAGGTTGACAGAGGAAACGGAAATACTGACGTTGTAAATAGTACTCTTTCTAAAGTATTGCATTGGTTTACTGTGAATAATTTATTATTAAATTCAAGTAAAACTAAATGTATTAAGTTTTCATTACCAAATGTTAGGAAAGTGGATAATATTGTGGAAATGAATAATCATACTGTTGAATTCGTCGATTTTACAAAATTTTTGGGTATAACACTAGATTCGAATTTGCAGTGGGATCCACATATTGCGTCCTTGGCAAACAGACTCAGTTCTGCGGCATATGCTGTAAAAAAAATGAGACAACTTACTGATGTTGAAACGGCAAGACTGATTTACTTTAGTTATTTTCACAGTGTTATGTCATATGGGCTACTACTGTGGGGATCAGCCGCTAGTATAGAAAGTATTTTTGTACTTCAAAAAAGAGCCGTGCGGGCTATTTATAATTTACGAACAAGGGATTCTCTACGTGATTTATTTAAAGAAATTAATATATTGACTTTAGCAGGACAGTATATTTATGAAAATTTGATTTATGTTTATAAAAATTATAACACATTTGATACCAATTTTCAATTTCATAACTTAAACACAAGAAATAAAAATAAACTTGCCGTTCCAACGTACAGGCTCCAAAAAACTAGAGGCTCATTTATGGGGAAATGTATATCCTTTTACAACAAAGTTCCACAGAGTGTTACTGTCTTACCTTTTCATAAGTTTAAAGTGCATGTAAAAAAGACTAATGAGTAAAGGATATTATAAAGTCAATGATTATCTGAATGATGTCAATGCTTGGTCTTAATTGTAGACTTAATTTATAGATTTAAATGTATAATGTACTCTGACACATCTAATCTTGTAATGGAAGTTGAACACAATCTTTTACTTTGAGTTCTGTTTCCAATTGACGACTCTGTAACAATACAGGGAGAAAAAAATTGCCTTTGCTGGTTTTCTTGCTGGTTCTTTCCAGTACAAGGCCTCCCGCCGTAGACTTGTGAACCAATGGCGTAGCTTCTTTGACGTTCAAAAGTGATTGTAAAATCCCAATTGAATAAAGGATATTGAATTTGAATTTGAAATTTTATTCTTATTATCCGGACCACATCGAGAGAGGAGAGTACTGGCGCTCTGTAATACAGGCTATCTACCTAGTATAGACGCCAGTCTCTCACAATCTATGTTAATTGCACATACGTATTGTAACCACCACAATATTGTTCAGGCTTAGATTGTAAGAGAAAATAAAGATTTTTTATTATTTATTATTATTATTATCAACTTTGGTCTCCGGCCGTCCACGGGGCTTGTTCTGCAGGTCGAAATTTCCAGAACGAAAACGTTGGAACCAAAAACGCACAGTGTTTTCCTTATTAATCCTTTGAGCCGTTTCTGCAGCACTAGTGCCACGGTGGAACTCGTACTCGTAAATAACGCGATATTTCAAGTTTTCCATTTTGTAAACTGAGTGACGCAAAGAAAAAAACAACTGAGGAAAAAACAAGTGAATTATACTTTTCGAAACACAAATACATGAGTAAATAGCTGTATAAATTTGAATTTGGAATTCCTAACCATAGAGGAGATAAAAGATCAAAGTGGCCAGTACGGCAAAACGCCAATTTCATAGGTAAGGACCTAATATTTAAAAATATTGAAATAAAAGAATTATCTTATTTATGAGTTTTTTTTTCCAATTATTTGAACAAGGTTCCATTAAATATGTTTTCTTTATGATTTATAATGCACACCATCAACAATAACATCGAAAAAATTTGCAGAATTTATATCATTTTTACAGAGATTTTGACAAGGTGCAATTCCCGGTTTTGTATGAGAGTTAAAAAAATTGAATGCTATTATTTTTATTAAATCCAAAATCGACGCCATGGTTCCTAAGAACAGATATCGCTAACTCTCATAGTTTCTGACTTCTCCCTACTGACCCATTTGGATTGATCACCTGTATATAAAGTTTAAGAGTTAAATTGCAATGCATTGTTAAATTGTGCTAAGATTGAGTGACAAAGGATGCCCATGGCATTGAATTTCTAATTTGGGAATTCGTCACATCGGGTTCACAATTGGTCGGACTAGCCCAATTATATTTTTTTAAAGTTTGGAGTGAAGTTAATGAAGAATTTAGACATAGGTTGAATTGAGTTTTATAGTGTTCAAGGTATTAGAATAATTAAAAAAAAATATTCTATTTAACATAGGATTGAATAATTGCAACAGCTGATTCTAAAGTTAAAAGTAAAAACTGGTCAAGCTATCGCCAAGGGGGGAATGCCCGAGAACACTAGGGCATTCCCCAGACGGAGGGCCTTACACGCAGGCCTCGTCATCAACAGCTCATACACGTCCCCACCGAGGAGCTCGAGCCTACCCTAAACTAGGGCGATTAGGCCTTAGTCAACCACGCTGGCCAAGTGCACGTTGGTCGACTTCACACACAACCAGTAAAGAAATTCTTTCTTCACAGGTGTGTGTAGGTTTCCTCACTATGTTTTCCTTCACCGTAAAAGCGTCGAATAAACGTACTTAAGGTCTCCACAGCAGGATAATTAGATGGGCATCGTTTGCGCATATGCTTGCCTTCTCCTGCCTATCCGTCTGCGGCGGACAGGAGTAGCCTGGGGATCTTTCTCCCGCTCCCATTCCGCAGCCTCCTTCTGAGAGATGACTTCTTCGCAGAAGGAGGCGACAGCCTTCCATTCCGCCTCGCCGCGGAACACAGCTCAGCAGCGAGAGGTTTCCGCCTCCCAGCGCGGCTACAAGATCGCCGCGCTGGCATTACCAGGCCGGGCACATCAATAGGGTGTGCTCGGCAGTGTCGTCGGGAGAGTCGCAGCGGTGAAACTGCGGTGTTTCCTCCCGACGCGCGAGCAGGTAACGCAGGCCGCACCGTGGCTGACCGTGCGATAGGCCACCTTCCGTACACCTGACTTCTTCAAGAAGGGCACTAAAAAATAATAACTGCACTGGCAGAGATGCATCGATAGCATGGGTGCATACTCTTGTCAACAATAAAAATAAATTAAAAAAAATGAGTAGGCCTAGACATAGTACCGATCACAGAACACAGAAAGAAGACCTCTTTCTGTGTTCTGTGGTAAAGATCCAAAAACGATAACAAAATACCAAAATGTATGAAATTGATTTTACGTCATCAATTATTCTCATCCATTGCCGTTCAATTCAACAAGGGAGGAATGGGATAAGGGGCTGGCATCCCCCCAGAGGAATAGCATGATCTAGTACACAGATGGCTCGAAAAAATAATCTGGTACAGGGGCAGGAATACACTACAATAAAAGTGATATATCGATCAGCATGGGCGAGCTGGCCACGTCTTTCAAGCTGAAACTGATATCCTAGTCTATGCGTAGAAGAATCTAGACAAGAGTCGTAATGGCTTAAACATGCACTCTCCAGTGACAATCAAGCGACTCTCAAAGCGCTCCTGTTATACTAAGTGGAATCCAAACTAGTGATGAATACAATCGAAGTACTGAACAAATTGGGTGAAACCAATACAGTGCGTCTAGTCTGAATACCATGTTACAAGGGTTTCGCTGGATGCGACATGGCTGACTACCTGGCAAGATAGGGATCAGAAACACAATTGGTAGGACCGTAACCATTTGTTGCGATCACTGAGAAAATTGTGTTTGGCCAGGGGGCTTAGACAAGTGGCAATCGTTTCATGGCGAAATGATAACTAAATCCGTCATCGTCTCTGAAATAGCGAAAACAAATTCCTAACCAACGTAAGGATTAGCGATCGCTGTGTCGAATTGTTCTTTCTGTAAGAAAACCATATATTGGTTATCTCAGTACTCAAAACTGAGAAATGGAAACAAAATAGTAAAATAAATGATTAAAATTAATAATTCCATTTCATTTTAATGAAAAGCAAATTGTTTTGAGTAGTATATGAAAGTTACGAAAAAACAATTCGCTACTTCCTCGGACCGTTGCGAATCAATTTGCCTACCAACTTACATATCGATGACTTTGATCGAATTGCCACGTTACTTAGCGATGGCATATGTCAATCCCATACATTTTGTTCTTATCGAACTTCGTTATTGTTTTTGAATTGTCACTTTGTCTAGGCCCCCTGGTTATGAGGCAAGCCGATGATAAAAATATCCTACACTTTTAGGAGTTAAGAGGCTAATTTTTTAAATACAATTAATTCGTATTCTCTTAGTTCTATTCTTTCAATTTGCTTTGGTGATATTGTAAATGGAAAAATATTTCACAAAATAAATTATTTGTTTTATAAAAACTTACTACGTTTACACAAAACGCCAAACTAATCATGATCATCGATGACCGACCGACTGAAATTAAATATGTGATGTTGGGTGTATTGTTATATTATTTTGATTTTTTAAGTTTTTAAAGTTGCTTTTTTTTTAATTTTTTTATATTCAATAATCTATCAATAGCTACTAATAGTCACTATCAATGTTTCTAAATAAAGCCGTACCCGTACCCGTACCTGTTTGTAACTACTCGGTAAATACAATAAAATTAATCAAGCTAACCCAACTATTATCTGCGCCGTTTATGTATCTTCAGGCTTCAGGTCAATAACGTGTCTAATGAGGTATACTCAATGAATACATAGTCTCTAATTGCAATTATGATCTTGAGGCAAATAATTCAATTAACCTTGAACAGAGGATGTTTGATACGAATAAAATCCAGCTTCTGTCATTTCAAACACTGCTATTTAAAATGCCGTGTAATGTATACAACATTATGAAAACAGATCATTATTAAATATCATCACATATTATTTAAAAACTGTACTAGAACTCACAAAGTGGAAAAAGAATCTGGATGTGTATAGCAAATTTTGAATCATTGCTCGTGGTTCCATCACGATAGAGATTAACTGTCGATTATCGATAAAACACAAGGGACTATATTAGGTCCTTACATATGAAATTGGCGTTTTGTATGGGAGGAACATAAAGTCGATATTTTTAAATATAATATATTTATTCAATCAAAGTATGTAAGTACCATTACTATCTATGCACTTTTGCCATCTCATAGGTAGTTCATCGATCCCTTTACTAATAAAAACTATTCGGACGGGAATCAATAAATTCTTTGAAGACGGTTTGGACTGCCCTATCGGAGTTGAATTTTTTCCCGTTCAAGAAGTTATCCAAATTTCGAAAAAAATGGTAGTCTATGGGAGCAAGGACCGGAGAGTAAGTGGATGTCTTAGACATTCCAATTGAAGCTCCTCTAATTTGGTAGCTGTCTGTTGTGCAGTGTGTGGTCTAGCGTTATCATGAAGCAGCAGTGGCCTAGAGCGATTGACCAGCCTCGGTTGTTTAGCAGCTAACTTTTCCATCATGGTTTGCAGTTGCTGTCAATAGACATCTGCCGTAATCGTCTGGCCAGATTTAAGAAAGATATAGTGAACGACACCAGCACTAGTCCACCAAACGCTCACAAGTAACTTTTTTGGAGCCAATTTTCGCTTGGGGCATGGTTTGGCTGGTTCGGCAGGGTTCAGCCATTGCGATGAGCGCTTCCGATTATCGTACAGGACCCACTTTTCATCACAAGTAATGATTCAATTTAAAATCCCTTCATTATTGTGCCGGTTGAGTAATGCAACGTAGCAGTCAACGCGCGTTTGTTGATTTGCTTCACTCAATTCGTGAGGTTTTTTGCTTCAAGTGGATTAAAACAGTTTTATCACTAACACCGCAGCCTGCAGCTAACTCGGACGTGGTTTGCGATGAATCCGCTTCCAGAATAGCCTTCAATTCTTCATTATCAACTTTGGTCTCCGGTCGTCCACGGGGCTTGTTCTGCAGGTCGAAATTTCCAGAACAAAAACGTTGGAACCAAAAACGCACTGTGTTTTCTTTTGCGGCATCGTCGCCATGCACATGATTAATCCTTCGAGCCGTTTCTGCAGCACTGGTGCCACGGTGGAACTCGTACTCGTAAATAACGCGATATTTCAAGTTTTCCATTTTGTAAACTGAGTGACGCAAAGAAAAAAACAATTGAGGAAAAAACAAGTGAATTGTAATTTTCGAAACACAACTACATGAGTAAATAGCTGTATAAATTTGAATTTGGAATTCCTAACCATAGAGGAGATATTTGAGATCAAAGTGGCCAGTACGGCAAAACGCCAATTTCATATGTAAGGGCCTAATATAATAATTGAAATTATATAGTCCCTTAATATTAATGCAATAGAAAATAGTTATTTGATATGTATGGCTGCAAAGTAGCTTTTTGTAACGAGGGATTCAAAGACACGAGACGCAAATTACTTTGCAGCCGAACACAACACACAACTTTTCACCTCACCTCAGTGAGGAAACTGATGAAGCTACTACGATTGTGAAACAATGCAACATCGAATACAAAATAACGCAGCGAAAATTTCGAAAATTTGAAATTCGAACATTACGACGTGACGAATTTATCTTGTAATCATTTTTCGCATGTAGACTTTTCTTTTTTAACGAAAAAGTTTTTGACCACAAAGTTTTTCATATTCCTAGTCCAAATTCAAATCATTTTTCTATGCTAGCGGTTAAAATTGATTTTTCATCCCCCCATCTCGGAAAGAGTATTTATTTTTGCTATTCGATATCTGAAAGCCAAAGTCGTTTTTATCCGCTTGAGGTTAAAGTAAATTTGAATTTAGAACATCGCGTGCACTAGGTATGTGATTTCAAAACATCATTAAATCTATTTACTTCCATCTCCATGGTGCCGAATTTATAATACAACTTTTTTTAAATTTGTTAAAATCTCTGACTCTGAACTTCTTTGGTGTTATTTTGTTGATTTCCTCGCTGAGGGGGGATGAAAAGTTACGTGTTGCACTCGAGTGCAAAGAATTTTCACCTTGTGCTCTTTTGATTCCCTCGCTAACGCTCAGGATTCTAATTTTTGAATCACTCGCTGCGCTAATGATTCAATTTTAGAAGCCTTCGCTTGCTCAGTCATCAAAGTTGAGCACGCGGTTAAAAAGCAACTTTGCACTTATGTATAACAAATAACTATTTCCACGTCGATATCGAAGAATAAAGAAAGCCGTTCCGAGCTGGTGAGGTGAAAAAAAAATTACGGGCGATATGTCCCCGTATCGAAACCAGTGTAACATGTGGTGTAACTATGAGAAACATAAATCTAAAGTTTTCGCTAAATTTGGTAATTGAAATCGTACAAAGTATACTACGTAGGTGTTCGCACAGTGACCAGTGCTGCAAGCACAGACGAATGCCTACTTTCCTTTTTTATAAATTCCGATGAAAGAAAGTTTTACTTTATTAGTACATATTTATGGACATATTCGTAGTTATTTCATAAGATTATTTTTTCAAACTACTATTCCCATCAATACTAATTAAAAGATTTAATTTTCGTTTAGAAGAAATTACAAAACTATTGGGTTATTGTCAACATGCCTTCTGACGAACTAAGTAATTTAAAAATTCTTAGAATTTTATATAAAATAAATATATTTCTAACTGCACATAATAAATATTAGATAACAATTAATAAAGTCTAAGCCACTCTGAATATAGCTTATAAGTCAATTTAAATATTGTAACAAGACACTTCATAACGGCTGGATTGTATTAGACTTTATTTCATAATAATGTTCGTATTGGTGTTGCATGGAAAATTTAAATTTGAAAGCATTTCTCATTTTATTTCCAAATTTCTAATAAACAATAAAAGAAATTGATAGTAAAAAAATAAATTTACTCGGAACATTTCAAGTCAGTCGTAGCTCATTTTCGTAGACGTCTACGGCGTAGCACCATCAACAGACGATGTCGATGTTTGGTTGAAATGAAAAAATAAATTTCTTTCATGAGATTCACTTTACTTACCATTCACTTTTTCTTCAAATATCGTTTTGTTTTACTTTTTTCTTTCAGTTTTTGTCAAACACTTCGATATAATTTGCTATGTCATATACAGCTATTTTACTTACTTTACAGGAAATATAATAAGTAATTAATATCACAAACACTGCCATAATGTAGAAATACATTTTATGTTTCCCGTTGGTTACTCTATTGCAATGTAATGTCGTTAACTAGACGTTTATAAGGTACGACTTACCTTGTGCTGTGTCAAGAGTTTTACGCGGCGTCGCGCTCGAAACAGATGGGTACAACCGTACGCGCGTGTACCGCGGACTCAGGACGAAGACTGCCGCGGCTCTGCTGTTGGGCGGGCGCGCTCCTGACACGCCCCCAGCCAGATTCAAATAAAAAACACACAAATTAACCACCGTGACGTGTTCTATACGTTTCGCACACTAAAATGCTATGTGAAGGTGAGACCGCTGCGGCTGTGATATTGCCGTAAAGATTGGCTTACACCATTTAAATATCGCATCTCATCGTAGCATTTTAGACAAAAATGAACAAAAATTATATGTTATACAAGTGGTCATAATATTAGGATAAACATATTATCATACCATGGTACATTAGTTAGGGAGACTGGGGACACTTGATCCCCCCTTTTGTTTTTCATCCCTAATTTTCTTTAGGGAGTATCCGTTTTAAAAGATGTTGCTGCTGAAATACGTGAAATTTATTTGCCTATAATTGCTGTAAGAGCCAAAGATATGTGTCTAAATTTAGTAGTTATTTGAATAAAAGTAAAAATAGGGAATTGGTATCAAGTGTCCCGCAATTACGGAAGACTTAATCCCCCCGTCTGGATGACTTGATCCTAGGGGATCAAGTCTCCCATATTAAGGGTCACATGATACCATTAATAAGGAATTTTAAAAAAATGATCTAAAATATAATAAAATTTTATTTATTGCTTTCAAAATCAGATATAGGCATATTACACCGTAAAGAACAATGTCAGTTTTGGCCTTGGGTTTTGACAGAAGTGACACCTATATGTAAAATAAGAAGATTTTTATGTGAATTTAACTGGCAGTGTTAATATATTTTTGCAAGCTGGGAGAAAAAAATTTTGATTTATTTTGTTAATGATCACACCCATTATTACCCCGCTTTTCTCATTTTTTTTTAATAGTTTATGGGTAGACACTTGTCCTCATCTTTCCTGATGGTAAGCAAAGGTGGGGACTAAGGTGGAGCGTGCCTACTCATTAGGATCATCATGGACCAATTATGTATGCACAACTAGTTGTGCCATTAATTTTTGCATTACTTTGGTAGATTTCAAGGGGAATTGCACTAAGATAATTTTTTCGTTTCCATCAATCCTTTTTAACCATTATATTTCATTTCCTTTTTGAAAGGTGCCAATGGTACTGATATCGCACAATGTACCATTAATAATAAAAATTGTTTCATAAGACATGGCTGCATAGCCTACATTCCCTTTGTCTTCCAAAACCAAAGAATTTTATCTGCTAGGAAAAATACGTATCCTACAGATTACGTAGCAACTACTACTTAATCTGTGCCCACGGGTTAGAGTAGGTTCCTTTTATTGGTGAATTTAATCGGAGTGGCTATTCGGACCCGCGGCCCTACCACCTATCTCAAAGCTATGAGTTAGGTGGTAGCCCCCCGAGTCCGAATAGACACAGCCGAATTTAATACATATTCAAGATCCTCCCAGCTTTTTGTGAATAAATTAATCACTATATCTGAAATAATATCATATAAATATAGTAATAAATAATAGTGTACGTGAGAAAATAATTCCAAGACCACTAGATATGTCTTACAAAATCTATACAAAATTGCATTAAAAACTTTTTGGATGTCCAAATGTTATTTAAAAGTTATGGATGACATAATCTAAAAGTGCAAGGTGGCTCGATTTAGGTGTGCGGGAGTGTATTACCGACTGTCTTGTCCCTGTTTGCATTTATGATTCGAATCGTTCGCGTTACACTTGTTTTACCGAATCTCATAAAGTTATTGGAATATTGATAAGCACAAACTGAATGCGCCACAGTATGCCTTGCGTTCCTTAACTGACACAGAAAGTAATTTATTTTAATCCTTTGGCCCTTTCCATTAAAAATTGATTCTTTTTGACAATCGTAAGCGGTTGCCATGTTGATTAGACCCTAGTTCAGCACCTAGGCAATGTCCATAATGAAAACTTACTTAGTGCCGGTGTAATTAATTACAGCTTCTTACCAAATGGTTTGAGCATTACTGCGGATATGTACTTTGACGAACTGCGGTCACAATGACGGAGAAGCTTGCAAGTTTCCGGTCAGCCTTGGTTAATCGCTCATTCCCGCTGCTCCTGTACGGCAATGCTCGACCTTAGACTGTCTCTTAGCTACAAGAACAAGGTTGGAAGTTTTGCATCATTCACCGTACTCACCAGACCATGCGCCGCAGCAGACAAGAGAGACATTGAAAAATAACCACTGCACAGAGAAATTCGAGCAATAGTTATTCGGTCATTCGTAATTCGGGACTAAGTTGGACAATCGGTGCATTGATAGCTTGGGTGAATACTTTGATTAGCAGAAATAAGAAATATACTTATGTATAGAAAATAAGCTTTCGCATACTTATCGCATAATTATGTTTAAAAGAATATCATTAGATTATTGTTTTAACAATTGGTACGATTAATGTAATTTACATTTACATTTATCGATGTATAATACATTAGAAAATCATTTTATATTTAAGTATAGGTATGACATAGGTCTCTATTTGTTTGTGTCAGATGTTTCAGGTGCCGCATGCTCACAAAGCGGTATAGAATTGAGGCTCAAAGCACAGAATAGATAATAGTACTACGTTCTCAAAGTCACGAAACGGTATGGTACATACGTAACGGTGCGCTCAAAGCATCAGGCAATTCCCTCTGGGCTCTCTTATCGTCGTCCCAATGCCATTGATGCCCAGTCGGTCTTTTGCTGTCGGAACAAGAGCACAAGAGGCTGCAAGAGTGAATAGCAAATTAATCTAATAGTATTTAAAAAATGCAGCAGTATTTCTATTCAATGTAATACTATGAAGTCACGTAGTGCATGAGGTTTGTCTGTGGTGGAGCTTCGAAGTCAATAAATTGTTGAAATAATAATAAAATTATATTATTATCAAATCGCGGGACGCGTTGTTTTTGTTGTAATTACTAACTGACTCGGCCAAACATTGCTTTGGCTAAGTAGTTATAATTATAGTAGCATGTTGGATCAATGTTATACTAAACTCTTAATGTAGTCAAGTTGATATTCACTAATAAAGATGAATACGTTTTCATACAAAACGATACACAATAATATGTTATAACATAATACATATGTCTTAAACAAAAACATATAAAATGTCATTATATTATCTGTGATAACGTGGAATAGACTGTATAGCCTAAAGAAATTGAAACACAACGTCATCTTTCTTTATGTTGAACCAAATTTTATAAAGTAAGCCAATTTTCATCAAATCGGTTAAGCAGTTTCGGAGTTTATCCCGGACAAACATATCTAATAAATACTAGTTGTGCCCGCGAATTTTGGAGAGGGCCACCCTTTTCACCTAGGGGTACAAAAAATAGCCTATGATCTATTCTCAGATCTACCAAATATACACAAAAAATTTAATAAACATCGGTCAAGCCGCTTCGGGGGACTTCGGTAACAAACACTGCCACACAAGAATTTTATACATTAGAAGATTTAAATTCTCAGTGGATGAAAGTTGCTAGATTTACACTGATTTATTATCTAATTACTATAGTTATAAAAATAATTACCGAGTTAAGTCTAATACTCATAAAAGTACAGTCATTTATTACCTAAACTACTACACCTCGGGGCAATAAAAATGAGAAATTATTTTTAATAACATCGTCTTTGCGGTTGCGGGTGGGGCGGTGACAAGCACAATATTTTGGGAACTATACCGGCCCTTAATACGCATTCCTTAGCCCGGTAATAATATCCACTCATACTTTATGACCTCTTGACATTTTTATATGAGAATAAACCGCAAAGGGCTATAATGTCGTCTGGAGGAAATCACGTGTGCTATCATAGCGTTTGGGAATTCGCAGGCTATACGTATGCAGTAAAACGTAAAGATCTTTTTTCTGGTAGGTACACTAGAAGTAAAATGCAAAACTTAAATTTTGAAGAACCCACGATGACAAATGTAATCGTTGAAATCCAAAAAGTATAAAATAATTTTAACACCCCCGACGTTTTCTCTTCGTAGAGATTCAGACAGTATAATATTGCTTAACACGGGTAGTACCTACACATACATGCTACTTATTAATACCTACAAATATAATAAATCCGTTATGGGGGGCTGCCATCGATATCCAATTTGGTTTATCTAAACGTAATAGCGTAGGGTCAAGTTATTTTATTTTTCAAGATGCAGTAATTAAATCAAATGTAAAACGTGAGACGCAGTAACTTCGCAATTAACTTCAGCTGGCATTTGAATTTCTATCACTATAAGAATGCAGTTGAATGTTTTATAATTGTCTTTTATAATTTATAATTTAAAAAATGATAATGAAAAGAGGTCGAGATGAAAGAAGAAAATTTTATATTAATGAGGCCGTTTAGTGGAGCCAGCGTACATGAGTAAACTCACGTCCATAGTTATTAAAAGGTCAATTAAGACAAAATCTTAATATTAAATTATTAAAACCGCAAAAGTAGTTTTTCAATATTTCATTTGTCAAAATTGTGAAATTGATGCGCCCCGCGTTTTGAGTTACTAGTCAACCAATTATTATTTTCTACTTTTTTGTTTAAAACTTTTTAATGTTTTTTATGTTAAACGTTATTTTTAATGTTTATTTATTTATGACATGTTTTTGTATTTAACTACATTAATAAGAACAAAGTAAACATGTGTACTGCATGTGTTTTGCAATATTATACTATGTATTTAAACTCTACGAAGAGAAGGATTATAATTACCCGTACTACTATCAGTAGTACAGAAGATAGTACGGGTAAGCACCAGATTATAGTGGGGGCTTTTAAATTTATTTTATTTTTTCTGGATTGTGGTGAACTCCCTTAGTTGACTCTTATGACATAGGCGCATAGTAACGTCAATCATAAAAAATCACTGCAGAAAAAACCGGTTCTCTTCATAAATATTGAATAAAAAATCTTTCAAAAAGATATGTTATTATTCAACGCATTCTTTAGAGGAGGGTCTTTTTAATTTTTTGATAAATTAATTAAAACTTGGTTAAAATGTGACCCAAACATGCCTCGATTTTAAAACTATAAACCTAATCGCTTCGTAAATATTAGGTTAAATCACATACTTTCGATTTCAATAAATAAAGTGAACAATATTCTAGGGGATGGTCTTTTTAGATTTTTTTTATTCGCCTTTAGTAATTTTTTATTGAAATAATTCATCTTACGCGTAAAGGTTTGTTTGAATATTCCCCTCACTCTCACTCACTCACTCCGATGTAATCAGTGCGGGACGATCGACGCAAGGTCATTGGGAGCACTATGCGCCTTAACGAGAAAAAAGAGAAAAGGAAGTGATAAATCATGCCAATGATGAAAAATCACGCAACGATCAGCCAACACTTACATTTTTTAGTTTGTAAACAATAAAAAAAATAACAAGTACTCGGAAAACGAAATTGAAATTCCTTGTCACTATTATTGCGAGGATAAAAAATAAACAGCTCAAGCAACTGCGCGGCTTACAATTTCCACAGATATATTTCAAAGGGCGAAATCCAGAACCCTGATCTCGTTGACGAAGCTTGGAATGCAACCCGATTATGGAAGGCCATTTGTCAAGTTTTTATTGGGCCCCCCGCTCAAGCCATTGTTGCGGCTGCCGCGCTTGCTACCCTCGTCTGGATGACATTCATTCATAATTTTTATAACGTTTCGCGTATTTTGTGGGAGGACGTATCGCGTCCGCAGTTTAATTAAAATTCATTTGGCCAATTTTCATATTACGGAGCGACAGAGAAAAATTGTTCCAAGCATAGAAGTTCCTAATGATAGGCACTTACTTAAGCTAGGTGATTGATATGAGTGCCAAATACATTCGTTTTTAAAGTGAGAAACTTTGAGAAGCTTCTTAACATATGTCTTGATTTAACTTCTGCTTTTATGGTGCTGAATTCACATAAAGATTATTTCAAAAAATCAGTACATATAAATAGCAAAGTCAAGATCATATTTACATTCACTATATTTCCGATGGTAATGATAACAGTATTCTCCATTACTGCTGATTGTCCGAATAGCAACCGTACAGTGCGATACTGTTCTTATGCATCAGAAATTATTTATTAATTATCGAATGTACGATATTATACTAGACTACCTACAGCTAGTCCAGCTAGCAAGTCCCTCAAATGCTGAGGAGTTCAGGTGAAGCTCGCTGCCGTCTTCAGCCTTATAGTTACTTACCATCACGTAAGATGAATTCCAAAAGGTTCCTTGTTCTGTGTACAAAAACTTTCAAGATTTGGTTACATAGTGAACGAAACATAAGAAACTTGTCCTGTTTATAAATAATGTATTTGACTTTCAGATACTTTTCAAATCTTAAATAATTTAAAACACACTTAAAGGTTTATAAACACCTAAAACAAGCAGCGAAGTCAGACAGTTGCATACAATGCGTATTTTAACGACGAAAAGGCGCTGCTTCCCGTTTTCGAATAATTTCGATTGACTGTACCGCCACAAATATTAAACATACAGTTCAAAAATTCATATATTGTGACATTTTTGAACATTTCATCTAAACATTCTCAAAGACAGAAACATGATTAATAATATTTCACTCGATAGAAAAAAAATCCAAAGATCACTATGTTCAATATTTTTCATACCACCTGCTCGACAATGTTCAATTAGATCCCCCTTAACTTCAACGTAAAGCAAGACATTATATCCCAAGGGATATAATTTTGTATGAAACTCCCAAGGGATTAAAGTGTTTTAAATATGGAACATAAAATTTGTATGAAAATTTATCATAGATGCTAGCTTAGGAAGGCAAAGGTTCTACGCCCATACAGCAGTAGCGTGCATCCACTAGAGACAAAGACATTCTACCTGTGTAAATAATGTTTTTATAAACTCTAAATACATAATTTCTTTACCAAAATTATAAAATATTTATCTACATAACACTGCAAGCTAAAATAAACAATTACATTTCACTTTATTTTTTATTGTTAAAATACGTTTTATGCAAAAAGCGCCATCTTTTGACGGCCACCATAAACTATCGATAAAAACGAATAAAAGCAGAGTAAAGCAAGAGCACTCGCTGCCAGCGGATAAACAGCATTTAATTTTGGAAAAATTACGCGGCATAGGTATTTAAAAATAAAGAATGTTTCTACAATTTGTCCATAATTTGCACCAACAGTATTCCGTTGTATTGTTTTCATAGCTAAAACTTTGCCGCCAACGCCATTACGTATTTCAAAATTGTAATATCTTGTTGCTTACGTTAATAAAGTGCTTAGTGGAATGTGTTTTGTGGCATCAATAATACAGTCTTTTTAGAAGTTTATTCAGTGTTTTATTGATAAAGTTAAAAAACGTAAGTAGGTAAATGTCCAGGTGCTTCAGCTTTTTTTTATTTGGTTTCAATAGGTTGTCGACTATTTGAGATTTATTTCGACAGTTGTGTGTAGTAATTAATTGCTGTTTCAAAAGTAAATATACAACAAAGTTGAAAAATAAAAGAATTTTATTTGATACCATTTTATTGTTAACAAATTAATATTCGTCCTGCGTGCTACTAAAGGTCATTGACAGGGTCCAGCAGCTGATCGTATCGTATTGTAAATCGATAAGTAGACTAAGTTCATACTTGTTATATTATTATTAAATATGTTTTAAGTTTTTGTAATGTTTTAAGCTTTACTTAAGATATAATTATTGCGTGACGTGTTCGTGCTTGGTAAAATAAATCTTTTTTTTTTTGTATTTTATGGTTTTCATGATAATATCATAATTTTAACCATAGTTATAGTGATAGTGATAATGATAATGTGACAGTGTTTAACCACCTATGTAATTGGTTATAGAGCCCTGAGTTTTTATTGTCTCGCAGATGGTATGAAAAGTAGAGTATTCACCTCTGGAATAAAGCAGTGTCTTCGTCTTAGGCGACTTGAACCCCTCGCTTCACTTAGGACTCTACATAACTCCCTCGCTTCGCTCAGGAGTTAAATTTTAACTCCCTCACTACGCTCGGGAGTTAACTCTAGAGTCCCTCGTTACGATCGGGGTTCAATATGGCGCCCGTGACGTTAGACACTGCTTTAATCCCTTGGTGCATAATCTACTATTAAAACTGCTGTGAATCAGAAAATACAATAATAAATGACATAAAAGTTTTACTAATAGACGTGCATTTTTATTATCTAGAAAATTGCAAAAGTACAATTTTTATTTTGTACCCCAATTTTCCAAAAATCGATTAAAACGTGTAAAAAGTAACGTTTTAGTTCGGTCACCGCGCGTATGCGACATTAGAAGCAACTTTATTACTTTACTTTGCAATAAAGCAGTCGCCGTGCACGAGTAGATTTTCTGGGAAACCTCGTCTTAAGATAAAGTTGACACCTCGTAACTGCACGCAAGTATAACACAGGTGCCTGTTGTACGACTGCAGCTTGTAAGGTGTCAACTTTGGAAATAATAGTTCGCGTGAATATTTTTCTAAGTACCGAGTTGGCTGGCAGGCTAGAGTTAGTAATATGCGGCCCGCTTTTTTAATTTTTGTTATGATAAAAAGATATTTTGCATATAATGTGAGTTACGAGATGTCAACGTACGCCCATCGCCATGTCTAGTACGTTAGGATTGCGGTCGTCCCGCCAGCGGACGTGTGTCGCACTGCTTTCGCACGATCAAACAGATTTTAATTTATAGAGAAATAAAATAAATAAGTTTCTTTGAAAGTAAAAAAAATAATTATACATATTTGCATTATCATTGTAACTAAAGGTGTATACCAAATTTCGGCTCAATCGGACACTGGCAAGTGGGTTAAATTTAATTTGCAAGATTTGACCCAATTGTTTAGGTCAAATCTTGCAAGTTAAATTTTGTTTTGCAAAAATAAAACCGTTTAAAAAAAACTTAAATACTTCCTTCTCGTTTTAAAGAGAATCAATTCCATTAATTGTTACCAACATAACCTTGTTCTTTTGGAGACCTAGATGTGGTTAACCTGTGGCATTCCTATCGGCTACCGCCAGTGCAGAACTGGATTTGGCAATATGCGTTTATTTTAAGAGTTCAGTTACATGCTTTCAATGGGAAAGCATGTGACTGAACTCTCAAAATAAACGCATATTATGAGGCGGAGTAGAAACTGTCTGAAAACCTTTTGGCACAAAACAAACTTATTGAGTAAGGCTGAGTGAATATAATTGTTCAGCAAAATTTTGTCTTTTCAGCTTATTTTCGAAAATACAATATAAATTAATGTTTCAAACATTGTACAATTTATGTATAATTATTTTAAATGAAAATCATTGCCTCTTGTAAAAAGAATCAACCCAAGGAGAATTATTACAGTAAACGACTTCGTTCACCTATTTATTCGATATTGTAATAAACTAACAAGCAACTGTATGTTTGTGAAAAATAAGTAATTGATGGCGAAAACTAATATAAAAATATACTTCTGACATAATCAGCAGTATCAAGATTAAATATTTTGAATTTTTAACCGACTTCAAAAAAGGAGGAATTTCTCAATTCGATGCGTATGTTTTTTTTTGTGTGAATGTCACGCGATTACTCCGCCAATTGTGGAACGATTTTCAAAATTCTTTTTGTATTCGATAGAGTATACTCCTGGGGTGGTTCCATTGTTACCAAAGTCAGAATCAGATGATGGGATCCCATGAAAATCGAGGAAAACCCTAAAATTTTATAGGTACGTCCAACGTGTTTCGTGTTTTTCGAAGCTATTCACGTATTTGCGTCTGGTAGTCACGAACCGAGTTGATGATGGAAGAATCCTTAACTTTTAGGAGTTAGAAGTTAGTTTCTCAAGTAGAATTTAAGCAAAATGATTAATTTGACTAAAAAGATAACAATAAAAAAATACAAGAAATAAAAACCGACTTCAGAAATATCAAAAAGTTAAAAATAATAAAAGAATAGGTACAGAAAACATAACATTTTTATATTGAAGTCGGTACCCAACGTTGATCTCCTAGAAAGTCTCAAAATTTGGCACCGACTTCAACATAGAAATGTGATATGTCTGTACTACTCTTAAATTATTTTTAAGTGGTTTTGAAGTCGGTTTTAATATTTTTGTAATCTTTTTAATAATACAGATAGTCACTGTAATCGCAGACATTGAAATTTCTTTCAGATTGTAGGTATACCTAATTATAATTTGAATGAATGTAAATAATATTTTACATTTCAATAAACCTAATCAGAATCACAAATATAAATAATGAGGCAACTTGACTATACACTATACATCTAAACGTTTCACAGGGACGCTGCCGCGCTGCCTTGCCTTGCTATAAATAGCATACTGCGATGGTGCCTCATGCATATCGTACGAAGCCAGGGCTTTGGCTACTGAATAAATGAACATTTCTATCATCGATCCCACGATACACATTTATAATTAATGTAGCCTAAAATATAGCAACTAATTATTAGTTTTCAGAGCCATTATAAAACATGACAAAGATCTGCGGGGCGATTCTCTAAACATCTAAAGCCTTGAGTTCGTCGCTATGACAGCGCTGTATAGTATAGTATTACTTAGCTATCATAGTGAGAAAAGTAATACAGCGCTGTCATAGCGACGAACTCAAGGCTTCAGAGAAACTTCAGAGAATCGCCCTGCTGTTCTTAGAAACCATGTCATCGATTATAGTGACAAGAAAAACTGCATACATAAATTAAAAAAAAAACTTGTATTCAGTTCGGGAATCGAACCCGGTCGTATTGAAATATGAAACTTACTTTATTTCTATTGGGATATATAGATCGTTTTTTTTAATTAAGTAAATTAATAAATTTTATTTTATATAAAATAACGCAAATAAATTTAATACAATTATTAAATTTTAATGCAAATTCAACACATAAAGATACAAAGCGCAATAGCAAACGTAGATATCGTTACCTAGATTTCATAGTAACATTTACTGCTTATGACCTACACAATCGACATCCGAATAGAAAAAATGTAAGTTTTATTTTTCAGTACGACCGGCTTCGATTCCCGAATGTACAAGTTTTTTTTTACAATCTATGTATGCAGTTTTTCT
Organism: Schoenobius gigantellus; assembly: GCA_963935595.1. Taxonomy (NCBI): domain Eukaryota; kingdom Metazoa; phylum Arthropoda; class Insecta; order Lepidoptera; family Crambidae; genus Schoenobius; species Schoenobius gigantellus. The sequence goes on along the minus strand of OZ012540.1, from coordinate 67,363,148 downwards.
TGTCACTAAAATCGATGACATGGTTCATAAGAACAGTAGGGTTACTCTTGAACTAATTGCAATGGATCGTCATTGGGATTGGGATTTTTCGTACGCTTGTGTAACATCACTAGCGCAAATTGGATCCGTATTTCGAGAAAATTTAATAATACCGAGTTTGGTTCACCCAAAATCCGCACAATACGGGGTCAATTTGAAGCCAGTGCCACAGAATAGATAATAGTACTACGTACAGAACGGCCACTCATCTCCCCGCACTCATTTCAAATACCTCATACCACCCGGCACTTCGTTGTAGACACCAGTCAGTCAGAGTTTCTTCCGCCATGGGCGGGTGCGGGCTTCGGGCATTTGTCGCCCATTGCCCGGGCATCTTCTCGGCGAGCGGTAGCTCGCCGGTGTTGGGCACGTCACGTAGTGACGGGCCCCTCTTCGCCACCCCCCTGTGCTACCACTCCGGGATCGAGGCGCGGCCCTCCGCGGTCAAGCACACCAGGTTAGAGGGGCTTGTCCCAAGCCCAGCGAGCGCCGGCGAGCAGGCCGCGGCTTACTCTGCGCCCGGAGGAGCGGTGGGGGGAGGAGGGGGCCGTTGGTCTAATTAGGGTGGTGGTGTCAAATCCGGTGGTGGTGTCGCTTAGGCGAGTCACGCGCGCGAGCGGTGGGGTCCCGCGGCAGACTACAAGCCATAAGCGACACGGGGTCTCTCTCCGCCCTGGGCGACAACAAGTCGCGGGGCAGCGCTCGTCCGGAAGAGTCTGGAGGCCTGGGGACATAGGGAGCAATATTGTGGAGGTGGAGGTGGGGCCCGTTGTCGGCGCTGTCGAACATTCGACGCGCCAGACGGGCGACGAACTCCTCCACCGTCGGCATCCGAACGTCCCGGGCAATGACGTCATTCCTGACGTAGCGGCCCGCGTTCGTCACGACACGGAGAGAGACGTTCTGGACCACCTGCAGTCTGGAACGCTGGGTCGGGGAGCACAACGCATACCATGCTGGGGCGGCGTAGGTGAGCCGCGTACGAACGTAGCTCTTGTAGACCATCAGTTTCGTACGCAGTGGTAGTCGGGATGCCAGCACCGGGCGCAGGATGCCACGGGCCATCTTGGCCTGGTTGACGACGTGGTCAACCTGGGGCACCATGCGCAGTTGGCGGTCGATGCGGCATCCGAGGTACGCAACTGTGGTCTGCCAAGCTACGTCCTGTCCGCGGAGTGTCAGCGGCGGTGGCATGCGGCGCTGCGACCCGACCAGGATGGCGGCCGTCTTACCCACGTTGACGGCCATCCTCCAGTTGTCCAGCCATGTTGGCAGGCGGTCCAGAAGTTGCTGCATCCGGGCGGAGGCGAATTTCACCTTCCGCGACGAGGCGAAGAAGGCGCTGTCGTCGGCAAATAGGGCCAACACCACGTCCCGCTGCCCCTCCTGGAGCTGGTCTTGGAGGGTGGGGATGTCGTCGGTGTAGGCGGCGTACAGGCACGGCGAGAGGCAGCTGCCCTGGGGCACTCCTGCGAGGATGGGGCGTGGCTGGGAGGTGGCGTCCTCGACCGAGACCACGAAGCTCCGACCCTGGAGAAACGACGCCAGCAGTCTCACGTGGGCGGGCGGCATGCTGGTGGCGGCCAGCTTGTAGAGGAGACCGGGATGCCACACACGGTCGAAGGCCTTCTCGATGTCCAAGAAGACCCCCACGGTGTGGTTATCCCGGTTCATGGCGGCCGCGAGGTGGTGGAGCACGCGCGCCAGCTGGAGCGTGGTGGAGTGGCCGCTGCGGAATCCGAATTGCTCATCCCGGAGTGGGACGAACGGGCGGATCCTCCGCAGCAGCAGTCGCTCGAACAGCTTGGCCACGTGAGACAGCAGCGTAATGGGTCGGTAGCTGGACGGGAGGCGCCTGTCCTTACCCGGCTTGGGGAGGACGATGATACGCCCCATCTTCCAGGCCACGGGGAAGTGGCCGGTGCGCAGGATGCCATTGAAGAGCCTGGCGAGGGTCGCCAGGCCCCTGCGGGGCAGCTGCCTGAGGGCCGCGGAGGAAACGTTGTCGGGCCCGGGCGCTTTCCGCCTGTTGAGGCGGAGCACCGCTTTGCGCAGCTCTGCGGGGGAGATGAAATCGTCACCCCGCAGCTGCGGCGCTGGGGCCGACAGAAATTCCTCGACGCGGCTCAGCACGTGCCTGTGGTGCTCGACGACAGCGCAGTCGGTGGACGCTAGGTGTGGGGTAAATACCTCCTCCAGGTGATCAGCCAGAATATTGGCCCGGTCAGCGGCGGCGTAGCATCGCCTGCCCGCGCTGTCCAGCAGCGGGCAGACGGGGGCGGTGGACTTCGTCAGCTGTCTGTTGAGCCGGAAGAGGTCAGCGGTGCTATCGGCCACCTGGTCCAGGTGACTCTCCCAGGTGGCACCGCGCCATACCTTCACGGCCTCAGACAGCTGGGTGGTGAGGCGATTGAGCTCCGTCTTGACCCGCGGGCACCGGGTGCGGGCCCACAGCTGGCGCAGCTCGCGCTTTCTGCGCATCCGCGCGCGCAGGTGGGCAGGCAGTTCCTCCCTGCGTGACTTCGCAGGGGGGCGGGTGGAGGCTGCCTCCTCGGCAGCGCGGATGCGGGTGCAGATGTCGTCGGCGGCCACGTCCACATCCTCCGGGGAGGAGAGGGGGCCGCCGAGCGCGAGATCGCTGAGCGCCGAGCTGAAGGCGCCCCAGTTGGTGCGGGGGCGCGGAGCTCTCGCCTGGACGAAGTCGGCCGCCATGCTGGTGGTGATGAGGATGGGGAGGTGCTGCGTGTCCATGTCATACAGCACCTCCACGGAGACCGGGCAGGGGATGTTTTTCGTCAGGACGATGTCCAGGACGTCTGGCTGATACCTGGCGGTGGTAGGAATGTGGGTGGGGGCGTCAGGTCCCACCACTTCGGCGTCAAGTCCGGTGGCGGCATCCAGGAGCATCCTCCCGGCGGGCGTGATGCAACGCGATCCCCATTGGGGGTGCTTCGCATTAAGGTCGCCCGCCACGAGAGTCGGCGTGTCGTCGCCGAAGAGCCCCTGGATGTCGGAGAGTTGTACTCTGGATGCGGGGGGGCGGTATGCTGCGTAGATGTGTAGCTCCCGCCCGGCTGCACTCACCCTCACTCCGATGGTGCGGGTGGAGATGAATGGGAGGAGGTTGAGTTGGTCGTGTACCACGTCGCGACGAACTAGGGCCGCCACGCCTCTCCAGGCGCGGCCCTGCGGTGTTGATTCGTCGCGGCGGTAGACGTGGTAGTTGGGCAGCCGGAAGGTGTTGTGCGGGAGCAGAAAGGTCTCACCCAGGAGGATCACGTGCAGATCCTGCGACTGGGCGAGTAGGCGCAGCTCCTGCGCCTTGTTCTTTACCCCCCCGGGATTCCAGTAGAGAACTCTCAATGTTTGAGGTCCTGTAGTAGGGCCACCAGTATTCCGTGTGCAGTTTCCAGTCTGCCATCGGACGCGTCCCCGGGTTGCGGATAGGGGAACGCCCCCCAGATATGGGGGGTACCGGCTTGCCGGCGCGGACCAAAACTGGTGTGTGGCCGCCTGCCCTTTTCAGGGCGGGCACTGCACGGCCACACAAACCCGTAGACCCACACTGAGTGGGTTCGGGGGCCTTCGGGTTGCGAGGAAGACAACCTCTCTAAAAAATTACACTCGTGGGCGATATCCTCTCCTTCTTGTTGCAAGAAGGAGTGTGTATGTCGCCGGTGGACCCGCTTGCGGGTCGTGGTATGGCCGGATTCAATCCGGCGGCCACTTCACGTGGCAGTGCGGGGGCGTTATTACGCCATAGCACTTTGTGCTTTTCGAGGCGTATCGCATTCGATACCCTTGGGCTTCGGCCCACCCGCGCGGCGGTGGACCCAGTGGGGTCTGCCGTCGGGCAACCCGTTACCCGCATTGAGCGGGCCGGGGGTCCGGCGCACTGAGCGTCGGGCTGCGTGGAAGACAACCACATTAAAAAATCACCCCAACCTTAAGGTCTGGTCCGCGCCGAGGAGGTGAATGGCTGGAGGGAGTCCAGTCCCAAGCGGCCACCCCCAGGGAGCTCACCCTCAAAAAGCACATAATGGATTGCGGCAAAGAAAAACAGACACACCAAGGGGTTCCAGTCCCCCCCGCAGGACCGCGCAAGGCGGCTACGGGCAGCCGGATGTATTTGGTGCCGTGCCTACCGCGATCCACATCCGTCGATGCGATTCACAAATGCGATCCCGTTAAGAGCGGGTTACCGTCGGTATCCGGGCCGGCGGTGGACAATGTAACCGAGGCGAGTGGCAGAAATGCGGATGTTCCGGCTGCGTCATTAGGCGCAGGCGATGATCCCGCGGCGGCGGATGTTCCGGCGGCAGTCTCGACTGCTGCCGATGATCCCGCAAGGAGAAGACGGGTCCGGTCCAAAAACCTGACGGACCGAGAGGATGGTAGGTCGCGATCCCATTCTAGGGGATCTACCTCCTCCCTACACGGAAAGGACCTGGAGTCGGTAGTGCTGTCGTTTCCACGACCGAGCACGCCGCTCCCCAAAATGACTGCGAGGGCAGTGGCTGCGAACGATAGCGACAGTTGCATGTCGATCGCAACCACGGACAGCGAGACGCCACGGGCGCGCAAGCGCAAATCGCAGCGTCCGCTTAACGGGAGAGGAAAGAAGGGGAAGCGGGCGGCGGGTGGTGACGGGGACTCGGAGCGGGAAGTCCCCTCCCAAAATGCCGCGGGGGAGGAGGCCTCTACTGCCGACATCGGGGCAGAGATGCTTGCCTGCCTGTCCGATGTCGAGAAGACTGCGGACAGGGCCAAAAGCTCCCGGGCGGAGGTCGTCAAGTCGCTGCGAACCGCACTCTTCACCTTAAAGGCGGGGACGGCCGAGCTGTGTGAACGGGCAGAAAAGCGGGACAGGGAGAACACCAGTTTTCTGTCCCAGGTGGAACAGCTCACCGCCCGCCTCACGGAGCTGGCCAACGAGGTGGGGAGCCTCAGAAAAGAGAACGAGGCCCTGAAAGAGGGCCTCCACCGGCTGGGACACAGAGCTCCGGGGTCGTCCCGGGGGAGCGCGACTCCTTCAACAGACCCGGCGCCTAATTATAAAAATAAAGGGAAGGCGACGGGGTGCGCGCAGGCGAAAGGGTCCACCCCCCCAACAACACAGGCACCCCGGGCGGAGCCGGTGACGCCGGACTGGAGCCAGATCTCCATTACTATGGAGAGAGAGTTCGCCAGGTTCCAGTCCGACCTCATGCGTCGCTTCTACTCAGACATGGGAAGAAGACCTCCGCTCGCACACGAGCGCCGTCAAGCGGAGGCGGTTCAGTCTGCGCCGCCTGACGTGCCTGAAGGACCCCCCGCGAGGAAGGGGAAAAGGCGGGGTGGTAAAAAACACAAGAAGGGGGGTCTCGCGCCACCGAGACCCGGCGCAGTGGTCCCGCCGGCATTTGTCCCGCTGGCGGTCCCGAACCCTGGCCACGAGGAGTCCTCGCAGGAGGTCTCCGGGGAAGCCCACTGGGCTGTAGTCGCGCGGCGACGACCTGCCGCCGCCCCTAAAAGGGCCGCGGCCCCGGCCAGGGCCCCACAAATCAGGGTGGTCGACTCCGGCCCCCGGAAGGTGCCCAAACCACCTGCCTGTGCGGCGGTGGTTGTGACGGTGCCCCCAGACGCCGGAACCACGTACGCCGCGGTGATGGAAGCAGCGAAAGCCAAAATAAAATTGGCTGAGCTCGGAATCACCGGCGGCGTGCGGACCAAGAGGGCCGTGACCGGGGCCCTCCTTCTCGAGGTGCCTGGCCCGGATAGCTCCGCCAAAGCTGATTCTCTGGCGGAACGCATGAGAGAGGCGTTGGCGGACACGGGCGCTAACATCTCGCGCCCGTGCAAAATGGCCGACATACGGGTGATGGACCTCGACGAGTCCATCACCCAAGCAGACGTGGCGGCAGCTGTGGCCGCGGCTGGCGCATGCTCCCCGAACGACGTGAAGGTCGGGGAAATACGCGCCAGCCGCGCTCGCCTAGGGACGGCCTGGGTTAGGTGTCCGCTCAGCGCTGTTAGTAAACTGACGTCTGGGCGGATCCTGATCGGCTGGACCTCTGCGAGGGTCGAGGCACTGGCAGCACGGCCTCTACAGTGCCACCGGTGCCTCGAAAGAGGGCATGTTAGGGCGGTGTGCAAATGCGCCACTGACAGGAGCACACGCTGCTACAGGTGCGGTGAGCCGGGGCACATTGCCCGACTCTGCACCGCGAGTGCTCCTCGCTGCCCGGTCTGTTCAGACCTTGGCAGACCGGCGGACCATAGGATGGGGAGCAAAAAGTGCTCCCCACCTAAAAGGAAGGCGGGGGTTGACGCCCAACCCCCCGCCCCGGCCCAGGGGCGCGAGGAAACCATGGACATATAATAATGTATGTCCATGGTAAGGTATTGCAGGGCAACCTCAACCACTGCCGCGCAGCGCAGGATCTTCTGATCCAGACGCTCGCGGAGGGTAAGGTTGCACTGGCGGTCGTCGCCGAGCCCTACTCTGTCCCGAACCACCCAAGGTGGTTCGGGGACGACCAGGGCTTGGTAGCCATTTACTGGGCTAGTGACAGGCCGCACTGCACCCTCCTCGCCAGAGGGCCAGGTTTCGTGGCCGTGGAGTGGGGGTCCACGGCCACGATAGGATGTTACATCTCCCCGAACTGCGGCCTCGCCGCATTCGAGGCATTCCTGGACGGGCTGGCGAACTGCGTTCGCGGTTGCGCCCCCCGTCCGGTCTTCGTCCTGGGTGACTTCAACGCCCACTCGAGAGAGTGGGGCGACACCCGGGACGACGTAAGAGGGGAGACACTCCTGGAGTGTGCGGCGGGACTGGACCTTCGGCTTCTAAACCAAGGTTCAGTCAGCACCTGCGTGCGGTGGCAGGGGGAGTCGATCGTCGACCTGTCATGGGCGACTCCCGCTGCGTACCGCATGGTGTCGGGATGGAGGGTCGCGGAAGAGTTGGCCACACTGTCCGACCACCGGCACATCGTATTCGATGTGTCGCTCCGCCACCCTTCCCGCACGCTCCAGGAGGACAGCCGTCCGCGACGTTGGTCCATCAAGCGACTGGACAGAGACATGGCCCTTGCCGCCGCCCACGTCGCGGACTGGTCTGAGGAGGCACAGATCTTGCCCGATCTCGATGCGCAAGCGCAGGCGGCCTGGCTCGGGGAAACATTGACGTCGATCTGCGACGTCTCTATGCCCCGAGTCAGGCCGCCTCGGCGGAGTTCGGCGTACTGGTGGAATGAGGAAATCGCGCGGCTTAGGATTGCAGTAATAGCCGCGCGCCGCCAGTACCTCAGGGCCCGCAGAAGAAGGCAAGCCTCAGTCGAGGAAGTCCTGAGTGCCAGAAGGGCATACGGAGCCGCATCCAAGGCGATCAGCATCGCCATCGCTGACGCCAAGGCTGGGTCCTGGAACGAGCTCCTGGAGGGACTGGAAAGGGATCCATGGGGGCGCCCGTACAGAATGGTACTGGGCAAGCTCCGACCGTGGGTCCCTCCCCTGACGGAAACCCTGGACCCCGACTTCGTGGGAAGAGTGGTGGATACGCTCTTCCCGAGGGTCCAGGATAGTCCCTCCGAAGCCCCGTCGCCCGCGCCGTGGTCGGACGACCTAGAGGTGACGGAGAGCGAGCTCGCCAGGGCCGTGTTGCGGCTCTCGGCCCGCAACACCGCACCGGGCCCAGACGGGGTCCCGGGTAAGTTGTTAGCGCTGGCGCTCAGGGCCTTGGGGAACAAAGTGAGGCAGCTCTTTACAAGCTGCCTCAGAGAGGGTGTGTTCCCCGTCAACTGGAAGTCGGCCAGGCTGGTGCTGTTGAGGAAGGAGGGAAGGACCGAAGACGTTCCGTCGTCGTTCCGTCCGATCTGCTTGCTGAACGAGGCGGGGAAACTCTTCGAAAGGGTTATCTCCGCCCGCATCGGCGAGCACCTGTCGCGCGTGGGTCCCGACCTGTCGGACTGCCAATTTGGATTCCGGCAGGGGCGATCGACGCTGGACGCTGTCCAACGCGTCCGGTCGCTGTCGGAGTCTGCAGTCCGTATGGGGGGGGTGGCACTGGCGGTGTCTCTGGACATCGTCAACGCCTTTGGCACCCTCCCCTGGCAGGCCATCAGGGAGGCACTCGAATACCACGAGTTGCCCCCCTACTTGCGGGTCGTGGTCGGGGACTACTTGCGCGATAGGACGATAGGAATGTCGGGAAGGAACGAGACGGAAACGACGAGGGGGGTCGAGTGCGGTGTTCCACAGGGGTCCGTTCTGGGACCCCTTCTATGGAACCTCGCATACGACGCGGTTCTTCGCACCAGCCTTCCTCACGGCGTGAGTGTCGTCTGTTACGCCGACGACACTCTCGTCGTGACGACGGGGGCCGACTTCGGGCAGACGCTCAGGCTTGCCAAGCTGGGGGTGGCATGTGTCGTGAGGGCAATCCGCCGGCTGGGTCTAGAAATAGCGCCGCACAAAACCGAGGCGCTATGGTTCCACGGCCTTCCAAGGCGCCGGGAACCACCCAGCTGCCGGATACGGGTAGGTGACGCGGAGGTCCAGGTGGGGCCACATATCAAGTACCTTGGCCTCACCTTGGATAGCAGGTGGAGCTTCGAGGAGCATTTCGTGCGGTTGGTCCCCCGAGTCAAAAGGGTAGCGGGTGCTTTACACCGCCTGCTGCCCAACCTCGGGGGACCGAGGGACGGTGTTCGCCGCCTGTACGAGGGCGTTGTGCGGTCCGTGGCTTTGTATGGGGCCCCCGTGTGGTCGCGAGACTGCACGAGGTCCTCCCGCTGCAGAGCTCTCATCCGGAGCATGCAGCGGACAATGGCTATACGGATCGTACGGGGCTACCGTACAATCTCGTACGAGGCGGCGACGGTTCTGGGGCGCTCCCCCCCTTTCGAAATCCTGGCCGACATGTACGCGGAGATGTATAACGCGCCGCGACATGTCGACCGGGGGAGAGACGGAGGGAGCCCCCCAGAACCCGCGCACGGAATGCACAGGCGGGAGTTGCACCGGCGGGCTGAGAGGGACTGGCGTGCACAGCTAGAGTCGGGGGGCTGTGCGCGTCAACGCGCCGTCGGTGCTATACTCCCGCACTTCGAAGCCTGGCTCCACGGGAAGGAGGAAGTCACCTACCGCTTGACTCAGATACTTACCGGACATGGTTGTTTCGGTGAGTATCTGAATCGAATAGGGCGGGAGGACACGACACGATGCCACCATTGCGCATCCGACCTCGACTCGGCCCAGCACACGCTGGCGGATTGTCCCGCCTGGGACTCCGAACGCCGGGTCTTGGTCGAAGAGATCGGGCAAGATCTGTCTCCGCCAGCGTTGATTGCGGCAATGCTGGCGGATGAGGGAGGTTGGAGGGCTGCGGCCTCCTTCTGTGAAGCTGTGATGCTCCAGAAGGAGGCCGCTGAGCGGGATCGGGAGATGGCCGATCCCGCTCGAAGGAGGCGGCGTCGGGTCAGATAATAGCCTGATGCGCCGCCGCGGGTCGCTGGCGAGCACGACAAAGCTCGTGCCCATGACCCGGGAGGGATCACACCCCCGCCTGGTCGAGGGGTGTCGCCGTGGGAGGTCGGACGGGGGAGGTTGCGAACACTCCCCCGAGAAGGGCTCCCCTGGTAGAAACAGGGGAGCAAAGGCTGGGGGTCCTCAGATGCGACACTCGATCCTGAGGTCCCCCTACAATGCCTGATGGCGGCGCTGAGGTTTTAGTGGGTAGGCCTTCCCCGTCTGGGAAGGAGAGCCCCACATAACCACCGGCTCGGTGGTATGCAGTTTAATGCATTTCCTCAGCGGGACAAAAAAAAAAAAAAAAAAAAAAAAAAAAGGGCCACCAGTATGTCGATGGCCCGGTTGATTGCCGCCCGGTGGTCGCCTAGCTCCGCGGCCATCGTTAGCTGGCTGATCGCGGTTGCCACCGCGACCAACACCGATGTGGTCGAGGCCTGCGGGAGCGGGCGGGTCTGGGGGGCCGGTTGTGGTGGTGGCTGGTAGGGCTGGCGTGGTTGCCGCGGCAGAGCCGGCGGCAAGAGTGGTGGCTGGGTTTGGGATGGGCCCTGGTATGAGAGGGGCTCTGTCGGGGTTCTGCGGACGGCCGGCATCGCTTCCTGTTGGGAGGCTGGGTGTCGGCGGGGCGGCTGGTGAGGGCGGGGCGGCAGTACGGGGGTGGAGGCCGCCGTACTGCGGCCGCGCCTACCACGACCACGGCGTCTGCGGCGCTTCACCGCCTCACCTCTGGTGGTCGGCGGGTTGGCGGGGGGAGCCAGGGTCGGCCCAACATGGGCCTCTGGTTCGTCCGCCATAGGAGGCGCCGGATAGCGCGGGGGCGCCGGTTGGCGCGGGGGCGCCTCCTGACGCGGGGGCGCCTGCTGGCGCGGGGGCGCCTGCTGGCGCGGGGGCGCCTGCTGGCGCAGGGGCGCCTGCTGGCGCTGGGGCGCTGACTGGCGCTGGGGCGCCTGTGGACGGGACGGCACGGGGGGTGGCACCCTCATGCCCCTCTGTCTGGCCTCCCGCCGGAAGGCTGGGCATCGGCGGTCGTTGGCCGGGTGCGGCTTGGCGCAATTGGCACAAGTGGGCGGCTGGTCTCGCGGGCGCGTGCAGTCGGCGGCGATGTGGTCGCCCGCACAGCGCACACACTTAATGGGCCGGTGGCAGTTAGCCGAGGCGTGCCCAAACGCCTGGCATCGGTGGCACTGCGGGGGGCCCCCGCGGCCGCGCCATCCCTCAATGGTGACGCCCGGCATCATCAGGAGCTCGGTCACCGCGTAGAGGCGGGAGAGCTCCTGGGCGTCAAGGTGCTCCAGCTGCATATAAAAGAGGCAGCCGGAGCGGCCGCGTTGAGGTGGTATGTGGCGAACGTGAGTGGCCACAAACCCACGTTCGCGAAGCGCCGCCTGGATTGCTTCCGGCGGGGTATCGGAGGGCAGCCCTCGTAGCGCTGCCTTAGAGGGCAGCTCGCTGGCCGGCGTGTACGCGTACCACGTGATCGTGGGGTCGCGTTCGGACGCCTCGGCCAGGTACCGCTGTACGATGCGGTACTCTTCTGGGGTGGTGGGGATGAATCGCACCCCGGTGCGGTATGGGCGGGCGTTGGGCGGCTTACCAAGCTTGCCCGCCAGCGCATTGAAGTGCCGGGTCCACTCCGGCAAGCGCTCGACCACTATGGGTGGGTAACCGCGGGCCCTAGCGGCGGCTGTGGGCGCTGGCTGGTCGGCTACAGGGGAAGCTGGTTGGGCCGTCGACGCGACGGCAGGTGGTGGCGTGGGGGCTCGAGAGCCGGGGGGGGGAGGGTGCGGCGGCGAGGGCGGCGTAGGTCGCCGGCCTCGGCCGTGGCGGTACGGCATCCGGATCGCTGGACGTCGTCGGCGCGAAAGTCGCGTACGACGTCGATGGCGTGGGTGAAAGGGGTGGCAGGTCGGACATTGCCTCTCCTGCGGCGGTACTTACGCCTGTTGAGGCTTCGTCACTAGGCGAGTCGGTTGTTGATTGTATATAACAACTCGACTCGGGCGAGCTGGTTGACTGCTGGTAATGGGGGGGCGAGGGCCCGGTGCGGGGGCGTTTGTCATCCCCGCCGTCCTCGCTGCTAGTGGGGCTCCTGGGCCGGGGCTCCCGGGTTCTGCCGCAGCTCATACCGGTGGGCGGCGTTTCGACTAGAAACGCCCCATCGGTGGTGGGCGGCGCGGCTTGGGCCGGAACAGCCGGCTGCGCAGCGGCCGCAACAGCCCTGTGCCCAGCGGGCCGCAGTAACGGCTCGGGGCGGCGAGTGGCAATCGCGGCGGCGGTGGTGGTGGTAGTGGTGGTGGTGGCGGCGGCCGCGGCGGCCGTGGCGACGGCGGCAACGGTTGAAGGCCTCCTTATGCGTGGATCACGCGGGGGAAGGGGTTTGTCCCCTGGCATGGTGACGGCACAGAACGAAAACACGGGACAGCACTTGGTAAACAGTAATACGCACAGAAAACTGAGGGCGATCACCCCTCCCTATTTATCAAAATAGGGGGCGGGTATACGCAACACACTCACAACACAAAACAGAAAAAGCGTCAATATCGCGGGTAGGTAGCGTGTTATACCATTTACCTCAACCACATGTACCTACTCAGCACCGGCCCCATTAGACACATGAAGACACGAGGCGCTGACGCTGCACAACGTAAGCCAGTGACGTGCCAGCCATCGCCTTCCAACGCGGCACCACGCAAGACAACTCACTTTAGTTCTAGCATCGAACATAGTCACATGTTTTAATTGTAATTTGTAGTAATTAAATTTATTTCAATAAAATTGTTTTTTTTGCATCCTTCGGCTGTAGCAATCGTAATTGGCGCAGTCGGTAGGATATTCGCGGTCGGTTTCGCGCTTCAAGAGGAAAATTCCCGTGAGCCGCCCGAGTGGCTATCAAGTCGCATCCCGAATATCCTGAAAGAACCACGAAGAGCCGCAGCCAAGGAGTATCCAAAAATCGATACCGCAAGTAACCAATACAGAAATGAAATTGTAAGTACACTTAAATCGTTTATGTGTTACTCTCCTTTAGCCTTAATCCATTTTTTATAATCGTGTAATCCCTAAACCTTCAAAATTTTCCATCCCAGGCAATCGAGGCCCTGCACCCCTAAGATAGATAGATATAGTAGGCAAGACGCAAATAGAAATTTAAGTGAGGTAGTTATGTCTGACGCTATGGATAGTATTCTTAAGTCCTTAAGACTTTTACCGGAGTTCGATGGTAACCCGAATGTGCTCACTCGGTTCATTCATTTATGTGACCAACTTGTGATCAGGCACGTGTCACTAGAGGCTGGACACGAACTAGAAAACCAAGCCTTATTAAACGGCATACTTAATAAGGTCACGGGTCCTGCCGCTCGCCTAATAAATTCCAATGGAATTCCATGTGAGTGGCAAGGTATTAGAAATGCACTAATAAATAACTTTGCCGATCAAAGAGATGAAACGGCATTATACAATGACTTAGCATTGTCATCGCAAGGTAATAGTACTCCACAGGAATTTTATGAGCGCTGTCAAACATTGTTCAGCACCATCATGACATATGTAACCTTGCATGATTCAGTTAGTACTACAATTGAGGCCAAGCGTCAATTATATAAAAAATTAACTTTGAAATCATATTTACGCGGCCTTAAAGAACCGCTGGGTTCGCGTATTCGATGTATGCGTCCCCAATCTATAGAGCAGGCGCTTGAATTTGTACATGAGGAAATGAACACTATGTACTTGCAACAACGTGTTCATCAATCACCTGACACAAAACCATCACCGCATGTTTCAACCCCCATGAAACCCATGTTCAACCCTCAAGCATATATTCCACATAACAAACCCTTCATGTTTAACAACCCAGGTCCTTCAAAACCCTTCCTGATACCGCAACCTTCCCAGCAATGGAAACCTATACCTATTCAATCACAACCTTACCGTGGACCGTCTCGCACGCAGCAGATGTTCAGAGCGTTACCTCCAAGCTATAACCCACAGAGTAATGTATTTAGAATGCCAAATAGGAACCCACCAGTCAACTTGAGCCCCCAAGGCCCAAAACCAATGAGTGGCGTCAGTAATTACGTCACTAAGCCACTACCCCCTTCTGGGCATGATTGGAGGAAATTTGGGAATCCACCACCCAGTAATTATTTCAAAACAAGAGAAATAAATTTTAACGAGTGCAATGACTATGAATATGGCCCCTATTGTTACAATTACTCGGATTATTATTACACCGAGCCAGACTACAACAATGCTGACCCAGACTGTTCCAATTATAACTTTAATGAGTACATTTATTATGACTATCCGCAATGTAACGATCGAGAATATTCGTACGAAAATTTAGAAGATTCTAGAAGTAACGTTAATACGGAAGGTGAGGATTTTCGAAGTCCCAGCCGGTCCGACAAGCCAAAATAGAGCTTAACTTACAAACACAGAGACAACTTCCATTTATTCAAATCTCAGAACCACCACTAAAGTTGCTTATTGATACCGGGGCAAATCAGTCGTTTATAAGTCCAGATGCTGTTAGAAATTATTTCTCTAATATAAAATTAAATTATGAACCGTTTGAAGTAGTTAATGTGCATGCTGTAAGTACATGTAATTATTCCATTTCATTGCCATGTTTTCAGGAATTTAATGACCCTTCAGATATAACTTTATATGTGTATAAATTTCATGATTATTTTGATGGCCTTATAGGATCAGATTTGTTAGATAAATGGGAATCATCTATTGATTTCAAAAACAAAAAATTAATTACTCGGAACGCTATTAATTTGATTCATGTTTATGATTCGCGAAACATCAATCTTTATGAAGAGATTATACCAGCCCGTTCATCAAAAATTGTAAAATTACCAATTAATACATGTGACGGAGATGCGTTCATCCCGGAACAGGTTTTATCGAATTGCATAATAGGAGAATGTCTCACAACAGTAAGGAATAATCGCGGATTTTTAGAAATTACGAATCCCAGTCAACATGACGTCATATTTTCACTCGACCGACAGGTCAGCGCGGAGATTCATAATGTGGAATCATTTCGTAGTAACCGATGTGCTACGGACTCATCTCTCGCTACGACACATACTTGCTATCAGTCTACGGATCTTAATGCGATGTCTACGGATAACATACGTCACGCAAACATCACGCGTAGCAACTCGACCGCTACGACAACGCTACAAAGTACTGATCGCGCTACGGACGTTTTGTCTCGACTACGGACCGAACATTTAAACGCTGAAGAACGAGCTAACTTAGAAAATTTATGCGCTAGATACGCCGACGTATTTTACATAGAGGGCGAACCTTTAACATTTACAAATCAAATAAAGCACTCTATTAAGACTACCGATGAAATACCAGTGTATACTAAGACTTACCGTTATCCATATGTACATAGACAAGAAGTTAGAGAACAAATTAGCAAAATGTTAGAGCAAGGTATTATTAGACCATCTCAATCAGCATGGAGCTCCCCCATCTGGGTAGTTCCTAAGAAAATTGACGCATCAGGTAAAACTAAATGGCGAATAGTAATAGATTTTAGAAAATTAAATGAGAAAACTATAGATGATAAATACCCTATACCCAATATTGCAGATATTTTAGATAAATTAGGTAATTGTCAGTATTTCACAACACTAGATTTAGCCAGCGGGTTTTACCAAGTCGAAATGGATCCTGCAGATATTTCGAAAACAGCTTTTAACGTAGAACATGGTCATTACGAATTTTTAAGAATGCCGATGGGACTTAAAAATTCACCAAGTACTTTCCAACGAGTGATGGATAATGTACTCGTAGGACTTCAGAATGTAATATGTCTCGTCTATTTAGATGACGTCATCATCTTTAGTACGTCATTACAAGAACATATGATTAATTTAGAAAAGGTATTTCAAAGATTACGAGAATCAAATTTTAAAATACAGCTTGATAAGTCAGAGTTCTTAAAGTTAGAAACAGCATATCTAGGTCATATTATCAGTAAAGACGGCATAAAGCCCAATCCTGACAAAGTAGAAGCTATAAAAAAATATCCGTTGCCAAAAACGCCTACAGAGATTAAAAGATTTCTTGGTCTCTTAGGTTATTACAGAAAGTTTATACCAGATTTTGCTCGTTTAACTAAACCACTTACACAATGTTTAAAGAAAGGTTCTAAAATTACACTAGATCAAAATTATACTAATTGTTTCGAAAAATGTAAATTGCTACTTACCAATGATCCTATCTTACAGTACCCGGATTTCAATAAAGATTTTATTTTAACAACTGATGCATCTAATTTAGCAATTGGAGCTGTATTGTCACAAGGCACAGTTGGTAGTGACAAGCCTATAGCATTTGCATCTAGAACGTTAAATACTAGTGAAATTAACTACAGTACAATAGAGAAGGAGTTATTGGCGATCGTATGGGCTACTAAGTATTTCCGTCCATATCTATTTGGTCGCAAATTTAGAATTATTACCGATCATAAGCCCTTACAATGGGTAATGAACCTTAAAGAACCCAACTCTAGACTCACTCGATGGAGATTAAAGCTTAGCGAATACGACTTTACAGTTATTTATAAGCAAGGCAAATGTAACACAAATGCTGATGCTTTATCGCGTATAGAGATTCACAATGAAGAAATTAGTTCAGTGGCAGTTAACATATCAGAGAAAGCTCCATCTTTAGACGATTCAAATACTGTAACTGTGCATACTGATGCTGAGAATCCTATCTTAGAAGTCCCCATAACAGATGAACCACTAAATAAATTTCATAGACAGATTTGTTTTACTGTAGTTGGTGATATTAAAGGTAAAAGCACAGTCTCTAAGCCCTTTGAAAGTCATACACGAACTGCTATTCAATTGTCCAAGTCAAATCTTGAGCAAGATGTAATTAACGCAGTTAAAGAGTTTGTTAATCCTAAAGTAAAGACAGGAATTATTATTCATCCCCCTTTGGAGATGTATTCAATAATACCTATCATTCAAAAGTATTTTAAATGTTCCGCTATGCACCTAGTTCTAACTAAATCTGAAGTTGAAAATGTCAAAGAGTATTTACGACAGCAAGAAATAATACAGAAATACCATGACGGTAAAACCAACCATCGCGGTATTACTGAGTGTTATCTCGCACTATCAAAAAGATATTTTTGGCCTAAAATGAAAGAAAGTATAACTAAGTATATAAATGAATGTAATATATGTGGTCAAGCAAAATATGATCGCAATCCTGTCAAGCAACAATTTCATATAGTGCCACCCCCTAGTAAACCTTTCGAAATTTTACATTTAGATCTTTTCACAGTAGAAACTGAAAAATATCTTACCTTAGTAGACGCGTTTTCAAAATATAGTCAAGCTTATCACCTAAGAGATGGTACCGCTATTAGTGTAGTACAAGCCCTATTAAAATTTTGTACTCATCATGGTGTACCTACAACCGTTGTAACAGATCGTGGAACTGAATTCATGAATCAGCTATTTTTAGAGTTTGTAAGAATCCATAAGATTCAGCATCATAAAATCTTAGCTCACGCACCTAATGAAAATGGAATCGTTGAACGTTTTCACTCGACTATATTAGAACATTTAAGAATATTAAAGTTACAGCATCGTGGCCAATCCGTCATAAATTTAATGCCTTACGCAATATTAGCATATAATAGTTCTATACATAGCTTAACTAAATGTAGACCACTAGATTTAATAACAGGCCATTTTGATCCCCGAGATCCTATAGATATAGATATTACCGAACATTTACTACAACAATATATTATAGATCATCGTTCTAAAATGACAAAGGTATACTCTATGATACAAAGTTCGTCTCAAAACCGTCGTACCGAAATTATGGAGTCTCGTAATAAGAACAGAGAGCCCGAGCAAACTTATAGCCCTGAACAAAACGTTTTTATTAAAAATCCTATGGCTAGCCGTCAGAAACTAGCACCACGATATACAAACGACACCGTTTTAGCTGATCTCCCTATACATATATATACCAAGAAAAAACGTGGCCCTGTAGCTAAGTCGAGATTAAAAAGAGTCCCTAATACCAGGCCCTTGTTACAGGATAATACTAACGGTTCTGCTGGAAGTAGTAGCAGCGCAAGAGATAATACTTGATAGTCTAGATGACGGTCCAGGCATTCTTCCTTTCAAACTAGGCCCATCCAAAATCATATCTCACTATCATTCATTCCTACAAACTATCGACATCTCTAGTATTAAATCTAAAGTTAACACAGTAACATCGCAGTTAAATGATGTTCGGCCTCAGTTAAATAATTCAACTTTGTCATTGTATGAACCACATCTTGATTATCTTAATAATAAACTTAACAAAATTTCTGAACAGTTAAACACATTCGAAGTCAATCGAGTAAAAAGAGGTTTAATAGATGGATTAGGATCAATAGTAAAAAGTATATCAGGAAATCTAGATCAAACTGATGCTATACGATATGACAATGCATTAAAATCATTACAAAATAATGAAGATAAATTAGTCGCAGAATTAAATAATCATATAAGTTTAAGCAAAGAATGGATGTCAGAACATTCAGCTGTACTAGACTCAATTATTAAAAATCAAGAAAAGATTGAAAAAATACTTAATCTTATTGTGCCCGAAGAAAGTTATTTAGATAGTGAATTAATTAAATATGCCCATTTGGCTCAAATACTTTTAATATTAAGTGATAATATAGATGAGTTAGGTGAAGAAATATTAAAAATAGAAAATCTTTTAGCTTTTATACGTGCATCGAGCACTCATCATGCTATGTTAAATTTAAGAACGTTAAAATCTATGTTAGAAAAGTTAAGATTATTATATAATAAAGATGAAATAATAGATTTAAATTTAAGAGAATACTATGATATACTTAAGTTAGGCTCCTATTATAATGGTAATCAAATAGTTATAGTATTTAAAGTGCCAATTGCCTCTCCTTATACCTATGATCTTTATAGATTATCTATTGTTCCAAACAAAAACCACAGCATACTCATCCCATCCTCTCCTTACCTCGTCATACACAAAAATGATTTTATGTACATAGAGGCAGAATGCCCGAAGTACAACTCTTGGTATCTTTGCGAGACAAATCCTAATTACAAGCCACGTGATCAAGTTGACTGCGTGCACCATCTCATCACGACACAGAAATTAGACGCTATCTGTGACCCAATTCCTGTTCATCTCAATAAAGAAGCAATGGAACAGTTGGACGATAAGCATTATGTTGTCTCGTTCCCGAAACCTACTGAAGTACAAACCTTTTGTGGAAAAACCACTTATTCCACTCTTCAAGGAAGCTATTTGGTTACTATACCCTCTGGATGTCACCTGCAAACGTCAGCACTTACCATTTTCAACAGCAACGACCGCACCAAGGGAAGTGCAATCAGAATTATGAACATCCCTCCACGAGAGAACATGTCATTTTCAAATAAACCTGTAATTAAACTAAATTCAATTAACCTGGAAAACTTACATGCCAGCAACAATAAGATATCTCTACAGCATCCTGTGGAATTAAGAACATCCTTTGAAACTAGTATATATCATACCACCATTCCTCTTTACGTGGTAATAGCATGTATCTTTGTTCTCATCATAACTCTATTACTTCGGAAATTTTACAAGAAACGACGAGTAATCTCCGCTCCGCAAGATGCATCTCAAGAAATATATGTAGAAATTCCCAATAAAAAACGAGATGCACCTAACATCGCCTCAGCAACGTTTTCGAAAAAAATTCTTCAATAGTTGCTGATCTATGGGGGGAGGTGTTATACCATTTACCTCAACCACATGTACCTACTCAGCACCGGCCCCATTAGACACATGAAGACACGAGGCGCTGACGCTGCACAACGTAAGCCAGTGACGTGCCAGCCATCGCCTTCCAACGCGGCACCACGCAAGACAACTCACTTTAGTTCTAGCATCGAACATAGTCACATGTTTTAATTGTAATTTGTAGTAATTAAATTTATTTCAATAAAATTGTTTTTTTTGCATCCTTCGGCTGTAGCAATCGTAATTAGCGTCTATGTCGCGGGTGTGGATAAAAACTCAACGTGGGTAGATGTGAATCCACCCACGGAGCAGGACGGCGCACGAAGCGCGAAATGCGCGCGGCGCGGTACGGTGCGTTCGCGGGGAGGGGCTCGCGGGTGCAGGGGCTCGACGATTGCTCGGAGCACTCCTGGCACGACCGGTAGGCAACACTCGCGGAACAGCACTGTCGATGATGGCGTAGACACCACTGACACATAAACAAGGGCGCGCGCGATCGCTCGGACGAGTAGACGCGAGCGCCGGCCGATAACAGAGACATCGCTATGCGGGTAAAAGAGAAGGCAGCCACTGCACTTCTTGCGTCATTTCGATTGATAACCGCGCACTCAGCCCTACTAGATTCCACGCACACATTTGCGCGTGGGCAAATGTCATTTGATAAAGTAGTAGTAATAGGTAATTGATTAGCGAACGTTGTATGGAGTGTCCGAGGTGTGCCAGTGCGCAAAAATGAGCGTACGAAAAATCACAATCTCAATGCCGATTGATCGGATTCGGTTGAAGAGTAACCCTACTGAACTCTGTAAAGGCTGGACCAAACCATACTTTCCGATACTGACCGATCTAAATGTGCACCCCCCGCGGGACGAAACGACAGTTCGATTATTTTTTTTAATTTCTATTGGTCGCTTTGGCCCGTTCAACGAATGAATAGCAAATTTCGTATGGTTTAAGTACAGTCGAGTAAAAAAGTCATAGAGCTAAAATGATACACCATTATTAGATGATACTCATAAGTTTAATCAGTCTTACAAATGTTAAGATAATCGATAACTATCTTAACGACACCTATGTATATTAATAAAATAATTATTTCAAAATCACTTTAATAATTAAAAACAAAATATAAACACAAAACAAAATATATGTCAGTTGTTCAATTATCTTTGAAGTAATCAACATAAATTACCGAGGAGACAATCATGAATGAAACAAATACTAGAGTACAATAAACGGTTTTAATGCTGACAAGCAATTTCTACCAGACAACCGCTGATAAAATGAGAATTAAAAAAATAAAGGTTATAAAAGACATGCATAGAAATTCAAATTAATTTTCGTTTTTTCAATTACATTATGTTATTTTTAAATTAAATTAGTTTTATTGGATGAAAAATAGTTGGATGATTCAAAAGACCGTTTTATCAATTTATATTAATCTAGCTGTGCCCGCGAACTACGTTTCGCCATCAAAATGCTTAAACACAGTGTTTAGTTTTTCCCTCCATTTTATTCCATAATGATTCAACTTTATTCTACCTTTCTTGAGCAGCGGCCTTTTCGAAATTAGGATAATAATCGTAGGTTCTTAATGCTCTAGGTACTCTTCAGGGCCTTTCATTTTATACCCATATTGCTGGGTGTGAAAAGGAACTTTTATCCGCCTTTTTTGAGAGGCGGCCATGTTGAATTTACGTCAATGTTGCTACGTTTATAGTGCTCTACTAATCAAGGCCTTTCATTTAATACCCATATTGCTGGGTTTGGAAACAAACTTTTATCCGGTTTTTTTTTGAGCGGCGGCCATATTAAATTTTGTGCGATTTTCCTAGGTTCATAGTGCTCTACTCTTTAAGGCCTTTTATGTAATACCCGTATGGGTAGGTTTGGAAACGAACTTTAATCCATCTTTTTTGAGCGGTGATCATGTCGAATTTACATCAATATTGCTAGGTTAATATTACTCTACTCATCAAGGCCTTTCATTTGATACCCGTATTCCTGGGTTTGGAAACAAACTTTTATCCGTTTTGTTTTAACAACGGCCATGATGACTTTAGGGCGGTTTTCTAAAGTTCATAGTGCTTTACTCTTGAAGGCCATATTGCTTGTTCATTTGATACCCATATTGCTAGGTTTGGAAGCGAACTTTTATTCACCTTTTTGAGCGGCGGCCATGTGGTATTAATGTCCATGCTGTTAGGTTCATAGTGCTCTACTCACCAAAGTCTTCATTGAAAACCCATATTGCTGGGTTTCGAAACGAACTTTTATCCGCCTTTTTTGAGCGGCGGCCATGTTAAATTAAGGGTAATTTTCCTAGATTCATAGTGCACTACTCAAGGCAATGAAATCCTTTCATCAAGGCCTTTCATTTAATACCCATATTGCTGGGTTTGGAAACGAACTTTTATCCATTTTTTTCAGCGGCAGCCATGTTGAATTTATGGCAATTTTCCTAAGTTCATAATGCTCTTCTCTTTTCGGCCTTTCATTTGATACCCATGTTGCTAGGTTTGGAAACGAACTTTTATCCACCTATTTTGAGCAGCGGCTATGTTGTATTTATACCAATGTTGCTAGGTTCATAGTGCTTTACTCATCAAGGCCTTTCATTTGATACCCATATTGCTGGGTTCAGAAACGAACTTTTATCGGCAGTCATGTCGAATTAGGTCAACGTGACTAGGTTCAATGTGTTTTACTTTTTAGGTCCTTCGTTCGTTAAGGGGCTATATCGAAAAAATTGGTTATTTTTAATGTAATGTCATAGGTCACTGAGAGATCTTACAGATCTGAAACTTAAATATGTGTTTCTTTATATCTTTAGCTAGAAACGCCAAAAACCAGAAACGCGATTTAAAGATTTTGCCTCGATACATTTTATTTTTTAAATTACCTCTTAAAAATAAGTAAATTCAGGATTACTAGTAAACGGTATTAGGTATTCATTAAAAAGTTCCATAAATAAGTAGATATGATCATTATTTAGAATCGTGTAAAAGCATTTTTTTCTAATCATTATAGTTATTTTTTTATAAAATAATGTGTATTTTGTCGCTTACGTCGATAATTTCTAAACGACCCGATTGCATGCGGGCGCAGTGCATTCACGACTTTGATGCCATAGATATAAAGACTAGCTACTTGAGCACGGGGGGCGCCCCGCGTTTACGTATAGACCACGCCTCCCATTGTTTGATTCATTTTCGATGTAGCGCCTTAATCATGTTCCTTGGGTCGAACAAAAAAATGTGATCTGTCATTTTAGACATTAGGATCAAGAGTCCCGTACTCCCTCTACGCGTAAACCAGAATCATTGTACCCAGATATTTTTTTTTTAATTATCAATATATGTATATCAATAGGCTAGATGACAAATTTTTTTTTTGCTGTAATAGAAGCTTATTCTTATAATAAACAGAAAGAAAAAATCGGTTTTCGAATTACTATAAAAACAACCAAGATATAAAGTATTCAAGATTTTTCTCCATCTCTTTCTAGCAAAACGGCAATTTACAAGGAGTTTATATGGCCGTACTCAACAATGACGTCACGGTTGAAGTCGGATCTCTCTGTCTAATCGCCTTCAAATTAACAACTTAAAATGCTTGTATCTAATGTATTTCTCAGCCGATTTTACTTCTGATTTCACAGGACTGCATCTTTTTCCACGATATTTTAATATTTAATGACGAGACGTAAAAATTTGAATTCAGTCATCATCCCAATTACTTTTAATAGTTTTAAATGGATGAAAGCGTTTGATTCCTTGGTCATAATGTAAAAACATATAACACCTTTCAACATTTTTTTTGTTGTTATTTTTATTTGACATCTAAATTGTATTTTAAATTTAAATTAATTTGATTTTTTATTATTAGGTATTATTATTGTTTTTTATCTAGAATTTCAATGGATTTGGTGATTTTTTTTCTCTTTAATTTTAAAATTTATTATTCACAGAATTTTATTTTATTTTATTTGAATGTTATTTAAATTGAGACTGTACTATTATGGGTGTATATTACCTGAAATAAATTAATTTTATATTTTTTATTTTATTTTATTTTAAAATACCTTGAAAAGGGTACTTATCTTCACTTTTCAACACTTAAATATTTCAAAAATTGTACCTATTTTGTGAAAATTGGTCAAACCTACAAATTTTATATTTGCGACGTGATATTGTCATAAAAAATGCTTTCAAATACATTGGTTGTATGGCTTGATCCTTTTGCCTTACTACCACGGTAATACTCGTACATAATAAAAAGACAATTTAAACTTCTTGGTTAGCGAAATCCAGATGGACTTAAATTTTCCTTTGCACTATGTGACAGACTTGTCAAAATAATTTCACGTGCGCCATGTTGATTTTCTACTTAAAATTAGATAAGCATTATTCGAAAATTTTATATGGTATGGTTTTCAATTATGCCTAAATGTTTCCGGAAAATTCTAAGCATTGTGGTCTAAGCCGTATTAAATTCTGTCCAGTAGTTTCGGAGACCTTTCCGGACAAACAGACAAACAAACAAATAAACAATAAACAATTTTTAAAAAAAACTATTCTATCGTATTCTGCTAATGATTTTAAGTTGACCTGTGTATTTTTTTTCTTAATATTTCGCAATTACAGCTTTTTGTACCTCTACGATTTTATTATATAAAATCTTAGAATAATAATAAATTCTAAGTATAAAATATACTAGCTGTGCCGGGGAACTACATTTCGCCGTAATAACGACGAACTTACGTTTCGCCATAACAAAAAATAGTTTACGACCTATTAAATCATAAAAATATGTAATAGAAAAAATAATGTAATATCAATTAATTAATTATTGATGCCATATGTAATAGAAAAAATACTGATATATCAATTTATTAATTATTGATGCTATCCTCCCTCCTAAATTGCTGTGGAAATTTTTATTATTGTGTTAATATTGTAAATTTTAGAATTATCTCGACTTAATATATTATTGTCTATTAGCTATGCAGTGCTCTTGCAGGATGCATGTACTGATACAATGTAAATAAAATTGTAAACACCAATAAATACCTACATGTAAGCAAGCAAATAAATAAATTAATCATAAAGAATTTATAAAACACTAATAGTCATAGTCATATTTTATTAAAGCAAGTTTTTTAAAGCGTCCTCCACCGCTTTGCTAAATATTAACTTAAAGAGCATTGCCCATTTTGGGCCCACCCGTGAACAGCACATTTATGTTTTAGTGGTTTTAATAAACCCCTCATAATATTTTATTTAATTTGTCATTTTTTGCATTTATTAAAAGTATGCCAGTTGTCAGATTTATTTAGAAGTATTTTATACGTATTGAATTATTTATAGACATTCCGTTTGAAAAAAGCTGCCAGTCACAATATAAAAAATAATTTCATGATCTAATCCACGACGAATCGATGTTATCATCGATGTATTATTGATGTATTATTGTTTTGCTGTTTGTATATGTAATCGCGGGCGTATCCTCATCGGTATTCATTGTTAAATCGATCGATTGGATTGTAAAATAATAAAACTGTCGTTACAATTATTATTGTTTAATCACCATAAATTACACAAATCTGCACGTTCACACTTAATTAATAATCACTATTTTAGGTTTAAATCAAATATAGCCAACAATATCAATTGATTCGCGAGATTCAAAGCGATTCGCCAAACGTGTGGTGCGCTCGCGCTGTCCCGTCCGACCGACTCTCGAACCAGATGGCTGCGCCGCTACCACAGACTATGACGCTTCGCTAGGATGACATTGACAATGACATGTCATCCTGTAAAAATTCTTCGATGTGCCGTCACGGCCGGACTGACATACGACCGTCCTCGGGCGTGTTAAATCTGGGAACAATCGAATTAAATCACCAGGTGACCCGCTCGTCCATCTTGACTTTTGACTCTTTAAAATCTCTCTTATAAGTATCACGTCTACTCAAAACTGACCAAGTGAATCCATCTAACTAATCAACTCGCTAGAGTTTAGTCTAGAAGTCTCTGCAATTTTTTTTTTGCAGTCACAAATATGACCATAGCATCAGAAACAAGCCAACGGCTCGGACGACAAATCTCGTCTAATCACCGAAGACAAAATAAATCATAACATCTGGAAACAGACCAACCCCTACGGGTGTAGCCCGGACGACGTACCTCGTCTTACCAGCACTAATCAAGTACTCAAATGTGCTTCTAGAAACAAGTCAACCCTCTCCTAGGGTGTAACTCGGACGACACACCTCGTCTCTCCATCGCTTATTCCCCATGAATTTCGACATCGTGAATTACCTCACGTCTATCAATGTCGGAATATACACTAAGTGTGTCCGAACCAGCTGACAGGGTACATGAGTCGGCAGTGTCAGTATCCGAGCACACGGTCAAGGCATCAGTGTCATTAAAGGGAGATGTGCTATCATGGTTAACTTCTAATTGTACATCTTCCAATGCCGTCTCGGCCTCCTCATCATTCATGAGATTGGTCGTAATCTCTAGTAAACCATCGTGACCCCGTGGCACCGCGCGCAAATTCTCGTGGGCATATTTATAAGTTCGATGAGAACCACTTACGCTCTTTAGTTCATACCTATCGTTATTTAACACTTCTGTGATAATATACGGACCCCTAAATTTTTTATCAAGTTTCGTTTGGTTCCTTTCGCAGTTTTTAATGAATACAAAGTCACCTTTAGAGAAAGGCGTGATTTTTGCTCGTCCCTGATTAAATCGACTCATCTCAGCTTTAGCAGCTTTTTCAATACAAGAGGATGCATTTTCTCGAACTGCGTCTAGATCTAAACGAACCTGCTGACCGTTATCATCAGTACTTATCCGAGACATACCTAAAGATTGAGAGCGAATACCAAACATTAATTCTGTTGGGGAGAACTTAGTAACGCTAGATCTAGTACTGTTAAGAGCTAGTTGAACATTACATAATTCGTCGCGCCAAGTTTTGTTAGGATCGTTTTCGATTATGGTGAGCAAGCTTTTGAGAGTACGCATTACTCTCTCAACTTGTCCGTTTGCTCTGCTAGATCCAGTCGCAATAAAATGAAGTTGAATTTTATGTTCTTCGCAAAAGTTCTTAAAGTCTGAGCTGATGTAACAACGACCCTGATCTGCGATGATTCTTTTAGGTGACCCGAAAAGACAGACTGCTCTTTGTAGTGATTTTATTGCACTTCTAGCATCTATTGATAAAGTGTGATCTATTAGAACATATTTTGTAAAGGCATCTATTATTACAGAGCAGTATTCTTTACGGTCACTCTTGCCACTAAGTTTTCCCGAAAAGTCTATGTGTATTGTATGCCACGGTACTGGCACTTTCGGTATTGGGTGAAGTTGTATAGGTTGAGATCCGGATGGTCCTTTCGAGGCCTTACAAATAATACACGAGTCAATAAATTTTCGTACAGATTTTGACATATCAGGGAACCAGTATTGCTCATAAAGTTTATCTAACGTTTTGTCTTTGCCTAAATGTTGTACCTCATTGTGAACGTGATTTATTAATGACCATATCAAAGAACGTGGAACTACCGGTAGCCATGAAACAGTTTTATTTCGTACAATTTTTTTATAAAGAATACCTTCTCTGACGTCATAAGTTTGAGCTACGGTTTCTGGAAACTCATTATTATGGTGTTTCGATATGAGATCACGTATCTCACTATCGCGTTTTTGTTCAACAGACAACCAACCTTGATGAAGTTCAACGTAGTTAACAGATTTATTTTGGACGTTAGTGGATGTTGATACCACGCTACTAGCAGGAACAGGATCCGGTAAAGGGTTTCGGGACAAGTAGTCCGCGTGCTCCATTCCTCGACCTTCGCGATAAACTATATCGAAGTCAAATGCTTGTAGATAAGCCCACCAACGATGGACGCGAGGTGTAAGGTCTTTCTTAGATTTAGACGCCTTAAGAGAATTACAGTCAGTATATACTACAAAATGACGACCGTAAAGGTAATGCCGAAAGTGTTCTACTGCTCGTACTACTGCTAAAGTTTCTAATTCGTACGAGTGATAGCGAGACTCTACTTCAGATGTACGCCGACTAAAATATTCTACAACATGAGGAAAATCATTTTTCTTTTGTAATAGAATCGCGCCATATCCATCTGAACTAGCATCAGTATGTAACTCTACTGGGAGCTTTGGGTCAAATATTGTTAAAACCGGTTCAGACGTGAGTATGCGAATAATACTATTACGTATCTCCTCGTGTTTGGCGGTCCATGTAATGGGTCCTTTTAATTTTGTAAGAGGATACAAAGGTCCAACAATACGAGTAAAATTTGGAATAAACTTTCTAAAGTAGGAAGCTAGGCCGAGGAACTGTCTAACGTGGGTAGCTGTTTTTGGTTGGGGGGCATCTGCTAAGGCTTGGGTTTTACGGGTGTTGGGTCTTACTTCGCCATATTGGAGAGAATATCCTAAGTAATCAATGCGCTGTTTCATAAATTTACACTTTTTAAGATTAAAGGAAAATCCAGCTTCTGCTAGAGCACCCAACACACTGTCAAGACGCTGCAAGCCTTCAGATACTTCAGCAGAGTAGCAAAGAACGTCATCCATATATATCAAAGGCTTATGTTGTAGGTGATTTAAAGCTTTCGTTATACACCTTTGATAAATAGAAGGAGCGTTTCGCAAGCCAAAGGGCATAGCAAGATATTCATATTGCCCCTCGGGTGTAACAAAAGCTGTTTTCTCCACGGAATCAGGGTGAATCAGGATCTGGTGGAAGCCAGATGCCATGTCTAAAGAAGAGAAATAGTTGGACCCGGTAAGCTGATCTATCTGCTCTTCTATGCGGGGCAAGGGATAGTGCTCAGGCAAGGTGTTGGCGTTCAAATCTCTAAAGTCTACGCACATTCTGTCAGTATTGTCCTTCTTTTTAACGAGTAATATAGGACTTGCGAATGGAGATGTGCTTTCCCGTATTACTTTAGCATCTAACAATTGTTGAATTA
Organism: Schoenobius gigantellus; assembly: GCA_963935595.1. Classification (NCBI taxonomy): domain Eukaryota; kingdom Metazoa; phylum Arthropoda; class Insecta; order Lepidoptera; family Crambidae; genus Schoenobius; species Schoenobius gigantellus. The sequence continues at coordinate 67,334,746 of OZ012540.1, read as the reverse complement.
TTTGCCTGACTATCTGCTTTTCAGCTGGGGCTAACCTATATGGACACCTCTGCACAACTTTGTTTGGTTCAACTAATTTGATTTCACACATTCCAGTTTTAACCCGATTTGTAGGAATACCATCAATAAAATGCTTAGAGTACTTATTCAGTAATGAGATTAACATATTTTTATCTTGACCCTGTAAATCTGTATCAATTTGTGTAAAATTGAATGAGTTTGAAGCCATCTCACAAAATTGAGAGTCTTCTTTAGAATAAAATATGAGGTTATCTTTATCAATTTTAACGCATAGCCCGAGATCAAAAATATCTCTGCCAATTATAATGGGGTCCGAAATACTACTATCTGGAACTATATGAAAAAGTAGGCTTATTAAACGATCACCAATTTTAATCTCACTCTGAATTTGGGTTGTACATGGAATATCATCACCTCCAATGCCACTAAGATAAACGAGACAATTGCACGCGGTACCCAAGAGCTTATCACTATAACTCTCCTTCAATAAAGAACAAGATGACCCACTATCGAACAAAAAAGAAACTGGCTCACCGGAAGATGTTTTCAAAGTGCCCCTTGAAGGGCGGTGCTCGCATTGGTGAACCTCCTTGACCGTAGCTCTGGATGTGTTCTTTCTATCAGGACACGTCGTCGCCACATGCCCTTGCTGCCCACAGATGAAACAGGTAACGGGTGTCACGTTCTCCATTGCACGCGAAGAACTTGGTATACTTTGAGGTTTTAATGTGCCAGCTTCATCACGACGCTTTTTGCAATCAGCTAACCGATGTCCTAAGAATCCACAATAGTGGCATCTACCAGAAAATCTTTCAGAAGCGCGAATCGTTTAACTTCTGGTTCTTGGTTATCGACGCCATCAATGCGACGCTTAAGTGATACACCTCCAAGTACTCTAAATAACTGAGCTCGAGTTGTGATGATGTGAGCATTAAGTTCACGTCGCAATAGACTGTCCTTTTGGCAAAGCACCGATATGACAAATCCGGTAATAATCTCTTCCGGCATTGATGTCTTAGGTATCCCTTCAATGAGGCTCCACAATCGTAAAGCGGATTCCGAGGCAGACTCCTTGACTCCGATTTGAAACCGCAGGATCTCGTCAAAATAATCTTGACATAATTTTGGCTTTGAAAATTTCGCTAACAATGTCTGTTTTACAATGCTCCATGTCATTTCATTAGGATTCAATTTTGTGATACAGACAGCTGCTCGCCCTTTAAGCGCAGTCGTAAGGGCCATAAGTAAGTCAATTCCCTCCAGACATTTGTTTTGAACAATAACTTCTGTAACGTTACACCAGCCATCGATATCCGAATCTGGTTCGTCTGGGTTAAATTGTAATAATTGTGTAGAATTGGTACGTACCGTAGGTAATTGCTGAGCTGCAAGAACACGAGACAACAACGATGCCATATTGGTAAAGAAACTTTCGGCATCTGTCTTCTTTGGTTGTTCTTCATCGTTTTGAGGTCTGTTCGATCCCACTTCTGATGTAATCGCGGGCGTATCCTCATCGGTATTCATTGTTAAATCGATCGATTGGATTGTAAAATAATAAAACTGTCGTTACAATTATTATTGTTTAATCACCATAAATTACACAAATCTGCACGTTCACACTTAATTAATAATCACTATTTTAGGTTTAAATCAAATATAGCCAACAATATCAATTGATTCGCGAGATTCAAAGCGATTCGCCAAACGTGTGGTGCGCTCGCGCTGTCCCGTCCGACCGACTCTCGAACCAGATGGCTGCGCCGCTACCACAGACTATGACGCTTCGCTAGGATGACATTGACAATGACATGTCATCCTGTAAAAATTCTTCGATGTGCCGTCATATATTATCTCAAACCATTTGTGTATATACCTGTGCACGCAGTACACCTCATTTTAGTGTGTCGTCGCCATTCACGGAGTGTGAGCGCTAACGGGTCGGCAATAAATTCGATTTGCTATAATAATTGCTATTTGCTTTTTGCTATTTGTTCAAGTGAATATCTTGCTAATAATATTATAATAACACAATGTAAACATTATTTCTATTTATTGACGCCGATATGTGTTCTGTAAACTCAGACTACAAAGCGCTACAACATGATGTCTCGCTGTATTTGAATGTTTTCGTTAAACGATATCTATACTCCAAAAGTGTTCTAGCGGTGTTTGTTTTGTTTGTATGGTTAGACGAGACATGTAGTTTTAGTGTTTTATTTGCACCTCAGAACAATAATTCTTCTGAGATTTGCACACAATTTTTACTCGAACGTTCTTTTCTATCGGTAGAATATATGTCAGGCATTGAACTGAATATCGAACTGACATGGTGACAATAGGACCACCTCGGGAGTATACTCTTTCGATTACAAAAATAATTTTGAAAATCAGTCTACAAATTTCGGAGTAATCGGTGAACATACATAAAAAATAGATACAGCCGCACATAGAACCTCCACCTTTTTCGAAGTCGGTTAAGAATTGCGTTTTTCCACTTTAAAATACATGACTTATGCTTCTTTTTGTAGTTTTTTGATATTTTAAAAGACTAAAGATAAATTAAACTCTCGAAATCGTATATTTTGGTGCATCCGGTTGTAAATCTTATGAATTTCATAATACAATATGCAAAAAATGCAAGCATGAGAACTTCGCGAAATCCATATTATGGGCACCGCTATTAAAGGCAAAAGAAGAATATTTTCATGTGTTATGTGCGAAGCTCAAAAAATTTATATTCCATTTCTTTGACAAAACTGCAATAGAAGGATCCTCAACTAATTTCTAGAAACAAACACGTTTGCGTTTAATTTAGCTGTTGGTAGGGTCGGCCAAGATAGTAGTTTTCCACTTTCGACAAAACGTCGTGTAGGTAAAAACATTTTTTTTATTGCCATAAGTTGGCAAACAAGCCAACGGGTAATGGTAAGTGGCAACAGCAATGGCGTAGGTATAGGGGGGGGGGGGGGGGGGCTTGGGGACCGGACACAAACTTCCACCCCTCTTTTCTCCCCCTTAAGGAGTGATTTGTACGATAAACAAAATAGTAAATGATACCTTGGGGTTACCTTGTCATCATTTGTCTCTTGGTCAATTGGAAATAAAAAAGGATTGTGTTTTAGAAAAAGTTAAAGGAGTAGATATATCTAAGGGCCCGGGCTCCGATGGTATTCCCCCAATCGTTGTCCGTATGTGTGCTTCAGCATTAGCTGAACCGTTAACATTAATATACAACAAATCGCTTAGGGAGTGCTCATTTCCTTCTTTGTGGAAAATTGGTAAAATAACTACGATATACAAATCAGGTGACAAAAAAGACGTCAGGAACTATCGGCCCATTTCTATATTGAACTGGTTTGCAAAAATTTAAGAGTCGATTATTTATACACATCTATATACTCGTGCCTAATCACATAAAACCTTTACTAAGTTTTAAACAGCACGGTTTTCGTAGGTCAACTAAATCTAATCTTCTAAATTATACCGCATTTTTGGGTGCTTCTTTTAATGATAGGATACAGATTGACTCTTTTTACATAGACTTTGCGAGGCATTCATTCGGAGTATACTTCGACTCTCGACTCTCGTTTCACCAGTTTAGTTTAGTTTAGTTTGACGGGGCTCTTTCGCACTTAGCCTCTTGATTGGGCCATTGTACGTCCTGACCTTGCGTCAGCCTACATCCTACTCCATCCATCCCAGGTCCTCCCAGAATGCCAGCAGCCTCTGTGGGCTACTACATGCTTCCGGCATGGATGCCGGGGAGTGGAGAAGTGTTGCCCGTTGGTCGACCACGCTTGTGCATTCCATAAGGACGTGCTGTGGCGTTTCCTTCGCCTCCATGCATCCTCTGCATAGGGGGCTGTCTGTCACCCCTATTGTGAATAAGTGTTTTTTAGGAGACAGTGTCCGGTTATAGTAGCTATAACTTTTCGGATTTTGTCTCTCTTTAGTCTGATGAGGGAACGGGCAAGCTTTTTGGATGGTACCGGGATTGCGTTTTTTATTTGCTTGCATCCCTCATTGGCTCTCCATTCTGTTAGATGTTGTTCCTCGGTTTTCTCAAGCAGCCAGGTTTTAATCTGGGCCTGTGGAATAGGCATTAAGGGTTCTGGTCCATACACTTTTGTGTTTGAACCTCTCTTAGCCAATTCATATGCTGCATCGTTGCCAAGTGAGTCGCTGTGTCCTTTTATCCATTGCAGAGTTACCCGGTTTGTATCTGCTATGGTTTGGAGCATGTTATGGCATTCCAGTATAAGGACAGAGTTGATAGTATTGCTTTGGAGGGCCTGCAGGACAGATGCGCTGTCTGAGATAATCTTTATGTTAAGATTATTAACACCTCTAGCTGCAATTGCCTGTGCCGCTCTGGTGATGCCAATGCATTCTGCTTGGAAGATGGTGTTCCGCCTATCTAGGGTTATTGATAATTTGATATTAAGGTCGTTTGAGAAGACGCCGGCCCCAGTTCCACAAGTGGTTTTGGAGCCGTCTGTATATATCCTAACTTCTTTAATGTCAGAGCAATCTTTCGATTCTGCTGTAAGTTGGATATCATATCTTCTGCCAAAGACATGGTGGCATGGTATTCTATCGATTGGTGCATCGAGAAGAGGTGTTTCTTTCGTACTCCAATCTAGGATAATTGTGTGTGTTTTTCCTATGTTGCGTTTCCATAGTCCCTGTGATCTTAGTCTTAGGGCTGCTGCTTTCGCCTCCTCTTGTATGACTAGATCTAGAGGCCTCAGTTGTAAGAGGTATTATAGAGAGGCTGATGGAGTGGTTTTCATATCCACTGGTCGATGTAGTTGCTAAGCGTTGCAGACTCTGTAGCTTAGCTTTTGCCGTGGTTAGTTGGGTTCTGGGCCACCAAACTACTGATCCGTAGGTTATAGAGGGTCTGATAACTGCAGTGTATAGTGCGTCGTTTCACCAGTATTACGATTACATTTATACTAATATTATAAAGCTGAAGAGTTTGTTTGTTTGTTTGCTTGAACGCGCTAATCTCAGGAACTACTGATTGAAATTAAAAAATTCTTTTTGTGTTGGATAGTCCATTTATAGAGGAAAGCTATAGACTATATAACATTACGCTACGACTAATAGAAGCTGAGCATCAATGAAAAATGTTCCAAAAACGGGAAAAAAATATATGACGAAACGTAGTTCGCGGGCACAGCTAGGCTAGTTTGTAATAAGGCCAATCAAATGCTTAGTTTTGTTCTTCGTAACGCGAGGCTTTTTAGGGTGCGTCCACATCTGGCGAATGCGCCGCGAATGCGCAGCTCGCGAGCCGTTCGCGAGTTGCGTGCGCGCTGCACGCGTGCAGTTACTGTAACTGTTTAGTGCGCCTCTTTAGCGCAACTCAAACGATGCTCGTACTGAGCTCGTGATCTACGCGCGAGCTGCTCACGCGCACCACACGCGTCCACACAACGGGGAATCTTTTATACGTTTCGATTAATCGTAAAAAATTTGTCCACTGTTCACTCCATGACAATACGTAATTTGCCTCCGATAGTCAGAAACAGGGTTTGAGGCGCGGGCGGGGGTAAGTAGTAGTATTTCGCGGAGCGCTAGCGGGTAGCTCTCGCGCGTACGGTAGGAACGATGCACACACATCAAATGCGGGCGCTCTAACACTCTTAGAAATATCAAATCATGGATTATACTTTATGGTGCATTGGTTAGAAGTATTTTAGAATACTGTTCTCCAATATAGTCTCTCATTTATAATGTTCACATCGATAGGATTGAAGCAATTCAAATGAGGTTTGTAAGAACATTAAGTACCAAATGTGGGCTACGTAAGAAAATACCTGATTACACAAATCGACTAAAGCATTTCAATATGAATAGTCTCGAAAAACGTCCATGGATTGGTGATTTGTGCACACTTCATCTGATTGCCAATGGAGTATCTGACGGCAACATACTAAAGTTATTTAACTTTAAAGTCCCTGCTCGGTCAGTACGTAAACCGCAATTGTTTTCTATACCTACAACTAACAATAATGTTTAAAAAAATAACCCAATATATAGAATGTGTAGGTTATATAATGTGCAAATGTAGATCTTTTTAATAGCAATATTCGCCCTTTTAAAAGCTCTGGCTCACCTTTAGATTAACAACCCACGATTTGCTGATTCAGATACTTATCGTCGGAAAGACTATATTTTTTAAGTACATTTGCGAAGTTTTACGTTTCGGAAACTTATAGTTTATTTGTAATAATTAGTTAAAGTTTGTAATTTTGTATGAAAAATATCGATTATGTTTCTTCTATCTTGTATTTGATGGCAAAGGCCTTTTAGATTTTGCCATTTTTTAGTGAGATGCGTTTTGTTATTGCCCAAGCTCGCCCAGACACTAAAGATGATAATTTTATAGGTTCTTGGAAATGGGAAATACTATTATATTAAACACTGCTAAACATCTCATACAATTCTTTATTTTTATTATTTTTATCCTGACAGATTTCCCTACGTCAAAGTTACATTTGTAAGTCAAATAACTACTCATTTCTTAACATAGCCATGGAGATATAAACCGTAGTACCATAGTTAGACAGACGATACGCGACATTCTCCCACCTTGCAATGTTGCATTGGTGACATTGCAACTATAGATCGAAGCGTCTTGGCGGTCGTACAGTACGACCGGATGATGTCTTCTTAACCATTTCGGTTGCCGTCTCACGGAATTCTTCATCGTTAATCTCTAACGGATAAAGTCGTTGCACAGGACGAATGCGTTCACCGTCGGATGTCTTCACTTTAGCGACTCTGCATATACCATCTTTCCCACTGAATACTGATGACACGATTCCCAAGGGCCAGTGCAGTCTCTTCGCTTCAGTTTCAACCAAGACAACATCACCCACATGCACCTCTCTAGTACCTTGTTTATTATTACAAGCCAGTAGTGACAGATATTCATTCTTGAAGCGCTGTCGCAAATCTTGTCTTAATTTTTGTAGGTACTTCAAGCGTATATTCGGATTTGTAGCATCTACATCATCTAGATCTGATACTTCAGAACTTGGCAGTGGATTAATGAACATAGCTGGAGTCAGTGGCTGCCATGTATCACTTTCTGTGATATATGTCAATGGTCGTGCATTAATAACACTCTCAATATCACACAAAAGGGTCTGCAGTTCCACATAAGACAAGATAGCTTTTCCTAAATTGCGTCGGAGTAGTTGTTTAATTAACTGAATCAAACGCTCCCACCATCCTCCCCACCAAGGAGCAGCAGGCGGATTAAATATCCATTTTATTTTCTCAACTGCTGAGTCTTCTCTTATTCGTTCCCAGTCTAAGCTATTCAGTTGGTTTTCAGCTCCTTTGAAATTTGAGCCATTGTCAGAGTAAATAGTCTCACATCTCCCTCTTCGGGCTATAAATCTGCGAAGTGCCATCAAAAAGCTTTCGGTTGACATGGACATTACTAATTCAAGGTGTACTGCCCTATACACAGCGCACGTAAAAAGTATAATCCAGCATTTTTCTCCCGTTTTCAGAAATAGTGGCCCTGCTGCATCTATACCCGTCACCTGAAATGTTGCAGACTCCTTTACTCTATCTCTAGGTAGCGGTGGACTAGGAGTTTCATAACTTTTTGCCGTGAATCTTCTACAAATCATACAATTAGAGATGATTTTCCTTATGATTCTCTTAGCACCTATGATCCATAAGGTGTTTCTCAGCTCTGATGCCAATATGTTGAATCCAGAATGCAATTTCTGCCTATGCTTAAGTTGAATAAGCTTTTCAACAATCTTATGTTTTCCAGGTAAAAGAATTGGATATTTAAAACCTTCATTGTAATTTCCTAGTGTTAAGCGAGTTTTAACTCTTCTTAGTCCATCTGCATCTACAATAATCTGTATATTCATTCCCTTCTTTCGAGTATTGTCACAGACAACTGCTTTCTGAATAAGTTTGAATAGCTCAGTTTCTGCGCTTTCAATTTCTTTTCCATTTAGATTACCTTTCATCCTAGTTTTATTTTTACAGTTCCATATGAATCTTTTCGTCCATGCCATAGTCCTTAATATTTTCCTGTAATTCGATAAATTGTTAAAACGTAAACTAAAATCTTCTGAAACAGTTTCTACGCATACAATCGTCTTCTTTCTTTCGGAATTAATTGTTGTTTCATCTCTTTCAATATTTGTTACAACAGGCCATTCTGAGTTTTTTAATCTCAGCCAAGCTGGGCCCTCCCACCATCGTTCATCTAATAATTTCTTGGCATGGCAACCTCTAGACGGAAGGTCTGCAGGGTTTTGAGATCCACCAATATGTCGCCAGTCATCTACATGCGTAACTTCTCTTATTTCGTGAACCCTATTTTTAACAAATGTGCTCCAGTCTCCATCTGTTACTATCCATGTAATTGCTACGGAACTATCTGACCAAAAGAATTTTTCACAAGCGTCGAGGTCTAATGCCTCCTGGACCTGACGAAACAGTCTCGTTGCCATAACAGCTGCTGTTAATTCCAATCTTGGAATAGACATCTTTTTTACTGGGGCAACTCTAGCTTTCGCCATAACTAATTCCACATTGACTTCGCCATTACCTTCCGTTCGAACAAATATACAAGCTGCAAATGCTTTAGAACTCGCGTCACAAAATATATGAAAGGACTTCTTGCACTTACTAAACGGTAATTTACTCAATCTTCTGCTGATTCTACATTCCTTCAACAGATGAACATGTTGCAACCATTTCTCATATTCCTTGCATATCTCTTCTGGCAATTCTGCATCCCAACTTACATTCAGGCTCCAGGTTTTTTGGAGTAGCATCTTTGGAGTAACAGTGGCTGGACAAAGTATTCCAATGGGATCGAATATTTTGTGTACGATCGAAAGAAGTTCGCGTTTTGATATGGTTTCTGCGGAAATCTTCATGACTTCTATGTGACAGTAAAGCTCATCAGTTTTTGTATCCCACATCATACCAAGAACTGATGTTTCAGCCACATCATCTGTACCTGCACAATGGACAGGTGAAGTTATCCACCCTCTTAATTCGAATTTTCCTTCAGACATTATATGCTTTGACTCAGTTATAAACTTGTCAGCCTCTTTCTTAGTGTCAATACTAATTACGCAATTGTCAACGTACAGAGACTGTCCTAGTAATTCTGCAGTATGTTTAAACTCGTTAGTATATTTATTAAGATGATGCTTGATGATCGCAGCCAAAAGGAAAGGGCTACAAGTTAAGCCGAATACCACCCTTCGATGCCTGTAGGTGACTACACCACTCATGTCATGTTCTTTATACCATAGAAATCTAAGATATTTACGATCTTCTTCTTTTATTGAGATTTGAAGAAAGGCTTTCTTTATATCGGATGTTATACCAATAGAGTGATATCTAAATTTCATTAACATGATTGGTATAAGTCCTAAAAAATTCTGACCTTTTTCTAGACAACTGTTTATAGAATTTCCGTTATAGTCTTTTGCAGATGCATCAAAGACTGGACGTACTCTTGTTGTAAGGCTTGACTCTTTTATCACTGCTTGGTGAGGTAAATAATGGCCTAAAGTAGTAACGTCATGTTCTTTTTCGATGATGCCAAGAGAAAACCATTCCTTAAATACAGCGTGATAATTTTCTACTTCCTTTAGTTTTTGTAACTTTTTCGAAGTTGACTTCAGTCTTTTCTGTGCTAGTTCTTTATTTTCTAAAAGTTCGGGTCTATCTATCTTCCAAGGTAAAGCTACTTCATATCTTCCTTCTTCATTGATTGTAATAGTCTTCTCAAAATTCTCTAAGGCTTCCTTTTCTTCTTGTAACTTTAACAATTTCTCCTTCGGATGTTCTATTCCCATTACTTCTAAGTCCCATAGATGGCTTATGTCTGTTAAATCAACACCTGCAAAAACCGATGATTGAACTTCATTTATAGTACCTTGTATTGTCCAACCAAGTTTCGTTTTTATGGCAGTGATGTTGTCTTCTATAGGTACCAGAGTTCCTGTCATAATAAGACCTGCATAATCTGCGCCGATTAGAAGACCCACTTCAGATGCGTCGTCCCCAATATCTGACAACGTTATATTGTTATATTTTAGTTTTGCATTCAAGTTAGAATTAGAGGCAAGGCGTGGTATGAATCCACATATTTTCTTTTTACTTAATCCTAGCATTTCAATAGTATAGTTGTTGTTAACAGATTTGACAGGAATTTTATATAAGGTATGTGTTTCGTTCTTAGTTTCTACTCCTCCAAATAAATTATGTTTTAGTATTTCTGTTCCAACTTCCGGCAAATACAATTTTGTAGCAATTTCTTTAAGAATATACGATCGTTGAGCTCCCGTGTCAATAAATGCTCTGACGCTTATGCCATTAATATTTACGATTAGTGTTTGTAACAATGTAACCATTTTGTGCTTCTTTGACATTGTTAATTCTGAATTATCGGTCGTATTTGTATTATTATGCTCCGACTCGTTCTTTGGATTGCCTTGGTCTTTCCTTATTTCTGTGCATAATAATACATTATGACGTTTTTGACAGATTAGACATTTGATGAAACTCTTGCATTTTCGCCCATAATGTCCCACTTTCAGACAGACATTGCAAGCTTTTTTCTGAGTGATTCTGTCTTCTTTTGCCTTTAATGTCATCTTCTGTGCTTTATAACATTCCAAACTATTATGAGATGATTTATCGCACCATAGACATTCATACATCGATCTTGTTTCGGCTGTTTTTGAATTTCCTGATGTAAGACATGCTGCTGTGGGTATTTTATCATGTTGGCTGATATTTATACCGGGTCGAGTTAAGCTTCTGCGAGTAATACTTATTCTCTCTTCGCTTTCGACTTCAATTTTAACAAAATCTAAGAGATTATTCAGAATATCTGTATCTTTCTCTCGACTTCTCTGTCTCTCCCAAACCCTTAGCATTTCTGCTGGTAGGGCCGATTCCACCAAGGGATAAAGCATTGCAGCATATTTTTCACTTGTGACTCCAAGCGATTCCAGTGCTCTCAGTTGGGTTTTGAGCTTATCATATAAGGATGCCATAGTCATATTTTCTCCTTTAGCTTGTTGCAGCACCAATGATAGCAATTCCCGTACGTATATTTCTATTAAGAGTTCATCGCGCGCATACCTAGCCTTCAATTGCTCAATAGCTTCGTGGTAGTTATTGCCACACGGAGGAAAACTGGCTATAAGTTCTTTTGCTGGTGATCCGGGTTCTATGCTTTGGAGAAGATATGCAAATTTGTCATCGTTATCTATTGCGTCATCGTTATGAATTTTTTTGAAAATAGACCAGAAAGATATCCAATTTTTTGCATTTCCGTCAAATTTTGGAAGTTCTAATTTCGGCAGTCGTAATTTTTTCATTATGGAGGCGTGTGTACTACTAATTGACGCGCTATCATTATTTAAATCGTTCTGTTGTGTGAATGTAACATATAATTTTTCGTACTTTACTTTAACGTTTATCCAATCCTTTTTATAAGCTTCTGCGGTTTCGCTATCTTTAAGAAACAGCGCTTCCTCCAGTACTTCTAGATCCAGCCATTGTTCTTTTATACGTTCATCAACACGGAACAAATTTTCTGCCTTCTCCGTAAAATACTGGTATTCAATTTCTAACGCTATTCTATCTGGATTACCACTATTTAAAAACTCTAAAAGATCGTTTTTTGCTTTTGTGAAATGCGTTCTAGCAATGGTTCTTTCCTTCTTAGTATTTTCCATCTTACCTCACGGTCGCCACAAATGTTATTGCCCAAGCTCGCCCAGACACTAAAGATGATAATTTTATAGGTTCTTGGAAATGGGAAATACTATTATATTAAACACTGCTAAACATCTCATACAATTCTTTATTTTTATTATTTTTATCCTGACAGATTTCCCTACGTCAAAGTTACATTTGTAAGTCAAATAACTACTCATTTCTTAACATAGCCATGGAGATATAAACCGTAGTACCATAGTTAGACAGACGATACGCGACACGTTTCGTTACATTGAGCATCGATACTAAATTAATTAATTTAAGCAATAAAACTAATTAAAATGACAAATATATGAATAATAATGTTACTCAAACCTGTCATTTGTTAAATAATTAGTATTTATAGAAATAAATTACCATATTTTTATCACTTTGGCACAAACAAAATGCAATGGAATGGCGGCCATTTTGATTTCAAGCTGTCAAGTGTCAAAGTCAGAACAAGTCAGTCATAGCCGCGAAGTTTAAATTAGGACAAAAGAGCAGGGGAACGGGGGGGCGCAGCCCCCCACCAGGGGGGCTCGGGGGGCGAAGCCCCCCGCCATTACAAAAGAAAATAGTTGACAAAAATGCCTACTGTAGGTTAGGTTAGGTTCAGAACATGACCATGCGTAGCGGAGCGAGCGAAGCGAGCGCAGCGTCATACTATTCTATGGGAACCTATACCACTGAAATCATATTTAAAAAAATTTTTGATCTTCCAATTTTTACATCTTCTAATTCTTAAATAGGTTCTAGGTGCGCCACAAACATGAGTAAATACACAATCCAACCTTTTCCCATACATTTTGAGGTTAGGTTTAGGAAAAATTTTAAAATTAATATCTCGAGTACTACGCATTGCCGAGAGGGGGAGTGGTACGGGGGGGTAGCTCCCCTCATCCCCTACCCCCCCCCCTTTACCCCCAACCCCCCAAATCGTGGGTTGCTAATCTAAAGCCCTTCCAAAGCTCTCTCTTTATGTTATAAATTAAAAATTCATCGCATGTTATATTGTTAAATTCCGCTTTTTTATTATTATCAATTAATTTAGTTACCGTTTTTCTATTATTTTAATAGATGTGTCACATATTAATTTCATGTACCTAATTAAATGTTGTGCGCAAATTTAAATGGGCGCAGACATGCATTTTGTTATTGTTAGTTTGTTTATTGTACATATTACTTTGTCTGTTGTCTGTAATTATGCCATTAAAATAAAATAAAATAAAAGCTATCCTACGCCCTTTCCTGGGACTAGTTTTGGCGTGAAAGCCCGACAGACAGACAGACAGAGTTACTTTCGCATTTATAATATTAGTATGGATAGTATGGAAGTATGTACCTACCTATAACTTTCTTGTTCGTACATGGATAAAAATCCTAAACATGTTGTCTATGGCTAGGTCTTATAAAAGTCCATGGATTATGCTATGTATCAAATATAAGCATAAATAAGTATGAAGGATTAAACCTTATGACGTTTGTCCGTTTGATTTTAGACATTTGACAGACATATTTTTTGATAAATTGATAATATTACTAATTAATTACGTATTTTAAACTTAGATCATCTAAGATTTTAAAAGGCCAACTCGTGACAAGTAGTGTCAAAAGTCCCGCAATCAAAATGCGTAGCCGGTAGCCGTGTTGACAAGTTATAATATTCGACATTCGACATTTAAATATTTTTGATTCGGCCTTAAGGCAACCTATTTTAACCATTAAGCTAGCCATTTTGACGTCTATAATTAGTAAATAAACACATGACACATACATTTTTAACAACAGATTTGTCTTTTTCTTTTCAATGTTTATTGTGTTTTTTTAAAAATAAGATAGTTAAATATGAGTAACACAACTTTCTGTGCATTATTGTTCTTAGCCTTAGACTAAAGAAATTGGAAGTATCAGGATTGGCCATAACTTCCTTGGATTGTCCAAAATTGACACTAAGATTGACAAGACATTGACGGATTGTAATAAATAACAAATTCTCTTTGACGGTAATTTTTGTTCATGTCGCGTTGTCAAGATGTTTCTAATAATAATTATTGTAGGTAGATTGAAAAGTTTAAATAAAAGATATAATTTGTTACTTGCGTGCGGTAGTCCATGCTACTCGAGGTTTACTATTCTATGAGCAGATATTTTTGCATTATTGTTTATATATATATATATATATATATATATATATATATAGTTGGAAGTGAGTTGGAAGTCATGGTTTCAATAGATCCATTTCATAATAGTGTCACACCTTCACTATCAGCAGTCTTCCCACTACTGCCTGCGTGGATAGCTTCAATATTAGAAGACTGTAAACAAGAAGGTATGTAGATATATTATTATAATATAAAAACCGCTTTCCCAATTTACATTAATTTGAATAGTTTGAATAATGTTACGAAATATCCACAGTTATTATTTTAGACATTACTAGCTGTGCCGGCGAACTACGTTTCGCCATAATAAAAAATAGTTTACGAACTATTCTCAGACCTACTGAACATACACAAAAAATTTGATAAAGATCGATCAAGCCGTTTCGGAGGAGTTTGGTAACAAACACTGTGACACGTATATTAGAAGAAGAAGATTTTGTCCTATGAGCAAGCCCCGGATCTCACCCCGGTCGTGTCGGCTAACCGTCCCATCGGATTAGGCGAGTAAAGGAACAGAGAGTGCACTTGCGTTTGCGCAGTCACTTGTGCACTATAATATCTCCTGCGCAGATGGCTAGTCTCTGTGGATATTGGCCGCCGTGACCGAATATCAGTTAGGAGGACATTATTAATTCTAAGTTAAAAAAGTTTCAAGTTCAAGAATTAACCAACAGGATGTATACAATATAATTCAGTCATTTTATGCTACAATTTTTATAAGTTATCTAAATAATAATACTTTAGTCTCTTCTTAATGTTACACGGCTTTATGACATTAATTAAATCAGGGGGTAGATCATTTATTAACCGCGGCACCATGAAGTTAACCAACCTTTCGCCGTACGTATTTTACTGGCTTTCCGCTCACAGCTTTTCCCACGTTATTTTTGATTTCCCGTGGCAATTTTATAGTTTCCCGTAGGAAAATTAATTTTGTTACTTATGTTCATCAGGGATAATGTATGATTCAATGTGAAAGATTTTTTCATATTATTAGTATAGAAAAACACACTCCAAATATATTTTTTTACTCAAATTACGCCTTTGCTGGTCTTTCGGTCACTTTCTCCACTCGGTGAATAATGTAATTATTACTTGACTACAATTTCTGCTACGAACGGTCTCACTCGTATCTATAGTCAAGTCGGCCTACGGACTCGTAACTAATGCGCCACCGAACGCAATAATAAGATATTGTTTTATTGTCACAGTACTTATTGTATAAAAATCACAACATAAGACGAGGTTTCCCAGAAAATCTACTCGTGCACGGCGACTGCTTTATTGCAAATTAATAAAGTATATAATTGCATAGCTTCTAATGTCGCTTACGCGCGGTGACCGAACTAAAACGTTACTTTTTACAGGTTTTAATAGATTTTTGGAAAACTGGGGTACAAAATAAAAATTGTACTTTTGCAATTTTCTAGATAATAAAAATGCACGTCTATTAGTAAAACTTATATGTCATTTATTGTTGTATTTTCTGATTCACAGCAGTTTTAAAATATTGAACAGAGTGATCTTTGGATTTTTTTTCTATCTAGTGAAATATTATTAATCATGTTTCTGTCTTTAAGAATGTTTAGATGAAATGTTCAAAAATATCACATGTGAATTATAGACCTGTATATTTAATATTTGTGGCGGTATAGTCAATCGAAATTTTTCGAAAACGGGAAGTAGCCTTAAGTAACGACTTTAACTCAAGTAATTTATTTTGACTTGACTATAGATACGAGTGTTAGAGCATTAATTATTAGACGCATTGATAGTTGTCGCTGACGCGTCGGCTTGGAGATTTTTGAAATGCATTTTCATTAGGTACCTATGTAAATTTTCAGTAACTATACCTACTGTACGTAAAGATCACTGTAGCCACCAGCCATTAGTGCTAGTGTGCTTATTTTGTGGGTTCTGTTGACAGCTCGTCACTTTACGTATTTCGTCAATATACTTATTACGTCACATTCAATAAGACGTCTCTTAGCTTAACTAGGCAACATCTCTTACATGTCTCATGCTGTATTTCGTCTCATTCCCAATTCGTCCGACGAGCATATATTGAAGTATATAATTTTTAACAATTTCTTCTTTATTAATGTATTTTATGCTTATCAAAAAATTGAGGATATTATATTATAGTAACCATAAATTCGCACTGTATTTTATTTTAGTTTATTAGGTTATTATCTATTTTAGTTTATAATAAAATATTAAAAGAATTTTGTTATTTTTTCTTTTATGCTTGCTTGTACAATGTCGGACGAATTGGGAAAGAGACGAATACAGCATGAGACATGTAAGAGATGTTGTCTAGTTAAGCTAAGAGACGTCTTATTGAATGCGACGTACTAAGTATAGTGACAAAATACGTAAAGTGACGAGCTGTCAACAGAACCATTTTGTGAGGTTTAGGTAAGATTTTGTAATTTTAAGAGCGTTGGTGGCGCTGTGGACTCGGCACTGGCCTTCTAATCGGGAGGTCCGTGGTTCGATCCTGCCGTGTATGTACCAGTGTTTTTGTTTTTCGAATTTCATATGTACCTACATTTGTCCGACGCTCCTACGGAGAACGAAAACATTTTAAGGCAACCTGCATACATCTGCGAAGAAATTCAAAAGTGTATGTGAAGTCGACCAATCCGCACTGAGCCAGCGTGATTGACTACAGTTGCGGCACACTATGATGGCCGTTTGACACATTACAATAGTGATGTGAAATGTCAATTTATTCTCGAAAAAAATATAATCAAATCTATAAGTTGCTCTATTATGTTGCTCAGAATAGTACAGCAATTTGCTCCTTCAAATGTAATTATTAATTAATACGAAACTTCATGAGTGGACAAACGTCAAAACGGCCATCATAGCGTGCCGATAGTTTAAGGCCTAAACTTAGGGCAGGCTCGTGCCCCTTGGTGGGGACATATACACGGTGTTTCATAATAACCAATAAATAATCAATGCGTTATCTAAAACTAATTATTGAATTGTGTTTACCCGTAATGTCATTCGACCCAAAATTTTCATGTAAATCATAGTCATGATGATGATACTATGATATACATGAAAATTTTGGGTTGAATGACATTACGTGTAAACACATTTTAATAACGCATTGATTATTTATTGGTTATTATGAAACACCGTGTATAAGCTGTGGTTTTTTTTACATACGACAGGGAAACTCTTGGCCTCATCTCACCTGATGGTAAGTGACGATAAGGCCGAAGGTGGAAGCGAGCTTCGCCTGGACTCTTCAACAACTGAGGAACTGGCTATCTTAACTCTAAATTGTCGAAACAATGCTTTAAACATTGTTACTATGGCGACAAACTTAGGTAAGAGGGTGGTAGCTATAGCTAGCCAGGCGGGCTCAGAAGCCCTACCAACCAAATCGAGCAGAAAAATTTCTGCCCCCGAGGGGAATTGAACGCCGGACCTCCCGATCAACACCCGGTAGGCTCAACCACTACCACGGAGGTGGTTAAAATGGTGATGATGATGATGATCGACCACGTTAGGGATATATCGGCTTTACGTCACCGTGTAAACTTCAATAGCTTGTTTGAGAAGCAAATACACTGCGTACGTCCATCGCAGAAAACTCACGTTATTAAAACTCAATTAAAAAAACTTCACCTTACCCCGCGCCACCGCCGCCGCCGCCGCCGCCGGCCATTTGCATTAAGGTGCCTTCCCACGTTGACGACGAATGACCCACGAACACGGACTGCCGAACGCTGATCGCAGAGTGGGGTATTATGGCCTATATAGCAAGGGTACTTGTCATACACAACAAGTGAAGGTTATTATGTATTCTTTATTGTACACACTTCACACGAAAAGACATAATTTAAACCAAACATATATACGAAGGCTTACTTATGTTTTAAAGACATCTCTCCCGGCCAACCCTAAAATAAGCAAAACAAATTGTATTTGTTTGTTATTTCAGTTTCACATTTTGTAATGACTCCGTAATTCTCTGTGTTTCTTCTATATTTTTATTTTCTGGGCCGTAAGCTTTTTGCCGACGTCATCACACAAAATCTTTCATCCCTATTTTAGGGTAATTTTTTTTGCAAACTTTGTACGTCGTATTTATTTATATATAATTATAAGTTTCAAGCTTTTAGCTTAAAAAAATATTTTACAAAAAATAAAAACCGACTTCAAAAACACTGAAAAGTGAAAAATAATATAAGAATTGGTACAGACAACATAACACTTCTATATTGAAGTCGGCGCCTAACGATGATCTCCTATAAAGTCTTAAAATTTTTCACCGACTTCAACTTCGATTTTCATGGGATCCTATCATCAGATCCTGACTTTGATAACCTTGGGACCACCCAAAGAGTATACTCTATCAAATACAAAAATAATTTTGAAAATTGGTCCACAATTGGCAAAGTAATCGCGTAACATACACACAAAACACGTTGGATATACCTTAAAATTTAAGGGTTTTCCTCTATTTTCATGGGATCCCATCATCAGATCCTAATTTTGGTAACCGTAGGACTACCCTTGGAGTACACTCTATCGAATACAAAAATAATTTTGAAAATCGGTCCACAATTAACGGCGAAATCGCGTAACATACACACAAAAGAAAAAGAAAAAACATACGCATCGAATTGAGAACCTCCTCCTTTTTTGAAGTCGGTTAAAAAAGACAATTTCTATACAAACTTTCATCCCCTATTTCAACCCCTTACAGTCCTTTCTTGACATGGAAAAAATAAAAACCGACTTCAAAAATACTGAAAAGTTAAAAATAATATAAAAATAGGTACAGACAACATCACACTTTTATATAAAGTCTTAAAATTTGGCACCGACTTCAATATAGAAGTGTGATGTTGTCTGTACCTATTCTTATATTATTTTTAACTTTTCAGTGTTTTTGAAGTCGGTTTTTATTTTTTGTAAAATATTTTGTATTTTTAACTTTTTAGTGAATGAAATCTTTATAGTGAAGTTAATCAATCTATTTTAAAAACTCGACTTTCAGCAAGTGCCAAGTTGAGACTAAAAGAATTTTACCACGATGTCGATGCTTTAGTGATAATTGATATAAAGGCATATTTGCTTCCTAAAAATTCTGCAGAAGCTATTCAGGCACAGTTATTGACCCAAATTAGGCTTAACATAAATAATTTTTAGTTAGGAGCTTTCTCTGTTACAGACCAATATAGAGTTAGGTAACAATATAAAAATATAGTCTATACATCTATATCTATATCTATACTCTGTATACTCTATACAAATAAATAAAATTGAAGTGTCTGTTTGTAATGTCAAAATAACAAGTTTTTACTAAATGGGCATGAATGTATATCAGGTACTACCAATAACAAAAACACAATTTAAAAAATGTTTGTTGTCTGTCTGTCTGTTTGTTCCCGCTAATCTCCGGAATGGCTGGACCGATTTTGACGGGACTTTCACTAATAGATAGTTAATTATATAAGGTATAACATAGGCTACTTTTTGTCAACAGTTACTATTCCACGCGGACGAAGTCGCGGGCACAGCTGGTTAACAATATATAATAATAATTACTCAAGATGGTTATTTTTGACATATCGAACGCAACATATTACAGAGTAGCACGTTCGTGCTTCATAATTTTTTTATTTCATAAGTTCTTTATAAAGTTCTTTTCAAATCTAGGGCATTAGAATTTAGAACCGGATGCACGGGGTGAAATTCGGACATCAAATAATAATTATGGATCTGAGTATAGTGAAGATATTTAAGGATATGCATACCGGAAGTCTGACACATGATCACATAATTATATTTTTTCAGTGAAAATATTTAACAGATTGCCAAATATATATTATTATGGATGGGGGGGTAATTCAAAAACCAATTTTCACAAATTAAACGTTTATTCCGCCCTCGACAACAAACACTCTTAAACTAAATGACACACAACAGAACTTAAATACACTACACTTCGAATTTCACAGTAGATCGCACTTGTTGTCACTCGTAGTTACCGCTTTGATCGCTTTAAATCATCTGTGTTCAGGCGTCTTTTTTTTTACCCATGCGGCAGTGGAGGCGGAGAATCCTCATGGATCTATAACAGCCGGCCGAACAGGTTATGTCATGAGCGTTCAACATTCACGCCAGATTCTCGGCGAGAATCTCGGCAAGAATCTCAGCGAGAACCTCGACTCGGACCTGTATACGATATTCACAACGAGGGAAGCCACCTTTAGCGTGTACGTGTTGTTTTTTTTTCATGGTGGGCAACCACGGCATATCATTTTATCTGCCAAGTACATGCGTTGCAGTGGATTCCTTTTAGTTTATCTTTCGTGGCAAAATTAAGCGCCGCGAGGCATCGTCGTCTGCTTGGCGCGTCTAAATATGCTAGATATTTGTTTGAAAAGACGTACTGGTGTATATTATGCCGTTGGTGTAATATTTAGAGCCGTCCAACTGAATCGGGGTATTACATTTATCCTGGTTTACATTTGCTTTTTTTCATACTTTTTAAACATTTTACTGAATAGCCTTCTGAAGATATATTTAGGTAGGTACCATCTTCTCACGGACCATCTATATTCTTTGCCTAAAGCAGTATGTCTTGTGTGGGTCTTATTTATATTCCGCAGAGTTTGAAGTATTTGGAATCAGTTGAAAAACGGTGCCAGTTTTTCGTCTGGCTTTATACCGAACGGTCTTCCTTTTCTATGCAGTTATGATGAGACACTCCATTTTGCTAAGTAGTTATTGTGTATCCTGTCTCACCTGTGTTTCTAATTTTTTTGTTGAGATTTTTATCTGTACCTATGTGTTGTGTGTCTTGTTTCTGCATGTAAATAAAATTTTCATTTATTCTAATGTGTAGCCTACAGCCTTTCTTTGCGTCACTGACATGACGATATTGAGCGGTGTGGGATCGAAGAACCTTTACATGGCTGCCATTAGGGTTCTGAATGCACCGGACACTTCCATCCAGGCTGATTTCAGAATGTTATAACCTATACATATATTTGCCGCCTTACAATTGGCTAGATGACAAAAATTTTTTTGCTTTAATAGAAGCTCATTCATATAATAAACAAAAAGAAAAAATCGGTTTTCGAAAAACTATAAAAACAACCAAGATATAGGGTATTAAAGATTTTTCTCCATCTCTTTCTAGCAAAACGGCATTTTACATGGAGTTTATATGGCCGTACTCAACGATGACGTCACGGTTGATGTCGGATCTCTCTGTCTAATCGCTTCAAAATTAACAGCTTATAATGCTTGTATCTTATGTATTTCTAAGCCGATTTTAATTCTAATTTCACATGATTGCATCTTTTTCTACGCTATTTTAATATTTTGTGTCGAGATGTGAAAATTAGAATTCAGTCATCATCCCAATTGGTTTAATTTACCCCTAGCCACCAACCAATACTGCCATAACATGTAATAATAAGAAATACCAACAAGGTACACAAAAGCACACATCTAGCAAGTATGAACTGAGTTAATGCTTTTAAGCATACAAAAAACCTAGTCGACGGTTAGATTTTTTAAATGTGATTCTTACTTTTTAACCGACTTCAAAAAAGGAAGTTTATGTTCGACTGTATCTATTTTTACAAGCTTTTATTTAACTTGCACTATATATGTATGGAGTTAAATTTAACCCTCTTCACGGTTTCCGATTGAGCTGAAATTTTGCATGCATAGATATGTAAATCGCGTGCCAATGCAATATTGTAATCACATGGAGCTAATCCGATGCTGGATCTGGAAGGTGGCCATAGGTAAGAACTCCACAATAAAACGACACAACCCCATCGAGTTTGGGCTCGTTTGATTCGTATTAACGAGTACTTAGATCCTATATAGTAACCAGGGTCTGATGCTGAAGCTGGCAGGTGGCCATAGAAACTCCGTAATAAAACAACACAACCCCATCGAGTTTGGGCTCGTTTGATTCGTATTGACGAGTACTTTGATTCTATATGGTAACCAGGGTGTGATGCTGGAGCTGGAAGGTGGCCATAGGATCTCCGCAATAAAACGACACAACCCCATCGAGTTTAGACTCGTTTGATTCGCATTGACGAATACTTTGGTCCTAATATCCGTATGCAAACCCATCAAAGGAGATCCCCCATTTCGGGCTCATCGTTACATGAATGATTTATGTAACAAAAATTCCTCTAATTTGAGTGTTTAATAGGAATAAAAACCGGCCAAGTGCGTGTCGGGCCACGCGCAGTGTAGGGTTCCGTAGTTGCAAATGCCAACTTTGAGTTCACACTCGCACCTCAACACGTTGCCACAGATTACTAAATACGTTGCTATTAAAGCTGCAATGATTATATATTTCCTTAACTTCACGTGGTTCGTAAATTTATATTCAGTACTAATTTTCAATGAAATTTTAGTTTTCCGAGTACATTTTATAAGTTAGTCGTCTATAACCTTTTAGTTTGTACTAAGTACTCAACTCTGATAGTTTTCCTTTAAACTTCGTTATAATTATACTACTGTTATAATTTTTTTCACGTGTCCATATATAACCGTTTACCAGATAGAGGGGGGGGGGGGGACACTTACCTCTAACAAAAATTTGCACTTTTAAAGCAAATATTTCAGAAACGGATCCCTTAATCTAAAAATAGTGTTCTGAACCTTACATTATTTTTTAAAGACCTATTCAACAATACCTCACACGATGGGTTAGTTGAGAAAAAAAAATACTCCCACTTTACTTGTATGGGAGCTACCCTAAAAAATTTTTTTTTCAATGTATTTTTCCACCACTTTTTTGGCATGATTAATATACATACCCATACCAAATTACAGCTTTCTAGTACTAATAGTCCCTGAGTAAAAGCGCGGACAGACAGACAGACAGACATGGCGAAACTATAAGGGTTCCTTGTTTACTACGGAACCCTAAAAATTAGTTCTTACAAACTTGTTAGTTGTTTTGTATACTTTTAATTTGATAAAGCTAAAAGTTAAAGTAAAAAGATTTTCGTGTTAAAATAAAGGTATTTTCAGCATCATATTCAAATACCTTTTTTCTTTTTTTTTCTCGGGGGGAAATGCGCAAGTGCACCGTACCTACCGTTGGCTAGACGGCGAGCGTGTGTGGGGTTCACCCGGCAGAGTGCCAGGCCTTCCCACTTAAACCCCTCGGAGTTCTCCCTGCCCTTTAGGGCGCGTGTGGTAGGGTCCACAATGCGACACCACTATTCACGCGTCCGGGCTATTTATCGCCAAGAGTGGATTGTCCGAGAACACCAGGACAATCCCCAGACGGAGAAGCCTTACGGCGGCGTGCACGGGAGCCGGCCGTGCACGCAGGCTTCACGGCAGGGTCATCAGACAGGCATTGCTTGAGCGAATGCCCGCCTTCTCCTGCCTATCCGTCTGCGGTGGAGGGGAGCGGCCTGAGGATCTACCTCCCGCTCCCTCTCCGCAGCCTCCTTCTGCGAGATGACATCTTCGCAGAAGGAGGCGATAGCCCCCCATTCCGCTTCGCCGCCTACATAGTATTAGTTTTAATAACTTATCACCATCCTTTAGTTTTCTTTAGATACATTGAATTAAATTATGCTTCCGAAGATTTATATGTCTAGCTTACTTTGTAAACACACCTGATGCACCATTACTAAGTGCTGTACTGAATCGATTATATTTCAAACAATTACAGTTATGAATTATAGAAAATCCCAGAAGTACTTACCTTTCTAAGACCGAGTTGCTGTCTCATTTTATCATTTGGAATAACAATAAACTATACTTATACATAATATACTATTAACAGCATTTTTTATAAAATATTTACTATATGACATCTCTACAACGTGTCATTTAACAAAATGTCAATGTCATATTCTTTCGCTATATATCTACTAAAGGCACAAGTATCTATGGGTCATGGACTTAATAAACGAACTGAGTTCTCTGACCAGAAAAACGGGCCGAGAGGGATAGCCAGAAGAGAAGCCGTTTTGTCACTTTTTTATAAGGGGTCCATAATTTCCTAAGAACAATTAGCGTATGACAATATTAGGATGAAAATCCATATGACTAACAAATAATAATTAAAATATAAATACTTAGATATGCAAAATAATACTTTACTTATCTAAAATATAATTTTTGTCCAGAGACTATTGTTGAATAGATTGTTGGATTCTAGCTATCAATTATTTCTGTAACTATATTTAAAGTAGGTTCTTACATAGAGATTTTTTTATAGAAGGAATTATCGTAAAATGAAAAAAAATCCCAATGTAGAGTTACAAATTAATGACTCTCCGATGAGTATAATAATAATTACTCCTAAAACAATTGGTCCGTCAATTTTTCCTGCACCCACTACAGGAAAAAATGCTTTCTGATCAGAGGCTGCATCATCATCATCATTACAGCTCATATACGTGACCCCACCGAGGGGCTCGAGCCTACCCTATATTAGGGTGATTAGGCCTTAGTCAACCACGCTGGCCCAGTGTGGATTAGTTGACTTCACATACACCATTGAATTTCTTCGCAGATGTATGCAGGTTGTCTCACGATCTTTTCCTTCACCGTAGGAGCGTCAAACAAATATACATATGAAATTCGAACGACGAAAAACACACTAGTACCTGGCGGGCTCGAACCCAGACCTCCCTTTTTTTAAAAAAAAACCTCTCCCCACTAAGATTTTCTCCTGTTTCGTGGGTGCAGTTACAAACATAGAATAACACATGCACATACGCCCAGACCGGAACAAAGGGTATTGTTCAATTTCGGCTTTTCGTGAACAAGTTATTTTCTAAAAAATATTTTTACTGTTTAGTATAATTAAATGTAAGAAAAATATTTTTTACATCCTCGTCGCCGGAAAGTAAGCATCAAAATAATATATTTTAATTAAGTAGCACTATTGACAAAAGTGAAACCATCAACTTCTTTGTGACTTTTACGTAAAATATGCATTGAAAAATCATTAATTGCTAACAAAAAATCGATAGCTATTATCTGACTTTTAAATGAATTCCCATAAGACATGTACAATACAATAAAGAACTGCATCTTTAGTAAAATCGTTTATTTATTAAACACACAAAACACTTTTTATGTTTTAAATCAATCGATTTCAAATCGATTATTTTACTATGGCAGCACCATTCGTTCTAAACGGATGCTTTTAATAAAGAATTAGCTTCGCCTTTGTAAACAGTGTAGTACAGTACAGTGAAGTGAATGTTATTTTTTCGACTCTTACTGTGAAACCGATTTGCCTTTATAATAGATACCGATATTGCTCGAAATGAGGACCCAGCTATACCCTTGGACACAGAAGCTTCTTTTTTTGATCCCTGGCACTGCTTTGGTTACCTAACCTGCGTCTGATGTTGATACTGTTACCTCGGTATACTACCCCAAGCATGTATAAAAATATATAATGTGATGAAAACAGTGGTTGGTAATGTGCACAATTATATTTTTTCATTACTAATAATATAATTTTAGACAAACATACGATTGAAGTCACAAACATTAGCAACTTCCTACTGGAATATAACGTTTGCCTATTTAGGCATATCACTAGACTTTCCTACGATTATATTACTTGAATTACATATTTTTAGATACAAAGAATTAAAACTGACAATTTTTAATAAGTTTGGTTGCTGTTCATGTTAAGCCAAAGCACCCATACAAACTGAACAATTTCCTTTTTGTAGGCCATACAAAATATTTGTCCCGTACGGGAATCGCACCCGCGACCCGTTGCGCAGTAGGCGATCACTCGACCTCTGCGCTAACCGTGTGCGCTTCCCGATTGGAAGGCAAGTGCCGAGTCCACAGCGCCATCGACGCTCTTCAGAGGCAGCATGCCTACTACAAATCATAACGATTTTGTAGCATTTTACCTAAGCCTTATGACTAAGGAAGCAAAATGCCTACCTTGCAATATGATTATGCAAAATTTTATCTTAACCTTATATTGCCTAGGAAGGATAATGCCTAACTTGCAATATGACTTTACAACATTTGGTCTAAACCTTAACTGCCTAGGAAGCAAAATGTCTATATTGTATTTAACAGTAGGTATTTTAATTATTTGACCAGGATCTTTATACTACTCGAGAAATTGAAGCTTGATGCTAAAAAAGGTTTTTTTGTGTGTGATGGTCTAATAGGTACCCCAAATCCTGACATGATAATGACATTATCATTTATTTTTTCTATATATACTTAAATTTAAGTGGACGGCACTAAACAAGTACTTACACATAAAAAACAAGTAGACATAAAAACAAGCAAAACTTACTTCATATGCCATGTTCGCAATAAATTAACACAATAACACGCGTGCAAGTGAATGAAGACTAAACAGATAAAAATCCAAAACACTAAATTTTAAAAAGAAATTACGAAAGCTGTACCATGAGAATCTTTTTACACCTGTTGATTAGAGATATGCAGGCTATCTTCGAAATAATGTTTCGAATTTCATTTTCGTTTTATAGTTTTGTAAATTAATAGTAGGCACATATATATTAGTTTATTTTATTTATAATATTTATGTATTAGTTTATTATGTATATACTCGTACCATTATCCAGTTTTTTTACCATTAAAATACTACATCTACTTCCTTTTCTCTGCACCACCCAAAGGTTGACTGGTAGATAATGCCTTTGGCATTAAGTCCGCCACTGTACACAAATTGTACCGGAAGTTTGAATTAATAAAATAAATAAATGAACGCTCTCTCAAATTGTTCCATATTATTTTTATTTTTTTGCTTTCTGTCTAGCTTACAGAGGATGCATTTGAAATTTGAATCAAACATTTTACGTTATTCCTTTCTTTTAAGATACTACATATGACGTTACTTAAAAGGACTTATTGTTTTCTGTCCATTCTTTCGATTGGCATCATAAAAATACGGGTGATTTTTTTACACATATAAGCCGGTTCGATTCCCAGACGAAGCAAGTAATTTTTAGAAAATCTTTGAATGCAGTATTACTAACTTTTAAAAATAACAAAGTCTTCTTTCAGCAAAATATCCTTTCTACGATATTTAAGGTAGGGACAGGTGGGGTATAATGAAACGAATAAAGCATTTTTATCTTTTAGAAGAACTGTGCTTTATATTTTGATTATATTTTTTTAGAACGATCAACAACGGTTCATGATCTACCTATTAAGAACAAAAATAAGTTAAAAAAATTAACCTTAACCTATAAAAAAGGTCTGGGGTACAATGAAACGGTGTCTGGGGTAAACATTGGTAAAAGGCCAATAAAGTAAAAAAAAATGAAAATTCTATATTCACTCCTGCGTCTCTTATCTCCTGCTGCTTTGGTTTTTTAATATATCGATGCATTTTTACTGGACTTGGCATTTTTAGGTCAGCAGCAGTTCGTTAACTCGTACCACATCCTACAAGTTCAACAGCGCTGCTCGCACATCGTTTACTATGCAAGCTCTTATCTGTCTTTCTCTTACGACTTCTCACCATTATTACTTCAAAATCTGTAACAAAATTCCAATAATCTAACCCGGGCATATAACAACGGGGCACAATGATCACTCTCTCATAGTACCCCGTTCCATTGCGCCCCATAAAGTATCTGAATCTTTTAAAAATATCTTTAGAATGTTGGGTTATGTTTTCCACTCCACATGTTACTGCATTTAATGCGTAAATTGATTAAAAATCACGCAATAAAATATAACATACCTCTTATTCAGAGTTTCTTAAAGTGGGGTCCACGGACCCCTTAGGGGTCCATAGTACGTGTATCAGGGGTCCGCAGTAGTTCTGTCTGTAAACATATTTAATAGGAAAGTGTGTAGTAAACTCGACGTAAACATGACATACGCCTTGCCTTGTCGAAGACAATCCCACAATTTAACGTTCTCTTTGAGGCCAAACAGCAGCGCCCATCTCATTAACTTAGTAGTAAGTGTAATAAAAGTACCAATCAATAAAAGTATTTATTATTAATATAAATAAGGCTTTTTTTCCTTTCGAAACATATTTTTGACAGGGTCCGTGGAATTGTTTAAATTGTGAAAGTGGTCCGTGACTGCAAAAAGTTTAAGAAACTCTGCTCTTATTGATACTTTTCTTGTGAAATCGAAAATTCTTTGTAACGAAATTACAGCTTTGGAGCCCTCAAAACAATTTTTTTCACATTGAAACTTTGTTGTCGAAGACTGGTCATATTGCACTGCGCTATCATGTGCCGCATGAGACGCTCTTATTGATCGAAGCAAAAGTGCATGAATTTATTTTAAATGACAATAATTATCGTCTTTGTTTCATTGTACCCCGTGTTCCAATGCGCCCCACTTGTCCTACTGTCCCTTCACGTCCTATAGTCTTGGGACGCCCTGTATATTGGATATAATGGCTACCTTGAAACGTATTTAAAAAATACAAAGAATAGTCATAAAACATTTTTTTTGTTAATCAACAACCTTAAATATTATTTCGGTATTTCGTTACACCCGGTATAATTACTTATCGCTAAAATGTCTCATTTCTTTCTTGTAAACTCTACCTTAGTGTCGCGCGCAAGAAATGTTTTTGAACTCAAGTAGACCTCATAGGTTAAAAGTTTGGCCACCCCTGATTTTGAGACTTTAAAAATGTAAGAACTAATGTAGTTTATTCAAATTTGACAAACTAGCAGGTTTGCATGGTTTTCCAGGTGGTCAAATTAGGTTCTTCCTCTGCAATGTATTTGCTTATCCATTGTAGGCTCCATCAGATGCTGATGGATCTTCATATTTATGTTGATCCAAGGTACGTTGGCAATCGTAAATGAGATTTTATTTTGGACGCGTTGTATTATATTTTAGTTTAATTTGCAACATGAGCACCATATTTGGATTCTGTAGGTCCGTACTGGCTTCAGAATTGTACTATATAAAACCAGTACTTTGTTTGACAACGATAACATCAAATGTGAATCAAACAATTAATACAGGCATTGAACCGTTCAAGCTCATTTTCCTTGATTAGCTTTCAGCTTTCAAAGATCCTTCCATCATCAGCTTGGCTCATACTACCAGACGCATTTCCTTTCGATTTTTTCTGCAATCCCATCACCAGATTCTAACTTTGGTGACAATGGAACCAATCGGGTAATATACCGGGCCCTCTCAAAATAGAAGAATTTTCCAAATCAGTTAATAAATGACAGAGTTATGAGATAACAAACATAAAAAACATACAGTTTTTAATATACCCTCCTCCTTTTTGTGAGGCCAGTTAAAAATAAATATAATATAGAATATTATTTCATTACTGTGCCTTTATAGCTGCTTGTGGAGTGCGAGTTACGGCTACCGTAAATAACCGCATATATTTTAAGGCTTAGTCCAGTCAGCATTAATAGTTTGAACGTCCCAATCAATATTTGCAGATGATAAGGCGGAGGAGTGGGCCATCCGATTGCTCAGCAGGGAAGCGAGAAAAGCTCTGTGGAACATGTGCACTTGTTTTGACGTGGAGCGCAGCGGCATACCCGGGCGGGCCTGCCGCCTCCTTGAGCGCTACATAACTGCGCAAGCTCGGCGATACACCAGTTTGGGTGTGGGTTAGTGTTCGTCATTTAGATGATTTAATTTTTAAAGTCCACAAGCTCCACTCTCGAAGATTTCTAAAAAACCGATATGTAGAGAATAATGATTTTGCCCTTTCTAGTTCAAAAGCCTAAATAGGTACTATTAAGTTTGCTGATGTAGGGCAAAGTTGTAGGACCACGAGGAACAAACCGTCAGCATTATTTAATGATTCCACCGTCTTTGTTTTTTATTAATAAAAAATTGTATAATAAGTACTCTGCGTGATGTATATTCTGCGTCTTAAATATTCTACTTTATATATTATAAGTTTATCATCTTTCTTAATCAGCTATTGGTCTTCTTAGCAGATAAAATAAATAAACAAATAAAATACATAGAACATTTTTACATCGGCAATTTAAAAAGTCTAGTAGCTGATTTTTTTTTTGTCCTTAGGGCCCCAAGAATGGATTTCAATAAAGAAGATGTTGGCAGAGCAGTTGCCGCTCTCCATGGCGTCGTGCGTACAGCTAGCGGCCAAAATGAACAGCAGGCAGCAGCGGGTCAAGCCCAGCATGATTCACAACTATTTCCAAAAGCATGGCCTCCGGTTTACTATTCCTGAGATCGAAGACTCCGAGTTCAAAGTTTTCAGTGTATTAGGTGCGTATATGTTATGAATTTGACTATTACGCTGGGTATCATACTACGAGACCAATTCGCAGAGCTGCTGTCAAATCGACTCGCGAATAATTGCGTTCTCATTAGCCACGCCCAGACCGATCGAGTAAAAACTCGGAGACACTTGCGAGACGTGGCACTCGAGACAAATTTAAAATGTTGCGCGCGGGCCTCGCGAGCGAAGGTGAGCCATTGTATGCATTTAGTTTCTTTCGGGTATGCAATAGAGAATCAGTATTTTAAGCCGATAAATATGGCTTTAACGTTCTCTGCCCCTGTAGTATGATGATCAAAACACGATATGATAAACCGGCTTATCACGGTAAACTGTGAACATACGACAAAAATATATTGTATTCTGACAGTTTACCGCGATAAATTACTTTATCATATCTAGTGTTCATGCTAGGGGTGCTAGTTATTTAATAAAAAAAGACAAAAAATAGTAAACTCTGGATCAAGAAATTATACCGTAATCGCTACGGTAACAATTTATTAAAATATAATTATATTAACATATGATTATATGTAAGATTTGTAACAAATTCGTGAAAAAAAAGTTTCTCTTTGCAGATTTCCGTATCCCAATGTGGACGAGCGTAGAGCTGGCGCAGATGCTTGCTGTGGTGGTCGGAATGCCACAACTCCTGCTGCCTCGGATCGGCCGCCTGGTCAATCGGGCGGAATACATGCGTGACATACTGGACCAGAAAGTGCGTCAAGCCATCCTCAACATCCCACCATGTAACAAAGCGCACACAAGTAAGATACTGCTATTAATAGTAGATTAGTAGCTAAGGGCTGTAAGGCATCAATTGCAGCCCGAGATAGGGCTTGTAGGTGACCAATAAGCGCTCTAGGGTAATAATGCAGCTTGGAAAGCCCTAGGGCGGTAAGTAATTAAAAAAAACACTTCACTATTTCAAAATGTTCGCGTACATCTAACCATCATACTGGCAATAAATTACTTTTCTAGCTACATTATTACCCTAGAGCGCTAATTGGTCAGCTACAAGCCCCATTTGGGGGTAATAAGGACCTACTTACCGAACATGAGAGATGTAAAACTAATTGTTTGTGCACATTGTGTTTCTTTGGAGCACTTGCGGATCAATAAGGAAGGACTTAAAACATTGAAGTACTTTAATGTTCCCCTCACCAAAACATTAAAGTTCTTCCATCACAATTCTATAATATTGTTATTATATTTAAAGTTTTTATAATGTCTATTCAAGATAAGAAGGTTTTAGTGACAGGACGAAGTTTTCCGTTTCATGCATACTAGTTTCCGTGATAAAAAATATTATGTTTTATAAATATAACATATCTCTTTAGGTTATTTTTATCCAAAATGCAATAATTAATTCCACATTAATAGAAACAATGATAATAGTCCAGTTAAATATTATTATTTTTAATTCTGAAATAATATTTGTTTAACTTCGACCTGTCATGGGAACCTTCTTATCTTGAATAGACTACCTACAGCATCCTTGATATGACTGGTATGTTTTTTAATATTTATTTGTATAAAAATCTACCGACAAATCTGTACCCCCAGGCTGTATTTGTGTATTATACATAGCAAATCATAGCATTGCCTAGCAAATGACTGTAATCTTTACTTCCATAATACTAGCTCACCGTATGCAACTTTGTTTGCGTTATAACTAACGTTTCCCGTAGGAAAACTTTTCCCATCAGATTTTCCCGTAGGAAAATTACCCTATATCCTTCCCCAGGTCTCGAACTATCCCTATACTAACATTCATCAAAATCGGTTAAGTAGTTTCGAATAGCCTATTCAATACAAACAAACAAACAATCAAATCTTTCCTCTTTATAATATTAGTATAGATAGATTATAAATGCGAAAGTAACTCTGTCTGTCTGTGTGTTACGCAATCACGCCAAAACTACTGAAGCGATTAAATGGAATTTGGTACAGAGATAGGTTAAGTCGCGGGAAAGGACATAGGATACTTTTTATCGCAGAAATATTCCTTTATGGGGGTGAAAAAAGGGGTGGTAGTTTGTATTTGAAATCAAACCCCGCTGAACTGATTTAGATGAAATTTGGTATGGAAATACTCAAACTGAGTTGTGGGGAAGGATTAACGCAGATTGGATATAAAATAAGCTACCCACATTAATGATTCCACGCGGACGAAGTTGCAGGCAATAGATAACAGACTATATGACTGTCTAAATACCATAAACTTAATCGCTGAAGCTCGAATTAATAAATCATAAATTATGTAATATTTATTAGTCATGTGTAGTATATCGTTAGTACGAGTAGTTTATGATCGACTAGCCATTCGCAGCAGTGGGCTTTGCTTCCGTGAAATTCAGCTTGGTCGTAGCGTTCTTATATTGCCTTTTGAGGAGCTTGGTGACGCATTGGCGCGTGCGCTCAGCGAACGATTGCTAAGGTTAAGCAACGTTCGCTGTGATCAGCCCTAGGATGCGTCACCAAAATAAGAAACATCTCACGCTCCTCCGCGCTTCGGAAGGCACGTTAAACAGTGGGTACTGCGCCTGATCTCGCCCCGGTCGTGTCGGCTAACCGTCCCATCGGACTACGGGAGTGAAGGAAAACAAAGTGCACTTGTGTTTGCGCAGGCACTTGTGCACTATGATATCTCCTGCCCAGGGGCCCTACCATGATCGCTTATAGCAAGGTTAAAACAATATTAAAACAGAGACACCGCTCTTGCTGCGTATAGCGCCATCCCGCTCTCAGCGCTGTTTTAATATTGTTTTAAGCGATCATGGTTAGGGGGCTGGTGGCTAGTCTATGTGGAGATTGGCCGCCGTGACTGAATATCGGTAAGGAGGACATTATTCTATAGAAAGGCTCTCGATAAATGGGCTATCCAATATACAATCAATTTTTCAATTTGTAAGTGATAAGTTTTGATTGTATAAAATTTACCTATAATGATTTTATAAATACAGTTTTTTATTATTTGCTTTAATAATAGCTTGTTTCTAAGTGGTTAAAGTTTGATTACGCTTAAGGATGATTTCATATAGAAAAAGTAATATTTAAACAGTGGTGAAATTAATAAAATTAGAACTATTTAAACCACCTTAAATAAGAAAACTAAAACATTTCGAAAAATGTACCAGATAACATTATTGTTGAAGATTTGAGAATAAATGTTACCTGAATATATATATTTCATGTTTTGGTCATATTTTTTACGTGACGAGTACATGAATGAGTCCGCTATTATTCTGCTAGAACACCGATTATTACGTGATCGGGCCCTTAATAATAAAGGTTTTATGCTGGCGGGTGATTCTTTCCGTAAGAATGCAGTTTATCGTGACCTAATGTATGTATAATACACGGTGTTACAAAAACACCCGTATAGGGGAAATGAGGTTAAAAAGTCCCATAAAAAGAGTCTATTTACAATATTTGAAAACTTTAGTACCTACCACTGTTTGATTTACCGCCAAAATATTTTTTTTTTCAGTAATGTGCAAATCCTATTGCAGTAAAATTAAAGAGAATTACGCAGAATGGGCACGTATTTGAATATCGAAAGTTAATAAACTCATTTGCAAAAAAACGGGCACCTAAGCATTGAACCATTTCAAATGTTAATATTGCTTTGTTTGATAATTAAGTATAGGTAGTATCAATATAGTACAATTTGGTCAATTAATAAGAAAATAATCGTTTTCATCAGTATTTCATAAAATTTTGATACAATTTATGGGAAATAATGCTAAACCTCACTAGTAGTGTATGTTCGCTAGTAGTGCATATGCTCATGAAGTAAAAGTAAAAAAGTTTTTTTGTTTCTTTTTCTTTAATAAAGTAAAAGCAGATAAATATTTAGTATCGAGTGTGACCCCCTCTAGCTAAAATCACAGCTTGAATTCGTCTGGGCATGCTAGCGAGTATATCCTGGATACTTGCTGATGGTCTGCGGAGCTGGTTGTACTGATCTCACACGCCGTTTCAGAACGTCCCAGAGATGCTCTATGGGATTGAGGTCGAGACTTCGAGCTGGCCAGTCCAAACGACGAATGCCGACCTCTTGCACATACGCTTTAACATCGCGAGATCGGTGGGCGCGAGCATTGTCGTCCATAAAAATCGAGTCTTCACCTAGAGCGGCCAATGCGGGTTGTGCATGAGGAATTAGAACTTCCGTTATGTATCGATGCCCAGTCAGTGAGCCGTTTTCAATGAAGACTAACTCTGTACGATCCATTGAATTTATTCCTGCCCAAAACATAACAGAGCCCCCACCATAAGGTGTGATTTCTTCGAAACATGCCTCTGCAAAGCGTTCTCCTTGTCTTCTTAGCACTCGCCGACGTCGATCTTCACCGAACAGAGATATCCTGGCTTCATCAGAGAACAAAACTCTATTCCAATCTTCTTGAGTCCATGATTCACAATTTCTAGCGAACCTAAGCCTGTGAACTCGGTGCTCATGGAGTAATTTGGGGCCGCGGGCCGGGCGGTGACTGCGTATATTGGCAGCGAGAAGCCTCCTCCTGACCGTCCATAGACTAATATGCACATTTCTTACTTCTTGGAGGTTGTTCTTAAGATCCACATACGAAGATTTGCGATTTCTCAATGCGCGACTCACAAGAAAACGATCATCCCGTAGTTGGGTACATGATTTCCTTCCAGAACCAGGTCTTCTCTCGACGGAACCAGTCTCCTGATATCACTGCCAGGTCCTTTGGACCGTTGACCGACTAACATTTAGCCTCCTAGCCACGAAGCATTAGCTGCAACCTTCTTCAAGCAGCACGATAATTTTGGTAGCTTTTACCACTTTATCTACCATTTTTGATACAGCCAAACAGCAATAAATAAAGCTTTGAAGTCAAGGATATGAAATTAATCGATGAAAATTGAATAAAAGTTATGAAAGTCGATGTTAACTTCTGGAACTTCGCGCCAAAAATGTAGGATAAAAAGGAGTTTTCTGTAAAAATGAGCATCAGATGAACATTTGAATTTAGAACGTACTTTTTTAAATACCACGGCATTTTTAAAACCGGCCAGTAACGTGTACAAACGATTGAAACCTTTTTTGTATTGTATCTTTTTAAAGATGAATGAAAATCAAAACCGCCCGTTTTTTTTGCAAATGAGTGTATATCTAAAGTTAAAATGTCGACGTTCAAAATATCGAAAATTAAAATATCAAATGACCTAAATACCTATCATTATATCGACGTCTGGAATCGCTAAAACTCAAATACCGATGTGTTAAAATATCGAAAATTCAAAACATCTAATATCGAATAATCGAAACGTGTAAATAATGTTCGAGAATACACATAAAGTCGTTTTTGGCGCTTCGCCGGCCGCTGCCGCGGTACGCTCGCTTCGCTCGCTCGGCTCGCGCGCTTGGTTCATGTTCAAACCTAAGCTCGTCGCTTCGCTCCTCGCTACCTATTTTTGACCTGCATACAGTTTTCGATATTTTGTCTGTCGATATTCAGATTTTCGACATTTAAGCATTCGATAAATATACCATTCGATAATGTGTACTTTCGACATTTTGAATTTCGACCTTATGATCGTTCGATATTGTAATTTTCGATATTTTAACCGCCGATATTTTAAGTGTCGATTTTTCAATTGTCGATATTCAAATACGTGCCCCGCAGAATACTGTGCTCCAGTTCTCTGACATGACAGCTTACTAGGGTTGACAATATTTTTGGCTTTGATAAATTATTTATTATATTTTTACGGTTATTTTGCAACACATTGTATAGATAGACAATTTCTTTTGTACTTAGTTCCGACCTCATTCCGCACGTTGCACTTGGCGGCCGCGTGCGTGCGGGCTATCACGAAGCGCAGCAAATACTGTGACACCGTTCCGGACCCCCTGGTGCAGCTCGCGCAGACGCTGCGGCTGCCCATGTGCTACCTGCGCTGCGTCTCCGACATTGTTTTCCAAAGTCTGCCCGCCTACAGCCCCTGCCTCTGTACCAGCCAAATAAATCAAACGAGGAAAAGGACAATTGAGCACGAAACGGAGGTGCCTATAGTGAGAGCAAAGCAACCTAGATTGTAACAATGAATGCATCATTATTGGCCATTTCGAAAATGGTTTCAGTCGAAATATTTGAACTTCTTACATGTTTACTTTTTAAACAGGAGCCAATGAGTATTGTTCAATTTCGGCTATGCGTGTAAAAGTTATTGCCAAAAAAATATTTGTACAGTTAGGTAAAATTAAATGTAATAAAAATATTTTTCACATCCTCGTCGCTGGAACGTCGGAAAATAATCTATTTTAATTAAGTAAGTAGTACTATTGATAAAAGTGAAACCATCAATTTCTGTGTTGCTCTTACGATAAATATGCAATAAAAAATCATTTATTGCAATCATTTAAGCTAAAAATCATACCTGTTATCCGATTTTTAAAAAATTAATTCCCGTAAGACATTACAGTAAAGTATTTTTTTGTAAAGTCGTTATTTACCTTTGATCAGATTTAAATACAAAAAAAAACAATGTATTTACTGTAAATTGTTTACCTTATTTATACAATATCATGAAAATCGAAATCGATTTTATGTATTAAATCGATCGATCTGAAATTGTTTTTTTTTTTACTATGGCAGCAATATTCGTTCTACACGGATGCTTTTAAAAAAGAATTTTCAGTTTTGCCTTTGTATGTAGTGCAGTATAGTGAATGTTATTTTTTCGACTCTTTTTTACTGTGAACCCGATTTGCTTATATGTATAATGGACTCGAAACCGGCGGATATCGAACCTGCTTCTGATGTTGATCCTGTTACCTCAGTATCAGTATCAAAAATATATATAATTTGATGAAAGCAATGGTTGGTATATAATGTAATTTCGAATCATAATAATATTTTTTTCATCACCAATAATATAATTTTAGACTGTATAAGCGATTAAAGTCACAAACATTAGCAACTTCTTACTGGAATATTGCGTTTGCCTATTTGGGCATATTATTATCACTAGACTTTCCTGCGATTATATTGCTTTGATTACATATTTTTAGATATAAAGAATTATAACTGACAATTTTAATAAGTTTGATTGCTGTTCACGTTTAGCCAAAGCACCCTTATAAACTGAACGATTCCCTTTTTTGTGCTTGTTCAAACAAGCAAACTGAACACCTATCACTATATCAACAATCTTGAAGTCGCGAAAAAAAAATATCAGCTGTTCAATACATTAAGGTGGAATGGATGTTGAATATAGTTGTGTGGAACGGCAGATTTTTTGTGATCTCAAGATTTGTCCCATAGTAAATGTTGTTTAATTAGCTTGTATGAGCAAGAACCACAGAATAACTAATAGGCACTTACGCACGTACAAGAACACAAAATTCGGCTCCTGCTTAAAAAGTAACCTTGTATATTTTGTCTATTTTGTGCATTTTTATAAATATTTAATGAGACTCACGCCATGATTTGGTTTGATTTCTTGATAATCAATACGCTGTTTCCTAAAAATATGAACCCGTGCCCCTAGCGCGAACCACTCTCGTTACAGTATAGTAATCGTATTTACTTACTATCCGATAACGATTGAGATATTAAATGGACAGCTAGAAACACTATCGTAAGACTATCGCGAGCTCGTAACGTAACGAAAGTTCTCTCACTGTAAAATACTCGGTGAGAGATACGAGTGGTACGATAGCTATAGCTGTCGAATAAAACGATACGACATGTCAAAAGTGAGTTCGTGCTGAAGATTCTAACCATTACCATAACGATACCATTTTGTTCCTTAAGCGACCGTAGCGGCGCTGCGATAGTTTTCATACAAATAATACGATAACCATAACTGGTTCGTGCTTGGGGCACTGTACCCGATCGATAAATATGTAGACTGAAGAATGTAGACTGGTATTGGTCTAGTTGTTCACAAGTGCGACGGCTAATTATGAGGTCCCGGCTTCAGCAAAAGTGTGTGAAGTTAAATAAAAAAATTTGAAACTTGAAAGCAACAAAGAGTAAGAAATTTGCGTCCGGTTAGTGCCGATATGGAATTCGTCTAATTCATGGGACTCTAAATATAGTTAAAAAACATTAATAAATAATCAATGCGTTATCTCAAACTAATTATTAAATTGTGTTTACCCGTAATGTCATTCAACCCAAAATTTTCATGTAAATCATAGACATAATGATGATACTATGATATACATGAAAATTTTGGGTTGAATGACATTACGTGTAAACACATTTTAATTATTAGTTTTAGATAACGCATTGATTATTTATTGGTTATTATGAAACACCGTGTATAGTTAAATTTAAATTATATTTACCAAAGATGCTGTTTTTACACAATATACAAACCACGCGTGGATAATAAAATACTCGTACCGTTGACATTTTAAGATGACAAACACCTAAGACTCCAATTTGGTACTATAAAATAGTGTTTAGTATAAAAACCTAAACCTAAATTTCTATACAGTTTTATTTATTAGTGACCTTATTCGATTCTCGGTACCTTTTTTGACATATTGCCACGAATTTTCAATGTTCATTTTGTATGGGTATTGTTGTCCCTCATTTTTATAGGTAGCGAGAGGAATTAAGTTAAGTGACATAAATCGGTTTCTGTACCGCTAACTAAGTAAATTGGTCAACCAAACTTCAATTCCAAACCAATATTCGTTCATTGTTATTCAAAAAAACACGCTAGAAATTAGTTTATTCAGACGTTATTCCCTAAAATATTAAAGAAAAATTTTCAAGTACAAAAATAATATTTAGAGGAACATATTTTTTTATTATTACTAAATTTTCCTGTGTTATTTAAAAATAAAACACTTAATTACTACACCCACTAGCAACGAAGTTAGTGTTGAGATAGGAGTGCTTATACCTGTAAAACGATCCAATTTCAGTAATTAAACTCATTAGGAAAATCAATATCTAATAGGATGCTATTGTTAGTTCTACAGAAACACAATTGCGATAGGATTGCTATAACAAAGTCTGATAGCCACACCACCAACCTTGTCTTAGCTTAGGTTACTCTTAGGTGGTATGTTGTCGCATTCTTTGCATTAAAGACAAAATGTGACGGCATACTTCAAGGAGTTTCTTATGCTCAGATAAGGTTGGTGAATTCGGCCATGAGTCTTTAATTGTCAACACATAAACCACTAGCTACAACCAAGAAATCCACTGAAGCAGCTGTTCTTCTGGAAGGTTAAGCAGAGATCTAGGAATCCACGCTGTGCTTATTATTTTACGTCTCATCTCCAGTAATCCGGGCACTGATTATAAGACTCCATTCTTCTCCGTTTCTGCTAAGAATTCATGAAAAAGAAAAACTCAATAAATTTTGATCGAAACCGCGACCTCGTGGTTATCTGTCGCATTTGTGACCAAATTTACCAACGCATGAGGAATGATGTAGGTATTATATATAAACTTATATATTATATATATAACTTTATTATATAAACTGTATAAGATTACAATTATTTAGTGAATACTTTTTAGGTGTACCCATCTGTTACTAATCTCGTTGCAATGATGTCACGATAGCGCAGCGTTTTTTAACTTTCGAGTGACCTCATCGTAGTGACATCTTTGTGTGTACCATTTGAGAATAATAAATAAACAAACAGATTCACACTAACGTATGCTTTATGAGAAAGAATTTTTCTGTTTTTGGTACCTCCTAAAATTAATGGTTTGAAATTTATTACTGTTGTTAATATTGAATGTTAATATTATTTTTGAGAACTGTCAGTTCACTAGGTATATGCGTGGCTTAGCCATCACATTTATTTACGTTTATTTATTTATATACTTACAGCGTGTAATCGTTAAATGTACCCAGGAGATTACAACGTAAATATAAGAAATATCAAAAACCTTTAAACTGACATTCGAAGTATGTAACCCAATGAGAAAAACAACACTTTTTAATATTAAAACTAAAAATATGCATTACTTTCATGTTAAAACACTTTGATATAGTTAAAATAACGTTTGTAAAGAGGCTTTAGTGTACCTACTTACCTAAGGCGATAACAATAAATTTACGTAACGAATTTGCCATATTAAATTAGAAAATCTTCTGATCGAGTAAAAGAAAGTAATGTTTATTTGTTTTTTAATTTGATATCTCTTATGTACGATGTAGTAGGCTTCACCTTGAATAGTATATACAGGTCGATCACCTGTTTATATTTAATATTAAGTTAGGTATATATTTGTTACGGCTTAAAACTGAAGTAGACGTAGCCGGTTAAAACTAGGTGTAACCGTACTTCGGCTTTTAGCCGTATAACTATACTGGGGCGATCAATCCAAATGGATCAGTAGGGAGAAGTCAGAAACTATGAGAGACAGCTAAATCTGTTCTAAGGAGCCATGGCGTCGATTTTAGATTTAAAAATAATGGCATTCTAATTTTTTTAACACATATATAACCGGGAATCGAACCTGATCAAAATCTCTATAAACTGTGTTATAAATTATTCTGCAAGTTTTTTCGTTGTTATTGTTAATGGTGTGAATCATAAGTCACAGGGAACACATTTCTAAATGGAATCTTGTATGAATAATTTATAGAAAAACTCAAAAATAAGATAATTACTTTATTTAAGTAAATGTTCAAAATGGTAGCCATTTTCGTTCAATGATTCATATTGATGAACTAACAACGAAATTTTGCAAATTATTTAAATTGTAGGCATTTCAGTCTAATGTTTACACAAGATTTCATAGCAAAATTTGATCCTTATACTCACAGGATCGCCATACAAACAAATACCTTATTTTTGGCCAGGTTTAATTCTCGGTTATGTATGAGAGCTTAAAAAATGTTTAATGACAATTAAGTATAAAATCTAAAATCGACGCCATGGTTCCTGAGATCTCTCATAACTTCTGACTTCTCCGTACCGACACATTTGGATTGATCACCCAGTATACATATACGGCTAAAAGCCGAAGTACGGTTACATCTAGTTTTGTCCGGTTATACGCCTACTTCAGCTTTTAGCCGTAACAAATATATACCTAACTTAATATTAAATATAAACGTTTACTTACTATATTAAACGTTTATTTCCATCTTTTTACTGGAAACAGTCACAAAAACTGTACTATTATGTTATTGTTTAGACGATTTTTATACTTTTTTGTCGTTTAGAGCCCGCGCACACTTCAGACTTCTAACGGCGGATAGTTTGGGTAAGTATACAATTAGAGTAGGTAATTGCATACATTTGTATGCGGAGGGCAGTTTCTAAAAGCCAAAAGCGAACAAACGATCGCCCCGTTAGCATGTCATCGCACAATTTTTGGGAAATTGACTGGTCGGTCGATTTACGTTATTTTACGTTTACGTCTGCCAGTGTTCGCGGACTCTTACCGACTTTAATAAAGATTTATTTTTTATTATAGGAACTGCATGTATTATTGTTTATTTAACAAATTGTTTACCAATTCAGGATCACTTGAGAGATAAAGATGTTTAATTTTCTAGTTAAGTGAAATTGTTTATTAACTATCAGTTATCTATGAATAAAAGATGAAAGAAATGGTGTTTTATTAAGTTTAAACCTAGTTTAATAACTAGAAACTTTCTTTAATATGAAAAAAAAATCTTCAGACATTATATGAAGAAGTAATTCCCTCTAGCTAGTAAACTGTTAGTAAAGCTTTCTTTCTGCATCAACCGTAACTACCTACGACTAGTTGCTACTCTCAAACGAATATCCGTAGTCACGCAATCAATATATTTTTTTCAAATAAATAGAGAAGTAATACGACAATTGGAAATGGCATAGTCATGTGGTCTTGGAAAAATGAACATTCTGAGTGTGTCATCCATTGCATTGCATTGCCGCTCTATCTGTTCTAAAGTAACCAACTAAGCACTGATATCTAAGGTGCACTCTCTAACGGTATTATTCATAAAAGCAGGCGAAGTTATAACGTAACTAGCTTATACTAAAGTGTTTTGTTTCTGTCACTTATATGAAAAATGATAAATATAAAAAACATATAGGAGTAAGTTTATGAATACCCCATGTCCGCCGCCTAATCATAGTGTCAAACTCAAAGTTCTACGTACAGCCCAGCGAGAGCGTGTGCACTTTGGTTTCGCGGGGACAGCACGCAGAAATGTTTGTAATTTTTTTTTATTCTAAGCTTTTAAACTGAATTATCCTTGTAAACAGAAATCGT
Organism: Schoenobius gigantellus; assembly: GCA_963935595.1. NCBI lineage: Eukaryota > Metazoa > Arthropoda > Insecta > Lepidoptera > Crambidae > Schoenobius > Schoenobius gigantellus. The sequence continues at coordinate 67,292,300 of OZ012540.1, read as the reverse complement.
TTGGTAGGAACAAGTGAAAATCAATTTCCGTTCATCTCTCCCAGGAGAGATAGGTAATATAATTTCCTACTTGTTCTATCAGTAGAACATTTTTAATATAATTTCTTACTTGTTCTATTAATATAACAACGAGGCATTCGTTGACCTACCTGTTCTAACTTATAGGAAACAGCCCGAAAGGTAGGGCGATTTCCTTACTTGAAACTTTGGAGAGTAGACCTATTGTTGTTCACTGTACAGCGATGTGAGGGCGCAACCTACATTACATTGCGGTATAGGCAAACGTCCTGCGTTCGCTTAACCTGAGGCCCGAGGTACTCACTTTCACGTTTATTGCGTTAAAACGTATGAATGGCAAAGTGTGGGAATGGCATGGCGAAACTCATGTCAAGACGTCGAAAAATGCAGCGAACAACGAGGAACGGGAATAACCATCCCATTAAACCAGTTGTAACTGTAAAAGTTTAATACGAGATAATGGTTTTCTTCTCACTAATAATTGTAACGAATAGTGATCGTTCTCAGTGATCTCAGTCATTATTTGAGATGTCGAATCTTCTGAATGTAACATTTGCTTTAAATTTGATAAATTCAATAAATAAAAGTATAATAAATGACGACAATTAATTTATAGGTGAGGCCGAGAATTCTGCCACATTTCATGTACTCCAAAGAAACCTTCTTGTTTTTTATAGAAAGTTACTAAATAGGTATTTCCTAGAATTTTTGGCAAAACTATATTGTCTTTATCCAGCATGGCCAACTGTCAAAGTATCAATATTGTGGTACACAATCGTATAAATTAAATAATATCATTGAAAAATTGAAAAAATGTGTAAAACCGCCGTGCTTTTTAGTACCCTGCGCACTTTGAGATTAATTAAAAAAACATTGCTCATTACTAGTCAATTATTATTCTTACGATAAAAGCATCTACGCTCATTAAAAGAAATGCTTGTAAACTAAGGCTGTTTAACCGATTCGTTGCTGATGGCACGACAGGCGTGTCATCAATGTTTTTAACTTGTGGCTTATGACACGATAGGCGTGTCATTTTTTGAATGATTGTTACACCCTCAAATTAAGTTTTAGAAGGATCTGCCTAGAACTAAACAATCATGTTTTTCCACGTAGATCTAGCCTGGTGTGTTAGTTTCTGGATATTGTGTGAATTCAGAAGTTGCAGGGGTTGATAACCTTCATAACTTGCATTGAATTATTTTTAACGTGTGGCGGCATTTTTGAATCGATTGTAACACCCTCAAATTAAATTTTAAAGGGAAGTTACCTAGAACATAACTATCATGATTTCGAAAGTAGTTTTATTCCATTTTTAGATAATTAATACAATGTGTGTGACGATAATTTTTTACCAAACGAGTGCGGTTTTTTTCATCGATGCTTTTGAGGTGCGTTTTAACGTTAGTTTTGACAAAAAATACACATTTTGTAACATAAAGTTGTGGAAAAATACTTATTTGGTGTTGCCATCCGTGATCGACCAAAGACACAATTTGTAAACAACTTTCTGGAGCGTCTCAAAGACCCATATGTTTTCGCCATTGGTTTGTTTATTTTTGCGAAAAATAGATAGGTAGACTTACAATAAAATTGTTTAAGTATAAGGTGGCCTTAGACTGTGTCTCCAATGTTTTAGGGAATTTCACAGATATTTAAATCATTTATTGCAAGTAGTTGATTGTTGTAAGTGTCGGGTAAATAAATAATTATAATATATAATTAAGATGAGTCTCAGTTAAGTGTAAACGATTTTTAAAAATAAAAGAGTAAAAAATGTCATTATTTAATCATTTGTTCACTACAAATTACCATAACTAAACAAAGTGCGCATCAATAGTTTGGAACTTTTTAAAAATTTAAGGAAGACAGCCGCTTTTTCGTTTGAATTTCGTCTCTCGCGCTATACTTAATTACTAATAGGCCAAGCATTGATTATCACGAATAAATTGTTGTAAGCCGCGCGCCCGGCCAGTCCGCACCTGCGACCGACAATCGACGCAATAATCAAATAACACCAATAGTTATTCGAATGCATTCGAATAAACGCAACAATCGAATAATTCGATTGTTTTAGTAACAATCACCCATCGCTATTTTACAGTCAAAGTGATTTATTACCTTTTAAACATTTCTTTAGATGGTTTACAAAAAAATAACCCTAACCTAATATATTACATGGACAATACCATTCTTAACCCTAACCTTTTAAATTTTACTTGTATTTATTACTTTATCCAAGTCTTCCAAGATATTATATATAATAGCTAGTGCATAATATCTGATTTATCACTTTGTCTGTAACATACTACATACTACATATAAGAAGAAAGAACATGGAAACATTTTGTTATTATTAAATCAGAAATGAGTTATTGATACAAAAATCCATTGTCCATCCATTGTCGTTATGTAAGTAATATAACAACCCTCCTCCCCCCAAAGCAAGATACCCCACTCACCATGTGAATTCCCACACCGCAAATTGCCTTTCGTTTTCAATGAATAATGCCCAAGTCGAATAAAATGTATTTTTCATTACTCATACTCTGAAAGTAGGTCTGAAGTTGCCTGAGTAGCGGGTTGAAAGTAATACTTTTCAGCCCTAGGGTGATTCACTTTCAACTGACAGCTGCTGTCAAATTTTAAAAAAGACACTAGTTCTTTTTTCACGTTTTTATTGAATAATTAATGGTTAAACAAACTGACCTTTGTGATGTTTGACCATAATTATACGAGACGTTGCATCCGAAGAGATTTATATATTAACCAGGTGGAAAAAAAAAAAAACCTACCTACCAAAAAACTTAATAAAATCTGTTCTAAATCAAAAAGAAAATTCAAGTAATTAAGATATACCTAAGGTACCTTGGTAATTAGCGTAAGTACTTAAATTATTATAACAAATTGATGAATCATTCGGAGAATCCTTATTATTTATAGCTAAATATGTATTGCGTGTCCTGAGCCTTGATCTCGAGCTGGAAACGGAACCTCGAAGGTCGCGTGCACTTGATATGTTCCAACGAAACTATTTCGTAATTTTTCTTGAATAAAATGAAAAGCAGGAGAAATGATACACTTCGATTATAACTAGGGATTGATTTTTCTATGGTCAAGGTATTGGTAAAGGAATCACACCCATAATACCCCAACCAGTTACACCACCTATGAAACTCTTGTTATGAACTATCAATTTAGATGTCTATTTTTTAGCCACTATGCATTAATCGTCGAAACATTATCTTAGATTTAAATTTGAGCAAATAACTTAAGAATTTCAATGTCTTCCCTTTGCACTTGCTTCAGCTTCATACATTTTCACTAAGCTTTTGAAACCCATATTATCTTATCTTAGAAGTCTAGTTTACTATTATAAATTATTTAGGTGATTTTCTGTGCCTTGGAAATTCTTATCAAGATTCTATCAAGTGTCTATCATGCGTAATAAAACTCTTATTCACTGATTTAGATTTTGTTATAAATTATAAAAAAAAAAAGTCAATATATACCGAATTAACGACAAGCTTCCTTTTTTCTCTCTCTTCTAATCAAAAAATTCTCAAAATACTCTAAACATCCTACCTGGTTAATATATAAATCTCGAGGATGCAACGTCGTGGTATAATTATGGTCAAACATCACAAAGGTAAGTTTGTTTAACCATTAATTATACCACGACGTTGCATCCTCGAGATTTATATAATAGGTTGGGGAAAAAGTTTCTTCGCATTTTTTAAGAAAATTCAAAACATTTTTAATATAGTTTATTTACATTTAACTAAAGTATGTAGGTACCATTTTGTTCGATAACTTTTTGCCATCTTGTAGGTAGGGACATGATCCCATTGCTATAGAAATTTTGGGACTTCTGGTCAAAATACCGCGACAAGTGGTTCTGGCAGTCCTCTCGTGATGTTAACCTGACACTGCCTAAAGAATTCTGAAGAGACCGAAACAGGTGGAAATCTGAAGGTGCAAGGTCAGGACTATACGGCGGATGCATTAACACCTCCCAGTCAAACTCTCTTAATTTTTGCTGAGTGGCTAAAGATGTGTGAGGTCTAGCGTTATCATGATGAAAAACCACACCCCTTCTGTTGATTAATTCCGGCCGCTTTCTCTCAACTTCTTGCTTTAATCTCATCAGTTGTTCGCAGTAGAGTTCAGAATCGATGGTCCTGCCTGGTGGTAACAGCTCATAATGAATAATGCCCTTCCAATCCCACCACACACACAGCATCACCTTGTTGCGAGTTAACCCGGGTTTCGCCACAGTCTGTGAAGCCTGACCGGCCTTTGACCACGACCTTTTTCGCACGTTCTTGTCGTACGTGATCCACTTTTCATCACCAGTTATCAGCTTCTTCAAAAATGGTTCGGTTTCATTACGTCGTAATAAAGAATCACAAATGAGTACACGGTTCATTAGGTTTCTTTCAGTGAGCTCGTGAGGTACCCAAATGTCGAGCTTTTTTGTGTACCCAGTTTTTTTCAAATGCGCCAAAACTGTTTTGTGGTCAATTCCCAGTTCTTCAGCTACGTCGTAACTACTGACATGCCGATCTTGCTCCACTTTTTCAAAAATGGCATCCATTTTATCTGTAATAGGGCGACCAGAGCGACGTGCATCTTTGACATCAAAATTTCCGGATTGAAAACGCTTAAACCAAATTTGTGCTACTCTCACAGACACTGCACTAGGTCCATAAACATCGCAAATTTTTTTCGCGGCTTGCGTTGCATTTTTACCTTTTTTGTAGTAAAATTTTAAAATGTATCGAATTTCTTCATTAGATTCACTCATCTTGGTTGAATTTGGAATTATGTTCTTTAAAATTTAAACTTTCAATGATACCAAAACCAGCCAGATACAAATAGTATAGCCAAAGAGATTTTATTACAAGTTTATACATACTATAATGCGAAAAGACTTTTTCCCCAACCTAATATTAACCAGGTAGGATGTTTAGAGTATTTTGAGAAATTTTTGATTAGAAGAGAGAGAAAAAAGGAAGCTTGTCGTTAATTCGGTATATATTGACTTTTTTTTATATAATTTATAACAAAATCTAAATCAGTGAATAAGAGTTTTATTACGCATGATAGACACTTGATAGAATCTTGATAAGAATTTCCAAGGCACAGAAAATCACCTAAATAATTTATAATAGTAAACTAGACTTCTAAGATAAGATAATATGGGTTTCAAAAGCTTAGTGAAAATGTATGAAGCTGAAGCAAGTGCAAAGGGAAGACATTGAAATTCTTAAGTTATTTGCTCAAATTTAAATCTAAGATAATGTTTCGACGATTAATGCATAGTGGCTAAAAAATAGACATCTAAATTGATAGTTCATAACAAGAGTTTCATAGGTGGTGTAACTGGTTGGGGTATTATGGGTGTGATTCCTTTACCAATACCTTGACCATAGAAAAATCAATCCCTAGTTATAATCGAAGTGTATCATTTCTCCTGCTTTTCATTTTATTCAAGAAAAATTACGAAATAGTTTCGTTGGAACATATCAAGTGCACGCGACCTTCGAGGTTCCGTTTCCAGCTCGAGATCAAGGCTCAGGACACGCAATACATATTTAGCTATAAATAATAAGGATTCTCCGAATGATTCATCAATTTGTTATAATAATTTAAGTACTTACGCTAATTACCAAGGTACCTTAGGTATATCTTAATTACTTGAATTTTCTTTTTGATTTAGAACAGATTTTATTAAGTTTTTTTGTAGGTAGGATTTTTTTTTTCTTTTTCCACCTGGTTAATATATAAATCTCGAGGATGCAACGTCGTGGTATAATGTTCCGGCTTTCTGTATACAGCCACTCAATTACAGCGCGGTATAAAATTTAAATAACATAAGGTTAAGTATTTAAAGAATATATTTTTAAATGACTTTATTATAATTTATTTTCAACTATTTCTTTAAAATAACATAGAATTTGGCAAAATATTTACCATTTTCTTAATTATGAAAATGCAAAATAATGGCTGAATAGCTGGCCGGCCACAGAAAAAAAAACAAAATAAGTGGGAAAGCGGCAATGCGATCTTCATTTGTTTTTTACATTTGTAGAGTTTTGTTAATACTTCCGTATAGCAAAGATTTGTATTAACTGTTAATTATATTTGTATAACATTGTGTTAATAATTAACTCAATGACTTCATCTGATTCAGGTATGGAGTTAACGCCAGATTTTATAGGAGAAAGCGGGCTAAAGCAGAAGTTGATGATTTATGTAAAATAAAATTTACAAGTTTTTTCTTTAGTTAACCCATTGTTTAATTTTACTTTCCTTGTATTCGTAATGAAAAGCACAGTGTTTACCTCGGGTTAAAGACTTATTTAGTCCCTCGAACTATTGGTGCCCTCGCTACGCTCGGGCGCCAAACACCGTCTCGGGACTAAATAAGTTACTTTCACCCCTAGGGTAACAATGTACTATAGTTTTTTTACCAATTCGTTGAATACAACAAAGAAATTAAACAACATCACAAAACGTTTGCAACATCTGAAAAAGTAAAGTCACTTACCTTCCATTTTAGGGAAAACACGTATTTAACCTCTTCAAAACCGATTTAATTAACGTATCGTGCCGTACACTACCGGTCAACTAAACTTGAATCAAGTCTAAACCAGTGAAAAAGCAAAAAAAGCATGTGGTTTTATATACATGGCTGATGGCACGTTACGCGTGCCATCAACTTCTATGGCGCTTGACACGCCAGTCGTATCATAGAAAATATGTTCACAGCCATGGCGAAAAGTTTTCAAAAATGGGCGCCGCAACGAATCAGTTAATATTGTTACTTGGAGAATGTTCACTAATTTTGACTTTTAGCTTGTTATATTAGTAGTATTAATGTATTCTCTGTCAAAAATAAAAAATACATGTAAAGGAATTATTTTGATACGTTAATTAATTCCCAAGTTATAGAATTTAAAGTGAGCGCGTGACCGTTGGCCCTCGCTCGTGCCGCGTGATGCCACTTTCCAACAATCGCTCAGTCCATTTCGCGCTCTTCCGTACCGCTGCCGCTGCAGGCGTAGCACGGGCTGCCAAGAAATTTGTGATAAGACTGAGTAACATGTATCCCTTGAGCGTCAAGAAATTTTATTATGTCAGTCCTTAGACCATTTGGTCTAAGTGTCAATAACAGTCACTATTAGCGCGCTCAAATGCGTCTCGAAATGTTGTGAGCGCGCTAATGTTAGCCGGCATGAAGAGCCACATGACGTCATCGTTAACGTCATATAGAACGATAATTGTTCGATTCGATTGTTCGATAATTATGTTTTCGGTTCAAAATGAATGTACCTGTTCTTCCGGACCGAAATCGTAAGCATGTTGATAGCATTTTCAGTGTTCTCTTTAATTTGGACAAGGCGATTATAATCGTTAGCACTGTGAGCGCTGTTATCGGACCGCAGCCTCAATACGCGCCGCCGTGCTGCTTTATAATTCAGTGACATAATATCCATGTCTTATAAATTATAAGACATGGATATTATGTCACTGAAATTGTGAGATAATGCGTGACTCAAGTCCCATCTTGGCAGCCCGTGCTACGCCTGCTGCCTTACCTTTCCAAATCATTGGATATGTCCAATCCTAGTTCTCTGAAATCCTGTGTTGTGGCAAAATGTACCAATACTACTACCAAAAGTATACTTTTATGTAGAAAAAATGTTTACACCTTAAGTATTTAATTTATTGTAAATAGATACTTAATATAAAAAATACCCAGACTGATACAAACATCCATGTTCATGCACACAACCACTAAACCAAACCGTTCGTCATTGAATAAAAAAAGGTTTAGTTCATATGTTCCAGATTTGGAATAAGTAGACGTATATCTCTAGATACGTCTTTAACCTTAGCCTCCTATATCCTAGTACTCTTAGTTTATCCTAGTTTTTAGAGATTTAGGTTATAACACCCTACAAACTAAAACTTAAACTTTTAATAAGGCATTAATAAAAAAAATTCTCCTTGGATCATCCTCGGATTAGTTACTCCGTGTTTTGTCTTATTTTGACATACGAGTATTATGATGGCTGACATGTGCGGAAACAAGACAAAACACGGAGTAACTAATCCGAGGATGATCCGAGGAGAAAATTTTTTATTAATAAGGCCGAAATAGGTTTCATACCTAGCTAGCATTACGATAAGAAATAAGTTAGGTTAAGTACTTATCTTCTTATATATAAAAATTAATCGCAAAATGTGTTGGTAAGCGCAAATCTCAGAAACTACTGGTTCGAATTGAGAAACTCTTTTACCATTAGAATGCTACATTGTCCCTGATGGTTATAGGCTATATTATAATTTTTACCGCGGGAAAATATTTCTTTCCTATGGGAAAAATCGATAACTACTGGGCCGATTTTAAAAATTCTTTCACCATTAGAAAGCTACATCCTTCGTGAGTAACATAGGCTATATTTCCCACGGGAAAAATGAATACCACGGGAAAAGTATGACGGGAAATCTATCGTAAGGCGAAACGAAGTTCGCGGGCACAGCTAGTATTAGATAAATAAAACAATATAGAACCGATATTACCCATTTTCGAAAGAGTTATAATAAAACCGGCCAAGTGCGAGTCGGACTCGCGCACCGAGGGTTCCGTACAAAATTATTAAAAATATTTTTATTATATGATGTAACTAAAAATTTACGGGTTTCGCAATTTTTCCTTATCTGTGCTATAAGACGTTACTTCGTACCAAATTTCAAAATTCTGAGTTAACGGGAAGTAAGTACCCTGTAGGTTTTGATTCCCTTGCGATTGTCGAAAATTTGCGGAAATTTGCGGCATAAACGACATCTTTTGACTGTGTTGGCTTAGAAGTTAGATTTTTTCACAGCTCCAAGGGACAGTAGACCTGAGTATTTGATATAAATTTCAGCTTGATATCTCCACGTGTTCCTGAGAAAAAGGGTCTTGACAGACAGACAGACGGACGGATGTACAACAAAGTGATCCTATAATGGTTCCGTTTTTTCGTTTCGAGGTACGGAACCCTAAAAAAAGGTTAACTTACCTTTGCATTTTACTCCTCGCATTCATTATTTATTCCTAAATAATGAGCAACAGACAGACAAACGGACGGACGTACAACAAAGTGATCCTATAATGGTTCCGTTTTTTCCTTTCGAGGTACGGAACCCTAAAAAAAGGTTAACTTACCTTTGCATTTTACGCCTCGCATTCATTAGTTATTCATAAATAATGAGCAACAGACAGACGGACGGACGGACGTACAACAAAGTGATCCTATAATGGTTCCGTTTTTTCCTTTGGAGGTACGGAACCCTAAAAAAAGGTTAACTTACCTTTGCATTTTACGCCTCGAATTCATTATTTATTCCTAAATAATGAGCAACCATAAGTCCATCTATTTAGGTAGGTTATCCGATTGTCCTTTATTGAAGCCTTCATCCATTGTTATTTGTTATATCAATTCACACAGCTAGAAGCGAAGAAAGAATAAAACACTGCGCGGGACCTATTTATTTACTCATTACTGCTACAGCTGGGGCGGACTGCACGGAGTGTTGTAAAATGACGTCATCCGGGGTTCGGTGACATTTAGCGGGGCAGCAAATTTACGCGATCTTTGAATGCTTGTAAAATTAAAACTACTTGGTATTTTTAAATAAAACAAAAACTAGTGTATATTTTTATATATAAAAGCTTTATTGTAACGAAGTTTCAAATGATTTTACATACCTATGAACATTCCTCCTACTATTGCGCGACTTTTGTTGCGCAACCAATATTTAATTACAGTTTGTCAGTCACATTTTATAAATGTATGCTCTTTTGAAATGGCAACACCGATGCGTCTTGTATATGGAAGCCTCAGAAGAATAACTAAAGCATGTTCTGAGATGGAAGCCAACATGACAGTAGGCATATTGAAGGATAAATTATGTCAAACTTGTAGTGAAGTGAAGTGGTCACTGTTTTCGTGAGCAGGTTTTTTTACATTTTTTTAGGGTAGCTTGAGATTTTTGCAAAGATTTTAACTGCGCTTAATTCTTGAAAACGCGAGAGATCTTATAGTGCTTATTTTGTTAGAAAATAAATGTAAATTGTGGAGTAACGCTTGTATACTTTTGCGCATTTTTACTTTTGCGCTACTTTTGCGTTACTATTGCGAGACCAGTTGCGAAATTATTGCGTCACTACTACTGCGCTACCAAAACAAGGTCGTGGGTACCTACACTAGTTTCAGAAGCATTGCAGTCTTTTATGCGTTTTGTTTTTTTTTAATTCTGTTGGAAGTATGGTTCATTGTTCTGTAAATACTTTCTTAATATATGGGTTTACATGATCCATACACCTGGACTGCTGAGATCATTTTGAGTGCAACATCTGTCCTGGTCATTGGCTTTTACGTTTATCCGTTTACTGAAGGATTTATGTTTATAATATGATTTTATTACATAGTTAAAATTGTAATTTTGTTCAATATTTCACCCTATACATCCGATCTATACCTACCTACACAACTCAAGTACCTACTTAAAAAAATACTTTAGTAAGAAGGTTATTTTAGCCAGGTTCGGTATACTTTATAATTAACTCTTTCTAATTTTGCACGACTATTTTGCGATACTTTTACGTCACCGTAGCGTAAATTATTGCGCTACTTTTACGTCACCGTCGCGCAATCTTTTGCGTCACTACTGCGTCATTTTCGCCAAAATTCGCGGCCTCACTCTTAAACATTATTAAAAAGACTCGAAGTTTAGTGAAGGAACTGTTGTTCTTTTAAGACCCACCCTTATTTAAGATTGCTTATATTATATCTTTCATCGTCGATTTTTGCTACGATTTGACGAAATATAAGAGAACATATCATATTTGAATTTCATTATGAAACAATTGATCTCAATAAACAGAGGCTTGTCGGTGTAAGAAGCGGCTCGGATATTAAAGTGCGGAGTTGGCGGCCTTTGACCAGCCGACCGGGAAATATGGCTGCTCCTCCGGCACGCAGACCGCATGCACGCCCCACGCTGCACTGTTTTAATAACAAGCGCTTAGGCATTAGGCGCGGATTCCATATTTCCAGTGATCCGTAAGTCCTGGGGCTCTATGTTGAATCATTCGTCAGGCGTTGAGTGTTCGTCGAGCATCGACTGCGTGATTTTCGTTGAAAATCAAAATAATATTGATTTTCGTCTTATGCCATTAGCACACATCCGCCGCGAAACTAACAAGCGAAAAATTGCGACTTATATTCAGGAACAAACAAAACGGCGGATCGAGCGCGGAGGTGTAGACGGCGTCTGATTCGGCTTGAACTCGATATCGATGCTCGATTACGATGCCGACTCCTACGCTGTCAAAAAATCGGTACCGCGCAATTAATTTTGTGTCGATTTGGTGACCGTCGAGAACGCGAATAATTGATAAAACGCCGTCTGTAGCGCGGTACGAAAATGCCGTCGGCTGTCAAAATTTCGTCGACCAACAATTCGACGGCACTTGCGCGGTAAGGCCACTGATCGGGCGGATCCGCGAGCGACAGACACAGCGCCGTAGTTAGATATCCGCGAGCAGGCAAGCTCGCCAGAGCTCGCCTGCTCGCAAACGACAAATGACAATTTGTTCGGCGCGCGGCTTCGATACTACAGTTCCGAGACGGAGGTGTGCTACGGCATTAACGTTCTATTGATTTTCATCGCAAAAGAAACTAATATCAATAGAAATCGAGGACAGTCGACACTTGGCGAGCGTTCGGTGCTAGGCGAATGATTGAAAAATAGCACCCCTGGCCTCCAAACTCATATTTGCAGCTTACGTATTGCCAAATTTAATATTGGAAACGTGTGATTCGTATTCCAAATGGCTGCATGCATAGCGATAATTTAATTAAAGTTGTAAAAGCTTTAAAATGTAATACTGTTTATAATACAAAATGATGACTTAAACACATTTAGCCTTGAATAAGTATTAGAACACTGGACATTTTTATGAGAAGGTTTATAAAATACAAAGTCGTTGTATTTTGAAAATAAAACTGTTTACAAACTAATCCTTTCTAAATGTTACTTTTTGTATGTATCATGTTTATTAATAATTCTAATAATTTATTCATAGTCCAATTACAATTTCTGATTTGCTTACTCTAACAAAACATTCATTAAAATTTAATTTAATTCAAACTAGATGAGCATTTAAAGTCATCTGCAGCCGAACTAGTAAAATACTGTATTTCGGCTTGCAGCGCCCTCCCTATTATTATCCATAAAAACATGCTTTGGTGACAATAAGAATATAACAAAAAAAATTAGATTACATTAATTTTACAATAAAAAAAACACATTAAAATACCTACTACTAGAGTGAAAAAGTGACCTCTCTTTTTATATAACTTACAAGATACTCGTTCACAAATAAGCCATTTTGCGGAAATTATTTTGAAAATAGAGACACAATGTTGAAAACGGTTTGATGATCCCTCGTCGTTTCGATCGCTCGCAATTTGTGATCGCTATTCATTTTATCACGAGGCTAAATAATCACCATTCTTAGCGATGGCTATAGTCGTAATACTCGAAAATACATAAATAATCGGTCCGTTTAATTTATTTATTTTTATTTAAACCTTTCTACATAAAAATTTTTCACATTTTATTAATGTTTGTTAGTGGTGTTAAACTTCTTTATCTATACTAGATTGATAATTATGAAAGAAGTGATAGTTATATCTTCTTGTGATGTGAATTCTGTTTGGTGAAGGCTTCCTCTTTCTCCTTCCAGAATTCTCTGTATCTGGTGTAAGTCAATCAATTTTACCCTGCTTTGTTAATAATAATATCAGATGATCAGACCACCGTTGGTCAACTGACGTTTCTTATTCCTAATGGCCCTTTCCAACGTGTCACTTTTATGGTCCATCTATTATCTTTAATCTCATGATATAACCAGCCCATTGCTAGGTATTTTAATATTAAAGCCTGTGTTACATCATCAAGGGCCTAACCATGATCGCTAATAGCAAGGTTAAAACAATATTGAAACAGAGACACCGCTCTTGCCGCGTATAGCGCCATCTCGCTATCAACGCAGTTTTAATTTTGTTTTGAGCTGTCATGGTTAGGAGTTATTTTTGTTTCTTACCTGATAGTATCTGACTTTAATTTGTATTTTCCATATTTTACTGTACTTCTCTCCATTGACCTCTGGGCTGTTCTTTTTTCTTTTACTTTATGTTTCAGAATTCATATTTGACAGCAATACAATAGGCTAGGCAGAAAACAGGCATCAATTACAGTGTTTATGTTTGATGTACCTTTAGTCTCCTTTTAAAATGTCCTTTAGCTCCCAGAATTTGTTCGAAATTATTTTACATCTCCTTTCTGCTTCTTCTTCATCAATTGATGTACTGAAAGATACCTGTTTAGCCAGGTATAAGTATTCCACGTATTCCATGGAGTTCATCCCCTCCTGGCATTGTCACCGATGCCGACGTTCGAACACCCTTAAAATGTTCTGTCCCTCAGACCGCTCTATTGTTTGTATCTGTGAGTGAATGATTCGTATGCTTCGTATGTGTAATTGGCATGACAGTTTAATTTTGTGTTTTGTCTGCTCACCTATTCTAGGTCTGTGGTATAATTACGGCCGTATTCATATAATCATACTAGCTGTGCCGGCGAACTACGTTTCGCCATAATAACGGCGAACCTTCGGCGAACTTACGTTTCGCCATATTAAAAATAGTTTACGACCTATTCTCAGACCTACTGAACATACACAAAAAATTTCATAAAGATCGGTCAAGCCGTTTCGGAGGAGTTCGGTAACAAACACTGTGACACGAGAATTTTATATATTAGAAGATAGATTAGAAGATTAAGGCGCATAGTAACGTCAATCATTAAAAAAATCACTGCAGAAAAAACCGGTTCTCTTCATAAATATTGAATAAAAAAATCTTTAAAAAAGATATGTTATTATTCAACGCATTCTTTAGAGGATGGTCATTTTAATTTTTTTATAAATTAATTAAAACTTGGTTAAAATGTGACCCAAACATGCCTCGATTTTAAAACTATAAACCTAATCGCTTCGTAAATATTAGGTTAAATCACATACTTTTGATTTCAATAAATAAAGTGAACAATATTCTAGGGGATGGTCTTTTTAGATTTTTCTTATTCGCCTTTATTAATTTTTTATTGAAATAATTCATCTTACGCGTAAAGGTTTGCTTGAATATTCTCCTCACTCTCACTCACTCACTCCTATGTAATCAGTGCGGGACGATCGACGCAAGGTCATTGGGAGCACTATGCGCCTTAACAGGCGCTGAGGCAGTCGCAGTTAGCTCAGGGGCGCTTCGCGGCACCCCTGATCTCTCTTCGTGGCACCCACTGGCACCTCTGCCATTTCCGGAGACTGGATATCCGTATAATGAGACAAAAAAATATCATAATTTTATGAATTAATGTTTAACTCTGTGCAACACATTTTCATTCTCCTCGTTACTCAAAGAAAACGTTTTCAGAAACGAACACTAATAATCTCCGATTTATAGTACTTTTTTATTTTCATTTTCATTTGTCATAGACTCATAGTAGTAAGCTCCCATTCAATCAAGGAATTGTTCAATCACATGTACTAGGAAAACCGCCTCTATTACGAGAGTTATAAGAACGGTCCAAAGGTCAATCAGTATAGCTTGACGAGGCGCTTACTGTACAGCATATCAAACGATTGAAAATGAACAGAGCAATGGACGATCCGCCATCATGCATCGAATGCTCCTCGAACACAATGGCGAAGGCTCGTAGTAGGCCAACAAAGGCTATTGTGTACTGAGACCTTTATAATTGGGTAGTAGACTATACTTTGTATTGTACTTATACGTACGTATTGAGAGTACCTATATTAATTCAGAGGAGAAGTAACGATGTATCAGAGATTTTTTCTTTTCAAGATATAGGTGGAATGGGGATATGTTTTAAGCGTTGCGGTGGGGTGGATAACCCAAAATGGCCCTCTAGAACTGAAATGTCCCAGTTTAAAGAATCCTTCAGGGAACGTGAAACAGGATCTTTTGAATGGCTATTTCGGGATTTTGGGAATTACACAAAATTGCAAGTATATTTGACCGGTGCATTTAGGTATGTGCATAATTTTCATCTTGAAAATTTAATATTTTTAATGTATTTTTACAAGCTTTTATTTACTTTCACATGTCCGGTGTCTGTAACGAAACCTTGCAAGCTAAATTTGACCCACTTCCCGATTTCCGATTGAGCTGAAACTTTGCATGCATGTGTATATCGCGTGTCAATGCAATATTATAATGACATGGAGCTGATCTAATGCTGGAGCTGAAAGGTGGCCATACGAACTTCACAAAACAACGACAATGCCCAATCGAGTTTGGATTCGTTTGATTCGTATTGACGAGTATCAAAAGCTTGAATTGAAAAATGTTTTTTTTTTAAAAAAGGTTGTTAATAAAATAACGTAACGCGGTTTTTGCATTTTCTGTCATATTGTTTTGTAACATACGTATTAATTAAGTCACACAGATTTTTTTTTAATGTCATAATAAATTGTTTATTAAAAAATGTTAACTATTCAAGGTATAAAATATATCATTAAAATATTATATTATTATACTCATACCAATATATATCTATTAACCTCATGTGACCTCAAATAAGTATTTAACTGATTAACTTAAATCAAAAATTTAGTTGCTAATTTGTTATCGCTATAACACGACTGCTTTAAAATGCCCGCATAAAGCCTGGCTGATATTATGCCGGAGCGCCAATCCCTGTATTAGTATTTACTCTTGTATGTAATAATAATATTTTCGAAATAAATGGAATCACTGACTCGGAAAAGCGTCGGTAGGCGTGGCTTCTGCAAGGCGGTGATTTTTCTCGTTGACTCCGCCCAGAGGAAAATATATGGGGCCCGCCCTTTCGCCATTACGCGGTCTGACTGCAAAACAGTTTCTTTAGATTCACATCTAATTTTTACTGAACAAAGAAAGGCTTTATTTCTGGAACGAGCCTCTAAAAGGTTACAAATGTGTTCATTGCTTTCCGTCGTAACGTATTTAAGAGATCCAGAGAGTGAATTATAACTAAAGGGTAACTTCTGTACTTATTATATCAAAGATTCCAAATCAGTAGACTTGCCTACCCTTGAAATCAGCTCCAATTAATTGATATTCTGATTTTAGGCGAAAACACAATATCAAACGGACCGAAATTGGTTTCAAGAGTCCTACAGGACCCCTCAACCGACTGTAATTTCAGTCACAAATTATAGTTCTAATTCTGTCAATGAATTCCGGTTGATCGGATAACTGAACCGTACCATGAGCAAAGAGTGAACTTTTCTTGGGATTTTTTCAATTGAAATACAAACTAAATGATATATTTTTGAAATAAAATTTATATCAGGCCCGTTTGCACCATTGCACTTGATACATTTTTACAGACCACAAAGTACCTAGGATTAGTTAATATCGTTGATGATGGGAAATCCGGTGATGGGAAATCATTCCCATCACCGGATATATTCTTGGTAATTTCAATTTTTGTTTATTAATTTCTGGCGTTAAATATGTTTACCGTAATGTTAATCGAAATAATCACATACATAATATTCACTTGACAGACACTAATCCTAATCACCACATAATCACAGGATAGATTTATAAACATGTTTTTATTGCCCGCTGTAACGACAAATATATTGAACCACAGGGAATCAGTGGCGGATTAGCCACGTAGAAAGAGCAGGGATACCAGATGTCCGGTTTGGACCGGACAGTCCGGTTTTCTTTATGTTTGTCCGGTCAAGATAATTTTGGTAAAGCGAACAAAGAATTGTCCGGTTTGTTTGACAAAATATTGTGGTCATTATCTCCATGTAAACAGCAAACTTGTCCTGAAAACATTTACGAAGAACTGGCAACACGTCAATTTCCTCTTCACTTAATGGAAACTCTCTTCATATTTGAGCAATGAAACTTCACCAAATTTATTGAAAACTAGCTGTGCCCGCGACTTCGTCCGCGTGGAATAGTAACTTTTGGCAGCATTTTGATTTTTGAAGGCATTTTTTTTAAGATCTTGATATAAAGTAGTCTATGTTATACCTTATATAATTAGCTATCTCCTTACTAATATTATAATCCTTATAATATTAGTGAAAGTACCGTCAAAATCGGTCCAGCTGTTCCGGATATTAGCGGGAACCAACAGACAGACAATTTTTTTAAAATGTGTTTTTGTTATTGCTACCCGATATGCATTCATACCCGTTTAGTAAAAACTTGTTATCTTGACATCACAAACAGACTCTTCAATTTTATTTATTTGTATAGATGGTGCAGTATGTGTACATTAGATATCTTTAGCATCATGTTAAATGTATGGACAGTTGAAAGAAATTGTCTGGGCTCTCGCCATAAATACTGTAAAAAGTGAATTGTGCGTTTTATTTAATACTAACTGTGCCAGCGAACTACGTTTCGCCGTATATTTTTTACCCGTTTTTGCAACATTTGTCATTGATGCTCAGCTCCTATTAGTCGTAGCGTGATGTTATATAGCCTAAAGCCTTCCTCGATAAATGGACTATCCAACACAAAAAGAATTTTTCAATTTGAATCAGTGGTTCCTGAGATTAGCGCGTTCAAGCAAACAAACAAACAAACTCTTCAGCTTTATAATATTAGTATAGATAAGTAAATGCCAGTTGCACTGAATTTAAAGATACTCGTACCATCTTAGCCAATAACTTAATTAATACATCGAATACTTTTACAAAAAAGTAGAAGGTACTATTTCGGTTCCTCTGCCACACCTGCTCTGTCCATTATCCTAAGGTTGACGGGTAGAGAACGCCTATGACATTAAGTCTACCTTTGTACGCATTGTACACGAAGAATTAATAAATAAGTTATTCACCTAATAAATAAAAATTTGTCCGCTTTTTCTTTCGAACACATCTATTTATTATTTTTTTCTTTTTAATTAATTCAATACATGCTTATAGAATTTCACCCTAGGCAAATACCGGAAGAACTTAAAATAAAAACGTTTTGTGCTCTAAACACTATTAAAAGAATTATTCCCGAAGTGTTATAACTAAGATTTATTTGTATTTTAAAATTCAACCATTGTATGTTAATGGTGATAAGTAATAATGTATTTTAATGATAAATAATAATGAATCATAATAATATTGTAATAAATTTAAATTTATATAGAATGACAAGTAGTACTCTGTAGGTATGCAATATTATATTTAATTTTATTTATTAAGTAATGATATTGATAAGCGATTATTTATTGTTTATTTTATTGTAATTTTTATTTTTATTTTTTACAATTTTATAAAAAAATTATAACTTTTAAATTATGGGACTTGAACCTGAAATAAAATGATTTTAATTTAATTTATACTTTACTCTATTAGTTCACCTGAATCACTTGAAAGAATAAAACTACATGCAATAAGTTCCCATTATATTGAAAGAACTGTCCCCTAATTCCTTACTTACCAGAAACCTTCCATCATCAGCACAGTAATATAATATAACAGTTATATGCAAAAATCATAAAAAAAACATGCACCACGTTAACAATTGGCGAAGTAATCGCGTAACATACACAAAAACATACTTACGAATTGAGAACCTCCTCCTTTTTTAAAGTCGGTTGAAAAGTTTCCGTTTAGATCAGAATTTGTGAATCGACAAGTGAGTCTTAAAATGAACAAGGACAAGACAAAATTACTTCGAAATTCCAAGTAGTACCCAATCCTGTGAGGGTGAGGTGAGGTGAGGCTCTACCACTGAAAGTAATTGAAGAATGTTAACCTGAGGCAAATTCCAGAACGGTCAATCGAAGAATCCAATTCGGCTGGGCAGATCTTGGGAAGTTAAACAAAATATTTGTTGCAATGATGATGATGATGAGATCGAAATTTGTTGAAATATTCCGTAAGTTGAAATCTCTCCCAACAGAAGATTTCAAAAAAAATGCGACCATCGTAAGTACTTACGCGGATGATTTGGAGGACAAAGATAGAAGTTTATTATTGACAGCAAGAATCACGTTGCTCTGGAGCTGCAAGTTTACAAGCTTTAATTTTTTCTAAACGAGGTTCCAGAGTGTGTAATCTTTTTCTAATATGTAAAATTCTCATGTCACAGTGTGTTACCAAACTCCTCCGAAACGGCTTGACCGATCTTTATGATTTTTTTTGTATGTTCGGTAGGTCTGAGAATACTCGTAGGTCGTAAACTATTTTTTATACCCCTAGATGATTATTATGGCGAAACGTAGTTCACGGGCACAGCTAGTCTTCTTCTAATATATAAATTTCTCGTGTCACAGTGTTTGTTACCAAACTCCTCCGAAACAGCTTGACCGATCTTTATGAAAATTTTTGTGTATATTCGGTAGGTCTGAGAATAGGTCGTAAACTATTTTTTATTATGGCGAAACGTAGTTGGCGGACACAGCTTGTAGTTTATATATAAGGCTTTCAATAAATAATTTTAATTTTGTTAAACAATTCTTTACAATCTTGTTTCCCAAACATTAAAATTGCCTTACGCATTTATTTGCCTCTCATCATCACCAACTGCACTCTAATTAATATTGTCAACTCGATTTACGAATTTTTCATAAATTTGCCCAAATTTAAACTAAGAAAAAAAAGTCTGTAACAGTATTGATTATTTTGAACTTAATAGCCTATCCAAGGGCCCCTGGTCCTTGATAGAACCTGCTACCCTGCCTGCCCCGCGCTAGCTTATCCGGCGCTGCAGGAAATATTAGGTCCTTACATATGAAATTGGCGTTTTGCCGTACTGGCCACTTTGATCTCAAATATCTCCTCTATCGTTAGGAATTCCAAATTCAATGAAATGTGGGTACCTCACGAATAGAGTGAAGCAAATCAACAAACGCGCGTTGACTGCTGCGTTGCATTACTCAACCGGCACAATAATAAAGAGATTTTTTTGCCCCAAGCGAAAATTGACTCCAAAAAAGTTAAAAACAAAACAATTGATTGAAAAGTCCAACGAAATTGAGAAAAAAACAACAAATGAATTATAATTTTCGAAACACAAATACATGGGTAAATAGCTGTATAAATTTGAATTTGTTCCTAACCATAGAGGAGATATTTGAGATCAAAGTGGTCAGTACGGCAAAACGCCAATTTCATATGTAAGGACCTAATATGCCCTCAGGAATATTACACAGTACACTGAAATAGGCAGCGTAATCACTATCGCTAATTTAACGCTTTTGTATCGATTCCGTCAGTTTGATAATAAAGCCTTTTATGAACAGTTTGCCTGCCGGCATAGCCAGAGGCACCTTGCTCTATTGACCGACATAGGGATGCAACATCGCCCATAAAAAACATCGATATTTCCAAAAGTGAAACATCGATGCCAGAAATATCAAAGTTTATGAACGATATATCGATGTTTATGAACGATATATCGATGTTCTTATCACCACTTAAATAAATAAGTATATTCAAATTTTCGAGTAATATCAGTAACTCGAATTTGTTTAATTAGTTAGTAGCTTTTTGCAATTTCATACTTGGATATGTAAAATTTTCACATTTTAGTAAGGGTAAGTAAAAAAAGGTATAGAAAAGAAGAGGATAAATTAGTAAAATATCATAATCAAAGGATAAATTAGGAAAAATATCATAATTTTTTGTAAATATCGATGTATCGTTTGCATCCCCACCGACAAATAGATTAGTCCACCAGGATAGCCTGTTTAACACATTTAACCCACACTGTGTTTGCTTTGCAGAATGCAATATGCCGCATTGTTTGAAGTATTCTTTGTCTAGTGTGATAAATAATGTTCAGAGTTAGTAAGCAGGGTAACCGGTTGAATTCATTTTCAAGGATTAAATTTTTTTGTTTTGTTTTTAGTTAAAAGACACATTACGTTATAATATCATATCCAATATCAATACATAAATTAAGGAATATCTTATGAGCAAAAATATGATAATCATAGTTTTAACATTATGTGCAATCTAATATATAAAAATCTCATGTCACCGTGTTTGTAACCGAACTCCTCCGAAGCGGCTTGACCGATTTTTATGATTTTTTGTGTATATTTGGTAGGTCTGAGAATAGGTCGTAGCCTGTTTTTATACCTCTAGGTGATAAGGGTGGTCCATAAATTATTGAGTGTTGAGCTTTATTGAAGCGAAATGTAATTCGCGGGCGCAGCTAGACTTCTTATATTATACTATCTCCGACCAGCGATCGCCTGCATGGAACGTTCGTCGAGATAACAAGTACAGGGTGATCAATCTAAATGGGTCAGTAGGGACAAATCAGAAAACCTCGATAAATGGACTATCCAACACAATTTTTAAATTTGAATTAGTAGTGTCTGAGATTAGCGCGTTCAACCAAACAAATTCTTCAGTTTTATAATATAGTAAGTATAGGCATAGTATAGTTAAAGTATTATTGATCTAATTTCAAACGTCAAATTGAATTGAAGAAATCAATATTATCTATACATCTAGGTATACAAATAAATAAAATTGAAGTGTCTGTTTGTAATGTCAAAATGACGAGTTTTTACTAAATGGGTATAAATGTATATCGGGTACCAATAACAAAAACACAATTTAAAAAATGTTTGTCTGTCTGTCTGTCTGTTTGTTCCCGCTAATCTCCGGAACGGCTGGACCGATTTTGACGGGACTTTTACTAATAGATAGCTAATTATATAAGGTATAACATAGGCTAAAAATCAGAATGCTGCCAAAAGTTACTATTCCACGCGGACGAAGTCGCGGGCACAGCTAGTATATATATATATATATATATATATATATATATATATATATATATCTAATACAATACAGTTAACACGAATGTCGGCTATCCAGACTCGCATTCGCGTCGCCTCGTCATGTCGTCATGTCTTGTGTCTTCTTGTCATCTTCTGACATTAGATTCGTATGTCAGATTTTATATTTTTTTATTCAACTAACTAAACAAGCATACTGTCCACCTGAATCTGCAACCCCCACAAGAACCACAGTGTACGTTGCCAACTTGCGACATAAGATGTAAAGTCACAGTACCCAGTAATTTGACGGCCATATCCTACCCTTCAAACCGGAACACAGCAAAGCAAGCACTGCTGCTTTGCGACGGAATTAGGTAAGACAGAGGTACCCAAGCAGACGACCCTGGTACAGAGTCTCCTTCCGGTAAACTTAAATATCTAACACAGCTTAAAATCCAAATTAACACTTAGGTAGTAGTAGTAAGGAACCGCTTTTTATGCCATAACTTCCATAAACCTTTTACCTTTAAAAAAATAAAGATGTAAAATAATCATATTTCTGCGGGTTTCAAGGTAGTTATAGATGGGTATTATATCTTCGTTGCCTTCGCCATAACATACTCTTAGATAGATAGTAGTCACAGGAATATAGTCACAAGTTAGCAACATACACTGGTGGTTCTTGTGGAGGTTGCAGTTTTGCTACGAATCTCACAGGAGCCACATGTATTATAGGTGACTGTTACCACTTACCATCGGGTGAAAAGTTTGCTTGTTTGCCAAGTTACTTGCAATAAAAAACCCTACTTCTCTAAAATCGAGGAATACCTACTATCATTGGGCCACTGAACTACTAAACTAAACTAATGACACATCGAGTTATTGATGGTTCGTCGTAGCATACTTGTCGTTAACTAGTTGGGCAGCTGGGCTACTATCCCAAATTCACGTTTATCACATTCATCATCATATAACCAACCACTATAAAATATGCATAAAATATGTATGTAACGTAAAATAAAAATGTTATTCAAACTCTAAAATCTTTATTCATTATAGACCTTATCATGCTCTATTGACGTCAAACAAAATACAAGAATATAATTTATAAAAAAAATCTAAATAAACGTGTAATACACTAAGATAAACAATGTATTTTTTAGTTCTTGTATGTACATATACCCCAAACCTAATTAAGATGTATGCAAACGCAAGTAAAATGAAAAACCAGTTGACTCTACAGCTGGTCGCGGAAATTGGGGGAGCCTATTCGAGAAAACGGCAAGGAATTCGGAAGGCGTAATTTTATTGTCTCCTCTTTTGAATTGCTAACATATTGTAATTGTAAATAGTATTTCACAAACGTGACTTTGATTTATAAAAATACATACAGAAATACCTGTCGGAGTGATTGAAACAGTTACCCGTATCAAATACATTTATTTAAATTATCATTTCTTTCCTCACAAAAAAACTTAATCAAAACCTAAATTTTGTCAATTTATTCTATTCGACATATTAATAGCCTATCTTCTTATAGATAAGAAAAAATCACGATAGTAGTACCTATATACAACGTGTCCCAAAATTCAACGATAAGCGGCACCAGTAGGTAGGCCTGCTCATGACTCCTCGAGAAAAATATAGAAAAAAAATATTCCTCAATTTTTTTGAATGTACAAAAAAAATTGGAATCCTTTGAAATTTGACACCTCTTAAGATATTTTTAACTACCATGACCACAATTTTTTAAATATTTCTGATTTTTTTTTGTATCAGCAACCTAAGCAGCACGGCTGTCCACCACAAGCCTTAAAAATCCATGTTTGCTTGTAATTTTGACACAAAAATCAATCAAAATTATGTTTTTTCTAAAACTTATGAAAGATTTTTATTTTCAGTCCACTTTCACTCATCGTGGTGTAAACAAAAAGTATGGGCACTACTATGGCAAGTTTTTTTAAATGTTTACGCATCTAATCAAGATTCCAAAATAGTATAATACTCTAGGAAAACTAGCCTAAAAAATATGCGTTCTATTTTGAACAAGAACCAAATTTCATAAAATATTGTTGTTTACAGTAATCACTTTCACTATGTGCACAAATTAGGTTTATTGTTGCAAATTCTTGGTATTGGAATGGAACTTGTGCACAGTCAATAAAATTTAGAAGTTAGAGAGAGATAGACAGAGATTATACGCTAGAGAGAGAGAGAGTTAGAAGATCGTTCTTGAATAACAGTAGGGCAGGCAGAGAAATTGCTGTTCTCAGCAAGTCGGTACGCTTCGCTCCTTTGTTTACTGTCCACCGCTCTGTATTCAATTTACGTGGTTCTCGTACTATAGTCTATTCAAGATTAGAAGGTTCCCCTGACATTTTCATGCATACTAGATTCCGTGATTAAAAATATTATGTTTTAAAAATATTATTTATTTCATTAGGTTATTTTTATCGAAAATGCAAAAATTAATTCCACATTATGTAAATAAAAACAAGGATAAGGTCTTGTTAAATAAAATTATAATTATGAAAAATATTTGTTTAAAGTTAACAAATAAAATATTTGTGTAAAGTTTATGTTCCGATTCACGACTCAAATAAATACTTAATTACACAAATATTTCATAAGAATTATAAATAATTATATTTAACTGGACTGATATTAATGTTTCTATTTAATGTGGAATTAATTGTTGCATTGTTGATAAAAATAACCGAAGGATATGCTATATTTTTAAAACATAATATTTTTAATCACGGAGTCTAGTATGCATGAAACGGAAAAGTTCGAACTGTCAGGGGAACCTTCTTATCTTGAATAGACTATAGTACGAGAACCACGTAAATTGAATACAGAGCGGTGCACAGTAAACAAAGGAGCGGAGCGTACTGACTTGCTGAGAACAGCAATTTCTCTGCCTGCCCTACTGTTATTCAACAACGATCTTCTCTCTCTCTCTCTCTCTCTAGCGTATAATCTCTATCTATCTCTCTCTAACTTCTAAATTTTATTGACTGTGCACAAGTTCCATTCCAATACCAAGAATTTGCAACAATAAACCTTATTTGTGCACATAAGTGATTACTGTCAACAACATTTTATGAAATTTGATTCTTGTTCAAAATAGTACGCATATTTTTTTGTGGCTAGTTTTCCTAGAGTATTATACCATTTTGGAATCCTGATTAGATGCCTAAATTTTTTAAAACAACTTGCCATAGTATTGTCCATACTTTTTTTTACACCACGATGAGTGAAAGTGGACTGAAAATAAAAATCTTTCATAAGTTTTAGAAAAACCATAATTTTGATTGATTTTTGTGTAAAAATTACAGACATTCATGGATTTTTAAGGCTTGTGGTGGATAGCCGTGCTGCTTAGGTTGCTGATACAAAAAAAAACAGAAATATTTGAAAAATTGTGGTCATGGTAGTAAAAAATATCTTAAGAGGTGTCAAATTTCAAAGGATTCCAATCCGAGAAATATTTTTTTTCTATTTTTTTCTCGAGTAGTCATGAGCAGGCCTACCTACTGATGCCCGCTTATCGTTGAATTTTGGGACACGTTGTATATACAAGGTTATTTTTTAATTATCACAAAAAAATTGTGTGCTTGTTCAGACAAGCAAACTTACCAACTTTCACTATGGGACCAACTTTGAAATCGCAAAAAAAACAGCTGTTCCATACATCTAGGTACAGTGAATGTTGAACATTTGTATGGAACAGCTGATTTTTTTTTGCGATTTCAAAGTTGCAAATTTTTTGTGATATTTAAAAAATAAACTTGTATATGTTACTGTAAAAGTCCATATATTGGTAAACCTTAAGTTTTGCCAGTAAATCTCAGAATTTACCAACATGAGTTGGTAAATGTAGGGATTTTATAGAGAATTGACAATATTTCAGGCTTTTACCATTAGAGTTTGGGATATACTTGGATTTACCAATGACGGTTGGTAAATATTGGTTTTGGGAATGAAACAATGTGTGTTTCTTTGTCGATTAACCTATCAGTCAGTACCTTACAAATTGTTAATAATCATTATTTATTTATTTATTTATTTATTTGTAAGAACAATTTACATGACATTGTTATATATCCGATGACAAACAAAAAGAATAAATACATTACAATATTTATTAAATCAGAGTGCACGACTATGTACAGGATATATTATGTTACAAGTAGCCCAAATAGACCGAAGCCTGTGGTAGGGCTACTACCTTCGTAGTTGACCAAGTGCATGTAGCGTGTGTTGCCTTATCACTAATTTAGTACATAAATACATACATATAACAATCATACATATATTACATAACAGCATGCAGACTATAACATTATATTATATTAACCTGTATATATCTATAGTATATAAAATATTTGTATACTATATCCCATCGTTACATACACAACAAAGAACGCAGCATATTTATTTACATATATTTATATTGTCCCATAACAATTTGAACACCTTGTCTTTAGTGCCACGCAAATATTCTTTTATTTTGTTTTTTAATATGGGTAACATGGACCCACGCGAAGATTTTGTCTGTTTTTCATCAATATAGCAAGATATGTTTGATGGCAAATAATGATAAAGTCGCGGGGCTTGCGAAGTAAAATGATTTCTGCCAAAAAAGCTTCTAGTATACGGCACTGCATACTTGGGCCGAGTTCCGACACGTTTGTTTTTAGCAAAAGGATTCAATGTGAATTTTTCGATATTCCTACACATATATATTGCCAATTGCCAAACATATATCTTACGAAGAGTAAGAACGTTACAAATCTGGTATAATTGATCGGATGGAAATCTAATAGGTTTACGTTTTATTATTTTTAAATTAAGTTTTTGAGCTTTTTCTATTTTGTCCAAAAGAGTTGACCCACATGTACCCCAACTTAAAATACCATACATCAACAAGGACTGAGAGAACGCGTAATATACACGCATGATAAGATTATTTGACATAATATTCCTGAGATCACAGTATATATAACCCAAACGTCTTAACTTCTTTGATAATAGATCAACATGAATATCCCATCTGAGATGCTGGTCCACAGTCACGATAATACATTTGTAATTGTCATTAGCCTGTGATTATTTGGACCCGGATCTTAACAGAAGTCAATTGCTATTCGGACCCGGAGCATGAAAACATGCAGTTTTACACTGTATGTGGTCACAATTATCTAACCAAACCTAACCAACAGTTTTCAGTTTGGTCCTATAAGTTTTCCGCATGAGTGAGGTTGGTGGTAAGTTCTAAGATTTACCGAGTATTTATGGTAAAACAACTAGTTCGGACTTTTACCATTAACAGTTGGTATATCTTAAGTTTTACCGGAAAATGTTAAGATTTACTAGTTTGGGCTTTTACAGTAACATATACACTGTTTCCTTTTAATAACCCCGGATAATATATGGGACGCTTCAAGACACTTTAGAAAATTAATATAAAATTAAATAGGTGAGTTAATTTTTTATTAATTTTTAAATTATTCCTCTACCGTGTCCTGAAACGTCCACCCATAACATATGACCCTTAATATATTGTAACCCGGGGCACAGATTAGATAATAGTTACTACGTAACAGATACATCACTCCCATAGAAACGCTCGAATCGCAGTAATAATAATAGCCAAAACCGTCAGACAAAAGTCGCTGCAAGAAGAAAAGGTCTTTACGAACGCGCGCCGAGAATCGAGATTTCCACGTACACCGTGTGATTGCGTCATCGAGCGAAAACTTAAGGGTTGTACAAAAAACATTAACAAAATGGTCAAAGTAAAACAAAAATGTTATTATTGATATAGGATTATGAAATAAAGTAATTGCGAGGAGAGACCCTGACTCAAATGTGCTTTAATTTATAATATGATAATATTTTTTTTTTTTTTTTTTTTTTTATGGATGGCCCGGCAAATGACCTCCTCCCGCCTGATGTTAAGCGGTGAAAGAGGCCCAAATGAGTTGACAGATAGAGTAGGGACGACATCCACTCTCCTACCTGCCCGCCCCTTGCCGGCCCAAAAGATGCTTTTTCACGCCTCTTTTGAAGGAACCCATGTTGTAGGATGGAGGAAACACGTGCGCAGGTAGAGAATTCCAAGTGTGGGATGAACGACAGAAGAAGGAATCTTGGAATTTCTTGGTACGGTGTGAAAAGGAGGACACAGTGTACGGATGACTCCGAAGGCCCTTACGCGTGTTTCTGTTAAGGAATGGAGAGGGAGGGATAAGGTTAAAGAGCTCCTCAGAGCATTCCCCATGGAACATTCGGTAAAAGGCGCTAAGAGAGGCGATGTCACGACGAAGTTGTAGAGGCTCGAGGGTGTTAGTTGCCTCTACATCGCCAATTATGCGAATAGCGCGACGCTGCAATCTGTCCAGAGCATCGAGGAGGTACTGAGCGGAGCCGTCCCAAAGGTGCGAGCAATATTCCACGCAAGACCTAACCTGAGTTTTATACAACAAGCATAGTTGGTCCGGCGCAAAATACCTACGCACCTTGTTCAGGACACCGAGTTTCCGTGAGGCAGTAGTTATAACGGATTCGATGTAGTCTCTGGGGTTCAGATCGCAGCGAATGTTCATTCCGAGCAAGGTGATGTTGCTCTGTGTGTGAAGGGTTGTGCCCTGAAGAGAAGGAAGTAATAAATTACTAATAATAATAATAGTTCTTTATTTGCAAGAATATGATAAAATATATGATTGGTGTTAAATTAAATATAAATTATTCTTCATAATCTACTTCTAAATTGGCAGTGCGCAAATATTTAAAATTTTAAAATAGTACATGTCAAAAAATAAAAGAATAGACTATTATTTTATTGTCATTAATACATTTAAAACTTATAAAAAATACTAATTATTAAAAAATTACTAATCCGGCCCGAGACGTAATTTTTTCTTCATTGATTTTATTCATTTGTCAAATTACAAAAGATTCAAAAAAATTACGAATTGATGAAAAATACGAAATACTTAAATGTTTTTTTTTTATATTTGAACTCACGGTTATTTTTTAATTAGTTCGAATTACTTCGAATTTCGGCTAGAATTTTTTTTTTTTAAAAAAAAAACGTCGCCCCACTAGGATTTTCTCCTGTGTCGTGGGTGCAGTTACAAACATACAATATCACATGCACATACGCCCAGACCGGAACAAATTTCTGTAGGCCATACAAAATATTTGTCCCGTACGGGAATCGAACCCGCGACCCGTTGCGCATTAGGCGATCACTCGATCTCTGCGCTAACCGTGTCGTCTAATTTTATACCTAAACCGAAAATTATTCGATATAGGTAGGTATAAAATTCCTGTTTTTAGTTCTGAAAAGAAAATTATAAATAAAAAAGAATTGATAAAAAAAATAAATTAAAACCAAATTAATAAAAAGAACAATAAAGCAATAAAATAAACAAAAAAAAACAAAAAACAAATTTATAAAAAAAAAACAAGTTACAGATTCGATAATAATAATAAAATTCCTTGCGTGCGGCGCGAAGCAGCCCTCTGCCGGTCGGCGCGCCGGCGCGCTACTTAGCGGTAGGTAAATAATAGGTTGGGGAAAAAGTTTCTTCGCATTTTTTAAGAAAATTCAAAACATTTTTTAATATAGTTTATTTACATTTAACTAAAGTATGTAGGTACCATTTTGTTCGATAACTTTTTGCCATCTTGTAGGTAGGGACATGATCCCATTGCTATAGAAATTTTGGGACTTCTGGTTAAAATACCGCGACAAGTGGTTTTGGCAGTCCTCTCGTGATGTTAACCTGACACTGCCTAAAGATTTTGAAGAGACCGAAACAGGTGGAAATCTGAAGGTGCAAGGTCAGGACTATACGGCGGATGCATTAACACCTCCCAGCCAAACTCTCTTAATTTTTGCTGAGTGGCTAAAGATGTGTGAGGTCTAGCGTTATCATGATGAAAAACCACACCCCTTCTGTTGATTAATTCCGGCCGCTTTCTCTCAACTTCTTGCTTTAATCTCATCAGTTGTTCGCAATAGAGTTCAGAATCGATGGTCCTGCCTGGTGGTAACAGCTCATAATGAATAATGCCCTTCCAATCCCACCACACACACAGCATCACCTTGTTGCGAGTTAACCCGGGTTTCGCCACAGTCTGTGAAGCCTGACCGGCCTTTGACCACGACCTTTTTCGCACGTTCTTGTCGTACGTGATCCACTTTTCATCACCAGTTATCAGCTTCTTCAAAAATGGTTCGGTTTCATTACGTCGTAATAAAGAATCACAAATGAGTACACGGTTCATTAGGTTTCTTTCAGTGAGCTCGTGAGGTACCCAAATGTCGAGCTTTTTTGTGTACCCAGTTTTTTTCAAATGCGCCAAAACTGTTTTGTGGTCAATTCCCAGTTCTTCAGCTACGTCGTAACTACTGACATGCCGATCTTGCTCCACTTTTTCAAAAATGGCATACATTTTATCTGTAATAGGGCGACCAGAGCGACGTGCATCTTTGACATCAAAATTTCCGGATTGAAAACGCTTAAACCAAATTTGTGCTACTCTCACAGACACTGCACTAGGTCCATAAACATCGCAAATTTTTTTTGCGGCTTGCGTTGCATTTTTACCTTTTTTGTAGTAAAATTTTAAAATGTATCGAATTTCTTCATTAGATTCACTCATCTTGGCGGTACGAAAAACAAATGAAAATCACACATTTTCCTAATTTGAATTTGGAATTATGTTCTTTAAAATTTAAACTTTCAATGATACCAAAACCAGCCAGATACAAATAGTATAGCCAAAGAGATTTTATTACAAGTTTATACATACTATAATGCGAAAAGACTTTTTCCCCAACCTAATATAACGCTGCATTGCGCGAGTGACGGGGGCCTGCCCGGGGTGATTAAAAAGTAACCGTGCACGAAATTAAAAGAAAACTGTCACAGCTAAGAACAGTAAAAAATAAGAAGTAAAATTAAAAAAGTCGACCAAATTATAAAATGAAGTTAGTGAAGGAAAATTAACTAGATACCTACTCGTGAAGTTGTTACTAATCATGCGAAACCATTACATTGTGCATGGCAAGACACGCATTTGGCCGGTTTTTTTGTATTTAACTCCATAGCTTAAACAGAGATTTGTATTATTAAATCACAACGTTGGGCACGACTATGTACGCGTACTACCTATGTGTACCTATGTACGCGTACTACCTATGTGTACCTATGTACGCGTACTACCTATGTGTACCTATGTACGCGTACTACCTATGTGTACGGGGTTACGGGTACAATATCATCGTTAGCCGTCCCGCATTCGGCCGGTACAAATAGCACTCGCATCCATCACGAGATCACGACGAGCGACGACACGTTTGGACGTTCGCCTACCTTAATGACTATCTACTAATTCGGAAATTGATCGAGGAGCTCAGTGGCTTATGCGCTATGGCTTGTTCGGTAGTCATGACAATTAGCAAAGTAAAGAAACATAGTTAGTAGTGGTTTAGTCAGGAACCAGTATCATAAGGCGTCGCTCTAATTGACACCACGAAAGTACAATCAAATGATGCGATTTCTTCGCGAAAACAATCGTGTGGTTTCGCTTAGATATGTAAATGAAATTAAGAGAAGTTTGATGTGTTGAAACAAGTCACCTTTATCATATTTCTGTATGTAAATACATAGCAACCAATAATAGCATACAATAATTTTATTACCACTTACCTAGTGCTTTTCGGAACATCATGACGCAAGATTAAAGTCTTTTTACGCTATTCTGTGAACAGACTTAAATTTCTGAAACTTTGCGGACTTCGGGCGGTTTGATCTTTTTGTATGAAATTAATGTAATGAATATATGAGTATGTATGACAGTTCGTACCTACATTATAAGACACGACAATAAATTCAACATAGCCGCTGCTCAAAAAAGGTGGATAAAAATTCGTTTCCAAACCTAGTAATATGGATATCAAATGGAAGGCCTCAAAGAGTAGAGCATTATGAACTTAGGAAAATTGGCCTAAATTAAACATGGCCGCCGCTCAAAAATGGATAAAAGTTCGTTTTCAAACCCAGCAATATGGGTATCAAATAAAAGGCCTTGATGAGTAGAGCACTATGAACCTAGCAACATTGACATAAAATAAATTCAACATGGCCACCGCTCAAAAAAGATAGAAAAAGTTCGTTTCCAAACCTAGCAATATGGGTATCAAATGAAGGGCCTTGAAGAGTAGAGCATTAGATACCTAAGAAAATCGACGTAAATATAACATGGTCGCCGCTCAAAAAAAAAGATAAAAGTTTGTTTTTAAACCCAGGCAATATGGGTGTCAAATGAAAGTAGGCCCTGAAGAGTACCTAGAGCATTACGAACCTATGAAAATTGTCCTAATTTTGAAATGGCCGCTGCTCAAGAAAGGCAGAATAAAGTTGAATCATTATGGAATAAATTGGAGGAAAAAACTAAACACTGTGTTAAGCATTTTGATGGCGAAACATAGTTCGCGGGCACAGCTAGTATATCAATATAAATCATCAATAAAGAATAAATCTGTTGTAACAAAAAATTACAAAACACAAATTACTTTTTTACTATTTATTATACAATGACACCTACCTATGCAAACTTTAAATTATACATATCTTCTTATATATAAAAATGAAACGCTGTGTGTTTGTCTCGCAAAAACTCTGAAACAGCTCGACAGATTCTTACGAAATTTTCTGTGTGTATTTGAATAGATCCAAGGAAGGTTTAAACGTACAGTTGGACCCAGTAGGTGGCGCTGTAATCAGGCAGAACAACGTCCGCCGGGCCCACTAGTCTTCTTCTTATATATAAAAATGAAACGCTGTGTGTTTGTCTCGCAAAAACACTGAAACGGCTCGACAGATTCTTACGAAATTTTCTGTGTATATTTGAATAGGTTCAAGGAAGGTTTAAACGTACAGTTGTACCCGGTAGGTGGCGCTGTAATCGGGTAGGATAACGTCTGCCGGGCCCACTAGAATGTGATAAATGTTATCACATACTAGTGGGCAAACAATTAAATTTTTAATTAACAAAGTGACATAAACTGTAATTAAGCAATGAGCTGCAGTGCATTCTCGGTTGATATTAGAGCGGGTCTCTTCTCATACAAGTTTTAACTTTGTGATATATGCAATAAATAATGCGACGTTTCCATAAGAAAACTCAATTCGGCATTATGTTTCGCTTGCCCCAATTCTTGAGGTGTGAAATTTATATCTTCTTCATTGCTGGAATCGCCCATATTTATGATTTCTTACGATTTCAACATAAACTAAGACCAAATGATGGAAAGTGAATTTGCTACATATATTGATCTGTGAAGTGAATTGAATAAAGAAAAGAAAAAAAACATGCAGTCGTCATTCTGACAAATATTCTAAAATTAAGGTTTTCACACTGACATAAGACTGACGTAAGTGGACTGGCAGTAAAAACATGTTCGAACTTAAAAACTCTTTCCACGCTAGCGGATAAAATGCACTGTTGCACTCAGATTTTGAATGATGAAGAATCTTTCCGTGTTTTGAAGTGAAAATATTTTTTACGTTCTTGTGCGAAATATCAAATGTTTAGTACCTATACAACAATTTTTGATATACTTACGCAACTGTATTGAAAAGTTATTTTCTCATCAACGAATTTGAACCTATAAAACATAAGTAAATAAATTAAATTTCATCCAAACCAAATATTTTTTTTAGCAAAAACAAAGATAAGGAAAACAAATCCATCAAACGCATGCACCACAAAATTGATATTTCCATCCCCCGACCCAGTATTAACCCGCATTTAGGATTTTTCTTGTCAACAACTGATATGTAAATTCCAGTAGACTTAGAGGTTCGGAAAATGCTCATATTTATATTGGTGTTATTTATTTTCACTGTCGAGTCGTAAAATATGGCAGTATGGATATGTGGGGATTTGGCGTGTATTGGAGTTTGACATGTTGACAGTAATGGGGCGCGGGAGAGGGCACACGCGAGGGTGGAGGTGTCTGGATGTCCTGCTAACTCGTTTATTGCAATACTACGCCTCTCATATCGTTTTATATCGTTTTTCTTACAAAAGCATTTTCTGTGTTGTTTCCGAGACGAGCTGCTCTATCTTTTACAAATAATCCGGCTCCGCATTACAGAAAGAATGCTTAGCCGTTGTTGTGTTTACTTGGATAAGTTTTATTTTCATCGCTCTTTGTTGTGAAAGCAATATCCGACAGGAATGCGAATGGCTCAAAACTACACTTTTCTTTGCCCGCTCGAGCGTGTAATTGCATGCAACTTGTAGGTATACTGCCTCGTGTTCAACGCTCTAGATGCCGACTTGTATTTTAATTTACTTAAAGAATGTAAGAACGAATTCTGCTCTACAATGAAATCATACTAATGAAGTTACAAACGATTAAACAGCTCTTTCGTTAGATATTAAAACTGAGAGTTTTTTTATTTACAACGCCAAGCGTGTGCAACTTCACAATTCTCATTTTCCTTAAAGCAAACAAATTACCTGCTTACCTATGTCAAACTTTAAACCGGAAGATTCAAATGTCACACTAACGAAAAGTGCTTAGGATCACCACACGTCCGACAACATCTGATAACTCGCGCATATACAAACGATGCATACTAGGTAGATATGGAGCGAACAGTTGTGCGTCTTATGCCCTTAGCTACAAAGCCCAAAGAATAACACCGCACGCACACTCCGCACGTATGAATTGCACATTTATTTTAGAGGGTGCGAAAACTTGTTGTTATCTTGAACGAGGCCAATTTCGGCAAATGGATACTAAGTCCTGACTCGCGTATCTGTTTTATGTGTTCTTTTAAAATATAGACAAACGACATGTGGGGCCGGCGTAGCGGGCACGCCGCGCAATTTGCGAAGGATTTGCTTTACAACCTCACATTGGGACGGTGATCGCGGAATATTTAACTAACATTATGTTTTACGTATAACGATTTCGCATTTTCGTGAAATTGAGCTTTTTTATTCACTATAGAAGATCGTTATTATTGCATATGATAAAACGGAGATTCGGGCACAGTTTAAGCACAGTTTAACTGTGGTTTAAGCCATTAATAAGTACCCCCTAAGAGTAAACACCACGAAAGAAGTATTCACTCAAATACGTTCCCATGTAAAACTGCTTGCACAGTATACTGTACAAGCAATGCAGGTTATCTCTGCAAACTTTTACATGGAAACGTATTTGACTGAAAAAAGGTACTAGATATCAAAGGGAGCCATGATACTTTACACGACCTCCTCTTAGGTAGGTCCGCACAATACCGGCAAGTAATCGTTACGCACCATTGAAAATCGCGGGCGACCCACGCGGCCGTATACTAGTGCAATAAACTTTAAACATTTTTATTAAAGCCATGTGGGTTAAATTATTTTGGGAGGCGACGCGCAGCGGCCCTTTGACACGAAGTCATGCGAGAGCTCATCCACTTACCATCGATGCCGCCGAGCCAACATTTTTCCGTTTTTCCCCGTCTTTTCGCCTCGCCGACTGTACTGCAAACGTGATATAATTGAATCAGCCTCGAGGATTGGAGATTGTTGCGAATTAATTCAGACAGACATAAATGAATGTTTGCTTTTACGGTCTGATGTAGGGCGTGCGATGTCAATGTAATGAAAGCAGGAGTGCAAACACATTTTGTATATTAGACTGACCATTGCTCTTTTGATTCTGTAGTACTACTCGTATCTTCATTAGACATTTTTAAAGCTACTCTTGCCAATGCCGCGCATTAGTGAATGATTTGATTTCAGTAACCATTTGTAGTTTCATCGTGGTTTCAATAATCATCTGTACGATTTTAGTCGCACCTGTGAAACCAGTGCAGATTTCTAGGTCAGGCGGAAGATATTGTGCCTTTTCTGATGAAAATACTCAGTAGTGTTCAGTTTGTGGCAAAAGGCTCGCCCCTTGTTCCATAGTGTGGTTGAAATAAAAAATCATCTTTATAATAATTAATTATAATACTTTTTTGCAAGTATTCATATCCATATCTATAATATATCTTTAATATATATAAAAATATACATGATATAATAGTACATTGCTACCCTAGGGGTGAAAGTAACTTATTTAGTCCCGAGACGGGGTTTGGCGCCCGAGCTTAGCAAGAGCACCTATAGTTCGAGGGACTTAATAAGTCTTTAACCCGAGGTAAACACTGTGCTTTTCATCACGAATACAAGGAAAGTAAAAATAAAAACATAAATAAGCTAAAAAATTGGTGAATTTTATTATCATAAATCTACAACTTTTGCTTTCTCTCTTATGAAATCAGGCGTTAAATCCATATATGAATCAGAAGAACTCATTATTTTAATACAAATCTCTGCTCTACGGAAGGATAAACAAAACTCTACAACTCGAAAAGACAAATGAATATTGGATTACCGCTTTCCCGCTTATTTTGTTTTTTTTTCTGGCTTTTCAGCCATTATTTTTAATTTTGGCATTGAAATAATGGTAAATATTTTTCATCACTCATACTCGGGTGGGTTACTCATATTAGATGGGTATAACCTGTGCTGTGTTTCGGTTTCTGGTGCTTCAAACCTCCAAGTACATTCACAATCGCTAGTATGTTTAATATACGGTGTGTACCAAAAAGCCTGTGAGTGTGAACCCTTTAAAGATCGTTATTGACCAAATAATGCCCACAATTAAAAAAAAAAATTGACACATTTGAAAAAATGTTTGTAACAATCAATAACAGCATAGTCGAGACATTTTTTTATTGAAGAGTTTTAAGAAATGACATAGGACATAGAAACGATCATTATATCGATCCTGAACATGCCCCTTAAAGAGCTCACAGGGTTTTTGTTACACACTGCATACTTAAATTAAACATACTAGTTGGGATCTTTTACATTATATACTTTTTCTTTTCTATATATCTTTTACATTTAAGATTACAATAATAAGTTTGCATGGAATTTTCACCATCTCTATATGTATGCAATATTAATATGATAAAACAAATTAGACTATCATTACATTGATAGTTTTAATCATTTCAAATAAAATAAATAAACCTTTCGCGTCTGTTACTACAACATACTGTGCCCCCAGCTAAAAAAAAACACTCGCTTGGGCTGTAATTACACTGAAGGGCCATCGAGCGGAGACAGTTTCATCTGGCCCGGGAAACAGGCAGAGCTTTGAAGCGCTCGTTTCACGCCAACTGTAATGCAATTGAAAGTGAGAATCAAAGTGAAGAGCGCGCCCTTCCGTCATGGTTCAAAGAATAAAGGTACAGATACGCATGCCCGATTGTAGCGCGTTAGCGTGCGTTTCTAGCATACGAGTGCCTTATTTATACGAATAAAAATCGACATTCATTGAAAGTCGACAGAAATGTGCAAACACGCAATCAGACCAGAGAGGCCCAATTCTACTAATAAGTTACAGCCGAATCGAAACTGAACCATTGCGATCGACCAATCAGAACGCCACATTATCACGTCATCAAACAGTTGAATGGCAATATAAGCGGCGGCTTACTCTCGAACCAATTCCGATCGATCGACATTGAGATTGTGATTTTTCGTACGCATATGTTGCCGCATTGGCGCCAAATTGGACAAGTATTGCGCCCATTTTGTGTCACCCAAACTCTGTGCTATTTGATTTTTCATGATATGGATTCAATTTGAATCTAGTGTTGCTAGACGAGCGTACGAAAAATCACAATCTCAATGTCGATCGATCGGAATTGTTTCAGGAGTAAGTTAATAATTTGCTCTGAAATCTTACTTTTTAGGGTTAAGTCAAAAGTACAAAACGGAACCCTTATAGGATCACTTCGTTGTCCGTCTGTCCATCTGTCAAGACCCTTTTTACCACTGGAGAACTGATGGTACGAAATAATCATTTTTAAAGTAATAAATGTTCCGTGTTACACTATACAATGTGTTAATAAAATAACGCAATACCTTAGATAACCCAACCAATTTTTTATTATAAAAGAATTATGTAAATTACTAGCTGTGCCCGCAAACTACGTTTCGCCATAATAATTGTAAAAAAAAATCTGGAGAGACTAGCCTTATCATATAGGTATATGAAAAATAGCCTACCACCTTTTCTCGTCGGTGGCGTCGGTGGCGCTGTGGACTCGGCACTTGCCTTCCAATCGGGAGGTCGGAGTTCGAGACCCGCCATGTACCAATGTGTTTTTCGTTTCGAATTTCATATGTACATTTGTCTGACGCTCCTACGGTGAAGGAAAACATCGTGAGGCAACCTGCATACATCTGCGAAGAAATTCAATGTTGTATGTGAAGTCGACCAATCCGCACTGGGCCAGCGTGGTTGACTAAGGCCTAATCACCCTAACATAGGGTAGGCTCGAACCCCTCGGTGGGGACGTATATGAGCTGTGTGTGATGACCTTTTCTCAGACCTACCACATATACAAAGTTATTTTTAGTTATGACAAAAATTTTGTGAGCTTGTTCAGACAAGCAAACTGAACAACTTTCACTATGGCAACAACTTTGAAATCGCGAGGTTCGGTTTTAGATTTAGGTTCAGTGAATGTTGAACATTTATTTTGTATGGAACAGCAGTTTTTTTTGCGATTTCGATGTTGTTCCCATAGTGAAAGTTGTTCAGTTTGCTTGTCTGAACAAGCACACAAAATTATTGTCATAACTAAAAAATAAACTTGTATACAAAAAAATTCATTATAGGTCAGCGTTCCCGTGACGGTCAAGCCGTTTCGGAGGAGCTCATTAAGAAACACTGTGTCACGAGTTTTTTTGTATATAAGAGACGATACTAAATTTTCGCGTGTTATTCACGAAGATATTACCTTTTTTGTTTTATTGCATATCTTGCAAAATTAAAACTCTATGGTCGCGCGCCTGCGTACAATATTGTCGCTTAGCCGACGCGCCACCGAAAAAAGATAAAAACGATAGAGTTAGAAAACATAAAAAGCGGCGTGGTTGAATAATAGTTTTTGGATAAATCGGACTCATATTTTCTAATGATTAAATCTTAGAATAATAACGCATAGAAGGATAGCCCGGTAAAGAGCGCGATCATTAAAGTGAAGCAAAAATGACACCGCTGTGTGCAGTCGCTTACGCGCGAAACACGTACACTACGATAAAAACAGTATGGAGCTGGCGGCGTAGTGAGCCATAAATGGCTCACATTTACTTGCATCAAATTGTGCGCGCCGGTTGGGTTTCTATGCGTTATTATTCTAAGGATTAAATAAACTAATGTCAGGTTTTGCGCAGTTTTTTGGCAGAAAGTACATGGAACTACTGGAATTAAAAGTTAATAAGCCTCTATTTTTTAGTCTCAATGAAAATAGAGCTACATCTCGTACAATTAATATCAAAAACATACCTGGCGGTACAAAACTACGCGAGTAGTTATAAAAATAAACGAGAACAAATTAAATTGTCACTGCAAACGGAAATGACAATATAACAAATGTTTAGAGCACAACATGCACCGGCACGACGAGCGCCGGTATTACAAAACGGCGGCGGGCATGTCCGCCGCAGCGACACGCGGCCGTGATGCGCTTGCGGTCAGCAGTGCAGCCTCGGTTTTTGCAGCTACAACAGCCCGCCGACTAGTGCTGGGTTACGTCGACGATGGATAGTACGGCTGATTTTATCTTTTTCATAACAATTCCTTGATTTTCAGACTGATAATGGCACTTATTAATCTACATCTCAAAATTTGTTATATTACAATGAAATAATACCATAATTATATAAAATCTACATCTCAAAATGTCTTATATTACAATGAAGTAATACCATAATTATATTGATACTGCTGTTTGCGTTGAAGTAGAGGGAAATAGAGTGATGTAAAAATTGGTTCAATATGCGTTCAGAATAGTGTTGTTGAATATATTTATCAACCGTTAAAATTAACGAATAAAAAAATTGAACACATATATTCAGGAAAGGGTCAGTATGGTAGTGCGAGACGGCCCAAATCTCCTCTTCCTAGGGCAAGCCTTGCAGTAGGCGTAAAGTTATAAACAGATAATGACTATATATATGCAGATAAATAAATACATTCATTCATAAGATAGTGCATAAACAAAGTAAACAATTCTGTAAATAAAAATTATAT
This sequence comes from Schoenobius gigantellus, assembly GCA_963935595.1. Classification (NCBI taxonomy): domain Eukaryota; kingdom Metazoa; phylum Arthropoda; class Insecta; order Lepidoptera; family Crambidae; genus Schoenobius; species Schoenobius gigantellus. The sequence goes on along the minus strand of OZ012540.1, from coordinate 67,252,204 downwards.
TGCATCTTGGCTAAACTGCTTTCAATATTTATGTGTTTCGCTGAACGTGCACTGAAATAACGTGCCTTGGAAAAGATAATTAAAGCAAAGAAGTTCAAATTTATACTTCGAGATAAATTGATTGAAGAAATTTTGTAAGCAAAAATCTGACATACGAGATTATAAATATTAACGTATTGACTAATATGGTTTTCTTTAAATGTATAAATGAAGCTAATAAGAAATTTTATCATATTTCGTTGTAATTTTAAAAAGTATAGCGAATTTGATTATGTATTTGAATTTGCGAGGCATTTAATTTGTGAATATACACAATATAAATAAATACCTATAATATATGTATTATAATAGAATTAAATACATATACTAGATAGAATGTCAGAACTACAATACTAAATAAATACTATGAATATTCAACAATGTAAATTTACACTAAAATGGCAATGATTTATACTTTGGAGAATGTTAAGAATGAAGGATTGATGAGGAAAGAAAAAGGCTCTATTAGTTGTTAAATTCTGTAGGATAAGGTGGTTAAAAACAGCTTAATGATTAGCACGTCAAACTATTCGAGATATCGTTCATTATACGTTCTTATTCGTATAATTTGTAGAAAGTAGATAACTTTAAGACATTGACATTAAATAAAATAATGCCGACCAGTAGGTCTAATAGCTACAATAGAAAAGTTTATAACAAATAGATACCGCACCGATTCAACACCGAACTCAAAATATGATAAAAATCTTTGTTCAAATAAGTGAATAAAGCCGATTAAGCCGTTTGAGAGATATCGATAGTGTTGTGCGAGCTGTCCGGCGGCCGTCCGTGTTTTGTCCCGAATGACACGTGACGGCATAATTAGTGCGTGACCGCCGCCGCTGCGCCGTCACGTCGACCACCGCCCGCTCGCTAACTTGCCACCTCGACTTGTTTATACACACCAAGCGATTATATTCGGCGACAAAACATAATAGCAAAACTATCCGATGATGTCAGTTCGATTTTATTAAGATCATGCTAACCTAGTGCCACCACATAATACATTTCCTGCTGAATATAGATAGGTACAATATTTTTCTGTAAAACGATTTATGAATAAATACGCAATGAACGCTGAGTCACTAAGTATAGTGACAAAACAAATTAGAGAAATTTAACACAAATTGCGGTAAACGTTTTTTTAATCATTATATTGCCGTTTTTAATTGTTTGAATCTGTTGAATCCTCTTGATTTTGGTATCACTCGTGTTCAGTGGATTCATTCGTAGGCCACTTCTTTATAATTGATATTATATTTTGCCAAAAAAATTGTTTAATGGTAGGTAGCTATCTAATCAACCATAAAAATAGTATTCTTTTAATTATTGATATTAGCAATTTTTCGACACAGACAATGTTTAGATGCTCGTTACTTATACCCTCACGCTAATTTCAGCACCACCTTAAATACCTACAGTATGATAAAAATAAAGCAACGCTTCTATTCTTAAATATGACAACCCTAAGCCACTGCACACCGAAACTATTAAGCACCTTTATCCTTAATCAAAATCCCCCGTTTCAGATGTGTCCCGCAATCAATCCACGGCAAATTATATAAAAAATACATTTCAAGCTTCAGCTGCTTGGTAGATGGTTTCTTTATTAGTTTTCGCGGCAGGGTGGGCGGCACGGGGGACGTGTGAAAAAATCCCGGGATTAAGACCCGTTTATCGGGCCCTGGGCGGACTTATTGCCGTAATACAATCTGCGTTATGTCGCGCGCGGATTACGCGCATGACGCGGGATCCGGGATGCGGGCGCACTTCGCGGGATCACCGTCCTACGATTACAAGTGTTTAATACACGTCTTTTTAATGCCATGAAAGCGGCCGTTACCTCCGATTGCCAGTTCATGCGAAATCCAATGTTTAAATAATGACAAAATGAATTGATTGGATTAAAATACTCTCGGGTTTTATTAGATGCAGTTTTTACTTATTCGTATAATTTGTAGAAAGTAGATAACTTTAAGACATTGACATTAAATAAACTAATGCCGACCAGTAGATCTAATAGCTACAATAGAAAAGTTTATAACAAATAGATACTGCACCGATTCAACACCAAACTCAAAATATGATAAAAATCTTTGTTCAAATAAGTGAATAAAATTTTACACCTACCTGTATGCCTATATTTTCGATATTTCCCAAGTAAATCACAGACAAGAGCACTAACAAAACATCAATTATTGGAATATGTAAGTGTTAGTAATGCCGTGAACAGATTTGCCGAATCTGTTGCTCCTCTTGTTTCGGCCGTGAGCTCCAAATCCTCACAAATTGAAAGGGCCATTATCGGCTGTAGCAATTTTGAGCGCAGATGGTGCTACGCGCTACGCACAGCTACGGCATAGCTTTGTAGCTTTGCGCAAACAAATTTAATACAGCTTACGCAATCTCAAGTGCGAATTTATTAAAAATTTAAATTATCATAATAAATTTTGTAAATGAACACACATAAAGTAAAATAAGAATGTTACCAAGACAAGTGTGTTATGTTTTTTACATGTGTTAAAAAAACGTACAAATTAAGTGTAAGAAATAACTAAATGTAGAATATATGAAATAGATATCAAGGATGATTATTAACCTTAGAATAATAACGCATAGAAGGATAGTCCGGTAAAGAGCGCGATGATTAAAGTGAAGCAAAAATGACACCGCTGTGTGCAGTCGCTTACGCGCGAAACACGCACACTACGATAAAAACAGTATGGAGCTGCCGGCGGCGTAGTGAGCCATTTATGACTCACATTTAGTTGCATCAAATCGTGCGCGTCGGTTGGGTTTCTATGCGTTATTATTCTAAGTTATTAACATTAATTGTACTCAATTTCTGTTTATGATAATAATTTGCTAGGCCATCTTGTATTGATCGCATCAAGTTTTTTTTTCTTTCAGTTATCTTGTGATTTTGCAAGCTTATAACCGAGGACCACAAGCGGCACAAATATTGTATGATAGGTCCTAATTATATATTTATCCAGTTTGCGGTAGAAAAGTTAGGTACCTGGGGACCGAAAGTAAAAAAAAAAGTGAATGAACTGTCAGCACTACTGACAGCTAAGCTTTCGGTTACCAGAGGGCTGGCAGTTACGGCTGTCAACGCATTTTGCCAATCCAAAGAAATAACGTTGCCAGCGTTCTGGGTGCCGCCGTTCCCATGGGCTGCAGAGCATTTTTATTTGTAGTATTATTGTATTTTTATTTTAGACTTAGTTTCTAAGTAATTTTAGATTGTATTTAGTTTTATATTAAAGTAAGTGTTGTGCATTTTATTATTAATTTGATCGTTAATCGATAGTTATAAAACAATACTCTTAACTTTGCAACCCAATTTTAATCCAAGAGACCTGTCATTGGTTAAAAAAACTTTTTTATGAATATTGATTACGAACTGTACCTGACTAATCGACAGGTACATCGACTGGTTGCATTTTTAAAATGTTTGTATGTTTGTCACAATTACATTCTTTTCTTTCTCTCGTCACTCAATTGATAACATCAACTAAATATCACACCTAAATATCGCACAAGACATTCTCCAATGCTTAATGTCCCTACACATTCTACGCGATATGGTCAAAATGCTGTAATTACGAGACTCATGCACGAATACAACTCATTTTTTTTTTGAAACTGATCCTTTTATTGCATGTAAGAAGTCCTTTATGATGAAAATTAAAAAAAATCTAATGTTTAATTAATGACCATTGTTTGAAACACATGTCTGTGTATTTGTATGTATGCGTGTGTGTATGTGCATTGATGTATATAATATGGATGTGTGTGTGTGTATGTGAATGTATTTGTGTGCGCACATATATACACATCAATCAATGCGTATATATGTATACATGTATGAAATTCAGAATAGTACTAAATTATTGTATGCGAAGCAAGCTAAAAAAAATATTAAATTATAATTACCTATAGTAAAGCAATCGACCGACCGGCGTCGCTGGGCTGAGGGATACCGTCGAGTCGATTGCTTACCATTGCGCTACCGTACCAGAGTGACTCATGTGTCCAACTTTGCGATTGAGGCAAAATGCGTAAGCGTGTTTGCCTCTGTCCCGCTGCGCATGGGCACGAGTCGAGTTGCTTCAAGTTCAAGTTTGACGTTAAGATAGATACCTACCCGCTTTGAATTGTATTTTTTTAAAGTCTGCCTAACTTACTTAGTATTACGTGGATAACTTTTATTGATCTAAGTTTTTGTAACTAGATTTAATTAACTATAAGTAATAAAGATTGTTGTTATCCCAAATAAATAAATAATAAATAAATAATAAATAATAATAAGACGTTTAAAAGTGCCGATGCCACAATGTAAAATAAAATAATAAATTTTTTATCATCAATATGTTTATGGATTAAATAATATTGTCCTAGCATCCTTGTAAAGAAGCACTTATGTAGTGCCTATAATGATTGTAACGCAAATAAAAACAGTAACGGTGCATATGGTGCATCATATTACATATGATATTATATATGCACCAGATGTGCCATATCTCAATATTTAACGTCTCTACTGACCCACTGCACACCCGTCTACCCGTCACCATACGTCACCATCCTGTTCTTAGGCTGATCTATGTGCCATCGAAAAACCCCATTATGCAGTAAGCACTACAACGAATAGTCAGTTGCTCTATACTAAGTTCAAAACACGTCCATTAAAGACCAATCACTTTTACAACGAACTCGTAACTAACGAAATTAAATCTTCTATTAGTTATTACAGAATGTTAGATACAAATTATTATTTCGTTGCAACGTAATTCATATTGATTTATACGTAACTAAAACAAAGCATCAAAATGTAGTATCTGCATATTCTTTCGGAGCGAAGTATTCTTCCTAACTTTCTATTTCTCCAATATCACTCAAATAATAATTCGGGAAACCAAATATTTGAGATCACTAGAAAAAAATTGCGTTAGCCACTATTATCGCATCAGCTCGCGGTTCGGTTATCATAAATAAGTGAGTTGTTGACGAGCGTTTCCCGACCGGAATAGAGAATGATATCCACCCTTCGAATGGTAAGGCAGTTTTTTTTCAATGTGGCATGGCACTGATGGATTTTACTAAAATATGTGCGATATCTAGAGTATTCGCTGAAACTCTTTCTGAATTTTCGTGCTTATTATTTTTGTCCAGAATCGCGTACCTAACATTTATAATACTAACACTGAACGAAGTAAAAATATAAAAATAATATTTTTATACGTCTACGAAAAGTGCAAAATACTACATCTAACATCAATTAAAGTTTAGAATAAACAAAAAATAATTACTTTCATTAAAAAACTAATATAAGAAAGAACAATAATTTAAAAATAAAAGACAGGCAGAAGCAGACGAGATTATATGCTTATTTAAGCAAACAAGGTTATTTTTAACTACATCTATCTATTTATATTTATAACATTTTCTTTATAGACTAAATCTTTTTTCTTATACATAAAAATTTATCACTGTGTGATAATCTCGCAAAAACTCTGAAAAGGCTCGAAAGATGCTTACAAAATTTTCTGTGTGTGTTTGGCTTACCTATATGTACAACTGGACCCGGCAGGTGGCTGTATACTCGACGTCTGCCGGGCCCGCAAAGCCACACATATAAAATTCGTATGTTTGCTTTATTCTTAACCAATTTCTCGAAATGTGTAAACATTTCTAAATTGGACGTTGATATGTAGTTATTTACAGTGAGTTAAGTCTACGAGTACTTTGGATGAAAAAAGTAAAAAGAGATTAATCTACAGTTTAAATTTCAACCGCTTCGGTGGCCACACTGGTCAAGCGTCAGCACTGCCCGGGGTGCATTTACTTGTATTTATATTTATACATCTACTTTATAAAATAAGTTTGTTCTATTATAGCGCAACGCTATAATACTCGCAATATCCAAAAAAAAAACAAATACCGAAAAAGAATTTATTAAAATCAAACGTGGCCTTCTGTCGGGGCCAAAAGCAATGTCATGCAGCGAAATTATCAAAGTCGCCTGTCGTTAATCATCCGTCGCGGGCGGGCAGCGCTCATGCCGCAATTAAACTGTCGTCATTGCTGCTATCGGACATATTGCTCTGGAAGGGCGCACTTGCTCTGCGTAATCCTACCCTGCTACTCAAAATTTCCACTGTAAATTGTTTTAAATTCCGATTCCCATCAACAATATGTAACAATTTATATTAAAAACGGACATAGGATACTGCAATCTGTTGATTACTAACGCTTTCATACCAATTTTAAAAGTATTTCGATGACGTATGTTGAGCGTGTGAGAACAAGCGAACCACAATTTGACAAAAAAGGCAGCTAGAATGCATTAAGATTGGGATTAATCATGACATTTTCTTACTTTTGATTATTTTTGAAATATTATATTATTTTGTATTAACAAATCGTATGAGAACACTAAGTACTTTTTCTCAAAATACGAACATCGTCAGGTGGTAGGCGGTAGCGCTATACAACTTTCATATCAGCCCGGCTGTCTGTCACGTATACCTACACGAGTTTGAGGCGCGCCCCCACCGTGGTTAATATCACGATAACATCTGTAAAACCAGCAGATTGACTTAATGGTGTTTGCAAAGTTGCCCGGAGAAAATTTTAGTTTGCACGAGTCTTACTAATGCGAACGGAGAGAGCACGATTAGCGACAGCTGACATACCTCGCGGGCCCGTTATTTATTGCTGGCTAATGTAGTTAGATATAGAAGGGTCTATATAGTTTATCATTTCCGTTTCCGTATATGTAAGCACTTAAAATTGTTACGTTTTCATAACAATAAAGTAGTAAAAGATTTTTTAAACATCACATTGATTTTACATTCAAAATATCAGGTCCGTATGCATAAAAAATCAACTATGTTCATAAAAAGTAGTAGATAAGACTAGACAAAAATATATGAAGACGGTAAATTTTTCTTAATATGAACAGACGAACGGATAAATTTTTGATACAAAACAAGGAAAGGAAGCTCTCACGTAATAATGCTGAAGATGAAAACGACTTTTATTGTCGAAACACAGCACTTTTACTAGCATTGTTATTATAGCGACAAACTAATATAAGAAGTTGCTATAGCTACGAGTAGGTGGTCTCAGAAGCCATACTAACAAACCAAACCGCGATAACCTTCTGCCCATATGGGGAATCAAAGCCCAAACCTCCAAATCAATGCCGGGTGGTGTCAACTAACAGACCACGGAAGCGGACAGCCAAAGATACAGAATACATTATTTAACGAATATTTTTAAGCTGAAAAAGAAACAGCAAATATTTATAAGGACAAATCAATCGCGGTCATAAAAACAGGGTTATAAATGTTATGGAGAATTTTTTTAACGTATTCGTTCGTGAAACTCTTAGCACGCTCTTAGTTGAGTTGATATCAACCAGGTCAAAGTGGAATAGTCCATCCCTTCCACCCGTCTATACAAATCAATAAAATTGAAGTGTCAGTTTGTAATGTCAAAATAATAAGTTTTTACTAAATGGGTATGAATGTATATCGGGTACCAATAACAAAAACACAATTTAAAAAGTTTTTGTCTGTCTGTCTGTTTGTTCCCGCTAATCTTTTGTCGGGACTTTCACTAATAGATAGTTAATTATATAAGGTATAACATAGGCTCTTTTTATCAAGATCGGTCCAGCCGTTACTACTCCACGCGGACGAAGTCGCGGGCACAGCTAGTCATAAATAAAGTTTGTAAGCGGACTAGTTGACTGTGAAGTTACTCGTATATTGGTTTATGTTATTGCTTTGAGATTTTACCTTTTATAACTCTAATGACCTTTAGTATTTTATCAGTTTTTTTGCGATAGAACATAAAATATAATTTGTTTGTAGGAAAAATTTTTCATCGCTTTCACAATACGAGCATGGTGTTCATGGCGTACACAATACGCGGCGACGCTGCCGCCGACCGCATCTGTCAGAATATTAGATCGTCGACATAAATCCCACGTCGGCACCCGCCGCCGCGCCGCCCGCCCGCCTGCACCCAGCGCTCCGAACAAACAATCAAAAAGCCCATTTAACCCGCTCTTGCGGTTTTCATTCACCGTTTTAGTTCACCGTGTTCCTGACTTTTAATGCGACATCAACAGTGACAGAGCGAGAAAGGGAATGCCAATGAATCATTGACCAAATTGTGGAGATGAGCGTTTACTCCCGAAATTTGATTTCAATAGATCGAGATCTAAATCGAGCAATTTCTCATTCTGGTGCACGGTTTCATTTCGAACTTGAATTGGTCGAATTATTTCGACAAAGAGTTTAAAAACAATATTTTCTGTAATATTGTTATTCGAAGTGTCATGCCCAAAAAACAGCAACAGATCTCGTATAAGATTACTGTTTGGTTTGTTTATATATTATCTATACAAATAAATAAAATTGAAGTGTCTGTTTGTAATGTCAATATAACAAGTTTTTACTAAATGGGCATGAATTTATATCAGGTACCAATAACAAAAACACAATTTAAAAACATTTTGTCTGTCTATCTGTTTGTTCCCGCTAATCCCCGGAACGGCTGGACCGATTTTGACGGGACTTTCACTAATAGATAGCTAATTATATAAGGTATAACATAGGCAACTTTTTATCAACGTCAACAAAAGTTACTATTCCACGCGGGCGAAGTCGCGGGCACAGCTAGTTACGTAATAAAATTATAAACGAAATGGGTGCTGTCAGATGGTTTAATCAAAACAGAGCAATATTTAAAGGGGAAAGCGGATCAAATCAAGCATTCAAAAGCTTCCAGAAGCCACTACAGGTCACCCAATATTTCGTGTATCGTTAAAATATGAAAAAACTCGGGTAGCCGGCGGGTGTCGAGAAGAATTTTGCAAACGTGCCACAAAAGGCGTAACGCGTAATAAGGCTCTGTTATTTTGTGGGGTGGAAACTTATTCATCCCGCAAAGCCGCTCATGTATGAGCCAAATCCCGCTCGGTCACCGCTGATTGCATTGTCATGTCTAGTGGCCGGCGTCGGGGGCGAAAGAAATGGTGCTTTGTCTCCAGTGTAACAGGCACTATAATTGAATAGTCGCGTCGCCTACACACCGGAACCCAAGTTGTATCGGTCTGTAAAACAAGCGATCCGACGTGATTGGAATGCTCGCCCTGGCCCCCGAAACATATGAGACCCGTATGATGAATGTTTTTCCTTTTGACACACACCTTTATACTTATCGATAACATTATCGTATATCAATCTTGTATAACATTGTGTTAAAATGTCACAGACAAATATATCGTTATGTTATATTGTGCGTTTTAAATGTAATGGTGTCATTGATGTGTTTATATCGTATTTTAATATTAAAATTAAAGTAATTGAAGGCTCTTTAAAATTATATGCTCAATAATGTTACTAAACGGGGCAAAAAATGATTTCGAGTTACGGATCTAAACAAACTGTCCGAGAAACGCTAGAGCTAAATAAACTTTTCGGTAAATTTATAATTATGTTCTTTAATTAGGTACTGACATTTCTTCTCCCACACGCGAACCTAAATTTTGTTTTTTATCGATATTATTTTAATTTTAGCAAGAAAAAAGAATCAATTTGATAGCAAAGGGTGACTCGTAGATGATGCCGATAAAAAATGTGTGTGATATTGATATAACCAAAGTTCCGGCTATTTGCCGTTGTTCGTTTAACAAGCCGACGCCTGTGACATTTGACTTCCGAGTCACGAGTTACGGCAGCTTGAGAAAGTTGTGCGACCAGCCATCAGCCCTCTTATTGCCTACTAAACTAAAGCTTTACAAAAAGAGATTTGCTGTTACAACTCAACAAAAAAATACTTGAATGATTTCGAAAGGACTTTGCCGACTTTCAATGTATACATACTTGCCACCAAAACATTCAAAATATTTCCACGTTTTGTTGTTAACCGTACCTAACAGGACGTTATTTGGGACAGCAAAAGGTTTTAAGTCGACGTGTTAACCCCATTATCAGGGCTTACGGCTGTAATCCGGGCGCGACGATTTATGTTGACACCGCCAATTTGCCGATTCCAATCGCTTATTGACCATTAGCTTTCGGGGGCCGTCCTTAGGTAGGTACTAGACATACGTTCATAGTAGTATTGCAGTGTCATGTTTGCGTATTTCTGACACTTACTGCACTTTTTTATTAAACCATATTTCAAATAAAAAATATGGACCAATCTAATACAATTCAATCTTGATAATCCTCTTTACTTAACCTTGCTTGTACATTTTTGAAATGTGTAAAGTGCGTTACCATAAAGATTTCTACTAAAGAAGCCTAAATAGGCTTCTTTCGAACAACATAATATGATGGACGTGAAATTCTCCTGTCAAATCTGTTTTTTTTTAAATATAAGCCTATGAGTTTAGCGGCCTTGGTGTTTAGAGCGGTTAACTGTTGATAGAAATATATTAAGTGCCGCACGATTTTATTTTTTTGTCTGATCGATGCCCTGGATTGATGAAACGAGTGGTGTGTGGTACCTAGGACGTACTGAATTATTTTATAATTTTTAGTATATTATCCGCATCATTATTATCTTTATTTTCAATAAAACCGTTTACTCTTTTTACTTATTTTTATTAAAATGAAACTTTTTTTTAATTCGCCTCAAATGTTTTCGTCAATCTATTGCATGTCGCATTACATAAAAACATGAGATTTTTAATTTCACTTCTTCATATAAGCAAGGATGATATAAAGAATCGTCTATGATATAAGTAAAGATTGGTCTAATGCGGTATATCTTTGACTTTAAATCGGTGAGGCAGTGGTTTGATCCTGCGGCCCTACCACATATTTCAAAGCGATTGCTCGCTATATAGAACAAATAGTTTTAATGTCACAGGTGGCATTAGAACTATTGTTCTAATGTCACGAAAGCGACAGCGAGTGATCGCTATGAGTTAGGGGCGGTAGCCCCCCGGTGAGAGCACTGTTTTTTTTTCATATATTTTTTTTTTCATTATTTTGTTGTAATGATTGCTTTTTTTTGTTTATTTTATTATTTATTTATTACTTTTTGTTTTTTATTATTTTCTTTTCAGAAGAGAAATATCAAGATTTATACCCTTAAATCGAATAATTTTCCGAAAATATTCAGTTAAATGCCTAATATCCGAAAAAAGTTTCATTTGCATCGTGGTTTCATAAAATCACACAATGGTTTTTTTTTTATGGGGATTTCTCAGTTTACTGTAACGAATTTGGGCTCTATGTTGATACCTCAGTCAGTCAGCCTTTTATAAATACACATTATTTTTTTAAGTGGAGAGTCGTTTAGTTTGATATAATTATCTTGTTTGTAGGATTGTTTCTTCCAACTTCCATTATCTTTTCTACGGTTTCATTTCTTGAAGTTGCACTGTGTGATAGGGCCCATGAGAACTCCACATGTTTATCCGGATTATGGATTTTTAAAGTTATTTTTCACTTTAACTTATGTAATAATGTTTCAGACAACTCAAAGACTCAAAGAACCTGTGAATATTTAAAAAAATACAGTATTATTATCTCCATCTATACACTGCATAACTGGGAATATTGCGTATACTTGTGCTGTAAATATCGACAAATTCGATCTAAAAAGAGCGGTTGCCAGGTCTAGAAAGCAAAATTTCGAGGCAAAAGCTTGTAAAAATCTGGATTGTCACTTTCAAGTCGGGCCTGCAAAAAAAAACTAGATTTTAACTTTGATTCACCAATTGATCAAAACTGCGTATGTTTCATGTTTTCTTCTTCCGTGTGGATAGGCAAAGAGAACGGAGCCCACACATCACAGACGTATAAAGGGTGCCATGCCACACATACAGCCTAGTGTAGTATGTATTCATTTCAAAATGATTTCAAATATTTTTTTCAGGAATAAATATGACAAAATAATTCAGTCTTGTCATATTTAGTCTCTGCGTTAATGGAAAATTGTCAATTTTTTGTGATCTGATCAAAAATCTGGACTTTTGCGTCCCGATCGGGATGATGGTTAGTGATCATGGTTAAATTGGGACGTGCCCATATACCCCTCAAAGTCGGGACATCTCGCTAAAATCGGGATACCTGGCAACCCTATCTGTAACAGTAGTGGTCCAATCTAAAATACCGGCCAAAATTAATGATTGAATCTGAATAAGCTGCTTTGATTTACCTATTGATCTGATTTAACCGATTTTACAATAAGGAAAAGGTTCTCAATTCAACTGAATGTTTTTTAATGTTTGTTACCTATCATAACTCTGTCGCTTATTAGTGAATTTGGATTTTTTTGTTTGAGAGGCTATACTTCCTGTTTGGTCACATTGTCACCAAAGTCAGAATCTGGTGATGGGATCCCAGAAAAATTGAGAGAGAGACCTTTAAATGCTATAGGCACGTTCAATATTTCACTTCACCAAAACAACATTTTATCAAAAATTATTACATTTTTATATTTGGCTGGTTAAGTTATGGAGGTTTCAAGTTAGACATTGAAATCACACATCAAACCCCTTTGCTCGGGAAATCGCAAGAAAAGGAAGTTATAACAGTGTAGGTTAGGTAAGTGAGCGAAGCGAGCGAAGTATCAAACTGCACGCTGCAGACTTGCACGCTGCAGGCCTGCATGCATGCTTGTTGCCTTGCATACTAGCAATCTTGCATGCATGCTTACTTGCCTGCATGAACGGGGGGCAGCCGCTGTGCAAGGGGTGTCTCTAGCAAGGAAAAGCTACGAAAGCGATAGATTTCGTACTACGAATAAAACTGTACGTACGGTATAAAAACGTACGGTTAGGCCAGACATTGTGACCACACACAGCGTGTTGCGTTACATCCTGCATGCTACAGGCTTGCTTGCAAGTATAAAATAACGGCCAAGATTAAGCATCGAAAATAGTATGATAAAATTGTTCGAGGCGTTTGGTGAAATAAGACTAAATAAGAAGGTAATATAATTAAACTAGTTGTGCCCGCGAAATACGTTTAGCTTTAATAAAGCTCAACACTCAAAAAGAAAGGGCCACCCTTATCACCTATGGGTGTTAATAATAGTCTACCACCACTACTTTTTTCAGATCTACTAAATATATACTAAATATTTTTTGGATATTAAAATATAATGTATACATTTCAGTAAGAACTTTAATATCATACCTGTCATTAGCTTTTCAATTTAAATTAACTTTCCTCTACCCATCGGTTGCCTGGTAGAGATTGTTGCTTTGGCAATAAGGCCGCCGTTTGTTAGTCCATCACAACAATTCTTTTGTATTTTTAATTTTTAAACAAACAATAAAGTATTCATTCATTCAATGTATTTTTACGCCCTATTATTTTCAACTATAATCAACATATCGATCATAATCTTTACTGATATTTTTACACATTTAAACAATATAATAATACCAATGTTTTTGTTCATGTCACTTTTCACCGAATTAGGGCGCGGTTGAAAGGTGGGGGAGTGATGATCTGCAAAGAACATCACATCCAAGCAATATCATCTACAAACTGCGCATAAGGTTTGCTTTTAAATTCAAATATATTCATACTTACATCCGCGTGATTTACGTTGCCAACACTAGGCTGCGGGGATTAGCACGTCGCCGCACCTGGATTCCGGGACAAACGAACGCAATTAGTCACGGTAAGCTATCGGACCGGAAATATTTACTGTACTCGAGCGCACTCATGGCTCCTAATCCGATAAGCGTAGATCGCTAGCGAAAATTGCGTTATAGACACTGTAAACATCTCCGGCGACGCCACTTTACGACGCCGTTCGGGACATGCAAACATAAAAATTCTCTATTGGGACTAATAGGAACGAAACAAATAAAACGATACGTAAATGCGACGCGCGGATAAATTCCAGTGGGGCCGAGCGCGTAAATCCGCGCGATTTGTATCTGCGACTGGGGCCCGCTCCCCAGCGGCACCCCCGCCTCCTCTCTCCACAATTAATTTGACAGATAATATTTTTGTAACACACACTAAAGAGTCACCCCAGTGGTAATTTCATAAAAATCTCTTTCAATTACTTGCGGCCGAGCCGAGAAAAGCTGGAACGCTAATGTTCTTTTTAACTGGTGTTGCGATGGTTTTTATTCTCTTCCACTCTTTACTGACGGAGATAATAGTTAATTTATTGAAGCAGTAACAAGGCAATGGTTAATAATAAGTAGATATTTATTTTAGGACATTTACTTTTTGATTTTTTTACCGCGTAGAAAACCAACAGAAAGAACATAAAAGAAGGAACAAATCTACGATAATATTGTAGGTACAGTTGGCCTTTGGCCAGATAATTAATTATTTTGAATACTTGGACGGTACGGATCATGGCTCCAGACCATTGATATATAGGTACAATATTATGTCAATGCTTAAGAACGGATGTTTAGGTATGTGATATTCATATGTATTTGTTCCTGAGCATAGGTGACAAGGGCAATGTCAGACACAATATTTACATTCTGTAAAATAATATTAATTGAGTTTTGATTATATCATCGTTATCAGAAAATATAATAACAATACGAAATAATCTCCCATAACATGACATTAAACACCTTTGTACATCTTTTCTTCTGTGTTGTTTAGATACTCTTAAATTCTGCGTGCATAAATTGTTGAATAAATGAAATTAAAATAAAACAGACAAATACAGTTTCCACATAAAGCCAACTTGAAAGTCTTGTCCACGTCTTGTCTGTAAATACAAATCCATGGTACATACACAGAAAATGAAGATGCAAATGTCCACAGAACACAAAAACCTCTCTCCGTGCAAATGTCTTTGCAATCTTTGCAAAGCAGTCCCGCAATTCGTGCATCTCATTGACCGGTGAACGCATATCAGCACTCCCCGTAACTACACGCCGCATTATATGACGTCAACAGTAGCAACACTTTTGAAAATTTCGTACGGTGCGGGTCAAATGTGCGAGCTTTCATACTATTTCATATAACCATTCCTTGATATAACGAATTTCAAAATGTGGCGCGTACGATGCTGACAGATGTGCAATCAACTTTAAAAACCCTTAAGGATAATGAAGGATATTGTGAAATATCTCAAACTAAGTGCATAGACTTTGACAGTGATAGACAAAGGCATCCTGTTTCTCATTTTAAACATATAGTAATGGTGAAACAATAAAATATTACTAAAAAGTAAAACCATATTTCCGGATAGAATACGGAAATATTGTTTGTACTTATATTTTTAATAAAAACATTCCGTAAATAAATGTCAATGTTTTTCATACAATAAGTATTAAATTGACTTCATTATAGTGTACCTAACCTACACAAGAAGCGTCTGCGTTATGAGGAACGTAATCAGTTCTATTAAAAAAAACTGAAGTTTGAATATACTATTACTTATTTATATTACCTATTAAAAAATCCCTGAATTTCTCTAAGATTCAAGATTACGTGGTTGTTCTTTTCTTTCATATTCTGATTTTTCACTTTGGTGGCAATCGTAGTTGTAACCTGTAAAAGGGACATATAAAATAGCTGATTACATTTTACAAGCTATAAATGATAAGTCGGCATTCGGCATACGGATATCTTCCACTAATTCAACAAACTAAATAGTCATAGAGTCTTGGAAAGCCTTTGTATAATCCCCAAAATATTAAATGTATATAGATATTTTATTAAGATTTAAGAGTATTTCAATAAGTTATTACATCTCAAGTATGAGATCGATCTTAAGATGCTGTTTTTTACAAATCTATCTTCTTATCTTCTTCTTATATATAAAAATGAAACGCTGTGTGTTTGTCTCGCAAAAACTCTGAAACGGCTGGACCGACTATAACGAAATTTTCTGTGCGTGTTCGAATAGGTCCAAGGAAGGTTTGAACGTAAAGTTGGACCCGGTAGGTGGCGCTGTAATCGGGTAGGACAACGTCTGCCGGGCCCACTAGTATATAAATAAAAATGGATCTTCGAAATGTACGAGTATGTACGCCCATAACTTTCGAACGACTGAACCAAATTGGATAATTCTTGGTTTTATGTATTCGTTATTGTCAGGACAAGGTTTGTGTAATATAAAAATTAGAATAATTTAAACAAACATTTCAGTAATTTAGTTAAAAAACATGGCGATACAAAGTACGCCGAGTCAGCTAGTACTACATAAAAAGTTATACCTCGAGGAAGCAAGTGAAGGGAGAAAATTAAATGTTCGTTATTATCTTGGTTCTTTTTATAGTCATTCGAAAACCGATTTTTTCTTTCTGCTTATTATATGAATGAGCTTCTATTCTAAAGCAATAATTTTTTTCATTCATCTAGCCCTAGCGGTGAAAACCCTTTAGGCTTAGGCTTAGCTCACACTACGATAAATAAATTTTTTCGCGGCATGATTTTAAAATCGCACCGTAAAATATCGCTTCAAAAAGGGAGGAAGTTCTAAATTCGACGCGTTTGTTTTTCTGGTTTGTTTTAAAATTTTACAAATTCTTTTTGTATTCGATAGAATATACTCCTGTGGTGGTCCCACTATCACCAAAGTTAGGATCTGATGATGAGATCTCAGGAAAATCAGAGGAACCCTTAAATTTTATAGGAATATAACCATCTTGTTTTATGTTTTTCCAACTTATTTCGGTATTTGCGTCTGGTAGTCATGAGCTGAACTGATGATGGGAGGATCCTTAACTTTTAGGAGTTAGATGTTAGTTTTTTCAATACAATAGGCATTTGTATTGACCCTTTATTCTTTCAAGATACTTCGGTACGCTGGTATAAAATTTACTAAAAGTATTATTTTTACAATAAATAAAAACTGACTTCAATAATACTTAACACGTTCCCTGCGGCTGCGCTAGATTAAGACTTACTACCAGTGCTGTACAGTCACATACTTCCCGTATCAAGAATGCCTGATATGCGTTACAACGTCTATTTTCCCGTACGTAGTCCTAAATTCAAACCTCCACAAAGACATGGAAAGTCCACAGCTGATTTTTTTTGTTGTACCAATCAATAGGTTACATCCTTGTGTATACACAGCTGCAGCCGCACGGGGTTCTAAGTAATATCTTAAAAGTTACAGGTATTTTTGGAAATGTTTGATTTTACGGGAAAATACTTGTCGTGGCGCATACAACAGTCATATTGCTAGGGATGGGGTGTAATAAGGAAAATATTTTTCTGTTTCAGATTTATTATTGTTTATTCAGGCCAACACAATCAATGGAAACTACTTTAAAACAAAAGTAATAATTAACTATGTTAACAAAAACAGTAACTTCTTATTTTATATTATTATTAACAAAAATATTTTTATCAAATTATAACTATTTTTAACAAAAATAATAAGTAATTAACTATGGTTAAAGCTTTGTGTTGTAATTTCTTGATGGAACTCCATGGTATCTTGTTATTAAAACACTAATTTCACAAGTTCCACTTGAATCTTTATTATATTTCAATTATTGCGACCGGTTTCGATACATTGCCTGACGATGATGTATCGAAACCGGTCGCAATAATTGAAATATAATAAAGATTCAAGTGGAACTTGTGAAATTAGTGTTTTAATAACAAGATAATTAACTATGTTAATGTTAACTTTTTAACAAAAACAGTAAATCCTTATTTTATATTATTATTTATTTTAGGTACTTATAAAAGCTAAATTACAAAAAAAAATCCCTGATTCAACAAAACACAATTATTTATTTTACTCGATAATTTAATCAACAGAAAAAATTAACTTAAAAAAGTAACAGTACAGGTACCATACTATAAATGAGATAAGTTTTAATAATTATTTACATAATATCCTGCATAATCGCGACTAATAGGAACTTTGAGTATATATTGAGATCCAATTCAGTTATGAATATAATTTTTACTAAAGCTTAAACTTTGAAAGTTTTACTTGGCAGCTCCTGGCGAGGATTCACTAGCATGGTCTGAGTTTTCTTCTTCAAACCACCAATTCGAACAGCCTTACGTTTTGAAGTCGGCGTTTAGAAAATTTTAATATTTCCATCAGTATTTCTAGATGTAGAACACGTTGGTGTATTAAACTGTGAAAACTCATTACTTGAAAACTTACTTCGGGGTGTTGACAACAGTTCAGACACCATTTCAGAATTCAGTGATGATTCGAGTGCTGGTACTAGATTACTCACAGAAATATTGTCCAGGGATAATTAATCAGGATCAGTCTTTTTATTTTTATTAATTTTAACTTCTTCTAATATACCTACTCAATTCCCTTCCTGTCGATGGACTTAAAAAAATTTAACTGGGTTTTTTTGTACTACTACTCTGCACAATAATGTTTTTAGCCTCTTCCCCTTCTGCCTTTACACCTTTTCCCATAATAAGTTTTTACGTGAACGTTTTATTGTTTATGTACAATTTACCTACTTACGCGTGACGAATAAAATATTGCGTTCTGTATAAATTACACATCAGCACTACGGCTAACTGAAGCTCCGCGCGCGCGCACGTTCAGTGCGGCACGGGGTTTGAAATAATTGGGATGATGACTGAATTCTAATTTTTACGTCTCGTCATTAAATATTAAAATACCGTGGGAAAAGATGCAGTCCTGTGAAATCAGAATTAAAATCGGCTTAGAAATACATTAGATATAAGCATTTTAAGTTGTTAATTTGAAGGCGATTAGACAGAGAGATCCGACATCAACCGTGACGTCATAGTTGAGTACGGCCATATAAACTCCTTGTAAATTGCCGTTTTGCTAGAAAGAGATGGAGAAAAATCTTTAATACCTTATATCTTGGTTGTTTTTATAGTTATTCGAAAACCGTTTTTTTCTTTCTGTTTATTATATGAATAAGCTTTTATTAAAGCAAGAAAATTTTTTTAGTCATCTAGCCTATTCCCGAACATTTTTATTCGTAAATTTCAATACACTTCAAGCAAGGACACCGGCAATATAGGTGTCTCATTTTTACTTGTACGAATACTTGATAAAATCACCTCCGCACGGAGTGCAAAACAAGGATAACTATCTGCCGCACAGAGCAAAATTCAATTACAACCAAATACTTCCCGTAACGCAGTGAATGTGTTAAAAGTCAAAAATAACATAAGAATACAACACACAACATAACATTTTTATATTGAAGTCGGTGCCACGTGATGATCCCCTAGAAAGACTTTAGTTTAGCCCCGCCTTCAACATAAAAATGTGATGTTGTGTATTTTTATGTTATTTTTTACTTTTAAGTGTTTTTGAAGTCGTTTTTATTTTTACATGCTTTTTTATTTAATTTTGACCTGTCCCGTGTCTGTATAGTAATGAAATCTTGCAAGCTAAATTTGACCCACTTCCCGGTTTCCGATTGAATTTAAATTTTGCATGCATATGTATATCGCGTGACAATGCAATAATGAAAGCTTGTTTAATTTTTTTTTTACTTTTAATTTATTTGTAATGTACTAGTTATTAATCTATTTTGTTTACTTCAGAACAGGAAAAAAAAATAATAATCAATACTGGACTGATATGCCAATTGACCGTTGTGCACGCGAGGCCATACAACTGGATGTAGCAAGTTACTTTTGCCACAGTCACCGCGCATCTCGATCATGACAAAGCGTGACAAGTCACACTTTTAAAATCGTCACGACATCCATATTTATTTTAAATGCGCTCATTGTATATTTTAAACCCGTACGTTCATTTCTGCGACAAAATTATATAGCTCTTAGTCAGCTCTTACGTCATCCATGAAAAAAAAGTGTGGCGACACATTTATTCTAAATCCAGCACCTCCAAAGACTTTGAAAGACAAAGAATGAAGAATACACATTTTGCGGTTCAAATAGCAAACATAACATTGATGAAATAGTCGAACCGTTTTGGTAACCCACACCGCAGCCGCGCAGGTCACGTCTATGCAAATGATATTAAATTAGAAACGCTTAATAACAACTGTGCGCCACTCCGCGTGTAAAGAGGTGCAATTACACTAATCAAATTGAAATTTTAGCGCTCTAATTGCGCGACGTGTTTTATGGGCAGTCTGTCCCTGCGCGCCCTGCGACGTCCCGCCCGCCCAATCGGGCTTAATTGATTTCATTAAACCACAAAAGAAACACTAAGGCTCGAGCCGCTTTTATAAGCATTATGTCAAAGATTATGCGAAAATTATTGCTCTATCGTTCGTTTAAGGTTCAATTGATTATTATATTCTAGTGCTTATATTATATTCTAATTCAGTTTCTAGTTATAGCAACTATCATAATATAATTGAAATAAATATATAACAGTCAAAAATTGCTAGTGACTGATATTATATTTAAATGTGTTCACGGATTTACTCTCGCGGATCTGCAGGTAGTTTATTCCAGAGGCGCGTTGCTGTTGCGGTAAAAGAATTTGCAAAAAATCGCGTGTTACTACTCGGCTGCTGGAGTTTTTTAGTTTCACACGTACATACGTCGAGGATATTATTATCTGCGCTTTCCATTTGATAAGAATACCTACTCCATTAGCAGCAGAAATGTGTTCAGTACCTTGGAGTGTAGTTGTTCGGTTGTTATTTGTGGTGTTAAATGCATTGCATTTGCAACAATTATATATTTTTTATCACATCTATTCAAAAATAACTATTTAGTTCCTCTTAAACAAGCACCAAAATAGCTCTTTTATCCCTCAGAGAGTAAAAGTGATTTGATTTTAAATTGTGTATATTGTCAGTAAAAGTTCGAATCACCAGAGAGAGTTTTTAATATTTTAATAACAAAAGCATGGAGATTAATATAAAACAGTATGTTTGACTTATTTCGGTGCATTTTACAGAATGTATGACACAATTTAAAAAATATCGAACAATCTCAATGTACTGACGATAACAATTATGTATTTATTTTACGAGCAATAAAACCAACTCTTGTTCCGGTCCTCACCATTGCATATATTTAAATTATTTAATAGTTATTGATTGTCTATGAAATTAGAACATAAGTATAAATGAAATAAATATGTTAAGACTTAAACAATGGAACTGAAACAAATGGAACAAAAAAATTTTTACAAAAATAAAAACCGAGTTCAAAAACACTGAAAAGTTAAAAATTATATAAGAATAGGTACAGACAACATCACACTTCTATATTGAAGTCGGTGACAAATTTTAAGACTTTCCAGGAGAGCATCGTTTGGCACCGACTTCAATATAGAAGTGTGATGTTGTCTGTACCTATTCTTATATTATTTTTAACTTTTCAGTGTTTTTGAAGTCGGTTTTTATTTTTGTTAAAATATTTTTTATTTTTAACTTTTTAGTGAATGAAATCTTTTTAGTGAAAGAAACCCTAATTTAATACTTTTTCTCTAAATTAGTGGCTTCCTCGATTTTCATGGGATCCCATCATCAGATCCTGGTGACCTTGGGACCACCCCAGGAGTATACTCTATCAAATACAAAAGAATTTTGAAAATCGGTCCACAATTGGCGGAGTAATGGCGTAACATACACACAAAACACGTTGGACACCCCTTAAAATTTAAGGGTTTTCCTCAATTTCCATGGGATCCCAACATCATATTCTAACTTTGGTGACCATGGGACCACCCCTGCAGTATACTCTATCGAATACAAAAAGAAATTTGGAAATCGGTTTAAAAAGCCGGAGTTATGAGGTAACAAACATAAAAAAAATACAACCGAATTGATAACCTCCTTTTTTGAAGTCGGTTAAAAATGCAGAAACGTAAATAATTAACTTTTTCACATGATTGTGATGTCCATGTAACAAGTATTTATAATAATGACAATATAAAATAATAATAATATTTATGCATTGACTAATATAACCAATAAACTATTTTAAATAAAAATAAAACAAGCAGACGCTCGATCGGTCGTCACTCGTGCCCTGGTGCTGGGGGTGCAGTAGAGGATGCTCAATGCTAATAATTTATTAGTTTTCATTTTTCTTTCTCTTGTCTGATTGTCACTAAATGAATGTAAGTAAATAAATAATCGTGTATTCTTACTCATAACTTTCATTTTAATATGTTCTCATAGGGTGACAAAAAGTAGTGTCCACCTCGGAAGCAACACTATTTTAAATTCGAGTGACGTACTTTGTATCCCTCGATGAGCTAAGAATTCTGCTTTAGGATCACTCGCTACACTCGAGATTCTACTCCAAAATCCTTCGGTCCACTCTTGATTCATAAAACACTCGCCTCAAATATATTTCTATGCACCCTTGATAAACAATCTATTATTATCTCCCTCATTCACTTCACATAAATTTTTCATTTCTTTCTTTAGCTAGCAGATGGCATAATAGATTATGACCCCAAAATATTATTTTAAAATTGAAACTAATGATTAAAACGAAAATAGTTTCACTTGGCGTTTTTCCATTGTAACGGCAAGGCACGTCGCCCCGGCGCGGATTCGGCGAAAGTATGGCACACAGCCGCCGGGGAATCAAAAATGTATGTAGGGAAACCACAAACATACATGAGAGCACGGTAAAATATAACCGTGCCGTCATATATTCTGATGGCTTTCCTCCGCTTCTTTGCGTCGCAGTCGTTTCTACAATGCTGATCTAAAAGTCTCTATCTGCGTTACTTAAGGCGCATAGTATGGTCAATCATAAAAAAAATCACTGCGGAAAAAAACGGTTCTCTTCATAAATATCGAATACAAAAATCTTTAAAAAAGATATGTTATTATTCAACGTATTATTTAGAGGAGGATCTTTTTATGTGTTTGATAAATTAATTAAAACTTGGTTAAAATGTGACCCAAATATGCCTCGATTTTAAAACATTAAACCTAATCTCGTCGTAAATATTAGGTTAAATCATATACTTTCGATTTCAATAAATAAAGTGAACAATATTCTAGCGGATGGTCTTTTTAGATTTTTCTTATTCGCCTTTATTAATTTTTAATTGAAATAATTCATCTTACGCGTAAAGGTTGGCTTAAATATTCCCCTCACTCTCACTCACTCACTCCTATGTAATGAGTGCAGGACGATCGAGCAAGGTCATTAGGACCACTATACGCCTCAATTGTTAACACAGGACAGGAGCGGCAAGCTTATTACCGATCTTTAGAGACAGTCGCATTTGCTGCGATTGTCCATATATATTGCTTATAAATCGCAATTCCTATTATGGAACGTTGGATTGCGCTGCGAAAGTGCCACATGCTAGCGACTGATGAACTAAAAATGCCCGTCAAAGCTTAGATACAGCGACCTATTGTTTAATTTTGGTTGTATACCACAGACCACTTAAGCTGATCGCATATATGCCCGCGCCGCACGCGCCGCACGCGGCGAACGCGCCGATCGCGCATTTTTGGAATTGCTTGTATGAAATTATATGAAACCTCGGACATTTAGCCGCACCGAACGCGCCGAACTAACCATTTGATTTATGAAACTTGTTATCCGCGAGCTCCTAAATATAAATAACAGTCTTCTATACTAATAGTATTTCCTATGGTAAAATATAAAATT
The DNA here is from genome assembly GCA_963935595.1 of Schoenobius gigantellus. Taxonomy (NCBI): domain Eukaryota; kingdom Metazoa; phylum Arthropoda; class Insecta; order Lepidoptera; family Crambidae; genus Schoenobius; species Schoenobius gigantellus. Next base: position 67,228,637 of record OZ012540.1, on the reverse strand, counting down.
CCCACGGGAAAACAATAACGCGGGCGAAGCCGCGAGCGAACAGCTAGTTACTGTATAATACAAAATGAGCATATTCCCTGTTGGTGTCTGTTAATAGTGTTTAAAATAAAAATGTTAATCGTATTATTACCGCGGAAGAGTGCAGCGCTAGCAGGCGCGCCACAGGTGCAAGCCACCGCCGCGCCGCGCCCGCCCGCCCCGTCATTGACGGCCATGATTCATGCGCGCCATCAGTTAGGCTTAACAACGCGTTAGCACGTGTAACCGCGCGAATTAACTGCCCCAATCTCTAAACATCATGTTAATATGCCTTGTGTGATATTTTCGAATCTTCTTAGTATGTATGTACATACGTAAGTTGACCGCGTTGTTTTACTTCACTTGTTAATACATGAGGTAACTATATCAAACGAGGAAATTGGTTTCTCTTTATTAAAAATTATTTTGTTTTATAACACACTCTAAGAATTAATGGCACTACCCTTTACTGTTTTTTGTCATATTGTGAAATAGTAAAAGGCTATTGATTAATGACCGATAGATTTATGCTTCACAATAAATATAAAATCGCAACATTTTAAAAAAATAATGATTCAATTCTAGCTTGTAACGTTTTGCTAAAAATAGCTAATGCACAAGCTCTAGGTATACTATTTCATTCAATTGATAGGCTGGTCGAATATTTATGACCCGCTTATTAGTACGATCCTCCGGTCGGGCACGAGATTCGATAACCTCCAACCTCCCCCCATCCTCATCAATCAAGCGATTTACGCGATAATTTTCAGGCTTTATTTTAACTAAGCAGAAGAGTATTCATTTTTATTTGAACAGTCCCACGATCTGATTGGATATAGTAAGTACAGGTTTTCTTATAACTAACTTAGATTTAAGTGACTTTAGTTTACTCATATCTAAGTAGAAAAATGTCTTTTCCCGGTTGAAATCAAAGCCCGGATCTACTTTTGTGAATTTGATCACACTTTAAATAGCTGAATTTGATTATAAGCTTAACAATTGATTTTTTACTTTTTAAGTAATCATACAAGAACAAGAGAAAAAAGTAAGAAAGTGATTTGACGTCAACACTTCTGTGTGTTTAACCCGTTTTTCATGAGGTGGAATGTCTTTCCCCGATTGAAATCAAAGCCCAGCTGGATCTACTGTTCTGAATTGGATCAATAGCTGAATTTGATTATAAGTTTGATAATTGATTTTTTACTTTAAGTAGGTAATCATACAAACTAAGAAAGCCCTTGGCTCGCGATATTTGCGCTGCCCAGTTATTGTGGTCGCATGCCTTCTAACGGTAATACTGTGGTATAGAAAAATGGTAGGCAAAGATTCCTCGTACCTTAGGTAAGGAACGGGACGTTAAATACAACAATTACATATAATATACTGGTCATGTACTCGTATCTGTATATTGCAGGTAGTGGTGATAGACCGACACAGCAACTGGAGGTCCACTATCTAAAGCATGCGGTCTTTAGTGACAATAATAGCGTACGATAGAAACCAGCCCCATCCCATGACTGTTCCACAAAACACAGGAATTATTTGTGATGAAGAAAATAAAAATCCTACGCAACCTTATACATTACTTAAAATCAAAATTATCCCGTGTATTATTTTTATTTCTATCACTTTATTGTCATAACTAGAAAATTATTGCATTAGTGGGAAGAAGCAAAGAACCGAAACTCATCAACAACTTTGACAATTCAATCCAAATTACAAACAAGCATCGTACACCTTATTCTCAAAAGAACAAGTCAAGACTGCGTTAAAGTGATTTAACTCCCCTTGATAGCGGCAAGGACATTATTGCCGGCTCGCGCTGCCCGGCAGCCTAATAAATGCTTATCAACACCCCCATTATCACACCCTTAACATCGCTTTAATGTCTTGCTCTTGAACAAAACATATTTAATCAGATTTTTTCCCTCCGCGACTAACTTTTTAAATTTCATAAATTTCGAGCCTCGCGCCCGGCCAGTAGCAGTGCAGACGGGGGCCCGAATAACTTAAGGGGTTTTACCCTTGACACCGTAATAAAAGATATTGTTCACGTTATTTTGCTTTGCAATGGTTTATTCTCGATATCCATTATTATCAACTCGATCACGACATTGATCAACAGGAGAACTACTCTCTTAGTCTATGACCAAAAGAGGGACGTCGTAGCTGTTAAATGCTCTGAGAGTCTGAGCATTTAACAGCTACGACGTCCTGGGACAGAGTCAGTTAAGTGATACAAGAACGCATATACGAATATATGCCCCACGAACGACGAGCTCGGAAGTTTGAGTTTACGGTCATACATAGTAGCCCCTAAGTATCGATGACTTTATACGCAACGCGCTCAAATACGGCGGCGATCCCCGCATCCCCGCTGTCAGCGTGGAGCGCCCCTGATCTTTTAAGCCCGTCTTTACGGCTTCGCGATACTAAATTATAATATAACAAGTCGTAAATTGTGAAAACTATCCGTCGCTGACGGCACGGCTTACAGACAAGATGGCTCGCGTTAATAACCTATGAAATTTTGAGCGCATTCGCTTTGTTCTACCTTTAGTTTAGTGTTTACTTTTAGGTGATATTATTTTGAAAGTACCCACTTCGCATCCCCTTCGAAGTCAGTTGACATCTGAGAAGTAATTAATAACAATTCAAGGTGTACGTTTACGAATAAGATAAAGTTGACTTACACATTTTGAAACTTTAATGTAAGTATGCCAATGCGAGATGTTAGGATCGCAGGTCAATACCTTTTTTTTACTTTATAGATCCTATAGTTTTTTTCAACTTAGTCATTTCCCTGTTTTATATTTTTTGTACCTAAGTATAATTTTTTTTATATGTGGTAAGTACATAGCTCAAATTAGCTCAAAGATTAATTTAACCATAAATTTAATTTGCGTTGTACCTATGATTATCTTGAGGATATCTCGTCTGTTACAGGATTCACTGGGTGAATGGCTCGGAAAGCCTTCGCAGTTCACACCAAGCGTAGCCACCGGAGGCGGTGAGTGCTGGCAATCCACACTCTCGCACTCACCTCGCCTTGTCTTGCCTCGGAGAGTTTGATACGAAAAATCCTACCGTATCGTGCCTATAGCCAAAGCACAGATAATATAATGGGAATGATTCCACATTACGAATCATTCTCATACGTTGTTTACATACGATATGTTTTAACGATACGAACGCAAATGATACTTTGGCTACAGGCCCTACGGTCAGTTTTTTATAGAGGTCTCGAGAAGTCTAAAGGCAATTTGCTTACAATTACGAGTACATCGCAAGCGTTTTTACTAAATGTTGCCCTTATTTGAGTTATACCTATTATTGGAACAGCTGACATTCAATTCATTAATTGATATTGTAATGAAAAAGTGAATTTTTAGAAGTTTAATCTACGTAATATGTGCCTATATTACATAAACACATATACCGGTTACCTCGTAGACTTTAACCGGGCATCTTTACGATATTTTTAACCGACATGAAAAAAAGGAGGTTATCAATTCAACCCGTATGTATGTAATATTTCCAGAAACTCCAGAAACTGCCCAGTTTTCGTATATGTTAGTCTATATCAGCGTCTGTACAAATGTGCCAAATTTCAAAAGAGTATGTATGTTTTTACGTTTGTGTTCGCATATCTTCGGAACTACAAGGACGATTTAAGTAATATTATTTTTAACTTTCTTGAAGTCGTTTATTTTTGTAAAATAATTTTTTATTCGCTAACGACTCGCTACCAAATACAGCTTAAGTTATATTATAAATGCGTTTGTTAGTAACGCTTTCACGCCTAAACCACTAAATTAATGTTAATTATGTTTGGTATAGAGATATCTGAAGCCCTTGGAAAGGATATAGGCTACCTTTTATCCCGAATTTTAATGAGTTCCCTGGGGGACATAGACAAAGTCGCGGACAGCAGCTAGGGATCTATAATCGTGAAAAAATATATATTCAATTATTACTATACTTTAATCCTGAATATCACGGGAAGCGAATCTAAAACAAGCGCACTTTATGCGCAGTGCTATAAAGAATTATCGTAAGAAGGAAGGATAGTACACATAATACATAATACACACATACATGCACATAGATAGGAATAATAATGAAATTTCACTTATTATGAATGCACTTAGTATGCTGAGAGATTGAGATCCTATAACAGTATCAGTTTTCAAATAAATTGAAGGCTCAAAAATTCAAAGCTTAAATTAACACTCGTCTCAGGTGTAACTTGTTGTTTGGCCTAGGATTTACTGTTCTTTTGAGCGTATCCCACCCCCGTATTTAAACTCGAAATGAAGAGCCTGCTGGCAAACAGAATCGCTGTCGGTAAAAAAATAAAAGGGTGTGGAGTGTCTGCGTAATACGAAACGGCGAAAGAACGGAATTGAATATTAAATGAAATAATTTATGGCATATTTATCATTTTGCTAATGAACGCTCTCACCTTGATGAACGTTCGCGTTCCTTCAAACCTCAAAGTCAAAACTTTTTTATAGATTTTCCCACTTGGGTAGCAATGATTACACGCTGTTTCGTTTATTTAGAATTTAATTTAGAACATTTTTTCATCTGAAAACTTATCAGCAGGCCTATTCGCTAACTTCCGTTGATAACTAGAACTGCCGCAGTAACACATAAGATCACTTAACTAGTAATGGATATAAACGGTGTTACTACAAAAAGTTTTTAAACACTGTCTTAAGTTGAACACTGTTTAAACATGATGCTATCACTATCTATTCTTTACGAAAAACTGAAACAGCATCATGTTTAAACAGTGTTTAAACTTTTTTTGTAGTAACACCGAGAGAAAATGACAGTTCTAGTTACCAACCGTAGTTAACGAATAGGCCTGCAGATAGAAAATATTTTTTTGTGCCTTGCTGCGTTTCACACATACCCCTGTTCACATCGGATTACGGACATTAAGTTGGCGTGATTTAAAAAAGACAGAATAAATATTTGAAATCATAATCACTGCATAATAATTATGATTTCAAATATTATTTCTTATTCTCTAGAAAACCCGCCGTTCTGCTTAGTTGTGTACTATAGTTGTGATGGAAAGCAAAACACTGGAAATAAAGATAAAAAATATACAGTTCAGGGTCCGCCGTGTGCGTACTATCTGTGGCAATGGGCAGTCCTGGTGGGTTATTTTGTAACTCATCGGTAATCGGCCATCGCATAGATTTGAAAATTCTGAAAATTGATTAAAACTGTTTTTTTAATGTTTAACATTCTGTAACATTGTCGTCTGAGTGATTTTGGTATATTTGTTGAATAAATGAATTAATGCTTAAAGCCAATGAACATAATTCCGCTTTTCTTTATTATGTCATCCGGTTTGATAACGATTGCCGATTAATCGATGAGTTACAAAATCACCATCCTGATATGAATACGGAAGCACAGCGCACAGTATGGCAGTAGTGGCAAACCATAGTGCTGCCGGCCATAAATCAGGCTGTCGCCGCCAGCTATCACAACACGGGTTGTACAACCCGTGTACTTCACAATAAAATTGTTGCCAAATGCAAGTGGTAGTATAACTTAATGGCATATGAATATTAAGTATTTGGGTAAATTTTTAAACAAAACAAAATAAACAAGAATTCTTTTTATTTATGTCCATTATACCTAAGCTAATCTCCTACCCGTAGCTTCATTTGTGTGGCCTCTCCTATTAATTGTCATCCCTCGTTGAACCCTTTTTACTCCTTTCAGTGGAAGAAATACTATCACATTCAATATTTCTGGATATTCTGAAGTAAGAATCCATTTTCTTTTGTCTTAAAAAATTAAAAAGATCCATCCCCTCGTTCTATTCCTTTATAAGTGTAGTGTGATTAGAATTCCGTAAGTTGCGGTAGGTACAATGAAGCAAAAACATAAAATACCACTAACAAATATTTCACAAAAAACCATAAACGAAAACACTAAAATGTCAAAGATCTTGTATTTATTTTTTACTTTTGAACGTTTTTGAAGTAGGTACCTAGGTTCTTTTTCTAACCGAAACCATAGTATTGACTCTTTTATTTAACCTATAAATAATTATTATTTAAACAACATTAAAATTAACAATAAAATAACCTAAAAAGATCCAAGACATTACCTACAACAATCTCTATAAAATAATGAAGAGGTTGAGGTTCTATGTTCGACTGGTAGTTTTCCAGTGCACGTAGGTAGGTAGGTACTAAAGAACTATACTAACTAACTACTAAGATAGGTATTAAAGAAGTTACAATCTAAGACTTACAATCTAAACAAAGGGAATTATTCTCTAACTCCTTACTGTTAAAAAGTAAACTTTGCATTAGGTACCTAATGGAAAGCTCACAGCTCAGCGAAGCGACTTGAAAGAAAAAGTGCATACCAGTATAATCCATATTATTAAAGGTCAATACGTGCATTCAATAACTCACCCTGAACTTCCAAAAGCTATCTATCCTTCCATGATCAGCTTGATGACTGAACACTTTAGCAGATTGTCACGTAGTGGGAGGCTACGGACAAACAAAAGAGGAAGGAGCTAGAAGAAAAACAATGATTAGGGTTAAAAGTTGTATTTACAAAAGGGAAGCAAGGGTATGAGGGCACGAACTAGACGGACTTTAAACAAACTTCAAACTAGCTAAACTATATACAAGATAAATAAAAAATATCCTAATAATCCCATCATTAGATCCTGACTTCGTGACAATGGGATCACTTGAGGAGTATTCTCTTCCAAGTATTAAAAGAATTTTAACAAATGAAATGCATAAAAATGGTTACAATCGAACATAGAACTTGCCCCTTTTTTGAAGTCCGTTAAAAGTTCACTACGAATAGGTTAGGTTCAATAGATTTAGGTATACTAGACGAGCTCAGAACGGTTAACCGAAATACTCTTCGCCAATGGAAGAACAGACCAAAATAAGTAAATGGCGAATCGTACATTCACAGAATTTGAAAGACAAAAATACAATCCGTAGCCACAATATCATTTACATAAAAGTGTATGCCGCCAAAAAAGAGATTTACGTTAAAAACAGCAGGTAAAGAAAGGTGCGGAGGGGGGCACAGAGGGATCTTCGTTAAGATTTAATTAAATCGTCCTCAGCGGCCTCTCGCGTTTTAATTCCACCGTTATTAACGCTGTTAAAAACTGAGTAGCAAGAACCGGGTGCCGTAGAGACTCCTATGTTGGCGTTTATCAGAAAAATAGTTTTTTTTAAATATAAGTAATATGATAACCATCTTCGAATCAAACGTCAGCTGAAAATTTACACAAATTTCACGATTTGAAAGGACCCTTTTCGAAACGACACAGCAATGATACTTTACTTAATTTAAAGTAGGTACATAAGACATGTTGCAACAAATATATTATGAGTTATGAGAAAAAAACTTTATATATATTTATTTTTGTGTTCTGATTTCGAAATCATGCTTATTTCATCATTGTTTGACAGTAATGCATGTCACAAAATACAATAATACTGAGCCATGAAAAGAAAATACGATTTGAATTTTGTGATGAAATATGATGTTCTTAATTTTTAAGAGTGGCAGAAGTAATAGTTATAATAGTTTTTATACAATTCCAAATTCCCCCTTTTCCCTACCACACAACAACAGAGTCCGATAATATCTGAGAATACATCTTGATCGGTGCTTGACATGGAATGAACATATCAAAAAGAAAAGAGACGAACGGATTCGACGCATATGACTAAAAACGCAAAAGGAAACGCTTTCTCTGGCTACTTGGTCGCAACAGCAAATTATCAGTAGACAATAAATTACTCCGTCTGCTATTTGGGTTCTGGTATGTAAATGTGTGTTTCTAATTCATTCTGTGTGTCTAACCCCTGATATGTTGCGATCAATGGTCCTTTTACAGACTTTCAGCTTGCATTTTTATGACTCGGCTAGCGAACACATTTGAGCTCCGTAGGTTGGAATGGCCAGAATGCACATGTCGCCAAGTTTTTTTCTGTGATAGTGTAGTGCCTAATGTGATATTTGTCTTTCATGGACCAATAGCTCTTCCGGTTTAAAAAATATAATTTCTTGAACTGGAATTAAGGTTAATAAAAACGCCTAATAAATAACATAGAAACTGGAAAAATATATAATCCCTGCCCACATTGTACTTTTATTAACCTTATTTTGTAAAAAAAAATATAGATATAGATAAAGCAACTACTCCACACGTATTATGTTCCAAAGCCAAGTGGCCACAACGCTTCCGCGGCGGAACACTTGCGATAAGCAAGCCAACTTGGCTTCCCGGCCCCGGCTGTTTGGCTTTTAATATCACACTTAAGTGTTGTTCCAAAAATGTCCTCTACTAAGTACAAATTTGTCCGAGCTCAAGACAATTGAGCAGTTTAAAACTTTCATTAAACGCTCCGTCGCCGCCATCTCGTTAAACGTTCGTTTCAAATAACACAATTTGAATTTCTCACTTAATTAGTTCGAGTGTGCTTAGAGAGAAATAAAAGTCTTGATAACAACCCGCAGGTTGAAATTTTTACTCAAATAACACGTCATAGCATCGATGCCTTGTTAATTAAAATTGGGTTTCAATGCAATTTGAATTTTTCTGTAACTATAGCGAGTACATCGCGCAACACGTTCGTCAATAAAATGAAATATAATCTGAAATATTTTAATGTAATTGCTAACACATGTTATTAGTTAAATTAATGATATTTATCTTATTTTTGATGTGGTAATAGAACATTGTAGTATAAAAAGAAACAAAATTATGTGTTATTTATTTTTCTAATAATTATGATACACGCTGGCCCAATGCAGGATGGTTGTTGCTCTGTGTATTAAAAAACTACACTCCCGGTCACCTAAATCGAGCCACCTTGCATTTTGGATTATATCCGTCCATTACTTTTAAAAAATGTTTGGTCGACCAAAAAGTTCTAATGCAATTTTATAGCTGGCATTTTCATACTCAGCACATCAGATTAAACATGTCAGCTATAAAATAGTATAACAACTTTTTGGTTAATAGTTCAAAAGTGCAAGGTGGCTCGATTTAGGTGTCCAAGAGTGTATTAACACTTTAAGTAGGTACGTAAGAGTCACGGGGGAGAAGAAGATGGAAACTCTAACCTCTGCGTTGTTTGAAGAACGACACAAACACTATAGCCACAGCAAAGGTATAGTTATATTATACGAGTAGCAGTATGGCATCCGTCGCTATTGCACACTGCGATGAATGCTAAATCGCTAAATGTAGTGTCACACTGCTCCCTGGCCCGGCTCAGACAGAGAGTGTGAACAGTTTATTTTTTAAAATAAAAGAAAAATATACAATTTAAACTAAATATTTAATTATATTTAAACAGGAAGTCTACCACGTGAAAACTTAAACTAATAAAACATAAAATTTTACATTACAGCATTTTAAAGTAATTAAATATTAAAAAACGCTCAATCTAGAAATCAAAAATGTCATCTCGTAGAAAGAGAGAGAGAAAGAGAGAGAGTTGGGCTACGCGCAGTGCAAAAAAAGTTCCGTAGTTGCAATTGCAAAGGCCAACTTTGAGTTCACACAAGACTTGAGGCAGAAATATGTGATTAGGTACGTGGATTAGGTATTTTTCGTTACCAGTACGTACCTAATCCACGCCACTTAGGATTAGGTATTCGTATACGAGTACCATGTTTGTTAATCGTGAAGTATCAATCTGTCAAATTATACTGTAAACAAAACTACACTTTACGTTTAATTATTGAGTTTTAAATTCATTTGAAATTCCTCAAACGGCATTTAGGATAAAATACCATAACTATTTTTGTATAGAAATACAGTGAATCTCTTGCTAAACTAACCCCCAGTTTCTGAAAGGCTGATCAAAAGATTGTTCAACTAACATCCATGTCATCTTAACAGCAGTGTCAAATCAATTTGAGTTTCCGAAACGTTGGTTAGCCAAAATTTACTTATCTCTAAAAATTTGATTTCTCGTGAGAAATAATTTTAGACACGGTCACATTGCTGAAATTATATATTTTGTTTTATTCATATGTATTTTAGAAACCTAAAATGGGTCTTTCCTTAATAATTTTGCAATAAATTTGACAGCTGTGTCAACTAATACAGTGATAAGTTGAATTAGCTTTCAGCAACTCAAATCATAGTTAGCATTAGATTGACAGCTTGTTAGTTAATTTTATCGCTGAACAGCCTTTCAGAAACTGGGTGTAAGTTCAACAAAATCATAAAATCTTTTTAAAAAATACAAAAAATAAAAACCGACTTCAAAAACACTGAAAAGTCAAAAATTATTTAAGAATGCACACCATCACCTTTTTATTGTGAAATCGCTGCCAAATTTTAAGTCTTTTTGAAGTCGATTTTATTTTTTATGTAACAAAAAAATATTTATAATTGTGCTTAAAAAACTAACCTCTAACTCCTAACAGTTAAGAATCCTTCCATCATCAGCTCGTTTTATGACTACGAGATGCAAATACCTGAACAGCTTCGGAAAAAAAAGAAACGCGTTGTACCTATGAAATTTAAGGGTTACCCTCGATTTTCCTGGGATCCCATCATCAGATCCTGACTTTGGTGACAATGGAACCACCCCAGGACTATACTCTATCGAACACAAAAAGAATTTTGAAAATCGGTTCACAATGGGCGGAGTAATCGCGTAACATACTTACAAAAAAAACGGTTAAAAATATTAATAAACTTGAATCAAGGATGAAATTAAATATTAGGACCCTATTACATTAACTCCAATACATTCCCTATTCCAAATATTTATGCGAATACTGAATATATTAGGACCTATTACTGTTCCAATACATTCCCTAATCCGAATATTTTTGCTGGTACTGATTTGGATTATGTGTTTTGAAATATTAGGAACAGGTGAATTAGGTGCGGAAATTAGCTAATCCAGCCCATAGTTCACACACACCTCACAACACGTTGCTGATAGACAGGGAGCGGGAATTAGGGATGTTCGATATACATCGATGCATCAAATCACTCGATGTTTATAATACGATACATCGAATCGATCCGATGTTTTGAAAACCTGTTGATTTACTCGATGTATCGATGTATTTTCATAAAACACCGAAGCAATGGTAGCCAGCTAATAAATATACCTATTTATTACTGTTTCAGTTATTTATGAACAATTTTAGAGTCATAAAATTAAACCTTCGAAAGGAAAACGCTTAAATAAGCTTTTGTTTATCCAAAATCTTTCAAAAGAACACTGGATATAGGACTTTAATACCAGATTTTCTATAATTGTGGAGTATTTTTTTTCGTTTGTACACAAGGCAACGAATCAGACTATACATTGAAGACCTTGAGACTGCTCTTATGTCGCTCCTAATAGCAACGAATTTCGTAATGCAAAAGTAAAGCTTGATATGTTGCTGGCTGTACTTTATAATAAACAACTTTTAGGAGCAGTCACGCGATTTATTTGTATTCGATTTTTCGCTGTTTATTGCCACATTGCCTTTAGCTTTTTAATAAACAATAACTGAATCAGCAAAAGTTTGCATGAAATGTCGTTTTTTTCTCTTAGTCACAAAGATTCCTACCATTTTTAATACGGCTTTTATAGTAAAGTATATGACGAGTTCCAATGTGGAGACGCAGCAGAAATAGTTCACAATAGGAATGCTGCGTTTGAAGAGGAGACGGCTAATTTAATCAATTGTTGGTGAAAACTTAGACTTGAAGAATAAACCCCGAGGAGGACCAGCCATTAGAAGGTACATGACGTTGAACTGAATGCGATGGTGGAAGCCGACCCTTTTTTTTCGGGGGGAAATGCGCAACCGCACCGTACCCGCCGTTGGCTAGACGCCGGGCGTGTGTAGGGCTCTCCCGGCAGAGTGCCAGGCCTACCCATGCAAACCCCCCGGTGTTCTCCCTGCCCTTGTGGGTGCGCATGGTAACCATACCACTACCAGCGCGCCCGGGCAAGCCCAACCAAGTTGGTTGAGCTATCGCCAAGGGGGATTGCCCGAGAACACCAGGGCAATCCCCAGACGGAGGGCCTTACGGCGGCGTGGATGGCGCCAAACGTGCACGCAGGCCTCCACGGCAGGGTCATTAGACGGGTATTGCTTGCGCGAATGCCCGCCTTCGCCTGTCTATCCGTCTGCGACGGATGGGAGCGGCTTGGGGATCTTCCTCCCGCTCTCTCTCCGCGGCTTCCTTCTGCGAGATGACGTCCTCGCAGAAGGAAGCTGGAAGCCGACCCTGTATCAAATTACTGACAAAATAGCGTCATGCTTAGATGTTATTATACCCACAATATTAAGACATTTGCATCAAATTGGTAAGATAAATAAGATAATCGCAAGCAAACAACGCAATGGTTAACTACAGGCGCCTAAACGTCGTTGTCATGTCTTGATAGCGTTTCAATAAAACTGCTTTTGTCTTTTTTATACGCACTTCCTAGAGCAATTTATTCGCACTAACATTTTATGATAAGTCAATAGTGACATATGTTACAGTTAGTAATCATTTAATCAACAATAGCTGTCTCAATAAGCGATGCTATTGAAATGTTATTGATACGCCTCAATGCGTTAACGCTAGCAGAATAAGGCCCCAGGTTGAACGGCGCGATAATACCCTATAGCGAAACTTAATAAAATTCCATCACTGTTCAGTGGTCACTCCATAGTGTAATAACTACAGCTTCCTCAGATCCGATCAAGCAATCCGACTGAACTTCAAACTATGATCGCAACACTTACAGCTTGACAGCTCCAAATCGTCGACCGATCATCATCATTAAAAATCGGTCCATGATATTATTGATAACTCAAAACTTCACACCGCTCGAGAAACCATTTGAACACTGACTGGAAAAGACATACAGTTAGAAACCATCCGTCGTTCTCCGTCCTCACCAGAGCTGAATGACATTTCTTTTGCAATTTTCAATTTTTTACTCTTCCGTGTAAAACATTATCTTCCCAGAAAGCGATACAAAATGCCTTTACACAGTTCAGGCCTCCAGACTCTCCAGAGTTATAACGCCAAACCATAAATGACCGTCACATAAGATGGCAGAAATGTAGAAACAATAAAACTTAATACTTTGATTAAATAAATAAATTTTGCCTTAGAAAAAAATCAGATTAAATTTTTCAGGACTAAACGACAATTTCTTTCTTTGACCCCTTATATTTTTAAAGGTCAGCTCTCAATTTCATAGATAAATTGAGAGCTTTTTTACCATACAAATACTTAGCCTAATAATTTAAGAAGAGTAAAGACTAGCAAATTTAAACACATAAGTATATAAGGTAAACGCTGGTATACTCGTCAGTGTCCCAATACTCGTCAGGTACCTATACCTACACTTTAAAAGGGGCTTATAATATTTCTACCAACCGTAAATGATAGAATTGTGATTGAAATACAATCACAGTACTATAATGTTTTACTATATTTGCAACACTGCATTAAAATTGTAATTATGTCAAAAAAATTCGAGGTGCTAAAAGTGTGCGCTCAGAAAAAAATCTGTAATAGGTATAGTTTGGCAACTAAACTGAGCAACAACCGGCTCCTATTTTTTACATAATATACCGCTTCAGATATTTATACGGTAAGTGTGTTTGTTTTTTAATAATAGTATAATACATTTTCTAACACTATACCTATTAATTAGTGCTAAATCTTGAGAATTTATTTTTTTATTGCATGTGACATTCATTGGTACTCGCTAATGCCTGTTTTGCCCAATACTCGTCAAAATTTATGTAGTTCTGACGGATACTGGGGCGAGCATTAACAAAAGTACCTTAACCCGTCGTTGTTACGTTGTTGTAAAGCTGTCCATAGAAGCGTTCGATCTCGACCATAAGTTCAGGTCGGGATGTAATGACTCTGCCGTCCTCTGTCTTTAGCAGACTCTGACCGGGTGACAGATCTCTTGCGAACACTTTGGAGCCTTTGTTCTGCTCGATGGCCTCTTTAATACGTTTCGTATTAAATCAGCGTATCTCGCGAGTCAGACATTAAGGCCCGTGTTACAGAACGCAATAGTCCACTGCTGGACAATCTTTCCCAGCACCAACCCACTGCTGAACAATCTTACCCAGCACCAGCCCACTACTGGACAATCTTGTCCAGCACCATCCCACTGTTGGGAATCATGCCCAGCAACAGCCCACTACTAAACAATATTTCCCAGCACCAGCCCACTGCTGAAAAATCTTGCCCAGCACCGGCCCACTACTGGATAATCTTGTCCAGCACCATCCCACTGCTAGGAATCATGCCAAGCACCAGCCCACAGCTGAACAATTTTGCCCAGCACAAGTCCACTGCTGGGAATTTTGTCCACCATCCCACTGCTGGACAATCTTGTCCAGCACCATCCCATTGCTGGAAATCTTTCCCAGCACCAGCCCCATTGATGGACACACTCATCCAGCACCAGCCCACAGCTGGACACTCGCCCAGCATCAGATTTTGGCGTAAATTTCAACTTTATTTGGTAACATAATATGAATTTATTTTCTCAAGAGTGGTTTCGACCATACTTAAGTAATCAAAGATCAAATCTTTACTTGAGCGTACAAGGCACTTCTATAATAAGCAATAACTCAGATGAACAACGATCAATGAATCTCGTTTTAAGAAACATTCAAAAATTAAAGCTCATCTTAAAACTACATAGTTTTAAAACTAGATTCATTACTGAGAATAGTTTTATAATATGGGCCTAAGAGATCTTTGTTGAGTCACCGACGAGCATCTTCAGAAGACTGTAGACCCATTCCACGCCATTCCTCCATCAGCTTAGCTCTTGGCTCCGAGATGTTACTTCTTTACTGAGTACGGCTGGGTTTGCAAAACTTTGCACCCGCCGTAAAGACAGCTTCCAGAATCTTGTCATGTTTAATGTCCACGTCCGTGCAGTCCTCTAGCTAGACAATCAAAGCGATTTTGCAATTCGAGTTGGAAGCGCTCGGGGTTTTGGATCTGGATGGCTTCGGCACGGAGCGATACCTTTCCGCTTTTATGTTAAGATTCAATGCACCTCTTACCGTTCAGTGATCGCTCCCCATGTTACACGAATTGATTACTGACGTCATTGAATATACTGGTCTTAATCAACATGATTAAGTCAATCTCATTTTTTGTCACGCCATCCGGACTTTTCCAGGAACACTTTCGATGCAGCCGTTTTTTGAAGAAAGATTTCATGATATAGAGTCCCTCTCTGTCCATGTAATCGGCTAGCATTTGACCTCGGTATTTCCGGATTCCAGCTCAAAATTGCCCCACTTTCAACTCATTATCGCCCCGCTTGCCTAGCCTTGCGTTGAAGTCTCCCATGACAACGGTGTAGTGAGTCTTGGAAGCATGTACCTATTGCTCGAGAAATGTTCTCATATATAGCTTTCACTTTCTCGTCGGGGTGGGTTGAGGTCGGGGCGTAGACTTGTATGACCTTCAGCGAATACCGTTTGGTGATTCTGAGTTTAAGGTATGCCATCCTATTCGACACACTTTCGATCTGTACCTCGTTGTTCACGAGATACTTATGGACAATGAACCCGACACCACCTTGGGACAGGTCTTCGCCCTCCCGGAAATAGAGCAGGTTGCCAGATTTAAGGACCATCGTGTTATCACCCTCTCATCGAACTACGAATAGTCCCACAATACTCCAACAAATCCTGCTCAATTCCTCCTGTAGTTCCAGCAGTTGCTCCTCGGTCCGCAGTGTACGCGCGTTATACGTTGCCAGAGCCAACGTCGTTTGATTGGGGGTTTTCGCCGCCCGGGGATTCTTTGCACCCTAGGTCCCAGCCCTGGGTCGACGATTGTCCCTGCTGACACGGCCTCCGGGACCGCCGGGCACTTGGGGCTATCATAGGATCCAGCAAGATCAATGTTGGATCTTAGTGAACTTCAGCGTGCTATTATCAACTGGTGGATCGAGATGGTGGATTCTACTGGACAGAAGGTTTTTTTGAATATGTAACGAATGTTTTTTTACCCGTGGGTAAAAAATAACATCTCTTTGCAAAATAATTTTGTTTTTGGATGGCCACTGCTCTCATAGGCAACCACTGAGCAATTTTTGCCGGGAAAAACCATCACTCTGATCTCTATATCTTAATGGGCCCTTCTATCCTAATGCGACACACTTTTTTAGGGCGAGGGAATCTCTTTACAATTCACAAGGGACTGTAGCTGTCAAGGCTGTCCTTTGGATATGCCGTAGGACTCGGGTAACAACCCCATACCCGGCGAAACCACCTTGCGGTACCTCTCTACCCCCGGTGAAGGCATGTTCGGGATCGAACTAGCCATTTCTCGAACACACCCCTTGGGAACAGGCCCAGTGGTATAAACGAGCTGTGACTTGCCAAGGAAGGGGTTACTCGGTTGTGACCCCCCATACGGGCAACCAGGAAGGTGATGTAATATCTCCCAGCTGGTTGTGGGTTGGTTGGACCTGAATCCTTCCGGGCTGCTTAGGGTAGTAGGTGCGCACCTTAGAAGGCGCGCCTCTTCCTACCTAACCGCCTACGACGGAGCGGGGCGGCTTGAGAGTCCTCCTCCCGCGCCCGCTCCGCTGCAAATACTCCAACCGATGGATGTGGCAGTTTTCCGGCCTTTAAAACAAATATAGAGGAAGGCCGTATATGATTCATCATAATGATAATCAGTTTGTCATACTTAAAAAAGAAAATTTCTATTAATACTTTTATATTGAATATAATCTTTGGTTTTCGCACACCCTTTAAAGAAATTTATTTATAGTAAATTATTAGTCTGGGATCTGATTTCTTTATGACTATAATATGTATAAAATACAAATAAATATTACATTATTTTATTATAACGTAAGTATGTACCTATATGAAAAATAAAACTATATATTTTTCGTAATGATTATAATGTAATCTTAACGTATAGCTATAAAGTTCAAGGTAGCGTGAAAAATCGACGACTTTTGGCTCAACATGACGGTTACTAGGACAAACTTGCCGACTACTGGTACAATTGGCTCCTTTTTACTTTTTTATATTACAATAAATTATTTATTTAGTTTATCTAAAAACCACTTTTACCTCTGAAAACTACAATAAATATTTTAGCAAGCTATCGAAGTTTTAGATTATTAAGTCTACAAGGTTTACTGTAACACAGCTCCAAAGTCAGCAAAGTTCAAAACCTGACGAGTACTGGGCCTTTTACCTTAAGTAGTAGGTACCTATTGTAGGTAGGTACTGTAATTGAAATAAAATACAAAATTATAAATAATAAATAGCATACTATCTATATAAATATTATATAGGCACTTCAGATCTTGTGCAAATAATTTTATAACTACAATTATGCGAACTTACTGTGAGCTTTGTTATAAAGTTAAAAGAATACTATGAATTATCTTATAATTTGTTTCAACGTGAATGTAGGCAAAACGTTAATAATTCTGTACAAAGTTACAGTTAGGAATATATTTAAAATATCGAAAACTTTTTTATAAAAATTGCAGTCAATGTTCTGCAAGCCTCAGAAATTGTAAAGAACAAAACAAATGAAAACTTATTTGAATTTTTTCACTTGCGCCTTCTACGCATGCGCGGGCTGCAGAACGTCAGATTTTTCGCGGGAAACTCGACAATAGCCAATAACATGCGGCGCGCGAATATAGGTAAAAAAATAATACTGGCTGGATAAAAGTAATGAGGTTTTATGTGTGTAAATACCAAATAAATATTTTCTAGAAACATATTGTTATAAAATAGATAATTAATAGTGATATTAACTTATATAATAGCCAGAAAAACAACATACGTTGCTTTATTTATAATATTATATTAAAAACTACGAAAATCACATCAAACAGTATTGCATTAACATAACATGTTGCCTAGCAACCAACAACGTCTCTCTGGTCAGCTCTGCCGACCGTTCTACGTGAGCTTTCAAATATTGGGTACCTATAGGGAAGGCGACGAGGCCGTATTACACACTCCCCCTCTAGTTCGAACTTAGCGCCCTCGCGTTCGGACTAGCGCCTACAGTTTTTTTGGTCTACCACGCTTTCGTTTTTCCCGAATTGGGGCTCACTAACCCCAACGAAAGGGGTCAAATTGCACACATGATAGCGACCTATAAACTCCCCGCGGGAAACTCCTTCTAGTAAGTAGGTGGTAGGACTTACCGCTTCCCGAATCCGATACGGACCGTCCCTCCTAGGTATGAACTTCGCAGTTTGCCCGATGTCAGTATCATTAGCCCTTTTAGCAGGACCAAATCTCCGGCCTTATAATCGGGCGGCTGTCGTCGGCCTTCATCTGCGTATTTCTTCTGGGCAGCCCGGGCGAGCTCATGCACGCCTCTGGCGTCTAGAAGCGCGTTCGATAACCTACGAAGGTAAGGCGTAATGTTAGCGACAAAGTTATCGTTGTCCACAATGGTCTTCATGTCGGCCACGACGTCTGCCGGAGCACGCAGCTCTCTTCCAAAGGACAGGTAAGCTGGTGTAAAGCCTGTGCTCGCAGTGACAGCGGTGTTCATCGCAAACCGGATGGCAGGGAGGTGAGTATCCCAGGACATGTGATCTTTACCCACAAGTATTGCCAACTGCGGCTTCAGGTCGCGATTCTTACGCTCGACCGGGTTCGCTTCGGGATGGTACATCGGCGTCAGACTGTTTGATACCCATCACGTGACAAGCCTGTTGCATTACCTCAGCCACAAATTGCACCCCGTTATCGCTTATCATCCTGCGAGGTACTCCGAATCTCAGGAATACTTCCGATATTAAAATTTCAGCGCACTCGACACTGGTTGCCTTTTCTAAAGGGAACAGCTCTACCCAATTGATACACACATCTTCTGCGATCAAAATCCATCGATGACCTTTCCCCGTCCTTGGTAAAGGCCCAAACAAGTCGACCGACAACACCTCGAACCTTCGAGTTGGCGCGGGAGTCTGAAGGAGCCCTGCAGGCTTCTTGTTGTCTGCTTTGTAACGCTGGCATGCCGTACAGCGTTTTAGGTAATCTGCAACGAAAGATCTCATCCCTGGCCAGTAGTAACGCGATCGGATGCGCTGCAAAGTCCGTTCTATACCAAAATGGCCCGCGGTTGGAGCGTCGTGGAACTCGGTAAGCACACTCTCCCTTTCGTGTTTCGGAACCACAAGGCACGCAGACTCAGCATCTTCAGGTTCGGGTACACATCTGTATAACACCCCATCCGACATCAGGTAACCTCTGTTCGACCATCCCCTCCCCCTAAATAAATCGTCAGTTGCTTCTAAATCCTCAACGATTGTCTTGAGCTCGGGATCTTTGAGCTGATTTTCGCGTACATCTGATGGAGTTCTGTGTGGTACATCAACAGTCACTAAACATACTTCACACTCACTTGTGTTATCGTCGCAACAGGCGGGGCGGCTCAGTGCGTCGATTTGTAAGTTATATGCCTGGAGAGTCAAAGCCCATCTTGCAAGGCGGCCGCTGGGAGATTTTAGACTCATCAGCCAGCGTAGAGGTTGGTGATCGGTCTTTACAACTACGTCTGATCCCTCGATGTAGCATCTAAATTTGGTGACCGCCCAGACAACGGCCAAAGCTTCTCTTTCCGTGGTAGTATAGTTACGCTCCGCAGGTTCTAAAAGGCGACTAGCGTATTCCACGGGTCTTTCATCATGGCCCTCCCCCTGCATTAACACTGCTCCCAGGCAGTAGCCACTGCTGTCCGTCCTAAGCGAAAATGGCTTGCTTTCATCTGCCTGGCGAAGAATCGGCGCGGTGGTTAGAAGGTGCTTTATTTGTTCAAAAGCAGACCTTTGCTCATCATGCCATTTCCAGGCGCTGTCCTTCCTCAGGAGATCAGTCAACGGCTTAGCGATAGAGGCATAATTAGGTATAAACCGCCGGAACCAACTAGATGTAGCTAAAAAGCTTTTAAGCTGCCTTACGTTCTTCGGAGAGGGCATGTCAGCTATAGCGGATGATTTCCGAGGGTCTACTTGAAGACCGCCGGGTACTATGATGTGTCCTAAGAATTTAACAGAATCGCGAGCGAAAAAACTTTTCTTTCTGTTGACGCGTAGATTAAATTTGTCAAATCTGTCAAAAACTGCTTCCAGGTCTTCCAGGTGTTGCTGGAAGGTTGCGACAAAATAATTATATCATCAAGATATCCTAGAATTGTGACTGGTCTACCTCTGTTTGGATTAGAACCAGTTTCTGTTCGACCTGATGTGCTTAGGTTAGCTTTAAAGCGATCCATTAACCTTTGGAAAGTAGCGCCTGAATTACGGAGTCCCATTGCCATTCTTTTAAATCTGTAGGTACTGGAGGGCGTAATGAACGCGGTTTTGTCACGGTCCTCTTCAGCGACACAGACCTGGAAGTAGCCGGAGTGAAGATCTAGAGTCGTCATGTAGCTGGTTGTCTTGGCGGCATGGAGCACATCCTCAATGTGTGGTAACGGGTATCGATCGGGCTCCGTCACGGCATTGAGTTTACGATAATCAACGCATAGTCGAACTCCTCCATCTTTTTTACCTACAAGAACAACATTAGCGGCCCAGGGTGACTCGCACTCCTCAATCACGTCAGCGCGCAGCAGCTTATCTAGCTCGCCTTCCAACAACTCTCTCTTGCTTTGCGACAATCTATAGGGTGGTGAAGCGGTCGGTTCCTGCTTCTCGTCAACCTTGATGCGATGTGTAGCATAAGTTGTAGGTGTGCCTTCGGTGGCGAAGCGGGCAGCTTTACTTACTATGAGCTGATTAAGCTGAGTTCTTTGTGTTTCGGATAGTTTAGATCCCTCGTCATCTCTCAACAGGAGGCTGGCAGTATCAATATTAATCAAAGCAGCGTCGTTACTGTCAGTGGGGCTATAAGAATCGACAAAAGGAAATTTATGTTCAGGAGAGTCGGAAAAAAACCATTGGCCGCACTGAAAATCAAGTGATATTCCAGCTCGCTTGAGAAAATTTTGACCTAATAATGTTCTATTATCGGCCTCTGGTATAACTAAAAACGTAGTAGGTATATCTCTATTGTGAATAGTTACTATTGTGTTACATACTAAAATGTTACGTGACTGTTGCGTACCATCAGCGAGAACGATCGAACGGTGAGACCTAGTGAAAACTGTACCGCGATCTACGAGAATTTGGTATAAGTCGGGACTGGCGAGACATTCGTTAACACCGCTATCTAATATGGCTAAGCCTGTTAGGGAGGCAACTTGTATGTATATAGTGGGTCGCATAGGGTCGGTTGATACTGTACGATCGCATACGTCCGTAAGCGCGCTCCTAAAATTCACCTTATATGTGGAAGAAGCGGTAGTCGTACACGTTGGACATTTGGTACGAACCACACCTTGACGACCACAGCCATAGCAAGAGACCGTTTTTTCAGGCTCACGTTCGCTAGCTTTTGACTTAATTCTACATTCCTCTACTAAATGACCAAAACGTTTGCAGAAGGTACAACGCGGCCTTAAACGATTCGAGGTTGCTAATTTCGAACTAGATTCGGGCACGATTATTGTAGGGTTGACTCGTCTGGCCTCGCGCATCGGCGGGTTAATTTCATGGGAAGAAGTTCTAGGTATTGAATTCGAAATGTCAAAGTTATTATAAGCCGAATTTTTAATTGAACAAAAAGAATTATTATTACAATTTACCTCATTAAGGGTTGTTTCTACGTATCTTGCACGCTCGAGTAGACAGTCGACATCGCTGACGTTTTCTCGCGGCACTCTTATACGAACTCTATGACTCAGGAGGCCATAGATTACATCTGTTTGTACTTCCTGGGGAAGCACATAAGGGAGACAAGATAAATTAGCACGAAGCTTAGAAATAAATACGTCAACACTTTCTTCTGGAAGCTGTTCTCTCTCGAAAACCTCACGGAAGATCCGGTGAGCGGGACGGGGTGCGCCGTACATGAAGCGCAATCTCTTCAAAGCGTCGTCCCAGGTCGATACCGTCGCCTTGACACCTCGCCACCATACGGCGGCGTCACCGGTTAGCAGCATTGACAGTCCTCGTAATGCGTGGTCGTCGGATACTGAGGCACATTCTTTGTAAATAACCATTGCATCAATAAAAGCTTCAACGGTTTCTGCGTTGCGTTGAGATCGATCAAAACGAGCTGTGCAGCTGACAAAATTACCCTGAGGTGTCGATAAAGGTAAAGTGGAACAGTTCGAGTTTCGAAGATTGCTGGTTGGTGATGAAGTTGGCGGCACAATGCTCTTTACTACAGTAGAGAGTAAACGGGTAGGTAAGTTGTTCTTCGGATAAGGAGATCAGGTGTTCATCGCGCTGGGTAGGTACAGCCGGCGGCGCGGTGAAAATATTTTCCACTGGGTCAACAATTGCGTGGTATTCATTATCACTGATATCTCCATCGCCGCACGCTTCTCGCCTAACAAAGGGGTCCGGAGGTTGTGTGTGGGCGGTATTCCCAAGTACCGAGTTCGATTCCTCGTGGTTACTGGTTTCACTTCTGGCTTCTTCGTTCCCGTCGCTGGGTTCAGTGCGAGATGTGCTCGCCTGTCCGGCTTCTCGACGTGTTATAGGAGGCATAATGTAAGCTCGACACTCGAAAAGCGGTCCTCAGCGGTGAATGAAAGAGAACAGTAGACGTACTCACGGAAGCGGTCTTGAGCAAAGTCGTGGTTTCTTTTCGTACTCACGTCGCGGCGTCTTACGTCGTCGACGAATATTATCCACTAGTTGGGCCCCATTTGTAATAGCCAGAAAAACAACATACGTTACTTTATTTATAATATTATATTGAAAAAACTACGAAAATCACATGAAACAGTATTGCATTAACATAACATGTTGCCTAGCAACCAACAACGTCTCTCTGGTCAGCTCTGCCGACCGTTCTACGTGAGCTTTCAAATATTGGGTACCTATAGGGAAGGCGACAAGGCCGTGTTACACTTATGAAATATATTACACAAATATTTTATATAGATATAATTAAATAACAAAATGCAACGTTACAGTACCCCCCTTTCCATGAAAGTTTCGACCGTGAGGAAAAACTACGCTGCCCCCAGCGTTTTAATTAGACAAAAGAAAGTCCAAAAATATTGTTAAGAAAGACTGAACTTAAACATTCTAATAGTGCACTTTGAAACACCAAACATCGTCCATAGCGTTTTAAATGCATATAAAAAATACAGTAGAAAACAACAAACAAACAAACAAATAATTTTCAGGCTCAAAACCTGCAAAATCTATTTGTTGTCACCAGATTGTCACTGAAGATACAAAATTTTAAACCAAAAAAAATAACGATGGCTGGTATCATATAACACACAAATTATTGGAATTATGTGATTAAACTTTAAAAATGCCTTATAACAAACTTTTAAAATTCAATTATCCCTACAAAGAAATACAACTATCTGATCTGATATAACTAACTATCCTGATATGCTTACTTCTTTGATAACAAGAATATTCATGCTATTCTTATATCAGAAACCTTCCTAAATAATCTTAAAAGTTATATCTAAAATTAAAAGTTAATCTAAAGCAATAAACTAAAATAAGAAGTCCCCCCGCGGCATGGTTCCGTAGATGCTGGCAGCGTTTCCCCGTTGTATTGCGATAGCAATACGTTGAGCAAGGAAGCTGCCAGCTCTGTGGTCGCCAGTAACATCCACTAGCCTTTTCGAAATATTTTTAAAGAGTGCGTGGGCGCTAGGGCCTTCCTAAATCCACGACTACCTTCTACTTCATATTCTCTTCCTGGTTTTAATTTGATTCGCAACGATCGCGTAAGTTCTTCTCATGGAGGGGTGGCAATTTATCTTCGTGCAAATATCTCCTATTCAGTTCCCAGTCACTCTCCTCAGCCACCCCTTCCCAGTACTGCCGAACACCTTTTTCATGATATTTCTCTATCTCATACTCGAATCCTGCTGGGCGTGTATTACAGTCCATCCCTGAGAGTGGACTACTTTGCTTCTTTTGAGCAACTCATTGAGACTTTTAGACCTGCTTATACGCATACTATTCTCATGGGTACCTGTCTCGTCAGAAATAATTCCCGATCCCAAAAATTACTCTCGTTGGTGAGGTCTTACAATCTTCATATTCTTCCGCTACAGGAAACACATCATTTTCCCAATTATACCCCGTCTCTCTTAGACCTTATTATAGTCTCATCTCCTGATATGGTAAGTAAACATGGTCAGTTTTCCGCTGACGCCTTTTCTTATCACGACCTGGTTTTCCTCTCATATCGCATTCGCCCTCCAAAACTGAAACCACGCATTTTACTTCGGCGTAGTTTTGGTAAGATGAATCTAGGGAGGCTACGAGAGGATGCCGCTAAAATAGATTGGTCGGAAGTATTCACCTGTGACTCGGTCGATGAACAAGTTTAATTTTTTAATGCGAAATTAACTGGGTTAAATGACGTTCATGCCCCAATGAGGCCTGTTAAAATGAAACATCTCCCAGCCCCTTGGCTAACTGATGACATTAAAAAATGTATGGCTAAAAGGAAC
The DNA here is from genome assembly GCA_963935595.1 of Schoenobius gigantellus. NCBI lineage: Eukaryota > Metazoa > Arthropoda > Insecta > Lepidoptera > Crambidae > Schoenobius > Schoenobius gigantellus. Next base: position 67,204,036 of record OZ012540.1, on the reverse strand, counting down.
AAAGCAAAAAATAAATATAAACTGGATCCCTCGATTGAAAATCAGACAAGATACAATGCTGCAAGAAATCGTTGCAATACAGTGATTAGAGACGCCCAAAGACGCCACATACATAAGTCAGTTCAGAATGAAGATCCAGCAAAAGTTTGGAAGTTCCTTAAATCTCTTGGTATTGGCAAATCTCGAATACATAGTAATGACTTCAAGTTAGACATTAATGTTCTTAATTCACACTTCACTTCAACGACACCTTTCATTGGTGCTCGTAAATCTGAGACTCTAAACAATCTTTCTTCTTTGCCTGTACCTGACTATCGCCCTTTCTTTTTCGAGCAATTTACGGATAGTGATGTTAAGAGAACTGTCCTGTCTATATCCTCTGGTGCTATTGGAAACAACTGTATTGGTCGTAATATGATCCTTCCTTTATTAGATATCCTTGTCCCAATTATTACACATATCCTTAATACCTTTATTACCACAGGTAAATTTCCCTCTGCATGGAAAGATGCATTTGTAATTCCACTTCCGAAAAAAATCAATCCTGGCTCCTTCTCTGATTTTCGTCCTATATCAATTCTCCCTTTCCTTTCCAAAGTCCTTGAAAAATTAGTTCATCGTCAGCTCCTCAAGTTCCTTAATGTTAATAACCTACTTAATCCAATGCAATCCGGCTTCCGAATGGGTCATAGCACGACTACTGCTCTAACCAAAATCACACATGATATTCGCCAGGGTATGGAAAACCGTCAATTTACACTAATGACTCTCTTAGACTTTAGTAGTGCCTTTAATTCCGTGGATTTTGATGTACTTACTGGTGTGCTACGTTCTCTTGGCATATCTCCTACCGTAGTTGACTGGTTTCGTAGTTACCTGCTAGGGCGCCGGCAATGTACACGCATTGAGGATTCTTTTTCTGATTGGTGCAGTATCAATGCGGGTGTCCCTCAGGGTGGCGTATTGTCTCCACTTCTTTTCTCTATATTTTTTAATTCCATTACACATTCACTTTCGTGTTTCTATCACTTGTATGTTGCAGATCTATACGCAAGCAACGTTATTAAATCTCTCTCATGCTATCGCTGACACTAACAGCAATCTTAAACTGATCGACAATTGGAGCAAATCATATGGACTACTCATTAATCCTACAAAATCGCAAACAATTATTATTGGCAGTCCGTATTTTGTTTCAAGGATTGATTATAGTTTGTTACCAGCAGTAATATTTGGTGGCACTATTGTTCCTTTTAGCAAATGCGTTAAAAATTTAGGTTTAGTTTTTGATCAGTGCTTATCATGGCGACCGCAAGTTGAAGCTATTCGCAAAAAGATCTATGCTGCATATGGTTCACTCAACAGGTTTCGTAACTTTCTCCCAATTAGTACTAAATCAGCATTAGCACAATCACTTTTACTTTCACTGCTCGACTATGCTGTGGGGCTAGCACGCAGGAGAATCGAAAATCGAATCGAAATCCGAAACGAGGAGTTTGTATGGTAATTTTATTAGCGCCACGGCGGTGAGTAGCAGAACTACTCACCGCCATGCCAAACTGTGCATGTGTGTATATGAATTGCGCATCACTAATCCTCCACAACTATCACTATTTCTAAGAAAAAAATCTATCACAAAAATAAAATACCTCACTTTTTCTATACGTCACCCACCTAAAATAGTAGTTTATGAAATAGTCACATAATAAGTAGGGGGTCTTAAACACTAGTGTGTGTTTAAAGTTCGAGGCTTGCCGAGAATTTTAATTGTACCACACGAGTGTTTTAACACCTAATTATGTGCAATTTCATACACTACTTTATCTACAGTCATGCAATCAGTGGTTACCTAAATTAAATAAAAGACACAAAATTTTAAAAAAAATCATTTATTCTAATAATTGAAGTTACACAAACTGGCCATAATCGTGCTTCTCATTCAATTCGGGAGTTTCTAAAATATCCTGAAATTAATTCTACAAATAAAAGAATCTTGAAAACAAAAGAGCCTGTCCTATATAGTTATACTGGTCAACGATACAAAGAGTTCATGAGGAAACAAGATGAAGAAAAACAAAGAAAGGATGAAGGATAAAAGTAAAAGGAAAAAGAAGAAGCAGAAAAACGAAAAGATTTAATAGAGGAAAACTTAACAAATAGAAAAGAAGCGAAAGCAAGAAATATATTGAACAATAAAAAAACAACAGAAAAGTCAAACAAAAAAATCAAAGATTCTAAATCTACAAGTAGAATAGGTGAAAAGGATTAAGTACGTGTGAAAATATTTGTTCGTAACTATGTGACACTAACTACGATTTAAAACTGAAAAATGAATGCGTTATTTTTTTGGCAAAGTACTGATTCTAAATGATGAAGACATGAAATGTAAAGTTGATTTGGAAGATAATGTTGTTAATTTTGTCAAACCACAGATACCAGATATATCAAATAAGTATTGAATATGACGATGTCCAGCGTGTTTTAAGTGTACCAATTATTTCAAGATGCGGACTTATCTCTTTCAGTGATATTAATTTTCAGGATATTGAATAAGTAGACTACAAAGTACTAATAAACCATAAATCTCAGAAATGTGTGATATGTAGAACAGTCATTGATAGGTACAAGACTTCGAATTATGTACGTATCGTATTTTTAAAAGTTATTTTTTATGTGCCTACCTCTAACGCAGGTTTATTAGATATTAAGCGTACTCTATGATTCAAAAACATAGTTTTTAGGTAAAGATGCAGCCAAACTTGATTTAGAATTGTTATGGTGACTGATTTATAATGAAATAATATGTGTTCATTGACTAGCTGTATTCGTGTTCATTCATTTAAAAAAATGTTCATTCATTGGTAATTTGAGTCTTTTTTTACAAAACTTATCATTTCTCCCAAAGTAAAAGTAAAAGTCCAAAATCCAGAAATTAGTTTTTGCTCTATTAAAGATGCCATAAAAGCTATAAAAATGCAACTAAAGCTATCACTGTCTTAGTGCGTCTCTTTCGAAGTTGAAAAAATCCTTAACTGTTCATTCACCGGTCAGACTACCCTAGCACAAAAATAAAGAAAAGAGTTTTTGTGTTTTGCAATGCGAACTTGCTTTATTTTACAACTGCACAAAACTTTACTTACAATTTGCAAACTTTAACTTCTACATAAAAACGAAATGCTAGCCACTAATCACAGAACAATCATCTGTCAATACCAGGTGTTTAACGCTTTCTGGGGTCCACGAGAAATTCACTCCTGTCAGGCGAAAATTACTCCACTTTGGTTCGCGAACGCTATCAAATTACTTGTTCTCCAACGCAATGAGAGTCAGAGAGAATGTCTGACAGAAAGTGTCAAAAATGTAGATAGCGCCATCTATCGTGCTCTTGTATAACTATATAAATCTATGTGCTGTGCATCCTAGGAGCGTGTGTGCTTTGTTGCTTTTAAAAATATCGACAAATTTTAGATTTAATACAGCTCGCTCCATCTATTGCTCGTGGTTATAACTAATTTTACAAATGTTAGACATTGACACAGATAATATAATACTACAGTACATTGACAATCCTTCTTTATATCATCCTTGATATATACATAATACTATTAGTTCGTACGTGACAACAGAGATGGCGCTGATGCAAGTTCGAGCGCGATGGCGTTGTGTGCAACTTTTTTTTTGTGTTTTTTGTTGAGATATATAAGGCTCGAAGGATCTTAATAGACGTCCCATAGGCTGTGACAAATTAAGGTACTTTTCAGGACCCCCCGACGTCATATTATGACGTCCGTAGCGTCTTTGACTGACTGTTTTGGGACGTCATTATAACGTAGATTTGCTACCGGTGGTAAAGCCATAAACTGGGAAGATCAGGGTGGTGTTTGATAGCTCTACCCCCACCTCCTCCGGAATTTCTTTGAACCAATGTATGCATGTGGATCCTAAATTGCATAGGGAGATATCAGACATTTTGATAAATTTCCGAAACAATTCTTTCGTTGTTGAAGTTGGCGGAGAGGAAGACCATATCTGCTCAGGGGGGTCCAGTATTGAAAAAGTATTGCTTCTAAGGGACGAATTGATCGCGCTCATGAGGTCAGGAGGATACGGGTTGCGGAAATGGATATATTAATAGACGTCCCATAGGCTGTGACAAATTAAGGTACTTTTCAGGACCCCCGACGTCATATTATGACGTCCGTTGCGTCTTTGACTGACTGTATTGGGACGTCATTATAACGTAGATTTGCTACCGGTGGTAAAGTCATAAACTGGGAAGATCAGGGTGGTGTTTGATAGCTCTGCCCCCACCTCCTCCGGAATTTCTTTGAACCAATGTATGCATGTGGATCCTAAATTGCATGGAGATATCAGACATTTTGATAAATTTCCGAAACAATTCTTTCGTTGTTGAAGTTGGCGGAGAGGAAGACCATATCTGCTCGGGGGGGTCCAGTATTGAAAAAGTATTGCTTCTAAGGGACGAATTGATCGCGCTCATGAGGTCAGGAGGATACGGGTTGCGGAAATGGATATACAACTAGCCGGAAGTCCTCAGTGGCCTACCTCAAGAGCATTAACAGGATCCTCACCTATTTGAAAATGTGGACAGCCCAAACATGGTGACTGTTCTTGGGGTCCAATATCAGCCCCTTCGGGATACCTTTACATATCGTCTGACGTTGAAAAGTCCGAAGGTCTGAAGGTTTGGAACCTTCTATTGAACCCCTTACTAATGGACCTGGAACAAAACGGTGACTACTGCCAAGCCTTCGCGGACGACGTGGTTCTGATTTTTTCGGGAAATACAACACAAGAAGTACAGAGGCAGGCCAATAAGGCGCTCGCTCGTGTTCAGAAGTGGGGAGTCCAAAACAAACTGAAATTTGCACCACATAAGACCAAGGCTATGGTCATCACTAATAAAGTCAAGTACGACACTCCACTTCTGAGCATGGGTGGGGAACCGGTTGGCTTGTCTCATGAAATAAAGATCCTGGGCCTCACGATCGACAACAAACTGAAATTCCACACACACGTAACAAACGTGTGTAGGAAAGCCCTAGGTCTCTATCGTCAACTTGCCAAAGCTGCCAGAGTTTACTGGGGACTCGAACCCGAAATAATCAGAACCATGTATACAGCAGTAGTTGAACCTATAATACTGTACGCGGCGAGTGCCTGGGCGCCAGCAGCAGAAAAGGGCAAGAATAGAAGGCAGTTCAACGTTGTCCAGAGAGGATTCGCCCAAAAGATTATTAAGGCATATAGGACTGTTTCGCTGAGCTCGGCCCTAGTGCTCGCGGGACTGCTTCCTCTTGACCTGAGAATCAAAGAGGCAGCAGCTCTCTACGAGGTGAAGAGGGGGCATTCCGAGCGGGTGGTGGGAGACCGGGTGGTAGAGACGCCTGTTGCCTTCTCAAAGGTAGAACATCCGGCGAAGCAACGATACATGGACTTCCAACTCCTGATGAACGGTGCAGACTGGGACCAGCACGACAAACAGGGTCTTCACATATTCACCGACGGAAGTAAAATAGAGGGCAAAGTCGGTGCAGCACTGACTTTACGGGACGGTAATGCGGAGATTAAAGCCCATAAATTTAAGCTGGCCTCATACTGCACCGTTTATCAGGCAGAACTACTTGCTCTACTTAAGGCAGTAGAGTTAGCCTCCAAAGGCCCAGCGCCCAGGTACAACATTTACTGCGATTCTAGGTCGGCCTTAGAGACTGTAACTAGAGACGTTTCCCTCCACCCCTTGGCATTCAATACCAGAGAAATCGTTACCGGCAGTAACAAAGACATTAGATTCTTCTGAATCAAAGCCCACGCGGGAATGGAGGGCAACGAGAGAGCCGATACCCTAGCAAAAGATGCAGCACTAAAGCTGCACTCGCTACCGGTGTATGATGCCTGTCCGATTTCATTCGTCAAGCGACAACTCCGTCTGGAATCGCTTGAGGAATGGAACCGGCGGTACCAAAATGGGGAAACGGCCTCCATAACAAAGGTCTTCTTTCCGGACGCAATACTGGCGTACTCCATTATTAGGGCCACTGACTTGACACCGACGCTAACTCAGGTTTTGACGGGGCACGGCGGGTTCTCCGAATACTTGAATCGTTTCAAGTGCAAGGATAACCCATCGTGCGTAAGCGATCCAGATATAAGTGAAGGAGTGCTGCACGTTCTTTTGGAGTGCCCAGTCCATGGGGTAGATAGACTGGAAACTGAATTTGTTTTAGGGATGAAACTAACCGTGTCAAACATTCATGAAATTGTACAGATCAAAAAAGACAGACAAAGGTTTAAACTTCTGTGAAAAAATAGCCAAGATTGTTATTAGGAGAAACAAAACTTTAGACGCCTAATGCTTCTATCGTATAGTATGTAGATACGAGGAGGATAGAAGCAATTAGGAAGTATGAAATTCAATGTTTTTAAATTAACAATCTTGGCCGCACATTAGCACATAGGAATGGATAGGAATAAGAAATGACACGAATGTAAATAGAACAAAAAAGAAATAGCTGTAAATAGTAGAGTTATTAGTATAGTAGATAGATTAGGTATAGATTGATATTTGTTACTGAATAAAATGTACCCTAGTGTTTTTCTATCCCCCGATGTAACATATAAGACAGGTAATATAAAAGGATGAATGAGGATGAATACAAGAAAGATAAAGTATGTGGAATGGAAGTGCGAGAGGCATAAACGCGAGAACTGGAATGAAAGTAGAAGGTAATAAAAAAGTCTCTGACCTTACATGTCAGAGGAAAAATGTTTACAAAAAAAAAAAAAAAGGTCTGGACCAAACGTTCGGTTTTGTCCACTGTAGCGCGAATCTTTGATCCAAATGGGTGGATTAGTCCCGTGGCAAAATGCTTTATGCAACGTCTGTGGATTGCTGGCGTCACTTGGGATGAACCCCTTTCTGGAGAGTTACTCCGAGACTGGGAGCGTCTGGTATTATCCCTTGAGGATATTCATGTATCACTGCCGAGATTGTTTCTTCCCGAAAGGAAATATAAAGTCAGCCTTCATGGTTTAAAAAAAAAATCTCAGATGCCTCCGAACGTGGATTTGCTGCGGTAGTATTCCTCCCCACAGTTAGTGATTCTGGAGCTGTAGCTGTACATCTGGTGATAGCAAAAAGCAAGGTTGGCCCAAATTCGGACTCGTCTTACGATTCCAAAACTGGAACTCTGTGGAGCTGCCCTTCTTGTGCGTCTTCTAAACCAAATTCCACGTTAGGGAGATCTTTACATAACTCATATCTACTCGAGGACTGACAGTCAAATTGTACTCTGTTGATTGAAGGCTCCTGTTCACACATTAGGTTGCCCTAATTCGGACTCGTCTTACAATTCCAAAACTGGCACTCTGTGGAGCTGCCCTTCTAGTGCGGCTTCTAACCCGAATTCCACGTTAGGGAGATCTTTACATAAGTCATATCTATCTACTCGAGGACTGACAGTCAAATTGTTCTCTGTTGAAGGCTCTTGTTCATACATTAGACGTCTTTGTCGGCAACCGCGTGTCACAGATTCATAATTCCTCGGCAAATTTGATTTGGCGACATGTTCCCGGGGACCTCAATCCCGTCGATTGTGTTTCTCGTGGGTGTGACGCTTCTTACCTTTTAAATCACCCCTTATGGTGGTGTCCTAAGTGGTTGATGCAACCAGAGTCTGATTTGACCATCTTCTCAAAGTTTGTCCACTCCGGTTTCTGTAGTGCCTAAAGTACAAGCCCTGGTGCTAGAGAGGAAATAGCTAGAGGAATTTTTGATTAATCGGTACAGCTTCCTAAATAAGCTTTTAGGTCTGACCACTTGGATTCGGCGTTTTGTATGTACCCACGCGGAAAGCGTATGTCGGCGGTTCTCTCTCTAGAAGAACTTCAGGAATCTCTGTTGGTTTGTGTTCGTATTGTTTTTAAAAGCAAGGTCCGGCCGTGCTTTTTGTTATGCTTTGCTTTTAGGCATGCTTTTACAATACAAAATCTGGTAGACCAGTCAGATTATTTAGCGCAATCTTAACTTAGCATACTAGAAAAAACAGTAAAAAGCAAAATGTTTGTCAGATTCTAGACATATGACATTTGGTAAAGAAAAAGCACTAGTGCGTCGTCCCGCATGGGATCCCGTCGGGATGAACCCCTTTCTGGAGAGTTACTCCGAGACTGGGAGCGTCTGGTATTATCCCTTGAGGATATTCATGTATCACTGCCGAGATTGTTTCTTCCCGAAAGGAAATATAAAGTCAGCCTTCATGGTTTAAAAAAAAAATCTCAGATGCCTCCGAACGTGGATTTGCTGCGGTAGTATTCCTCCCCACAGTTAGTGATTCTGGAGCTGTAGCTGTACATCTGGTGATAGCAAAAAGCAAGGTTGGCCCAAATTCGGACTCGTCTTACGATTCCAAAACTGGAACTCTGTGGAGCTGCCCTTCTTGTGCGTCTTCTAAACCAAATTCCACGTTAGGGAGATCTTTACATAACTCATATCTACTCGAGGACTGACAGTCAAATTGTACTCTGTTGATTGAAGGCTCCTGTTCACACATTAGGTTGCCCTAATTCGGACTCGTCTTACAATTCCAAAACTGGCACTCTGTGGAGCTGCCCTTCTAGTGCGGCTTCTAACCCGAATTCCACGTTAGGGAGATCTTTACATAAGTCATATCTATCTACTCGAGGACTGACAGTCAAATTGTTCTCTGTTGAAGGCTCTTGTTCATACATTAGACGTCTTTGTCGGCAACCGCGTGTCACAGATTCATAATTCCTCGGCAAATTTGATTTGGCGACATGTTCCCGGGGACCTCAATCCCGTCGATTGTGTTTCTCGTGGGTGTGACGCTTCTTACCTTTTAAATCACCCCTTATGGTGGTGTCCTAAGTGGTTGATGCAACCAGAGTCTGATTTGACCATCTTCTCAAAGTTTGTCCACTCCGGTTTCTGTAGTGCCTAAAGTACAAGCCCTGGTGCTAGAGAGGAAATAGCTAGAGGAATTTTTGATTAATCGGTACAGCTTCCTAAATAAGCTTTTAGGTCTGACCACTTGGATTCGGCGTTTTGTATGTACCCACGCGGAAAGCGTATGTCGGCGGTTCTCTCTCTAGAAGAACTTCAGGAATCTCTGTTGGTTTGTGTTCGTATTGTTCGTAAGTGTACTCCGTACACTTAAGTAAGTCAATATGATGAAAATAGATCAAATACCTGCATACACCTGCGAAGTAATTCAAAGGTGTATGTGAAGTCAACCAATCCGCACTGGGCCAGAGTGGTTTGACTAAGGCCTAAACACCCTAACTAGTTAGGGTAGGCTCGTGCCCCTCGGTAGGGACGTATATGAGTTGTGATGATGAAATCAAATACAAAAAAAAATTCGTCTCGAGCGGGACTCGTAACTGACTGCATCTCCAACATACCGTGTTGACGCCTTAACCACTGGGCCTCGGAGCACTTCCTCGAGCCCTCTTATAAAATTCAAAATTTACCTAGTATTTTTATAAATTTAAAAAGACACAAATATATAATACTTATGTAATTTATTTAAAGAGTAAGTAATTTAAGTAATATAGAAGCCACACGTTTATTTTTCCTGAGTCGCTCCGCAGAAAATGGAGATGACATTAGCTGCGGAAAAAATAGCGTGAGGTTGTCACAGGTCAACGTAGAGCATTTAGACGATCTAAGCAGGCCAATGTCATTTCAATACATTTTTTCTGCGGTACAACTGCGGAAAAATAAGCGTTCTTCAACTCACTTCAACTACAGGCGCGTTCAGCGCCTCTGGGTGTAGTTGTCCGGTTGTTTTTTAACTCGCTCAGAGGCGTTGAACGGATTGCAGCGTAGACGGAGAAAACGGATTGCAGCAACCAAATCTTTTATCTCCCTCTTTCACATGAATTTACTCAGAACAATCACTACAGCATAGAAGGAAGATTAAAACAAGAATTAATTGTGTGCTATTTGTCTCTTTCTAACATACGGCACAAAACTGTGTAAATGTAAGAGATGAGTAATATTTGTCTTTTGGCATATCACAAGGTGGTCAGTATATACAAATACAAATACAAATATTTTTATTAGTTAAATGCTCACAAACATAACTAAAACAGAAAAGATACAATTAAATTTTTTAAATAATGTAAGCACAATTTTATATGAGGCTACGATTTCTTATGACCCCACACTAGGCACTGCCTGTCCTGTGGCGGTCAAGTATACGTATGCAGAAAGTTAACCGGGTGCCATTTGTATAAATGTGAAATATATAAGGTGCGTTACATTCGCGAAACTACTTTAAAACTTCCAAGAAGGATTCCGTGAATTTGAAACCCCACGTCAATAGAAGTGAGCGAATTCTGAGCCTCGCAGTTCCCAGTGAAGATCTCTTTATGTCACATAAATTCACAATACGGTTGTAGATGAAGGGATAAGTAAATTTTTTAAAACGTTGGGCAAAGGTGGTTTTAACGAAAACTGATCGTACCCTGAAGACTCGTTTGTCGAGTATCTCCTGATATTCCGGGGAGCTGATGACACTTTTATGCATATACATTGCCACTTTTAGGATATATAGTTTACGAACGTTGAGAACCTCCGCCTCCTTGTACAATGAGTCAGTGGAAAAATAAGAAGGCCTTCGAAACATCACCTTGAGAACAGCTCTTTGTGCTCTCTCAAGCTTGATCATGTGACAGGACGCCGATTTACCCCACACCACGATACAGTATGTGATCACTGATTCACATAAAGCCAAGTAGATGGTTTTTAAGAGCGACTTATCAGCGACATCTCTAAGTAACTTCATAGAGTGGATCAACTTGCGTACTCTGGCACTAGTAACTTCAAGGTGTACCGCAAAGGAAAGTCTTAAGTCCAGGATGAATTGATTGAAAGGAATATGAATTGATTGAATTGTCATTTTGGTAAAAAATATTAAAATTGGTTAAAAATATATAACACGGCTAAATTCTATAGTACCTTGTATCGAAGATAGACCATCCGAGTTTGAACTGTTTGAATTGTTCGTATAATATTTGTTTGTGCGTCCCGCGTGGCTAGTAATATTTTGATGATATTTTATTAATATTTAAGTGATTAGAAAGCAATTTTAAAGCAATTCTTTAGGTATTTACAAATAGTGTGTATTTGTGCACTCCGTAATACAATGTCTTGTGTAGTTTGGGGCTGCAAGTCTCATTCGTCGCGAAAGGAAAACAATCAAAACTTATTGACCTTAAATTGGCATGTTTTCTCATATTGTTACTTGAATGTGAGCTAATAAGTACACTTATATACATATGAAATATCGCTGAATCATTTTGTAGAAAAACAATACGTAATATTAATTTCACTTTTATGTTTTAGCGATTTTTAGAAAATTACTTTGAGGTTTTCTTGATCATGCGTAGTGTTGTAAAATTTTGTCGATATTTTTATTTTACAGATTTCCTAAAGACAATGTATAAAAAAATATGGATAAAGTGTATTGTCAGACGAAATTGGAGTCCAAGAAAGCAAAGTCAAATTTGCTCCAGATATTTTCCATCAGATTAATTTTGTATGTACTTAGTAGTAAAACTATGAAATGGAGACGTCATGACGTAAGTCAAGTTATTTAATGAAAGGAAATGAAAGGAAAACTAAAATATTATTTATGAAAATAAAAACGTATTTAATTTCTTAACTATTTCTTTAAGGAATCCTTGACACTGATGCCAAGAACAACCAGTTCAGTTGATTTTTTTCTAAGAATTAAAATATTAAATCAAGAAAAGAACAGAAAGAGTCAAAAAGGTAAAATATCAAAACGCAGCCTTCGGAAAATTTACATTCTAACTAAGCCCGGCCGCACATCAAGCGTAATAAATCTATCGAAAAATGTCTTAACAATAAAGTATGGTCAAATGTTAATGTTTTTGGTTTAATTTCCAAGCATATGTACAAATAGTAGTTTTAGCATTCACGAATTTATCCAAGGTTCAAAATCCATGAGGGTTAAATTTTCGGGTAAGTAAATTAAATATGAGATTAACCTCAAGTACCTCTAAGCGATGCGATAAAAAATGAATTAAATCTAAGCGATGAAATAAAAGCAGTATGTCTTCGATTTCCTTCCTATAGAATTTGTGAACTCTGCAATAGAAAAATTCCAACATTTTAGATAACGGGAAATACCCGTCACTTAAATAGTCCAAATTTTAGGGTTCCGTACCTCAAAAGAAACACTGAACCATTATAGGATCACTTTATTGTCCGTTTGTCTGTGAAGACTATCTTGGAAACGCGTGAAGGTATCGATTTAAAAGATGAAGATGTGAAAAAATCAAACTTCTAAGTTAACAAAAAAAGGTACGGCCGTTTATGTCGCCAAAAACGTATATTTCGACATTCTCACGGGCATCAAAATGTATAGGGTACTTTTCTTTGATCTAGCTAGAACTATGAAATTTGTGAAGTTATATAGTCTTACACTACAAGTCAGGGAAAATCTCAAACTCCACATTTGTAATTAAATCATAAAAAATTTAGTCTCTATTTAAAGTATAACCTACAATTTTATACGGGACCCTCGGTGGGCGAGTCCGACTCGCACTTCCCGCTTTTAGTCTCATGAACGGCCAGCCTGACCATACCAAAGAGACACAGCAGCTATTAGCTGGATAAGTTACATAAGAAAATCTACCCTTAATTATTTATGTTATATTTCTCGTAATAAAGACATTTTAGTATTAGGGATCTATTAAATACCTACATAATATAATTATCGACGTTGAAACTAGGTGAGTGATGAGCACGACATCACTGGGAGAAGAACTGACAAGCGAGAATTAGTGACGACCTACAAAATTTCGAAACATCTTGCATATACGTGTCTCTGTCTAACTCCTATTAGCAGCGCCTAATGTCAAAGTGAGTCAAATATATTAAGTTTAGTAGCTATTTTTGCTAGGTTTCTATGCTTTAGTTATTCTTCTGAGTGAATTTATATTTCTCTCTCTTTCTAGTAGATGATATTATAGAATATGGCCGCCAATATTATCCAATCACGTAAGAGTATTTCAGTAATAAACGTCAGAGCGTTTTACAACCATCAAATTCGATGGTTGTTCGGTTGTAACTCGCGCCTTAGACTATAGAAACCAATAGACATGAAATACCTACGAAAAAAGCGTGCCAACATTTGGGTTGGTGCTCTAAGATGGCGGAAAAAAACTAGGGACGCTGCATCCAAGATTCCACATTTTTTATGTTTTTCTTTATAGAATTCATTTAAAAAATCAATAAAAAACGTATAACTGTAAAATGCACTCACAAATAATGCTTACCGACTGATATTTTAGCACAACAACAAACACGGTGCTTTGTAATGGCGGACTGAACTGGACGCAAATTTATTTGAGACATATAATAACATTGCGAATCCATTGGTTTAGTTAATCTGAGACTCGCGCCGACACTCTAAGGTCTTGAACGGGCCGGTTGTTTCACCCGGTTGCACAGAGGGACACGCTCCATACAAGGGCGGTCATAAATAGTTAAAGTCCTGTTACTATCAATACATTGTATTATTTTAGTGACTTATAGTTGTAAAAGTGTTTCAGGAACATTAAAATGAAAGAAGTACATGTATTTACGGAATAAAAAACGTTTACTTCAGTAAAAAACAAATATAAACAATAACATACTTTTACCTAAATTTATCATGAACAAACACTTAAAAATTGGAATGTAAAACATATATTTTAAATAAAATAAGAGTCAAAACATTGATAACATTATTTAATTATAATAAAATAATAGAAATAAATAAATTAAAATTAATTAAATACAAAAAAAAACAAAACAACTAACAAAATACAAATAAATTATTCTTATTCTAACAATATTAAACATGTAACAATTCTATTACACTTTGTGACAGAGTATTTTTCTTTTTAGGGGGAAGTTTCCGAAGACTTGTAATATAAGGATCTGAATGTAATAATAGTCGTTGTATTAAATCTTGATTGGTAACTTCACGTGACATTTTTCGAGTGTGACTTCGTCTATAAATTTTGATATACTTATTTGTCGCTTCAGCAGCTTCTTCGGAAAGTTCTCCTATAGATAACAATGCATAACTTATAATATCTGATCCATGTACGAGCACCTTGTGGACAGAAGCAGGAAGACTATACCACGGATATTCCTCGACCAGGCTATATGCTGTTTGTAATGCATAGTCTTTAAACTTGCATTCATTAATTTTATGTCCAGAAGATAACGTTTGTAATATTACACAACAACGATCTATGAGATCCTTATTCAAACCTGTAATTTCAGCAGATACAGCTGATTCCAAAAAAAACTTCCTGGCCGTGTTTCCGTCGTTAGACGTCCCGCTTCCACCACTACGCGGCTTGTCAACTATTAAACCTAATCGTTCCCTAAACTGGGACTGTACATATTGTTTTTTATTTGATAACAATTGTTTATCACTATCTAGCCTAACTTGCCATTTTTTTATGTCTAATCTATATGAAAGATGAATAAAATATTCGAAGAAACGTATCCAAGAATGTAGTGGTGATAATCCAAATTGGTATCTACTCTCTATTACAGGTTTTTGTAAACATTCGTCTATTTTATTCATCTCTTTAGGGGTAGCATTACATATATAACATCTACTTGTAGATGTTTCACTTAAAGCACTACAAATTTTACCATCTACCATTGAAAGCTGCAACTTATGAGAAACGACCAATTCACGATTGTCGATCTGAATAAAAGTAGGTTGCAAACTTTCAATTTTATCCTTAAAATAAGCTTCCTCTTGCAAAGACACTGCTGTGCTTTCTTTCAAAAATTGAAATCGAATAGGACGGCAGTACCTAGTGGAAGAGGGTCGAGGATTTTTCCATAAAATTTTACAATTATCTTCAGCTAATTTTACAATAATTTGAAGGGGTACATAAGATGTTACAAACAAACTACTATCTTCTAAAGTTGAATCTGAAAAAAATTGTTTGTATTCACTATGTCCAGTGCTGCCATCGAATCCCCATTTCCCAAGTAAAGAGATATTAGACAAACAATCATCAGGAATCTGATCTAAGACCTCTTTTTGAGATTCAAGGATTCGAGAAGCTGTGTGATCAAAAAGACTTTGTAATTCAACTTCAGCTGAAGACTCGGAAACAGTTATATTAGAAGGGTAACATCTCTGTTTCGCTTTAGTAATTTGTTGGTAACATGGTAATACATTAGGAGAAATCTTACTATTAACAAAGTTTTTAATTAATAAATACTGATGTTTTGTCAACTGAGCATCAGTCACAAGTGACAAGACATCATCAGTGCTAACTCTAGATATACACGAATCGAATGAACAGTCTGAAACATCAAGCAATGCACTCACAGTAGAATCATCAGACTTTGACAAATCAGCTACTCTCCGACGTTTAGTCCTTTTACTACATTGCGTAAAAGGTTTTCGAGGACGACCACGTGAATGACACGGCGACGTTTCAGACGGAGTACATTGCTTATTGTTTTTCACAAGTTGAATTTTTTCAATAACATTAAACCAATCGGAATTCTTATATAAAAGCTTGGTTTTATCCCTATTACATTATTTCCAGAATCGAGCAATAGCTTTACATAAATTATTAACAATTTTCTCTAAATAATGAATATCAATGTTCTCAGCATCGTCGTTCAGAGTAGTCAACAAACTTTGTAGGACTTGACGACACTTTTCCGAGTCATTATCGGTATTGACAGTTAGCCATATTTCAAGAATATGCATTCTTGAAAACGAGCATATATATAAATTACCTAAAACAAAAAAAAAACGGTTAATATTCAGTCACAAAACCTACACAAAGCACTAAGACTAAATAAACTAATTTCGTAGCAAATGCTACGAGATAATCTGGCAACCGTAGCACCCTTGTCATCGCCAAAAGGGCAGATAAGGGCAGCCAAGTTTTAATTTTCCTAAGATAAGAAAGTCTAAAGATTATGGTGCAATATACCTCCATAGTCGGAGCGAGTGGAAACATATTTAAAAGTTTATTCAAACTTTGAATATTAAAATATAATACTCCAAGAAAAGTCGCCTCGTAGCAATGACATACTAAAGAAAATATATACTAAGATACAATTAAAATAAAAATATTAATTATTACATACCCTGTTCTTGGATATCCATTTCAGAAAAAACTCACACAGCACTCACAGGTCCCGCAATGACAACAAATGACGTCACGCTTTTTAATGACTCACTGATAACAGTATTTACGATTGGCGATGCGCTCTCTTTGAATGCACAATAGATAATGAAGGCGCACTCTAATTACTGACCTATTTATAGTTTCAGAAGGTACCGCAACTATCCAATGTAACGACAAGGAATAAAATGTAAAACAAGAAAGCAGGTTTTTAAGATTTATGACCTATGGATGTCCCACAGTGGGTTGTCACGCTCGAAGGCATTGAACGGGGTTAGAGCGAAAAGTTGTACTTCGCGCGAAGGCGCTGAACGCGCCTCAGTAGTACAGTAGTAGTAGTAGATTAATTTTGTCCTTAATGCCAGGCGAAGGTAGGCCATAAACCATACAGCCAAATCTTGTTCTTATAAGTTTAGTCAAAATACATTAAAATGCCAATGCCAAATCATTGTGTATCTATGTTTTAAAGGCTGTGGTTATCTTTTGATTTTGATGTGTCAATTACAAAAGTTTTGAATATTTCCTATTGTAAGTAGATGTAATAAAATTATATAAGGGTAAAAAATTATCTGTAGGTACAGTAAGCTCCCATTCAAGATGTTACGGCTCCGTAACTGACATTCTCGTGACATATCGCCGCGCATGCGCGGAGACTTCACCTTCTTCTGTTATATTTGACAAGATGGACAAGAAGCTATAATATTGTCTTGTTAATTGATCTGATATAATTTATAATAATAAAATATTCAATAAGATGTGATATATCATCATTTAATATCATCATCATCATCATCACAGCCCATATACGTCCCCACCGAGGGGCTCGAGCCTACCCTATATTAGGGTGATTAGGCCTTAGTCAACCACGCTGGCCCAGTGCGGATTGGTCGACTTCACATACATCATTGAATTTCTTCGCAGATGTATGCAGGTTGCCTCACGATGTTTTCCTTCACCGTAGGAGCATCAGACAAATGTACATATGAAATTCGAAACGAAAAACACATTGGTACATGGCGGGTCTCGAACCCCGACCCCCCGATTGGAAGGCAAGTGCCGAGTCCACTGCGCCACTGACGCTCTATACTTACATATAAATAACGTTGTGACAGCTTCAACACAAGCTTTACATGTACCTACACTACGAAAAGCACCACTTTTAATTACGAGCGACATAAGAACAGAGGCGCGTTCAGAGCCTTCGCGCGAATTATAACTTTTCGCTCTAACCCCGTTCAATGCCTTTGAGCGTGAGAACCGGGTGAAACAACCGCCCGTTCAAGACCTTAGAGTGTCGGCGCGAGTTACAACCGAACAACCATCGAATTTGATGGTTGTAAAACGCTCTGACGTTTATTACTGAAATACTCTTACGTGATTGGATGATATTGGCGGCCATTATCTAAAATGTCATCTGATAGAAAGAGAGAGAAATAAAAATTCACGTGAAAGAGGGAGATAAAAGATTTGGTTGCTGCAATACGTTCAACGCCTTTGAGCGAGTTAAAAAACAACCGGACAACTACACCCAGAGGCTCTGAACGCGCCTCGGTCCTAAGGTAAAACAGTATAGCTTGATGAGGAGCTTACTGTACAAGTCAATAAATTCTCTAAAGAAGGCAGATCATTTTGATTATAGAGAGAAGTTATTTTCTTCCACGAAGGAAAGGCAATGGAACTACGCCATACAGCCTGATCAGGTATGTATGTAAACACGCCTGCATATCAGACTAAACGTTCCTGTTGCAAAATAGTACTTATTACAACAACATAAGATGCCACAGTGTTTACCTTAATTTTGCTGTCGTCCGTACGTCGAAAGGCAATGGAACTACGCCATGCAGCCTGATCAAGTAATTGCAGGAATAAGTCTTCAGTCTTTAGTCTTCTTTATAAACTTTCCGCAGTTGAAATTATAAAGCTATAGATAGGCTTAATGTTTTCGGGTCTCGATAATAAATCATGAAGAATAGATGACGGAATATTCGGCTTTAGTTCTTGCAAGACATCAATTAATAAAATTCTCTGTATATTATATGCAGGATATTCGAAGAAAATATGTTTTAAAGTTTCTGATACGTTCATGCTGCAATTGGTACAATTTGCTGAAGAAATAATATTTAGGCGATTCAAGGTGTGCATTAAATCGACATTGTCCAAATCATAGTCTGCAATGTGTATTTAAAGGTTCTCTTGAGGAAAACGTTAGAAAGAGCGAAAAAAGGTTTTTTCGTGACCTCTTATATGATTCCTGCATACCATGTCTATTAGGTAGAGAAGAGACGACTCTGAGCCGGACTCACCTGCGGGTCTAATCTTATCTTCGGTTGCTAACTAGAACTGTCATTTTTGAAAGGAACTTAACATCCATTACTGCTATCATGAACGCTACCGTAACACATAAGATCACTAAACCAGTAATGGATATAAAAGGCGCATTCCATTTGAGCGTAGATTTGCAGCATTTTTAAAATTTTTAGCATCATCGCGTTTTATTAGCTTTTGACACTAGCAGGGCTAGCATCGTATATTAACCTAATGCGTTCCATGTAAACAATATCTTCATTTTTAGGTTAGGTTTCCTTTGCAAAAAATAGCGCGGCTAAAAAAGTTAACATTTCTTAGAAGAAATGAAGAAATGCAAAACATGGTTAACATTTGATGTTAGCATGACAAAATGGTGACGCTTAAATGGAAAACGGGGAAAGTGTCTTTCAAAAATGACAGTTCTCGTTGTATGATTTTGTATCCTTCGCCTGCCCTGTTCCGTTTCGAGATTACACTACTCACAGTACTCAGACTGCTCACGCCCGGACCGAATCAATAGACGCGATAATGATGCCAATGGCATGCTATCGTCTCGGAACGATCGTGAGCGCGCTTATGTTAATAATATCAAAACAAACATAACCTCAAAAAGAATTTAACTCCTAATTTCAATTGTTTTCTGTAATATTCAAGCTTTAGCAGTTTTTCATTGCCTTGTACCTATCTTTTACCATTTTTTGCTCTTTTAGCGTCTTCAGGAGACAGTTTGAGGTAAACTACTTTGTTTTCTTCTTCAAAAAAAACTGGTAATTCTAATGTCGTCATTTTTCCTTATATTTAATTAAATTTTGAGGATATTTATTTTTGCCTTCAATTCAATTAATGAGTAATTTTCAACCATCGAATTAGCGAACCAAAACAAAATGTCAACTCGACAATGACATTTGACTCACGGTGCTGACGAATTTGGCCTAAGCACCGTAAACGTTGTTTGTGACGCAATCAATGACGTCATCACATCCAACGTGAACGCTGTTGTCGCGAAACGGGCCGCCTGTTAGCACGCTCACAGTGCTGATGGTCACTATAATCGCGAAACGGAACATAGCCCCAGATTGAAAGTCATAGCCTGCGTTCCAGATAAAGCACTGCTACTTTCTGAGGCTAACATCTGATGTTAGCCTCGTTTTGCGTTTCTTTTAAGAAATGTTAACATTTTTAGCCGCGCTAATTGTTACAAATGAAACGCAAGGTACTGATTTTTCGTGCTGAATTTTGACACCTCACCTAATTAGTCCAGCCACTTAAATTTTTTTATAATATAAATCAGAATTGGATAATACTATAAATATCTTTCAATAAATTTTTTAAATCCGCTGAAAATCCTTTTTGATTCATGAAAAAAAGATTCCAAATGTCAAATTTGAAAGCTGTCAAAAAGTGGTATCAGAGGACCCATCTATTAGCATGGGTATTTGATGCTAGCATTTCGTGTTAAAAATGCTTAATGAAACGCATGACAACCAGCAAGAAAAACTAGCATCACTGGCTAATGGAACGCAGAGATGCTAAAAATGTTGGTATTTATGGCTAAAAATGCTTATCTGGAACGGGCCGATAATTACGTCAGCCAAACTTTACGTCAATCAAATAAAAAAAAAAAAAAAGGACTTCGGCGGGAAGGACTTCGGCGGGAACTTTGAACGTGAAAGGCGCCCAAATTTTATACTTTCTGTAAAACATATTAATTTCGTATTTCATTTTATTATAATAGTTGTAACTGTATATATATCATCTTAATTGTAAATATAAATAGTATAGTGTACAGTTTAAGTTAAATATGGGAGCTACTAAGAAGCGAAAAAAAGAACCCCCACCAGACAAGTGCTCGTCTCCTGGAGAATCTTCTTCAGACTCGGAGGCTGCTGAAAACAGTAACAGCAGAAAATATGAGATTTATAAAGTCCCAGGATATACTAGGAAGTACCCCGAGAATACTGCAAAGTCAGAATTTATTGTTTTCGCATCACACAAAGACGAGCGCCAATTTAATGACAAAGATAGGCTAGCTCTGTCACATGCCATACGCAAGCATTGCGTTACTGGCATACTCCACCTAAAATCTATCAATAAGTTTAAGATAGGTATTACATTTGACTTATCCAACAATGCAAATGTTTTCTTACAAAATAAGAAATTGCTGGAAGAGCTTTCCTTGAAAGCAACGATTCCAGCTAGTGACA
This sequence comes from Schoenobius gigantellus, assembly GCA_963935595.1. Classification (NCBI taxonomy): domain Eukaryota; kingdom Metazoa; phylum Arthropoda; class Insecta; order Lepidoptera; family Crambidae; genus Schoenobius; species Schoenobius gigantellus. The sequence continues at coordinate 67,183,289 of OZ012540.1, read as the reverse complement.
CCGAGGTCACTGGTGTTATAACGTCAGTACCAATTGATTTATCGAATAAGAATATATCGACTCTTATTGGAAGTTCAAGGAATATAATTCAGGTGAGGCGCTTCATGCGTCGTGTACGTAATGAGGATGGTGCAGTCTCGTTCCAGCCAACTCCGACAGTCGCAGTCACGTTCGCATCGACAGAATTGCCACAGTATGTATACCTGGACTCTTGGAGGCACGAGGTAAGCGTATACGTTCCTCCAGTCAAACAGTGTTACGGTGTATGAAGTTTGGTCACATTGCCAAATTTTGTCGAAATTCTGAAATATTAGGTTGGGGAAAAAGTCTTTTCGCATTATAGTATGTATAAACTTGTAATAAAATCTCTTTGGCTATACTATTTGTATCTGGCTGGTTTTGGTATCATTGAAAGTTTAAATTTTAAAGAACATAATTCCAAATTCAAATTAGGAAAATGTGTGATTTACATTTGTTTTTCGTACCGCCAAGATGAGTGAATCTAATGAAAAATTCGATACATTTTAAAATTTTACTACAAAAAAGGTAAAAATGCAACGCAAGCCGCGAAAAAAATTTGCGATGTTTATGGACCTAGTGCAGTGTCTGTGAGAGTAGCACAAATTTGGTTTAAGCGTTTTCAATCCGGAAATTTTGATGTCAAAGATGCACGTCGCTCTGGTCGCCCTATTACAGATAAAATGGATGCCATTTTTGAAAAAGTGGAGCAAGATCGGCATGTCAGTAGTTACGACGTAGCTGAAGAACTGGGAATTGACCACAAAACAGTTTTGGCGCATTTGAAAAAAACTGGGTACACAAAAAAGCTCGACATTTGGGTACCTCACGAGCTCACTGAAAGAAACCTAATGAACCGTGTACTCATTTGTGATTCTTTATTACGACGTAATGAAACCGAACCATTTTTGAAGAAGCTGATAACTGGTGATGAAAAGTGGATCACGTACGACAAGAACGTGCGAAAAAGGTCGTGGTCAAAGGCCGGTCAGGCTTCACAGACTGTGGCGAAACCCGGGTTAACTCGCAACAAGGTGATGCTGTGTGTGTGGTGGGATTGGAAGGGCATTATTCATTATGAGCTGTTACCACCAGGCAGGACCATCGATTCTGAACTCTACTGCGAACAACTGATGAGATTAAAGCAAGAAGTTGAGAGAAAGCGGCCGGAATTAATCAACAGAAGGGGTGTGGTTTTTCATCATGATAACGCTAGACCTCACACATCTTTAGCCACTCAGCAAAAATTAAGAGTTTGGCTGGGAGGTGTTAATGCATCCGCCGTATAGTCCTGACCTTGCACCTTCAGATTTTCACCTGTTTCGGTCTCTTCAGAATTCTTTAGGCAGTGTCAGGTTAACATCACGAGAGGACTGCCAAAACCACTTGTCGCGGTATTTTGACCAGAAGTCCCAAAATTTCTATAGCAATGGGATCATGTCCCTACCTACAAGATGGCAAAAAGTTATCGAACAAAATGGTACCTACATACTTTAGTTAAATGTAAATAAACTATATTAAAAAATGTTTTGAATTTTCTTAAAAAATGCGAAGAAACTTTTTCCCCAACCTATTATTTACTAGCAATCTTTCTTGGAAAAAGTACATTCAAGAAGTTTCAACTAAAGCTAATAAAGCATACAACATTTTAAAATCCCTTACGTCAACGAATTGGGGAGCAGATCCAAAAATATTGTTGCTTCTATTTAAATCAATTGTTCGTAGTCACTTTGAGTATGGCTTTTTATGCTTTGCTGCTGATCTTAAACTTACTGATATTTTAGAGAAAATTCAGAATAAATCTATGAGATTGATCACTGGAGCTTTTAAAAGTACACCTATCATATCTATGCAAGTAGAATGTAATTTACCTCCAATAAAAATTAGATTTATGTACTTAAAAGAAAGATTTATATCTAAAATGTACAGTTTAAAAAATCATCATCTTTTGTCCAACTTGATGTCTTGTTCTTCATCTCTTTCTTCTTCCCAGACTGGATCTTTTTATCTTCTTCAGAATTTCACTTCATTTATTACTTATTTAGATTCCTTGAATGTACATAGATCATCTATTCTTCCTTGTTATGAAGGTTCATATTCCAGCAAATTTCCTGCAATAAAAATAATAATAAAAGACAATATTAAGACAAAAGAGGATGCATATTGCATGTTTGCAGAGTATTCACATTATAAGTTCTTGTATACAGATGGCTCAAAGACTGACACGAATGTGTCCTTTGCTCTATTCGATGCAGGTGCAAAAACTGGGTTAAGCAAAAAAATCAACTGTCATGCCTCCATTTTTACAGCTGAAGCTGTTGCTATATTGGGAGCTTTGAGACACATAAATAATCACAAACAAGAATGTGTGCACTGGGTTATTGTAAGTGATAGTATGAGCGTTTTAAAAAATCTACAAAATAGTAAACTAAAAGCTTCAACAAATTACATAATTCATACTATTAAAGAACTTTATTTTGAAATTGTTAATAAATACAAAATAAACATAATTTTTGTGTGGGTTCCATCTCATGTGGGAATCTATGGAAATGAAAAGGCTGACTTTTTGGCTAAACGTATTTGTACTCTTCCTGATTCAATGGCTCAAGTAGAGACAAGTGTGTCATTACCTTTTACAGATTGTACTCCTCTTTTAACGCAAAGATTAGTAGAAAAATATAATAATCACAGAATTAATGTAAATGAAGTTGAAAATAAAGGATTATGGTACGCTTCACTTAACGTACCACTTAACTATAACCCGTGGTTTTGTCGTAGCTCCATGTACATATGTAGAAAGTTTTATTCGTGTATAAATCGCCTTCGCTTTGGTCATTGCCGCCTCAATTTTCATCTTTCAAGGTTAAATATTATTAATAGTAGTACGTGTAATTTCTGTTCTTCCCATGAAGAACAGACGATAGCTCACATCATATTCTCCTGTTCATCTTATAGCATTCAGCGCCTTGTGCTATTGGATGAGCTCAGTCGTTTGTATGGTTCAAGTGAGTCAATTCCGCGGAGTGTGCAATCCCTTCTCATGAATACTGAAACTTATCTTCCCTTGTATAAATTCATTATGAACACTGTTCGAGAAATTTAGGCGTTGTTTATAGATTTGGTTTTCGCGACTTTTAGCGTCCATTTTTTCTTCATCTTGTGTAAATTTATTTTTGATAAAATCTTATTAAGTTTTGTAAAAGTTACATAACTGAAAGTTTATAAAATTTTCTTTTGGCAAGTTCGTTGAAGGTTATGTTATTTCCATGTTTTTTGGATTGGTTTGATTTGATTGATACGTCAAAAACAATTGACGGATGTTTTAGCGACAATTTTTATTTATGGGTGTTATAGCATAAGAATAACTAATAATACTCGTATTGTTAGTTATTCTTATGGTTATAGTTTCAAATTCAAAGCAAATAAAATAAAAGTAACTTTTTATGAGTTGTTTTCAGTTTGTTTACTACTAGTAATTTTAAGTTCCTCATCAAAAGGGGTAAAAAAAAACAAATATAATATAAAAAAAAAATTAATAAAAATAATGTATGAATATTAAAAAAAAAAAGGAAAAGTAACAAATGTAATAATAATTAATTTCAAAACGAGATATTATTAATATAACCCAAATACTAAAGACTAGGCTGTATGGACTAAGTTTCCTTTGCCTTCCCCTAACAGGGAGAAAAAAAAACAAATAAAAAAATGAGGACTTCGGCGGGAACTTTGAACGTGAAAGGCGCCCATTTTATACTTTCTGTAAAACATATTATTTTCGTATTTCATTTTATTATAATAGTTGTAACTGTATATATATCATCTTAATTGTAAATATAAATAGTATAGTGTACAGTTTTTGTTAAATATGGGAGCTACTAAGAAGCGAAAAAAAGAACCCCCACCAGACAAGTGCTCGTCTCCTGGAGAATCTTCTTCAGACTCGGAGGCTGCTGAAAACAGTAACAGCAGAAAATATGAGATTTATAAAGTCCCAGGATATACTAGGAAGTACCCCGAGAATACTGCAAAGTCAGAATTTATTGTTTTCGCATCACACAAAGACGAGCGCCAATTTAATGACAAAGATAGGCTAGCTCTGTCACATGCCATACGCAACCATTGCGTTACTGGCATACTCCACCTAAAATCTATCAATAAGTTTAAGATAGGTATTACATTTGACTTATCCAACAATGCAAATGTTTTCTTACAAAATAAGAAATTGCTGGAAGAGCTTTCCTTGAATCAAAAGTGTTCTGATGCAGTTTATCAGAGTAAAATGGCTTACATCAATTTTAAGCACAACCCATCTGACAGCAACTTTATAGAGTTCAAGAGATTGCAGGTTGTAAAAAAACGAACTTTAAAAACAGAAAGAGCTAATAGTTGGGCCACTTTATGCAACTCCTTTAACCGCACCACACCTATATCTTTAATTTGGAAATATATGCGTAAATTCAACAAGTCATATATTTCATGCAACAGTACTAGTGATAACAATTGGGTTTTGGATTTTCTTCAAAAATATTCTCCAGATTTTGTTAATAATTATGATAATACTCGAACGTTCGCCACGCGAAGCGTGGTGGGTTTCAAAAGCAAAAAGTAGTATATCTCAAATATCAAAGGTGCCGCCATTGCGGAATGACTCACCCCGGCGCGTACGGAGTGTTCAAAAAATTGCGGAGAGTGACATATACTGTCTACAAGAGAACAAAAAATACGTATGGAAAGGTATTTAATATAGAAGGAACTTATTACAGTTAATTAGATAAGGATTAATAATTAAATGAATGAAGCGCGAAAATGTTCGAAAGGTCGCGGAAGACCCGATTTTAAAAAAAAATTTTTCACAAAAACTATTTTATAAAACTTTAAATAACCATATATATTATTATAGCCCTATTCTTGAAGATTATTTTGATATATAATAGTTTTGGGTAATACTTTTAATGAAAAAAGAAAAAAATAATAAAATCGATTAATTACGTAATTATATACGCGAGATGCGCACGCGCGACCTCAAATTTAAGAAAAATGCAAAAAATAAATTATTGTGTCTAAAATTAAATAAAAAATACGTATGGAAAGCTAATTTAATAAGGAATGATATATATATATATATATATATATATATATATATATATATATATATATATATATATATATATATATATATATATATATATGTATATTTATTATAATATTTATGTAAATTTATAATTTATTTGTATGTATAGTGTTTATTTGTATTTATGTCTATCATAGTTTGTTTATGTGTATTCTAAATACTTTTATTTTTTACCTATCTAAATTTCTTTTTACATCTACCTCGTGACTCTCAGAATCATCCTAAGGTCGTCTGGCAGAAAATGCCTATGGCATTAAGTCCGCCTTGTACACAATTGTACTAAAGAATTAATAAATAAATAAATAAATAAATAAATGAACTTATAATAGTTAATTAGATAAGGATTCATAATTGAATGAATAATGACGAGAATAGTAACTAAAGTGCTTAAAATTTCAAAAATACTCACTTTTTGAAAAAAACGTTTAGTGTGGCAATATAACACTATAAACTATCATAAACCATACATAATAATGTAGCCCAATTCTTCTAGTTTGTTTTGATATAGAACACTCTACGAAAATACTAATACAGACTAAGTAAGTACGCAATAAATCTCATCGGTCATGGAGTAAGAAACGTATGGATACGGCCAAGTAAGTTAAACCACAGACTATGACAAATTTATTTCAATCTAAGACTAAAAAGAAATTGGACATGACCTGTCAACTTATGAAAGAGATTATTGGCGATTGGCAAAGGAATAAATCCATAGAGAAAATATTTTATTTTTCGCGATTTTTTTATCACACCGCGCGGTTTTACGCAAAGGGAACTGGGTACCATAGTACCCAGGTCGATCGAGAAGCTTACGATTTTTGGGGACTATAGTCCCCAGGACGTTCCAGTGGGTATGCAGCAGTAATCAGACAAATTCAAGTTCGAATTACTTTTTGCAACCATTCTCACTAGAAGAGTTAAAATCTGCAGTTATGTCACGTAAAGATACAGCTACTGGTCTTGATGGAATCTCTTACGCCTTGATTAAAAAGTTGAACTCTCACTGCTTTAATATATTTCTCAATATTTTAAATTATCTTTGGGCCCACAACATAATACCTGACAGCTGGAAAACTGATTGTTTGGTTCCAATTTTGAAACCTAATAAACCAAAAGGTATCCCTGACTCTTACCGTCCTATTGCATTAACATCTTGCATAGGAAAAATATTTGAGCAACTTTTAAAACAAAGGTTAGAGTTTTATATTGAACAGAACAAATTGTTGCCATCAAATCAGTTTGGTTTTAGAAAAGGAATATCATCTCGGGAGAGCATTAGTCAACTTCATTTAGATATTCATAATTCTATAAAGAATAAAAAATTCATTTTGGCTGTATTTTTTGACGTAGCAGGTGCATTTAACAGTGTTAATATTAATGTGCTCTGTAAATAACTACTATTGATTGGTATCCCCCATAAAATAATAAATTGGCTTAACAATTTTTTGTTAGGAAGGAAAATTTATGTTAAGCATGATAATAGTTTGATTGGTCCTAGATTGTCATATACTGGAGTTTGTCAAGGTGGAATCTTATCACCTTTGTTATTTACACTGTATATAAGGCGTTTAAATTTGATTTTGGGAAGTGATGTCAAAGATCTACAGTTTGCTGATGACCTGGTTGTGTATATATCTGGCGATAATTTAGCTATAGCATCAAATGCAATTAACAACTCTTTAAAAAAGTTAAAATCCTATTTCAATTATTTAAATCTTCAAATCAATCCCTCTAAATCAAAATTAGTTGTATTTGGTAAGAGAACATTCAACATGACACCTATCTATTATAATGGTATTGCTATACCCACGTCACTGGAAGCAAAATTTTTAGGCATCATATTTACTAGCAATCTTTCTTGGAAAAAGTACATTCAAGAAGTTTCAACTAAAGCTAATAAAGCATACAACATTTTAAAATCCCTTTTACGTCAACGAATTGGGGAGCAGATCCAAAAATATTGTTGCTTCTATTTAAATCAATTGTTCGTAGTCACTTTGAGTATGGCTTTTTATGCTTTGCTGCTGATCTTAAACTTACTGATATTTTAGATAAAATTCAGAATAAATCTATGAGATTGATCACTGGAGCTTTTAAAAGTACACCTATCATATCTATGCAAGTAGAATGTAATTTACCTCCAATAAAAATTAGATTTATGTACTTAAAAGAAAGATTTATATCTAAAATGTACAGTTTAAAAAATCATCATCTTTTGTCCAACTTGATGTCTTGTTCTTCATCTCTTTCTTCTTCCCAGACTGGATCTTTTTATCTTCTTCAGAATTTCACTTCATTTATTACTTATTTAGATTCCTTGAATGTACATAGATCATCTATTCTTCCTTGTTATGAAGGTTCATATTCCAGCAAATTTCCTGCAATAAAAATAATAATAAAAGACAATATTAAGACAAAAGAGGATGCATATTGCATGTTTGCAGAGTATTCACATTATAAGTTCTTGTATACAGATGGCTCAAAGACTGACACGAATGTGTCCTTTGCTCTATTCGATGCAGGTGCAAAAACTGGGTTAAGCAAAAAAATCAACTGTCATGCCTCCTTTTTTCAGCTGAAGCTGTTGCTATATTGGGAGCTTTGAGACACATAAATAATCACAAACAAGAATGTGTGCACTGGGTTATTGTAAGTGATAGTATGAGCGTTTTAAAAAATCTACAAAATAGTAAACTAAAGGCTTCAACAAATTACATAATTCATACTATTAAAGAACTTTATTTTGAAATTGTTAATAAATACAAAATAAACATAATTTTTGTGTGGCTTCCATCTCATGTGGGAATCTATGGAAATGAAAAGGCTGACTTTTTGGCTAAACGTATTTGTACTCTTCCTGATTCAATGGCTCAAGTAGAGACAAGTGTGTTATTACCTTTTACAGATTGTACTCCTCTTTTAACGCAAAGATTTGTAGAAAAATATAATAATCACAGAATTAATGTAAATGAAGTCGAAAATAAAGGATTATGGTACGCTTCACTTAACGTACCAATTAACTATAACCCGTGATTTTGTCGTAGCTCCATGTACATATGTAGAAAGTTTTATTCGTGTATAAATCGCCTTCGCTTTGGGTGATTGCCGCCTCAATTTTCATCTTTCAAGGTTAAATATTATTAATAGTAGTACGTGTAATTTCTGTTCTTCCCATGAAGAACAGACGATAGCTCACATCATATTCTCCTGTTCATCTTATAGCATTCAGCGCCTTGTGCTATTGGATGAGCTCAGTCGTTTGTATGGTTCAAGTGAGTCAGTTCCGCGGAGTGTGCAATCCCTTCTCATGAATACTGAAACTTATCTTCCCTTGTATAAATTAATTATGAACACTGTTCGAGAAATTTAGGCGTTGTTTATAGATTTGGTTTTCGCGACTTTTAGCGTCCATTTTTTCTTTATCTTGTGTAAATTTATTTTTGATAAAATCTTATTAAGTTTTGTAAAAGTTAACTGAAAGTTTATAAAATTTTCTTTTGGCAAGTTCGTTGAAGGTTATGTTATTTCCATGTTTTTTGGATTGGTTTGATTTGATTGATACGTCAAAAACAATTGACGGATGTTTTAGCGACAATTTTTATTTATGGGTGTTATAGCATAACCGTGCGTTTGCACTGACGAAACATCTACAAAAAAACATGTTTTTTAAACATGTTTCTGTCAATGTTTATGAATGCGTTTCCATTGTCAAACGACATGTTTTAGCGCAACAAGTTTCAAGTTTTACAGACGAAACATGTTGTGAAAAAAAAAATTATGAACATGTTTCACATACCTTGCGTTTGCACTGACAAAACATCTACAAAAAAAACATGTTTCTGTCAATGTTTATGAATACGTTTTCATTGCCAAACGACATGTTTTAGCGCAACGAGATTTATTAATTGTTAACTAGGTACCTACAAGTAGGACCTACAGTTGAGTGATGGTCTCCAGTGACGAAAAAGAAATATGCGATAGCATCCCGACGTTTTTGTCTATTTTTATATTCCGATGATTTGGCATACCATAATCATGGCATTCCATTTTTTTTCTTTTTCCATCAATTTTTTTCTCCTAAATGCAGGCCTTAATATTTTTAATATTCATGGATAAACATCCTTCTCATAAAGTTCTATTTCCGTCATAAATTTTTAAACTGGTTAAAAAAGGTTCAGAATAAAATTCCACGTTCCATACAAAAAGTGGACATGTCCTTTCTATGAACTTTAATGTATCTGATTTTGTCCATTACATAATTTCAAATGTTATCCGACACAGCTCGAAAACACCCCAACATGTTGCAAAACATGTATTAAGACTCTCACAGCCGACAGTGCGAACGCAATCGTTGACAAATCCATAAAAAACATTGACAGACAACAAGTTTTGAGACAGTCCGAACGCAATCTGCAACAAATCTTAGGATTTGTTCCGAATCCAACACGATTTTCGGCAGTGCGAACGCAAAAGCACACACAACAAGTTTTGAGATTTGCACTGAGAAACATAAAACATGCAATGTTTTACAACTTGTTGCATGATAACTAATAATAACTAATAATACTCGTATGTATTGTTAGTTATTCTTATGGTTATAGTTTCAAATTCAAAGCAAATAAAATGAAAGTAACTTTTTATGAGTTGTTTTCAGTTTGTTTACATACTACTAGTAATTTTAAGTTCCTCATCAAAAGGGGTTAAAAAAAAAAAAAAAAATTATAAAAATAATGTATGAATATTAAAAAAAAAAAAAAAAAAAGGAAAAGTAACAAATGTAATAATAATTAATTTCAAAACGAGATATTATTAATATAATCCAAATACTAAAGACTAGGCTGTATGGACTAAGTTTCCTTTGCCTTCCCCTAACAGGGAGGAAAAAAAAAAATGAAAATGTCACAATTGCGTGGTTTTGGTGGACTTTTGGTTGATGTAATAATTTACGGCGTGAATAAGCGGCATGTGTATGCATAATGCGAATTATTCAAGCAGTCGATATATATTTAGGAAATGCAATCAACTTAAACCGTAATACTACCATAACCGACAAACATAGTATTGGGTGCCTATGTGTCAAATATTTGGTGCAAATGCTTGATTATATTATATTCAACGCAGTTACTTGAATTGTAAACATATTGTTTAGTCTGCATTAGAATGGCAGGATCTACCTTGCCTGATAGAGTTGCTCAGTTATACTATACCTATGGCCTGTTTTGTTCTTCAAACCCCTTTTTTGCAATTGCTTTGGCCTCGTCGGTTCTATTATTTTGCTGGTAAGTTAATGATATTAAACTTCTATTTACTGCTTGTGATGTGCACGCGGTTAAAGATTTATTTTGTTTATTTATAGCTATCCTCTATTAAATGTACCTCTTCCTGGGAATACACCTACAGTTGTCAGTCTGCCCTGGAACATTGACAACTTTCAAAATGTACCTCATTCGGATAGTACAACAAGGGACTGCACTCAAAACAAAGGTTGGTGTAAAGGAATAATAACATATATTCTAAATATTTTTAGATAATATTATTTCCGATTGTGTATAATCCTTAATTTTATATTATTATCAGTTTGATACATACACTTCTGTATACCTAAATCGAGCCACCTTGCACTTTTGGATTGTATCATCCATAATTTTTAAAAAATGTTTGGTTGACCAAAATGTTTTATGCAATTTTATAGCTGGCATATTTATAATCAGCACATCAGATTGAATATGAATATGTCAGCTACAAAATTGCATAAAAACTTTTTGCTTGTTTAAATATCTTTTGAAAGTTATGGACAATATAATCCAAAAGTGCAAGGTGGCTCGATTAAGGTGTCCGGGAGTGTATTTTAATTTATTAATAATAAACTATAAACCATGATCCCAATTTAATTACTAGAGGTCTGATAATTTGTACAGGTATAAAATAATATTGAAACTTTTTGATTTGTGGATTTATTTTTATACTGCAAAAAGATATATATAAAATAAAATAAAAAAGATATACCATGATTGAATGAATAAAACAGTATAGAGTTGAGATGAAATAGCATAAATCTTCATTCAATTAGTTGTCTTTGCATATTGTGAGAAAGTAAGTTTACTTCAGTAACATGTTATCACTGTAGTGTTTATCAAAGATAATATATACAATATACAAGACACTGTGTATATCTTTAAATTTTTTAAATGAATATTTGTATTAATAGAAATTTAAGCATCTTTCATTGTGGTTTTATTGACTGTTTTAAAAAGCACAGTATGTCATGACTAGTAAATAGTAGTGAATAGATCGATTACTGCATTTTTAAAAATTCCATGATGATATCAATAGTCCCCACGTAAACTATCGAAACTGTAAATCCCATACTTTACAGGAGAGCGATTCTAAGTTTAGTTTCAATGTTTTAATGCATTCATTTTATGCATGTTTGATTCTGTTCAATTGAATAACAGTTGAAGGTATTAAAATTGGCACTTATTTTATATATAGAATTATGGATCTTTATCTCTAGTTGCTATTAATGCAATATAACAAAAATGTAATTTTTTCAATTTCGATAGTATACGTGGGGGCCGTCGATATGATATTTTGATAAGGTCATATCAAGTGCAAGTAATTGTGCTGTTGACATTTAAATAAATTTGACTATTACTGTGATAACAAGACAGCATTAATGACTTTGATTATTCACTGTTAATAGGTAGTAAATATAACAATACTTTTTAATCATTTATAAAAATATGTTTAATAAACAAGGAGAAAATAATCACTGCGGTGACATAAAAGTTTGAACTTTAAATACACAATTATACATATCTCTAGAAGACACCTAGTTTATTTTGTTCGTTATTGTTAATCATCACAGTTTTAAAAGATATGTGCATGCAATTCATTAAACCAATCAGTTTGAAAAGTGATGATTTTTTTACATTTACAACAGACTGTCCTTTATCTCCTATTTTTTTATAATTATTTGATACACTAGCAGCTCTAGAAGCTGATGGGTGTATATCACTGCACTTGTGTTTATAATGTTCTCAAATGTCTGTCAAGTCTATTTTTGAAACAGTTCACTGTTGGAGCACTTATCACAGTCTCTGGGAGAGAGTTCCACAATTTTATCACTCGACACGGAAAGAAGTGAGCCCTTGGGTTGCTTGAACACAGAGGCTTGGTTAATTTCAAAGAGTGTCCGTGGAGTTTTTGATTCTGGTTCATTGTGTACAAGTCCTTAATGTTTCTCACGTTATAACAGCCACTGAGTATCTTCTATGTCTCTATCAATCTTGTATGTCTATGTACCAGTGTAGTTAATTTCAGTTATAGGAGGCGTTCTTCGTAGGAGCATTTTTTTTAAGGATACAATCATTTTTGTTGCTCTCCTCTGAACCTTCTCCAAAATCTCAATGCCTTTCTTAAAATAAGGACACCAAATTTGAAATGCATATTCCAAAATGGGGCAGATGTATGTTTTATAAATGTTAATAAACAATTCTTTTGTAATAGTACAGAATGCTTTCCTGAGGCCCAATCGCTCTAATAAATCTTAACCAAACCAAAACCGTTCCGCAACAAAAACTCTGTCAAATCCATATCGCACTAAAGTAACGTTTCACATTCGATGCGTTTCAAGTTTGGTTGAACGTTCGTGAAAGGTTCAGACGTTGGCTGGCCGTATCACACAAATTTTTTGACAGCTGTCGAAATAACGCTTGAGAAAAAGTTCATAATTCATAACTTATTCATGCCTTTTGCTATCATAAATTATATTATTTATGAAAATAAGTAAGTGGGGTCAGTGTGGCATTACCGAACTTGGTCCGCTCTCCATACCATCCAAGAATGTATTTGTGGAGACAATTTTATTTTTTCATACCTTTTGTTTATAGTATTAAACTAAAGGTGAGTTTTAGTTATTTCATACACACAGAGGTTGAGAAGCTCGGTGGCGCATTGGCTCGTACGCGTCGAACGATTGCTAAGGTTAAGCAACGTTGGCTGTGGTCAGTCTTATGATGGGTGACCAAAATACGAAACATCTCGAATTCCTCCGTGCTTCGAAAGGCTCGTTAAACAATGGGCCCTGCGCCTGATCTCGGCCCGGTCGTGTCGGCTAACCGTCCCATCGGATTAGGCGAGCGAAGGTGATATTATATTATAGTCACTTGTGCACTATAATATAATATCTCCTCCACACATGGCTAGTCTTTGTTGAGATTGGTCGCTTTAACTGAATATTGGTTAGGACATTTTATTACAAACTAGCTATGCCCGCGACTTCGTCCGCGCGGAATTGTAATGGCTGGACCGATCTTGATAAATATATAGCATACTAGCCTATGTTATACCTTATATAATTAGCTATCTATTAGTGAAAGTCCTGTTGAAATCGGTCCAGCCGTTCCGGAGATTAGCGGGAACAAACAGACAGACAAAAATTTTTTTAATTATGTTTTTGTTATTGGTACCCGATATACATTCATACCCATTTAGTAAAAACTTGTTATTTTGACATTACAAACAGACACTTCAATTTTATTTATTTGTATAGATAGAGCTAAAAAGGTTTTTTATCTTTCAAGCATTTTCACTTTCCCTACTCCTATCCTTCAATAGGAATAATTAAAAGAATTTAATAATATTAATCGTTATTTATGAAATAGTAACCAAAAATGGTAATAATGACAAAAAATTTCAACCCAGCCATATAAATATTCAACTGAGAATTTTAAAAAACATTGTTTCGAGTAAAATTAGACATCAATTCCACGATAATGATATTGGGCTCTTTAAACATTATAATATACTACCTGTTCATACTCAATTTAAGTATTTATTTTTAAAATCACATTATTTTAATTTGGAGATTTAGCATGAAATAAATCACCCTGTGTGTACTCGCGCAGTTTCTAGTCGTATGCTGCAAACGAGCGGGGCAAATAACGTCTACGGCGAAAGAACAGAAAGGTACCTGATTCCCAGATTCATAAATTCGCTACCCGCGAACTTGCGCGATGGCCTTAATACTAAAAACATTAAAAGTAAACTAAAATTGTACTTTACTCAGACTATAAATTAATTTATTTATCTAACAACTAGAAACGCATGTGCTCAGTCCCACAGAATATGTATTTTTATTTGCATTTTTTGTACATTTTATTGATTTTTGTTATTTATTGTGTTAAGTAGATAACTCTAAAATGTAAATTGACTCAAGTCACATTATACAAACCTCAGAGGTTTCCGAATGTGTCTGTATACAGATGATTTAAATGTGTTTTTTTAGATGGTAAATAAATGAAAAAAAAAAATATGCACAGAGGAGTAATTTAGTAATGTTTTTATAAATTTTTTATCAATCCATAGCTTAGAAAACCAGTTTGCGAAGATAAAAACTGTCAAAACTCAGTGAGCCGCAAAATAAAATGCCGCATAATGTCTGTGTCTATGGTAGTTTTCCAATTACAGCACAAGAGCGCATTATGCGGCATAATGCTTAACGTTGAATGTTCCAACTACAGCAACACTTCGCACAATCGAGCACTCTCAAAAGCAATGTTTTCGTGTGATGCGTGCAATCGATACCAACTCAGTGGCAGAAAATTAACAAGTGTTTTTTCTTTAAGTTGGCATTGATCGAAATGTTTTATTTATATATAATCGTTAGTAATATTATTTATTGTTGAAAAATTTTTAAAGCTTTCGTTTCATTGTAGTTTTTTTGAAATAATCAAAGTTAATTCAAACTGTGTTAAAAAATAAATATAAGTATGGATGAAGGTACAAAAATTACTCAAAACAAATAAATGGTAATGAAATAATCAAAATCCAAATTACTTAAAATAACCGTAAATAGTTTTCAACCAATTATTATGTATACCACATTATTTACACATTAATGAGGTTATTGCTAACTCTATGAATATTTCTTTTTTTCAACACTGAACTTAGCGCACTCTGCTGGTGCATTTGAAAACTAATTCACGTTCCAATTAAGCATCAGCATAATTCGGCATTGTGCGCCACTGAGTCGCATTATGCTCTGTAATTGGAAAACTACCTATGTGTCGTAACATTTTTACTTTGGTAACGGGTCGGGATTCAGCTGAAAGGATTAGTGCGATACCAATTTAAAAGGAAAATTCTATGGCGGCATTCAGATGGATATCCTTACAAAGCTACAAACAAACAAACAAAGGTTTTTTAAATACAGATCTGCAAACAAATTAACCACTTCAACAATAATTCGGCTACGTCTCGGACATGTCTGCTCCCCAGTCATTTTGGCTAAAATCCACATTCGAGACCACTCTATATGCGAATGTGGTTTAGAGGAAGGCACCATAGACCATATATTCTTTAACTGCCCTAGACACGAAACCTAATTGTATGGCCTGCTCCCTGAATTTATTCCCCGGCCTACAAACATGAATTTCCTTTTAACACAAATAAACACTCCATTCCTCAATATCCTTTTTAAATATATAGGGAAATACTAAATTAAATTATAAATAAAGTTGCAACTAACGAAATAATGTCTGCTTTTGCTTGTCCACAGTAGCCCAACCGGCTAAGTACTTTCTAAACCGCAAAATCTTACTATTGCAAAAACCGTGTTTTCGCTACTCGACATTGGCGATTGTCAAACCTGACAGAAACCACTTGTCCCAAAAACTGAACTGATTTTCGTCTCAACCAAATTAGAATCGAACCGATTGCGAAATGTTACCAAAACCAAACCTAAACCTTTGAAATTAGTGCGATTGGGCTCCTGATCATATAGAGAATTGAATTAGCTTTCTTTGTTATATTGGTGATGTGCACATCCCATTTCAGGTTATGTGTTATTGTAACGCCAAGATCTTTCTGTGTATTCTGTGAACGGAAACAATGGCTATCTCTGATTTGAGAACCTTTATACGAGTACAGTATTATTTTAAAGACAATGTGCAAAATTTACTTAATTATATTCGTAATTAGTCCAAGGTATAACTATTGTAGTGACGCCTTCTCCCGCTACTAAATACGCGAATTTTAAAGACACCATTAAAAATATAAAAGAAAAATACACCTGGCAACTCCACCGTCACCATAGCTCATTCGTTTTTTCGCGCTCTACACAGCTGACACACAAGTTTACAAAGAATTGCATTGAAAAATATTTTAATTGAGGTTGCCTATGTAGATAAAGTTTCTTGAAAACTGCAAACTGTTAGATGGTCCATAACATAACATGGAAATTCCTAATATCCTTCTAAAACTTGAGATAAATTACTCGAAAAATAAAGTCAAAGGAAATGAGCTTTGCAATAGCTGTAATATCACAAGTATTGACTTCAATTTCCAAACAATCTTCTTAAAATATCTGAGTGATGTCTTTAGATTACAATGCAATAAGTTTACAATGTCAGTACAGCAGGATCAGAAGGAAACATGACTATGCTTTTATAAAAGACTTTTATTTGAATAGAAGCTATTAAAAGCAATAAGAGGGATGAATATTTGTACTCCAATAAAAGTGTAAAATTATTTAGTCATAAAAAGAATGATAAACATTCTAAAATATAAGCCATGTATAAAAACCTCAAAAATTTGCTTCTAGTTTGAAAACCTACCAGCAGCCTGTGTGCTGCAATAAGCAGCCTGTGTGCTGCAATAATTTCTAACAATATCCTCCTCGGAGAGGCTCATAGAGAGAGGGCCAACCTCAACTATCATTCAGGTCACGAATGAACATGCTCTGTTTTCAGCAGCCAGTCTCGAACCAATTATCCATAAACCCCATATTTTTACCCATCGTGGGAAAAAATAACCGAGGTCAATTAATTTTAAAAGTGGATAAGAGACTATGTA
Organism: Schoenobius gigantellus; assembly: GCA_963935595.1. Lineage (NCBI taxonomy): Eukaryota > Metazoa > Arthropoda > Insecta > Lepidoptera > Crambidae > Schoenobius > Schoenobius gigantellus. The sequence continues at coordinate 67,166,284 of OZ012540.1, read as the reverse complement.
ATACATTTTGTTACTATTTTGAATCAACTTTATTATCCACTAGACAATAATAAATATTGTGAAATGGATAATTATACAAACAAATTAACAACTGCATAGGTAGCAGGAATGCTTGGCCCCATGCAAAGATTTCTAGAGTTTTACTATTCCTAAAAGGATGGTTCCATAGATTTATTTTAAAATAAAATACTAATGATTCCTTAAAATAAGTTGATAATAAGTTTATTGAAAATCTACACTTTCAAATGAAGATTTCATGTTATAGATTTGATTAAATTAATGCATGCACTATTTACATCCAAATTATTCATAACGAAGAAAATTGTTAGTTTTTATGTTTGAATAATTGTATGAATACAATTGCTTTTACCATGCGGGTTAAATACAGTACATACATACCTTAACCATTTGTCTCAAGTCAATTTCAGGTTTTTTATTTAAAAAAAAAGGTGTATTTTTATATTGTAATATATATATATATATATATATTTAAGAAAAAAGCTGAATAAAGAACATAATAATAATTAAAATTAATAAATGTTTGACGACTTTATTAAAATATTAATAAATCAATAAGAAATGTTAGTTATTATAATTTTAAACTATAACTTATAACGGTTTACAATAGCTAGGCTTTATTTTTTTTTAAATAAGATTTTACTAATTTTATTCAATGTAAAATAATTTTTAGGTTTTAAAATATATTCCTTCGATATGACCTTAAAGATTAAGTGCAATAGAAAGGAAATGTATCACACTATTAGTCATCATCACTTATAAATAAATTTGGTTTGTAATTTTGCTCAATATTTCATTAGGAATGGCAGTTTAATTGTTTACACTAAGAGCTCAGATAGATATAAGTTTATGACTTTGAACGTTTGGGGGGCAATTACAACATGCTTATGTATATGAAAAGTATTGTAAAATGATTCTGCGATATGGAGTACTTCCTAAACATTTTCTTTAGAAATTTTCTCAGGTGTATTATCAACTGACAGTAATTAAATGGTAAAAGCAAGACAGTATCAATTTCTTAGAACTGTTAGATACATAATTATGCATTAAGATGTTTTGCTGACCTCTCAAGTAGATGTGATATTTTATTAGAAATAGATAACACCACACTTTCAATACATATATTAACAGAAAAAGCTCAGTTTGATATCAATCAAATTGATCTTGCTAAACATTTGGCGGTGGTGTAAAACTAGCAGCATCTGTTTTTTTGTTTAATATATAAAATTTCAAAATATTAAAGCTGATTTTAAATCTTGTAGTCTCAATGCAGATGTAAGTTGGATACTGTCGCAGGACATAATGTACTTCTAAGATTTGTGATGCATTGATTCATTTGTAACACATTTCAATAAAAAAATAATAATAATAATATATATATGATTATATGATAAATAAATTATATTTTATAATATACATGTAATCATGGCATAGTCTTATGTTTCAAATGTTGATACTTTTACCATAGGATTAATATTTTTATAAAAGAAGAAGAAACTCCTTTTCTTTGATTTTGAAATTTTTGCAGAGTTATAACTGACAAAGCTTAAGGAATCTAAGTATTTCCTTTTTAGACCATTACCACTCAGGCTTACTACAAAGAAATAATGTTTCATTCAGATCTATCCAATGTTTTAATACCAAAAGTTTCTTTTTTCAAATCTTATGTTTATTTTTAAAGCAAAAGCATCGCATCAATCATTGCATTTTCACTGTTCAGCTTTTACACCAATTATCTAACCATAGGCAATAGAATAAGGTCAGATGATAAAATAAAAAATGAATAAAACGAGTTAAAAGACTATTAGGTTGGGGAAAAAGTCTTTTCGCATTATAGTATGTATAAACTTGTAATAAAATCTCTTTGGCTATACTATTTGTATCTGGCTGGTTTTGGTATCATTGAAAGTTTAAATTTTAAAGAACATAATTCCAAATTCAAATTAGGAAAATGTGTGATTTTCATTTGTTTTTCGTACCGCCAAGATGAGTGAATCTAATGAAGAAATTCGATACATTTTAAAATTTTACTACAAAAAAGGTAAAAATGCAACGCAAGCCGCGAAAAAAATTTGCGATGTTTATGGACCTAGTGCAGTGTCTGTGAGAGTAGCACAAATTTGGTTTAAGCGTTTTCAATCCGGAAATTTTGATGTCAAAGATGCACGTCGCTCTGGTCGCCCTATTACAGATAAAATGGATGCCATTTTTGAAAAAGTGGAGCAAGATCGACATGTCAGTAGTTACGACGTAGCTGAAGAACTGGGAATTGACCACAAAACAGTTTTGGCGCATTTGAAAAAAACTGGGTACACAAAAAAGCTCGACATTTGGGTACCTCACGAGCTCACTGAAAGAAACCTAATGAACCGTGTACTCATTTGTGATTCTTTATTACGACGTAATGAAACCGAACCATTTTTGAAGAAGCTGATAACTGGTGATGAAAAGTGGATCACGTACGACAAGAACGTGCGAAAAAGGTCGTGGTCAAAGGCCGGTCAGGCTTCACAGACTGTGGCGAAACCCGGGTTAACTCGCAACAAGGTGATGCTGTGTGTGTGGTGGGATTGGAAGGGCATTATTCATTATGAGCTGTTACCACCAGGCAGGACCATCGATTCTGAACTCTACTGCGAACAACTGATGAGATTAAAGCAAGAAGTTGAGAGAAAGCGGCCGGAATTAATCAACAGAAGGGGTGTGGTTTTTCATCATGATAACGCTAGACCTCACACATCTTTAGCCACTCAGCAAAAATTAAGAGAGTTTGGCTGGGAGGTGTTAATGCATCCGCCGTATAGTCCTGACCTTGCACCTTCAGATTTCCACCTGTTTCGGTCTCTTCAGAATTCTTTAGGCAGTGTCAGGTTAACATCACGAGAGGACTGCCAAAACCACTTGTCGCGGTATTTTGACCAGAAGTCCCAAAATTTCTATAGCAATGGGATCATGTCCCTACCTACAAGATGGCAAAAAGTTATCGAACAAAATGGTACCTACATACTTTAGTTAAATGTAAATAAACTATATTAAAAAATGTTTTGAATTTTCTTAAAAAATGCGAAGAAACTTTTTCCCCAACCTATTATGTCTGGCAAAGCCAATGTATGTTAGCATAATGAAATATGGCATATGCAATCCTGCCATAGTTTTATATTACCTTAAGCATGGGTCATCTAGAAACCTGACATTGAAATAACCTAGACTCAAGGAAACTGACATTAAAAACTGCTATTATTAGCAAAACCACTGCCCAAAAAGTCACAAATCCTATACATAATTAGTTATGTATTCATTATAGTTTTCTCAAATTAAGATGGCTATTTTAAGAGATATTAAAAGTTCTATGACAGCGGCACTTAAGCAAGTTGTCTCTTCTCTATTTAAAGATTATTTCAGATATTTTACTTGTGAGAACTTTGTCATTGCTTTAGAAGTAACAAATAATAAAGGACCATAGAAATTAAAATTTTGATAAATTTATTTTAGACTTTTAAAATACTACTACTCAATCCATTAGTAGATGACTAAAGCAAACAATGGAGGAAAGTTAATATAATTGTTCATATTTCATATTAATATTCTATTTATTCATCACCCTCCAAACAATATGCTTCAAATTATCATGCATATAGGGCAGGATTAACTGTTTATAATATTCTAAAGGCGAATAAACATTTTCAGTAAATCACTATTTTACATTTTCGCGTGGCGATTATGTACTCTGTCCGTGGGACAGGCTGAAGGACATATATCTTTCAAAGCACATTAATGTTTTTTTTAGGGAATCGTTAATTCTACATTTTCGCGTGGCGAGGATGTAGGTACTCTGTCTGTGGGACAAGTTAAAGGACAAATATATGTCCAGGCATATGAATGATTTTAAGGAATTGTTAATTCTACATTATCGCGTGGCGATTATGTACTCTGTCCGTGGGACAGACCTAAGGAATTGTTAATTCTACATTTTCGCGTGGCGATTATGTACTCTGTCCATGGGACATTCCAAAGTACAAATAGGTACCTATAAAGGTAAATGATTGATTTCAGGATTTTATTACTATTACATTTTCGCGTGGCGATTATGTAGTTTGTTTGTGGAACAGACTAAGGCTAAATTATTTTTAATGTATTTGATATTCATTTTTAACTTCTGTACTTACAAATATTTCACTGAGGCAAAATTAATTGAGTCTCTGTACTGTACATTGAAATCCCATTAGGTTTCAATCTGGAAAGGGAACCGAAACTTACAAAGAGTTAGATAACACATTGGGTGACATATCCCTACTATTGGATGATCTAATAAATTATCGATATTTGCTAAATATTATAATATACCACGCTAGTTAGATTGGCAAACCTTTTTGCCACGGCTGGTAGTTCTTGAAATTTATAGTTATTATATGGTTAACATGAAACTGTTCACACTAGTAAACGTTATCTACATTTTGAAATAAATATTTAATGTTATTGAATACCTATTGATAGTTAGTAAATAGGTACTAATGTTTACCTATTTATCAAAAACTCTAAACATCTACAATAGTTATACCTTGGACTAATTACGAATATAATGATAGGATTAAACGAACTTACCTAAAGTGAAGTTCAATCCATATTATATGAAGTAATTAGTCCAAGGTATGGAGCATCCCACCCTTCCCTTTTGAAGTAATAAATTACTAACCCAATTATATATACCTAATACTCTAAACTAATGAGCTATGGTGGAGTTGCCAGGTGTATTTTTCTTTTATATTTTTAATGGTGTCTTTAAAATTCGCGTATTTAGTAGCGGGAGAAGGCGTCACTACAATAGTTATACCTTGGACTAATTACTTCATATAATATGGATTGAACTTCACTTTAGGTAAGTTCGTTTAATCCTATCATTATTGAATATAAAAAAAAAAACAAAATAGCTACACTCACAAATATCCAGTCAATAAATATGTAACAACTGTTAATTAAATAACCCAATACCTTAGATTTTTATTATAAAGAATTACTTATATAAATTAATGAATTGAAAATTTATTTTATTCTTGCTGATTATTTTTGAAGTTATGTAAATTTGAAAAGCGGCATAGTTGAGAAATAGAAATTCTACTCATGATTCTGAACCAGGGACCAGAAAACCCGTTCATTCGCTTAAGCCGTTCGAAAGGGTAACCCATTCGTATGGTAACCCAGTGGGCTCGGTAAGCCCTTCAACAGGTTTCCCAACAATAACGACAACCTGTCAAATAGGGGTTACCACCCAGAACAATTAATTCCAGTATTACATCTTTCATTATTTCCTTGCAATTATTTAGAAAAGCACTATACATACCTCGGCGGGAATGGGATTGCCGGACTCGTAATTATTGTCCGCATTTAGCATTACTTATCCGGCAATCCCTAACTTCCCGGCCTCTGCAGTAATGTACTATTCTTCTTCTATAGAATTTTTATTCTGCATTCCTTGTATACCTACAATTTTACTTGCAGTTATGATATATTGAATAGTGACTGATCACTTTTCATGAAAACGTAGATGTAGCCTGAAGGTTATAAAAAAGAGATATTGCTGTCTGTTTATTCAGTCCTTCATGCAACTATGTCCTATATTTTTCTTGTACAATTTCAAGTTTTTATGTCTTATTTATTTGCAGTCAGTTCCTAGGAATTTCAAAAGTAATAATTTCTTTGTGAGTTTAGTTTGTGTAACGTCAACCATGTAACACAGAATGGACCAATTTTTTATCGTCAGTGAATATGACAGTTTGACAGTCCCATGGTGCTTTTCCGTAGATTCATCTCTGTTATCATTTAGACGTGCAGTATTGTTAGATGGGAGCGAGCTTCCTTCCGTAACAATAGAAGAATTAGTTATCTTGCATCTAATTGTCGGAGTACAAGAGTGTAACTCTTGCAGATTAGGAGATATAGATTTTTGTAATTGTTATTAAAAATCCGTACTTCTAGATTTTGTCCATCCCTTGGCCCCAAGCAATCACTTACAACTGTGACAAATGTCAAACGGCCAGCGTGATGGTTCTATAGCCTAGAGCGAGGATCACTTCTTCGTGCTAAGGTTGCTAGGCGGGGCATTCCGCCTAGGGTGCTGTGTCGTCGGGAGGACGGAGGACCACAGTGAATAACCTGAACGATCCGGAAGGTCGGCAACCCTGCTGTCATCGCGCCGTGCGTCTAAACAGTTTCGAATCCGTCGAACAACATCGTTGTGACATCGTTGTACCGACCGGTGGAAGAAGTCTTCACGTCGGTATTCTTTCCGCTTTCGCGTGCGCTTTGTGCGCCTTCATGCACTATCTCCATCCCCTAGAGCTAATCGTACAGAGAAAGCAATGATAGAGAGGCACCTAGTAAAAACGAAATGCCACTTCTATGCATTCTTGCGATGAGCCTTTTGATATCTACGATGGCGGTGACGATCACGATTTACGACATCAAAGTTGCAGTATAACTGTATAACGTATCGCATGGGACTTCTGGGACGAAAATAATATCAGTTGCCACATTATGGGACTACTCAATGAGACTAATGAGACTAACCCTAGCTGATGAGACTTGCTGCAAAATTAATATAAAAATATGAGTGATTTTCAATACGGTCGTATATTCCTACTAATAAAATATCCTCGAATTATGTCACGACGGAAAACTTAGCCAGTAAGCCACTTCGGTAAGGTGGTTGGTTATAATAACAAATCAAGTGCAGCGCGACATCAATATTCGCTTGTAATATTCATATCATCATAAATGTAATTATTGATAATGATTTATGTACTTCATGCAGATAATGGAGTTTTTATCGATAAAGGCTCAAATCCAAACAAATGCACACATAGTGAATCGATTAAGTGACCATTTCCTTTACCCTATCAGACACAGATAAACATGTCCGTTTCTTGTATAATGTTTTTCTGATTACAGATACATCGATCCCGTTGCATAGTCTACTCAATGATACAAAAATGCCCTCTTATCTCTGGACCAAGGACAAACCTCTGTTGTACACCCAGCAAATAATAATGAAAATAGGTAAAGTCAATCCTTTTTATAATTTAGAAGTACACATTATAAACTTATTACAAAGGAGAAAAAATAAAAAGTAGGCTCTTTTCGCTCACACCTGCCTGGGGAATTACATCTCGCGAAAATTTTAATGCAGTATGAAAGTAAGTACGTCAGAATAAATTGGGGGGACTATGTCAGTAAATACTCCGCGGAAAATAATGCACATCGAGTTGAATGAGAATTTACTGGTTTCGGCTCCGCACAACGTTATCTTGGCCACACATCTATGTTTGGAATTATTAAAACCCCAAACATTTTAATTGCATTACGATTGATATTACAAAGAAGGATTTTTAAGATGCTGCTTGCGCTGGTGGCGGCAGCGTTAGCGGACAGTTGCATTAGCTTGTAGTATTAGTAAGTGTTCAAAAACGTGCGGTCATGCCTTGATCTAGAAGTTTCTCATCGCGAAGACGCGTGCCCCGCCCCCTCAATCTGCGCCTTTAGTTGCAAATTCTGGACAGACACCACAGCGAATGGTGGTCAAAGCCGCCAACGCGCGCGCGTGTTGTAGCGGCTAAAGCCGTAGCACGCGGTAAGCCCTCGCCATCGCAAGTCGTGTCTGACTGGGAGATCCTTCCCACAATTCATTTGAGAGGAAACCATTCAAAATAATCGTTTTACAATATATTGTTAGCTATTTAATCCTGCAGGTGTTTTACAGGTGTTTTACAATTAACCCTGTATAAGTTCCTAACTATGTACATATTTACGGATTTAATTTTTTCCCAAACACGTGCTATAAGACCATGCTAAGTGGCAAATTTCATGATTATAGGTCAACGGGAAAGTATGTAAAATATGCGAGAAACTGTCATATCACATAATGTTTATACGGAACCCTCGTTGCCGGAGTCCAACTCGCACTTTCATGGTTTTGACGTATTTATTGATAGTGTGATAATTTTTATAAACAGGCTTTAATCAGACTCGTGGTTCTACTATATTGTGTATAATATACTCGTAATAGTGAATTGATAGTTATAGTGTACTCGTATTTATCTAAGTTTTAATTTTGCTGTACAAAAAAGTATAAATAAGCAGCTTTGGTGATGAGCACACTTATTTAAAACGATACATAGAAGTAAATTAATATCAATGTCTATGCAGTCTGCCTATGCAATATACCTACTGACAATCCTCGATAATTATTAAAATAGCACATAGATAAACTTAATGTAAATATGGTCCGAATGCTCAATATTATTGTTTGTTGGTATATAATCTGCTCAAAAATATCAATTATTAAGTACTATTTAGTAAATTGTATTTTGTGACTTTCTAGGCTGGACAGAAAGGCTACAATCGGAATACAGTATTTTATCTTTACATCAATTCCATTGCCAGCTTAATACGAGGGTTGTCCCAAAAATAAGGTCTCCTATTTTTTTTTCATAGTAAACAACATTTATTTTCAAAATTAAATACACTGTCATAAAGCCTGATCCTTCCTCTATTTTTCAACGTAGTCCCCGTTCCGATCGATGTACTTTCGGAGCCGGTGCACGAGTTTCTCGATGCCTGCGTCATACCACTACGCCGCCGCCTCCAGTAAAGACTCGAAGTTGATCCCTGCTAGATGTTTTTCAAGGGCCGGGAAAAGGTGATAGTCGCTGGGGGCAACGTCAGGGCTGTAGCTAGGATGTTCCAGGATGTCCCATCCGAATATGGCGCTTAGCTCCAGGATCTTCCTAGCAACATGGGGGCGGGCGCTGTCGTGCAAGAGTCGTTTTCGATGTCCATAACGTTTGGGCCGTACGCAGAGGTCAGTTGCCGATGAATTTCGATGGGTAAAGTTCCTTTGTGGTGCAAAAATCGAATAACAGAGCGCACTTCGCACTTGGCGGGAGCGGCGATCACCATGTCCATCACGCGTGACTGCTGTGCCAAGATTGAGTGTCAAAGCGAGGTCCGCCGGGTGGGGAATTGTAGAGGGGACACCAAGGAACACGACAGTGTTGCCAGATTTCACCTAGCGCTGCGCGTTCGGAAACGGCAGCACTGGAGACCTTATTTTGGGACAACCCTCGTATAAAGTATAAATATTTTTCAACATATTTGTTGAAAATATGAAATATACTGTCTTCTAGCCATTGTCCGATTGCGACGTCATCAGCAGTGATGTGTGATTCCTAAGTGTGTGATATATAGTAGAGTATTAACCAAGGGGATAAAGCAGTGTCCTATGCCACGGTTGTAGACTTGAATTACGATCGTAACGATCGAAGGACTCTATGCTTAACTTCCGAACGCAGCGAGGGTGTTAAATTATGCAATCCTGAGCGTAGTGAGGGATTAAAGTCTAGAGTTCTGAGTGTAGCGAGGGATAAACCTCACCCAAGACTAAGACTGCTTTCGAGGAAAATATTCTATTTTTCACACCTTTTGCGAGAAATACGAAAGAAACACAGCATTTATTTAAAAGCATATTAATTTAATTACTTTAAAAAAGTCAAGAAACATCTGTTTTTAAAAAACTATACAGAAGAAGTGGCTGTATGCGTTGCTATTTTAATTGGAAATCTAAAACATAAAAATGTAAACAATGAGAGGTTCCGAAGGGAGGTTTAGCCGGGTATGGGGACACCAGCGAACAGCCGCTGGTGGGCGCTTTAGTCAGTTTAACCTCTTGGCATCGTAATAGATTATCCCGTCTTTAAAAACAGGTAGGTATCTACGCGTATAAGCAACGTGCACGTAGACACATTACACGAAACTTCGAAACATCGCAAAATATTCCGAAGTCTCGCTTAGTTCGCTTTAGTAGCATTAACGGAATATTTTTTCTCTTTCTGAATGACGTCTGTACAGACACTTCACATACTCGTACAAAGGGAGTGCCATTTTCAAAATGTTTTCATTCAAATATGATATCAAATAATTTTGGTTATTTTTAACCTATAATTTTTTATGATTGTTAATGATCTTGTATACTATTAATTATGTATAATGTATTATTTTACTTGACCAGGTGTATCGCCATGGAACAGTAACTTAAAAATGTGGGATGCATTTCGAGCACCTCTGCATGAAGCGTTTCGTTTGCTGGAAGCGATAAGAAATCACGAAGAGCCAGAAACGTGAGTGATTTTTGAACCCATAATAATAAACGTTCTCAATGTTAATTTCATTTTCTTTTTCTGTGTTTTACATTTTATCATTTTAAAGCGTTATAATACTGGGACTGTAAAATGGGTCACATTTGAAACCAAGGACAGTCGAACCTACAAACATCCAAAACGGGCGACTACTTTAGCCTATTTTTAGTACCTATTTTTTTAAGTTCATGTTCTTACATCTAGTGAAGACCCGATTTCCCACGGGCCGAAATTTCGACACAATGAACAGACGTATGTATGGATGGAAAAATTAAGCTTTACCAAATAGAAGATTGTTATACAAGGAACTAAAATGACCCATTTTATAGACATAGAGTTTATAGAAATCGAGTTATCATGGGTTTTAGCGTCGTGTGTTACACTTTTCATTAAGATGGCGAGAAAATAACAATCCAATACAATACTAAAGAAATACAATTTGTAGTAACTTCCCCGCCAATGCCTTTTTTGTTTCTTCTGCAGCAGTCTACTATTTTATCACAAATTGAGTAAAATTTCCTTTCTTACATAAAATCATTCATGTACTTATAATTTTAAATCTATATCTCGTATACATTAGGAGAATTCGACGAAGTGACCAGGATCTTCGTATTTAAATAAAATAATAAAAAGAGTCATGCAATGAACATTTTATCACTACTATAACTATAACCCATACTTATTTCAATTACTTGTCAATATCGTCACTAATTTACCATGTTATTTTATTAGTTATATCTACGGCGTCAAGCTTGACATACAACGCTGCTCAACGCCTTAACAGTCTTCAGTTTCTTTGTCTGTGCCTACTTGTCATTATCTAAAAATTAATAGGTATATTGATATTATCAACAGGAAATTTTGGTTTGTAATCGATAAACATTGAAAGTAATGGTCCAATTAAAATAATTCTTCACTCTTAGGGAAACTTCACTGTATAGAAGTATACAGCCTACTAGCCCACAATATATAGCCTACTATTCATTACTAAAGTCCAATAGGGAAGGAACCTTTTGTGATTTTTATGTCTAAGAAGTGGCACTCGCTCAGGTCATATCGAACCTGCTCATGTCAGAAGCCCCTAGGGCTGACAGCTAGTATCTCATCATAGTCAATTAATATATTAACGCTTGTCTAGAAAAAGTACATTGGCGCATCACTGCTATCAAATTGAGAGCATCAAAAGACGCAACAGCAAGGCGGGCGTCGAGCGAGTATTCCCGGAATATAGTTGCCTGTTGCTGTCGCCCGCTAACTTGTGGCAGCAGAATATCCAATCGTTCTCGCTCGACGCCAACATCGTGAATACAGTACTCAAGTATCAGGTATTGTATATTTTAAATTGATTTGTTATTCACAATATACAAGTATTTTATTTAACTCCGTGGATCCCCAACTCTAGTCAAGACGACTTTTATTCCAATATTTTTTATAGACTTTATAAACTCGTCGCCTTAAACTTTCTCATTGTTTTAAGTATCAACTTAGAATTAAGCAACAATTCTTCCTAATTTTAGAAATCAATGCCGTTGGCTGAGATGGCGTTTGGCATGCAGATGCGTGACACTGGTATCAAAAGATATCCACTTCGCGCGCGACCCCGTGTTCTTCAGTATGCCATCACCATTTTCTACCGAAACTCTGATGAACGGTGCGTCTTAAATTAAAGTTGTGGGGATCACAGTGTATCTGACAAAGTAATGTTATGCTGAAAACCTTTACTACGTTATAAATCATGATTGTGCCTTCTAAAAATATGTATTCTCTATCCTACCTAGATAGTTCGTTGTCTCCTCGGTAAATTATTTATACGCGAAGCCGCGGATGGATAGCTAGTGAAAATAGTATAATCATTTCATTTAGTATTTCCTGCAAACATGAATGTACTAATCACTAAATGTTTTCTTTTATTTACAGATTTATCCAGTCTCTCACCAAAAAACTAAAAGAAATGTATCCACTATACCAAGACTCTTACACACGCATCGATGATTTAACGCTTATATACTACCCGGGACAATTCAACTACACAAATCTAATACCATTGTTATTTATATTTGTGGGTGTACTGTATGTGTACTTTTCCGTGAGAAAAATAGAATTCATTAAATCTAAGTTTGGGCTAGCCGCATGCGCTGGTCTTACTATAGCTGGCAGTTTATTTATGTCAATGGGTATTTGTTTTTACTTTGGATTTTCGCTGGGTCACAAGGGAGGCGAAACTTTGCCATATCTAGTCATTATATTGGGCTACGAAAACGTGTTAGTGCTGACGAAGAGTGTGACCTCAACAGATTCACAGCTTGACGTCAAAATAAGATTAGCACAAGGGCTCAGTAAAGAAGGATGGTCGATAACCAAGAACTTACTCATCGAAATCACAATTTTAACGCTTAGTTTTTTTACTTTCGTTCCATTGATCCAGGAATTGGCAATATTCATGATAGTGAGCCTTGTTTCTGATTATTTTATCCAAATGGTTTTCTTCGCGACGATACTGGGAATAGACGTGCGTCGAATGGAATTTTTCCAACAACCCGACAAGCAAATTTATTTGAAAGACTATTTCAACCCCTACAATGAGAGTTCGCAATCAGACTACGACTTCGTTGATGATAACAGCTACTCCTCGCTGAGAATGAGGAAATCCAAATCGCATCCGAGACTAAATGGTCTAGCTCAAAATAGTCCGGCCGACGTCTTGGCTAATAGGAATGGTGTGCCGACCCATCTGGAGGCCAGAGTACCGAAGCGAATCCGCTTGGTGAACATTTGGGCCCGAACTCGATTCTTCCAAAGGTTGTTCATGCTGTGGATGCTAGTTTGGATATCAATGATTGTTTACAATTCTGGGGTCGTAGACTATTTCATTACGAATACGGACAAGGTCGATAACGCAGAGGTTCCCGAAAAACGCGAGCAAAAGATCGAGTCGAAGCAGCCTCTGTTCAGCTTGTACTACAATAGTACGCAAGCGCTATACACGGCGCTGCCCGACCTAAGTGAGACCAACGATACCATCGCATTAAAGCATTCTCCACACTCAAGGCCCTGGTCAAGGTAAGAATTTGTGTTGAATTTATTATGAGTAACAGACCTCTTTTAAAAACATAAATAATCTTAATACATATGTTACATATGTGTCACTTTCTTTTTTATGTTGATATTGTCGTTTAAATAATATCCAATTTCGGCTTAAAATTATATGACCGATTCATCATCATCAACTCTTCTAATTTTGTTTTGTATTTGTATTAATTTCTTCGGCTTAGGTTACTTTATTTAATATATAAACGTCTTTTTTGAGCAATTTCTTGATGCTACACTTGTTAGTTTCTTGCTCTGAAAGAATAAAACATACCTATTTTAAAGGAGGGATTTTTATGCACTTAGTGCTTCATGGAGTCGTTGGGTGCGGTCCAAAATTTGTTATCAGCGCTCGTGTGCGCTATTTTCATGCAAACAATCGCGCCAAAATTGCTCATGTGCGCATTTATAAACGGTATGACGTAATCGATGACGAAACAGTGCAAACAGAAAAGAGGTGCACACTCCAGAACTGTCAACGTCACCGTCAGTCCCGCGGAATTTTGTTTGTATTTTAGTATATTCGAATTTATTTTTTCATTAGAATGTCCACAATAATTCAGTATCAGAAGTGCTCTGTAAAGATACTAGAGAAACAATACGTGTCTCCCTCCAATTTTTCTTTTCAAATGGCACTAATTGGCAGCTTGACGGATTCACAAAACCAAAGCTCGGTCCAAAATTGATCTGAGTGTTCACGTTCGTGAGCAGTGCAAACTATTTGAGCGGATTGTTTGCATGCATGCAAACGTTTGCACTGTTATTTGATTATGATTAATGTTGGCACACAAGCGGTGCTAACACGTGGCTCAATCAAACTGGCATAAGGGTGGTACGCATAGCCCCCGCTTCCTAACGTCTATGATATAGGACCGTTCTGCTAGCGTCTTAAGGGTAACGCTGTGTGTCAGGTTGTCCGCGTACCACTGGTCGGGCATTCTGTCGCAGTTCAAAGCGTCGGTACTGGGGTGGTACGTAGTGGTGTGTGCTCGATGTTGACACTAAGCGGTTTAATCAAACTATGATGGTGGTCCACTTAGCCTCCACTTCCTAACCTATGTAATCTGGTACCGTCCAACCAACGCCCATAGACCTCATTCGAACGAGAGCCAAAAAAGCTTTGCGTTAAATCCCGGCGTTAGCGCTTTTATAACGTTCGCAATACGATACCCTACGCTCAACGCCTAGCGTTCAAAATACAACGCGGTTCGATAAAAAAGCGTCGCGTTATAAAATCGCTGCCGTGTGAACATAATATACATGTACAATGCATTTGTTCTATATGTACGCAGGGTGTCCACATTCTGGAAAGTCAGGGAAAGTCAGGGAAAAGTCAGGGAAGCTCAAGGCAGTCAGGGAAAGTCGGGGAAATCGAGAGGCTACCTGGAAAGTCAGGGAAAAATTAGGATTTTACACTGTTTGGTCCCCAAATTTCCCAGCGATTGTCAAATGAGGAATATATTTACTTCATGCTTTTTGTAGAATGATTCCTAATCTTGACTATCGAATTATTTATGTCCAGGTTTGCACATTATATCATAATTTTGGCAGACAAATCAACCGAGTAACCCTTAACCGAGTTCAAATGCAATTTCCTTCAAATGTATGAACGTAATTTTGCGATGCGGTCTCAAAAACCGACAAGAAGCGGTTCGTCGCGCGGCACGTTCGACCGCGGCAATGCTCGAGCTGCCGCGCGCGGCGACCCAGGCCACATAGCGCGCGGTCGCTGTGCGAGCCAATGTTCGTGAGTTTGCCGCGCATAGTTTATACGCACCTTTATGTTGTTAATTTTATAGGTTTTATATTGAAAGTAAATTGTATGGCGTTAAGACAATTATTCTGCTCTAGAGTGAAAAGTCATTTGAAACATAAAGATACAATAAAAAACAAAAATCAATGTATAAGTAATGTGTGTTGCTGCCTTCAGCTTGGATAACTTATAATTTCAAGATATCTTACAATGATATCTTGAAAAATGTTGTTCCATTCCTCATCTATTATGAAAAATGTTGTTCTATTCTGAACCCATAAGGTTTTGAAGAAGCCGGATCCCTATCTTAGGCCCTGTGCTTTAATTCGTCCCGAAGATGGAAATGGGGTTCAAATCAGGGCTTCGTGCTGGCCAATCCATGACACGAATGCCAACGTCCCTGAGTATAATATTGCGTATAGGGTCTTGCATTATCATGCACATTAGAAACATCTCGTCTTAAATACATCCTGATTAAGGTACCACGAGATCTTCAAGAACATCAGGGATATAAGGTTCTGTAGCAAATCCGCGTGAAAGAGCATTGGATTCGATATAAACCATCTCTGTTTATGCTGTTAGGGAAATGCCGCCCCACACCATTATGGAGGCTCCATAATGGAGCCATCATAAGTAACAGTTTTTTCGATAAGCGTAACGTTTTCTAGGGCAACGGTACAGTCTCTGTCTTCGATTATTTCTGTCAAGACACTCTTGCCTCGCCAGAAAAAATGACATGCGCCCATTGATCCAGTGTCCATCATTCTATATGCTCACGAGCAAATTGAAAGCGTGATCTGCGGTAAGCTACAGTTAATTTTGCTTGGCTAGTTAAGTAGGCTAGCTCGGCAGTTAAATTGCGATTGGCTAACCTTCTCCTGACTGTACGCGCGCTTATGGCCAGGTCACTCCACGTTCGTCACGAAGCTGTTGTTGGACCTGCACTGCGTTCTGACGCTGATTCCTCGGGACATTTAAATGCATGTATCGATCATCTGCGAAGGATGTAGCCCATGGCCTATCAGTTTCTGCGCATCGATTGAAGGCTCCAGTCTTTAGGTATCTTCTATAGACGCGCTGCATCGAAAAACGCCTTAACATTTGAGCAACCCGACGATGACTAAGGCTCCATTGATGTAATGCGACAGCTTGAGTATAGCTTCCTGGAGCGGATTATCTATTTTTAGGAACAAAAATAACCGAAATCTGAAGACTTAAAGAGAAAGTAAGCAACTACGCAGAAAAGTCATTAAAGACAAGTGAAACTCCACCTTTCCAAACGTGTTCCTATTAAAAGAGGTGTGCGACAAGGCGACACAATCTCCCCTAAGTTGTACACGGCGTGCTGAGAAGATACAAGCTCCTTGACTGGTCTAGTAGGAGTATCAACATAAATGGAGAGCAATTAACTAATCTGCGATTCGCAGATGACATTATCATTTCTGCTAAGAAAAGTGGGCAAACACAAGAAATAGAACGCCGAATAAAACTAGGTTGGGGCGCGTTTAGCAAAATGTCTCACATTTTCTGGAGTGAAATGCCTGTATCTCTTAAGCGCCGAGCTTTCGAGCAATGCTCATGTTAGGGGCTGAGCCCTGGACCTTGACTAGACAACATATACATACACGCCCTACAGGCACAAAGAAAAATGGCTTAGGGTTTCTCTGGGGGAACGGATCTGGAATACGGAGATACGCAAGCACACCAAACTGATTGACGTGGCTCGTGTCCTTGCGTGTAGAAAGTGGCGATGGGCAGGGCACGTGGCCCGCAGGACCGACAACCGGTGGAGCAATAAGATCATCGAATGGGAGTGGCTCCCCGGAACAGGACGAAGGAACGATAGTCGACAGCCGGCTCGTTGGTCAGACGACATAACAAAGACAGCGGGCAAGAACTGGACAAGAAAAGCCCAACCCCGTAGTGAGTGGCGCAGAATGGAGGAGACCTATACCCACCAGTGGGTGGACATAGGTTGAAGAAGAAGTCAACCCTCAAAAGATTAATGAAAAGCGATTGTGTTTATTACGAGTATCTTAGTATTCAATAAGAGCCTTTTTGCATTTTTTATTAAACAAAGGTGGATTGCATTTTTTATTTAACACTTGAAGGAAATTGCATTTGAACTCAAGGGTGAAGGGTGCGTCGGTTTATTTTTTCGCAAGTGTACTTTCTACAGTGTAAAAATACTGTGCCTAAAAATATAAATTATGTAATTAGGTACTTAAAAAAATGGAATCTATACTAATATTATAAAGAGGAAAGATTTGATTGTTTGATTGTTTGCATTTAATAGGCTTCGAAACTACTGAACCGATTTTGATGAATATTGGTTTAGTGATAGTAGACCAGGGGAACATAGGGTAATTTTCCTATAGGAAAAAAATTCCCACGGGAATTCAAAAATAACGCGGGCGAAGTCGCGAGCGTAAAGCTAGTTTTAGATACAATTTGGTCTGAAAATTGCAACAAAAAATACTAAGTAAATATTTTCGAAAAAAAGTATTCTATTTTATTTTTCTGTAAAATGAATATATTTGGTCAGGGAATTTTGAAAAATGGTCAGGGAAAGTCAGGGAAAAGTCAGGGAATTTTTTTTAACATTAGCAGTGGACACCCTGGTACGCTTCTTTAACGCACGTTACAAAAGCGCTCGTGCGAACGTACTCTTACCCTTTAGCTCCATATGCGCCTATCGTCCCGAATCAATTCGTGCCGAAGCTTCGGACATTTTGTACGCTAAAAAGTTATCTCGTATATACTGTGGTCCCATTAGCGGTTTCGTTATTTTGCACAAACTATCGTCCAATAATCGTGCAATATGGCCGAAATTTCTAGATGTTTAATTATAAACGACGAATTTCTTTACTTCTACATGTGTACTAATAATAACATGATGCATTTATGTCTTTAACAAATTATTGAAAGCAACCGCCGACCACGCAACGCGAACAGTAAGCGCGCTACAAATAACCCTTTGATGTACCGCCATATGCCCTATAACGCATACGAAGTCCGAACATTCAAAATCAAAATATTTTATTCAACTTGGATTTTACAATCTTTTTTGAAAGTCAAGGAAGCTACGCCAATGGTTCACAAGTCTACGGCGGGAGACCTTGTACTGAAAAGAACCAGCAAGAAAACCAGCAAAGGCTATTTTTTTCTCCCTGTATTGTTACAGAGTCGTCAATTGGAAGCTGACCTCAAGGCAAAAATTTGAGCTGAAACAAATTTAGATTTGTCAGTTCTCTTCTTAGTACAATGTTGCCAATACTAGTTAATGAATAGTTATACACAACAACACGATTGTTTACATTATTATCATTAATAAGTTCTTCAAATTAACACCAGGCATTGGCATCTTGTAAATAATCGTTGACTTTATAATATCCTTTACTCATCAGAGTCTTTTTTACATGCGCTTTAAACTTATCAAAAGGCAAGTCAGTTACACTTTGTGGGACTTTGTTGTAAAAAGTTATACATTTCCCCATAAATGAGCCTCTAGTTTTTTGGAGCCTGTACGTTGGAACGGCAAGTTTATTTTTTTTTTCTTGTGTTTAAATGGTGAAGTTGGAAATTGGTTTCAAATATATTATAATTTTTATAGACAGAAATCAATTTTTCATAAATGTACTGTCCTGCTAAAGTCAATATGTTAATTTCTCTAAATAAATCTATAAGAGAGTCTCTTGCTCTTAAATTATAAATAGCGCGAACCGCTCTTTTTTGAAGTACAAAAATACTTTCTATACTAGCAGCTGATCCCCACAGAAGTATTCCATATGACATGATGCTATGAAAATAACTAAAGTAAATTAATCTTGCCGTTTCAACATCAGTAAGTTGTCTTATTTTTTTTACTGCATATGCTGCAGAACTAAGTCTGTTTGCCAAGGACTCAATATGTGGATCCCACTGCAATCTAGAATCTAGAGTAATACCCAAAAAATTTGTAGAATCGACGAATTCAACAATTTGGTTGTTCATTTGCACAATAGTATCAACTTTTCTTACATTTGGCAATGAGAATTTAATACATTTTACATTACTTGAATTTAATGATAAATTATTTATGGTGAACCAATGCAATACTTTAGAGATAGTACTATTTACAACGTCAGTATTTCCGTTTCCTCTGTCAACCTTAAATATTAAAGAAGTATCATCTGCAAATAGCACTGTATCGCACAAACTATTAGTGAAGTGTGGGAGATCGTTAATGTAAATTAAGAAAAGCAAAGGTCCCAATATCGAGCCTTGAGGCACACCCATAATTATGGGTGCACCAGCAGACTTAGATTTGTTAATGACAACTTTCTGGACTCTACTGGACAAATAAGACTCAATAAGTCTAATTGCTTCTTCAGAGACACCATAATATTTGAGTTTATTTAAAAGAGTCTGGTGACCAAGGCAGTCAAAAGCCTTCGATAGGTCACAAAATATACCAATCACATCCTGTTTACGCTCCCAAGCAGCAAAAATGTGTTTAAGAAGTGCAACTCCAGCATCTGTAGTGCAACGACCTTTAGTAAAACCAAACTGATTCATATGTAATATGTTGTTACTTGAAAAATGACCTGTTAGCTGATTAGACATAATTTTTTCAAATATTTTACTAACAGCTGGTAAAATTGAAATTGGTCGATAATTTGAAGGCTCGTTTTTATTTCCTGATTTAAATAAAGGTATTAATTTGCTATTCTTCATAAGGTCAGGGAAGATACCTTCATCAATACATTTATTGAATATAAACGCGAGTTGCGGAGCAAGTTCCTTTATCACAGATTTGATCATGTTGGTCGAAATACCCCAAAGGTCTTCAGTGTTTTTTGTACTGATCATGCGGAATGTTTTCAAGATAGTGTCGGCGTCAATGTGACAGAATGTGAAGTCATTGTTGCACTTGTATACACTCTGTGACAAGACATTCGCGACGATAGCCGAATATGACTGGTCCCATCTGCGATAGGCGCATGTGAAGCCACGGCATTAGGGTGATGTTTGTCAGGTTGTCCGCGTACCACTGGTCGGGCATACTGTCGCAGTACAACGCGTCGGTGCTGGGGCGGTACGTGGTGGTGCTGCCGCCGGTGCTGCTCAGCCAGCGCGTGGCGCCCGAGCTGGCGGCGGGGCTGCGGCACCCCGACGAGCGCGACCCGCCGCCGCTGCGGTGGCAGGCGCTGGCCGCGGCGCTGGACCCCATCGATATCATCACAGGTACAGCGACGTTGCGCCAAGCTTCTAGCACAATATAGAGAACGATACAGTACGTTGACTCCTTATAAAGAGACGAATCGGCGCTCGCACACATACAAACGTCGTTTACACGGCCGCCAAGCATGCTCTGAACGGCATAGCAAGCAACGCAGTGTCAGGCCGCGCGCCGGCCGAGATTGTTGTGCTCCACGTACACGCCGCGCCGCTCACGCGCGGCGTGTACGTATACGTTCACCGATTTTTTGTAGGCACCAACCCTAGCGCCCAGTTCAGCTTTAGGTATAAATTTCAAAGACACGCCTGAGTCAGGCTATTATATCGTTCTCTATATTGTGCTTTTAGTCCGCTCTGAACACGGCACGATTCGCGTTGCACTGTTGTGATGTTACGTACATTACAACAGTGCAACGCGACAACGCGATTAATTAATTAATTTAAGTTATATTATCTGTCTACATCCATACTAATATTATAAATGGGAAAGTGTATGTGTGTGTTTATTTGTCCGTCTTTCACGGCAAAACGAAGCTACGAATTGACGTGATTTTTTAAGTGTAGATAGTTGAAGGGATGGAGAGTGACATAGGCTACTTTTTGTCTCTTTATAACCCAACACTTCCTTAAAATGGGGGGTGGAAGTTTGTATGGAGCATTCCGCAATTTTTAAGGTAGAAGGCTAAAAATTGGTATGCGGACTATTTGTGATTAACAAATAATCGTGCATTATTTTTTTTTTGGAAATCTGCCCTCAACTCCTTAAAAGAGGGGGTGAAATTTTATATGGGACTTCGCAGTTTTCAAGGTAGGAAGCTAAAAATCGGTACACAGACTCTTTGTTACCAACGAAAAATACCTGCCTTATTTTTTTTTTTTGGAAATCTTCCGTGTTTCCCCTAATTTAACGCGAGCGAAGCCGCGGGAAAAAGCTAGTAAGTTATAATTATAAGTGAAAGATGAATGTCGCATCACTATAGTACATTGTGATACAAGGGTATGGTAGGTTAATAACCTACACACACGTGTATCACACGACGTTTTTCAATACAGTTGTGGATAATAGTAAAAATCAAATAAATAAGTAAAAAATATATAAAACAAAAAACGAAAAAATAAAAAAGCTAAAAAACAATCAAGGAAAGAATAGAAAAAACAATAAAGAAAAGAATAGTAAAAAAACAAATAAAATCTTAAAAAAACAAAAATAAGTAATATAAAAAATGAAAAAAGTGTTTCTTTTTCATTTTTTATATGAAAAAATGAACGAAAAAACAAAAAACAGTAAAAAACAAAACTTATTTTTAATACCAAAAAAAAAATAGTTAAAAAATAAAACAAAAATCTGATTAACACTAATAAAAAATGTTTAATAGAAAGTAAAAAACCAATGTTTGTCCACCAAAGCATGTCCAGTTGCAAGAACATTTCAAAAATGTTTATTTGTGTTCATACAACTGCAAAAGTAATGATCGAGCTCGTAAAAGTAAGTCACGACCCCGTAAAAGAAAGATGCCTGTGCAAATTATTCCATTATAAGCATAGAATGTATTGAAAAAAAAGTTTTAACACAATAATAATAAACTCAGTATATATTATATGGGTGAGAAAGAGGCGTGAGCAAAGCAAATTAATACGTAGAGCCGATTCACGCACTGTGACAATGGCACCACTCAGGCAATAACCGCACGCAACGTATGTCGGCTTTAGTGTAGTCTGGTTTTACAAAGCCATCATTACCTTACATCAAAATATTACATTGACATCTCACATGAACATTTTGTCGTCGACGTGATTCACTGGCCTCTGTCCATAACAACAACCCTAGTAAGGCCGAACTTTGAAAACAGAGCTTAGTAAAATGTGTTATCTTCCATTTGCCATATTCAAATAGACAAACCAGACACTCGCCTAACAATTGAACATGAATATTTTGAAACATGACAGATTTAAAAATTGGGGTATTTTGTTATTTACTCGTAGACTTTAAGCCTGCTTATGAGTCTACAAGCCTCGGTAACATAGGTCATCCTACGTTAAAATCTTTGATGTTCTAAAAAGTTATTCAACAATATGTTCGTTGAGTCGCTCGAATAAAAAAGCTATTGCTAGTACATACACATTGCTAATACATACAAAGCTATGTATACATATTTCTTATTACAAAATATAAAGTAAGATAATAGTAAGAAGTCACGATAAATGTATGGTCGTTATTGGTTGGCAGATTTTGAACTAATAGAGAGTAAGAGCCAACAAAAGCAGTGGGGTTCAGCGGCCGAGCTGCCCATATACCCCACCACGCCGATGGAGATACTGCTGCTGGCCATACTGTGCGTCATCAGCGTCGCGGTCATCGCCTACATGATGGTGGTGCTCTATAGGTTCGTCTGCTATATCGAGTGCGTATTATTATATTTAACTCTCAATTAAGAAAAGTACAGTGCTTTGCGCATAATTATCACTTGTCTTGTGTCCTGTAAAAACCATTTAACCTTTATCTCTACTTCTACCATCTGTTTTCAGGTACACTTCTCTGTTTTCGATACAGCTAGTCTGGTTTCATTGGCTAGTTAATGTTTGATGTTATTTTTATTGCCGGCAGTAGTGAAACTACGAATGCATTCAAATAATTGTCACGGTAGTGGACAAAAATAAGCTGTATTTTTTTTCTTTGGTGTCACTAATCACTTGAATACTTATAACAATAATTCACGTCACGTTCGATTACTTGATTGCTTCTACACGAACTCAACATTATGCATTACTCAAAGACTTAAAATTCTGGGAAATTCTACATTTTGGGATTACATTGGGCTATCTATAAATCCACCTATGATTGCAATGTAACTTGTATAATGAGATGATAATTTAGCATTCCACCGTGCGGGTGAGGAGTTAATGGTGTTTCAGAGAAAGGACCCGTAGGCAGTGCCGGGTATTTACGACCCCTGTGTAGATGGGTTAGGATAGAGGTTAAACTACTTTACGATTCATCAATATTTATCTCCAAAGGCCTGCCATATCTGCCTGACCATATTTGATACAGTTCCGAAAGTATCATTTTTGTTTCGCGCTTTACTAACTCACGGAAGTTCTTGATAAACCTAGATCTTTTTGCAACGTGTATAATGATTATGCCAAAATACCTCTACCGCAAACAAACGAACAAAATAAACATATTTTGTTGTTTTTTCTTCATCATAAGAGTCCAATCCAATGTCAAGCCTGTAATTGAATAGGGTTTATTATTATTTTAGTTTTAGGACCTTTGGAAACGCAGTAAAGAACCCAATGCAATTTACTTTTATCTAATAATTTAAAACTTTTGCGTTACAACAGATGTGTATGTTCGCGCCATTACGCTGAATGGCGCGCGTCGTGGAGCGAAGATGACGAATACAAAAGGATCATTGCAAAACAACCCGCTGTCCAGGTTATCATTTACTTATTTTTATTACCTTTAAACCGCTTTTTCTTTCTATAAAGTGGCGATGACAGGATTTCTGTAAACGATTAAATAAAATTATACAACTTAAACTTATTTTCAAATTGGTTTCCGTATTTTCCAAGGTTTTGGTTTTGGTAATTGTTAATTTCGCTTTATCTCTATATATTTTTTAAATTAATTGCAATAGATTGCTCAATTCAATTTCAATGAAATTGTGTTGATGTTGACAAAATAGAGGTTTTGATATTTTTTCATAATCCTTTTCAAATGACAGTATACGGATACAACTAGGGTTATTAAAGTTGTCCTCCTAACTGATTATTGTCAGTCGCGGCGGCCAGTCCAACAGAGGCTAACTATCTGCGCCGAGGTATTTAGTTCACAAGTGTATGCGCAAGTGCACTTTCTGTTCCTACATCCGCATAGCTTAAGAGGAATCGTAATCCACGTGAATAGATCGTAGCAAATAGCAAGTTTGGCAATAGCATGCTTAGAAAGCAAAGGATTTTATGTATGAGATTAATGTGCGATGCGTTTTCAGTTCAATCAGTTTTTCCTCCTCGTTTTAGGTAATTGACCAAGAGGAATGCTTTCTGAGGATGGATTTCGAACCTAGCTACTAGCGCCGCCATTCCTTTTTTATTAATTACTAGCTGCCCGCCCCGGTCCCGCAAGGGTATACTAAAAAACCTATTCACAATACAACAGTGTAAGAAACCATAGATTTGGAGTAGACTGAATGTCAATCTGTCAAGTTCGTCACTTTTACGTGAACATATTTTAAATTCTTTTTTTTTCCAGTAATAATTTTTAAATATTTTCTTTGATACAAACCTTGTCCTAACAATAACAAATACGTAAAACTAAGAATCATCCAATTTGGTGCAGTCGTTCGAAAGTTATGGGCGTACATACATTTCGAAGATCCATTTCTATTTATATAGATGATAAATTAAATACGTTTCTACAAAAAATAGATCAGTCAACTACTCAATACAGATATTTTAGATTTTTTGAGCTATTCAGGCATAGATTAAATGTATAGGAATAATCATAATCCGAATTATTGCCAAAAGTGGCCACTTTAAGCAATAATTTTGATTTCTGCTATTCTATACAGTAATACGGTACAAAATAGCTCTCAAAAAATCTGAAATATCTGTATTTCGTGGATGACTGATCTGTTTTCTGTAGAAACGTCTTTAATTCATCATAATTAATAATAAACGAATCGCGGCGCTAGTAGTAGGTGCTGTGGCCCCTTAATGAGAAAACCTTATTTTTCTGATGCACTACAACTGATACAACACAGCAGTGTGGCGCGGCACACATTTTACGGAACACTGCTCTAGAGTAATGTTCAATCCGCTGATGAATCCAATCAGTGAATCGTAATGAATTAATTAAAATTCATATCGAATGTGTCATTGTCAGCTAGTAATGGAGGCCGTGCCGTTGGTGGTGACCGGCCACGTCCAGGAGGTGGAATGTCTGGTTACCGACGGGGAGAAGGTAGTCAGCGCGTGTCTCCAAGGCAACGTCAAGGTGTGGGACTCGCAAAACGGTGACCTCCTTACAAACATCGATCGATATGAGTAAGTATATAGAGGGACTATACTGTCTAAACCAATAACTACATGGAAGTACTACTCTCTAAACCAAAAACCAAAGTTTCGAGTGTAAAAGGCGCCGTACATTTCTGTGTGCTGTCCCAGCATCACCATGACGCACAAGTTCTTGCTGCGTTCAACAGCGAACTTCGAGTTGAAACCTTTATTACGAGGATAGAGATTTCATTTAGCCCTATCAACAATAAAATAACTTTACAGTTTTTTGCCTAAGACCTAATTGTACAACCACTTTCTAACCCACAAACAATTTTCTATGTAACAATGCCATAACACTTCTATAAACATGTTAAGTACTTAACTTAAAAATATAAACAGTAACAAAAAGGTTTGTTACGAACTAAAATATGTGTAAATCTAGAATAGTTATTGTTTTAAAATAAATACACAACAGACATTTTTCAAATTACAGATAAAGAGCTTTCCAAACCCGTTTCTAAGTGGCACTAGTTTTGTAAGTTATGTCAATATCACATTTTTTGATTATCAACAGTATTAAATATTGTTTATAAGTAATCAATGGAATATAATGTTACGGCAGTGAAGTCAGCGGTTGGAAGAAAACCACTAGTACTTGTCAAAAGTAGCGTTTATTCTAACCCAGGAGCCCTAGACTTCACCTTCACGAGTGTGGCGCGGGACTGTCCCTTTTGCACTAACAGTTTTCCACTGCTCTGTCTTCCACTTTTCATTTTACACTTCCTTTTTATCTTCCTCTTCCTTTCCAAGAACTCTCTCTTTCTATCAATGCTCTTAACTGAATTGCCTGAACAACGCTTCGTTGATTCTTTATGTGTATGCCCCGGGAATTTATTGGCAAATGTCTGTTTCTTACCAAAATGTTCTTTTAACTTCTCTTTATCACATGAATTAAGCAATCGACTTGTTTACGTGAACTTTCAAAATTTTGAATCTTATTAAAATTATGTGACGTGAACTATCAATTGACACATTAAGTTCTGTTTTTAATCTATGGAATGTGACATTGACGTTCTTAACTAAACCAACGTCAGGCTTACAAAGTTGTCACTTGGAAAATCCTTCATTACGTATATAAACATTATCGTTTATCAATAAAGAACGTCTGCGTAAAATATAATGAAATAAATGATATTAAATACTTGATATTGAATACATGACATTGAAATGATATTGAACTTTTTTTGATAATTTACATTCGGACTTTCTATTCCTTCGACAAACTCTCTTATATCTAAAATAGTTACCTTATTCCAGACTATTTAATGAGGATAAAGAGCCGTTGAGTGATACGTCAAAGAAAAGTGTCAGCTCCGAAGAAAATGAAGGTAAGGGTCTATTGTTTAGTATTAGTTGATAGGTTTAAATTTTCAAGTTATTACTAGAATCATTTATATGCAAAGGAGAATATATTTGCAGCTCCCGTCTGGTGGACTTTGACTTATCAATTAATATACCTTTTTAAGCAAAGTTTAAAAATATTATTTTGTTTGACATATTTAACATCTTATTGCCATACTGTACGATGCAAATGTAAACTTTAAAGGATCCATTTTTTTCTTCCATACAACTATGCCCAAAACACGTACCTCGGGTTTTATAACATTTTTCTATGCAAAAAATCTGAATATTCATAAAATAATAAAAATATTTTTTTTTACCTTTTGTACCACCTGAAAGTATGACTTAAACATTTTGATTACTGGCAACATAGCATCGATATTAAATATCGTATTAGCGTAGTGTATTCTCCAAACCTGTTTAGTAAAGGTTTTCCAACTATTAAAATAATAAAAATAGGGTTTTTACTTAATTATAACAAATATTACAATAAAACTCATAACAAGTTCATATTCCAAAGCGTTATAAATCTTGTTAATAAGTGTCACATAGTCTGTGGTATCGTGTTTATTTTAACAAAAAAGAAATAAAAGTGAAAAGTCATTAGGATTTGTGTATTGTATTGACGTATCAAATTCACAATTACTGGTGATTTGTAAGCGATCGCAATAGATGTTGGCACACACACACACACATAACAAACTCCAGATTTTTAATTAGGACTTCAACTTCTTTAAACACCTATAATAAGAAGAAGATTCTAAGAGAAAATATTATCAAGCGTCCATAACAATGACTAATTATCAATGTCAAACCTTGACGTCCATAGCCGTTTTGTTTCACGAAGTTTCGCATTAAATATTTTTTTTTATCTTATTTTTTTGTAAAATCTATTGAGTTTGATAAAATTTTAGCCCTTGGGTTATTTTCAACACATTATTACCTTTCATTTCATATAATTTGTACCTCGGTACATGATTTGGGCAAATACTGAAGACCTCCTTTCTAAGACTTTAAAATCAATTACAATGAAAAATTATTTATTGTAATTAGACTGATATGATAAAATAATATTCTGGACTAATACCTATAATATTCTATTTAATAAACTTATATATATACAACGTGTCTCATAACTCCCCATAAAAATTATTATATTTATTTAACCGAAAAGAAAGTGTCCTTATAAACTTGTCATGTGTTAACCTTAATAACTTGTCATATCAATCAAATTTAATTGTCAAATTTATGAAAATTCAATTTTAGAATAGTTTTAGGTTGGCACTTTTGATAGTTGAAATAAAATTAAATATTATAATTTTTATGTGGAGATATGAGACACGTTTTATACAGGGTTACTTTTTTAACACCCAGGAAAATTTCAGGGACGCTTCACGACATGGTAGTAGAATGTTTTAAATATTAATAAAAAAAATAACTCACCTACTTAATTTTATATTAATTTTTTAAATATCCAAAAAATACTGCACTAGTTGAGAACAGCACTAGTTAAGAGATTTTAAATTAGATAGCGCCGGCGTAGGCAAGAAAATGGAATGAATTTAGTAGTTGTTGATGGGGTGAATTATGCCGAATGAGAAAAATTTATATTTTTATTGACATTTGACGCTACTAACAACGCCATATACAAATTAATGTGTTAAGCTATTGACCACATTGTCTACTGTTAAAATTATTGCGCTTATTCAAACTCAAACTCAAAAATCTTTATTCAATATAGATCTTTACATGCACTTATTGGCGTCAAAAAAAACATAAAAATCTTCAACCAAGAATCTAATTAACTAAATTATTTAATCCTTGTATGTACACACACCCCAACCATTATTAAGATGTGTGCAAATACAAGTCAAATAAAAAAAAATTTACTCTACACCTGTTCGGAAATTGGGAGAGCCTTCTCGAGAAGAACAGGCAAGAAACTCGGAAGGTCTTGTATTTTCTTTGTCTCCTCTTTTAAAATGCCAACATTACAATATTATATTTCACAAACATTTTTTTTATAATATAGAAATGCCTGTCGGTGTGAGTGGAACATTTACTCGAATGAAATTTATCCCATTATCACAAAGTGTTAATGTTTACGCGTTACGGCGTAAACATTAACACTTTGTGTTATTAACGCTTGTGTTATGTTTTATTAACGCGTTACGGCGCAGGTGGAGCGCGAACATAATGATAGCATGTTATACAAAACTGCTATTATGTATATGGCATTGCTACGGATAATTATATTTTTTGTAAATGACTTAATGCATTTTATTTACAGAAACCACACTAAATACATCTTCGCATCACAATGAGGTTAGTTCAGTGCATTCATTATTATGTAACTTATGTTCGCAATAATATCTTTTTATTGATTAATCAGCCGTTCCAAACGTTTTATCGTAGCTACCCTTTTTTACAAACATCCTTTATAATATTAAATTTGTAAAAATTACGAGACCAATTTTCTAACGCACTTCTATTTTGAAACGAACTCCATTATTCTTAATTTCTAATTTGTCCATTAGTGCTTAATGCATGCATAGTTTGTTTTAATATGAAGTGATTTATTTCTACGACTATCTTTGTATTTAGATTTCACTACTTGATTAATCTGAAGATATAACTTAAGTAAGTAAAGGTAGCAAACACGTGTTTTTTGCTTTGTCAAAATAAGGGTTAAAACTACTTAAGGCGCTATATCGAAAATGAATCAAACAATGGGAGGCGTGATCTATACGTAAACGCGGGGCACCCCCCGTGCTCAAGTAGCTAGTCTTTATATCTATGTCATCAAAGTCGTAAATGCTGCGCTGCACTGCGCCTGCATGCAATCAGGTTGCACAGAAATAATCGACGTAAGCGACAAAATACAAATTATTTAATTAAAAAATAACTATAATGATAAGAACAAAATCCTTCTGTACGATTCCGAATACTGATGATGTCCACTTATTTAAGGAACTTTTTAATGAATACCTAATACCGTTTACTAGTAGTAATACTGAATTCTCTTATTTTTAAGAGGTAATTTAAAAAATAAAATGTATCGAGGCAAAATCTTTAAATCGCGTTTCCAGTTCTTCTCTTGTCTAACTAAAGATATAAAGAAACACATATCTGACTTTCAGATCTGCAAAATCTCTCAGTGACCCATGACATTACATTAAAAATAACCAATATTTTCGATATAGCGCCTTAAGTTTAATGAGTGGCGGCTCGCTACGACACGATCTAGACCAAAATGTGAAAAGCCTTAACGTCATGTGACATTCATCAATGTATCATCGCTAGCGCAAGTTTTATGATTATACAGAAAAAGGAAAATAGTACATTATGCAATTAGTGAATAAAGGAGGAATTTGAAGCGAGGCCCATGAATGAATCCCGAGCAAGCACGGAGTACACAACCAATGGAGAAAGCATCGGCATGTTTTTATTCTAAAACAAAGTCACCGATTTACGGCGGGGGGAGAGGTAAACTCGCCCGCTGTGATTGGATGATGAGTAGACAACCAAATGACAAGGACTTTTATAGGCGCGCCAAAAAGCAGTTAAAAAATATGGATACCGATATCAATAATATCGATATTTTTTTACGTTATTAGTACTTTTAGGTTTGGTTTGCGATACACGTATTATGGGGTTTCCTTATGAAATAAAAAGGCTTATTATTGTTTATAAAGCTTAATTTTTTTTGTAAATTATTGTAAGATCCTACTTGAAGATAACACCCGTCGGTAACAAGGAATATATTATACAGATCAGGGCCAATACAATTTAAACGTCACATAACATATTGTTTTGCCTATTATTTCTTCTTATTCAAATTATATGATAGATGAGCAATGTGGCGTTTCAGTTTCCTTTTCTTTGGTGTTAAATCAATGTATTGTTCTTCGGTGCTCTTATAATTTCGTTCATCTGAATACTGAAGTTAAAAAAAGTATAAATTTTATAACTGCTGAATTACAAAAAGTTTAATATTTTTAATTACACTATTTTCATGAAAATTACCTTGCTTGTAGAAGGTTTATTTTCAACGTCTTCTGTTTGGGTATTAGTTAAATCAACTAGGAAATTAGTTGAATCAGCCGGTGACCCCTGCAAAATTATCTATTTTATAATATTTAAAATAAGACGAAGATTTTACAAAAAATTTACAATATTGTAAAAATTAATAAACTGATTAATTTTTTGTTAACTCTGTTATTATACAGAATTACAAATACGTTATGTATATATTATTAGTTGGAGACAGTCATTATAGAAACAATCTGCTGTTTTTAAAAAATACACTCTTATTTTCTCTCAACAAAGACGACAGATCTTTAATGTTCTTTGATTCCTCTGGAATAGTCAGTAAAATTCAAATATTTTAACAACAAAAAGTGCAAATTATAACTCATTTAATAGTTGAATATACAAAAAATACTGACAAGAGTCGGTAAATATAGTGTAGGCACTGACGACCTATATAATCTGCGTCTATTATTTTTTAACGTTTCAAAACAATCTGGTGTGAAATGTCTAGAACAAACAACACTATACTTTGTTGGGAAAAAATTGTCTTTATGCGTAGCCCCGATCCAAATTTCTTTTTTCTCGCTATTATTGTTGAGAAATTGCGAAACTATTAATGTATGCAATATACATATTTTTAATTATCCTAAGGCTCTGTTCTCGTAAGCCATGATAGGCGTTAGCGTGGAGTATTAGTAACGTATCCATTTTTATACATAATCTAGCTGTGCCCGCGAACTACGTTTCGCCATAACAATTGTCAAAAAAAAGCTCTAATTAAAAAGCCTTACTAAAAAAACCTAAATAAAAAAAATAAAAAAATAGTTTACGAATTATTCTCAGACCTACCGAATATACACAAAAATTTTCATAAAAATCGGTCAAGCCGTTTCAGAGGAGTTCGGTTACAAACAATGTGACACGAGAATTTTATATATTAGAAGAAAGAAGATATACTTAGATTTGCCGAGCAAAACCAAACGCCTAAGCTGGTCTTAAAATAGAATAATTACAAAAAATATTAAATACTAATAATACTAAATTTTAAGATATCGATATGCATGGTTCCGCTGCCTTCGCGGCACCGCAATATCAAGAACGAAAGAGACAAAATCTATTACGCAAGTGCACCGGAAAGAGATAGCTAAAGACATCAACGCAAACATTCCAAAAATTAAAATTTAGATTTAATTTGTCAATTTAATAAAAAACTACTTACCTATGAAATGTTATCCCATCTTTTGTGTAGCTTGAGATAGTAGTACACTTTCCACACTTATTGAATTTATTAAGGAGAGTGCGTGACGTTCGTACGTACGTAAGCTCCGACTAACCAATATTTCGTCGCATAAGCTTGAAATAGCGTGTTTGGTGAGTGCCCTCACCCCCGCATGCGCTCTCCATTGGTTATGTACTCCGTGCGAGCAAGTGAAGGGTTCAATTGTTAGTATCCTGAGTGATTTATGGCCCTCGATATAAATCCGGCTTATTTACGAGGTGCATACTATACTTTATACCATGGCTACGAAGAAAAAGAAAGATTTAAGCGAAAATAGACATTTAATGAAGAAAAAAGGAAGGCTTAATTAATAAAATGCACATTAAAATTGGAACAATACTAAAATTTTATTTGCTCGTATAACTTACAGTATTCAAAATAACGCCAATTTACTAATGCCAGCAAAGAACACAAAACAGATTTTATTCAAATGCTAAACTCCTTGTCGAAAATGTCGACCAATCAAATCTGATTGCACAAGGAGTTTGTATCGAGTATTTTTTGCGCAGAGGTTGTATAGCATTGAAATGGAGGTCGAATATCCATATTAGTTTGTTCTTAATTTAAACAGTAAAATCGTGATTAAGAGTGCTTTTTATTCACTGTTTTCAGTAAATAAAATAAGCTTTTTAGAGGGGGAATGGTATAAATACTGAGCCAATATGTTTATCTGCCTGGCGGATGTGAAAAAATGTTAAGACGTCATCTCTATCGCACAAGTTATTGGTTACAGAGCTTGCCGATCCTTCGAAAGAATCTGTCCGACCACCTCAGCGGGCTACGGCACAGGCCCGGCTCGCAGCCGGCCCCGGCACACTTGCCCGACTCCGAGATCACCAACTACAGCTTCGCGAACACATACAAGTAGGTACTCCATTTATATTGTACTAGCTTTTCGATCTCAGCTTTGTCCTTTTTTTCCCATGCACATTGTAGATGCCCGCTGTTGTGTAGAACTCGTCCTAGATGAAATGACGCGCTCCACTACCGTACTTACGAGCTCAAGCAAATTTAAAGTAGACGTAGACGCACTACACATAAAATAACATAAACAATTTTAGTCATTCAGTTACCAGCTTAGACCATTTGTACTATATGGTTCTAAGGTTACCAGCTAAATTTAGAGGCATTTCATAATTACACTAGTCTGAACTAGTCTAGACTAGTCATAATTGTCTGAAAGCGCACGACAGAGCGGCGCATGTGCCCGTTGTAAAGGAGCAGTAAAAACCTAACTATAAGAACATTGAAAGGAATTGATTTTTACTTCTTAGTTTACAACTACAATTTATGCTTTCTGTTTGTTACAGAGAATTATATTGCAACGAAGACATAAGTGAGAGTAAGGAGAATGTGGACACGAACAATATTAGTTTAGGGCAACACGCCGAGGGACCAATGAATGATAGTCAATTAGACGATAGTATTATACTGTTACCAAGAGAAGATAATGTAAATAATAGATTAGGCTATAGTAGTAAGCGTAGAGTGGCTAGCGACAGCAGTATTGAAGAGGGGAACAATGCAGTGGACGATTCCAACGAAAACACATCAGGACTCGGGTTCTCGCCGGTCTGGTGTATGGACTTTACGAATGATCTTATAATCATCGGGTGCGCCGACGGCCGCATCGAGTTTTGGGATGCCGTTTCTGGAAAATTAAAGGTGCTGCATTTATTCTTTAACTTCATGAAAGTTTTAATAATAGACGCTACTAGGTAGTCTTGTATATTACATATGTGCGATGTACGAATAGGTAACGTTACCCGACACTGTACTAAAAGAAACTTTACCACGCGCGAACTCTTAATCGTACCTAATCGTACTATTCGTACATCGTATATACTACACTGCCTAAGCGTTAAGCGTGAACGGTTGATGAGGTACGAGTAAGCGAAGTAACATGCGCTACAATGTGATCAACGCTGGGAGATGACGCACCATGACATGCCATCTAGCAAAAAAGAAAAAACAAGGAAAACTAGCTTTTTTGTATGGAGCCAGCACTTAGAATATTTTCGACTTTTTTAAATAATTTCAACCCTGCATAATTACAAGAAAAATATTTACAAAAATGCTTATATCTCGAATAAC
This sequence comes from Schoenobius gigantellus, assembly GCA_963935595.1. Classification (NCBI taxonomy): domain Eukaryota; kingdom Metazoa; phylum Arthropoda; class Insecta; order Lepidoptera; family Crambidae; genus Schoenobius; species Schoenobius gigantellus. Next base: position 67,132,215 of record OZ012540.1, on the reverse strand, counting down.
GGTGCATCGAACGGTGCATCGGAGCTAAAAAATGAAATTTTTTGACCCCCTTAGAGCCTTCCGCTAATTAGGACACATACAATGGACTGGTCAAAATATGGTAAAGTGTGAGTTTGACTTTTTTTTCATACTAAATTTTGATTTTTATATGAAGTTTAGTCCTGATTCCACCTTGTGTAGCAAAAGGAGTGCGAATTTTAATTGAACACATCCATACTAAATACGTTGAAATCTTTTTAAGTGCTGGCTCCATACAAAACTCACTTGAACATTTTTTGTTGTTTTTACTTTTTCGAAAAATTTCTCTTTCTTTTATAATTATGATTTTCGGAAAGTTGAGAAAAAAATGCGTGTATTTAGTCTGTAATCTATATTGCTCTGGAATTTCAATCTCCTAATTATGTTTTTCCCCCATATTAATAAGCCGCATGATTCAATCAATATTCGTACCTATTAGTACGGTACTATTCATTGTATCAAAAGTGGTATAAATCTACGGTATTAATAGTACTAATAGCACTAATAAGCTGTACTAGTACCTTACTCTTACTGTACGATTACAGTTCGAACCCAATAATGTACCAATAAGGACAAGACTACTATTAAGTAGCAGCGGTATTTACTATTTACATTATCAAATCGCAATCAGATATAATGGCATTGTGTTCGTCATGTTAGAATTTGAATAGTTGGTTCCGTTTTTTAACCACATTGTTCGAATATAAAGATAAGGAGTTGCATACAAAATAACTGATGCTGCTGATTGTCCATTGTACTTTACTTTATATCACTTTAAACTGCTAAGTAAACATGTAAATACATTCCCTAAATTGCTACTATCCGTTTCATGTATACCCAGTTTCCATGATTAAAATTATTGTTTTAAGAATATAACATCTCTTTAGGTTAATTCTCTCAACAATGCAATAATTAATTCCACTTCTAATAGAAACAGGAATATACGTCCAGTTAAATATAATTTATTTATAATTCTGATAAAATATTTGTATAGCTGTACCCGGCATACGTTGCAATTCCACGTAAATAAAGTATTAAATACGAAAAAAAATATTAATATGTTTTTTTTTGCTAGGAACCCTCACGGGCGTCCCCAGAACACCCTACTGAAGTTTCATTACAATCTGATGAATGGTTTCGGAACGCATAGAGGACAAACATACATAAATTGTATTTTATTTTTATAGATATATTATGAATGTATTTGAATCGTGAATCGGAACGATTCAAGTAGATGTACTTTACACAAATATTTTATTTGTAAAATTTAAACAAATATTTTTTCAGAATTATAATTTTCTTTAACTGAACAGGTGAAAGTAAATAAAAGCTTGTAAAAAGATATTTAATTCAGAAGATACTTGGAAAGTTAATTAGAAGTTTCAGATCACACTATTTCAATTTTGATACTGAATCAATGACTAGTTAGAGCGCTACAAAACGGTTATGGCTCCATTTACAGAATTAGCCAAAAATAGGTATCATGTATATAATTCATTATTATTATAACATAGATAGGTCGTTTCTTCGTATGCTCTAAAATAATAAACATGACTTCTTTTTTAGACATTGCGAGTATTACGATGCGCTTTGACCTTCACTTTTCTCACGTACGGAAACAAAACGTCCTCGCATACGAAAATCCACGCAGCGACTGAATGAATTACACCTTTCTAAATGTCTTTCCAATTAGGCCTTCTTATTGCTTCTGAATTTAGGACGTTAATTTGCCGAATGTGATTACACTTGACTAAATTCAGTAGCGACTGAATTAAGATGTCTCAATTTAGACAAGTGTGACGACTAAATTACGCTCTTGTACTATAAGCTCCTAACTTTGTTAGTTTGATTGCGTGCGTATGCGCAGTGCGTGTGGTGGAGCTGCGGCGAGGGCGCGAGTGGTGGCGTGGGCGGTAGCGGGGGCGGGGGCGGGGTGACGCACGTGCGCGTGGTGGGCGCGGGAGGCGCGCGCTGCGTGTGCGCCGCCACGCTCTCCGGCCGCCTGGCGCTGCTGCAGCTGCACGCGTCGCGCTTCAGGGGCGCGCACCGCCGCGGTACGTCCCGCCCTTGGTTGACTCAGCTGCGCGCGCCGCGCCTTACGGGCGTGCGCCGCCGCGGTACGTCCCGCCCATTGATTGAGTCAGCTGCACGCGCCGCGCCTTATGGGCGCGCACCGCCGCGGTACGTCCCGCCCATTGGTTGAGTCAGCTGCACGCGCCGCGCTTCAGGGGCGCACACCGCCGCTGTACGTCCCGACCATTGGTTGAGTCAGCTGCACGCGCCGCGCTTCAGGGGCGCGCACCGCCGCGGTACGTCCCGCCCATTGGTTGAGTCAGCTGCACGCGCCGCGCTTCAGGGGCGCGCACCGCCGCGGTACGTCCCGCCCATTGGTTGAGTCAACTGCACGCGCCGCGCTTCAGGGGCGCACCGACGCTGTACGTACTGCCCGTTAACTGTTTTTTGGCAATGGAAACGGCAATAGTAGATTATTATATATAGATATAGTCTGACGGCAATAGTAGATTATTATAGATAGATATAGTCTGACACACGAAACATGAGCTTGGAGAGTAAAAAATGAGTGTATACTTTTTTAAATTAAATATTACGTAATGTTTAGTTTCAATTAACTAGTAACACTACAGTTACCATTGCTTAACACCAAGTCAAGGATACGGCCGTTAGAGTTCGTACAGCTATTAAACTGTGATAAATTACATAAGTTCATAAAATCCAACAAATGTGACGCCATAACATCGTTATTGGTGTTTAATGTTAAGCCTGGGCTATCTTCATAATACCAGATCGCATGCGACACATTAAAGTCCCCAAAGATAAGAAAGTTGTCATTTGGATTATTTAATATAAGATCGGATGTGTTATTGTAAAAAGTGTCGAGCGCAACAGAGTGATTACTATTATGTGGGAAATAACAGCAAGCGAGATGCAAATGTATAATAGACGAGCGCAAGGCGCCGACAGCCGGCGCCGGCGGCGGATCGCGAGCGCATGGGATACTAAGCGTGAGCCACAGCTTGTCAACATTACTCGCTGAACGCCATTCGGGCTCGTCGCGGAGACGAGCGCACAGCTCACGACGTACCGCTATAAGTACACCGCCACCACGCGAACCGCGACCGTCCAGTACGTCTCGGTCTCGTCGATAAACAGTATAATTATTATAGAAATATTCCTCGCTGTTAAAGTCTTTTGTTAACCAAGTTTCAGTCAAAAATATTAAATCGTAGTCGTTTGATAAGACATTAGTCAAAAAAGATTCGGCCTTAGTCCGTAATCCTCTCACGTTCTGATAATATATATTCAGAGATTTAAGAGTACCCATCTTTAAAGTGTATATTATTTGTGTATATTATTAATTTATAATTAATCATGAAGTGATAAGTGTAAGCCAATAACACCTCTTCCAAGTTATGTATGAAGTTTAATGAATAGGTTATGATACAGAAATATAATAAAGTGGTGATGCAATTTGTATGAATGTTATTTACGTAAGTATACACAACACTTTTTGACAAACCTCGATCGAAATTGGTTTCGTTATTGATATAAGTATCCTGTACATTAATCATACATTTAATACATGGGCAATTTGAGTATAACAGGTAAATAGCAAGATATACTATATAGCGGTATGTTTTGTGGTTACTATTATGATATCGTAGAATAATAAATACTGAGTATGAAAGGTATATGGGACATAAAATTCGGCAAACAATTAAATACAAAAGGCAGAATGATTTCCACCGACGAAACATAAAAAGATCAAAAAAGACATCAATGTTTTGTAATTGTCACTTGATTTTCAGTAAATCAGATTCTTTTGCTATATTAATAATATTGGAACTATCAGTTTTACGTGCCAAAATTTTACAGTTTTTTACCCACACATAGGAGTAGTTTTTTTCGATTTTAAGTTCACGCACATGTTTGAGAAGTAGCTTATTTGTAGGCGTCAGATGATCACCAACATATATGTTGGAGGCATTCGAGAGGATTTCGACAGAAATTAAGAAAAAAATATTATGAAATTGTTTATTACAAAGTATCAAAATCACCATGTTGAACTAAACTACATGGGGACATTGTATCAGTGTTGCTACTTGAAAAAATGTCAGGTTCATGTTTCGTGTGTCAGACTCTACAAACACTCCTTCTGCTTGAATAAAATAAGGGAACGTTCAAATATTACGTAACGCAATTTTTTAAGATTTTTGAGAATATGGGTTTCTATCAAAATCTAAGTACTTTTAGTGTTCCAATTATAAATTAATTCACATCCTAGAGTAAGAAGGAAATTCATTCAAATCAAGGATGATATAAAGAAAGGATTGTCAATGTCTAACATTTCTAAAATTAGTTATAACCACGAGCAATAGATGGAGCGAGCTGTATCAAATCCAAAATTTGTCGATATTTCTAAAAGCAACAAAGCACACACGCTCCTAGGGTGCACAGCAGTGATTACATAGATTTATGTAGCTATACAAGAGCACGATAGATGGCGCTATATACATTTTTGACACTTTCTGCCAGACATTCCCTCTCATTCGAGAACAAGGTAAAAATTGATAACGTTCGAGAAGCAAAGTGGAGTAATAGCCGTAACAGACGATCCGATTTGGTTGGAGCCAACCGCCCGACCCCAACCAAATTGGAACGTGTGTACGGCTATCGGCCCGACATAATTATTATTAGCTTGTTGGATGCTCGACGACCCGATCGCTCATCCGACAAGAAGGGACACGACAAAAGACAAAAGTATCGATACTTTGTGGTTTAATTTAATTATTTGTGCTTAAAGTACATAATAAATTAATAATTTTAGTAAACTAAAATGAATCGACTGCTGTCCTGCCAAACCACAAAGTAGAGAAAAAAAATACCTATGTTGCAAAAATGTTGTTTTACTTTTTGTTTGTGTTTTAACAGGGCAACCGTGTTTCATTATTTATTTATTTTCGCACGTTTAGTTACGCATTGTACAGTAAGCTCTTTGTCAAGCTATTTGACCTTGGGATCGTTCTTATGTCCCTTGTAATAGTGGCGGTATTCGTAGTGTCAATGTAAAGCTTGAATAGGAGCCTACTGTACATCCTGCTAGTTGATTATTTATATAATCAATTCAAATTCAAATTCAAAAATCTTTATTCAACATAGGCCTTTACAGGCACTTATTGACGTCAAAACAGAGCAAAACAATCTAATTTAAAGAAATTATATTAACCTTGTATGTGCATACATCCTAAATATACTCAAGATGTCTGCAAATACAAATAGGAATGAAAAAAAAAAAAAAGTTGACTCTACACCTGTTCGGAAATTGGGAGAGCCTTCTCGAGAAGAACAGGCAAGAAACTCGAAAGGTCAAAATTTTTTTATCTCTTTTAAATCGCCATTTACAATTTTGGTTTGTTACAGAGTCGTCAATTGGAAGCTGACCTCAAAGCAAAAGTTTGAGCTCAACTTCCATTACAAGAATAGATGTGTTAATTCACATTATATAAGCTATCTCTGAGAGAAGTGCGTGAACTTAGCTTATAAATTGCTCTCACTGAACGTTTCTTTGAAACAAAACGCAATACATTGTTAAATATTAGAATTGAGAGTTCAAACCCAAGCTTTTTTGTCCGTCATGTAATCAGACACTTTATAATATGCTTTTTTAATAAGTACATCTTTGATTGCAACTTTAAATTTGTTTAAGCTAAGTTCTTGTATACAACTTGGGATTTTATTGTAGAAACGTATACACAGGCCTCTAAAAGAATTATTAATTTTTTGGAGCCTGGTATTTGGTAAAGCTAACATATTCTTTTGTCTAGTATTAACTGAATGAATATCACTATTTTTACAAAACACATGAATATTCTTACGAACATATATTAGATTCTCATAAATATATTGCGACGCTACTGTCATAATACCAATTTGTTTGAACTTTTTTCGCAAAGAATCTCTCATTTTAAGGTTATAGATTGCTCAATATGCAGCGAAAGCTTCGACTAGACCCATATAATCAAATACTGAAAATAACTTATAAACGTTGCCGAAATTTCCGTAATAATATGATAAAGAAACTTAAACGCAAATATGACAAAGATCAGCTAAGCAAAGCAATTCGAGATCCGAAGAAGTTATGGAAGACAATAAATAATATTACCCAACGAAAACCACCCAAGTTGCGTAACTTAGAACTCCTACAAATAGCACTGACTCCCCAAGAATCTGTGGATAACATAAATACGTATTTTGCAACTGTTGGTCAGTTCTTGGCTGAAGATATAATTGCGAACCCTATAGTAAATCAACTACAGGGTGTCTCAGAAACAATGGATAAACCTTTAACTGTTGATAGGTTTCGTCGAGACCTCTCTAATCTCAAATTTTGACTTTAGTAAAAATATCTCGGTTTTCAAGATATTTGATAGTTTATGATTTTTTTAAAAATGCCACTTTTGGTTGGTTTTTAATGTGCCATTTTTACAAATACGGACTTTTTCTGATTCAGGTTTTTTTAGCTTCTAACGGAATAGTTGAGCTATCAATAACAGTGGTTAAAATTGAGCTAGCTAATCACGAAGTGTTGGAAAAAACAATGTTCCAAAAAAAAATAAACAAGAAATTATTTTTCTTCGTGTTTGGTCTGCTACCATGTAAAAAAAATGTATGACGCTCATCCTGCCCATTATCTTAAAAAAATGCTTAGTTATTCTAGTTTCTAAAAAAGGTATGATAAACTTATGCTTAATGTATCTCTGAACCTTTATTACTGCTTGAATAGCAAATGGTATGAAAATTTTAAAAAGATTGTTTGTCGGATTAATTATTTTTCGGATTAATTTTATTCGGTTAATTTAGTTTTCCAGTATTAAGTTTATGCTTTCTTGACTTTCTGACTGGTTGAATAGCAAATAAAATGAAAATTTGAAAAAAAAAGGTTTTTTTTCCACTAATAAGCACTTAAAGCTTATTTGTAAACATTCGTTTGCGAGTCACAGAGTTGAGAAACGTGTTTTTTTTGTGGCCCCTGCCTGCCACATGTCTCATCCACTATGCGCAATCAAAAAGGAGCCTTATCATTAACAGCACATGAGTCATAAGCATTTGCAACCTTACCTGCTATCGAATTTCCTGGAAGGACTTTTTTTACCTGCGTCTGATCATTGGGTTCTTTGTTACGATTGTTAGTGTCCTTCTGAACTCCGGTTGTGACCCACGCGTGTTTTCTGTATTCGAGAGATTCGATAGAGCTTCGATGATTTTAAACGACATTTTGCTGTGATTTTGGACTTGACTAGCTTTACGATTTGGATATTGTTTGTGCTGTGAAACCTGACTGACAACCAATACATAAACATGCCTAGACATCAGTACACGTCGCGCGAATATGCAAACATGCATTTCGTTTATGGCGAATGTCGACGAAATGCTAACGCTGCTGCTCGTCTGTACGCAGAGAGGTAAGATTATTTATTTTCTCTTTAATTCAATCAATCTTATTTTTTTTTAAATCACACATTTATTGTAACTTTAGTTAAACGTATCAGGATGGGTCTTACATTATGTTATCCTTCTAAAAATAGTCACACGCCGTGTTTAATTAGATTTTAAAATTAAATGAATTAGTAAATTTAATAACGTCATTTTTTGTATTAGGTACCCCAACGCACGTCACCCGGACTATCGAGTTTTTGCTCGGGTACATAATTCGTACTGCGAAGGGAGGCTTCCAGGAAGAGGCATTGGTGGTGCAGGGCCAGGAAGACCAGAAAGAAACGACGATGAAGAAGTAGTAGTCCTCGACGAAATAGAAGAAGATTCAACACGTTCTGTGCGTGGAATTGCGCGTCGAACCGGCATTAATAGAAGCAAAGTGCATCGCATATTGAAAAAATACCTTTTGCACCCTTTCCATATTCAAAGGGTCCAAACTCTACAGCCTGCTGACTATCCGCGCAGGATTGCATTCTGCAGAATCATGTTAAATAAAATAAGGGAGGACCCGCAATTTTTCAATAAAATTTTGTGGACGGATGAATCCTCATGCCGGAGAGATGGATATTTCAACATCCACAATCTACATAGCTGGCAAGTTGAAAACCCACATTTGATGAGGGAAGATCGGTCCCAAGTTCAATTTAAAGTTAACTTGTGGACTGGGATTATTGACGGACAGGTGATCGGGCCATATGAACTTCCAGCTACACTGAATAGTGAAATTTACCTTAATTTTTTACAAAATGATTTACCCGGCATGCTAGAAGATGTCAATTTAGAAGTGAGACGAAGAATGTGGCTTCAAAATGATGGGTGCCCAGCTTACTACGCAATAGTAGTAAGAAATTATTTAAATCAACACTTCCCACAAAGGTGGATAGGCCGGCTCGGCCCTATTTTATGGCCGCCCAGATCGCCGAATCTTAATCCCTTGGATTTTTTTTATTGGGGATGTCTGAAAGACCTTGTCTACGCGAGGCCAGTATCCTCAATAACAGAGTTGCGTACTCGCATACAAAATGCAGCTGCACACATAAAAACGTCTGGTTACGCGCGCCGCATCAAACTTACTTTTATAAAAAGATGTAGGGCGTGTATCAGAGCGCAAGGACGCCAATTCGAACATTTATTGTAAATTTAATAAAAAATTAAAATTTGTTTTATTTCAAATTCTTTATTCAAACTAAGAATTAATAACTATTCCGAAAAAAATCTTTTTAAAATTTCATACCATTTGCTATTCAAGCAGTAATAAAATTTAAGAGATACATTAAGCATAGGTTATCATACCTTTTTTGAAACTAGAATAACTAAGCATTTTTTTAAGATAATGGGCACGATGAGCGTCATACATTTTTTTTACATGGTAGCTGACCAAACACGAAGAAAAATAAATTCTTGTTTAATTTTTTTTGGAACATTGTTTTTTCCAAGCACTTCGTGATTAGCTAGCTCAATTTTAACCACTGTTATTGATAGCTGAACTATTCCGTTAGAAGCTAAAAAAAACTGAATCAGAAAAAGTCCGTATTTGTAAAAATGGCACATTAAAAACCAACCAAAAGTGGCATTTTTTAAAAAAATCATAAACTATCAAATATCTTGAAAACCGAGATATTTTTACTAAAGTCAAAATTTGAGGTTAGAGAGGTCTCGACGAAACCTATCAACAGTTAAAGGTTTATCCATTGTTTCTGAGACACCCTGTATATGTAAGGGATTTGGAAACTAGACATCAACCCTCTTCTTTTGCACTTATTGACACCGACCCCGATGAAGTTCATACTATTCTAATGTCCATGAAATCCGACAGCGCTCCTGGATGGGACAATATACCAAACCTTTTCTTGAAACTAGCAAACAAAGTAGTAGTCCCCATCTTTGTACACCTCATCAATCTCTGTTTTAAAATGGGTGTCTTCCCTGAGGTTCTTAAACAAGCTGTTATAACACCTGTTTACAAGAGTGGAAACAAAACCGATCCTTCGAATTATAGACCCATCTCGGTTCTGTCTGTAATAGCAAAAATTCTAGAAAAGGTTTTGAACACAAGGCTGTTGAAATTTCTATCAAATTTTAAATTACTTTCATCATCGCAATTCGGATTTCGACGGAATTTATGTACTGAAGATGCAGTTCTTGCTCTGTCTTCTCTCATTGTGGACAACGTAGACTCTGGAAAAAAATGTTTGGCTGTCTTTTTAGATCTTAGGAAGGCTTTCGATACAGTTTCTGTTCCTATTCTCCTGCACAACCTCCATAATATTGGTGTGAGAGGTAAGCCTTTACATCTCTTTGAGAACTATCTTACAAATCGCAAAACTCGGGTTAAAGTGGAGACATCTCTCAGCTCAGAGGCTACTGTCACCTATGGAGTTCCACAAGGCAGTGTTTTGGGCCCCACGTTATTTTTAATATATATTAATAATCTCTGCAATATGCAAATTGACGGTGGCAAAAAATCCCCTTATGCCGATGATACTGCGATCGTTTTTTCGGCTAACACTTGGGATCAATTAAAAACACTTACCGAAACTGGACTAGCTAGAATAGCATCTTGGCTTAATATGAATCTCTTAACTTTAAATGTGACCAAAAGTAATTATATATGTTTTAGTAAATACAACAATAGCCAACCTCCAGAAAATTTTAACATAGTATTGCATAACTGTAATTTCCCCCACATTTCTGATTGTTTATGTATAAAACTTAATAAACGAACACATGTTAAATACCTTGGTATCATAATCGACCAACGCTTGTCTTGGCATTACCATATGGAATTGCTTACGAACAGATTAAGAAAACTAATATGGACATTCAAATCATTGCGCCATGTAGCCTCAAAACATCTCCTGCATGATATCTACCTATCTCTAGGTCAGTCTATCATTGCGTATTGTGTGTCAGTATGGGGAGGTGCAACCAAGACACGATTTTTGGACTTAGAAAGAGCACAGAGGGCACTATTGAAAGTAATGTTTTTTAGACCATACCGCTTTCCAACTGATGAACTGTATGAAACAAGTGATATACTGTCGGTGAGAAAACTTTATCTTTTACAAACAGTCTTAAAAAAACATAAGTCTCTTAATTATAATCCATCATTTCTTTCCAAAAGAAGAAAATATAACGTTGCCTCACAACCACCAACAAAATCAGTCTTTGCTAAACGACAATTTAGTTATCAATCTGCTTATCTTTATAATAAAATTAACAAAGAACTTAATATTTACCCCTTGCCTTATAAAATAACTAAAAAAAAGTAATTATGTGGTTAAAAACTATTAATTACGATACTCTGGAATCCCTCATAGGCCAAAAATGGAAATGAAATGTACGTATTTACAAATGCATGCACACATTAAACGCTAGTTGTAAGTAACTTGTTACCTTAAACATGATTATAATTATATGATTAATACATTACTATTACTACATATTATATATATAATAACTATTATATTATATATATTAAAAAAAAAACTATATCCACACTCTAACACACTCACACACACACACACACACACACACACACACACACACACACCACACACGCACGCACGCACACATATTCTTAGGAATAATAATATTAAGAAATTGTTGGAACTTTCGATTAATTATTGACTTATTGTTAAGGAAGAGCGGAGCTTCCTAGCACAAGCATATCTCTTGCTTAAAAGGTAGCTCCGACCACGATTTATTGTAAACTAACCTAAGTTACCAAATAAACATTTTGATTTGATTTGATTCGAATAGCCCTTTTCTGCAGTACAAAAACAATCTGAATGTCGGCAACATTTCCCCACAACAAAATACCATACGACATCACACTATGAAAGTAAGAAAAGTATACAAGTCTTGCTGTATCAACATCAGTCAGTTGACGTATTTTCCATACAGCGTGAGCTGCAGAACTAAGTCTCTTTGACAATTTATCGATATGTGGGCCCCATTGCAGCTTAGAATCAAGTGTGATCCCAAGAAATACTGTGGTGTCCACAGGGTCAACACCTATATCCTTTATTTTTACAGTGGTGTAAACCTCTTTGACATTGGGTAAAACAAATTTTATACATTTTGTTTTCCCTTCATTAAGTGACAGGTTGTTCATATTAAACCAATGAACAATTCTTGAGATAGAATTATTTACATCGTCATTAATTTGCACACCTCTTTTAATTTTAAATAAAAGTGAAGTATCATCTGCAAATAATACCATCTCATGTCTGTCCTGTACAAAATCAGGGAGGTCATTGACATATATAAGAAATAGAAAAGGACCAAGAATCGAACCCTGCGGAACTCCCATTTTAACTGTAGAACCTTGAGACCTTTTTCCATTGATGTCTACTTTCTGAATCCTCCCACTTAGATAAGAGATTAGAAGATCTAGTGCAGTGTCACGAAACCCATTATAATAACAGACATTACCCTATTTATGAGTACCTACCTAATATAATAAACTTAAATTTGTGAATTTACAGATGCTTTTTTATTATTGTTTATACACACCTACTTAATTTGTTGCTGTTTTCAAGTCACTGACTGACGTTGAAGTACTCTACACTTTGAATTTGAAGTATTGATACTTTTCTTTCGATATTTTTACGAGTACGATAATTTTTTAATCTATAGGTAAAGGTCTTATTTTAGGTATCTGTGTGTCTGTGTATCTGGCTGGATGTCTGGCTGTGGCTTCATAGTTCCCAAACGAATGGAACGAATGGTCCTATTCAGTGATACAATACAAGGCATCCGACGGCGATGCCACATGGAGGAAAAGTACATTAAATACCGTAGATATAACTTTGCGGAAAGAATTCATAATTTTAAATTCAAAAACAAATCCAACCGCATTCAAAGACTGCTAAATAATCACCTGTCTGGATCGGGAGTTTTATGATACCGATCGATAGAGTCGGATCACAGGAAATAAATATTTCTAACAAACATTACCTCAAAAAATTAAGGACAACCATGAAATCTATCTGTACCAATTTATTTATTCTTTATAAACAAATTTTATAAACTTTATAAAATATTAACAAAAGGTGTTAATTTATTTGAGTTTCGCAAAGACACATTATGTTTTTGTATTGGCCAAAATAGTATTTTGTATCGATATCGATATAGGTACTGTAACATAAATTTCCCTACAGGAAATTTCTAATCAGGTTCCTACTGCCATCTAGTGACATTTCCATGTATTAGTTACCTTTTTTTATCTAAATTCAGAAAACATTGAACGCGCCCTGGGGTTATAATAGTTTTATGTATATCGTGTCTTTGATTATTTTCAAATTTAGTTCAGGAACTTTTAATTCAATAAATATCGATAGTTTACTTGGTTTTTTATCTATGTTTATTAGTCTATGTTGTCTCGGAATAGTTAGTCTGTGGAGTGTGGACTGGCTGAGCCGAGACAGCCATATTTTCTGTTTTGACGTTAACGGTCGAACACTTGTGTCTGTTGGCTAGATAGCCTAAATTATTTTATTAAAACAAATCTGTAAGTATCACACCGTGAAATGGTTAATTCTTCATTTTGATTCTTTTAATTGATTGTCTCGTATTCAGCGCAGCGTTTTAACCAGGTATTCCTTTTCAGCAAGCATCGATAAGCGAACACCTAATCTTCCACACAGTTGGATTTACTCAATTTCATATAAGGGCCTCTAACCCATTTTACGTAAGTTATGTTCATGATTATATTATTCCTATGACGCCTTTTCGATATTTCAATCCTTGCTTTCTAAATTTTCAGCCGTTCGTTCTTATGATTATGAAGCACGTACGACATAGTGTAGCGTCGTTAAAATAGACACCAGCCAGCAATCTACCAGCACAGCCAGGCAGACCCACTTTCCTCCGACAGGAGGAATTCCCTACCCCGTGGTTATTGAATACCCCGGAGTCAGACTCAACTACTGAACCCGGTTGCCCCGACTTCTCTTCTACCACCAGTGTCCGGTGGCCCGGAGCCTGTGGTGTCTCCAGAGCAGGATCTCCCCGAATTTCACAGCTGAGTCCACTCCAAATAAGATTATTATCAAACATAATTCTACCATCCTTAGGTAAAGGCATTTAGGGAGTTAACTAAAGAGAGAGCGTTATCGATCAAATCGTGCAAAGAACCTGTACCATATTGTCAAAAAAATATTAGTGATACAAATCCTCACCACTGATTGGCAGCCGTACGCCACAATCAGTGCGCCCACTAATATTGTGTTCCCTTGGATAAAAAAAATCCTTATGTCGGCTTTGCCGGATTAAACCACATATTTTGACATTTCACTCTTTTATTAATCACCTTATATCTATTAACCCTATGCTCATTACTCAAAAAATTAAGTATTACATGGCGCCCGAACATATGGAGATTTGCACGATTTGAATGATCCTATGCTCATTACAATGCTTAGGAACAGTGTTGATTGGTAACGTTTTTTTTTTCTTCTTGGACACTGTTCGGTTAGAACTTTTAAAATTTAAAACTTGTTGTGTTGGTGTTATACTTTGTTTATTGTATCCCTGAGGTTACTCACAAACCAAATTGTCAATTTTCTTTAAAAAAAAAAAATTCTCAATAATATAACTAATAGATAATCATATGCCATAATTAACATTAGGTATTCAGTAACTAAGCATAATAACTGTGTTATAACTCTCTCAGAACAATAGATTGATGGTTTTATTTGGTTTAACTACAAGTCTTCTTTAACATAACTTCTGGTATAATAATAATATATTCTCATTGCATAATATAGTATAGGCCAAGATTTTTTCAGTTTATTTCAAACTTTAACTCAATTATTTTTAAGTGTTTGAATAGTAAAACCTATGTTTTATTAATTAGTGTGGAAGGTTATTGATGTTTTTTTTTACATGATCTTATTACATAAATATATATAAGTATAAATGTTCTGTGCTTTGTAAAGTGGAGATTGCATGACTCTGTTTCTTATATCAGTTATTATCTTAGAACGTTTTTTGTAAGACACATAGAATTTTTTAATATCTAGGTGTTACCTTTTATTACTCAGATACTGTTACATTATTTTAAGTTTAAACCCAATATTGAATGATACCTAATTGCTACAACTAGCCACCTGTATACTTTTACCTGATATTAACTTAATAGCTTGGTGCTTGAGATTTGTCAACTGTACTTATATTTTTTTACTACTACTTATACTACTTATACAATCTTAAATATTTTACCTATAATTGTATTTTTTTGTAATTGATCGATCACGCTACACTCTTTCTGGCAGGAAAACGTTGCATACTTGAGACTCAGTAACGGATAATTTTTACAAAGGCGGACTTGTCCCCGAAATAAATTTCTTCCAGTCCACCTATATCCAAAAATTACATGTTTTTATTTTTTAATAAATTAAGACTCGGTGACTGAGAGTAAATATAGAATATTCTTAGAAAGGCGGACTTATCCCCGAATTAAATTTCTTCCAGTCAACATTTTTTTTTGTTTAAAGACTTGGCGACTGAGAGTAAATATAGTATATAGTTGGCAAGGTGGACTTATCCCCGAAATAAATTTCTTCCAGTCAACCCATACCCAAACATTACTTACATTTTTTTAAAAATATAGCAACTTAGCGACCGAGGGTAAAACTTTCTACCTCTACTAATAAACATATTTAACCAGTTTGGCTTTGCAATTTGACAATTGTTTTTTTTTCTTCTTTGTTGTTTGTTCAGCCTTGTTGGATATTTTTTTTGCTTTTTCGTTTGATTACAATGGAGGAACGTCCAATCGCCTTTAACCTTTTACAAAAGGACGAGCTCGAGCATGAGGTAAGGATTAGGTTCGAAACTCCTGCTTCCAGTGTAGCGGACTTACGTGCTCAAATCAGGAAGCTGTGCAAGGACTTACCAACTGATGAGATAGCCACATTCGACGGAGACGTGACAAAGGAACTCGCGGATATTAAAAACAAGCTTGCTAGCCTAGCAGAGTTATTACAGAAGACCGAGAAACGCAAGGCGTTGAACGTTTTGAACCGTGTCCAAGCCGTCGGCCATCATTTATACCATAGGCTAACTCGAATATCTCCATCCGAATCAGAGTCCAAACTGCACAGTGAGTTGTTCGATGACCTTAACAAGCTCTTGGTTAAGATCGACAACATACTAGTCGTATTCCGTAGCTCTTTAACTGCAGTTTATACTTCTACTACTACCCAAGTTGTTGACCCTCAATCAACAACTTCTATTAAATGTTCCGCCGAAAATTACCAGGCTGTTACTAAATTAAATCTTAAATATGACGGAAAATCTTGCGTAAAAACTTTTTTAAGAAGACTCGAACAACTCAGGGTATCGCGAGAAATCTCTGAGAGTAGACTGTTCAGTTCTGCCAGTGAACTATTTACTGGCGACGCTTTACTGTGGTTTGAAGGAATTGGTCATGACGTCTATTCATGGGCCGAACTGCAGGCTTTGCTGATTCGCGATTTTTTACCTATCGATTATAATGAGCGCCTACTCAACGAGATTAGATCGAGAACCCAAGGTGTAGACGAAAACATAGTTATTTACATTAGTGTCATGTTGTGTTATTTCTCTCGGTTAGAACGACCCCTACCGAAAGAAGAGCAGCTTAGCATTATTTTACATAATATACGGCCATTTTACTCTAAACAGCTGGCTTTAACTACGATAAACAATATTGATGATTTAAGGTCTTGTTGTCGACAGCTGGAGGCTGCCAGCCAACGCGCTAAACTGTTTATAGAACCCAGCAAAGATGTCAGTAAATCTTTAGCCACAGACTTGGTATTCAAGGGTAACCAGGGAAAAATTGTGTCAGTAGTACAAACGGATAGTACCTCTGACTTCTGCGTACGCTGCCGCGTATATGGTCATAAACTAAGTGCGTGCAGAGCTCCATTTATTATTATCTGTTACCGTTGCGGCGAGAAGGACGTCACTGCCCGTACGTGCCCTAAGTGTAATCCTACAAAAAACTAACTTGCTCGGATCGGAGTATGGCCGATTCGAGTGCTACTCGAAATGATAAGTCTCCTATATTACTACCTACCTGCTATACGATTTCAAAAACCCATACAATACCGGATGTGACTACTACTACTACTACTACTACCACCACTACTACTACTACCACTACTACTACTACTAACAGAACCCACAATGCTTTACCCGCATTTACATTTCCTGCATATTATTCCGTTTACCATAACTTTCCTACTTATCCTCAAAACCATACTTACTATCCAAATAGGCATTGTTCGTCTAACATTACTTACCCTACTAACGCTTACGCTTTTTGCCCTGCTTACGCTACTAACTCTACTTACCCTACTAATGCTTACGCTACTAACCCTACTTACCCTACTAATGCTTACGCTACTAACCCTACTTACCCTACTAATGCTTACGCTACTAACCCTACTTACCCTACTAACGCTTACGCTACTTACCCTACTAACGCTTACGCTACTAACCTTACTTACCCTACTAACACCGCTTACCAACGTAACGTTACCCACCATTCACCCATTACAAATGTTAACCAGTATTCACCTGAACCAAATGCTGACCAACATTTGCCTTCTACATTACCAGGTACTATGACACAACACTCTGATCGACAGAATTGTGTTACTAAGCCTTTACCTAATACTTACCCTAACGCAACTACTAACAGGAATGTCCTGTTGTCATCCGAATCCCTCCAAAATCGGAATTTAAGTACAAAGACATCGCATAGAATAACTAGCTATAGAACTAAAACTTATTACAATTCTAAACTACCAAAGTGTAACTTACCCATTCCTTCACTGAAGAGACAATCTACTAAGTCAAACAGGAACGCTTATTTTAAGAAAACTGAATCGGAATTAACGACAGGTAACACCGATATGAAAGATTGGCAATCCTGGCTGTCGACAATAAGAGAGTTCTCTCACACAGGTTCTACAACTAAACCTGTCAGTCTTTTTTATGGTCGAGATTTACGACCATACTTGTCGGTCAGCATTTACGGATTACAATGCAACGGTCTTCTCGATTCAGGATCGGAGATTTCTATAATTGGTAGCGATACTTGTAAATATTTTACGGACTTGGCGACGGTTCATAAATCACTTGATGTTGATCAGGTGGTAACGGCTAACGGTTCTTCTTCACCCGTTACCGGTTACGTGTTCCTGCCAGTAACTGTACAGAACAAAACGTCGATTATTAAGTTTTATGTTATACCAGGGGTGTCTACAAAACTGTTGTTCGGAATTAATTTTTGGCGCGAATTTAATATCGCTCCGGATATACTTTTATTGCAGGATAGGTTCACTTAATTTTTTCTATTGTATCTTTAAAAAAAAAACCCAATGGCGTCGTTAAGGTGGATATCAGGGGAGTGCTACGGCGCTGTGTTTACCCCACGGGGTAACTAAATTTTTATTGCAGGATAGGTCACCTTGGCGACTACCTAGGATGGTTGAGTTCCGTACCCCCCTTAAGGAGGTACCTTCAATACGAAGAGGAAGGAGAGCATATTTTGTCGAATAGTTTATCTGGAAGGACAAAAAGTACTAGCGGTGAGTTTCGCAGTGGAGGTGATATGAGTTCGGTGTTATGATTTGGTGTCAGCTCGGGGTCGAGCTGGAATTTTACTCTTTCAGTATACTTCCATCGTAAAATTCTCCCTGGTTGAGGGGGTATTGTAACATAAATTTCCCTACAGGAAATTTCTAATCAGGTTCCTACTGCCATCTAGTGACATTTCCATGTATTAGTTACCTTTTTTTATCTAAATTCAGAAAACATTGAACGCGCCCTGGGGTTATAATAGTTTTATGTATATCGTGTCTTTGATTATTTTCAAATTTAGTTCAGGAACTTTTAATTCAATAAATATCGATAGTTTACTTGGTTTTTTATCTATGTTTATTAGTCTATGTTGTCTCGGAATAGTTAGTCTGTGGAGTGTGGACTGGCTGAGCCGAGACAGCCATATTTTCTGTTTTGACGTTGACGGTCGAACACTTGTGTCTGTTGGCTAGATAGCCTAAATTATTTTATTAAAACAAATCTGTAAGTATCACACCGTGAAATGGTTAATTCTTCATTTTGATTCTTTTAATTGATTGTCTCGTATTCAGCGCAGCGTTTTAACCAGGTATTCCTTTTCAGCAAGCATCGATAAGCGAACACCTAATCTTCCACACAGTTGGATTTACTCAATTTCATATAAGGGCCTCTAACCCATTTTACGTAAGTTATGTTCATGATTATATTATTCCTATGACGCCTTTTCGATATTTCAATCCTTGCTTTCTAAATTTTCAGCCGTTCGTTCTTATGATTATGAAGCACGTACGACATAGTGTAGCGTCGTTAAAATAGACACCAGCCAGCAATCTACCAGCACAGCCAGGCAGACCCACTTTCCTCCGACAGGAGGAATTCCCTACCCCGTGGTTATTGAATACCCCGGAGTCAGACTCAACTACTGAACCCGGTTGCCCCGACTTCTCTTCTACCACCAGTGTCCGGTGGCCCGGAGCCTGTGGTGTCTCCAGAGCAGGATCTCCCCGAATTTCACAGCTGAGTCCACTCCAAATAAGATTATTATCAAACATAATTCTACCATCCTTAGGTAAAGGCATTTAGGGAGTTAACTAAAGAGAGAGCGTTATCGATCAAATCGTGCAAAGAACCTGTACCATATTGTCAAAAAAATATTAGTGATACAAATCCTCACCACTGATTGGCAGCCGTACGCCACAATCAGTGCGCCCACTAATATTGTTTTCCCTTGGATAAAAAAAATCCTTATGTCGGCTTTGCCGGATTAAACCACATATTTTGACATTTCACTCTTTTATTAATCACCTTATATCTATTAACCCTATGCTCATTACTCAAAAAATTAAGTATTACAGTACATAATACTTTTTAGGGCATCCCTAATGTTGGATTGCCAACCGCGTCGGACCGTCTGTAGGCGCGTCGGCTCCTCATTTGGTTGGATCACGTTGGATTCACCCAAATCGGATCGTCTGTTAGCACTATAATTTTCGCCTGACAGGAGTGAATTTCTCGTGGACCCCAGAAAGCGTTAAATTTTACCTGGTATTGACAGATGATTGTTCTGTGATTAGTGGCTTTCGTTTTTATGTAGAAGTTAAAGTTTGCAAATAGTAAGTAAAGCTTTGCGCAGAACAGTTGTAAAATAAAGCAAGTTCGCGTTGCAAAACACAAAAACTCTTTTCTTTATTTTTGAGCTACTAAAAAATTTAGGAGTGGCAAAAAACAAACCCTTTTTTAACCGACTTCTAAAAAAACCGTATCGGGCCACGCGCAGTGTAGGGTTCCGTAGTTGCAAATGCCAACTTTGAGTTCACACTCACATCACACCTCAACACGTTGCTATTAAATTAGTAATTATTATTATGATTAAAGCTCCAATGATTTTATATTTACTTAACTTCACCTGGTTCGTAAATTTATATTCAGTACTAATTTTTCGTCTATAACTTTTTAGTTTGTACTTAATACTTCGTTATACAAGTTGATTTTTTAGTTATGACAAAAATTTGGTGTGCTTGTTCAGACAAGCAAACTGAAACACTTTCACTATGGGACCAACTTAAAAATCGCAAAAAAAATCAGCTGTTTCATACAAATGTTCAACATTCACTGAATTTCGAAGTTGGTCCCATAGTGAAAGTTGTTCAGTTTGCTTGTCTGAATAAGCACACATTTTTGTCATAACTAAAAAATAACCTTGTATACATATACTACTGTTGTAATTTTTTTCACGTGTCCATATAAACGGTTATTTTTTTATCACCCTGGAAAATTTAAGGGACGCTTCACGACATGGTATTAGAATGATTTAAATTACCTATGAATAAAAAAATAACTCCCATACTTAATTTTATATAATTTCCCAAAAAAATTCAAAGAATGCTGCACTAGTTAAGAGCAGCATTTTAGAGATTTATCTAATTTTTTTCTATTTTTTTTTAAATTTATTTCATTTTTTTATTTTTTATATAATAATGGATGTGTCCTGAAGCGTCCCTAAAATTTTCCAGGTTGATAAAAAAATAACCGTGTATAACCGTTTAGCAGTTAGAGGGGGGGGACACTTACCTCTAAGAAAAATTTGCACTTTAAAACCAAATATTTCAGAAACGAATCCCTAAATCGAAAAATGGTATTCTGAACCGTACATTGTTTTTTAAAGACCTATTCAGCAATACCCCACACGATGGGCTAGTCGAGAAAAAAATGTTACTCCCACTATACTATGTATGGTAGCCACCCCAAAAAAAATTTTTTTTTTACAATATTTTTTGCTACCTCTTTTTTGGCATGATTAATATACATTACCCATACAAAATTACAGCTTTCTAGTACTAATAGTTTCTGAGTAAAAGCGCGGACAGACAGACAGACATGACGAATCTATAAGGGTTCCTTGTTTACTACGGAACCCTAAAAAGGAGGAGGTTTCTCAATTCGACCGTATACCTATATGCTTTTGTTATGTTTGTTCGCGGATAACTTTGTCGTTTATAAACCGATTTTGATGATTCTTTTTGTATTCGATAGAGGATACTCCAAGGGTGGTCCCATGGTTAGGATCTGATGATTGAATTCCATAAAGATCGAGGGAAACCCTTAAAGTTTTAGGTGTGTCCAACGTGTTTTGACCGATTTTCAAAATTCCTTTTGTATTCGATAGAGTAGGTATACTCCTGGGGTGGCCTCAAGATCACTAAAGTCAGGATCTGATGATGGGATCTCATGAAAATCGAGGGAAATCCCAAATTTCCTTTATATTATTTTAGGGTTCTTTTCACTAAAAAGATTTCATTCACTAAAAAGTTAAAAATAAAAAATATTTTACAAAAAATAAAAACTGACTTCACAAACACTGAAAAGTTTAAAATAATATAAGAATAGTTACAGACAACATCACATTTCTATATTGAAGTCGGTGACTTTCTGGATCATTGTTTGATACCGACTTCAATATAGAAGTGTGATATTGTCTGTACCTATTTGTAGACTTTTCAGTGTTTTTGAAGTCGGTTTTTATTTTTTGTAAAATATTTTTCTATAGTGAAGAACGCAAAATTGTTTCAATTTTTGATGTGCCTCATTTAATAAAAAATATAAGAAATAATGTTTTAACTCATAATATCATTAACAACAAAAATGAAGTCTTTTAAAGATATCATCAACTTATCATTTAGACAAAAATAATAAAAGTAGGTCACTTCTAAAAATAACCGATCGGCACATAAATCCGAACGCATTCCAAAAAAAGACTAGAAGCCTTGCAACTCAGCACCTAAAAGTTTAGGTACCTACCGTGCATAGAATCAAGATAGAATTAAAATGTATCGGAGCATCGGGTATAACGAAGTTAATTTCTCCGCGTGTATTTTTTCTTTTTTTTACAGCTTAAAATACACTTTTTGTTACTTCTTTTAATATTTGTGTACATGAGATATCATTTACAATTCCTATAATATACACAGAAAGAATTTAAAAAAAATATATTATTGAATGTAACATTATCCATTAAATTAAGCGCCATCTAGTAAAAAAGTATTATAACAATCTAAGCACCGCACTGACCGCACCGTGCTTAATTGTATTCGCCATCTAGCGCGAAACCGTAGAAACCGTGTAATAGGATTAAACTTTTCAATAAAGATTAAAATTGTTCTGGCGGAATATTGTAGAAATATTTGTAATTTACTATTATTAAAACAACTTTTTATTAATTTTCAGGCATGATTCAGTATAAATTATCAACAAAATTTAAGTTAGCAACCTTATAGGTCAGCGCCATCTAGATATAAGGCGGGAATAGGACCTTTCTTATAGTTGTATGACATTGGCAGTCTATATTATTCTTCGTCTATGATTCAAATATACAATCCCTGTTTTTAGTGGCTTCAAATGACTTACTTTATGTTGGGTCGACGCAGAATGTCATTTTTGAGAAGTCGTACGAAAAATATGTTGCGTAATTTAATAAGATTTAATGTATTGTCGAACAGCGCACAAACGTACGGGATCTGCGGGATCCCTACAGAGCCGTCACGATCCGGCGAACTTCATGCATCGATGGAGCGACGCTGCCAACAGTGATAAACAACTTGCTGACAGCGATGGTACGGTAACGGATTTCTACTCTAGACTGGCGATCAACGCTTGGAAGTATTGCAATTAGTACTTTAAAAATATCCACAAGTTTTTCTCTACATTCAATCTGCATTTTGAACATTTTATATTTTGAACTATAGATAAATATCTCTCATCTATTTATATTAATTATTAATATCATATATTCATGATTAGTATGATTGCATGTAATTCACAGAAGTGGTGTGTGTACAAATTGCGCTGTGCCGGCCGTACCAGCAGCCAATCACAGAACTGCATTCGGAGGGCGAGCGAATCCTCACTGGCGGGCAAGACCACACGCTTAAGGTACATTGTATTGCATAATGACAATGATATGTCTTTCTGTATTAAATATATTTATAATAATATCAGCGCGGCAGCTGAAATACACTTTTATTCAATTAAGACCTTGGATCTTTTTGATTTTAATTTATTGCTATAATATGGTTTAATCTTCCTCTTATGTATTAAAATAAATCGCTGTATGTGTTTGAATAAGTCCAGGGAATGTTTATACATAAAATTGAACCGGATAGGTGGCGCTATAATCGGTCAGGACAACGTCTGCCAGGCTCACTAGTTTAAAATAAATTTTTATATGTGTAATAATAGGCACGAAGTTAAGTCGTTTTTAAAAAAGTAGAAATAAATTTTGTAGGTACTACACCTGCTTGAAAAATTGTTTCTCACTCGCTAGAACGGATTAGATAGGCAAAAGTTCGAACGCGGTGTCGTCATTGGCACCTCGGCAGTCACTACCTCTTTTCCTTTGACACCACCGGTAGCAATAGCATCGTCAATAACCTCTCCTGCATTGTCTCGAACCAACATTAATCACCCTTGCAAAAGCATTAAATTAAGTTTTAATAACTAACAAATTTAATATAAACCTAAATCAATAGAGATTTTGTTTTCATTTATCCTTGTGGGTGTAGTATAAAGCACAATGTATCAGTCTGAAGAAAAAACGATCCTCAAAAAGTGTGTATTAAGTCCAACTACGCCTTCGTTGGTTATAGCTTAACGCACATATCAGTACGCGCCGCCATTATATGACATCATCAGCAGTTTTTCAATACCCGGATACCGCATTTTCCAAATTCGGAGCGTTCGGTGCGGGTGATATGTGCGAGGATTAATATTATTTCATACAACGAATTCCAAAATGCGGCGCGTACACGGCACGTGCGATGCATGCGATGCTGACAAATGTACGTTCAGCTTATCAGTCACTTTCTTGCTATCCACGGTCAACAATGTGCTACTTTTTTAATTTAATTTTCCTTGGTCTACTATAAGTATGACTAACAAAGTGGAATGTATAGCAGCTCATTTAGCTACATTTCCATAACTTAGTTCCATAACTTATAGAAAGTAAACATACAGCAAATGACTACTAGTCTTATTGGCAAGACAGCTTATTCCAAAAATCGTTGGAAAAAAGCTAGAACCAGCTAATGTGCCGTAATATCGTTTTTATTATATTTTTATTTTTCTTGTTTATTGTCAACTAGCTTTTGCCAATTCCTTTTTTATTGATTCCCTTTACAAATACCCCCTTTACACCCTTTATCCTTCCTCACGACTCAAACTATCTCCATACCAAATTTTATCTAAATCGGGGTTAAGCGGTTATTGATTCCCCATACAAACTTCCACCCCCCTTTCTCCCCCTTAAGGGGTAATTTCTACGATAAAAAGCTATCCTGTGTCCGTCTTTTGGTTCTAAAGCTACCTCCCAACTATTTTTCAGCCAAATCGGTTCAGCCGTTTTCTGGAGTTATAAATAGTGTAACTAACACGACTTTCTTTTATATAATACTAGTGGGCCCGGCAGACGTTGTCCTGCCCGATTCCAGCGCCACCTACTGGGTCCAACTTTATGTTTAAACCTTCCTTGGACCTATTCAAACATACACAGAAAATTTCTTAAGAATCTGTCCCGTTTCAGAGTTTTTGCGAGACAAACACACAGCGTTTCATTTTTATATATAAGAAGAAGAAGATAGATTAGATATGGTGTACTTGTACAACTTTAATAATAACTATTGTCACCTGGTTCTTTGAGGTAATTGGCCGACTTGATGGGTTTAGCTAGATGACTTTACTCAGACGTCGCTCACGGGGTAAATAAAGTTCAGGGAATGGTGGGGTGGGTCACACGCGTAAAAAGATGAATACCGCCTGCTTACCGATCATTCGGCGATAACTCAGTTGACGTCACCCCCATGGGCGAGGGTATCACTGCGATAGACCCGCCGTCACAGATTAGATAATAGTTACTGCGTATCAGATACATCACTCCCATAGAAACGCTCGAATCGCTGGGCTAATAATAACCACAACAGGCAAACAAAAGTCTGCAAGAATGGACTTTCCCATTTGTACCGCGACAATGCATATCAAGCGATAGCGTAAGGGTTGTACAGTGCGATCGTGGATCGATGCCTTCGCGCGGGAGTTGCGGGAAGCGTAGGTACGTGCGCGTTATGTCACTTGCGGCAACCCTTTGCCGAACAGCTCGCCGATGACACAGCTGTACATCTTGCCGCATTGCGCGAGCGACGTACCCTGCCATAACATTCAATCGAAACCAAGTGGCAACTGTGATCAACATGTGATAGTCTCGCTGCGCTTCTGCCGCAAGACGCGACATACTCGCAGCATACAAGCCTCAAAGCGCGACCACATCGATACGCCGGCAGATTTATCGTCGTCTCGTGGAGATTACCCAGCGATAGATTGGCGAACTCGTAGCGTCAGACTTGCCTGTCGTGGAGGTGACGCTTTAAAGATTACACATAGTTTGGCACTGCTGATCAACTAAAAAGGCTACTTCTCATCATTCTATGCCGAGAAAAATATATCCACAATTTAATAACTGCATGTTTACGTTATTTTAGTATTATTGTAGTAAAAATTATTTCATTTGGTACACAATGTTAACCATATTTTACGACAATTACCTGTCGCAGGACTTCTGGCGGCTTTAGAAATAAGCAGTACCTTTGTACTCATCTCCAGAGATTTAAATCGTTACCCCTCGTTTACACCAAGGTATATTACATGTATTTAACAAGTTTTATGCAATGTTTTCGTTTATTGTTTACACTCGTATACATGTATAAAACTTGTTGAATACAAAACATGTATACAACTTGTTGTATGAAATTGTTTCTGAACTACTAGTTGTCTACATGTTTATGATGTCACGTTTTATACTTGTTGTAGATAAACTTGTAGAAAATGACACGCCAGTCCGGTAGTTTCATTAATATTTTCTACTCAATTGACTATTCACAATGGAAAGTAAAGATGCTGAGGAACTTTACTTCATGAGTGTAGTATACTTGTTTACACGGTTATTTTTTTATCACTGGAAAATTTTAGGGACGCTTCAGGACACATCAATCGCCTAAATAAAATAAAAACAATGAATGAAAATTTTTTTTTATTAAAATTTTATTTTTTTATTTAATCTAAAAATGCTGCTCTCAACTAGTGCAGCATTTTTTGTATTTTTTTGATTTTTTTTTCTACTCTTCCCCCCGTAAAATAATACGGTCCGTCCGGTAAAAGTTTAAAAGTTTATCCAACAAGCATGAATAGAGTTTCAAACATGTTTTAAATTAGTATGATACATAAATTTCAGTGAAATAAACAAAATTTGTTAAAAACACGATTGCTTTTTGTAAGTGTAAACGCTGTCAATGTATCAGACTAGTTTGAATATGTCATAGATCTAAGTGTAAACGCAGATGTGGTTTATACTTGTTTAGAGACTTGTTGGCAACACAGTATGAACGAAAGAATGTTTGAGACAGTTGCAATACATGTATAAAACAAATAATTATGTTTTGACAAGTATTCTACAAGTATTGTATGAAACTAGTATTTTACTTGTTTCTTGGTGTAAACGAGGGGTTAGATGCGCCCTTCCCATACATAAGGCGCTCGAAAATGTGTCAACGTTGAAAAGAGTGAGCTCACTCATTCCGTCATAGTCTGTAGCAGAAAGCATCAAGCGTTGGACGTCAAATGCATTTTTTCTTTTCCCTAATTTCAAGTGTAAAATAATAAAATATGCCTTCCTGTGCCTTTAGAAAGTGTTTTAATAACTCAAGGAATACCAACAAATCTAAGGAAATTAAATTTTATGCGTAGACCTGTTTATTAATTATTTTCATCGTTTCCCAAATAAATCACTTACTTAATTTGGCGTCCGGTACGTGTTTGTACGAGCGAGACCGAACAATACGTGCGTGAGCGAGATCGATATGTGTCATTGCTTTGTCGTTGAAACCAAATTAGTTTGACCCCTTGCATAATACACAGTTAGCGATATTAGGTGTCAAAGTTTTATGGCGCGTCGCGTTTTTGTGTGAATTTGTCATGTAACGCACACAGACATAAAATGTAGTCACTTTTTGGAAGCGCAAGGCGCATCTAACGATTAAAATCTCTGCTCATCTTTATGTGTTATTCTGTTCCTGTTATTTTCGTGTACCCTACAACTATATACCGGGTATAAGTGACGGTGTCCCTTTTCTTTTAACAGTGAGTTCAGACCAATGTTAATATTTGTTTACCGATGTTTATTTTTCCCGGAAAAGCTTTTAAAGCCAAAAAAAGGATTTTTAATTTTTATTCATGTTACGCAATGTTTGGCGCGCCAGCATCATTTTTGTACCGATCACACCGGTGCGTTGACGTTCAATGACCCAAACAACTGATTCCGTGCGCAGTATGATGGAAATTTTATACGATTTACATTGCAAAGTTAATTTATTGTATATTATTTATTATGGTTTTTTGACAGAATATGATTTAACTTAGTTATATTAGGTCCTTACATATGAAATTGGCGTTTTGCCGTACTGGCCACTTTGATCTCAAATATCCCCTCTATGGTTAGGAATTTCAAATTTAAATTTATACAGCTATTTACTCATGTATTTGTGTTTCGAAAATTATAATTCACTTGTTTTTTCCTCAATTATTTTTTTATTTGCGTCACTCGGCTTACAAAATGGAAAACTTGAAATATCGTGTTATTTACGAGTACGAATTCCACCGTGGCACCAGTGCTGCAGAAACGGCTCGAAGGATTAATGATGTGTATGGCGACGGTGCCGCAAAAGGAAACACTGTGCGTTTTTGGTGCCAACGTTTTCTTTCTGGAAATTTCGACCTGCAGAACAAGCCCCGTGGACGGCCGGAGACCAAAGTAGATAATGAAGAATTGAAGGCTATTGTGGAAGCGGATCCATCGCAAACCACGTCCGAGTTAGCTGCAGGCTGCGGTGTTAGTGATAAAACTGTTTTAATTCACTTGAAGCAAATTGGGAAGGTGTAAAAGCTTGAAAGGTGGGTACCTCACGAATTGAATGAAGCAAATCAACAAACGCGCGTTGACTGCTGCGTTGCATTACTTAACCTGCACAATAATGAAGGGATTTTAAATCGAATCATTACTTGTGATGAAAAGTGGGTCCTGTACGATAATCGGAAGCGCTCATCGCAATGGCTGAACCCTGCCGAACCAGCCAAACCATGGGGCAAGTGAAAATTGACTCCAAAAAAGTTGAAAACAAAACAATTGATCGAAAAGTCTAAAACAATTGAGGGAAAAACAAGTGAATTATAATTTTCGAAACACAAATACATGAGTAAATAGCTGTATAAATTTGAATTTGGAATTCCTAACCATAGAGAAGATATTTGAGATCAAAATGGCCAGTACGACAAAACGCCAATTTCATATGTAAGGACCTAATATTACACCACAAAATTTAGAAAAAAAAACGGAAAATTTATGAATTTTCCGGGAGAAAATTTCAGTGATTTTCAAATTATGATCATGGTCTGAACTCACTGTTAAAAGGGACACCGTCACTTATACCCTGTATGTAAACATCTCGTGTGACGCCGACTTATTACAAAACATGGTCTAAACTTAATCCTGGTTTAAACCTGACGCTGTCTATATCTGTGTATATTAACACAAATGACTGAGCATCAGGCTTTAACCAGGTTTTGTAATAATTCAATTCAAATTCTTTATTTAATCGTTTTATCAAAGCTTAATCTAGTAATTACAATAGTGTATTTATTATTGATTAGCCGATAATATGATATTTTTATCTCGATCATTGACCCTGATATTTATTATTGCGGGCTCTGATAAATAAAGCTCGGAAGGGGCGGAAATTTTCGTGTCACCCCATGATAGAAAACGGTTAAAATAATTAAAATTTGGTATTACTATAAATTATGATTACATATACATATGTATACAAACGTATACATATTATGTCAAAATTTATATTTAGTGTGGCCTCATGTTCTATAGTTGAAAATTTCAACTGTCGGGTGTCACCCCCCAAACCGCCCCCCCGCCCCAGCTACACTACTGCTCATTAGAAAAGACGTATGCCCGGCGGCAGTGGGCGCGTTACGGCTGCCACGGTGATGATGATGATGATGTTGTAATTGTGGAGGTATTCTCGAGCCGGAACCTGGGCGCTCTGCTGACGCTGCACGGCCACTGCGGCCCCATCACCAGTTGCTTCATCGACCGCGCCACGCCCACCATCGCCGGCAGCGGCTCGCAAGACGGCCTGCTGTGCGTGTGGGACCTTCACACCGGTATGTGTGTCTTTAGTAACACTGCGCCACTAATATGTCGATTATATTTTATGGCAGCTTGCCATCTGACTTCGCTTAATAAGATTTGCTAAGAATGTCGTTTCCAATTTTTGTAAGCGCTTATTTATATACTTAACAGCTGCCGTAAATGAAACGAAAAAAAGAGACGATATTTTTTTCTTGTATTTGATTTATTTTCATCATTTTTTTTCAGATTATTTATCATTTTTAAAGAAAATGCAAGGTCACAAACATAATAATATATGACCTTTATGGCCAATTGCACTAACCTTGTCTTAGCTTAGCACGCTCTTAAGTGGCATGCTGTCACATTCCTTTTATTGAAGATAAGAAGTGACAGCATTCTTCTTAGGATTGTCTCGGCTAAGACTTGGCAATTGGGATGATGACTGAATTCTAATTTTCACGTCTCGTCATAAAATATTAAACTACCGTAGAAAAAGATACAATCATGTGAAATTAGAATTAAAATCGGCTTAGAAATACGATACTTAGAGATACGATTAGATAAAAGCATTTTAAGTTGTTAATTTGGAAGCGATTATACAGAGAGATCCGACATGAACCGTGACGTCGTTGTTTAGTACGGCCATATAAACTCCATGTCAATTGCCGTTTTGCTAGAAAGAGATGGAGAAAAATCTTTAATACCTTATATCTTGGTTGTTTTTATAGTTATTGGAAAACCGATTTTTTTTCTATTTGTTAATTATACGAATGAGCTTCTATTAAAGCATTTTTTTAATTCATCTAGCCTATTAAAGTGTTTTGACGGTAGGTGCGTGCCTGTACAGCACGCAGGCTCACAACGGCGCGGTGTCGGCGCTGGCGTACAGCGCGTCGTACGTAGTGTCCGCGGGCGCCGACGAGCGTCTCTGCATCTGGGACCGTTTCCAGGGGAACAAGCTCAAATCCGTGCCCATCGTGAGTACCTACTGCGACACCCGAAGCGGGGACCGGAAAACCCGTTCATTTGCTTAATGCGCTAATTCCCGTTTTCGAGCAGTTTCGATTGACTGTACCGCCACAAATATTAAACATAGAGTTCCAAAATTCATATGTGACATTTTTGAACATTTCATCTAAACATTCTTAAAAGACAGAAACATGATTAATTATATTTCACTCGATAGAAATAAAATCTAAAGATCATTCTGTTCAATATTTTAAAACTGCTGTGAATCAGAAAATACAATAATAAATGACATAACAGTTTTACAAATAGACGTGCATTTTTATTATCTAGAAAATTGCATTTTTATTATCTAGTAAAAAGTAACGTTTTAGTTCGGTCACCGCGCGTAAGCGACATTAGAAGCTATGCATAAAGCAACTTTATTACTTTGCAATAAAGCAGTCGCCGTGTACGAGTAGATTTTCTGGGAAACCTCGTCTTAAGCCGTTCGAAGGGTAACCCATTCGTACGATAACCCAGTGGGCTTGGGAAGCCGTTCAACAGGTTTCCCAAGAATAACGATAACCCGTAAAATAAGGGTTACCACCCACAACAATAATTTACCGCTTACCTAATCTTAAAGGTTTTCAGTGTATATGCGCTTAACCGCTTACTGTTCGGGTAAGGGTAACCCTTTCCCTCACGCTCTTTTTATGGATCGATCGACTTGAACGCATAGATTACCCGGAATATAAAATTTAGAACGCTTTCTTTGGCATCTTCATAATTGTGTTTCAAAAACCCATAACTTGTTTTTTTATACAACAAAATTGGTAAACATGCATACTGCCCACCTGTTGGTAAGTGGTAACATGCGACTCCTGTGAGATTCGCAGCAAATGTGCAACCCCCACAAGAACGACGGTGTTACCTAAAATGTAAAGTCACTTCACTGCCACATCTTACCTTTTAAACCAGAACACAGTAATACAAAATGTGTGTTGCTGGCAGAAATGTAATGTGTGTTGCTGGCCATGTTGAAAATATACAACCCATGCGAACTATATCATCCCGTCGCGTCGACATGCAACCCTGAGTGTGAATTTTGTCAATTTGTTGCAGGGTTTGAACTACATGAGCCGCATGCTGCCTTTAACGCACACCATGCTCGTTATAGGAGACCGCGGCGGGCTGACCGTGTACGACCTCAGTAGCGGGGATGTTATACGTCGGGTACTTTTCGGTAAGATTTCTTCCTTTGCATAGACTTCTCCGCGGGACGCTGAACTGCCAGTTTCGCGATAAAATCCATTATATTATATTC
Source organism: Schoenobius gigantellus (assembly GCA_963935595.1). Classification (NCBI taxonomy): domain Eukaryota; kingdom Metazoa; phylum Arthropoda; class Insecta; order Lepidoptera; family Crambidae; genus Schoenobius; species Schoenobius gigantellus. Next base: position 67,100,590 of record OZ012540.1, on the reverse strand, counting down.
ATTGTCCCTCCCATTCCCAAGATGTTAGAGCTAGTGATAACTGACAGGTTCTTAATGCAAACATGCTAAATACAAGCAATCCTTAAGTCTAGGAGTGGGAGATCTAAGAAAAGATACATCAATTGATCACTTGCATACGTCTGGGGTATCGCTGTCTAGTGATTGCACTTGTCGCTTTGAGTCTCGGAGGCAACTCTGACCCCGTTCCTAGTAGACAACTCGATGAATTGGACTAGTCCGTACCCCGAATCTGACCCCTGCATGGCGCGGAAGGCAATAGAGAGGAACTTGTACAGACAGCCTCATGCAGGGGATTAGCTTAGGACAGCAGCGGGGAATCCCACACAATGCCGGCGCTAAATAGTCACTGAAATTAGTCCTCTTCGTTAATTAAAATAGCGATCCTAATATCACAAGTTCTAATTCTGAAGAGGTACTTTGCTTAATTATATGTGTGCTAACGAGTGTATTACCAAAAAGTGGTCGCATTCAACCACTTTTTCGTGTAAATTAATTTTAGAAAAGTGGTCGACCAGCAGCTTCCTGGTTCCTAGATTGTAAGACTGGCCGCATACATACGTTCTCCGCTTTCGAATTCCGGGTCTTTCCCTGTCCTCCGATCGGAACTCCTATTGGTAGGAGGAGCGGGATCTTATAAACATTGTACAGTCTAGTGTAAAATAAATTATATAAAATTATTATTTATTGATGTATTAATCCGTTCACTATAATCACTACGTTCAATTATTTTATTACAAATCAATAAACTAAATAACTAACTTCAATTGTTTACTGAATTATAATAAAACATAAATCTGTTGATAGTAAATATTATGCTAGTAAATACTTCCTGAATTAAATCAAGTTTCCTTAAAGTGTGATCTATTTTGAAAATAGTCATTGCAATGACAAGTCTTGTCAAATATTGTTTTACGTTGTTAATATTAAAAGAAAAATAATTAAAACTTTAAAAATTTTTTGTGTTTAATTTTGTGGTTATAAGTAAAAAGTAAGACGAAAGAGCACATAATGCGAGATGAATTTTTAATAAATAGTCAAATGATGCTTAGCACTGGTGAAATTAGTATAGGACATTATTTAGAAAGAGTAAAGAATTAAGTAAGTTTTAGTTTTGTCTTTTATTGACTGTACGGTCGACATCGTTAACATCAACGCGGACAATCTGTCAAAAATACAGTATAATGGCCTTGACTGTACTTTTGATTAAGTAAAGTAAGTGATAAAAACAAAACCCACTCAATCGGAGGCATGGGAAAAAATATTCCCGCTCCTTCTACCAATCGGAGCTCCGATCAGAGGGCAGGGAATAACCCCGAATTCCGAACACGGAATTCCGTGAACCTAGCGCAAACGTATGTGTGCGGTCAGTCCTACACTGTCTCAGTCTTACACTATCACGTGACATTGCTGTGCGGCACTCTAAAAACTCGTTACGAATTAACAAGAAGTGCTCTACAGAGTGCCGAGTGCGAGTTTTATCGAGCTCTACTCGATCGTACGCATCGAACGCGTTAACGCGAATTTGCATGGAATAAAAGCAGCGCCATCTACATAGTAGCTGCAATGGAATGAGACAGCTTCATCTAGTGACTACTAGATGGCGCTGCTCTAATTCCATACAAATTCGCGTTTACGCGTTCGATGCGTGTGCTAAGCTCGATAAAACCCGCACTCCGCACACAGATGGCAAATGTAAATTTTAGGTGAGAGCGACAGCTGCATATTCGTGAGGCAGGTGCTGCCGTTGAACGACGCGATCGTCTGCGACTACGCGAACCAGCTGCGAATCGTGCGCTTCCCGCTCATATCTCAACATCTAAGTACAAAGAGCGACTGAAAGTTCACCAGTCTATGTATCTAAAACGTAACGAAGTTTTAATGATGTACAGGACTAATTGAAAAATAGTGTATGTATATATATTATTATCAATATATAAAGCTAATAAACTGAAGAGGTAAGTGAATTAGTTTTCCAACTATCTTGAAAATTGATATTTTGTGAGAATATAAGACGAACTACGCTGTCGGTAGTGTGTTAACGCATGAGTATGTAATTTAAAATAGATACTGCATGATTATATGACCAAGGAGCCTAGACAAAGTAACCGTTCAAAACGATGTTCGGAAGGAACAAAATGTATTGGAATGAGTCAACATCGCGAATCATTCTCGTACATTGCCGTTCGATACAGAACGTATAACAGAAACGACACGAACGCGAATGTTGGCACTTTGTCGAAGTCACATCGCCCTCCTAACCCCTCGTTTTCACCAAGGTATATTACATGTATTTTACAAGTTTTATGCAGTGTTTTCGTTTATTATTTACACTCGTATACACGTATAAAACTTGTTGAATACAAAACATGTATGAAACTTGTTGTATGAAATTGTTTGTGAACTACTAGTTGTCTACATGTTTATGATGTCACGTTTTATACTTGTTGTAGCTAAACTTGTAAAATATTACACGCCAGTCCGGTTTCATTAATATTTTCTACTTAATTGACATCAATTATTATAAATAAAATAAAAACAATTAATTAAAAAATTTAATTTTTTTTAATAAAAAAATCTAAAAATGCTGCTCTCACTCAACTAGTGCAGCATTTTTTGTATTTTTTTGACAATTAATATAAAATTAAGTGAGTTATTTTTTTTATTCATATTAAAATAATAATAATAATAATTTATTAGGATGACACCAGTAAATTTCGAGAATTTGCTTCAAAAAGTTGCATGCATCTTTTTTTTCTGACGATCTTTATATAAAGTTCATTTTTCACATTCCACAGGCATTCTTTTACATGCAAGAGCTCAATGAGATCTATAGTTTGTTTCTTTGACCACTCCATTCTTCTTCTTCTCTTCCCCCCGTAAAATAATACGGTCCGTCCGGTAAAAGTTTAAAACTTTATCCAACAAGCATGGATAGAGTTTTAAACATGTTTTAAATTAGTATGATACATAAATTTCAGTGAAATAAACAAAACTTGTTAAAAACACGATTGCTTTTTGTAAGTGTGAACGCTGTCAATGTATCAGACTCGTTTGAATATGTCATAGATCTAAGTGTAAACGCAGGTGTGGTTTATACTTGTTTAGACTTGTTGGCAACACAGTATGAACGAAAGAATGTTTGAGACAGTTGCAATACATGTATAAAACAAATAATTATGTTTTAACAAGTATTGTAAAAAATAGTATTTTACTTGTTTCTTGGTGAAAACGAGGGGTAAGAGTTGTACAATTGTTTAATTTTATAAATTAAATGTATTTTTGTATGATATTTATTTTCATTCGTAATCAATTATGTTGTGCAATGTCTTCGAGTTCAACTCACAATATATAAAATAGGTAGTCGATGCTATTAAGACCACAACTTGATACACTATTTTTGACCCGTAATGTTAGGTGAAATTAATGATAATGGATGGTTTTCAAAGTTGTGTGGTCCAAATGAATTTTACAATCAAAGCGGACTAAACTCGAGCTATTCCGCGAGTTTTATCCAAGATTTATTTATTTAAAAGTATAAAACTACTAATCACACTTATAATTATTGTCTTCGAACCAGAAGAAGGTATAATTATTCTCTTAAAACGAACTGTTGGACGCTGTTTTGTTCGATTCATATTCTTCCTATTTAGTGCTTCCCTGTATAAACCTAGGGCTGGATTAAAGGTGCCAGTTCGTACCTTACAACTGAATCGTGGCCGAATGACGATTGTTAGCGGTCTTGAGCATTTAGCCTACGGAGATGGCAAGGCTGGGCGAACCCCTCTGCCAAAGTACGTTGACGATATGTTCGTCCATACGTGTTATATAAAACTAGCTGACGGCCATTTGGTGTCGTTTCGTATCGCAAGTAAGAGCTCGTAAAAAATGGTTAATTGTGCAGTTTCCTCTTGCAAAAAGCGATCCAGTAACTCAAATCTTCGAGACCAAGGCGTTTCCTATCACATATACATTAACTTATTTTATTTATGTACTATTTTGAAGTAATTTTTATACCATTACGATAGAGAAATACAATGGTACGTTGGTAGCTCAAACACAGTACACGGGCATGATTTGCGAGTGATTGCGTAGATACACGTTAATTTGTCGATGGGTGTGTTTCTTTATTGTAAGGTAATATTTTCATAGTGTGCGTATCTGTAATTGAATTCTAGATTTTCGTAGTGTGTCATGCGCGTTTACCCCGCCTCCCGCCAAATGTGGCAGAAAAATGTAGGTATACTGCGACTTGTTGCGTACCATCTCCATAGGGTAAATGATCTAAGTTAACGGTCAGTCACTCACTGTCGCATCGATCTGCTGCAAGACATTCACTTGCGCCTTTAAACACCAACGTACTGATTCTTGTAAATGCTTATGTAAATCGTAAGATGTAAACTTGCAATACTAGTAATTGTTTAGTGAGTTGTGAAACATTGTTTTATATTTTATTATTCTCTTGTCGTATAAATAATGAGATAAGAAAGACTTGTGAGCAGTTGTTACAATCCAACCAGCGTGCGCATATGAGAGGAAACGCAGAATTAACACAAATGAGAAGAATCACAATTTTGAACATACTATTTATATATATTTTAAGTTAAATATGTGCTTTAATAACCTGTATAGCTTTAAGGAAATTACCGCTTTAGTCCTTATTTATGAACGTGATGATGTATATTTTTGTAAAGTGAAATTGTATAATATACCTAATAAGGCGAGGGATACTTAGTAAAGGAGCATACGACGTAATATGCAAATATTTTTCAACTGGAGTATATTTATCGTTTATAGACTTGTTTCAATGAATATAGCTAAATTTATAGACATATGTATGGCACAAATTTTATTTATTGTAGGTAATTTGCCTTAATGAGTGAGACAAATATGCTGCCCTTCATAAGTGCATCACACTGATCCGTCCGTTAGAGTCCTTATATAAATTTTATTAATGTTATTGTGAAAGTTTTATAACATATTTTGCCTTTATTGGGGTAAATTGAAAATTATAACTTGTTCTAATAGAATATAAACTGACAAAGGATCCTGCATTGTAAAGAGACATAGCCCCGATACCGGTCACATCCAATTGTGGGGAAGAATAGTTAAAATATAGACTGGTTTTTATTGTTAATTGTTTCATATTACTGTGCTTGCCCCATTCACTACGTCGTAATTTGTTAATGTTTCATTAGCATATACATGTAAACATGTTATAGTTTATGTGAAACCAAAAAGGGCAGTATAAAATTCATATAGACCGGATTTATAATATGTGTTCAGAGTGTAAGCGTTCACGTGTGGCCAGTTGATTTCTCCATGACTATAGAAGATGACATAAAACTTTAAATTGAAATTGATATCGAAAGTACGTCACCTTGTGAGTATACTTGTGAGAATTAATTGTCAATGAATTCAGTTCGCACTGCGAGTTAAATCCATCGATAAATAATTGGCAGAAAGAAGTCTGAATTTTTTCGAAAATAACTGAAAGCAAAAATTTTTTAGACTCGTCAGCCAGTAAATTTATGAAATTTAAGTTTAAAGCGGATTCCTCTTTTGATTCCTGCTAAAGATTCCAGAATCTCGCGCCCAGTGAATTTTTTTGTTGGAACTTTATCGACTGCCATATGTAAACTGGGCAAATATTGGGTTTCAGAAGAGTAACACGTAGTATGATTGCTTTGATCATTCCGCAAATAATAGAATGAGCTTACAGACTAAGCAGTACCATAAACGTTGCATAACAAGGACGTCATTTAGAGCACATTGTTCAAATTATTGTACCTACCGTGGTGAACGTAATGGGTAAATTTAGGTTTGTAAAGAATTAAAAAAATTCTTATATTTTCTATTCAAATTCAAAAATCTTTATTCAACATAGGCCTTTACAGGCACTTATTGACGTCAAAACAAAGCAAAACATTCTAATTTACAGCAAACATATTTAACCTTGTATGTGCATATGTTACAGTCCAAACTCATAACCAGTCAAAACCACTTTTGACTGCAAAAATCAGGCAAAAGTTGTTTTGACCGATACCCTTAGTAAAAAAACAATTTTGACTGATTTTCGCAGTCGAAAGTGGTTTTAACCTTTAGTTACCGACCCTAATTTTTGGTACATAATTGCCGAGGTGAGGTCACGGTGACACCCAATTTGAAGTGACGTTTTTATTAGAATCAATTTCAAAGGTATGTTAAAATTATTGCTTACCTAAAAGATTACTTATGAAACAATGGCATGAAATCACAAAAACAGCAAAAATATGTATATATAATATTTTAAATAGCAACACCACAAAATTGGCACATTTTAGGAACATATGTTTCAGTCATTAGGAGAAACTATGTAACTAATTGAAACATTCAAACATAAGTAACTTTTCTTATGAAATCAACAAAAATGAACCCTAATCAACAAACAATAAAAAAATTTATATAAGATCTAATCATCTAAGGCACAATTCTGGTAGAGTTTTAGGGCACATTGAATATGGATATTTTACACTTAATGCACTGATGGGGAGTTTTCCTTTTGAGTTTGAATGGACAGATATTACACAACTTCCTCGTTTTATTGATTATGGACTTCTTTATGGTCCTCTGGTTCTGTGGGTATCAAATCTTTGCAAAAAAATCGTTTTATTATAAGCGTCAGCTCCCTTGGCAAGCGAGTAGTGTAGACACATCGATTCAAATGCTGCACAATCAACTCTCGGGCAAGACTTTGCAAAAATGTCCCTCGTTCAATCGTTGGGGTGCATTTGTATAGGGTCTAAATAATAATAAATGCATTTACACCACTCAAATCTAGAATGCGGTAAAGTATTGGCATTGGCCACCTCTGGGTACGGCGAGTACAAGAATAGTTCGAGCCTTTTTGTCGACATTATCGACGCCACCTTTAGTCATATTGTAGTCCATAATAACTTCGGGTTTTTTGGTTTCTGGATCAATTTGTGCTGAATGGTGTATAAAGGAAACGAATAAAACTGCATTGTACTTCTTTGGTACAAAGGACACGAGTGTAAAATCTTTGGTAAAATCATGTTGACTTGTTTCAGGCTCTCGGGTTTTTGATGCTTGAATTGAGGGTAGTATATGCCGTTTGTTTGTTTTTTTTTATGTACCAATGTACGTCAGTCCTCGTTCTAACAATTTTTCCATGAGTTCAACAGAGTTGAAGCAAAAATAAGCACATTTCAAAGTAATCACAAAAAATGTAAATCACAAAATAGTAACACTAACACCGACCTTACGTCACGGTGACACCAGAGGTCCAATTGCGGGCACACCTGTAACCGTGCCGTAACACCGCAGCGTACTAACGAATAAACAAGACAAAACAAGCAGCTACTAAAAGAGACAAATATAAATCGCTGTTTTTTGTGAAAATATTCCCGTTTCAACATGCGCGGTGTCACGGTGACACCGCCTCGGCAATTAAAGGTTAACTAAGGACGTTGGGCAAAACTACTTTTAACTGCAAAATATTGGGCAATAGTGTTTGTGACCAAATTATATCGGTCAAAAGTGGTTCGAGCTTACAAAAAGTGGGTTATGAATAATCGATTTTGGATATTAAGATTTTAAACGTGCGCCTAAATTACTATGTTAACGATTAGAAATACAGAGAGAGCATCTTTTTGTGTAAAAGACTAAGGAGCAGGGGGACGGGGGGCACAGCCCCCCAAAATAGGGCGGCTCGGGGGGGCAAAGCCCCCCGCCATCACAAAAGAAAATAGGTAGCAAATTGCCTACTGTAGGTTAGGTTAGGTTCAGAATATGACCATACTATTCTAAGGAAACCCATACCACCCAAATCTAAAATCAGGCAACACCACTTATGACTAGTTTTTGCAGTCAAAACTGTTTTTGACTAAGGGCATCGGTCAAAACCACTTTTGACTACAAAAATCAGTCAAAACTGTTTTTAACTAACGGCATCGGTCAAAACCACTTGCCTGATTTTTGCAGTCAAAAGTGGTTTTGACCGGTTATGAGTTTTGACTGTAACACATACATTCTGAATATACTCAAGATGTCTGCAAATACAAGTAGAAATGAAAAAGGTTGAATCTACACATTAATATTATGTACGTACCTGACGGCTACCTGCGGTGAATAATTAAAACAATGTTTAATTAAGCATAATGTTAGTAATGTTTGCGCAGCTCGGACGCGGTACATGACGAGGCGTAAATATTTATAAAATTTTAGGTTTGGCATCTTGTTATATTGGCTCTTACAAGTAGCGAAGATTTTACAAAGAGGTTATCCCACAGAAAACTTCCTTGATAATTATTGTAACCTTAATAATATGATAATAAAAAATCTAATTACATTTTTAAAATTTTATCAGTACCAAATTTTTTGTCTTAGTTTTTCTAAATGAAACCTTGAATTCAAGAAAGGTTAATTTTTTTATAAAATGCTTTCCGTTTTTAGTGAGAATAGTTTAATGTTGGCAACACTTTTTAAATGTCAGAATTCCGTCGAATTAAAAATCAGACTTAATAAAAATAAGAGGTAAATTTTATCGAAAATAAAAATTTCTACTACCCCGTTTTTTAAAATTACTAAACTCAGAGTGCCTAGCTAGTGCGAGTTTTATCGAGCTCTCCTCGGTCGCACGTATTGAACGCGTTAACGCGAATTTGTATGGAATTAGAGCAGCGCCATCTAGTAGCTGCTATGGAATGAGACAGCTTCATCTAGGGACTACTAGATGGCACTGCTCAAATCCATACAAATTCGCGTTTACGCGTTCGATGCGTGTGATCGAGTAAAGCTCGAAAAAACTCGCACTCCGCACACTGTAGTTTTTTTCTTTTATATTATATTAAATTATAGTATAATATTAATAATCATATTATTTTTATTAAATAAACTATTATTTCATAATAAACATAAGTTGGGGTGACTCAGGGGGTTGCGTTATTGTTACTTTACCGTTATATTTTGGTAAAGAATCGTTTTATTTTTAATATAAGTAATGCCATTTTGATCATAAGATAACGTACTTTCGATATTTTTTTATATATTTTGGATATCTCTTATAGTTCCAGAATAATCGCCTCGCCACATAGCGTTTACAGCCTGTATAGAATAGAGTGATATGTATGTGCATACAAAATTTATCTAACACATCAAGTCGTCATGTGACAGAAAGATCACAATCACTGTTTATTAGGTACTAATGCATTTGAATGAAAGGTGACTGGTTCTCAGGGCGGCTAGAAGATAGCACAGATAGACATGAAATTGGAACATATTCATTTCTCTTGTCCACGTAATATTATTTAATTACTTGATTTTAAACATAGACCTTAAACGTGACCTGTTATTGGCCATCTTTTATCTATTTAATATTTATTGTCAATTGTATAATTCATGGTTTTCCAAATAATAAATAAAAACTTTTAACGGTCAAAGGTGTTTATCTCGTATTTCTTGCTATTTGTTTGAAATTGATAGAATAATGTTTTAAACGCATTCACCCTTAATCCTATTTAATGAGAGATACGCAAGCCGCATTACTGCCGCGCAGCAGGCCTAGCACAGCGCGTGGAGTTTAGAAGAGAAAGTGACTACCCAACTAGCAACTTTTTCTTAAGAAAGCAGCGGGTATTGCCTTGAATCTTAAATCAGTCCTAGATACGTTTGAGTCAAGTCAATAGTACGTGGAAATGCATTATGAATAGCCAAATTAAAATCAATCAAAATAGTCTTGTAAATAGACTTGAATGCGCTATTAAGATTTAATTCTATGACTCTTCCCAAAATTTTCTTATTTATATTAGCATGTTATGTAGCTTTAAATCTTTTAAAAGCACGACATTTTCATAGAACTTATGACTGCAAAAAGTTGTTCATACGACTCAATTAATTTTATCTTGTTAACGTCAGTTATTATGCTGCCTGCATTCTCTTTTGATGACCTTTCTTTTGTAATGAGATTGGAAGTGACAGCAACATTATTTAACTTAAACATTGCTTAAATATTTTTATGAATAAGGCCAGTAATGTTTTACAACTTGTTGTATGATACAAATCTCAAAACTTGTTGTGTATGCTTTTGAGTTCGCACTGCCAAAAATCGTGTTGGATTCGGAACAAATCCTAAGATTTGTTGCAGATTACGTTAGGATCGCCTCAAATCTTGTTGTCTGTCAATGTTTTTTATAGATTTGTCAACGATTGCGTTCGCACTTTCGGATGTTAAAGTCTTAATACATGTTTTGCAACTTGTTGGGGTGTTGACAATGGAAACGCATTCATAAACATTGACAGAAACATGTTTAAAAAACATGTTTTATACACGGTTATACCTATGTTTTAACGAGAAATACATTTATTTTACGATCATTAACAACGGATTTGACATACGTTCCCTATGCGGCATATATCGGTGATGACTTCCTCCTTATGCACGATAACGCTCTTACGGCCAAATACTCAAACGCTTCTTAAATAAAATCTTACTAAAGATCTTCCTAATTTTAAGGAGGTCTTAGATTTAAATGAAATACTGAAACAATTTTTAATCGTTGATAACGGCTGCTTTTGTAAGAGAGACATATATTTGTACACTGGTAACATTAATAAATTTTTCGCATATTCGATAGAAAACCATCTTATATTATTAAGCGAAAAAAAATATTGATTCTGAATCGACAACATATGCTCACAAATCCGCGAAGACATAAAATATAATAAAATCAAACAAAAATTAAATCTCGCCATGTTTTTTACATTGTAGATTTAAGTTTTCCAAGTTTAAGAAGCAAACGGATTTAAGCACATACAGCCATTTCTTCTGTATAGTTTTTAGTGACTTTTCCACTAATGTAATAATTTATGATTTAACATTAAATTAATATGGTTTTGAATAAATCCTTAACTATCTTTTGTGTTGGCAAAAACTGTGATGAAAACGACACAACCCCATCGAGTTTGGCCTCGTTTGATTCGTAATGACGAGTACTTTAATCCTAAATGGTAACCATCAGGGTCTGATGCTGGAGCTGGAAGGTAGCCATAGGAACTCCGCAATAAAACTGCACAACCCCATCGAGTTTGAGCTCGTTTGATTCGTTGTGACGAGTACTTTGATCTTATATGGCAACCAAAGTCTGATACTGGAGGTGGAAGGTAGCTATAGGAACTCCGCAATAAAACAACACATCCCCATCGAGTTTGGGCTCGTTAGATTTGAATATATAAAAGCTTGTCACAAGATTTACCTATTAATGTTTTTTAAAAACAATTAATGTTTTTTTCTTGAATTACCAATATCAAGATCAAGTTAAATAAGTATTGTATTATTGTTATATTTTCATAAAAAATTTAACATGTCAGTAATAAATTAAAGTTTATTTTCCTCTTTTTAGGGCATTAAAATAAAAGCTTGATTTTAAAAATCCCTTTTTAACCGACTTCAAAAAAGGAGGAGGTTATCAATTCGGTTGTTTTTTTTTTTATGTTTGTTACCTCATAACTCCGTCATTTTTAAACCGATTTCCAAAATTCTTTTTGTATTTGATAGAGTATACTGCAAGAGTGGTCCCATGGTCACCAAAGTCAGGATCGGATGATGGGATCCCATAGAAAATCGAGGAAAACAATAATTTAATACCAGCTCACCTTCGGTGAGCTGTTATTAAATTCGGGTTTTCTTTCACTAAAAAGATTTCATTCACTACAAAGTGAAAAATATTTTTTTTTTACAAAAAATAGCACCGACTTCAAAAATACTGAAAACTTAAAAATAATCTTCTTCTATATTGAAGTCGGTGACAAATTTTAACACTTTCTAGAAGATCATCGTTTGGCGCCGACTTCAATATAGAAGAAGATTATTTTTAAGTTTTCAGTGTTTTTGAAGTCGGTTCTATATTTTGTAAAAAAAAATTACTAAGTATTAGTTTTATAATTAAAAAAGTACATATTGATAGGATCGATCAACTTTCAGTTGCATTTACCAAATATGTTTGTAAAAACATTAACATAAACATTAATGGTAACTATGTATAAGAAAATCTCAATCATAACTCCTTACGCGCCACTTGAGCGACGTCCGATGCTCCCTTAAAATAAGAGCGACATTAAAGCAGTTAATGTGGCATTAATCACGTGTCAAATGATAATTGACGTTTGAGTATACGATTTTGGCTCATTTTTGTTGATAAAAAGACCTTAAAGTTAAGACCGTCTCAAAAATTAAGTAGCTGTTAATGTTTGTTTTGAGTATGAGTTAAGTTGCTCTCAACTATTTGAGCAGCTCATAAATATCTGAGTGTCGTTTGAGTATTCGGCCGTTATTCACACTTCCCGTACCACAACTGAATACCTACCTTGAAGAAGTCGGTATAGCCACATTGGACTGGCCAGCGCTCAGTCAGGACTTGAATCCTATTGGGCACGTGTGGGATGAAGAAGAGGGTTCGTTCCAGAAATTCTGCTCCTTCAAACGTGAATGAGCTGAAAATGGCTTTGATAGAGGAGTGGGAAGGTATCCCGCAAGAATCAATTCAGAAGCTGATTAGGTCAACGAAGAATCATCTTCGAGCTGTTATTAAGGCTAGGGAAAGGAACACAAAATATTGAAACTTGATTTTAAAGCCAAATATTTTTGTTATTAATATTTTTTTCTTGTTTTCTTCATTCATTATTTCCATGTTTCCTTGTTTTCCTAACTTCTTCACTTCCGGGATAGCTTCTTAAATACAGGTGTGATTTAAATGAATTTTGTATCAATTTGAAGTTAACAGTTGCACCTTTAAAATGATAAACCTTTTTTTCGTTTCTTCAAAAAGGACTAAAAAGAAAAGTTAACATAAGACATCAAAAACACTACTTAATTTATCCAAGCATATTTATGAAGGAACCCTAATTTTCCAATATGGTCTGACTGAAAGATAAACAGACTCTTTACATGAAGTACCAAAGTCTTATGACAGCACTTGCTGAGATTCTAGGTTTGAGAATAGTTTTAGTCAAAACACATAAAAATCATTTAAAATCTAAATTGATACTATTATAAAGGTGCATTAATAATTTGACATAAATACCTACCAATAATTACGAAAAACTCACCTTCGCATTAACAATCAGCCCTAGGTATCTTGCAAACCACTTGTTCTATAGGTTATCACTATTACTAAGATGGCCGATACACATTGAAACTTTTTAAAAAGGAATAAAAATAACTGTATCCTTTCTCTCGTCTTGACATTATAACTGACATTAAATCTTAATTTTGCACTCAATCAGCATCGTAGAAGATTATTGGCACAAATTAATGTGTGGCTGACCCCAGCCGGGTCACAAAAAAACTATGAAAAATAGATTGTTTGAGTGTGTCGCTAAAATGTCGAGTTTGACAGAGTTTGTCGGCAAGTTTCAGAGTTTGTCGCCTGCGCGTTTCAGAGATCTGTGTGGCCCGGCTGGGGTAACGTTACCCCAGCCGGGCCACACAGGTCTCGAAAACGAAACGACCTAGTGAAAATCTGTTTGCTGATATGGATAGGCGGCAGTTTGTCGGACAAGTTTCAGTTTTCATCGGACTCGCGTTTAAGGGGGCTTGGATCTCGAAAACAAAGCGACGTAGAGAAAAACTGTTTGCTGGAATAGTGAAGCGGTGGTTTGTCGGAGTTTGTCGAACAAGCTCCACAGTTTGATACATGCGCATTTCCGAGATATGTGTGGCCCGGCTGGAGAAACGTCACCCCAGCCAGGTCACCTGGATCTCGAAAACGAAACGACCTAGCAAAAATCTGCTTACTGACAAAGATAGGTGGTAGTTTGTCGATACATTCTTCAAAGATTCAGAGTTTGTCGACTCCTCAATCCAAAGAACGAAAGACTTCTTTATTTGGGTAAATAGTCTAGGAGCCTGGAGTCCCAAATGTGCGAGGTTTCGGTATTTTTTATGTTTTATGTACTAACTTACAATAAGAAGTTAATGTAAAATAGTTAATTGAATTCAGTGATAAAACAGTAACCGTTAATATTTAAATTAATGTAAATCCTCGATGAGTGATTGTTATATTTTAATGGCCTTACAAATAAAAACTTATACCGAGGATAATCCTCGGAATAATTTATTCTGTGTTTTGTCTTGTTTTAGTACATGTCAGATGTAATATGTCAAAATAAGACAAAACACGGAATAACTATTCCGAGGTTATTCCGAGGTATAAGTTTTTTATTTGTAAGGCCGTAAATGTATTATTTATGCAACATTTGGCATCTGGTCTCTACCGCTTCACTATTCCAGCAAACAGTTTTTCTCTACGTCGCTTTGTTTTCGAGAGCCAGCTAGCTCAGTTGCAGCAACTTTGCTGCAGATGAGCTCTGAAATGGTGGATCGATCTGACAAACTGCCGCCTATCTATATCAGCAAACAGATTTTCTCTAGGTCGTTTCGTTTTCGAGATCTGTGTGGCCCGGCTGGGGTAACGTATCCCCAGCCGGGCCACACAGATCTCTGAAACGCGCAAGCGACAAACTCTGAAACTTGCCGACAAACTCTGACAAACTCTAGACATTACAGCGACATACTCATCTATTTTTCAGTTTTTTTTTGTGGCCCGGCTGGGGTCAGCCACACGATATATTCTTTCTTCTTCGGCGTGCTGCCCTGCATCTGACAGAAGAATTGTCGTCACAATAAATTCATTATCCTCAGAAGAATTGTTGTTTTGAGTCATTATCCATTTTGGGTCCTTTATTATATTCCCAAAGACCAAATGTAAGGGTGTATTCTTGCAAAACGTTATTATATTTTTGTGTGCATAACCGCAGCAAAATGTTGTGCTTTAGAGAAGTGAGAGTAATTATTATTTAACATGAGAAATTAGTTCATGAATAAGCAAAATTTGTTCGCATTGCAGTTTTAAAGTTATTCGGGAAAAACAGATTTTGCTGGAGTAATGTTAGAAACGTTACCCTGGCAATTTTTTTTTCATAAAATCGTTTCCGTACAGAACCATGAATAGCAAAAGTTGATGTGCGTGTGGTGTGAGAGCTCTTTTTTTTAAAGTTATAATATTTTTACGAAATCAAGGCAGAATTTAGGAAATAATTGTGAAAACATCATGGTGAAGATAAAAAATTTGTGAAATCAATAAGGAGAAAGTTCTGGTCAATTAACTGGAACACTCACTCTGCCAACCAGAGAAAATACTGTAACTCCGGTCTCAAAATATATTAGATATAAATGTTCAACATTTTTATGTGGAATAATTGTTGAATTTGTGAAACCTATTCACAAATATTCAAAAGATTTTAACGGTTTATTAGGATTTGGTAAAGGTTTATTTGGAACACTCAATTCTCTTATGGTGCAGACGGAGTGTTCCAAAACATACCAACTTTAGCTAAAGAAATAGTTAATTTTCTTACTGTGTTTTACGAGTATAACACAGAGCCAATTTGTGATTCAAAAATTTTGACGTAAAACATAATAGTTAGAGATTAAATTAAAAATATACTTTCTCTACAACATCCCGTGCGAGAGCTCCATATTTTAGATTTTATTTACATAACCCGAACTGATATACAAACGGAGGCCACATCAGAAATTGTGAAAATGTTATCACTAAAGTTTTGACACATTTTCTATTTCTGAGACTGTTTAATTTTAACATTAATCAACTTTTTTACATTTCTAAGCAAGAAATGTGTACCCTCATTACGCACTAACTATTTACTGTTTACCGATAGCTTGATTCCTGTCAAACGCAATTTTATGCTAGTGCATTTGTTTGAGCGTTGCATTTATTTAGTTTCGACAATATTTACACATAAACACAAACACAATGTGTCGTAAATGAATATAGTAAAAATATGTCGGAATTTGTTGACACACTTACAACACCTTTTTACTGTAACATTTTCAGTGCAAAGTGATAACACCGGTTACTAGACGCTGCAACCAAAACGCACACAGTCATTATGTATAGAAATAGTTACGGTTTATAACTAATCTGTGACTTTTATAAAATTTTGCTACTGAAAATGGTTGTATGGGTAAAGAATATAAAATCCTCCAAGTTCACTAGACTCAGTGGAGCACTATGCCAAGAGACTCATCGGCAATGACACACTCGTTGAGGATAATCTCCAGAGCCTCGACCACCGAAGACGCGTTGCTGTTTGCCTCTCGGTTTTTTTTCGGTTACATTTCGGAGAGTGCGAAAGTTTTACGTACATAATTTGATCCCCTTGCCCCTTTCCGCCACCGGTCGACCAGGCGCGGCGAGGGTTTTCACACTAATGTTGTTGATATTCCTCTCATTCGCATGAAGCAATGAAGCAATTTCGCTTTCATTGTACGAACAGCTAAGGAGTGAAACTCTGCCGAGGACTGTTTTCCCGTATCAGTATAATCTGGACATCTTTAAGGTTAAAGTGATAAAGCACCTTTTAGGCCAGCATGTACCTTAGGCATAAATAACATAAAAAATATATTTTTTATAAGTACAAACAATATTATTTTATTGTATGTATGCATGGACACCCTAAACAAATTTCTCGCATAGAAATGTAGTAAATTTGATTATTGTTAAAATTAAACAATCTCAGATATAGAAAACGTTTCAAAACTTTAGTGATACCATTTTCACAATTTCTGATGTGGCCTCCGTTTGTATATCAGTTCGGGTTATGTAAATAAAATCTAAAATACGGAGCTCTCGCACGGGATGTTGTAAAGAAAGATAATTTTTAATTTAATCTCTAACTATTATGTTTTACGTCAAGATTTTTGGTTCACAAATTAACTCTGTGTTATACTCGTAAAACACAGTAAAGAAAATTAACTATTTGTTTAGCTAAAGTTGGTATGTTTTGGAACACTCCGTCTGCACCATAAGAGAATTGAGTGTTCCAAATAAACCTTTACCAAATCCTAATAAACCGTTAAAATCTTTTGAATATTTGTGAATAGGTTTCACAAATTCAACACAATTATTCCACATAAAAATGTTGAACATTTATATCAAATATATTTTGAAACCGGAGTTATAGTATTTTCTCTGGTTGGCAGAGTGAGTGTTCCAGTTAATTGACCAGATCTTTTTCCCTATAGATTTCACAATTTTTTTATCTTCACCATGATGTTTTCACAATTATTTCCTAAATTCTTCCTTGATTTCGTAAAAATATTATAACCTTTAAAAAAAGAGCTCTCACACCACACGCACATCAAAATTTGTGCGAGTTGTAATTCTTAAGGCGAGGATTTCCCAAATTTGCCGATCTTAGAACATCTAGATCTGGATAATATTAGAACCCACAATTCTGAAATTCACACACCTTAAACTTGAAGATATAATCTAGTGAACTGTGAAAGCAGAAACACGATTTACTCCATTTCACTCGATAGAAAAAAAATCCAAACATAGGTCTAAATCAAAAACTAAAACCACGATTTGAAATCGAAATATACATAAAACAGTATAAAAGTTTTACCAAAACATGTAGTTCGTTATTATCTAGTGAACTGTGAAGACAGATTTTTTGATGTCATATAAAATATTTAGGAAAATGACGAAAATTCTATAGTTTGGCTTGGTTGCAATCGCGCTCCATATAAGACAGTACTCGCCAAGTCGTCTCAGGGTATGGTCACGTCGCTTCGTGTCGCGGGCGCAAAAAAATATATAACGTGTTTCTTTACGATCGAATTTTAATTTTGCAGTTTGCGTTTATTTTGTTAACTTTCATTATTATTATAGATTAGTGTAGTAATATGGTGAATAGTGTAAATAATGGATTAGGTATTATAAAGGAGAAAACTATTTTAATCCTTCTTCCTAAATTATTTTATGTGTGAAAAAATATGTTTTTCGTTCTTTTTTTCTATAAGTTATTTTATGTGTAAAAATCGCTAATAAAAGAAGTCAAAGACGAAATGTTAAATCAAATGCATACAAAAAATGCTGAAAGAAAAGTGGTAAATATTTATTTCCCAAATGTTTATATTTTATTGCCGCGGCCATATAGCACAGTGCAGTGTTAATAAACAAGTATGATAATTTCTTCAAGTAAATATGCAACGATTTATAGGTTCAAAATAATGTTTCCTATAAAACTTTATTGCTGAATTCCTTTAAATACTTAATGTTACCCCCTTTATTCACAACGCCTTGCATCAAAGCTTTAGAAGGTAGAATCAACAGCACATTATACATGTAGCTAAATAATAGAGTTTTATTCGAGCCTATGTATTATATATGATTATGAACAGTAAAACAGTATTTTAGGAATCTTTTAAATTTCGTAACATTTATGGTCAAGCGTGAGTTGATTATAAAAAAGTAAAAAAATAATTAACATAAATTTCCGTTCGATTTATGTAAAGATCACTTCATTGTATTAAAAGAAAATATCTGATCAGCGGAATTTTGTGAAACTTTATAAAATATTTGCTTTTGCCCGCTGCTTCGCCCGCATAAATGTCATAGAGGTTCCATACAAACTATTATTTTTTAGTTTTACCCCCTTAGATGGCGAATTTCCAACATACATGTCAAATTTCTGCTTTTTGTGCCTTTTAATTACGGCTGTGCGTAATCTGTCAGTCACTCAGTAATGAAAGTGTTTTTATATAAATACGTCGGCCCACACTAGGATTTTCAACTGTGTCGTAGGTGCAGTTTTTTTCTTTTTGAAAACGTCGCCCCACACTAAGATTTTCTCCTGTGTTGTGGGTGCAGTTACGAACATAGAATATCACATGTACATACGCCCAGACCGGAAAAAAATTCTGTAGGCCATACAAAATATTTGTCCCGTACGGGAATCGAACCCGCGACCCGTTGCGCAGTAGTCGATCATTCGACCTCTGCGCTAACCGTGTCATCAAAGTTACAAACATACGAGTAGAATATATTACATATCACATGCACATACGCGCAGACCGGAACATATTTCTGTATTCCATACATAATATTTGTCCTGTAACTACAAAAAAATATTTTACAAAAAATAAAAACCGACTTCAAAAACACTGAAAACTTAAAAAAAATATAAGAATAGGTACAGACAACATCACACTTCTGTATTGAAGTCGGCGCTAAACGATAATCTCCTAGAAAGTGTTAAAATTTGTCACCGACTTCAATATAGAAGTGTGATGTTGTCTGTACCTATTCTTATATTATTTTTAAGCTTTCAGTGTTTTTGAAGTCGTTTTTTATTTTTTGTAAAATATTTTTTATTTTTAACTTTTCAGTGAATGAAATTTTTTTAGTGAAAGAAGTGTGTTTTTAGTGCTTTCCTCGATTTTCTATGGGATCCCATCATCAGATCCTGACTTTGGTGACCATGAGACCACCCTTGCTCTATACTCTATCGAATACAACAATAATTTTGGACATCGGTTTAAAAATGACGGAGTTATGAGGTAACAAACATAAAAAATACAACCGAATTGATAACCTCCTCCTTTTTTGAAGTCGGTTAAAAATATTTGGGAATCGAACCCGTGACCAGTTGCGTAGTAGGCGATCACTCGAACTCTGTGCGCTAACCGTGTCGTCAAATGTAAAGTCATCATCGTAAAGAACGCTAGCTGTGTAGTACTTCCCGAGTTTTCTTACAGGCCTAAGGTGGTAGAATATTAATTAATATTTTAAAACCAGTTTGCTTAGGGACTAATACGGTTGCCTGATATTCATAGCGATTTGTGGCTTTCTTCTTGATAATCTTGTTTAGTACATGCACGCCCCTGTCACTCACGCAATGCAGCGTTATAAATACCTACCACTAAGTAGCGCGCCGGGCGCGCCGACCGCTGCACACACGTGTAAAGAAATTCTTAGGTTGTGTGTGAAGTCGACCAACCCGCACTTGGCCAGCGTTGATGATGGTAGCACATCAAAAACAGGTTTGAGCTTGTTTCGAATTCATCTAATAATAATATGATGGATGACATACCTGCCAGAGATACCTGTCACAAAAATTGGGATATAATTAAAAACAAAAATACTATCGTTTTTGATGCTTGCTAAGGCAAGGATAAAAATATCTCCGTCTTACCTATTTCTGCCGCAAATCAGCAGTGCTTGCATTGCTGTGTTCCGGTGTGAAGGGTAAGATATGGCACTGAAATTACTGGGTACCGTGACTTTACATCTGATGTCACAAGTTGGCAACGTACACTGTGGTTCTTGTGGGGCTTGCAGTTTTACTGCGAATCGCACAGGAACCACATGTA
The DNA here is from genome assembly GCA_963935595.1 of Schoenobius gigantellus. Taxonomy (NCBI): domain Eukaryota; kingdom Metazoa; phylum Arthropoda; class Insecta; order Lepidoptera; family Crambidae; genus Schoenobius; species Schoenobius gigantellus. The sequence continues at coordinate 67,080,339 of OZ012540.1, read as the reverse complement.
TTATAGGTGACCTATTTCTGCCGCAAATCAGCAGTGCTTGCATTGCTGTGTTCCGGTGTGAAGGGTAAGATATGGCACTGAAATTACTGGGTACCGTGACTTTACATCTGATGTCACAAGTTGGCAACGTACACTGTGGTTCTTGTGGGGCTTGCAGTTTTACTGCGAATCGCACAGGAACCACATGTATTATAGGTGACTGTTACCACTTACTATCAGGTGGGCAGTTTGCTTGTTTGCCAACTTAGTAGCAATAAAATAAAACACACAACATTACATTTTTATTTTGAAGTGGTGTCGGTATTTTTGTAAAAAATATATTTTTATTTTTTTCGTGAGATTAATAATAGCTCTCTAAGTCAACTTGAAAGAATATACCTAACTGAGAGTCAATACGTACCTTTTATATCTAAAGACTAACTCCCTAACTCCTTAAAGTTAAGGATCCATCGTAAGCTCAGCATAGTGGAAGAATCCTTGAGATGATGTCTTTCAGACGCAAATACCTGAATAGCTTCAGAAAAAAAAACAGGAAAGACGTTGGACGTGCCTATTCTCTCGATTTTCTTGGGATTCTAATACTAGATCCTGACTTGATGGCATGGAACCACTTCGGGGGTATACTTTTCTGAATACAAAAAGAATTTTGAAAATCAGTTAATAAATGACGAAGCTATTAGGTATGTGTTACCTCATAGCTTCGTGAAGTCAGTGAAGTCGGTTAACAAATCAAATCGAAATAAGTTATAGTACTTATTTATTCAGTAATGTATTAAAATACCTACATATACACGGTTATTTTTTTATCACCCTGGAAAATTTTAGGGAAGCTTCAGGACACATCCAACATTATATAAAAAAAAATTAAAAAAATTAAATAAAAAATAATAAAAAAATATAAAAAAAAATAAAAAAATCTCTAAAAATGCTGCTCTCAACTAGTGCAGCATTTTTTGTATTTTTTAAAAAATTAATATAAAATTAAGGAAGGGGGTTATTTTTTTTATTTATATTTAAATCATTCTAATACCATGTCGTGAAGCGTCCCTTAAATTTTCCAGGGTGATAAAAAAATAACCGTGTATATATATATTAAAATATTTTTATTGACGAATAGTAAGCGAAATAAGTTATAGTACTTATTTATTCAGTACTGTATTAAAATACCTACATATATCTATTAAAATATTTTTCTACAAACTACTCATTAATTTTACTCTAATCATCGGAAAAGGCAACACTAAGTAATACATTACTACCCTGGAAAACGGCAGTAGTATTGTATGAAATTTCATTAATGACCCGTTCAACATAATTGCCCTGTTGTTTGTTTTTCTAATTTAAAAAGACATTACAATTCATATTCATACAATTCATACAAAATGTAGGCATTTTTCCAAAGAGATTTGAGTGGTTGTATAACATGTCACAAAAAATACACATGCGCAAAACAAGTTAGATAGGACCCTACAAAGCCAATTTTATTTAAAAAAGAGAGGCAATTGGCTTTAATGGCGAAGATTAGCTTTTATTTTAATAAATTAAAAATTGTATTCGAGTGAATATTGTGCAGTGAAAGTGGTGTTCTTTGGTGCACATTCATGTTGACGGCAAGAAATAAGGGTTTTGTGGTGTACATGACAGTGAGTTTTTTTTTTGTGGATTTTCCACTTCCGTCACCACCGTCAAGATAAGGTTTGGTTTCTTAATAAGAACAATTTGCATTTTTTTTGTCATAAATAAATAAGTTTTTCTACAGTCAACTTAAGTTTTTTATTATTTTTTAATAAGTTGAAGGAAAAGCAGATTACACACCTCGTAAGAGAGCTATTAATGCCCTCGGGTTATTAGTGCCCTCGAGCAAGTGCTCGTGCACCAAACATCCGTGGGCATTAATAAGTCACTTAGCGCCCGGTGTAACAATCTACTATTTCTAAATCAAACCAAATAGCCGTCGAAGTCAAACAAAAAAATTTAACAGTGCTTTATAACATATATGCCGCCGCGTCAGTCATATTCTTAGCTTTTGTTTTAAATACTACTTCTAGCTAATCGAGCATTTCTTGTATTCTAGTGATGCATTCTATACTGCACAAAAGAAATAAGTATGCATAAAATTTGAATTTACATTTTATTAATAACACATCATAGAAACATTTAAAACCTTTGAAATTGTGAAGAAACGGTCTAATTATGATGAATCTTGAAAAAGTCTAATTATTGATAATTGCTTTACGTCTCTTTCTTATAAAATATATGTTTGTATCGGTATTATAATGGTGGACGAGTACAATGACGTCACTAGCAAATAAAAGCTTTTTAAACTTTGTTATTTTTTAAGTTATTAAAAAATCACGTGGTTGTTTGTCAAATAAAAATACTATGTAATGTAACAATTAAAAAGTGTCCATATTTACATACAAGTAAAGATACAATAAAAAATAGCAATGAAGTCATAAAGCTGTATCTTTATTGGTTGTATTACTGTAGGTACTTACCTCAGTTTATAAATCAATACTTATTTGTAACCTAGCAAAAAGTATATTGCATAAAACGTCCTTGTTGTACTGTTATATTTTTACTGTGCGGCACATGATGTTGGCGCCTGTTCAGTGGCCGCGTCCGCGCTAACGTCATGTACAAATGAACGGTGTGAAGTGCGGAACATATGGGCTTGCACGTGGAAATTCCTCGCCTTAAGTTGTTTAAGATTTTGCTGCGGTAACGTTTTAGGATATCTCAGATCTCGCAATCGGCTGAACGTAGAAGTTTAAAAAAAATGCCAATAATAGTACCTTAATTTGTTCAAATTAGTTCAAGCATTAGTTTTTGATTTGCTTGATGAATACCAATAATAATAATTTATTCATTTATCTCATCAACAGGGCGTGATAACAAATTAGATTTAACGACAACCAGGTATCCAGCTGTGTGAGAGCCATTTAATTACCAATGTAATTAAATGGTTTCAAAAATACACTAGTAAACCAGTACACTTACAATAAAATAAAAAGCTGTAACATGTAACCTTGGTACACCTTTATAACGACAGTAAACTAAGTAAGATTATGTGACTTTACGCAATATGAACATATAGAGAATTTTAAAAAGTTTTTTATTAGTCATACGCAGCTTCCATAATACAAGGAAACATGGCATACTATGACTAATTAAAATGTTCCATCAATAAACATTATAAACAATCCTGTTAATTTCAGCTTTGAATTACGACTATTATGAAAGTTATATCAAAAATAAGAAATATCATTAATTATTCAATAAGCCGACCGAATTATAAAGGTTAAGTAAAAGCGACCGCACCATAAATACTGGTATACTTCGCAAATTAGCACTAGCAGCGTAGTATCTGATTTAGTGTACAGTCGAGTAATATTTCTACCAGTTTTCTTTTTTGTAAAGTATTACCTATACAATTTAATGACTAATAAATATTCAAAAGCAAATTAACATTAAAAAGGGAATTATCTCAGTAATTTTAGGTATAATTTTAAAATATAAGATTTACAAATACCTAGTAAATTATGTTTATTATTATTATTATATGAATAAAAATTCAACATTTACCGTCTTAAAATGGGAGCTAGACAGGTTGTTAGGCTATAATTACGCAAACAGAAAAGTGAATTTGCAAGTTCACAATTTCTATTACTGTAACATTTGTTACAAACAATGTAAGAAAAAAAGGCAATGGCAGCGTCATGGTTCAATCAAACTCGTACCCGTGCCGGGCCCCTAACCTAACTACTTTACACCCTACGCGCTAACAAGGCACATTTGCTCGTCTCCCTGCATTAAGAAGATACCAGTTTCAGGGAGACTCATGGTACATGCACAAAGATAGACACAAAGGACCGGCTCTAGCTAACCTTGAAATCGATGAGTACGTCGACCTTCAAAACAGCGCGGGGGTTGTCACTCGATACGTGTAGAAGAAGAATGTACCGACTATCTTTTATAAAGCACTGATAGATTTTAATTACACAATCAAAGAGCTGTAGGTACGCAGTAAGAAAAGAACAATTTTCTTAATGCAAGTGTTACCTACCATTACATATTAACGACAAATACAGTGTATTTTTTCTATAGAAAATCTTGATTGATTGATTGAAATATTCAAATTTTATCGTAATAAATTCATTGATACTTGGGTATCACATAATCATGTGAAAAAACAGTTTGAGTGCATTTAATCCTTTTAATGATTTCTCAATCAAACTCTAATAGGATACTATCGCCACAACGTTAAGGCGAGGAATTTCCACGTGCAAGCCCATATGTTCCGCACTTCACACCGTTCATTTGTACATGACGTTAGCGCGGACGCGGCCACTGAACAGGCGCCAACATCATGTGCCGCACAGTAAAAATATAACAGTACAACAAGGACGTTTTATGCAATATACTTTTTGCTAGGTTACAAATAAGTATTGATTTATAAACTGAGGTAAGTACCTACAGTAATACAACCAATAAAGATACAGCTTTATGACTTCATTGCTATTTTTTATTGTATCTTTACTTGTATGTAAATATGGACACTTTTTAATTGTTACATTACATAGTATTTTTATTTGACAAACAACCACGTGATTTTTTAATAACTTAAAAAATAACAAAGTTTAAAAAGCTTTTATTTGCTAGTGACGTCATTGTACTCGTCCACCATTATAATACCGATACAAACATATATTTTATAAGAAAGAGACGTAAAGCAATTATCAATAATTAGACTTTTTCAAGATTCATCATAATTAGACCGTTTCTTCACAATTTCAAAGGTTTTAAATGTTTCTATGATGTGTTATTAATAAAATGTAAATTCAAATTTTATGCATACTTATTTCTTTTGTGCAGTATAGAATGCATCACTAGAATACAAGAAATGCTCGATTAGCTAGAAGTAGTATTTAAAACAAAAGCTAAGAATATGACTGACGCGGCGGCATATATGTTATAAAGCACTGTAAAATTTTTTTGTTTGACTTCGACGGCTATTTGGTTTGATTTAGAAATAGTAGATTGTTACACCGGGCGCTAAGTGACTTATTAATGCCCACGGATGTTTGGTGCACGAGCACTTGCTCGAGGGCACTAATAACCCGAGGGCATTAATAGCTCTCTTACGAGGTGTGTAATCTGCTTTTCCTTCAACTTATTAAAAAATAATAAAAAACTTAAGTTGACTGTAGAAAAACTTATTTATTTATGACAAAAAAAATGCAAATTGTTCTTATTAAGAAACCAAACCTTATCTTGACGGTGGTGACGGAAGTGGAAAATCCACAAAAAAAAAACTCACTGTCATGTACACCACAAAACCCTTATTTCTTGCCGTCAACATGAATGTGCACCAAAGAACACCACTTTCACTGCACAATATTCACTCGAATACAATTTTTAATTTATTAAAATAAAAGCTAATCTTCGCCATTAAAGCCAATTGCCTCTCTTTTTTAAATAAAATTGGCTTTGTAGGGTCCTATCTAACTTGTTTTGCGCATGTGTATTTTTTGTGACATGTTATACAACCACTCAAATCTCTTTGGAAAAATGCCTACATTTTGTATGAATTGTATGAATATGAATTGTAATGTCTTTTTAAATTAGAAAAACAAACAACAGGGCAATTATGTTGAACGGGTCATTAATGAAATTTCATACAATACTACTGCCGTTTTCCAGGGTAGTAATGTATTACTTAGTGTTGCCTTTTCCGATGATTAGAGTAAAATTAATGAGTAGTTTGTAGAAAAATATTTTAATAGATATATGTAGGTATTTTAATACAGTACTGAATAAATAAGTACTATAACTTATTTCGCTTACTATTCGTCAATAAAAATATTTTAATATATATATACACGGTTATTTTTTTATCACCCTGGAAAATTTAAGGGACGCTTCACGACATGGTATTAGAATGATTTAAATATAAATAAAAAAAATAACCCCCTTCCTTAATTTTATATTAATTTTTTAAAAAATACAAAAAATGCTGCACTAGTTGAGAGCAGCATTTTTAGAGATTTTTTTATTTTTTTTATATTTTTTTATTATTTTTTATTTAATTTTTTTAATTTTTTATATAATGTTGGATGTGTCCTGAAGCTTCCCTAAAATTTTCCAGGGTGATAAAAAAATAACCGTGTATATGTAGGTATTTTAATACATTACTGAATAAATAAGTACTATAACTTATTTCGATTTGATTTGTTAACCGACTTCACTGACTTCACGAAGCTATGAGGTAACACATACCTCATAGCTTCGTCATTTATTAACTGATTTTCAAAATTCTTTTTGTATTCAGAAAAGTATACCCCCGAAGTGGTTCCATGCCATCAAGTCAGGATCTAGTATTAGAATCCCAAGAAAATCGAGAGAATAGGCACGTCCAACGTCTTTCCTGTTTTTTTTTCTGAAGCTATTCAGGTATTTGCGTCTGAAAGACATCATCTCAAGGATTCTTCCACTATGCTGAGCTTACGATGGATCCTTAACTTTAAGGAGTTAGGGAGTTAGTCTTTAGATATAAAAGGTACGTATTGACTCTCAGTTAGGTATATTCTTTCAAGTTGACTTAGAGAGCTATTATTAATCTCACGAAAAAAATAAAAATATATTTTTTACAAAAATACCGACACCACTTCAAAATAAAAATGTAATGTTGTGTGTTTTATTTTATTGCTACTAAGTTGGCAAACAAGCAAACTGCCCACCTGATAGTAAGTGGTAACAGTCACCTATAATACATGTGGTTCCTGTGCGATTCGCAGTAAAACTGCAAGCCCCACAAGAACCACAGTGTACGTTGCCAACTTGTGACATCAGATGTAAAGTCACGGTACCCAGTAATTTCAGTGCCATATCTTACCCTTCACACCGGAACACAGCAATGCAAGCACTGCTGATTTGCGGCAGAAATAGGTCACCTATAATACATGTGGTTCCTGTGCGATTCGCAGTAAAACTGCAAGCCCCACAAGAACCACAGTGTACGTTGCCAACTTGTGACATCAGATGTAAAGTCACGGTACCCAGTAATTTCAGTGCCATATCTTACCCTTCACACCGGAACACAGCAATGCAAGCACTGCTGATTTGCGGCAGAAATAGGTAAGACGGAGATATTTTTATCCTTGCCTTAGCAAGCATCAAAAACGATAGTATTTTTGTTTTTAATTATATCCCAATTTTTGTGACAGGTATCTCTGGCAGGTATGTCATCCATCATATTATTATTAGATGAATTCGAAACAAGCTCAAACCTGTTTTTGATGTGCTACCATCATCAACGCTGGCCAAGTGCGGGTTGGTCGACTTCACACACAACCTAAGAATTTCTTTACACGTGTGTGCAGCGGTCGGCGCGCCCGGCGCGCTACTTAGTGGTAGGTATTTATAACGCTGCATTGCGTGAGTGACAGGGGCGTGCATGTACTAAACAAGATTATCAAGAAGAAAGCCACAAATCGCTATGAATATCAGGCAACCGTATTAGTCCCTAAGCAAACTGGTTTTAAAATATTAATTAATATTCTACCACCTTAGGCCTGTAAGAAAACTCGGGAAGTACTACACAGCTAGCGTTCTTTACGATGATGACTTTACATTTGACGACACGGTTAGCGCACAGAGTTCGAGTGATCGCCTACTACGCAACTGGTCACGGGTTCGATTCCCAAATATTTTTAACCGACTTCAAAAAAGGAGGAGGTTATCAATTCGGTTGTATTTTTTATGTTTGTTACCTCATAACTCCGTCATTTTTAAACCGATGTCCAAAATTATTGTTGTATTCGATAGAGTATAGAGCAAGGGTGGTCTCATGGTCACCAAAGTCAGGATCTGATGATGGGATCCCATAGAAAATCGAGGAAAGCACTAAAAACACACTTCTTTCACTAAAAAAATTTCATTCACTGAAAAGTTAAAAATAAAAAATATTTTACAAAAAATAAAAAACGACTTCAAAAACACTGAAAGCTTAAAAATAATATAAGAATAGGTACAGACAACATCACACTTCTATATTGAAGTCGGTGACAAATTTTAACACTTTCTAGGAGATTATCGTTTAGCGCCGACTTCAATACAGAAGTGTGATGTTGTCTGTACCTATTCTTATATTTTTTTTAAGTTTTCAGTGTTTTTGAAGTCGGTTTTTATTTTTTGTAAAATATTTTTTTGTAGTTACAGGACAAATATTATGTATGGAATACAGAAATATGTTCCGGTCTGCGCGTATGTGCATGTGATATGTAATATATTCTACTCGTATGTTTGTAACTTTGATGACACGGTTAGCGCAGAGGTCGAATGATCGACTACTGCGCAACGGGTCGCGGGTTCGATTCCCGTACGGGACAAATATTTTGTATGGCCTACAGAATTTTTTTCCGGTCTGGGCGTATGTACATGTGATATTCTATGTTCGTAACTGCACCCACAACACAGGAGAAAATCTTAGTGTGGGGCGACGTTTTCAAAAAGAAAAAAACTGCACCTACGACACAGTTGAAAATCCTAGTGTGGGCCGACGTATTTATATAAAAACACTTTCATTACTGAGTGACTGACAGATTACGCACAGCCGTAATTAAAAGGCACAAAAAGCAGAAATTTGACATGTATGTTGGAAATTCGCCATCTAAGGGGGTAAAACTAAAAAATAATAGTTTGTATGGAACCTCTATGACATTTATGCGGGCGAAGCAGCGGGCAAAAGCAAATATTTTATAAAGTTTCACAAAATTCCGCTGATCAGATATTTTCTTTTAATACAATGAAGTGATCTTTACATAAATCGAACGGAAATTTATGTTAATTATTTTTTTACTTTTTTATAATCAACTCACGCTTGACCATAAATGTTACGAAATTTAAAAGATTCCTAAAATACTGTTTTACTGTTCATAATCATATATAATACATAGGCTCGAATAAAACTCTATTATTTAGCTACATGTATAATGTGCTGTTGATTCTACCTTCTAAAGCTTTGATGCAAGGCGTTGTGAATAAAGGGGGTAACATTAAGTATTTAAAGGAATTCAGCAATAAAGTTTTATAGGAAACATTATTTTGAACCTATAAATCGTTGCATATTTACTTGAAGAAATTATCATACTTGTTTATTAACACTGCACTGTGCTATATGGCCGCGGCAATAAAATATAAACATTTGGGAAATAAATATTTACCACTTTTCTTTCAGCATTTTTTGTATGCATTTGATTTAACATTTCGTCTTTGACTTCTTTTATTAGCGATTTTTACACATAAAATAACTTATAGAAAAAAAGAACGAAAAACATATTTTTTCACACATAAAATAATTTAGGAAGAAGGATTAAAATAGTTTTCTCCTTTATAATACCTAATCCATTATTTACACTATTCACCATATTACTACACTAATCTATAATAATAATGAAAGTTAACAAAATAAACGCAAACTGCAAAATTAAAATTCGATCGTAAAGAAACACGTTATATATTTTTTTGCGCCCGCGACACGAAGCGACGTGACCATACCCTGAGACGACTTGGCGAGTACTGTCTTATATGGAGCGCGATTGCAACCAAGCCAAACTATAGAATTTTCGTCATTTTCCTAAATATTTTATATGACATCAAAAAATCTGTCTTCACAGTTCACTAGATAATAACGAACTACATGTTTTGGTAAAACTTTTATACTGTTTTATGTATATTTCGATTTCAAATCGTGGTTTTAGTTTTTGATTTAGACCTATGTTTGGATTTTTTTTCTATCGAGTGAAATGGAGTAAATCGTGTTTCTGCTTTCACAGTTCACTAGATTATATCTTCAAGTTTAAGGTGTGTGAATTTCAGAATTGTGGGTTCTAATATTATCCAGATCTAGATGTTCTAAGATCGGCAAATTTGGGAAATCCTCGCCTCGCTATAGATTTATTTATTAACACTTTATGTACATTGTGTACAACGGCGGACTTAATGCCTGAGGCATTTTCTACCAGTCAACCTTTGGCTGGTGCAGAGAACAACTGTGGTAGATGTACCAAAAACAAAATTAACAATTTAACATCGAAATCATTAAAAATATTTCAAACCTAATACATAAATATTATAACAAATAAACTAATACATATTATTATACCACAACATTAACAAATTACAACAATAATACAGCCAACAAATAAGCGACGTTATGACATCCAGTTCTGTTGTAAATATTTCCGCAATTTATTTTTAAAACTTAACCTGTTGATAGATTTCTTAATATCTAAAGGCAGCGCGTTCCAGAGAAGAATGGATTGTACGAAAAAGGAAGAGTGAATTATTTCAGAGCTATGAGATGGACATGTAAGAAGACAATTGGATGCTGACCGAAGAGGTCGATTGTGAGACGTACATAAATACTAAAAATGCGGGTTTAAATAACTGGGTGCATTGGGACCATTCAGAAAGGCGAAAAGCGTATTAAGAGTTCTTACATGTCTACGCTGCCGGATAGGTAACCAGTTCAAACGCTGCCGATGCTCAGATATGTGGTCGTATTTTCGCAGATTGTAGACGAACCGAATGCAGTTATTCAGAAGCCGGTCTAATTTGTTGAGCAGATCTGCATTCAGGTCGAGATAGCACACATCACCATAATCGATGACAGGAAAGATCAAGGTCTGGACAAGCATTTTCTTAATATCAGGAGGCAGAAAGTTCTTTAACCGGTAAAGAAACCGTCGTATCCCAGTTACCCGTTGACAGATGTTGGATACCTGAGACTGCCAGTTGAACGTCGAGTCTAAATAAAGGCCAAGATCCTTTACATTAGTGCAAAATGGGACTATATTGTCGTCAAATATAACTGGGCGCAAATTAACTGTAGCCACTTTTGCTATAGCCCTGGGACTACCTATAATGATTGCTTGGCATTTTGCCGGGTTAACTAGAATTCCAAACTGATCAGGGTGGTGATTTTGTAACTCATCGATTAATCGTCAATCGTTATCAAACTGGATGACTTAATGAAAAAAAAACGCAATTATGTTCATTCGTTATTAGTATTGGTTGATTTATTCAACAAATATACCAAGATCACTCAGACGACGACATCACAAAATGTTAAACATATTAAAAATCAGTTTTAATGAAACAAAATATCAAATCTATACTATGGCCGATTGTCGATGAGTTACAAAATCACACACCGCACCAGGTTTTGATAGCAATTAGGTCTTCGTTGACTTTATCTATAGCCTCATTTAAGTTATCAACACCAGCCTGAGCGTAAAGTTGAAGATCATCAGCATACAAATGATACGAACAGCGAAGCCGGTGAGTAATGAGATTAATAAAAATTGAGAAAAGGATTGGAGATAAGATGCCGCCTTGAGGAACACCAGCCTTTAGATTACACCATGAGGAGGAAGTATCTCCCCAGATAACCGATTGCTGGCGATCCTGAAGATATGAAGAGAACCAATCTACCGCCTCACAAGAGACCCCATAATGGGAGAGGATGGACAAAAGAATTTGGTGATTTACAGCATTAAAAGCGTTGGAAAAGTCAATCAATACAAGAACAGTTAATTTAGTATCCTGTATGCCAGCTCTAATATCTCCTGTCACTTTACGGAGAGCAGACACCGTACTGTGACCTGGTCTAAACCCAGACTGGAGAGGACTCAAAATTGAGTTCGTATGTACAAAACTGGAGAATTGTTTATAAACACAGGCCTCAAGCACTTTGGAAAGATAAGGGAGTATAGAGATTGGTCGGTATTGATTGGGAAGTGTTGGATCTGATACTTTGGGAAGTGGACGTACATATGCTTTGCGCCAAAGAGACGGGAAAGTACCAGTCATAAGAGAAGAATTAATAATATCAGTCAGAGGAGGGAGTATATAATCCAAAATAGTTATGATCATTGGACGACTGATGCTATCACACCCCATAGCATTAGACTTAATACTGCGGATTATCTTTGTTAGAAACTCTTTTGGCCTTACAAATAAAAACTTATACCGAGGATAATCCTCGGAATAATTTATTCTGTGTTTTGTCTTGTTTTAGCACATGTCAGATGTAATATGTCAAAATAAGACAAAACACGGAATAACTATTCCGAGGTTATTCCGAGGTATAAGTTTTTTATTTGTAAGGCCGTTTGGTTTCAAACAAAGTTTTCTTTTGTATATTCGATGTTCATTTGTTTTATTGTCTTTCTGTTACTGTCATAAGTACGAAATATAATTTAAATATTCTCAATAATTGAGTTTCATTATATTTATGTTTATGTAGTTATATACGTAAACACTTTGGTCCTTCGAGTGTGTAAATAATTATTATTTACGTGAAACAGTAAATACAATTGCGAAAACTATGGAAAAAATTGAAACATTAAAGCGGTCGCGCGCTTACCATAAGGGCGTTGTGACGAGAATTGAGAAGTTCATTGCTGAAGAATCATATTCCGACGTCAACGAAATTCAGGTTCGTTTACAACAATTAGAAAAATCTTTTTCTCAGTATAATAATATACAGCATGATTTATTTTTGCTCGGGGAGGAAGACATTGACGAGTCAATCACAGAGGACAAATTTTATAGTTTGTTATCGCAAATGAAAGCTATTATTTCCGATTTCGAGAGTAAAAATGCTATTCATTCATCTACAAAATGTTTGTCTTCCGATCAAATAAATATGTCACATAAATCTCATAATAAATTACCAGTACTGGATATACCGATATTTGACGGAAAAGATATTTCAAGATATAAGAGTTTTATTGACATGTTCATGGCTATTATCGGCTGTGACAAAAACTTAAGTAATATACAAAAATTATTCTATCTAAGAAAGTATGTACAGTTTGAAGCCTTAAGTCTCATAGACGGATTACCACTCATTGGTGAATCGTATGCGAAGTCGCTCGAATTATTAGAGAAAAGATATAATAACAAATTTATTTTGATTTGTACACATTCTCATAACTTACTAGACATTGAGCCGCTTAGTAAATGTACATCTCATGGGTTAAGAAGCTTTATTTCTATGGTTCGTCAAAACATTGGAGCGCTGCAATCCTTAGAACAGCCGGTGAACTCGTGGGATATGATACTCATTCCCTTGCTCTCAAGAAAGTTAGACGCCTATACCTGTCGTGGCTATTTTAGCGAAAGGGATATTAATAAGCTGCCATCATTGGACGATTTTCTTCATTATTTAGAACGGAGAGCTGCGAGTATTGAGGAGAGTCAGAAAATCGGACCTAAGACACAGGGCGGTAAATATACGAATTTAGTAAGTAATAATAGTTCTAGTTCCTGTTTATTTTGTAAAATGTCAAGTCACAGATTATACCAATGTAATCAATTTAAGCTAAAATCCGCCCAGGAGCGAATTGAGTTTGTTAAAGATAAAAAATTGTGTAAAATTTGTTTAAATGTACATACTAGTAGCAAGTGTAAGTTTAGTTTTAAGTGTAGTTTTTGTGATAAAAGAGATCATAATTCTCTACTTCATTATGAAGAAGAGCAGTCCAATATTAACTCGTCGTTATCTAGTACGAGTCTGTCTACTAATACCAATAATAGTAGCACTGTTTTATTGCCGACTGCCATAATTAAGGTGAAGGGATCTAATGGCAAATATTACACTGCCAGAGTTCTTCTTGACAGCGGAAGTCAAACATCTTTTATCACGTCTAGCTTCGTTAAAAAATTGGGTTTAAAATCTTATAACAGTAATATAAATGTTGTCACTTTAGGGCAGAAATCACAACTTATAAAGGATGCTATTTCTATACAAATAAAATCAGCCAATAATAATTATGAGAAAATTATAGATTGTTCTGTTATTAAACGCATAACGCCTTTTATGCCACAGTTAAATATTCCTATGAAACAATTTCAGCTACCCAGTAATATACATTTATCTGATAGTTCATTTAACATCTCTGCGCCGATTGTAATGTTGTTAGGAGCGGACATATTTTTTGATATTTTGCTTCCTGGCAAGATTGAATGTTCAAGTGGAATAATTTTATTTAATACGAAATTCGGATATGTTGCTTCAGGCAAGTTAAAACCCGAATATTCGTGTAGTTTATTCTCTCAATCATTTCACAGCACAGTAGTTATTGACCATTTGTTAGAAAGATTTTGGGACAAAAAAATGTATGAATATGATAAAAATACCTTTAAGACAAAAAAAAAGGAATTTTGAAAGAAGTAAACAAATTAGTTTAAGTCCAGATAAATTAAAATTTAGTTTATTAAAAATAATTTCATGTTATCAAAAAGAACACTTTCTTCCGAAATTCAAGCTTTAGTTGTCGGCAAGCCGAGAAAGTCTCATTTAAGTTCGTTAAATCCATATTTTAGCGATAACAATAATATTTTACGTGTTGGCGGAAGATTAACGGAATCAAATTTATATTTCTCACAAAAACATCCGGTAAATACTTCCAAAAAAGTATTATAAAGTGATTTAATAATTCGTAGAGAACATTTAGCATTACTTCGCTGGACCTAAACTGACTTTGGCTAGTTTGTCATTAAAATATTGGATAGTTAGTGCAAACAGAGAGATAAAAAGAAATTTTAGACTTTGTATTACATGTTATAAATACCATACATTATAAGTATATTTATTCATGTATTGCTTTTCTTCTTTTAAGCTTAAAAAACAGTGTTAGTTAAGTTACTCAAAATTATTATTATTTTGCCCTTGGGGAATATGTTAGAAACTCTTTGGTTTCAAACAAAGTTTTCTTTTGTATATTCGATGTTCATTTGTTTTATTGTCTTTCTGTTACTGTCATAAGTACGAAATATAATTTAAATATTCTCAATAATTGAGTTTCATTATATTTATGTTTATGTAGTTATATACGTAAACAATCTTCTTATCGGAAGATCTATACCACCACAATATATTTATTTCCTTTGTGCTATTAATTACTTAGTAAGAATAATACAAATTAACTTTCAAAAAGAGCAAGTTCGAGAGATTTCGCTGTTAAATATTAGAAATGTAAGTTGAATTCTTACCTTTTTTACACAAAAAAGTAAAATTATTTTTAGTTGTATTTAAGCATGCATATTTTATTTTTAAAAAAACGTCGCCCCACACTAGTATTTCTCCTGTGTCGTGGGTGCAGTTACAAACATAGAATATCACATGCACATACGCCCAGACCGGAACAAATTTCTTTAGGCCATACAAAATATTTGTCCCATACGGGAATCGAGCCCGCGACCCGTTGCGCAGTAGGCGATCACTCGACCTCTGCGCTAACCGTGTCGTCAAAATTACACAATACTTAAAACTAAATGCTTTGTCAAATCATTTTACACGAAATATCTAAATAACAATGATATTGACGTAACACAGTAGAGCAATAGCAGCGAGTCACACAAAATAAATACGTGCGGTGTACCACTACCAACCTGGGGCGTAGCGGCCCTGTCGGTTATATTATACCGCGACTGAGCCAGCGCATTTTATATTCCCATATAATATGTGCGTGTGCCTTCGTATCTAGACTTATAAAAATTAAGTGACTTAACTTATCTGTGATTTTTCATACAAATTTTAAAGGTTTTACTAATATAATAATTAAGAAATAATTAAGTAATAAATATAATTTGTATAAGGCTGATTTTTTAATAAAATAAAATATCATGCTCATTTTATTATACCCTTTTGTTCGCAACTGTACTAACGAAACATCAATATTATACCGTTCATTTAAAATGGTTAGCCTTATGTAGATGGTGCGGTCGCTTTTACTTAACCTTTATAATTCAGTCGGCTTATTGAATAATTACTGATATTTCTTACTTTTCATAAAAATTTTATAATAATCGTAATTCAAAGCAGAAATTAAGAGGATTGTTTATTGATGGAACATTTTAATTAGGTCATAGTATGCCATGTTTCCTTGTTTTATGGAAGCTGCGTATTCGATGACTTAAAACTTTTTAAAATTCTCTAATGTTCATATTGCGTAGTCACATA
The DNA here is from genome assembly GCA_963935595.1 of Schoenobius gigantellus. Lineage (NCBI taxonomy): Eukaryota > Metazoa > Arthropoda > Insecta > Lepidoptera > Crambidae > Schoenobius > Schoenobius gigantellus. Next base: position 67,064,306 of record OZ012540.1, on the reverse strand, counting down.
ATCTTAGTTTACTGTCGTTATAAAGGTGTACCAAGGCTACATGTTTTTATTTTATTGTAGGTAAATGTACTGGTGTACTAGGAAATTCGTTTTTTCTGATTTTTGAAACTATTTAATTACATTTGTATTCATCAAGCAAATCAAAAACTAATGCTTGAACTAATTTGAAAAATTAAGGTCTATATTTGGTGTTTTTTTCAAACTTCTACGTTCCGCCGATTTCGAGATCTGTACGTCTAGTACGAGTTTTTAAATCGAGTAAACTACAAAAGTTTTCGTTAGCTCGCCAAACTGTCAGTTTACGATGTAAACGGTAGTATGAGTTGCTCGTTTCGAATTCACGTTTAAACGACAGCGAGTTAGTTTTACTCGATTAGACGATCTTCACATTATATATTTATATCTCTCTTACACACATGTGAATGGAAAGAGACACGCGATTCTCTCACTGTGACGTTTTCTTAGCCGTTTTTATTATTTTTAAAGCGAGTTGAATGAAAGAAAAATATTTAAGTTTTTATTTGTTTTGTTGTAAATTATATTATTTTATAATGTCGCGGACAAGTCAGTCTCAATTTATTTTAATGATAGTTTATGGAAAGGTTAAAAAATAAAATGTGTTAAGCACTTTAGGAATGAAAATAGAATTAAAAATATCGGTTAAATTATGTGTATTTTAACACTTTTTTAAGGAATGGTGATTTAAGGCGGTGGCGCTGAGTAAAGTGTGTATCGGAGATGCGGCTTAAAGAAAATGATTGTCGCAGCTTAGAATTCTTCCGTCTCTCTTCATGCGCTATTTCGTCTTGCATGGCCCTCCATGCAAAGTACCACCGTGCAGACATAATTTTAATGTCGACAAGAAAACATGCTTATGTACCAAACTCACACAAAAATGTAAGGTGAGAACCTAAACTACAATAGTTTTCGAGTAAACTGTTAAACAAATGTCAAACATGTAACTCATACTGCCACAGACTCAAAAACTACTCGAACACGTACTTATTGATCGAGTAGTTTATTACTTTGTAACTCATACTGTCAATTCTAGTTCATTATAGTTTCCGATAGAGGCGCTGGTGTGAAATGTATGGAAACAAAACTATTCGATCGTTCGAATCGAAAACTATCAAAACTCATACTAGACGTACTGGGATATCCTAAAACGTTACCGCAGCAAAATCTTAAATGACTTAAGAATTACAACACGCACAAATTTGCTATTCACAAACATTTAATTAGACAGTAACCGTAGAATAGGATAATGGTTTAGCGCTGCCTAAATAAAATTAGGAAATTTAGTGGCCACTTCAGAATTGAGTCCATAAAACTTCATTGTTTCATACAGTAAGGAAGAACTTAAGCGCGGCTGAATCTGGTCTTTCTGTCTAAATTCAGATGTCTGAATCTTACTTTTATTATTACTTAAAGATTGTATAAATATCGAGTGGCGTAATAAGCTCTATACTTGGAATCAATGAGGCAACAATATAATAATGGAAATATTTTATTCACTTTCAATGAAATCTTTTAATACAATAAGACATTCTTCATTTTCTTTAAAAAATAACTGTAAAAACAAAATCTGTGGAGATAATAAAGGCACATATTTCATTAAAAAATAGTCACATTATAACTATTACAAATTGTGTAAATATTGGACAAAAATGAAGGTATTGTTTTGATAAACAAAAGTTTTGACTAGGATCTTAGAGGCAAATACAAATTAACATAACATTTAATAGTATTGAATTATCTAATCAAATTATTACACCTTACAGACAAATGATACATAACAATTAAAAGTAGTTACCACTAAATAATCTAAAAATAATTAAATGCTGGATTCTTGCATTAAAACAAAAATATTGCGCGTACCAAGTGCCGGCCGCCCCTTTGAGTTTTAATTTTGGCAAAGTAATGTTTCAGATTAAGTGGGAGCGAGATGCTGCTGTTACAGTAGGTATCAAGCGCCATCTCGCCCCACACCCATTCGGTGCCAAGTAGTTTCACTAGTAACCTCAAAGGTACAAACGATACTAGGTAGTTCCAATCAAACCTTCTTTGTGAGGAAATATAATAAGATTTTCTTTGTCTGTGATACTTCACAATAAAACTCTAATGAAAACCAGGAACAACTGTAGTTAATATTTCAAGGTACAAAATAGTTACATCTAGTACCGCCAGTACCCTTACAGAGTAAGGGTACTAGAGAAACTACTTGTTTGCAAGCTGAAACTCAATGTAGCGCCCGGGCACTAACAGTATGGGAAATATTCAAACTAGGTACAATTTTCTAATATTATTAAATTTACTTATACGCACTTGTACTATTTATTGAATGAGATAATATTCAACTATACCTGCAAATACTCGTAAAAATCTAAATTTCGAAGTTGAAACCGTTGATTAACTCATAATGTTTGAAACTACTTAGTTTTATGAACTGGTGGCCTATTTTCGGTCGCCAACGCCCTTACGCGCCTTTAACACGACACTTTTTTAGTGCTCGTGCGAATATGTTCTTACCGCAACACTTTTTAATGCTCGTGCGAATAGGGTCTCTTAACGCAACGCTTTTTCAACGGTCGTGCAAATAAAGTCATAGGGACTTCGCGCACTAGGCGGTGACGACCACGACCAGCCGTGACGCCCTGTGGTTTGTGGTCGTTGGTTGCATACAATAAGGTAAGGTTCAACAGTTTACCTGGGGCCTTATTCTGTTAGCGTTAACGCATTTGTGGCGTGTTAATAAGCTTCAATAGCATTACTTTTTTTAGATACAGTTATTGTTGGTTAAGCGATTACTTACAACGTATCAATAGTGAAAATGTCACTATTGACTATGATAAGTCAATAATGACATTTGTCACTATTGACTTATCATGAAATTGTAGTAAAAATAAATTGCACAAGAAAATGCGCATAAAAAGACAAAAGCGGTTTATTTGAAACTCTATCACGACGCGACAACGACGTTAAGATTAGCGGAATTAGGCTTCTGGTTGCATGCGGCCACTGATCGTGGTCGTGGCCACCTAGTGCACGAGATCCTTTATAGGTTAGTCTCTCACTGAATCTAAGTCAAATGAAATTGCGTTATTGGTTTTGTTGACAATGTTGCTATAAATGTAAGTCACAAAAAATCCTGGACAAAATAAGTAATAGTCGAATTTTACCGTGCAGAATCATTAGGCCTATATTGATGTTCTATTCAAAATCTTTAAAACTAGAGGACACACGTTACTTCTAAATAACAGAAGAGTCGAACGATATAGAGTAGTGCTAGAGCTAACGGTTCATCTGACTGCTTCAGACAATAGTAACTTTTTAAACTGTTGTATAATTGAATCCGAAATAAATTTTTGTTCTTCAGTTAGAGTATGATAGCTCGCAACTTGATTAATAGCATTGTTAATAATAAAAGTTTCATTAGTATTGGGTGATGATTCAAATGTTATGAAGAACGTTGGGAGCTAAATTCAATAATTTCCAAAAATCAATGCAGTCTATCGGCCCGTTCCAGATAAGCATTTTTAGCCATAAATACCAACATTTTTAGCATCTCTGCGTTCCATTAGCCGGTGATGCTAGTTTTTCTTGCTGGTTGTCATGCGTTTCATTTAAGCATTTTTAACACGAAATGCTAGCATCAAATACCCATGCTAATAGATGGGTCCTCTGATACCACTTTTTGACAGCTTTCAAATTTGACATTTGGAATCTTTTTTTCATGAATCAAAAAGGATTTTCAGCGGATTTTAAAAAATTATTGAAAGATATTTGTAGTATTAGCCAATTCTGATTTATATTATAAAAAATTTTAAGTGGCTGGACTAATTAAGTGAGGTGTCAAAATTCAGCACGAAAAATCAGTACCTTGCGTTTCATTTGTAACAATTAGCGCGGCTAAAAATGTCAAAATTTCTTAAAAGAAACGCAAAACGAGGCTAACATCAGATGTTAGCCTCAGAAAGTAGTAGTGCTTTATCTGGAACGCAGGGTATAGCTGTCAATTTTTTTATGCTTAAAAAACATAATTTCAAAATATGTTAAAAAATTAGCCTTATGCATAAGGATTTTTTTACATTTTATAAAATTTTAAGTATGATGACGCAGTATACGAGATGCCTGCGAAAACTGTACTTTCTAAATTGACCGAGAATAAAATAGCTCTTAGGCTAATATCCGAATAATGTCGATCAAAGGTTGTAAAACAATCGTCTCGCTCTAGGTCTCGTAATTACTTTTGTGTTAATCCATCAATTTATTTTTTTTAACTATATTCACGTAACAGATAAACATTTTTATTTCTAAGTGCTACTTTATGCTGTAGGTGTAGGCTGTATAAAACTGCATTTTAGATTCTAGTGCTCAAACTTATATGGGTTGGGTTCCGAAATAAAATTTCCTATGTCGGGTAAAGTTACCCAATTGAAGATCGATTTTGGAACGGGGTAAAAAGTGATTTCGCGAAGAATTCTGACCTAGCATCGCGGAACGTGTTATCTGTGGATTTTCTAACCTCTCTCCTATACATAGATATAGAATGAAATAGATGGGCTATAAAAGCCGTCAAACATGAGGAAAAGAGATAAATTTATACACATTGCCAAAGGAAAGAAGAAGATGGCATCATTTTTTTTTGTCCTTGTTACCGTATATAGGTGAAACTGGTAGTGGGGATTGTTTATCACCAGCGTCTGGTGCTAAACAAATACGTGGAAGAAATTTGTTCTGTGAATTATAGCTTACTGTGTAATTATTTAACACTTTAATTAGTGTAATTGTGAACTATTTGAACATTTAAATCATGGTGCACTGCTCCGTTTTAGTTTGTAATAGTGATAGTGCTAGAAAACAGGAAAATATAACCTTTTACAGGTAAGACCTAAATTGTGTCAATAAAAAGCGCCAAAACTATTTTTTAAATTATAAATACAAGTTATATTGCATTATTTTATCCTTCTACTATGGTTCTCAATCATATTATGGGATTAAACATGAAATTTCAAACTAAGTAGTAAGGTTATTGTTAACCTAACAAGCTAGGAATGTCGCCATGCAATATGGCCACGTATACAGCCAACGCGTATAACATTTTGCCGGGTTATAATGATACCAGTTACGCTACGACTATTTTTCCTTGATTCGTAGGTAATTTGTTACGTAAAAGGGAACTCACATATTAGTCTCTGTGTTACATTAATATTGACATATTTAAGTATAAAATTTTGAGCATTTTAGATAACAAAGGTAATTCTTTTGAAGTGAGACTTTCCATTTGCTTGTTTGTCTGTATTTAACAGATTTCCTTCGGGGAACCTCCTTTTATTTTTAACCTGTATACATATTATTTCAGGACGCATCGGTGTTGGATTTCGGTTCAAATTTGAATACGCCCCGAAAGAGAAAAATGCGGCTTCAAATGCTGGGTTTGAAACAATCAGCGAGGTCATCAAATAAGAAACTACGGCCAGTGCGTCAATCGGTTAGACGATTGGGAAAAAAAGTAGTCACACTTGAAAATGTGTAAAGTGATTTGAAGTGTAAGTTAATGATGCAAAATTAGTAGTTGGACATTTTAGATACTGTAGGAGGAACCAATAGAGATTTTCTGAAAAGATTTTTAGGAGTTGACAAAAGAAAGTATTCTGAACCTTTAAGGAAATTCGCGCTGTGCTTACACTTTTTAAGTTCAAAGGCATATGAGTTTGTACGTAAGCAATTTAATACGTGTTTACCATACCCAAAAACAGCTGGTGAGTGGCGAGGAGTAGACAGCCTCTAGAAAATGTTTGTGATTTATTAGCAATTTTGTGCCATATCTGGCTTAATCCAAATGAAATAAGTCATATCTCTACTTTGTCTGAATATTTAACAAGAACACATAGGATGTAGATATAGCTCTATGCACCGAACAGGTGTTTCTAATTAATTATATAGGTACTTGACAGAACATAATCTTCCTCAGAGATCTACAAATTGGTCTTGTCCTGCGCTATTTCCAAGTTGCCGCCAGTGGGGGCGAGGTTGGGGGTGGCAACACGGGCAACTAAGAATAACCAGCTATCTACATCGGCATCTTGCGTTCTTTGCCAGATCTTTTTTCCACATTGTGAGCAAGCTTACCAACTTTGGGCTTTTAGCACCATATTGAGTGCGGTATCAGTAGTTCAATTCTTGAACTTACCCAGCCCAAGTGAATTTTTACCTGTATTGTAGTGAATTTTATCTCTGTAAGCCGAAGTCCTTTATTCGATAACAATAACGGTGCAATTGAAATCTAATTTTAGAAAATGTTTATTTAAAATTTAATATTATACATTTTCTAAATCTTCACAAATATTTAGTAAATGTGTAAATATTGGATTTTAAATAAACTGCAGAGATAAAGAAAAAACAATGATTATTGCCCGCTGTATTCTTAATCGAGCGACGATCTTCGCAAGGTACCTAGCTGGCAAAAGCTGGAAGCGAGTGGTCGCGGATCCTGCTCAGTGGTGTCGATTCTGGCATGATTCTCTAAACCTAAAACTAAATTTGACAACAGTCTCTCCTTGTCATACTCTATACAAAATGACAAGGAGAGACTGTTGTCAAATTTAGTTTTAGGTTTAGAGAATCATGCCAGAATCGATACCAATGGCGAGCACTTGGAGAGGCCTATGTCTAGCAGTGGACGCGTGTGGATGATGATGATGATTCCTAATAATTTTTCTTATATTTGTAAAGATGTTTACATAATAGCTTAAATAAATAATAGTAAAATGTTTTAAAACGAAATATACTCGAGTAAATCCGAAAAGTGTAGTTTTATTTAAAAGTGTAAATAACTTTAGACTGCGGCGAAGGTTGAATGAAGAATTCAATAAAAAAAATCGCAATTTCCTCCCACTTTTATTTTTTGAGACATATTATTGAGCGAGGGCCGCTCATTAAAATGTCTCAAAAAAAATACGTAGATCAATCAACCCTACTTTATGTTTATAGTGGTAAAAGCTACTATAAACATAAAGTAGGGTAAAACTTAAAGCAACACTGGTAAACCCATCTACTTTAGGCAGGTATGACGTCATCTATGTCTGTCCCTTACGGGTATACGGTCACGTCCTATCTATTCATTCTTTATCTAAGCTCCTATATTATGCTTTATCGCTATTTCTCGGTAGAGAGAATAATATGTTCTATGATCACTCGCTGTCGCTATCATCTTTCTGGATTTAAAGTTAATTGCAATGTGCAAACTTGCTACAATAATTCTTTTCTAATTTCTACAATTTACCGCGTCAAGTTAATGTCAACTGTCACTACTGTCAATAGTGACATTTGACATTAACATAACAACCATAGGCGCGTTCGGATAGCATCGAGGCGGCAAAAATAGCTGTTAAAAATGACAAAATTGACACAAGGGGCGTTCGGTTAGAAGAAATGTGAACAAAAGTTGTATTTTTATCTGTTTACGTCAACCGTTCGGATAGCTGAAAAAATGTCAAAAATGGCATTGTGAACTGCCAATTTCGCCCTAGCTATCGAAGAGGGTCAAAAGTGGCAGTTTTTGACATTTAAGATTTTTGACGTTTACTAGACGTAAAATTTTTGACACAATTGAATAAGTTTTAACGAAATAAACTTTATTTTCATTATTTATGGAAATTAATGATCGTTAATCATGAAGCGAGCTTATTACATCATAATACATCCAGAATCTGGAAATTGAAAATAAATTTAGGTTATAATAGATTATGACTTTGACATATTGATAATGTAGCGTTCGGTTAGGGCGTGGAGCAAAAATGGCAAAAATTTCATAACCTTCTAACCGAACGCTTTACATCAACGCCAATTTTGATAATGCTAAAAACGCCACCACAGGCTACCCGAACACGCCTCTAGAGTTGCATTCCGAGGGTCAGAGTAATGCAACCGAGAGTGTTTTTCACACTGGCTCCGAGGTTCAGAACTGGTCGGTTGCTATCTTTTTTTTTAGTTTGTATCTTGCCGATCAAGATCAAGCAAAGGGCAAAATATTACTAATCATTCCTTACTATGAAATTAACAGTCAATGGGGGTAATTCTGAAGTTACCTGCACTAAAACTAAAACTAAAATTAAACATATAATTTTAAATTAGTTTTAGGTAATTCGTATTCTGAAACGCCGGACTCTATTAATTTAAGCTGTACTTGACAATTTCTTAAATTGAATACACAGACTATAAATACACCTAGTGCTGTAGAAAAACGGGATAATTTAGAAACATTAAAAACAGCTATATTCTACTAACTTTACTATCAGAAATTATTAATTTAAGATTTGATCGTATTTGTAAATAACAGAAAAGAAATTTTATTATTTATCATTCATTTTATCACAAAAGAAAAATTATTCGACATTTATTCTGCGATTGTGATGGCTTCGCGCCTATGCTATGAAATAAAAAAAATTACGTGGTAGTCTGTAGTTGTATAGATAGGTACTTCGTGACTTCGTTTGTATTTTGTGTCATTAGTAATTTTTGTTTTCTTTTCATAATAACCGCTGTTATTTATTGACAAATAATAGTAATTGCTAGGCAACAAATCTTAGATAGGCATACTTCTATCTGCAGATAGAATATTAATTTCTGTTGTAAGAGTAAATACATACATACATAGCCTACCTATCATCTAAATGTCAGTACTATTAGACTACTTGGGAACAAACAAATTACAACTCACGACTTGGCAATTGATGCTGTAAAAGCCTTTCCTATTGTATAATAAGTTTCCTGGTGCTGTAGGGTTTGTCAGTGGTGGAGCAACAATACCTATATGTGTACCATTTTTTTTAACGTTGGGAAATGCGTTACGCATACCTCGCGCTTGGGTAGGCGCGAGGTTATGTCGGACTCTCCGCGGCGACTGGGGGCAGAGCGCCAGCCAGAAACCGCGGCCTACCGACTAAAACCCAACGACGCCCCCTCACAAACGCCTTGGCACGAGAACGTCCATTACCGCCGCATCCTCCCCGTCATCTGACGAAGAGGATACGTCGGGGAGGGACGCCCCGTCGCCGGACAAGGCCATGGGAACCCTTTCGGACACTTCCATGACCTCGTCAGCGTCTGCTCGCCTATGGCGAGCCCCTCTCACCTCCCTAAAATGGGAAGGCCGGCGATGCTCTTGGGCATTAGGAGTATCGACGACTGGCGGTGGCCTGTGCAATGCAGGACTTGGGCTTCCCGGGCCCGCGTCCCGCTGGTCACCGTCAGGAGGAAGAAGGCGGGCGAACTGCCGCCTCCTCCGCCCCGTTCTTCTGCGGCGGCAGGGATCTGCCTAAAACCTTTAAATGTTCCGGTAAGGAGCCAATCTGTACTTCAGTGCAGTCTATAGCTTCTATCAAGTTGCGAGCGGATTGACGAGGAAAACGAAATATTTTTCTAAATTTACGTTCGGGCATAGTAAATGGGTCTGATTTGTCCGTCAACTTCCTCAATTTTACTTTTTCTTCTATTCTATAACATAAATAAGTCAATACTTTACAAATATATTTTAAAACTATGAGGCAGGTATTTATCTAATTTTTTATATAAAACAAATATTTTACCTTTCTGAAGACTCTATTAATGCCATAACAACCAATTCATCATCCATTTGGCAAGTTGCACAAAAAAAATGCCTTCGGTAATGTTAGAAAATCGTTCAAAAGTAACAAGATAAATTTAGACGGCACCTAAAAGTTCACCTCCTAAAATTAGTTTGACATATTTAAAATTATAGGACAAATTAGATTTAGGAAGCATGTCAGAATACGAAAATAACATCTAACACTAAATTGAGTAGTTTAGTAACGTCACTCTTAATTTTAGAGTTAACTTGTGAGTTCTGAATACCAAACGGTGATTGACATTTCTATCTCTAATTTTATTTAGTTATAGTTTTAGGTGGTCGCTTCAGAATCACCCCCAATATCCATTTTTCTGCTTAAAAATAATTACAACACATAGAAATCACTATATTTCCCTAGTATTAGGCTTAAAAGAGATCAAAAGTGTTATTTAATAAAAAAAAATTGACATAAAATCTGTCAGTGTTCTTCACCCTACGCTCGAGTTGGATGTTTGGTTGCATCACTCCAAGCTTCTGAACGGGCACAGAGTGTACTAACTGCCTGTAAGAGCGTTTTTTACCCCGAGGCTCTAAACGGGTTGGTTGCTGTCAGAGTGCACTCGGAGTGCACTCGAGCGTAGGTTCTGAACAGAGCTCTGAATTTTATAGGATAAATAAATCGCTCTTTCCAGGATCAAATTGACTCAGGAAAGTCGTTAAAATCCTCCGATTCCAAAACACCTCGATAAAAATCCTCCGATGTGTTTTGGTACTGGGATTGAGTCAATTTAGCTATTTACCGAAACTTATCCGTTTTGGAACGCAACCCTAATTATACTCGTAAATGTATCGTTTCTAAGGCAAAGACAATAAGACTATGCAGCCAAATAATAAAAGTTCATAGAAAGAACTTATCTTATTAAATTTACTTTGATTTATTGGTGATTGCCTCATTGAAAAGAAGCATGCGACAAGTCATCAGAATATTCTATACAAATATATTTGTCTTTCAATACAGCTGAACGCTAAACTTGTTTTTTCACCTCACAACCCCTGAAAGATTTGGTTCATCTTTCGAAATCTTGAGTGTAAAGTAGGGATTAAACGATACCGAAGCGATGAATCGTAAACCGCCGATTATTATAGCTAATACGAATCATCGGTATCATAATGATTTATCCGATTCATTACGATTATTATTATCGATGCATTACGATTATTGTTTTTTGACAGCAGGATATTTCTACAAACATAGCCCCAGCTGAATCGGTACAGTACCTATAAATTGGCTGTATAGGTAATGATGCTTTGCCTGCCAGCTGGGGGCGCGCCAAAAAAGGTTGTAATTTTTTATTTTGAGGTTATGTTTGATTTGACTTTTCGTAATTCTTCCGTAAAACTTGATTATCTGTCTTGTTTGTTGTTAATTATATAGTTTTGATCATTCATTATCAAAAGGCATAGTTAACATCTATTACGATAGCGGTATCGTAATCGTAATATACGTAACGAATAACGATACTGTCGTTATCGTAATAACCGTATCGTTTAATCCCTAGTGTAAAGGTGTATTTTATCCACTAGTGTGGAGAGAATTCGAACCTTTTTATTCAATAATTTTCTATAGCGCCAGTCCACTGAAAATGCATTAAAACTGATTTCATATCTGTGCGCCAAGCTCATTTTAAAATAATCCTCTTGAAAATGTTTACTTATTAACCATGTCACTACGAGTACGGTATGGCATACCAGATATCATACAAAAAAGAGTACTTACTGTCGGCTCTATGTGATATTCATATCAATATGAACGTATCATGCATCCTAAAATGTGTTGGCTGTTATTTATTACCTATTAGATATTAATAACTAACTGCCATCCAATATCACGTGCAAGTTATTATTGTCCTCTAGTAGTAAGAATCATCAATATGGCTACGACATCTTTGCTATACCTATCTATGGCCATAAAATGTATAAATATTTATTACCTTGATGTATCCTACCTATTGCACGTCTATTGAACATATAAAATGGAACATGAAATTTAATTATTCCTCTATAAAACGTATTGCTTACCTTTTCTATTGCAAACACGCAATCACAATATATAAAAAAAACATTACAAAAAAATAACAACTCCTTTATGACCGTACACTAACTCAACCTAGTCAGAAATTTATTTTTGTTATTAATTGAAACGTTTAGGCAATGTACATTAAATAAAAATTAAACACTATTTCTTAGTAAATGATCTAATCTCAAAATAGTGCACAATAATCTGAATCGGAATGATTGAACGAAATTAAGATTACTTACTTTCATATTAAGTTGACATTTGATGAAATAGTGTACGTTCTTAATGGACACTGATATTATAACGAGTAAATACTTAAAAAAGTTAAATGATGTTACTAACATTAATTTTCCTTACCCTAATAAAGTATACCACACACATACACATTTCAATACTTATCTACTGAAAAGGCAAAATTCTTGACGACGAAGAGGGTGCTTGGCTGGTGGAGTTTGTGGGACTCAGCCATACACAGTGGCTGTGATCCCGTGCCACTGAGTATGGCTGAGTCCCACAAGGCTTTCTCGGGCCAGGAACCTAGCTGGGTGCCCTCTGGGATTTTACCGGTATGCTATAGTTACACCACTGGTTGCATCCATTATAAATTAAGTTGACTTAATACATGCATGCACTCTTCACTCGTCTGCATTTATTGCCACTGCGCAAGTCACATAAAAAAATATTTTATTTGCCTACATGAGGTCGCAAAGAAAACAGTTCAGTGGGTATAAAAAATTCAATAGGTAAGTATATTCTTAGTTTATTTTTTGCTTGAATATGGAATTTTATAAATTCGACAAAAATCATAATGTTTTTTTTTATTAACAAATATTCATTTCTGTATTTATTGATTAAAAGTTAACTTCTATATTTGTGGGGACATGTACTAACCTGTTCTCTTTGGGAGCGCAGGTTGCTCGCCAAAAACAATAAAATTTACATAAAAGCAGTAATAACTATAATATATACAGGTCCTTCGTCCGACAGCGATGCTGTCTAGTGGGAAAGTACCTTATTTACCGTACATAGAAAAATTTACTAAGAATACTTCATTTTTTCAAATACAATTCGAGCTGTATTCAAAGATTTTTAAATAATAGCCTGCGTGAAATATGACTGGAATGTATTTTATGATAGAAACCAATTGATTTGAGTTAATCTCTAAAATAAACATTACCTAAAGTAATCATAAAATCAAAGTATGTAAGGAAAAAAAGGGTAAATATATTTTAAGTTTTGCAAAGAGAATCAATGTCGACCTTTTCTTTTCCTATTACTTACCTTATTTCTTTTAGTTAATGTAAAACTAGACACTGACATGAGACATTGTATTTATTCCCTTCGGTCGGCCGTATTCCTAACTACAAGTACATATGGTTTTATGGTTCAATGTTATTTTATGTTCCTCGACAAATGTCAGAAGTTTTAATATTAAAGGGCGTCATTTTTGTTTTTATCGGCCACCGTTAATTTTTATACTAATTTGTAGCCCTATTTTAAGTGAACATATTCAACAAAGAAGTTTTGGCATAAGTAATATCGGAGTTTAGTTATGGGCACTTCAGTAGCGATACTGTAAAAGTGAATATACGTAATTCTGACGGGTATAATGAGACAGAAGCCCACATTTTAATTCAAAACACAATTATTGAGATAATTAATATGTATTTACAAAATGTTTTAGTTTTTATACATTTTGGTGAGGGAAGCATTAAAACGCCGGCCTAACCTAACCTAACCGTGCACTGTGATTGGTTGAAGCTAAAATATCCCACTTGGGTCGCTTCATGTTTCTGGCAAACAATGTCGCGTGGTGTTTATCTAGACTAGTATTAAAAATAACCCAATTAGTAGCAGTTTTCATTCAATTCAATAATAATTATTGATTTTTACGAAGAAACTTCAAAGTGTGATATCTTTGCTCCAATATTAGTTAGATATATGTACCCCATAATAAAATTTATTTCTTTTGAATTGTTCTTCCAAAATTTACAACTTTCATGAATAGCCGCCAAAATTGAAAAAGACGCCAACTTTACCCATACCCCTTTGGCTGGTCCGATTCCCGATTCAGGCAGTGACAGGTAGTTAAGAGGAAATCGTATGGGCCGTCTTTCCATACAAACTTAATCCCCTGTTTCCTTCCTGCATAATGGCAATAGTTGGTAATAAGCACGTGCCTATATTTTGTTGCCTTGTTTATTGAATTAATAATTAAAAGAGAATATCCTTAAAAAATAAAGCTATATTCCAACATTCAGCAAATAAGTTGGATGAGATTATATAAAAAAAGCAAAACATTCCTTGTTTCCTTCCTAAATAATGACAATAGTTACTCTATTAAAAAAAATACTTTATAAAAAAAACATAGACCTACAAAAAAAATACGGACGTAGTGTTGCAAATGTGAAGCATGCAAGGTCAGACAATTTCATTTGTTTGTACACGACTTACACTCACACCAGGTAAGACAAACCGCCCAAATTTTCTCGACGAGCAAGTCAAGACGAGCAATGCAAATGACAACACACACAAGTGTGTTGTCATTTGCATCCTTCACTCTTGATTCAAGAACGTTCCGTCCGTCTTTTATTCAGGTCCGTGACAAAAAAGCAAAATATAGAAAATCGTTAGAATGAAATCGGTCTAGTTTTAGCAAATAACTGGAGGTTACAAAACGCATATTTTGTGTAGTTTTCATTGATATTTTCGGTGCGAGCTACAGTTGTCGCTATCGCGCTCAGTTCGATTGGTTGGGCACAGCAGCGCGACAGAAATATACCTACATATTTTACAAATACCTATTTTTGAATAGGGTATTTCACATCAAGTAAGAAGAAATATAAATATACATGTTTATGATAAATTTCGTAAAAATTAAGCGAGAAACGCCGATATTTATTCATAATAATGCAATATAAATTAAATAATTCAATTTTAAATATCTTATTTTTTAATATGTTCTTCAAATGTCAAAAACGCCATTCGGCATATTGGGTTCCGACGTGACGTCACTCGGATAGTAAACAAACTTGATAATGATTTTGTCGTGCTCTGTGTTACTTGAAATTTCCTAAGTTGTCCGTATTTACGCAAAAAGGAACCACCCAGCAAATACACACTTCTGAGATATCGAAGAATTTACAAAAACATGTGCAGCTCTGTTAGATGAAGTAAAATTACTATTTATTTTATTTGAATGTATTGATAGATTACTTATTTAAATATATGTATATAAATATGCTCCGAATACTCTTAAAACTTTCTAGATAATGAAAAAATGTGAATGTGGTTCGTTTTAACGTTTACTAATTGATGGGTTTCTCTTATACAAAAAAGAACCACAATTGAAGCTTAAAATGAAACTATATATTTATTGTACGGTAATAAAACTTTAATTCTCAAAAAAATAATACACATAGAGAGCTATTATTATACTAGTTTTCCTAAGTAACTTGTGCTAACATTTTCCTGTTTATGCATTTATATAGGTACATGTAGGTAACGTGTTCGCTTCGGGTTTCAGGGTTATTGTTTATTTTTAAAACTTGATGGGACTCTTTTTTTACTTACACCAAGGTCGCTGCGCTTGATAGTGCTCTTAGCACTATTTTATCATTGTAGATACTCCATGACCACTTCATCTGTTGTTGTGCTGGGAAGGGCAATGAGAGGTCTAATTGCGTTGTCCTCTTTCAGCTCCCCGTAGAAGTAGGTGCAGGATACCGTGTTTCTGGGTATGGCAACCACTGCGTGTGAGACACTATCGTGGACAGGGTTCTACGTTTATGCTCCTCTGAAGACAACCACGTGATCACACGTTAGTCCCTATGCTTCATGGATCGTCAGTAGTCTGCATTGTTCTCCGGTGCCGAACCCATCCCTCCCATACGCTTTTTTCTTATCTTAAGGTAAGGAAGATAATATTTTGGTCGCCCCTTCATAGTACCGCCTCCGATGCCATGCTGCATATCATGGACCTCAGTACTGTAGCGCCTTACGCGCGCTCCGGTTGGATCGTTGGGAACTTAGGACGTTAATTTAAACCATATAGGTATAATATCAATATGTTATACTCAACTCTCATTACAATGTGTCACGTTTTATTCTTGGTGATCGTCTGTCTAAAAGCTATTGATGCTCGTCCCTTAATCTTCCAGAATATTCTATATTTATAAGGGTGTCATTCCTTGCCATCGACCATATCTACGCAATGAGGTGGATTGCGGTGACATAGACGCAAGGAGGTCACCACAGTACTTACCGTGATGTGTAAATGTTTGTACGTAGATGTTTCAGAGGGCGTACACTACATCCATCGGACTTCTGTGTGTGCAGAAGAGCTTTTCTATATCAAACGTAATGGCAGCAGAACTTCCGTAACGCATCTCGAACAGGCTGTCTCTGTATATGGAGGTTATCTGATTCGTATCAGTCAGTCTGAGTAGTACCTACCAATTCTAGCTTCATTCACCAAAAGGCACTTTGATGCTCCCACCTCATTGATGAGGACCGAGACAATGATTCTAATTTATCCTGTCTCGACCGTCTCGAGTTTGCTAGTGATGATCATGTCTTCCTTGAAGTTGGAAGTTGTTGAGGAGCTACGTGGTCTTCCCGCAACTCGACACACCGGCACTTTAGTGGAAAATATCCTTAGGTATAAAAATGTATTAATATTAGATACAGATTTAATATTTCAAGTAAGAATAGATGACTAAATGTATTCAGTTGCACAACTCACCTTAGAATAGGAGTGAAAAGTACCTAGTCGTAAGTCTTAATATAATAATAATATATAGAATAGATCAAAAAGAAAAGATATAAATAAAAAGAGTTGTGAAGAGTTAATTTAGTAAAAAAACCTTAGTTTTTTCTACACTGAGCTATATACGCAATGAAATAAACTGTAACTAGTCATATCATTTTGGTACCTTTAAACGATGATAGGTTTCAAAACGTTATATGCATAATGGAGTCACAGACGCGTGGTTCCATTTTTAAAAAAATATCTGTATTTAAATTATGAATTATTATACGCGTAACGGATCCAGAGAAACTTGGTTCCATTTAGTGTTTTAAAAGTAATTGTTAATCATAGAAATATGTGTAATGTATAATGGTTCCAAGTAGGTGTGGATCTGTTTTGCATAAAATGCCCTGGTAGTAATATCGTTTATTTGTTTGAATAATCGAGTCCTATTGTGTTGTGGATCGGTTTTGCTTTATATGTAGAGTTTATTGTCGCTGTTGGTTCTGTTCTGCTTTTAGTATACCAAGTTTCCAAGGCAAAAATCATGTGGTTCATTTTTGTATAACAAATTTTGAGCGCGTTGATTCAGTATTCTTCAAAAAAAGTAAAAATCGAAATTTGTGGTGTGGTTCCATTTTGCATAAATACGGACAGTTATTAACACGTTTGTGGGACTTTTATACTTTATTTTATTACAATTACATAATGGAGGACGGTAAGTCAATATAAGTCCATAGCATAGCTTTAAACGCATTACAAAATATGCCATTTGTTTTGTAATATTAAAATTAAGTTTTCTTTTAATTACTTTATATTTAGTTTTCCATTTATAAGGGATACTTACACCAAAGCTGTCTTCGCAGAAATACAGTCTTGTCTTTGAGGACACTGATTTTGGATCTCTTCAGGCCAGTTTCAATCGTGTTTCTCATTTTGATATCATTTGGCATATGAACCCACAATTTTTGTGACGATTTTAAACTCCTATTCTTGCATTCAGACACAAGACACAATATTAAAAGATTAGAAATAAGCCATTATTTTCAAAAATCTTTTAACATTGTCTTCTGCAGAGTCGTTCTCAGAAAGTAATACCTATGTTGGTCGTAGGTACCTATTGTTTGCTTACTAACGGAGTGACGTCACGAATCGAAATAGCATGGCGACTAGCGTTTCCGCGCAAAAATTCAAAATCATAAATAAAACATTCGGTTGTCATTTTTCCGGTGTTATAAAATTAAAATAAAATTTATGCAGGTTCATTACGACCTCAAAAGTAGTTTCCAAAAAAGGGTGTAATACCCTATTCTCTCGACCTAAGTGTTTCCTCTTAAGTAGTAAGTTTAAATAAAATGTACTACATTTTACTAACTATTAAATAAGGTAAGTAAATAAACACTCCAACTTAGTTTCTCTTTCCAAAACCAAAATAAATGAATCCTTTGCCTTTGTTAGGTACTGTTAGATTTTTATGGTCGCTTCAAGAAATGATGTTTATTTGAGAAATTTATTCCTTGTGATAGACTTTATCCATATGTATGTTATTGAGAGCATGTTCTTTATTTATATTTTACTATTTAATTCCGGGTTTCGATGAGATATTAGAATTAATTATTATAAATACAAGAGTATATATATAGATATATATATAAATCCCGAGTCAGTGTTTGTCCAACTTAAAAGGTAGGATAGTTTTAATCTCGATTATTGATCTCAATGGCTATTATTACGTTTAATGGTTTCGATTAGGCTGTAACTTATTAGTAACATTGGAAACTATTTTAATCTGTGTTGTATCAGCAGGCGTAGCACGGGCTGCCAAGACATTTGTGATAAGACTCAGCAGTGACACATCCCTTGAGGAGCGTCAAGAAATTTTATCATGTCAGTCACACTAAGGCTGCGTTCCGAAAATCAATAAGAGTCACTATTAGCACGCTCAAACGCGTCCCGAAATGTTGTGAGCGCGCTAATGTTAGCCGGCATGAAGAGCCACATGATGTCATCGTTAACGTCATATAGAACTTACGGCGCTAATGCTCTGGAGTGAAATCACTTTATACGAACTGTCAGTCTGACGTTCGATAACTGTGTTTTCGGTTCAAAATGAATGTACCTGTGGCCTAATTCACGTAATAAAACTTCAACGACATGCAAGCGATTTGATCGCTGAAGTCACTTTTCGTATTCACGTATTAATCGCACGATTTTGTTTAAGTCGATTTCGTTTAAGCGTATTCACGTACAATAATCGAAGTTCAATCGTTGCCTCCGCGGTATTCACCTATTATTTTGACGTTTACTTTGATCGAATGTGAGCGATTAAACGTCAAATTAAACGATTTTTAAGTCGTTGAACAGAAGTTCATAATTTGTTAAATTTGTGTGCTTTTTTCCGTAAAAAATGAGTTTAGGACTAGGATTCTTACTTTTGTACCTAGCCAATGAGAGAGACGGCCCATCTACCACAGTTTCTCAAGACGAAAGTCTTCAATTCGTGCGTGTTGCCAGTGATGACATACGGAACATAAGAAGGCTCAAAGTCACTGAAAGGACAATGGAGAGGGCTATTCTCGGGGTTTCTTTACGTGATCACATCAGAAATGATGAGATCCGTAGAAGAACTAGAGTTACCGACCTAGCCCAAAGAATTGCAAACCTTAAGTGGCAGTGGGCAGGACACATGGCTCGTAGGATTGACGGCCGTTGGGGCGGAAAGGTCCTTGAGTGGCAGCCACGTAACGGGAGACGCAGCGTTGGTAGGCCCCCCACAAGGTGGACCGACGATCTGGTGAAGGTCGCGGGAAGCCGCTGGATGCGGGAGGCGCAGGACCGATCAGTATGGAGATTCTTGGGGGAGGCCTTTGTCCAACATTGGGCGTCTCTTGGCTGATATGATGATGACGATGATGAATGAGATAGACAGGCGCCGACGTAGAAACGAGCTCCGGAACAGCTCAGTAGATCCTTTTGATATGTCTGACGCTATGAAACTCATCATCATCATCACAGCTCATATACGTCGAGGGGTTCGAGCCTACCCTATGTTAGGGTGATTAGGCCTTAGTCAACCACGCTGGCCCAGTGCAGATTGGTCGACTTCACATACACCATTGAATTTCTTCGCAGATTGCCTCACGATGTTTTCCTTCACCGTAGGAGCGTCAGACAAATGTACATATGAAATTCGAAACGAAAAACACATTGGTACATGGCGGGTCTCGAACCCCGACCTCCCGATTTGAAGGCAAGCGCCGTGTCCACAGCGCCACCGACGCTCTCCAAAATACAAACAAACTCGAAACTCGCAAATAATAGAAAATGACACTGAAACTGACATACGTATTTTTTTTACTGGTCATCAACGAATTTCTTTCCAATAAAGCCATAAAATGACAGAACTTAACGTAATATTTTAGATTTATTGTAGAAAGTCATGTAGGTGCATTATAATTTTGATAAAAAACCATCATTCTACAAAATAATCAACATTTCTGCATGTTTTCGTCAACAAAAAGTATTTGAATTTATTTGGTAGAATTGTAATGGCAACATCAAGTTTAAATAGTTGACAAATCGCCGAGTTGCGATCCTATCGAGTAATCGCTCTATCGAAATGACACGTGAATACGGATTTATGACTGTTTTTCAATATGACGACTTCTAAACGTTAACGACATTTTGACTATTACAAAATACGTGAATTAGCCTACTGTTCTTCCGGACGAAATCGTAAGCATGCTGATATCATTTTCAGTGTTCTCTTTAATTTGGACAAGGCGATTATAATCGTTAGCACTGTGAGCGCTGTTATCGGACCGCAGCCTCAATACGCGCCACCGTGCTACTCTTTAAGACATAGATAGTATGTCACTGAAATTGTGAGATAATGCGTTACTCAAGTCCCGTCTTGGCAGCCCGTGCTACGCCTGCTGGTGGTTGCACTTAGTTGTGCATCGAGGAACTAATAAATGACAATAACTGTTGTGCCTTTCGGAAAGATTTAAAGAAGAAATTCCTAATGGCACAACTATTTGTGCATACATCGTTGGTGCATGAGGAAAGCGGGAAATGTAGTTCGCGGGCACAGCTAGTTGTTTATAAATCTTTGAATGTGATTCCAATTAAAGTCTCCTTTCAGCAAATTTCTCTATCTACGATATTTTAAGGTACCTTACTTTCCCTACAGGCGGCATCTCCGTGGCACAGCTACGCATGAAAACATATCAAGCCTCGCATTTTTAAGTTGGACGCACTGAACATTTACAGATGTAATATAGAATAAAAAGTTTTGGTCGCGATACATATTTTTGCGTCGATGCACGCGTGATTTTGCATCGATGTTGTATCAATTGCGCTGCAGTAAGACGGCCAGCTATGCAAAATATGAATGTTTATAGTTTCCTTTAGTGCCGTGTTAATATGTTACTTGTGCTAATAGCGCAAAACTACTAAGGCCCCGTTTACGGAGACGCGGGGCGTTGCGCGGCGCGGCCCGCTCAGAATTCAAACATATGGCGTTGTATGAGTGCGTTTACGGAGAAGCGATTTTACACGCCTTTGCTTGAAATGGCGCGTTTTTACGGCCGAGCCCGCGGATGGCACCACCGCATCCATCGGTGTTCCCGTCTCGCATCTCTATGAACAACATCGTATATTGCCATATGTTTGTGTTTACGCGTGCGATTATGAGTGCCGCTTCACGCGCCGCCCCACCGTAAACAGAAAAAACGTAGGACGCGTCGCGAGACGCCACGCCACAAGCGACGCGCGACGCCCCGCGTCTCCGTAAACGAGGCCTTACAGGCACCCCAACTTTTTTTTATAAAGGAATTATATAAATTAATAAATAAATTCTCGCGGATTATTTACATAGTAAGCACATTTTTCAGATTTGTTGCATATCACATATATAAATTTAAAACTCTATGGTCACGCGATACGAGATAAGGACGATAGAGTTTAGTAAACTCAAAAAGCGGCCTAGTTCATTTTGCATTTAATTTGACCCAAAAATGTGGAATTTGATCACCTGGGTAATATCACCCAGGAGCTCAAAGTAGAATAATCCATATTTTTCATTAATGGGATTGATTCTACTCTCGAATCTCTATTCTGAACAAACTATATTCAGTTTTTGCGCAATTTAATTTACAGTTTGTACATAAAATGTTTTTGATTGTATTGTATTGAAAAAAAAAAAGATTGTATTGAATGCAGTACAATGCTTAAAAATTACCACCACATTATGTAGGTATACATTTTGTCATACAATGCCCCAAACCTAAAAATATGAAGTGCCTCAATAGATGTGTCCACATGTACTATAATATTGGTCATTGCTATGTTAAATTTGAGCAGCTTTATAACAATTTATATTATATATAAGAGGAATTTGATAAGAATCTTAAATACTATTTATTTGCACGAACTATAACTTATTTACCTATTAAACATTATCTTAAACTAATTTAAAATAAACCTGTAACATCGGCACACCTTCGACGCTTAGGCAAAACAAAATTATATCTAGTAGTGGTCTTACATATCACACGCGCGGAACACGACTTTTTATCATATGCATTCATATGCATTCATTATCCCGCACACGTTCAATTCAATAACGTGGCCACGTGCCAGTTTTTGGAAAATTTATGGAGATGTCGGACAGAGTTCAGATTAAGTTAAAAAGGTAAACAGAATTGTTCAGCCTCAGTTCAAACAAGAAATCCTCTTTCCATAGTATTTATACTATAATATACTATAGAAAGAAGACCTCGTACATACACATTGCACGCCCAGCACGGTTTGTATGTGTGCATGCCAGTACACAATGATGATATTTGCCCCCTGGATACAAACAACTGGATAGATACTTTTCGATGCTGTAGCTAATGGCATGGCAAGTTTCTCAATGTGAAAAGAATCTACTGTTGCGATGGAAGACTTTTTTTTATTGGCACGCAACCAGTTGCCAACAATTTTTCAAAAACACTAATTTCAACAGAAGAATTTATTTTCCTGACGCAACTATGTGTTAATGCAATTTTCAGCCTATTTTAGTTCAAACATTAATTTAATTGTTTTCGTACAAACACTGGCAAAAGAATTTTCTTTCTTTTTTCAGAAATAAATGTGTGTGACGTCTTCAGATGAGAGGATAGTTTTAATGTGAATTCAATATTTGATTGTATACAACTAGGCTAGTAGTCACCAGTCTTTCTATTCGTAATATAGACATAGACGACTCATATTATGCAATTTAAATAATGATACTTTCACTGATTATGACAGAAATATTCAATATTTTGTAACAAAAACAACGATTGGTAAATTATCACGAAATCTCCATACATCCCGGTTGATATTTTAACATTTATGGCAGGCATGGGTCAGGCTTACCTACCAGATATCGCCGATTTCATAAATACGATCACTGTGCGGCACTTGCACAACTCATTAGCTTATCACAGTACACTGACACGCAGCCATAATCATCCGATATTCACAGTTAGTTCTCTTCAGCAGACAATGCGCCGGCGCACCAGCGTTGAGTACTTGAAAAAGAAAACAAACATAATTGCACTCAGCAATATACCTAATCTAGTAAATAAATCGATTGTGAGCAATAATAGTGAACATAAATTTGCTATCATAAGCATGCGCGATACATAATATATATTCATTTAAAATATCGCAGTGCTAGCAGTGTAGACTACAATAAAATTTCGAATAAAGATTGCATCAGATTACAAAATTGTGTTAAGGATACTATCCCTCGCAGAAATGTACATGTGCCATATCCATAAATGCTCAATTGTACATATTTTTATAATACCATCTATTTACAATCACAAATGTAAACTACATTTATATTACTCAAAACTTTAACAATTATTCTATGTAAGTAAAAACAATTTCGCGTTAATAAGGGGAAATATGCAACCCATATTCTTTTGCTGTTAAAATACAATATACTACTACTGTAAGCTCCGCAATAAGCAGTTGAAAGCATTGGCAGCAGCTCAATGACAAGCGAATAAGCAGGCGGAACAAATATTTGTGCATCAGTGGCTGTACAGAATCTGATATGGACCATAGTCACTAAACGCTGAAAGAAGATAATCACTAACAGAACGTTAATATTCCATATTTCATCAACAAAATTTTTTTACTCATTTCGTCCATCCAATATCAACACATAGAGCCCATTACACATGTTAGTCCAATATTGCTGAGTTAATACTAAAATGAACACCTATCGTCTTGATCGATGGTAGCTGGTTATACGCTCAAGTAAGTTGGCTAAACTATCAAAGCAAGCGCTAGCTCGTGTGTAGGCCAAGAAATTTCTAATAGAAACTCCTTGGTGTAGGCTTCATTTCTCATTTGACTCTACCCGTGTCGTTCGGCGCGGTGTCAACTTTTTACCACAGATTTAGGCGCTTTGCATAGGGTAGGTACATTCGCAAAAGAGTGTCCACAAGTAGTGCGTGAATATTTTTTGTCTGTTAGATAGATAAAAAAAATTGAACGGTTTTTCTTACGTACCAATTAAAAACATTTCTATAGTTACCATGCGTCTTGATTTGAAGTACTACAAAACGTTACGCTTGTGTACATTTTGTCTCCAGTTTAGCCTCTTTACTTAATGTTTATCTAAACAGTATTTTTTTTACATATCATCAGCAAAGCAATAAATTCGTGACATATTTCTTTAATTAGGTTACTGGCGAATAAAACAAATATTATCTTTCCCCTGACCAGCCATCATTATTTTTATACGCCCTCACTAGATAGGTATATCGCAGAATTCGCGGCTGCCTTGAAGTCTATGCCATTTAATTCAGATGGTCTAACGTGTGCGAATAAATTACACACGGTGGCTGCTTGTATTGCTATTTGCCACACTCGACCAACGGCGGTTGTCTACCGTTGTCGAATAAATTTCCAATAGATGATAAAAGCACTACATAAACTAAAATTATTATTTAAAAAATTGTTGTGTAAACAGTCGTTGTTAACAAAAACAATGTGTTACGGCGCTTTGCCCACCGCTATTGCGCACATGCTTCATGCTCTCGCTCGAATCGCATACTTGCAATATTTGAGTTGGTAGCATTCACAAACGTAATTTCAGTAATATCTGTAAAATTAACCAGCTCTTATATAGACAAAACATATATTTAATAATCAAGCCATGCCTATAGTTATCTACACCTTACCCTTGTTGTTCTCACCCAGTTTTATATACTAATTTGGTGCTGTCGGTTGCGGTCAGTGCCGCCGCGGTGTCTTGCTGGCGCGTCTTTTCATTCAAATCCAATTTCCTTTTCATAATAAGGTTTTTTTTCACCCCCACCGCGTGTTCAAAACTGGGTGATTACCCGAAAATATTGGTCATCGACATTGCAGAATATTTATACTGCAGGGACTTTTTACGAATGTCAAAAGTGTACGTTAAAATTCGCTCACGCTGTAAGTCCTGTTTTGACAGACGCACGTTCTCATGCTTGAGTACATTTCTACTCACAAATACAGTTCAACATCAAAGATCAGTAAACTGTTTCTGTTGGAGCTAATAAATTCATTGTTAGCAACACTCGTCACAATAACTTTTAGCATAGTATAAATATATTAGTATTATCGTGAAGTGTCCTTACTGGGTACAATCATGTACTAGTACGGTCGGCCAAGAAAATGATATACCAGTTTTCGCGTAAGTACTTACAAACAAAATATCGTCAAGGTTACCTTGGCAGCTGTGCAAAGATAAAACTACCTTAGAAGAATAACTAAAGCAGAGAAAACCACTGTGTTGTTTTATGATGACATAGAACTTAGGGTAGTACTCCGCTTTTTTGGCAAACTGTACTATTTAAAATGTTATTCACATTTTTTTAAATGTTTGCAATATATAATTTAATAGTAACATAGAGGATTTCATACACCGAGCATGGTTTTTGTGTGTGAAATTTTACACCCACACAATGAAATTTAATACTGTTTATGCTTTTTAATTATAATTTATCTTGGCTATTTCATATTATTGGTTGGTTCTTGCTTCTCGGTAGCTTCAGTGGTTTTAAATATTGATATGTAATCGGTGATGGTAACAGTATCTATTTTGTCGTACAGACTGATATTGCCTGATCAATTAATTCGTTTCCTAACCACTAAAAGACTACTTCTCACTTGATCAGTCCGATTTAAAGCTAGTCCAAGGTTAGACCAAATACACTGACATTTTTGGGAGGTACATGAAACAAGCGATTTGTAATGAGATCACCTCTGGAAGTCTTAAGCGAAAATCAGTTGATCCTGCCACAGGGTTAGTGACCAATTTTTTTTGCATACTCGTCGCCACTTATGTTTGTTGATGAAATTATAAAATTTTAGAACATATAAGTACGGGGGATCACGAACAAATACTTTAAAATAAAATAAAAATATAACATATATTTGTACGAATAACTTATATTTGTATGAATTCAAAATACATTTTAAAGTTTAATATCAAATCGGCCACATGTAGGTAATACTGAATTCAATTAAAAACACGGCTCATGTAATTTAAAAAGAAATTAATGGAACATAAAAATGACTTTATGGTGATGTCAAATACACCATACTTTTAACTAAATTTTTTGGGTTTTTTGGGACTAATATAATGTTAAATCTACGTTTTTAGTGAATGTTATAGTTCCAAATATCTAAAGATTTTACAATTACATAAAACAAAGACATCTGTGGTACATAGCAAGAGTAATTTTATTATTTATAAAGTTTTGTAAAAATAAAAAATACTGTGTTCTTACATAAAATATTAGGCATCACAAATGTCTTCACTTTTGTTTTGCCAGTGCAAATTTATATTTAATTAGTTTCAATAACTGTAATTTGAGATCTCAGTACAATATTATCAGTAATTATGGAAGACAATTCGTTACTGTGAAGCAACAGTTTGAGATGATTTTTATCTATTATTTATTTTTGTAAACATAAAAAAAATACAAATTCCTATGATATAATATAGCTAATAAGAAACATGCTTTAATGGAATGTTATAAAAATACTTTTAAAAAACAGTATAATGCAATGGAACATTTTTATCCAAATATTTAACAATAATAAAATTTACAATCTATGACAATTACTTAATCCAACAGGTACTTACTGGTGTATTTGGTTTGGCCAGGCGATACACTTTTCAATTTATTTAAAATGGAAACCGCATCACAATTATAGATTGATAAAATTAATGTTAATAATATAAATACATTTTTCAATTCTCGTGTTTTGCTAAGAAGTTAAAAACTGTAATATTTTCTTAAAATTGAAACACATGAAAATTTGAAATTTGTAGAAACGTATGTAAAATTTTTAATTTTTTCCAACCTCATAACCAACTGCCATGACGTTTTTGGGCATTTATTACATGCAAATAGTTCTATTTTAAGACTGCATTTAATTGAATGTGTAAATTTTTATTTTATAATGGTATTATTAATAAGACTTTTCGTGACATATGGCAGTACTTATAGGTTTAGATCCTATTATTTATCTATAACCAAATAATAATTTAGAGGGCTCCGGTGGGTGATCACATCCGCGGCAAATTTCAAATGTTATTAAAAATCATTATATTTTAGTCCTTACTATGACAATTTGTGCGATTTTTTAGTATGTATATATCCCTGTCGTAACACAAGATAAATTTGTTCAATAAACCGATTTGTAGCGCCGCTATAAGTCGTTCCTCATTTATGAAGGGATAAACTATGATGGACGGGTAAGGCACTTGTTCCACCGCCGGCAATGAACGGGATAAAATTAGAGAAAGGTAAACACTGGACGCGAGTTGGCGAGCAGCAAGAAGGGAGTTGTGTACTTCCAATAATTGTCTCACCGGACTATACTTAATGATTACGATACACTGTACGACTGACAGGTGATTATTCGGGTCACTACGCACTGTAGAGTACAATTACCACTGATTGGTCTCTCTGTGTCAAAAACAAGGTAAAACAATATTGAGACAGAGACACTGCTTCTTGCTTCGTATCTCGCTCTCACTGGGGGTTTTTCTCTTTTTATACAACAAACTTGGCAAACAAGCAGGCTACCGACCTGATGGTAAGTGGATACAGTGCCTGTAAGACTTGCCAATCTACAAACCCTACAAGGACGCCAATGTACGTCGCAAACTTGACATAACATGTCAGTACCAAGTATTTTCGCTGCCTGTCTTACTCTTCAAGCGGAACACAAATTAATTGCGTTCAGAGACTGTGCGTATAGTGAGTGCAGCCTGACTGGCAGTTTCTTGTGCGATTAAATAGTAAACACCTAGTTATTCGCTTCCTCGCCAGCGTTGGGACAAGTGTACCTTATGACAAAACTTTAACTGCACTCATATAGAAGATGATACAAAAAGATAAAAATATATATTTTTCATATAAAATAACATGTGTTTGGTGTTATCTATCATGGTTTTCCATTCATTTCCACCCAATACAAGACATACCAAAAGATTCGCAATCTATAATAAAGCCGATCGCTTCGCTTAATATAATCATATCAAATATTCGCATGATAGCATAATATATATAAAACTTTCACAGGAAGAATAATCACCACTTTTAAATGATGAAAAAGACTTTGGACTTAATGATTCAGTTCTGCTTAGGTTTTTTTGTACAAAAATATATCAGATAAATTAAGTCCATAAATCGTCAATAAATGTAATAGGTATTGTGACACACTTTAACTAAGAGTACAAGAAAAAAAGTTGTATCCAGTTAAAATAGCCTTATGAATTTCTTTGGATGGTTTGAAAAAAGATGAAAACATGGATGGAGCTTCTTCATTATTTGGAATTACGAATGAAATTCTAAAATATCATAATACAAACACAGACAAATCTTAAAACTATCAATCTAGGAACATAAAACAAATCACAATCAACTTAAAGCTACGTTTTCAAGCAAAATAACATGAATAGAGATCAACATTACTAAATGGCACTCGAGATTACTAGTAGCTCCTGATCCCAGTTTGATTATCAAATTGGGTTTTTATTCTAGTTATAAGCCAAATATAGCAGTCATTACTTCGCACCGTACGTCATTCATTACATACTTTTAATATTTTTCCAGTCTTATAATACTATTGTTTCACATAACATATTCAAAATGTTCACAGTTTTTATATATATTCTTGAAACCTTATTAAGAAAATAAAATCAATAGTTATTCACATAAAATAACCGCAAAAATGTTGATTACTAATAAGTAAATAAAGTATAAAATTATTTGGTCAATTAAATAATTACACATCTAAAACAGACAAGAACATTTTTTTTAAATACTGCGTTTTATAAGAAAAACAATTCGGATTGTTAAAATTGAATACTTAAAAGTAAATCATGTCAAACATAAATTGCTATTGTTAGCATGTCACTTTTTATAGAATTGTAAAAATATGAGATTCACCTTAATTTCTATCTTCTTTACACATAATATGTGTAATAAAACTAAGTTATTATTAACTAAAATGCCTTACTGGAGTATTATTGCATGTATAGTAAAATAACTTCAAAAATGTTGATTAATAAGTAAATAAAGTATAAAATTATTTGGTCAATTAAATAATTACACATCTAAAAAAGACAAGAACAATTTTTTTACATTATTGCTTTTATGAGAATAACAATTCGGATTGTAAAAATGGAATACTTAAAAGTAAAACATGTCAAACATAAATTGCTATTGTTAGCGTGTCACTTTTTATAGAATTGTAAAAATATAAGATTCACCTTAATTTCTGTCTATTTTGCACATATGTATAATAAAACTAAGTAATTACTAAATAAAATGCCTTACTAGAAAATTATTGCATGTATTGTGTATACACTGGTCATCCCTACTATGAGATCATGGCATTGAATCTGGCAAGTAGAAGAAAAAGCAAAAACCAGTAGTGTTTACTTTTTTACCTATGTACTTTTACAATCCATTAGGTTGATGATTGTGCGTACACATATATATATTTTAAATAGTTGCTTAGAACGAGGAATGAATGAATGAATGAATGATGAATATGTAAAGCATTGTGTAGAGTTTTAAAAAATAAGTGATCTGTTATCTTATGAAGTTATACAAATGTAACTTCATTATAAAAACTAACTTAAATGAGATTCAATCACAGTGTTCATCTTCTTCATTTCACAACTTATTTCAATAAAGAGCTTTTAATACAGCCTCATGACGTAAATGTCTCATTAATCTTATCATTGGCATGAATATAAATGAGCAAAAAAGTTTGAAAAAATGTGGCGCCGGTAGTGCAATAGGGAAAATGCATAGAATTGATATATTAAAAATTAACAACTTGTGAAGAAACAGTCCAATTACAGTGAAAAATAAACAAATTTTGTAGCTATTGAATATTGCATGCCATCGCTCTCTTGCAAAACAATATTTTGGTAAACGAGTACGATGACGTCACAGTCTTTATCTGCTCTGTCTAGCCGGCAACCTAAAAGCTTTGTAACTTTGCAGTTTTTAATGCATTTTTGAAACAAAATTTCACCAAGTTGTTTGTCTAATAAAATATAGCTTTTACTAAAATAACAATATGAAAATTCATTTTCCCTATCATGCATATAAACAAATCATAAAAAAAGTAAGCAATAATTTAATGTCAAATGGAATGTTATGTAATAAATAAGTGTCAAAAGTACGTACAATGGCTACTGACCTAATTTTATTATATGCTTAGTTCTTTAGTTTCACCTCTCACCGCTTCAAACTCTTTTTTGTCAAACTATCATCAATATTTCTATAAGTCCTGTATTCAATATTTTACACTAAATAGTGGATAGACTAATATTACATTATATCACAGATTTCTGATCAAGTTATCAATATTATACTTATTAATATAATTTATTAAAAAAATGCGATTACTAGTATGTAGTTTCTAAGTGACAAATTTAGACTAAAATGACTTTTTTCTCTGCCAACCAATTGACAAACTTGGTCGGTTTGATATCGAAAATGTTAGTTGATGTATATTAATCTAATCAAAGTAAATTGGTTGATATGTGTTAACCACAGACATGTATTCAAGTAGACCATGTTAATCCCTCCATCTGTATCAAAACCGAGCGTGTCAATTCAACGTAAGATAGCGCTTAAAACGTATATAGTCACCATATGTTAGTTTCCTTCTGAGATTTTGCAGCTCAATACGGCATTATTAGGAAATTGATAATTTTAGCTCATGGCCGGTGCCGATTATGATGGCGCAGACTAAATGAAGAGTTTCAGAATAGTATTGTCCTTCCTTTTGTCTTGCGAAGTACAAATACTTTTTCCAATTCTTAAAAATTGATAACATGTCTGTAGTGTTAATAAATGATATTAGGTAGCGTGTCAGTGATTAAATATATACAAAATGACTAACGAGGTGGGCAGATTAGTTAGTTAGTTGCTTAATAATAGGTCACTTATACACACATACTATAATGCTAGTTATACAAAGCAAGCAATTCCAAGGTCATTATCTTGTGACTAGTGAATGTATTCATTGGCATTAAATGTGAATGTGTGTGCGCAACAATTCAATTTTTTTAGGAACTACCCTTGAGCTCACACAATATTTTTGAGTCCTTTAAAATGGACTTAATGTCTGTCACTGATATTTTCGTATCTGGAAGACGATAGCGACGTTGTATATCTTACTATCACAACTATTTTGACTAATTCCATAGTGTAACAACTTCTTTTATTATCTAAGCCATTATTAAGTCGCATTAGTTTTCAACGACCGCCTCACTTAAAACAGTTTAACAAATCACCAAAATAACAAGGCCAAATTTTTTATAAGCATTATTGCTGAACGATCTTATCTCTAATACAATACAACAAATAAACTACCACAATTCAGTCTTTTACTATTCGAGTACACGTCTCACGTCAGTTATAAAAAATAAATCACACTATATCGGTATACACATCCAAGATCTATCCATTGTACCAAAAGCGCCAAATGAGACCTTCAAAAATTACACAACTACAATTAAGGACAAATTCGAGTGCAAGACACATCAATAACGATACAAATCAATATGCAAGTTTTAAATCGGTCGCATAGTTTGCACACTAAAAAATATAATAACAACAAAACACGGAGAACAAAAAAAATGGGGAAAGCGTAATACAAGGTTATTTTTTAATTATCACAACATTTGTATGGTGCAGCTGATTTTCATTTGCGATTTCAAAGTTGGTCCCACAGTGAAAGTTGTTCAGTTTGCTTGTCCGACTGAACAAGCGCACAAATTTCCTGTGATAATTAACAACTAAACTTGTGTACAGCGATTCGGTGAGTGATGTGTACCTGGTTGTGGGCGTTATTGGTACGCGTTGTACATGCTGTGGTGGGGGTAGTAGGCGGGCGCGGGCACGGCGGCGGGTGCGGTCGCGGGGGCGGGGGCGGGGGCGGGGTACTGCGTCCGCGCGGCCCCGTACCCGGGCGGCGGGCCCGCCGGCCGGTACGCGGGGTACGAGGCCGTCGCCGTCGCCGTCGACGCACGCCGCGCCGCCGCCGCCGCCGCCGCCGGCGCACTCACCGCCGCCAGCGCCGGCATCGCGTCGGCCTCGCCCGACAACGATCTGCGCGCACGACACGCCGGCCGACGTCAAACCATCGAACCACCAAGGAAGCATCGCCAGTAGCACACGTCCGCCGCGAAGCTAACGAGACGAAACCGCGCGGCGCGATCGGGTACGAAACGCACAAAACTGCGAATCGAATGCGGAGGTGGTGGAGACTGCGTCTGAGCAGGGGCCTAATTCCGCTAATCTTAACGTCGTTGTCGTGTCTTGATAGCGTTTCGATGTAACTGCTTTTGTCGCTTTTTCACGCATTTTCTGGTGCAATTTATTTGTACTACAACTTCTTGATAAGTCAATAGTGACAAATGTTTTAGTTAGTGATCGGTTAACCAACAATAACTGTCTCAAAAAGCGATGCTATTGAAGCGTTATTGACACGCCACAAATGCGTTTTGGCTAGCAGAATAAGGCCCCAAATCGAGCGCATCCGCGCGCGACAGCGCCATAGTTCACTATCCGCGTTCGAGCAGGCAAGCTCGTCAGATCTCGCGCGCCGTGCAAACGACAACGCGAGAGAATCGTTCGGCGATTCCGCTACTACAGTTCCGCGGCGGATAAATATCCGCGTTAGAGCAGGCAAGCTCGCCAAGGGGTGCGATGTCAGACACCTCCACGTGGTGCACCCTGGGCAACCCGGCAGATTCTCTGCCGCGGGCTAATTGTCTGACGAGAGGACCCCCATGGAGGGGGGGGTGTGGGATGGCCGGGCTTAGCCCGGCGGGCCACTTCGAGTGGCCACCCGCTTCATGCGGAGAAGGGCGAAGTCCCCTCTTCTTATGTTAAGAAGAGGTGTGGCTCTCGCTGGAAGCCGATTCCGGCGGCTACCTCTAGTGGTAGGGAGGATGAGGGCGAGCTTCTCGCCGTGGCGCATCGCGCCCGTTGGGGATTCACCCGCGCGGCGGTGGATCCAGTGGGATCTACCGTCGGGCAACCCGTTACCCGCACTGAGCGGGCCGGGGGCCCGGCGCACTGAGCGTCGGACCGCGTGGAAGACAACCACAATAAAAAACCAATTTCGGGGTGTAGAGCGGCGCAATTCTGTGCCGCTCCACAAAGTAGCAGAGCCAGATGGGGAGTCCGGCAACGGACGTGTCACAGGCAGGGGGTTAGCGGGAATAAGGCCTGGCTGTTGTCCCCTTCCCCCTGTCTTGTGACGGACGGAGAGCTGCTGGGGGGTTTTTAGTGGGTAGGCCCGGGCTGTGTACGGTCTGGGGAGTCCCACATATCCTCGTGGTTTGGCTCGACCACAAGGAATGCGTCAATGCATTTTCCCCCCTCCCAAAAAAAAAAAAAAAAAAAGGCAAGCTCGCCAAAGCTCGCGCGCCGTACAAACGACAACACGAGCGGTTTCGATACTACATTTCTGTGGCGGAGGTGTGCTACCGGCATTAGACTCAAGTCCGAAATAATAAATAATATTTTACCTGAGAGTTGATTGAATAGATAATGGTATAAGCGTGTTATCATTTCTGTGATGCTCTGGTGATGGACTTCTATCAGCAGCTGAAATATAATAAAATGAAACTATAAATGAGTCAAAAAAAAAAGAAAGTCTAAATATTATGATTGTTTTATAGACAGACGATCGCTTTGCAGAAAAAAGAGCCAAGAGCAGTGCCCGGGGCACGACCCAGGTGCAGGTTTAAGTAGCTACTTTACAATGCATCAATATTCACCTTCACCACTTCGGCTCCTCTCTCTGCCTAACCACATTTGATACGATTCCGTCAGTGCCGCCTTTTTTACGCGGTTTAATATTGAGCTCACGGACGTTAGTTGCATGAAATTGTGCACGCCGATTGGGTTTCTATGCGTTATTATTCTAAGTTATACACATTGCTAAAAGATCTAGGCTTATGCCGGTACAGCATAATGCCTCGGCGGCGGAGGTGTGCTACAGACATTATGCCTTTAGCACACCTCCACCGCAAAACTAAAAAGGCGAAACCGCAACGCATACTCAGGAACAAACAAAACGGCGAATCGAACGCGGAGGTGTAGACGGCGTCTTAGTAGATCGGGCGGATCAATACGTGACAGAGACAGCGCCATAGTTAAATATCCGCGTTAGAGCAGGCAAGCTCGCCAGAGCTCGCGCGCCGTACAAACGACAACACGGGAGAATCGTATAGCGGTTTCGCTACTACAGTTCCGCGGCGGAGGTGTGCTACCGGCATAAGCCTAGATCTTTTAGCAATGTGTATAACTTAGAATAATAACGCATAGAAACCCAATCGGCGCGTACAATTTGATGCAACTAAATGTGAGCCATAAATGGCTAACTAGGCACGTAGTGCGCGTGAATCGCGCGTAAGCGACTTCACACAGCGGTGTCATTTTTGCTTGACTTTAATCATCGCGCTCTATACCGGGCTATCCTTAAATGAGATATTATTCTAAGCTGTATAAGGATTTTGCCGGAATACCTCTCGCGCCTACTTCTACCGCATATAAGTGAACATAATAACCGTTTTTAGGGTTCCGTAGCCAAATGGCAAAAAACGGAACCCTTATAGATTCGTCATGTCTGTCTGTCTGTCCGTCCGTATGTCACAGCCACTTTTCTCCGAAACTATAAGAACTACACTGTTGAAACTTGGTAAGTTTCAACAGTGTAGTTATATTCTGTGAACCACATTAAGATTTTCACACAAAAATAGAAAAAAGCAATAAATTGTGAGGGTTCCCCATACATAGAACTGAAACTCAAATTTTTTTTTTCATCAATCCCATACGTGGATCTATGGATAGGTCGTGGGATCTATGGATAGGTCTTCAAAAATCATATTGAGGTTTCTAATATCATTTTTTTTCTAAACTGAATAGTTTGCGCGAGAGACACGTCCAAAGTGGTAAAATGTGCCCCCCCCCCCCCCCCCTGTAACTTAGTAAAATAAGAGAATGATAAAACTAAAAAAATATATGATGTACATTACCATGCAAACTTCCACCGAAAATTGGTTTGAACGAGATCTAGTAAGTAGTTTTTTAATATGTCATAAATCCTACGGAACCCTTCATGGGCGAGTGCGACTCGCGCTTGGCCGGTTTTTGTTTGTGATATCATTGGTGAGATCGTAGTATCTATTCAATTTAAATGTGTGGTCTTTGGGAATTTTATTTTCCCACGGCACGGTGAGTTCAATGAGTAGCACGCGCTTTAGTATTCGAGAGTTAAGCAAAATATCTGGCCTGGATGCAGTAATCGCTACGTCAGACAGAAACTTGTATTGTTATCCATCACAAGGGTCCAATCCGGTGCCGAGCCTATGATCGAATAGAAACCTTTTATGTTTTTTTGTTTTAGTGCCCTTTTTGGTGAATTGGATGAAGCTTGTGGTTGTTGTCATCCCTTTCAGGGCTCTTGCGACCGCTTGACTGACTGCTTCCTGTATGATTCCCAAAACCTTATCATGACGACGCAAGTAATGACCCTTTTCTAAAAGAACTCTGCATCCCACCAGTATGTGCCTAGCTGTTCCAGGTGCTTCGCCACACATATAGCATGTTTTTTTCTGTGGCTATTCCCCATCTTGTTAGATTACATTGGTCTGGGAAAGTCATCTGGAAGGCGTTAATATAGAATTTCAGAATTGCAGGCGACCAATCATAAAGTAGTTTCCACTTTGTGGAATGCAGAATTCACCGATAGTATTGTATATGTATTGTAGTGGACTCCCTTTTCCGCATTCAGACTCTAATTCCGTCCATTATGCGTGTGGGATGGCCGGTTATTCTAACCAGCCTAGCTCCTTCCAGAAGCACAGAAGTCTCCTGGAACGTTCACAGGCTTCTAGGAGTGACCTCGGATTGCCAAGGATTTTAGCCCGTTGTGTGGTTACTCCCATGCATTCGAGGATTACATGGGCAGCTGATTCTTCAGCGTCTAGACATCCTCTGCACAAGGGACTGTCAGTTACGCCTAGTAGATGTAAATGTTTGTTGAGTGTGTTGTGTCCTGTTAGAGAGCCTACCACTATTCTAGGTCTAGTCGGTTTAAGTTGAGCAGTTTATTTGTCAGTCGCGGTGTCAGTGCAGGTATGGCTTCTTTGGACTGTCTGCATGTTGGGGTATTTGCCCAACGGGCATTATGTTTGTTTTGGGTATATTGCCGTGTCCATGTTTTCAGCTGACTAAAAGGGATCGGCAGCTATGGCACAGGACCAGCCCTCTTTAGCCAACAGGTCCGCAGCATCATTACCCAACGACCCACTGTGTCCTTTAATCCACTGAAGTGTAATTCTGTTGTGTGAAGTCGTATGCTCCAGTGCTTCATGGCATTCGTTTATAAGACGGATGTGATGATGTCACTTCCCAGCGCTTTTAGTACAGCCATGCTGTCTGTAATAATTCGAATGTTATAATTCTTTATACTTCTTCTCATGACTGCGTTGGCAGCTTGCGATGATAGCGACAGTTTCACATTGAAGTATTGAGTTTCCATAGCCCAGAGCTATTGATATGTTGATGTTAAAATCCATCGAGAATACCCCTACGCCTGTGCCGATTTCAGTTTTCGAGCCATCCGTGTATATTGTATTTCCTGTTGAATACATGCCTTTTGGGGATCCTATTACATGGTGCCGCTATTAGGGGCGGCGCTATTTTTGGTGATGCCACATTCCTAAGTGTTTTAATCTGATAGCTGCCATTGATGCCTCTTGTTGGATGTGCAAATCAAGAGCGGGCAACCCCAGTATCACTTCTGTAGCGGCGGTTCGAGTAGTCTGCATACAGCCAGTAACTGCTGAGCAGGCTAGCCTCTGGAAAAATTGCAATTTTTGAAGACGGTACTGAGTTCTGTCCTGGGCCACCATACTATTGCACCGTATGTCACAATCGGTCGTATAACATATATAAGTATATAGCCAGTGTGATCTTCGGCGAAAGACCCCATGTTTTTTCAAGTAGTCTCTTGCATTGCCAGAAGATTGTGCAGGCTTTATTTTATTTGTGGTCTAGATGCTTATTCCATAACAGTTTACTGTCAAGTATAACGCCCAAGTACTTGACTTCATTTGTAAGGCAAAGCTCGGTTCCAAACAGTTTAGGTAACCTTAGGTTTCCTATGTTTCGTTTGTTTGTGAATATAATAAGCTCCGTTTTGGAGGGGTTCACTGTTAATTCATGGCCAGTGCACCACCGATAGCTATTCAGTCATTTTGCATCTCCAAGTTCATTGCATGTACCCTATATTTGTCATTCTCATCTTGGTGAGAAATTATTAAGAATTTATACCCGATTTTTTCTTAGGTAATTGTCCCGATGCTTCCGTAATTGTCAAGTTTAAAAAAAAATAAGTATGAGAATTTCAGACCCATTTGGGGGTTTGGACGTATTTTTGTATATTCTGAATTTATTACTCCCTATAATCTCGCCCATGGACGGTAGACCTGGGCCTCAATTCTGCTACGAGACAGCACCATAAATCGCTATTCAGCTAAATTTGCCTCTGTCTCGGTTCTGTCTCATCCCAGTCGCTGTCGTCTCGATAGAATTGTTGCGGCATCGTGTGGTGTCTCAATAGAATAGTGGCCAATGTCACATATTAAAAACTACCTTAGGATTATTTTAAATGAAATATCTTTTATATTTGTTTTTCAGCAATAAAGTCGTATAATCAAAGGTAAATAAATAGATAGTCTCTCAAAACTTTATTAAACAGTTAGTAATTGTGAAATATACTCTCATTACGACGTTACTTGGTGTCTCTGGGTGGGTACCTTAATGTCATTGATCTCGTAGCTTCGAAAATGCAAAATAAGAGGAAGTTAAATAAGTACTCAATTTGCAAGGTTTCCAAATTTTGAGAAGTTTATCTAAAATGGCTTTTCCAAAAAGAAATTAAGAAACAAACAACTAACACGGTTGTTATTTGTTTTCTGCTTTTTATTGGATTTCGTATTTAAATTTTTGTTAACGTATTGCTTATGCAATAATAACATTTAAAAAATGCTTAGAATAAGACAAGGTTGAGATATACACGGTGTTTCATAATAACCAATAAATAATCAATGCGTTATCGAAAACTAATTTTTAAATTGTGTTTACCAGTAATGTCATTCAACCCTAAATTTTCATGTAAATCATAGACGTGATGATGATACTATGACATACATGAAAATTTTGGGTTGAATGACATTACGTGTAAACACATTTTAATAATTAGTTTTAGATAACGCGCATTGATTATTTATTGGTTACTAGCTTTTGCCCGCGGCTTCGCTTGCGTTAAATTCGGGGTAACACCGAAGATTTTAAAAAAAAATGAGGCAGGTATTTTTCGTTGGTAACAAAGAGTCTGTGTACCGATTTTTAGCTTCCTACCTTGAAAACTGCAAAAAGTCCCATATAAAATGTCACCCCCTCTTTTAAGGGGTTGAGGGCAGATTTCCAAAAAAAAATGATGCACAATTTTTTTGTTAGTTACAAATAGTTCGCATACCAATTTTTAGCTCTCTACCTTGAAAATTGCGGAATGCTCCATACAAACTTCCACCCCCCATTTTAGGGAAGTGGGGGGTTAAAAAGTGACAAAAAGTAGCCTATGTCACTCTCCATCCGTTCAACTATCTCCACTTAAAAAATTAAAAATATTTAGAATGCTTAGGCTTATGATACCTTTTTGGAATCTAGAATAGCTAAGCAAGTTTTTAAGATAATGGGCACGATGAGCGTCCTACATTTTTTTCACACTGTAGCTGATCAAACATGAAAGAAAATTAATTTCATTTTTAATTTTCTTTGTGTTTTAATTTATTTTAAACACTTTACGCTAGTTTGTTAAATTTAAGTCTTTGTTTTTGATAGCTAAGCTATCGCTTGTGAAATAAAAAAAAAACTAAATCGAAAAAGCTCTCCATTTGTAGAAATGGCATTATAAAAACTAATCGCACTTGGAAATTTTCGAAAAAAACAAAAACAATAAATATCTCTGAATCCGTGATATTTTTACTAAGGTCAAAATTTGTGGTAGGGAGGCCATGATGAAGTCCACCTATAGTTACAGGTTTATCCATTGTTTTTGGGACACCCTGTATAAGTCTTAACAGAGAATAAGGTCTATTTTGGCTTAAAAAAGTACACAAAAAAGTCAACACATTTGAAGTTTCGGGGGAAGAGCTCGGTGGCCCAGCCAGGCAGCCAGTGGTTAAGGGAGGTATGTCGAAGACGCGAGTTCGATTCCCGCCCAAGGAAATTGTTTTCTTTATTAATTTTTCATTTTAAAGGAAATGCAGTCACAAATATGAATTTGTTAATGTTATTTGATTGATCACTTGTTAAATTTACGTAACCTAGTCATTTGTAAAAAAATATGAATATATTTTGATTGTGATAAAAATTTGGCAGAGCTCTAGGCTAGGTTTCTAGTTCAAACAATCTGTTAGGGAAATATCAAACAATATAATTAAATTATAATATGCTTGGCTGTAACTGTGAGGTTATACAAGGTTATTTTTTAATTACCACAAAAAAAATGTGTGCTTGTTCAGAGAAGCAAACTGAACAACTTCCAAAAAAATCAGCTGTTCCATACATCTAGGTTCAGTGAATGTTGAACATTTGTATGGAACAGCTGATTTTTTTTGCGATTGCAAAGTTGGTTGCATAGTGAAAGTTGTTCAGTTTGCTTGTCTGAACAAGCACACAGATTTTTTGTGATAATTAAAAAATAAACTTGTACGAGTATATGTAGTCAAGTCTGGTACTTTACCGCTATTCCTTGATTTAGGTGTTACCTAGGTCGACCATAGGATAAACGCAGATTTGGGGCTTCTTCTATTCTCCAGGCAATCCCTTTATCTCAAATTATCACTCCACGTTCTAGGTAGGTGCGCGAGTACCGTGGTCGGTTAGGTATACGTCTGTCGTCGGAAAGGCAACAAACAACTGAACTGTCATTGCGTTTTTGGTCACACTACTAAGAGGGCGCGCCCGGCGCGCGGGGAAGGAAGTATTCGAAACACAATCTATACAAATAAAAAGTAGACAACTAAATTACAGCAACGCGCTTCTTAAAGTCCGGCCAAGTGCGAGTTGGACTCGCGTACCGAGGGTTCCGTACAAACTTATCTAAGTATACAGGGTTATTTTTAATGGACCAACAACCTCCCAGAGGCTGATTCTAGTGCTCAAATGCAACAACTTTTTGTATAGGACCAACATCGAAATCGCAAAAAAAAATCCACTTTCCCATACTAAAGTCTCAATCAGCTAACCTAGTTTGTATGGAGAAGTGTTTTTTTTTTGTTGTTTGATTGAAGTTATTGAGCTTATTTAATTAGCTGAAAGCCAAATCAGTAAAACTATTCCGATGAGACACTACAGAGACTCTACTTTGACGTTTATACATTAGCAGAATTGGGGCCCTGTGTATTTGAGAAACAACTATTCGAGATCATTAAAATTCTTTTTAACACCCTTGCTCGTAAAGCTGATGTAATTCCACCGGTTTTAAATATGTAAAGCGGGTCATAAAAAACGCGTTTGTTACCAAAGCAAATAGTTAAGTTATAGTCCATACAAATTCCATAACAGTATTATTTGCCATTTCAAATATGGAACTGATCGCCGCCGCACGACTCCAGCTAGTGAGCAGCGCGCTGTTGCTATTCAAATTTCGAACTAATCGCCGCGCGGCGCCAGTCAGTAGGCAGCGCTAGCGCGCTGTTAAACAGTGTGCATTCACAGATTGAGTTTATTTAAAATAAAAAAAAAACAGTTTATTCCGTAATTTAAAAACTTGGCTGCATGCTCTAGCGTCTTTGCCAACATTTTCACGCAGCCACGGCAGAAAATAATCCTCGCGCCATTTTTCTCTAATTTATTTTTTTCTGTTTCCTCGCAAATGTGTTAAAAAACGTCGTACGATATACGTGCGTATTGGTTATAACATCTTAACGCACTAATATCGTAATGTACTATAATCATCCTAAAATCCTGAAAAGTCAAATTAAATTCTTACAAAACAAAACTTTAACAAACAACAATTACTCACAATTTATCAAAGATCTGGCAAACATGTCCTCCACTGATGACAGGTCCATCTAAAATAATAGAACCATTGATTAGTTGGTGTTGGTTACTTAGCTGAGTAGTTGTAGTTGATTATTTTAATAACATATTATTTAAATAGTGTACTTATACTATTCAAATAACATATTCACTTCTACTAAGGGTACACTTTAACATTGTAGGTAGGTGAAATATACCCCTTTCGTGTCTACCGACTAACTGGTCGGGCCTGCCCAGGCGCGTTGATAGTGGTATAGCAGAGTGGACCTTACCATGCGCGCCCATAAGAGCAGGAAGGAACACTGGGGGGTTTAAGTAGTAGGCCTGGCACTCTGCCGGGAGAGCCCCACACACGCTCTAGCCAACGGCGGGTACGGTGCGGATACGCATTTCCCCCGAAAAAAAGGTAGGTAAAATATCGAGGTACGCAAGAGTTCGATCGAAGCCACATATGGCGATCGCTGAGAAACCGGTTTCAAAACTAGGCCAAATGGGTCACTGGATGAATTTGAATTCTAGGTAGAAAACGTAATGTTTAATGTTAAACGTAATTACCAGAGAAAATCCGATTACTGAAATAATGTTATTTATACAACGTGTCCCAAAATTCAACGATAAGCGGGCACCAGTAGGTAGGCCTGCTCATGATTCCTCGAGAAAAAAATAGAA
Source organism: Schoenobius gigantellus (assembly GCA_963935595.1). Classification (NCBI taxonomy): domain Eukaryota; kingdom Metazoa; phylum Arthropoda; class Insecta; order Lepidoptera; family Crambidae; genus Schoenobius; species Schoenobius gigantellus. Next base: position 67,022,517 of record OZ012540.1, on the reverse strand, counting down.
AAAATATTTCTATTTTTTTCTTCTTTGAAATTTGACACCTCTTAAGATATTTTTAACTACCATGACCACAATTTTTCAAATTTTTCTGATTTTTTTTTTGTATCAGCAACCTAAGCAGCACGACTATCCACCACAAGCCTTAAAAATCCATGAATGCCTGTAATTTTTACACAAAAATCAATCAAAATTATTGTTTTTCTAAAACTTATGAAAGATTTTTATTTTCAGTCCACTTTCACTAATCGTGGTGTAAAAAAAAAGTATGGACACTACTATGGCAAGTTTTTTAAAAAGTTTACGCATCTAATCAAGATTCCAAAATGGTATAATACTCTAGGAAAACTAGCCAAAAAAAATATGCGTACTATTTTGAACAAGAACCAAATTTCATAAAATATTGTTGTTGACAGTAATCACTATTACTATGTGCACAAATTAGGTTTATTGTTGCAAATTCTTGGAATTGGAATGGAACTTGTGCACAGTCAATAAAATTTAGAAGTTAGAGAGAGATAGATAGAGATTATACGCTAGAGAAAGAGAGAGAGAGAGAGAGTTAGAAGATCGTTGTTGAATAACAGTAGGGCAGGCAGAGAAATTGCTGTTCTCAGCAAGTCAGTACGCTCCGCTCCTTTGTTTACTGTGCACCGCTCTGTATTCAATTTACGTGGTTCTCGTACTATAGTCTATTCAAGATAAGAAGGTTCCCCTGACAGCTCGAACTTTTCCGTTTCATGCATACTAGATTCCGTGATTAAAAATATTATGTTTTAAAAATATAGCATATCCTTCGGTTATTTTTATCAACAATGCAACAAATAATTCCACATTAAATAGAAACATTAATATCAGTCCAGTTAAATATAATTACTTATAATTCTAATAAAATATTTGTGTAATTAAGTATTTATTTAAGTAGTGAATCGGAACTTATACTTTACACAAATATTTTATTTGTTAACTTTAAACAAATATTTTTCATAACTAATATTCTTGTTTCTATTTAATGTGGAATTAATTGTTGCATTGTTGATAAAAATAACCGAAGGATATTGCTTGTGGTGAATAGCCGTGCTGCTTAGGTTGCTGATACAAAAAAAAAACAGAAATATTTGAAAAATTGTGGTCATGGTAGTTAAAAATATCTTAAGAGGTGTCAAATTTCAAAGGATTTCAATTTTTTTTGTACATTCAAAAAAAATTGAGAAATATTTTTTTTCTTTTTTTTTCTCGAGGAGTCATAAGCAGGCCTACCTACTGGTGCCCGCTTATCGTTGAATTTTGGGACACGTATACTGTTTTAGTGTAATGTAAGAATGTTATTTAATTTTGAACTGACGCGACAGTAATAACATTTTTTAACAACTGTATAAATTGTAACAATACGAGTATGTACACAAAGGAATACTTATTCCTATAATGTTGTATGAAGACAATTGCCTTTTTTAAGTTTTTATGATATAAAATGGACTCAATTCTGAAGTGGCCGCTAAATTGTCTATTTTTATTTAGGTGCCGCTAAACCATTATCCTATTCTACGGTAACTGTCAAATTTAACTGACACTGCTAATTTGAATCTGACGTTTCTAATTTTAGACTGTCAATTCAACTTAGCATTAGCCGTCCAAAAGCTATTCCAGACGTGAAATATTTACGCGTAAACATCCTAAACAGACTATTTTTAGCGGCGACTAAAATCATCCCGATTAAAATTAGAACCTTGCTAAAATTCGCCATATTGGTAATGAAAAATACAAATTCAAATAACAAATGAGGTAGAAATTTTAATTTTGCCCAAATTGGTTGTTTTCGCCTTAAATGAATAGGAAAATAAAAATATTTTTTTAGTACTTACAATTATATTGTTAAAAATAAGATAAAAATGTACATTAAATGTATTAACTGTTATAAAAACATAAAGTCGTTTTAGTTTCTTTAACAACATTTCATTGCTTTTTTCTTGTATTATTTTGTTTATTTATGTTTTGGTTTTTGTCATCTGTTTACTTAGCGCCAAATAAATATTTTTTTCTTTCTTTCTTTCAACAAAATCTATCCATTAATTTACTTTTAATATTTTTAGGATAGCAACACAAACTCAATTAAAACTAATCTTAGACATTTTAGAATTACGCTTAAGCTCTGCCTAAATTAAGTTGGCTTGTCACCGTAGAATAGCACTTGCTTAACCGGTCATTTAAATTAAGTTTAAATTTAGAAATTTTAGTTTTAGTTTATTTAGACGGCGGTCGCACAGGATTGAGTCCATTGTCAGTTCTACAGGTAAAAATTTGCCGCAGTTGTAGAATCACCTTAATGAATTGTGATTTTAATATTAAAAGTTATAATAGGTTTCCGTTTACCCATACTGACAATTCATTGCTATTGTCACAATTACTTTCTATACAATTTTCAAAAATGATACTTTTTCTAAAAGAAAAGTTTGACTACCTGAGCTCAGCAGAGTATGCATAAGCCATAGGTACCAGAACAAAAAAAGTAAAACCAAATACACATACCAAAAATCACAATACTTTTGGAAGATGTCATATTTAAATAAATATTCAGACCTTATGCTTACGGTGGACAAATGCAACAAAAACCTTTTAATTTATTGTTGTTCAGTAAATTACAGCTTATGTCTAGTAAATAAATGAGTTTTAGATACTCACCATAAGATTCAGTTTTGATTTCGATTCCTGTAAAGTTAATGTATTCATTAGATTATTCAGATTAATATATTTATTTGGTATATATTGTATATTTGACATAAGTGTGTTTGCATAGGCAACTCTTGAGAAACTCAAATTTACATTATAATTATTCTACTTCCATTGTTTGATGGATGGGTTCATATCGGCAACGAGTAACATAATAGGGAGAAATATAATATCGCCGGCACCTTCTAAGGTATTGATCCGTTGAAGGCAAAAACAAAGAATAATACATGACAATTAAGATCTTAAAGCATCTTAATCACTTCAGTATTTGGTTTAAGTTAGCTTTTTATGAAATTGATAAAAAATAATAATTCCAAACTGTTTAGAGTGAAGCACATGAAGAATACATAATTCACCATACTCTCAACATGTGTCACAGCAATTAACATTTTTTTACAAGTATAAAATTCGATGACGCAGTCAAGGCAAACCTTTTTAACGATCATAATCTACAATCATAAATGTTTTTCAAATAGGTATTCTTAAGTTTATTTTATCAACAACAGTAAGCGTATGACAATTAGGTATCATTTATTACAAAGGTAAGTCTTTCAGCCTTCACAAAACGTAATTGTATTTTTGAAATTCATAGCAGTACGAAAAAAACAATTTGAAGCTTTTTTGTATTGTTTTTTTTTCTGAATAAACAACAAGTTTATTGCGAAAAAAACAAGTTTCATTATTTTATTATGCAATTCAAAACCAAACAATGCAAAAAAAATCTAATACGGGGTATAAAAATATAAAGAGAGTGGCTTCTTTCTAGAAACGTTTGCTAATAAGGATGACTGAAAATTTTACTAAGCCAAAGAAATAATAATTAAATGGACTTTCAACAGATACCAAATAATAATAATACGACTAAAGCTAGTTATTTTCATGAAGGTGCGATTTTTGTCACACTGAGTGTATAATACCACAAATACCTATTATTAATTTGTAACCAATACCTAAGACCTGATCATTCAATCACAATTCGAGTTTCTCAAGTATTCCCTTAATTGATTTTTTATCTTTATAGATTATGTGTAAAAATGATAACATACATTTAAATTCCTCTCCACCGCTGCACAAACTGAAGTTGGTAATAAACACCTTAAAATCGCTTTCATGTTCTCAGTCTCGTCAGTTTTACTTTTGAGCAAAAGTTTCTTGTACTCAATTTGTCTGCTAAGATTTTCACTTTCCTTTTGTGTTTGCTCCGTCCTATAAAAAAATTAACCCGTCAAGTAGGTAGAAGAGTATTATAGCGTAGGGCCTATTCCTACATTTTTTATATTTATTGCTATGTTTAAATTGAACTAAAACATCCAAGATTAAATTATTAAATCTTTTTCGTCTTGCAAAATAATGAATTTATTTGAATTCTTAGGGAACATTTGAGTAGATCGCTGCGCATACGTCCTATAGGTAGTTGATTAATTATGAAGACTATTCACGAAGGTGCGCGTACCATTGTCGGTGCCCGAATTGTTCATCGTAAAAAGGTATACGGTGTCGGTTTCATTGCGGAGGGCATTGTTCGCATAGCAACTGGTATTTCATAAGCGGATACAATGTTAATTAAAAATTACAATTTTTTGATGTGTTAAGGACACCGCGCAACTTTAGACTTTTAATTAATAAGGCTAAGATAGGCACAAATACGAATACGCGAGTGTAGTGGGTATTTCCCCCATACTAAAAATTCGCTAACATTTTATTTACGTTTACGCTTTGCAGTTTACAATCGCAGGATAAATCCTATCGTTCTCGTTGATCAGGAAAGCGTTATTTACCCGGTTTAGCATAAAGTTACTTTTCGTTCATGCAACATACTGTATCTGTATAATATGTAGCTGGAACTCAAACCTTAACTGTCGCTGTAAACATTTTTCGCACTTGAATTCTGGAGCTAGCGTCGCGTCTATCTTCCTTAATTTGAGGCGAAGTCCAGCTGAGAACAAAATTAATGAACGCCAAGCAAAATATAATATATGCAAATAACAGTAATAACAATTTTTATGTATAAGAAAAACAATGCTACGATGTGCATACATGCCGCTGATTCTTGCAATGTTAATGCCAATTATTCAGCATTTTGTTAGGTCTTTATCTAAGAAATTGTTGACTTTTGATACTGTATAGTGTGAAGTAACAAATTAATTTTGTTATAAAATATTGCTAAATTTTTAATAATGAGTTGTTTTTCTGCTTATCGCTTTTTGTTAGACATCTTTTTTTGCATTGAAAACATCAATATATTGGGCAATATTTTTGAATACGAGTTCCGTCAACGAAGTGTAGTAGAAAGACCAAGTACCGCAAGTGAATGTATGGTGTATTTTCAATTTCATGTCTTCTATTCTGGTAATTTTGACCTGAACAATAAGCCCCGTGGCTGATCGAAGCCGAAGGTCATTTTCGGTAAATTGAAAACCACAGTGGAAGCTCAAATCACATCAGAATTAGCAACAAACTTCGACTTAAGTGGTAAAATTATGCTAATTCATTTATTTCGAACTGGAATTGTAAAAATGCTTAAAAAGTAGGATCGTATGAAGTCACTTAACAACAACAAAATCGCATCGAAGCTTGGCTTAACTTATTGAACAGGTACACTCATAAGAGGATTCTAAATAGGGTTGTCACTTAAGCTTGATAGTACTACACGATCGAATACGTGAGTAATAACAAATGGAGTCAAGAGAAGCCACTTGGAAATGTATGGTGGACCTGTGTTGCCATATCTTGAACAAGAAGTACTGCAAAAGCGTACTGAGAATAATTGTAAATAATAATGATATCTCGCTACCAAAACCAAGGCTAGTCCACTGCCTTTTTACGATAACACCACAGGGAATTCTCCGTCACTCACGAATATTATCATACACAGCAGATCTCCCAAAACTAAGTTCTAGGAAAAAACTCGACAAAACAATTTACGTGGAAAAAATGCAAATCTGCCAGGCGATGAATACGAAAAATAAGTTTCAAGAATTCAATAAAATCACGATTTCTATAAACAAATCAACTTCTAATACTAATAATTCTAATTAAAATAAATTTAACCGAAGTATATATAACATTTCCTTTAAAACTGTTCGATTGTTACTAAATAAAAGTAACTTTCTAGATAACCTAATAAATAAAGGACCTTTCTTATGCTTGTCACTTTGCATTTTATATTAAATTTAATGAAATTGATGTTTATATGTGGTTATATTAACTTTGCAAAGGAAAAATAAATCAATAAGTCGAAAATTCGCTTGGTGTGGATAAGTCCTCGAAGGCCTAGTGATCCGCGGGGTGCGATGTCAGGCAACCTCCTTGTGGTGCACCTTGGGCAACCCGGCAGATTCTCTGCCGCGGGCTAATAGTCTGACGAGAGGACCCCAATGGGAGGGGGGGGGGGGGATGGCGGGGTTCAACCCGGCGGGCCAACTATGTTTGGCCACCCGCTTCATGCGAGGAAGGGCGAAGTCCCCTCTTCTTGTGTTAAGAAGAGGTGAGGCTTTCGCTGGAAGTCGATTTCGGCTGGCGGAGGTGAGGCGATTCTTTTTATACATTATTTATACTTTAACTCAACTTATCTGATTGGAAGATTTTGGAGTTTATTTTATTGCAGCATTTACCCGCACTGAGCGGGCCGGGGGTTCGGCGCACTGAGCGTCGGACCGCGTGGAAGACAACCACAATAAAAAACCAACTTCGGGGTGTAGAGCGGCGCAATTCTGTGCCGCTCCACAAAGTAGCTGAGCCAGGTGGAGAGTCCGGCAACGGACATGTTACAGGCAGGGGGTCAGCGAGAATAAGGCCTGGCTGTTGTCCCCTTCCCCCTGGCTTTTGTCCGCTTCCCCCGTCTTGTGACGGACGGAGGAGCTGCTTGGGGGATTTTTAGTGGGTAGGCCCGGGCCGTGTACGATCTGGGGAGTCCCACATATCCTCGTGGTTTGGCTCGACCACGAGGAATGCGTAAAAGCATTTTCCCCCCTCCAAAAAAAAAGGCCTAGTGATCCGCGGGCTTATCACGGAGAGCAACCGGTTGCTAATTGTACAATGGCAACGCAATCAACAAAGTATCTCTAAGTGGTCTGTGATCATTGATCACTGATCAACAACCAAATTAAAAAATGGGGAATAATAAAACGATCGAATAAAAAGACAGGTAGTGACTGCTGATGAGATACTATTTTAATAACTTGAGTGGTATGAAATTGAGTAAGCGAAAAATAAACTAAACTGACGACGAATATTAATTAATAATAAAATCCAGAAAGAGCTTACAAAAAGTGGGTTATGAATAATCGATTTTGGATATTAAAATTTTAAACGTGCGACTAAATTACTATGTGAGCGACTAGAAATACAGAGATATTCTAATTCTTTTTATATAAAGCACTAAAGAGCAGAGGTACGGGGGGCACAGACCCCCCAACAGAGGGGCTCGGGGGGCGAAGCCCCCCGCCATCACAAAAGAAAATAGGGAACAAAATTGCCTACTGGTTAGGTTAGGTTCAGAACATGACCATGCGTAGCGGAGCGAGCGAAGCGAGCGCAGCGTCATACCTACTATTCTATGGGAACCTAAACCACTGAAATCATATCATTAAGATCTTCCAATTTAAACATCTTCTAATTCTTAATTAGGTTCAAGGTGCGGCACAAACATGATTATACACAACCCAACCTTTTCCCATACATTTTGATATTAGGTTTGTGAAAATTTTAAAAATTAATTTCTGGAAAACTTCGCTTCACCGAGAGGGGGGAATTGTACAGGGGGTAGCTCTCCTTCCCCTCTCGTTAATAATTTTCAAAAATTAATAACAAAAATTAACCAAAGTACTCTGCTCATTATGGTATTAATCAAAGTGGTTTTTCTATTTGAAACACTTCATTAAGATAAAATGCCGCTCACCATAAATAAATCATTTGCCAAATACTGAAAAAAGTGCAGGTGAGTGACACTCAAACAAATATTAGGTCGCTCAAATATTATGAAGCTTCTCATTTTGTATTTCAAGTAACTCGAATGAATGTTTCTATGTTACTGTTCTGTTGATTTATCGTCATTCGCAGTCAGTCGCTCACTTAGTAATACAATAACCCAAATTAATTATTTTTGTCTCTTAAAATTTTCATTTACAGTCACTCGTTTAAATACTACCCTTAAACAATTTATCGCTGTGTCCAACAAAGCAGTGACGTGCATTTTTAGTTCGTCAGACCTAGCATGTGAGTCATGTCAGTCTTAGCGCAATCCAACGTTCCATAATACGAATTTGCGATTTATAAGCAATAATTGCACAATCGCAGCAATTGCAACTGTCTCTAAAGATCGGTAACAAGCCTGCGGGGCGTCAACATTGTATGTTAAAAATATGCATTAGACACAGATTCGACACAACCCCGAGGCGAATTTTATCTATATTTGTCATAGAAAATTATAAGAACTTATTTCACAATATCCAAGCAATTTAATTCCAGCCATTATTTAAGCTAACTAACACATTGATAATACAATTTAAAGGCCACTGTACAATGATCAATAACTTTTTTGTAATTTTCTTCAAAAAATTTTCAAAAACATCTTTATTAATCTCGTCATCTCCACATATTATAAAATAAATATATGTGTTACTGTAAAAGCCCGAACTACGGTAAATGTTATAATTTTCCAGTAAAACTTAAGATTTTCCAACTGTTAATGGTAAAAGTCCGAACTGTTGTGTGATCATTGTCCATTTCGGACTTTTACCATCACATATTCGCTAAATCTAAGGCTCCTTTCGTACCGCTGCGTGCAATTTGTATGTAGCCAAAGGTGATTTTCACAGTGCTGCATGCGCCGGTCGCGTTCTGCAACACGCACTGAAAGGCAACTCGACCGGCCGCGGCGCACGCGACCAGCGGCACGCAGCGGTATGAAAGGAGCCACCAAGACGCGGTAAATGTAGAAAATATGGTAATCATACGGGCCGTTTTTCATACAAACCTAGTCCCCTAATTTCTTTCAGGAAAATGGCAATAGTTGGTATATTTTTTCAAAAAATCTATGGGCTTAGTATGTTCCTATGTTTTCCTTTTTTATTAGGTCAATTATTAGAAGTTAATTAAGGAGATTCAAAATCCTTGAAAATCCTAAAACTTGGAGAGACTTTCCACAGTGTTCAAACATCAAGCAAAAAATTTGACGAGATTTGTTATCTAAAAAAAAATTAAGAAACATTGCCCAAGACTTTCTTCAATGTTTAATGGAAAAGTATTTATATCCATCTAGTTTAAGAGGAGAATATTTTAAATACACAATTTGGATTCAGAAATGGGTTTGGTACTCAAGATGCACTATTTGGTTACCAGGTATTGTTACAACGCTGCTGGGACATGAGTCGATGCGTACACCTCTGTTTCATCGATTATTAAAAAGCTTTTGATAGGGTACAGCATGATAAGTTTAAAAAAAAATAGTACTCAGTAATATAGGCCTCGATTCTAAAGATCTGACAATCATCAAGAATCTATACTGGCAACAAAAGGCACATGTAAGAGTTGACCAAGCATCACTAACGGAAGATATCGATCGACATCATGCGGGACGTGCGACAAGGATGCATACTCCGCTGCTTTTCAATTTATATGCGGAAGCAATTTTCGCAGAGGCCTTGGAAGACGCTGTAGAGGGTGTCGTGGTATGTGGTCAGGCTATTAACATCATACGATATTTTGACGACACTATTTTACTGGCGTCCAATTCTAGCGACTTGTAAAATCTACTCCAACGCGATATGGCGCGCGAGTTATGGTCTCAATATAAATTTTAAAAAAACGAAGATCATGATTGTCGGTAAAGCTACAGCATTACACACTCTTACAAGTACCTTGGCTGTATTGTAAATGATCAAAGTAACCGCAGCAAAGAGATTAAACGACAAATCGAACAGGCGCGCAATGCTTTCATAAAACTTAGTCATGATCCCTGCAATCGCTCACTGATGAGTAATCACTTAGAAGAGTTCAAGATGTGGGTCTACAAAAGAATTTTGGGAATATTGTGGATGGACAGAGTGTCCAACGAGAGAGTATTGCAGAGAATTGACAAGAAGTTGGAAGTTCTAAACATGATAAAGAAACGCAAAATGGAGTATTTGGGTCATGTGATGCGTAACGAGAAGTATGAAGTCCTACAGCTAATCATCCAAGGGAAGATCCAGGGAAACCTACCACCCGGTAGAAGACGAACCTCATGGCTTAAAAATCTCTGGACGTGGTTCAACTTAAGTACGAGATCACTATTCCGCGCAGCAGTGTCTTAAGTCCAAATAGCCCTAATGATAGCTGACCTCCGGTAGGAGATGGCACCTTAAGAAGAAGAAGAAGTTTAAGAGGAGAAAAAGGGGACTACGAAACATGGGACAATTATAGGAATCCTCGGTCCAAGCTGCAGTTGTTTCTATCATGCTCCGGAGTGGCTATTCGGAACCCATAGTAGTGAATCGAAAAATAGCTTATAGGATAAAACTGAGAACAGTAGGTTAGGTTAGACATTGTGACCACATACAGCGGAGCGAGCAAGTGAGCAGAGCAAATGCAGTTTCATGCTCCGCTTGCAAAAATCAATAATTATCAAGTAAAATTCACCTCGTTGCCATTTTTTCTCGCCCAGGTCCGAATAGTTAATTGTTATCGAAAAAACTAATAGAATCAAACAAAAAACAGTAGGTTAGGTTAGATATTGTGACCACACACAGCAGAGCATGAAACTGTTAAGAAATTCCTAAAAGCAACATTTACCAACCGTCATTATTAAAATTTTTTTTTTTTTTTATTGCTAACGGTGGCAGACGAGCCAGTGGCCCACCTGATGTTAAGTGGTAACCACCGCTCATGGACATCTGCAATGCCAGGGGTACAGTTCTGTCACTGCCTACCTGGAGAGAAATGCTCTTCTTAAGCCTCGTTTGAAGAAGGACATATCCCAAACTTTAATGGTAAAAGCCCGAAATATCGTCTATTCTCTTTAAAATCCTTACATTTACCAACTCATGTTGGTAAATCCTAAGATTTACTGGAAAAGCCAAGATTTACCAATATACGGGCGTTTACAGTAACATACTGGAACATTTTGCCTGAGTGGGTGTTTCCCAATGAATACAACCTGGGTGTCTTCAAATCGAGAGTGAATCGGTTTTTACTAGACAAGCGCGTTCCACCGTAGACACATTATCGCTTAACATCATGCGAGATAGTTAGTCTATTCTATATAAAAAAAAATACTACACAACAACAATCACACTTTTACACATAGAAAATTATATTCATTACTTGATAAATAAGGTTTAAAAACCTGATTATCATAATAGGACCGTAATCAGACTCAGACAATCCTCATCGCAGAATATAAAAACTTTACGAAACAAAATGTAATATATAAAGATCTCGTGTCACAGTGTTTGTTATCGAACCCCTCTGACTGATATTTATGAATTTTTTTGTTTATATTTGGTAGGTCTGACAATAAGTCGCTGGCTATTTTTTTATACCCCTAGGTGATTAAGGTGACCCTGTCCAGAAATTTTTGAGTGTTGAGCTTTATTAAAGCGAAACGTAGTTCGCGGGCACAGCTAGTACAATCTATAATATACAAAATAAATCGCCGTTCGTTAGTCTCGCTAGAATTGATTTGTTTTTTATTAGTTTGTTCGCTTTAACGGTAGTTTAAAAAGAGTATAGAGAAAATTTTAAAAGGCTAAAGATATAATACAAGGTAATAATGGTTAATTTTATGGAAAATAACAATACACTTCGCGATTGTTGATTTAGATCTCGACATTTCTCACATGACATTTTAGTGACTGTTATCTGACATCTGTCACTGTATTGTACAACAAAGATCACAGGGTCAGTATGTAATTTTTATGAATAAATCTCAGAAATTAATTTGCTTTTTGAATACAGTTAAAAAACATTCCACAGGTTAGAGGACAGTATGCCTTAACAAAGTAATTTTCGATGAAGTTTAATAGAAAACTTAATAACTCAACACAAAAATACTTAAAATTGTTAAAAGTGAGCACAATAATACGAAAAATTTTCATTTTTACATTCTTACTGCACAAAGTTAATCGCGAGAATGTTGTAATGTTGTTCCATGGATTCGACTCGGCACCCGCACGGTGAATCCATGGAATGCTAAGTTATTGTCTCTCTTACTGCACAAAGTTAATCGCGAGAATGTTGTAGGAAAAGAAAAAAATTAATTAGCATATATTTTTGTAACTAGTTTCGGGAATGTAATGAATGATTATTATTGGTGTATATATAATGATGATTGTGGTACTAAATTCGCAGATCATAGTAAAGCTAACGCAAGTAAGCGCATAAAATTTTGTTTTTCAAGGGACTGATAGCCAATACAACAATCATAATCATTTTTCTATGGCTCTTAACTCAGCAACTGCATCGTGAATATAATAACGTTAAAAAATATAAAAGCTACTGCTGAAATAATTGAAAGAAAATCCATGTAATATATATTTGCAATTTATACACTTATATGTAAATTAAAAAATAAAATATCCGCTTATAAGCGCAGCCATTTAATATTAATACCTTCTAATCTAAATGCATTAAATTAAATATCCTTCTGATTGATTGATTAACTGAGTGATCCATCATCGCGGAGCGTAAGCTATGACAGCTAGACATATGAAATTTGATTAGGTTTCATTTATGACACTGCCATCCACTAAGTTACGATATTATTTGAAAATTAAACCCCTTAGTGGGTTAAATAAGGGTTAAAATTTCTTAATATTTGAAAGACTTGACTGCATGAAACTTTCTGGTGGGGGCGTAAAAAGAAATAAATAAAAACGTGCTTTAGAACTTTTGACAATTTCACCCTTAAAGGATTAAATTTTCTTTTTCGTGAATGACGTTAAGTCTATTAAACAGTTTTAACTGGACTTTCTTCATAAGATTTTGCAGTTTTTTTTTGTGGATTAACATGTCATTCCCACAGGCAAAAACGAAAAACCTGCGGGCTTAACTGCAGGAGGAAAGTTTATAACAATTGGCATGATGTAAGTAATAATAAGGCATGTAAACACATTAAAAATAAACAATAGTAGTCTTAACATGTAAATAAACATTATAAAGTAAACAACACTGACCTAGACAATTTGTCACATTAAAAGTGATCAAATTGTTTAAATCAATGTTGCCAATTACAAAATTTATGACTGGCTATACTAGTCTCTATTTTTAATAGTATAAATATAGTGTGGCAAATATTAATGATTGTTTTATATAAACTGTCTTTTATACAAATGAAGTAAGTTCATTTGTATGAAATGATACACACTGAGCAAAGTAGTCACAATACATATTTCAAATATCTCACAAATATTTCAGAGGAACCACTCTAGAAATCATAGCGGGATTCATAATTACTTTATTATGTAATAAAATATGCGTTCAACACTCAATGCATACATTTGATAAAAAATATTTTAAAGAAATATTTGTTAGACCTGTATACATACTTTGACAAATTTTGACATTGACAATTTAACTCTGTTTTCATGTATCATTGTACAATGTATTGGTAGAATTACTTAAGGATAATGGGCATTGAATATCAATTTGTAATTTAAAATACAAAGTATTTTGGCTTGGGCTATCTTTGTTCAGTATTAAAAATAACTTACTTTCAATAGAAAAAATGTTTCCATTTTTCTAATATTAATGTTATGTAATCATTTTGTTATGTAATGAGTAAAAATGTGACTGAATAATTGTACATCAAAATTCCGAAACTCAATTTACCTCAAGAATAGTGATGTAATGTTGATGAGAATAAGTAAATAAATAAAATACAGACCAATGGTTTGACAGATTTAAATTTATGAATCGACTGTATTTCAACCAATCACAGACAAAAAAGTTAAGGATGAGTGTGACATTGGTCAATTTGGATGTAAGGGGATCCAAATAACACCTTAAAGAATCTTTTTTAGATAGGGGTAATCATTAAAAGATAATTATAGACTGGTGGAGGCAGTACCACCGAAGGCTAAGGCGCATAACACATTGCACCGGACACCGCTCCGGTGTGCGGCGCTGCGGTTTTTATTTTGACTGAAGAATCTTAATTTGTATACAAAAACCGCAGGGTATACCACACTAGCACCGCATGCCCGTGCGGTTGTGCGGCGCGCGTGACGGCACCGCACTCCCGGACGGTGATGCGGTGCGGTCCGCGGGGTATGCCACACTGAGCCGCAGTATCGTACGGATTTTTGCGTAGAAAGGACGTGCATACGCGTAATAGATCTCGACATAGATAATGCGGCGATGCGGGGCGTCGTGCACCGCAGCTCCGGACGGTGATACGGAGCAAACCGTACGGTGGCACGGTTCCGTGCCGCCGCAGCCGCATGCGGTTTTCGTCCCTCCGTACACCGCAGCGGTGTCCGGTGCAATGTGTTATGCGCCTAATCCACTGGCAGCACCTACCCTGTTTAAACTCTGTTGGAGAGGTGTTCTGCATCAGGTTCAATTCGAATTTACCTCTTTCGATTCGAATTTTACATTTAACAATACCCAAACCAACCTCTGGAGTCACCACCAACCCACACTGAGCGTATAATTAGACTAAGACAATGATGATGATCTCATATTTAGAAGTAGCAAAATAAAAAGTAATTAAATTAATTACTTGACAAGAACTGAAATTCTTGCTTAAGAATCCAAATTTAAAAATTAAATGAATATCCACGAATGCAAATGCGAACTTTCGTAGTGATGTGAAAAAGCAGATAGGTAATTTTTTTTATATTAAATATTTGAATGACAAAATATTTTTTTATAACAATAAATTTTAGAATGTTGAAATCTAACATTTGTTTCCTTACTAGTCACTACTAGTGAATGCGTGTAGAAATCGCAGAGCATGCAAATGAACCCAACCCAACAAAGGCAATACAGGTGAGTCACGGTCAGTTGGTCGCTACAACAGTGATATCATTAATCTACTAATTATAGTCTTGATGAAATATGTTTGACAGAATTTCAACTACACTGATATACACTTTTCTTATCATTAATATTTGCCAGACCCACACCATTCAGTTTTATTATTTTTGTATACACAGGAATAATAATTTTATTTAAAAAAAGTTGAAGCAGGCATTTAGTCAATAAATATTGCAAAATAAAAAACAATACAATTGTGTCACATTAAAAAGCAAATTGTAAAAAATAGCTCCCTTGATAATGAACTTGGCAACTTTGTAGTTTACTGATTTTTTTTCATCGTTAATTGCTTATTCGCATTCGCTGTCTTTTGTTTTTGTTTAGCATACAATGAAAATATTCTTTTTGCTGTTATATCGCTAAGCAAAAATAATAAGTAAAATAAAAATTTTAGTTTTGTTTTATTAAAATAAACATTATTTTTATTTGATTTTATGTGCTCTACAGTGTTTCATAATAACCAATAAATAATCAGTGCATTATCTAAAACTAATATTAAATTGTGTTTACCCGTAATGTCATTAAACCCAAAATTTTCATGAAAATCATAGACATGATGATGATACTATGATATACATGAAAATTTTGGGTTGAATGACATTATGTGTAAACACATTTTAATAATTAGTTTTAGATAATGCACTGATTATTTATTGGTTATTATGAAACACCGTGTATATCATATATACAGCATTTAAAACCATTATACTGATTTAGAAAATAGTATATGTCAGTATCAATGCTTACCTTCACAGAAGTCTTCAACTGGTCTCTTTGTCAGAATTGGCGGTGGTGGTACACTGGCGTCAAAGCTGCAACAAATTCAACATTTATATTATGAGTACAAAATATTAATACAATATACTGCCTGTCGAAAATTGTCACTTTCTCATTTATGTAAATAAGAACAACACAGATAAAAACAGCAGTATTATATTTATCGAGTGGTTTCTCTATAAAGTATAAATCTGAAAACTTATATCTAAGACATTAACTTCAAATTTTATCAGAGCATTTCATGATGGTTTGCAAAAAAGGAAAACAAACAATAAAAAAAATTATCTAAATAACTAAGTTGCATTCTAAATAATATACTATGTAGGTATTATTATTATATTTTAATTACCAAAGATAAAATACATTTTGGTAGCATTACAGAACCTGAATGGGTAAAATTGTATGATATTAAACAATATGATAGTAAATAATTGCATTTCTAGTAAATTAAATTGAGACTGCCAGTTTTAACACTTTGATTAAATATAATTTTTTTTACATTTCTGGGAGTGATTGTGGTGGCTGCCTGTAAGGCACTTGTGACATGCTGAGTGCTGGTGGTAGCGGTTGTCTAAAAGACACATCAGGTATACTCCAGGTTGATGTTGCTGGTGCTGTAATGAGACATCAGTATGTTAATACAGTTTGCTTGAAAACTCAATGATTTTATAATAATATTCAACAAATGTAAAACTAAATAATGTTGAAAAATAACATGCGGAATAATTAATACCTGTATAATAATGAGGAGTAGCATCTGGAAATGAAGACGACGAGGTTCTTGGTGGGGGAGGAGGTGGTAATAAAATGGATGGCAAGCTTATTGAAGGCGGAGGTGGCGGCTGGGACACATATATCGAAGGCATATCGTTCAAAATATTATTTCCAGGACATATAACTGCATTATTTTCTACGAAAGCAAATGATTTAACGTCAAGTTGAGAGTTTGCGGACGAAACCACCAAATTCCGAAGTCGAGGATCATTTGGCGCAGCAGATTGGCCTACACCAATCGGCAGCGGGCCGCCATTTTGTGCACCAAATGAATTCATAATCCTAAAAATTGAGAAATATTATTACAAAATGCAATTTAAATAATCAAAAAAGCAAAACAAGTTTGAACAGTACTTGCACGAACTATTTTTGAGCACGCAGTAGGTATTTTGTTGTCTTCGTATTATCCACCATACAGTCTCGTTGTGGTAATAAAATTGACTGTCTATTATTTTTGTTTTCCTCGGATCTCTATATAAATATCTTTTCTCAAAAACTAATGTAATGTAAAAATGTCTATGAAACCACACAATAAATATACACCAATAATTTACACAATTTCATGATCACTTTCTAACAAAGCTGACGACCACAGCAAAAACCAGAGTCTACATCACAAACTATTGAAGAAGTAGGTACATAACTGTGTAGGTAGATATCTACAGCCAAAAACACCACACCACTACCACAGACAGACAAACGAAAGTCACAAACTAGACTAGAGAGAATCACAGAACACATATACCCAAGGGGAGAGAATGCATTTGTTTTTTTTATGGTTTTTTTACTATAAGGCATAGACTTCTTATCTATGAACACTTTACCTGAGGGAGCGTTCGGAATCGCGAAGGAGGTTACTTCATTAAAAAAGGAAAGAATAGAAATATAGTTAGAAAAAGGAGTTTAACTAGTTTTGAAATGCTAGTGAGTGATTTTCGCAATTCAGAAGTTTTCAAACGGGCTCTATCGGTTAAAAGAAGAGTCCCTTGTAAAAACTACACAAAGCTTCACTAATCATTTGCAAACTTAACCTTCGACTTAAAGACGAAATCAGCTAGTTATAGATCACAGAACCATCAACTGTCAATGTCAGGTAAAATTTTTGTTCAGATGAACCAAACTGACAGCAGTGAATAATGCACAGCCCCCGTAGCACGTCCATCAAAACACGATATAATACAGCGATTTATCGCGGTGAACTGTCAAAATACGACGAAAAACTATTGTATTTTGACAGTTCACCGCGATAAACCACTTTATTATATCGTGTTTTAGTGGACGTGCTAGGGGGGCAGTTGTCAATAACTTGAACTGGTTTAATAGAATAGAGGGTCGTTGAACAAGACCCAAATATCATGGAGCCATTGTCGTAGATAAAAATCACAACTTAGGTCATAGTTACCCTATACTATACTGTTTCTTACCCATGATTCACCTACGTGACGTGATTCACCTTTGTGAACCACAAGCTTAGACCTATGAGATAGACGGTAGGGCCGCTAGTAAGAAACCTACTACACTACATATTTTTAAGGACACAAAATTTTTATTGTAAATGTCAGAGTCAACATTAAATAGCTGACGTATTTTCCAGACAACGTAATTAAATGTCTTTAGACACTTTGTTTACATTTCAAATGGGTATGTATATGTTAGTTGTAGATCTTGTAGATTATTAAGAGGAGTTAGTATGACGAACTTAGAAACTGTTTTTAAGTTTCTGAATTCGTCATACTGGTGGCAATTCTGTTGGCACTAATTCGATTAAACTAAACTAAATTTAGTTTTAGTGGTGTCAAATTGTGTTTTCAGTTAAAATTTTCGAACAAAAAACACGTTTTACAGCACTAAAACTAAATTTAGTTTAGTCTATTCCAACAAATGCCAACAGAATTGACACCATTGTACCATTTAAATGATACTCCTGATATACCAAGTTATAAATTGATCTATTTCACTGTATTAACAACTTCTTGGTGTAAAAATTATAATGCCAGTTAGGAATTATTTTGTAGGTTTAAAGATAGAGAACAAATCCGTGTCGTAATTCGGTTGGTGCGAGAGTGTGTGGCGCGAGTTTCTGTGATCGAGCGAGACGAATGAGGAGAGCGATAGAGGTGTGCGCGTTCCGTATGCAGCTTTTACCTTGTTACATCTATTAAATATCTAAATGTTTCAATAATGAGTAATAGGTGGTAATGTGATAATAACATCGGAATAATACGATTGCGGATATTATTCATACATGTTTTCAAGGTAGACTTCAATGCGTTTGACTACAATCATGCCTGATGGAGAGCGAAGATATGGTCTAAGGTGGAGCACATAAACTCGTCGAATTCGACATATGTCGAAATTAAATGACGGATGTCGAATATTTCACAGTTTCCGTATTCTCAAAATGTCACGATAGAGAAATGTCTATGCCTAGTGGTAGATAGCAATCGACATTTTTTTTCATATCATAGAGATTTTTAGTAGAGATGCAAAGTATTAGAGATATGTCGAATTAGAGATATCTCTAAAAAACTGAGAATCGGGCCCCTGATCCGTCTTACAAATCGGAACAGTACTCCATACAAGAACGAACCTGAGCTGCATATAGACTCAGAAAGTGCCATGAGGTGAAATATTAGCGGACCTTTGAAAATATTCTTTCATAGAAGCCTTACGTACCCACTGGTGCAGTGGGTACGTAGGGCCAGATAAATGAAGCACCAAGAATTGTGTCACTGATATATGTATTATTTCATCGTTACAAATATAATTAAAAAGGGAAAAGGCACTCTGAAACAGATATATGGACTATTATAAGCTATGGATCACAAATATGTTATAAAAACTTACCAACATAATAAAATACTTACACATAAGTGCCTTTAAGATTTTATGATATTCGTTAAATTATTTCGTCAGATTTAAAGAAAAAGGTGCGGATAAAAATATTAATTTATGTTAATTAGCCATCGCTACTTTTTCACGTTTCGATTTCCGCAATTGAGTGACGGGAGAGACGAAATTAATTATGTCAAAGACATAAGATTTGAAATGCAGTCAGGTTAGGCAGGAATGCAACGAGTTGCTATATGTAGAGTATAGCACCTCGTTACAATTAGAAGCAGTCTTAGCCCTGGACTCTATTATATCCATAGAAGTTCAGGTTGGATGATAGTTGCATACCAAGGCGTTCGAGATGGTCGGTTATTACAACAGGTGTTTGTCTTACATGTTGTCAATCATGTATTAAAAGTAAAAATGGTGTGTATTGTAGTAAAAAACAAGATTCTGTGCATCGGCAGAGTTAGGAAATTAAAATACGCTTCCTTCTTACACTCCCTCTTGCAGACGAACATCCCAAAATATCTTTTCGAAAAATTATCGCTTAAATGCAGACACTCAAACCTGAGAAACCTCGGAGTTTTCCTCACTCTGCCAATACATAGAAATGTTATGACTAGGGGACGTTTTGTTTATGCCGTCTTGAGGATTTGGAACAACCTACCCCCACCACTGAGGGCGGGTCTTTCCGTCATCTAAAAATGTTAAGAAAAACTAAATTCTGGCTCTTAGATGATCAAAAGGCAGCCGCTGACAGGGAATTTAAGTCCATACACAAACAATGTTAAATTGGGATGATGACTAAAATTCTAATTTCTTAGAATTTTAAATAGGCTTAGAAATACATTAGATACAAGCATTTTAAGTTGTTAATTTGGAAGCGATTAGACAGAGAGATCCGACATCCAGTGCCGTAAATAGCCTTTTCTGCGCCCTGTGCGAGCTTCTATAACTGCGCCCTATTTAAGTGGCAGTTGGAAATGATTTAATAATAAAGAATCGTTTCGCTTGCCTGGAGGATTGCACGGATATAATGTGTCCACACACATATAATGACAGGGTTGTGGAAACTGTCCTTACGGTGGGTTCGAAGTTTTTCAAACCCAGCCGTACCAAGCAAGGAAGCAAGATCTCAGAGTCGACAATTAAGCTGATGGAAGAAAGGCGTGGGATGGGTCTGCAGTCTTCTGAAGATGCTTGTCGGCGACTCAATAAACAGATCTCGAAGTCTCTAACTCGCGACATACGCCGATTTAATACAGACCATATTAAAGAGGACATCGAGCGGAACAAGGGCTCCAAAGTGTTCGCAAGAGATTTGTCACTCGGTCAGAGTCTGCTGACGAAGCTGAAGACAGAGGACGGCAGAGTCGTTACGTTTCGACCTGAGCTTATGGCTGAGATCGAACGCTTCTATGGACAGCATTACACAACATCGTAGGCACCTGTCATTCAGGCTAAAGATCCTAGAGCCAAAGTGATCCGGCATTACACCGAAGATATCCCGAACGTCAGCCTGTACGAAATAAGTGTGGCTCTCAAACAGCTTAAAAACAACAAGGCACCGGGTGATGATGATGATGGAGTTACAGCTGAGCTTTTGAAATCGGGTAGACTACCAGTCCGGAAAGCGCTGCAAAGGCTTTTTAACTCCGTCATACTCGAGGGCAATACGCCTAAAGCATGGCACAGGGGTGTGGTGGCACTGTTCTTCAAAAAGGGTGACAGGGCCCAGTTGAAGAACTACACACCCATTACGCTCCTAGTCATGTATACAAGCTGTTCTCGAGAGTCATCACGAATCGTCCCGCGCGCAGGTTTGACGACTTTCAGCCTCCCGAACAAGCCGGATTCCCTAAAGGCTATAGTACCATAGACCGCATTCATACGCTGCGGCAGGTTATACAGAAGACCGATGAGTATAATCTGCCACTATGCTTGGCGTTTGTGGACAATGAGAAAGCCTTCAATTCTGTCGAGACCTGGAGAGCTATTTTTGAATTATGTATGCGACTTCGAAATCACCGATGTGACTAATAATCACCGATTTTCAATAGTTCTTATTTTTGAATATCACTTATGTGACTACCTTAGTCACGGATGTCATTTCATTAGGAGTGCCCTCACCCACTCGTAAATAAGTCATAACTGTGGAAACGTTATCTGTGTTTTGTTTAGAGAACATATTGACAAGTTTGAAGTTGATGTGTGTTGATTTTTCAGTCAGTCTTCTTAAATAGTTTTTTTTTATCTTGAAATTGGTTAGTTGAGTAACTTTTACAGTTTACTGTAAGCATATAGAATATATATATATCAATAAACTATAAGTATTTACTAGAAAATAGCTACTTAAATGTAGGTACAGAATAGAACCAAAAGTACTTACATTACTTTGGTTTTCTTTTTCTTGAGTTGGATTTAAAATTTCTCAAATTAGTAAATATATAAGTTTGAAATCTTTTAAAATTGTGTCACAAACAATGGCCTGGTTGCAATGACTTTTTAACCGTATAATACCGGTATATACCGAAAACGGCTACATTCTGCGTGGAACCGAACCCTTACGTATGTGTGCACTTTATCTATGTTGGCAGCTCTGCGTTCGACTTTCATAAATAGGATAGTTAGTAATTCGTGACCTCAAAGTCATCGCTGACTATTTAGTCAGCGGTGATTTCTAAAACGCATACGTAATTCAAAAATAGGTCTCTTGGGCCGTGCTTAGTCACTCCAGAGGGTGCCAAATAAACTACCGGTACATCCAATTGTTGAAGTCATTGTACGAAAACGCCACTATGTCAGTCCACCTTCAGGACCAGAACTCGAAACCAATACGACTTCAGCGAGGTGTGAGACAAGGTGACGTTTTATCGCCGAAGCTGTTCACAGCTGCGCTGGAGGATGTATTTAAGATTTTGAACTGGAGAGGATTCGGCATCAACATAAACCAGCTCGGTAAGTTCAACTTCCAGAAAGAGGTAAATCGAAGAATCCATCTCGGCTGGGCAGCGTTCGGGAAGCTACGCAGCATATTCTCGGCCAATCTACTGCAGTTTCTACTGCTAGTTGCAGTGTCTTAAGACGAAAGTCTTCAATTCGTGCGTGTTGCCAGTGATGACATACGGAACTGAGACGTGGCCGTTTACAATGGCCCTCATCAGAAGGCTCAGTGTCACTCAAAGGGCAATTGAGAGGGCTATGCTCGGAGTCGGGGTTTCTTTACGCGATCGCATCAGAAATGAAGAACTAGAGTCGCCGATATAGCCCAAAGAATTGCAAACCTTAAGTGGCAGTGGGCAGGACACATAGCTCGCAGGACTGATGGCCGTTGGGGCGGAAAGGTCCTTGAGTGGCGGCCATGTACCGGGAGACGCAACGTTGGTAGCCAAAAAAACGTTAATCACTCTTAATATACGCGCGTATACTTTTCGCTTTTTAGTAACTGCCCCCACTATCGTTCGCAACCCGGTCCAAAAAAATGGACAACACGCGGGGGGCCGTTTGAGAAGGAGGTTATTACCATCGAGTGTCGTCCGGCGCATGAAAAAGGGTGTTGCAGATGTTCAAAATCTGTGCAATGAACATTGCACATACTTTTGTTAAGACTATTTCGCTAAAGCATTCCTGGCTGACATAGAAAATATATTAATATTTTTATTTTTTCCATTTTGATAATATTATGGTATAACCTAAAAAGTACCGAGACCGTAGCCCTAATCCAGGAGCCCTGGATTAGGAGAGGCCGAATTTGCGGTCTGACAAACATTGGAAGCAAGCTCCACCTCAACACCACCGTAAGTAATCCACGAACGTGTATTTTTACTCCTAAACATGTAAACTCCATACTAATGACCGAGTTCTGTTCCAGAGACCTGACGGCTATCAGGCTCTCTGACGACCCGTCCAGCACCTTACCCGGCGCGGTACTTGCATCCGCATACCTGCCAGGTGACGCGCCAATACCGACCCCGGAGCTTGTAGCGCTAGTCACCCATTGCGAAAGGGAAGGACTGCAACTCATCATCTCGGCCGACAGCAACGCGCACCACAACATCTGGGGCAGCGTGCAATCGAACACCCGAGGTGAGGAATTTCTAACATATCTATTTTCAACAAACCTCCGCATTATCAACGTGGGTTCGGATCCGACTTATGTGACGAGACGAGCCCAAACGATCATCGATCTTACCTTAGCGACTGAACAGATCTCAGAACACATCTCCGACTGGCATGTATCTGATGAATTATCATGTTCCGATCACAGGTGGATAAGGTATAAACTAGGTATAAAGGTCAACCAGGCAATACCACGGGGAAACCCACGTAAACTGGATCGCCACACATATAGAGCATTGACAGGAAAAAGTCTAAACGACATAAGTGTACCCTCAGACTTTAATGACACCACCGCCATTGACAACCATGTCAATATTATCACCAAACTTTAAAAAAGGGTCAACTAGCCTATTAGGCTAGTTGACCCTTTTTTAAAGTAGGGCTTAAAATGTTCATAATTGTTGTATTAGACCATAGCACATGAATATTATTTTTTTCGATGGCTAAAAAGTGCAAAAAATCTATTTTAAATTAAGATTTTCAATTTTGGACCGAAAACACGGTCAGCCATGACAGTCTGTTGATTATCTGTGGCATACATCAAATGACGTCAGACTTATAGTAAACAAAGCACCGAGGCGAAATAACCTCACAAAACAATGCTTTCTATTAAATATCACAAAATATAGTAAATGTGTATATGGAACGGGACAATAGAACAGGAAAATAAAATTACCTCTTCAAAGACTCCAGGAAAGCTGTGGATTAGACGTACCCAGTGATATAGACATGCGAAATATTTGGTTAACAAATCCTGTAACTATCTACTGAAACTCAAATGTATTTTTGCGAAAATCACATTAATGTAAGTACTATAAATAAATAACTCAATCTGTGTTTCAACTTTAACAAAATAGAAGTTTTTAGGTTATATGTAAAATCATTAATTAAATTTTTATCTTTCAGTTAGAATGAAAACGCCGCAGCCGACCAACCAAATTTTAACGCCAGACGTAGAGAAAACTTCACCATTCACGCATTTTTGATTTAATCTAAGTTATACACTGACATTAGATGATGTTTCAAAGAAAATAATATGTAGGTACTTATGTTCAATTGAATATTAATGATGTAATTGAATATTAATTAAAAAGTATGTAATACAAACTATCCCAGTTTCATAATAATGAATATATTTATCTAAACAACGTTTACTTGTATTTACTGAGTACCTAATTAAATTTTGTTGCTTTCAGAGGTTACTTAATGAGAACTATTGTGTACTACCCTGTTCTCCTTTTGACAACGAGATTGATAAGGCAGTAAAACTTGTGCAACATAATACAAAGCAGTGCATGCTCAGCCACAACATCAAAATGTGGCCCGTCAACTAGAACAACATTATGTCAACAAAATAACTCAAGTATTTATATACCAAAGCACCATAGAAGTAAATAGGTCCAGTATGGTAAAACTGAAAGATGTTATATCTTCACTGATTAAACCTGCTGCCCACCACCAATCAACTGCAACATCTCCCAATAAATTGTCTGAAGAAGTGCTGCAAACCACCTATATCTGGCCAGACATTATTAAAAATTATTATTTCCAAGTGAGGAAAATTATGATAATGACATTTTATATACCTTCACTAGTTGGATCATTACTTAAGTCTTCTCCGTCAAGCTATCAAGTCGGACAACTGAAGACATAAAAAGGAAAAATCACAATAACCAAAAATTTAATCTGGACAGTACATACTTTTATGTATGATAAGGCACAAACCAAGAATATACATAGGGATACCTAAAAAACTTTATTTAATAGTTGATATATTATTTCTAAAGAAATAAAGCTCTTGAGGAAACTTATGAAGAAAAGAAGAAAGAAAGTTAGTGAACTTTCACCATTTATTAGACCTTTTAACCAAAATCACAATAAAAAAAGTTACTTCTAGTGTTTCACCATAAGTATAAAAGGGTAATCATAGATTGCTAAGAAATGAAATTCAAAAACCCAATAAAGTACTACGTAACTTGGCCTGAGTATAAAAACGCAAATACTATTGAATATTTATTACTGTGACTACCTGATGGTTTAGTCAACTTAATATATACAGGATATGAAAGCAGTATTAGTGATATTAACTTACTAGAAGAAAGTAAATTTCAGAACAGCTTACGCAAGAATATACAAGTTATCCATTTTAAAGCCGTATACAAATATATTAAATGTGATTGCTGTGTTGTCAGCCTGTGCTCTTCCTAATTTACAAGACCCTTCTTATTAAATAAATAATATATAGATTTTTTTTCTTTACTTTATACATAACTAACATCTAAAGATGACATAACTAATTTTTGTACTACTTACATTCGACATTATGTTCTTCACAAAAAAAAATGTTGCATGTTTATTTGACAATAATGACTTGTAAAGGTTTAAGTTGAATCAAAAATTTTTAATGTGAAATACATGTGTTTTATTTTTCCATTACACCTTAAAAGATTTATAATATTTTATAGGTTTGTTGTTCATATTTATCATTGTTACTCAAACATATATATGTTCCAAAAGTATGTGCAAATAGGTTTGAATAGAGTTAGATCAAATTTATTAATTTATCATAGTATATTGCCTTAGGGCCGCAGGTAATAAAAGTCAAAATAATAGTAAAGTGATTTATTATGAAGTCATACTTTCATAGGAAAAATGTATAGTGTGTGTGTAGTATAGTTTCCAAAATGGCACTATTTGATCAATAAGTTTTTAGACATACGGATTGTTAGAACAAATATCTATTATAGCTAATATTGTCACCTTTTGAGTGTTTTCAAAATTACTGCTAGCAACACAAATAAGTTTTGCTTTAGCACAAAACATCTGCATCTATACTGAGTTAAGCATACTGTTCACAGTTTTCCGTCTTTGATAATTAGCATTTTCTTTACTAAAATTGTCATGCTCTTTTATCTAATTTTATGGATACTGTTTGTTGAACTGACTATTACAGGGTATTAATCAGAAATGAAGAGGTCACATTTTGCAAATGTCAACCCCAATCTTCATCCTTCAACTTTTATCCACATTTTATTATAGGTGTCTGCAAGATTTCCTACCAAAAATCTTCCCAACGAAAGAACCATCATGTGTTATGCACTAGCTGACTTCATAGCACATGGAAGCTATTATTCTTCATAACCAAGCTCGAACTAAAGAGCACTTCTGTATTGATGATTCCTGGTTTAGTTTTCTATGCACTTTATTCTTTGTTCATTGAAGAGGTCGTTAAGTTTTTAAGAAATATGTCACAATCTGTGTCTGTGAATGTATATATATTATTCCTCCCAGTCATTTTCTTCATGTTTGGCTTGACAAATGAATATTACTGCCAATCTTTCTCTTTTTATGTTCATTTACAAATTCTTGCAGTACTACACTGGTATTTGACACATGATCCTGATGTTTTCTTTTGAACATTTCTCTTTATGTAAATACTTTTAGTGTTCATTTGACTTTTGAGAGATGGGATTCTATTCAATAGCATTCAACTGCTGTAGAAAATAGCCTCACAGTGATGGTGCAACCACACCAAAAATGCATGTTTCAACTCTCTTCTGCTGCGTGACAATCTTCACAAGTACACTTGTAATCTGTTCTTCATTATAACAGTATTGAAACTGTACTTATATTGTTTAGAGTGATCGTTTGGTAGTAAATCAATGAGAGCGATACACAAAGAATCTCCTAACCATCAATCTATCGATTTTCGGAAGATTTGTACTATCTGCTCACACAAATCCAACATCAATGGTTGATTTTGCTATTAATACAAATAATTTACGATATTTACACATATAATAACGGAGATTTGGACGATTTTTTGCCAGTTTTAGGAAAGAATAGTGCAAATCGACGAGTTGTTGAATCAAATTTGACATTTCTTTGTTTACTATATGAGTGACGTCACGGCCCTGACCACAGGATATCAAAGCGTTTACGGCGTGAGATAAAAAAAGATTATTTCTAGCATTTTCAAATGAAAATTTTACAGTAATCATTCATTGTTATTTATTAAAATCGGTATATTGTGGAACCTTATGCCAAATACTATTAGAAATAAACAATATTTTAATCAATTTTGATATGAGTCAACTACCCTATTCTAAACATCAGCTACGAACAATCATGTCCGCTTGTGATGCGCCAAACAAAAACCAAAAAAAGCAATCACTGGTGGGGACCAGAGTTAAGTAAGCTCCGTCACAAGGTCAGGAAGCTGTTCAATAGAGCAAAAAACATGAACACAGAACATGATTGGGATAAATATAAAGAAGCCCAATACCACTACAAAAAGCAGATCCGCATTACGAAAGTAGAATGTTGGAGACGCTTTTGTACCAACATTGAATCCAACAACCAGGCAACAAGAATTAAAAACATTCTTTGCAGTGAACCCGAGCGTTGCCTAGGATATCTGAAAAAACCAGACAATACCTACACCAAATCTGATGCAGAAACTTCGGAGCTGCTGCTAAGAACCCATTTTCCTGAATGTCAAATCACAGATGTTCCGAAATGGGATGAACCGGCAGCAGCAGAACCAAAGAACTCAGATTGGACAACAGCCCATAGAGTAATTGATAGTAATAAAGTAAAATGGGCAATCAACAGCTTCCTTCCCTATAAATCAGCAGGCCTGGATGGAATTCTCCCAGGACTACTGATATGGAGCAATGAGCGATTAATTAATCATCTAGTGGCTATTTACAGGGCCTGTATTGCATATCGCTACGTTCCATACAAATGGAGGGAAGTCAAAGTAGTATTTATACCAAAACCAGGCAAAAGTGATTACACACAACCCAAATCCTTCAGACCGATTAGTCTGACATCATTCCTACTCAAAGGGCTGGAAAGGCTCTGCGACAGGGAAATTAGGGACAAATGTTTAAAGTATGTACCACTTCATGCCAACCAACATGCCTACAGTATGGGCAAATCTACCGAATCCGCACTACATGATGTAGTATCCTGCATTGAAAGCGGTCTATCCAAGAAACAATCAACATTAGGAGCCTTCATCGACATTGAAGGCGCCTTCGATAAAACAAAATTTAACAGTATAGCAATAGCCCTGACTAGGCATGGTGTTGATCCTACAATTGCAGGATGGATCGACAGCATGCTGAGACACAGGGCCATACAATTCACCGTTAATACCACAACAAGAGCTGTGGTAGCCAGGGGCTGTCCACAGGGTGGAGTGTTATCACCACTTCTCTGGAATATTGTTGTGGATGAACTCTTGTGCAGACTTAACAATAAACGTCTGTATACGGTGGGCTATGCTGATGACCTAACTATCTTGATATCCGGCCCCTTCGAGAGCATCCTATGTGATCTCATGAGGTCGGCTCTAAAGATAGTAGAACAGTGGTGTACTGACCATGAGTTAACAGTGAACCCCTCCAAAACGGAGCTTATTATGTTCACAAACAAACGAAACGTAGGAAACCTAAGGTTACCTAAACTATTTGGAACCGAGCTTTACCTTACAAATGAAGTTAAGTACTTGGGCGTTATACTTGACAGTAAATTGTTATGGAATAAGCATCTAGACCACAAATTAAACAAAGCTTGTACAATCTTCTGGCAATGCAAGAGACTACTTGGAAAATCATGGGGTCTCTCGCCGAAGATCACACTATGGCTATATACTTCCGTTATACGACCAATTGTGACATACGGTGCAATAGTATGGTGGCCCAGGACCGAACTCAGTACCGTCATAAAGAAATTGCAATCTTTCCAGAGGCTAGCCTGCTCAGCGGTTACTGGCTGTATGCAGACTACTCCAACCGCCGCTATAAAAGTGATACTGGGATTGCCACCTCTTGATTTGCATATCCAACAAGAGGCATCAATGGCAGCCATCAGATTAAAACACTTAGGAATGTGGCATCACCAAAAGGGGATTCACACCATATTATGGAACAGGATGATCGACTATCAGCCCCTCATAGCGGCACCGTGTGATAGGATCCCCAAAAGACATGTATTCGACAGGAAATACAATATACAGCTCTTAGAGCACAAACAAGATCAATCCGGAATCGACGAAGTCCGTATATACACGGATGGCTCAAAAACTGAAAAGGGTACAGGCGTAGGGGTATTCTCGATGGATCTTAACATTAACATATCAATAGCTCTGGGCGATGGAAACTCAATATTTCAATGTGAGACCGTCGCTATCACGCAAGCTGCCAACGCAGTCATGAGAAGAAGTATAAAGAACTATAACATTCGAATTATTACGGACAGCATGGCTGTATTACAAGCGCTGGGAAGAGGCACCATCACATCCCGTCTCATAAACGAATGCCATGAAGCATTGGAGCTTACGGCTTCACAGAACAGAATTACGCTTCAATGGATTAAAGGACATAGTGGGTCGTTGGGTAATGATGCTGCGGATCAGCTGGCTAAAAGGGGTTCAGAAAGCATAGTGGCTGGTCCTGTGCCACGGCTGCCGATCCCCTTTAGTCAGCTGAAAACATGGACACGGCAATATACCCAAAACAAACATAATACCCGTTGGGCAAATACCTCGACATGTAGACAGTCCAAAGAAGCGGCACCTACACCGCGACTGACATATAGACTGCTCCACTTAAACCGACTTGAACTAAGAATAGTGGTAGGCTCTCTAACAGGACACAACACACTCAACAAACATTTACATCTATTAGGCGTAACCGACACTCCCTTGTGCAGAGGATGTCTGAACGCCGAAGAATCAGCTGCCCATGTAATCCTGGAATGCATGGGAGTAGCCACACAACGGGCAGAAATCCTTGGCAATCCGAGGTCACTCCTAGAAGCCTGTGAACGTCCCAGGAGACTTCTGTGCTTCTGGAAGGAGCTGGGCTGGTTAGAATAACCGGCCATCCCACGCATAATGGACCAAATAAGAGTCTAAATGCGGAAAAGGGAGCCCACTACAATACAATACAACCTAAAAAGTATATTAAAATGTTAAATTTTCTAAAGTCGATTATAAAGCAAAGTTCCTTAAGCAGAGTTCGAAAAAATATGTTGATTTCTCATTCCCTAAGTTATGTATGTCACTTAAATCCTGAGAAAATAAATAAATTAAATTGCAGTATTCCTACTTAAAATTGTCCAAGAAAACGAGCGGCAAAATGCTCCCCTCGCGCCCACTAACGTTTTACGGACTCTCCACTCTGGGGTTAATGAAAGAAGAACCCTACATTTAATTGAATAATTTAATAAACTAGATCTAATTCGAAGATGAAAGATGAATACTTACATAACAAACTAACCTACAAAGAATAAATAATATGCTGCAAAGACAAACGTTTGAACTTATTCAACGATTCGGCAAAAATATCTTAACTTATCATTCTCAATATTCAAAAGTGAAGAAAAAAATACATATTTGGCAGTTTATTATTTATTAATTTTATTATAATTAAAGTAAGTGTTATTAGTGAAGTAGAATATTCGGGTTTAGCTAAAATAGTGACAGTATCGTTTGTAAAATTATGATAACTAACCAGTGCTTTTAGAAATATTAAAAATATAAGAGACCATCTAAAGACTTTTTGGTTGTTTTTACAAACTATGAAGGGATACTATGCAATACGTATATGTAGTTTATACTTAACTACTCAATTTGAGATCATAGAGACTGTGCTACAGCTTGCGCGCCTGGTTTAAATGTATGCATGAAATGGGCAAAATTATTACAATAAATGGAATACATATATTAATATAAAATAAAGCAAAGCTCTTAAAAAATATCGAATTTGATACTCGGAAAGAAATATCAAATATCGATATTATCAAAATAAAAATATCGACGATATAATTATATCGATTATATTTTTTACCCAAGCCTAGCTTAGTCTCCGTCCGACCGACCGACCGTGTAGCCGGCAGGCCGCTTAACTCCGATAAACACTAAACACAAATAAACTCGTGCGCTGCCAAAAAATGAGCGCGATATATTGTTTAATTGAACAGACGTTTTTGATGATACTGGCATGTAGGTACGTATGTGTTGGAATCGAGCACTAGGGGCGCAGCGGGGCCGGGAACTTATCAGGAGCAATCAGGAGCAAAACGAAAAAATAATAGTCCTGCCTAGTCTGGTCATTCTTGCGCCCCCCAGAGTCTACGCCCTGTGCCTGGGCACCGGTGGCACCGCCCTATTTACGGCACTGTCGACATCAACCGTGACGTCATTGTTGAGTACAGCCATATAAACTCCATGTAAATTGGCGTTTTGCTAGAAAGAGATGGAGAAAAATCTTTAATACTTTATATCTTGGTTGTTTTGATAGTTATTCGATAACCGATTTTTTTCTTTCTGTGTTCTTTATTATATGAATGTGCTTCTATTAAAGCTTTATTTTTTTTCATTCATCTAGCCTATTGTAATGATCGTTTTGTGATGACAATTTTCGTGAATGTCCATTGTAAATAATGATTGTTTTGTGATGTTAATTTTTGTGAATGTTCATTGTACATAGGTTGTGGCAGAATATCAGCGACAGTCCGTACCGGCACAGTTTAACAATCATACAGTTACGAAACGAACGTGTTTGTGCAGAGCAACGGCGGAAACTCACGGGGAAGCGGGCGGCGCGGTCCGTAGCCTACAAACTCGCCGAGTTTGTTTACTCGAACGCTGAGGGTTGAAGGAAACGACTGTGTGTGACTGTGTGATACGAGAGCGAAATTTGCATTGGTTTTTTACGTGAATTGTTTATTACATTATTTATAATGGTGCACACTTGTTCTGTATACGGATGTTTCTCGACAGCAAAATACAATAAGGAATTAAGATTCCATAGATTTCCCCGCGACGCGAGGTATATTTTATTCCTATAATTTCGTATTATTACTTAACCAAATTGGTATCGTCTAGTACTATTATTTATTTTGTATACACTATTTATCGCCGTCGTATATTGATATTATACCTACTAGTAAAAAGGTTAAAGCACAACTTCAAGATTTTAAAAGTTACAATCTGCATCTATGCTCTATGAGAGTTTAGTGCAGTTCTAAACTGTGTGATTGTTAAACTGTGGTACCGGTCTGTCTTATGCTGAGCTACAGACCCTTTTTGTTCCAATATTCTGTAATATTAAGTTAAGATATCTTCGTTTTCTTATTTTTGTATGTATTTGGAATAAATAAATCATTATTATTATTACTAAATTAATTTTATTACATTTTGTCATCATACGTTAGAGTGATAACGACGTGTTTTCCATATTAACCATAGGCAGACTCTGAACCAGTCGACTGCATAAGTACCTATATCTTGACCATTTCTGCCGCAAAACAGTAACAGTGCTTTCATTGTTGTGTTCTAGTGTGGTAGGGTAGTGAAATTACAGAGTAGGTATTGCAATTATATACCTAAATCATTGATTTACTACCAAACGTAGATAACGCATGAACGTTCCAAAAGTGGGCCGGTGAAGAACTGCCCAATCGGGCCTCGTGCAGTTCTTTTCCATGCGTTGGATAAGCAATTTTGAGCATTATGTTTGAGAGTATAAAGTTGATATTTTCATGTAGCAATTACTAAAACGTCAAATTTAATGTGGCAAGGTATGAAATGATGTAACTGCACACGGTTGTACTTCAAATAGTTGCCGTAATAATAAAGAATAAGGTTGAATTCGATAAATACGGAACTTTCTTTTTGGTAATTTTAATTCGGGTGTGCATATTCAACTACCTATTTAACAGCGTACAAATGTATAGTCGATTAGGTGACAGATTTCAAGCGCGTTTTTGTATGAAGTGCTCTATCTACGTTTGGTAGTAAATCAATGACCTAAATTCACAAGCTTGCAACGTAGGAACTTTACAGGAACTACATATTATACTATACGAGTAGTATAGATGACTGTAACCACTTACCATCAGGTGGAAAGTTTTCTTGTTTGCCAGCTCTGCTGTATAAGTATACTTTAAATAATTTATTCAGATTCGAATAATTATTCAAAACACAAAAACATATTTCCATTTCATTGATGTTTAATTTGTTTTCATTAGTACTTACATCTTTGATAATAACCACTATAACTTGGAATTTTATTATAGAAATGTAGGTAAAGTATACCATATATATAAGTATAGTCATCGCCATGTTAAGCTTTAAATCGCTTAGAGCAAATTCTTGTTTGGTAGGCTTCCTGTTATCACGTCTAACAGCTTTAACCCACTCATGTTGCACCTGGCATATAGACCAGAATTCCTTAATAAAATGAAAATAAAAATCGACGAAAAAAAAACACTAACGAACATCATTAGCACATGCGAAAATAATGCAATTTGTGTATATGTTAACGGAAATGTATGTAATCAGGAATTATATACAATTCCTAGGAAATGTATGTAATTCCTAAAATCACCTTGTAATAACCTAACCTACAGTTTAAGCCATTGAGATAGACATATGGAGATGCCCCGTTAAACTGTTCTTTGATATCTTGACACGAATCTATCAAATATCGTTTTGTTTCTTTCTTACAAAAGTGAAAATACATTTGTAGAAAGAGATGCATACTGTTTCGTCTGTGGCATGTATTTTCTGTGACGTCACAAAAATTGCCTACCGTGACCAGTCCGCCATTTTAAGTGCCGAACGAACGTGTGAATTTTGCTGCTATTAATGGGCGATAGTGAAGATACCTAAAGAGAAAATTTAATTAGTCTATCGATATATAATATTAAACAGACAGACTTACGTGCCTAAGCCTAGCTCACATGCAGTGACTAAAGTAATAGGAAATTATTATTAATTAAAATTGGAAAGCTTAATAATTGATGAATTATTATCATTGTCAATTAATTTTAGTTTTTTAAAACCTCCATTTTTCATAATAATTGAACATATAAGGTGCCTACGACAAAGTTTGTCATAAACTTTGATTAGTAACTTACCGTACAAAACTAAAAAAAATATTTAAATTACACCCAAATTATCCTACCTACTTGAAAGTCAGTACTTATCGCCTCCTTTAAATATTTTTTTACAAAAAAAACTATTCCTATTTATTTTACAATAACATTTTCTCGCACTTATTTATACAAAGAAAATACACGTCTATTGGTGTAACTTTATAGTCATATACTAGCTGACTCGGCGAACTTTGTACCGCTTAAGTTAAATAGTGATCTTTAATAAGTTTTTCTTAGAATTTGCGTAGTTCCACAATTTGAAACTGCCTAAATATTTCTGAAACACGACTTTTCGATCAAATTATTACAATTTAGGTCCGTAATGTGCAGCCCCCCTAGACAAGATGTCTTTCGATAATCGCTAACGCAATCGCTAAATGGACAATGTATGAGATTTAACAATTGCGCTCGAAAGCTAAGCGAGGGCTTATTTCAAATCCCATATATCTTCCTACTAGCGATTGCGTTAGCGATTATCGAAATGCATCTTGTCTAGGAGGGCTGTTCAGCTAAGATCTATTTCCCTAGATATGTCGTAGATAAGTGGATTGATGAATTTGTTTAAACTTAAATTTATCGATATTGCACAACTAATACTGAGTACGTCACTAGTAAAGGTAGTCATTTTATGTGCCAAAGTTTTGTAGGTAGTCACGCTGATTCTGTAGGTAGGGCCGGTCCATGTATTTGTTTAGTCATTGGTTTAAGCCAATGAATTTCCTTTTCAAGCAGTTTGATGCTCCGCTCTGTATGGTCACAATATCTAACCTAACCTAACCAACAGTTTAATCCTATAACTCCTCTTTAATTTTTCCTTGCGGGTGGCGTAGCCCCCCTGCTCGGGGGGGTCGGGGGGCGGAAGCCCCCCTTGCTCGAAGCTGCTAGGAAATGTATACCTTTCCCAGAATATGTATGTATTAAATAATTTTAAAAAAACAATATTTTATACATTTCCTAAATAGCTTCGAAATAATACCTTTCCTAGGAATTGTATACAATTCCTAAATTTCATACATTTCCGGTAACATATACAATTTTACAAACTTTTTTAATGATTAACGAAACTATTGATGCGATAAATGTATGACTTATGACCCTTTTTTTTGGTAAAAATATTCAACAGACATGAAAAAATGTAATCCAAACTCACACATGAAATGCTAATTCCGGGTTTTTATTACCCCCACGCGTTGTACTTGACTTGATGGACAAAACAGAGCTGAACACGACATTCTTTAACTTTTTTATACAATATCTCGTTTAGCATTTTCACTTTTTCTCGAAGCATTACTTTCCTGTATTACTCAAAACATAGTCTTGGGTAAGTCTTGGGTGGTCTTGGGATAGAAAACGATGACATAGACTTGACGTTTACACCGACGCAAGAGCGATAACGTCTTCTGGCTCCCTCTATAGATTTTCTCTGAACTCTGAATTTCCCATAAATTCAGTAGAAAATATTTATTGGACAAAGGTGCGAACAAAAACATTATTTCATTTCTTAAAAACATTAGCATTGTCTGCCAGATTAATAAACTTTTTTCAAGCCTGCGTCTTGATTGTGTAACAAAAATCTATCTCGATCGCTTTCAATTTTGACAGTCGAAGTGCATCCAGCTGCCGCACTTATTCGTATGCGGTTCGTGTTCGATACGTGAAAAAACCGAACGGGAAAACGTCCTAGTGTTTGTGCACTTATCCGTGTTCTATTCGTGTTTGAGACGGTCGTGCGATAAACGTCAAGATGGCGGGATCACTTCCTGTTTTGAAAAACCCACTGCAAATTAGTACTCATTTGGTACTATTTGATACCAAACATTATAATTTTGGGACCTACTTAGTTTAGACAAAGTCCGGCTTTCATTATCAAAATGGCGGGATCATGCTCTAACATTAAAGTTACTAACTATTTGATGTAACAGATTAAACCACAATTTAGTACCTAGGGGCCGTCCATATATTACGTCATTTTATATTGGGGGGGGGGGGGGGGGCGTTTCGAAATTGACGTCATTCTTGTGATACCAGTTACTCCAAAATGTACAAAATATTTTGCAAGTACCTAAAGGTCTATCCGCACACATCAGTGCCGACACGTGACGATCAGTGACGTGCTATACGCACACATCAGTGCCATTCAGTGCCGACGCGCGCTGTGACCTTAGCAGATGCAGTAGCACAAGCATTTTTGAGTTTGTTATTTTAAAAATGCCTCGATTTAAAATAGTCCAGTTAGCAGTAATTGCTATATTATTCAATGAAGATGATAACATAAGTCATAAAAGGCAATTGTAAAGTTGGTGTCCATGAATTTTCTATGGGTCTACCTTGTAGTTAACCTTGCGTAAAACAGTATGTGATCAAACCAAAGCCAAGTACAAAATAATAAAAGATGATTCTATAACAAAATGTTTTAATGTTACCCTATTTTTCTCAAATCCGCAAATGTTTTAATTTTGTCAAACTGGTAATGACGTCAGTTTTGCGAGAGAGGGGGGGGGGGGGGGGGGTCATTAGGGAATGACGATAAGATGATTGTAGGGGAGGGGTGGGTCGAAAATCAGCAAAAATCGATGACGTAATATATGGACGGCCCCCTACCTCCAGAAATTAAAAGCAGTTTCTTTTAAAATCGAAGATTTAAATTCTGATGGCACAAAAAAAAATTAAGAAAAAGAATTAAAAACTGAGATATTATGCAAAAAAAACCTGACCAATACATATAGGCGGCCTTGACAAACAATAAAAAAAATAGGTGGCCTTACTGCTAAAAAGCAATCTCTTCCAGGCAACCTTGGGACGTAAGAATGAGACAGCATATTCAATAAAAGAAAGGGTACAGAATTAGGACTAAAGAAAGTTTGTTATATGGGAAAGGAATTCCGAGCAAAATTTTCAGCTTAATTAATTAATATTTGAATAAGCTGTAGACGTTTTTAACATTCCACTTATAAATATGTTTACCAGTATAAATTGTCATTTAATATAAAAAGAACGATTAAGCAAATCATTA
The DNA here is from genome assembly GCA_963935595.1 of Schoenobius gigantellus. Lineage (NCBI taxonomy): Eukaryota > Metazoa > Arthropoda > Insecta > Lepidoptera > Crambidae > Schoenobius > Schoenobius gigantellus. The sequence goes on along the minus strand of OZ012540.1, from coordinate 66,985,307 downwards.
TTAATACATAATATACCAGGTGTAACGGAATACCGAAATAATGTTTTATGACTATTCTTTGTATTTTTATTATATGCCTACTTTCGATTCAATACGCTTTAATCAACAACCTTAAATATTATTTCGATATTCCGTTACACCCGGTATAAACGTTATCAACAACTTCATCAAATAATATAAATAAATGATGGAGACCCGCCAGCCTGATGCACACCTAAAAATACGTAGTATCTCCTACTTAGTCTGTGCCTAAAAACGACTCGAAGTGAGAATAACGGATCGATTGAACACGAACCGTATACGTATAAGTGCTTTGCAAAAAAGAGTTTGGAGCGGTGACAGCTGGAACTAAAAAGCGATTTCCGTAGTAAAATTAGTTTCACAACTACATAGTGTATTAATGAGGCTTTCGTTACTTAATTTTCCAAATGTTATTTAAAACTTTTTTGAAATTGTGTCTTTATTTTCGTGTTTCTTATGCGAAACTGTACTAGTGACACGCTCGATTTTCCAAACTCTTTTTTGCCAAGCTTTACTATTGTTATCACACAGCCGACACTTGTATTGACGCCGCAATGACTAGAAATTTCAAGGCCATCGTGATAGATTTTTTCTTAAACAATGGTGGCAATTCTGTTGGCACTTATTTATTTATTTATTTATCTTTATTAGGGACACAAACAGTTATTATTACAAACATAGATTTAAACATCATTACAGAGGCGCGTTCAGCGCCTCTGGGTGTAGTTGTCCGGTTGTTTTTTAACTCGCTCAAAGGCGTTGAACGGATTGTAGCAACCAAATCTCTTATCTCCCTCTTTCACGTGATTTTTTATTTCTCTCTCTTTCTAGTAGATGACATTATAAAATATGGCCGCCAATATCATCCAATCACGTAAGAGTATTTCAGTTATAAACGTCAGAGCGTTTTACAACCATCAAATTCGATGGTTGTTCGGTTGTAACTCGCGCCGACACTCAAAGGTCTTGAACGGCCGGTTGTTTCACCCGGTTGTCACGCTCGAAGGCATTGAACGGGGTTAGAGCGAAAAGTTGTACTTCGCGCGAAGGCCCTGAACGCGCCTCAGTATATAAACCAATGAAGTGTCCACAGACAACTAACACATTCAGTTCTGAGCAGCGTTTAACATTAAGCATTAAAAACAAGGAGACGACAAAACAAATGAAAATAATACCACTAAACAAACAATTAAATTCCATTAACACAAAATAAAAATTATTACTTACTTACGCACTTATTCGATTAAACTTAAACTAAATTTAGATTTAGTGCTGTCAAATTATGTTTTCAGTTAAAATGGTATCGATTCTGGCATGATTCTCTAAACCTAAAACTAAATTTGACAACAGTCTCTCCTTGTCATTTTGTATAGAGTATGACAAGGATAGACTGTTGTCAAATTTAGTTTTAGGTTTAGAGAATCATGCCAGAATCGACACCAATGTTCGAACAAAAAACAAGATTTGACAGCACTAAAACTAAATTTAGTTTAGTCTATTCCAATTAATGCCAACAGAATTGACACCAATAACACGATTGTGAATCTAAATTGTTGTCGCGTTCCATCTATAAAAAAACGGAATTATTTTTTTTTATTATTATTTTGGTCATAGAGTAATAGAGTATGCACGAAATCATCAAGAGACTAATTTCCCATTGACTCAAGTATTTTTTTTTTTAAACGTCGCCCCACACTAGGATTTTCTCCTGTGTCGTGGGTGCAGTTACAAACATAGAATATCACATGCACATACGCCCAGACCGGAACAAATTTCTGTAGGCCATACAAAACATTTGTCCCGTACGGGAATCGAACCCGCGACCCGTTGCGCAGTAGGTGATCACTCGACCTCTGCGCTAAACGTGTCGTCAGTATAGACTTCATATCCTGAAAAAAAAAAAAATAATAGACACGCAGCCCCCGTAGCATGTCCACCAAAACACGATATAATAAAGCGATTTATCGCGGTGAACTGTCAAAATACGACGAAACCCTATTGTATTTTAACAGTTCACCGCGATAAACCGCTTTATCATATCGTGTTTTGGTGGACGTGCTAGGGGGGGCTGGCTGCGTTCAAAAACGTCCTCAGAGTGCACTCTGCCCTTAGACTATAGATACCAATAGACATGAAATACCTACGAAAAAAGCGTGCCAACATTTGGGTTGGTGCTCTAAGATGGCGGAAAAAAACTAGGGACGCCGCATCCATGATTCCACACTTTATATGTTTCTCTTTATAGAATTCAATAAAAAAACGTATAACTGTAAAATGCACTCATAAATAATGCTCACCGACTGATATTTTAGCACAACAACAAACACGGTGCTTTGTAATGGCGGACTGAACTGGACGCAAATTTATTTGACACATATAATAACATTGCGAATCCATTGGTGTACTTAATCTGAGACTCTGCCACCCGAAAGCGAAGGCCGTCCGAGAACATTTCGGGTGCAATCGGGAGTGTTGGAGTAGCATGTCCGAGAAGGCGAGAACATTACAGAGTGCACTCGATCAACTGGAATCTCACCCGCCTAATCGTGCAAGGTGTAATTTCACTCGAATGGAATCGAATGGAATCTCAGATAATGGTATGGACTATGGTATTTGGCGGGAAGTTATGCGGATTTTAAAGTAGTTTGTGATTGTAATTACAATGAAAAATTTAGATTTCACATTCACATACAATTTGTGCGTCTCAGTGAGCGGGGAGGCGCTCCGAAGCGTTGACAAATTTTCATTTCCGAAGACCATGGTAAGTGACAAGATTCTAAGCTCGATTATCTATGGCATCCATGGAATACAACAAACGGACGCGCCGATTTACAGAAAATGTATATATTTGTTTACGTATTAAGATTCGTTCCGTCCGAAAACAACCAACACTACGATCATGCCGACCGGCCACTCTCCCTCCACCACCTATTTACTCCTGGTGACGTTTTCGAACGCAGCCCTGGGGGCGTCGCGGTCGCTATGTTAGAAAATGGAAGGGAAATTATAGTTTTGCAATACGGTAATAAAATAAATATTGAATAAAAAATAATTAAATCTGTACTCGACATTGTCTTATGTTATTGTCTCATGTCTCATTATTTTAATATAAAAGAACATTTATTAAATACATCTCCAAAATTCCTAGGCAAAAGTTCTGTTTAAGGAAGTTTAAGTTTATAAGTTTAAGTTTATTGCAATAAAATTTAAGGATTAAGTTTAAACGTTTGTTTGTTTGTGACATAAAATTGTACGAAACTGTTATTAATTTAATAATAACTAAATCCGATATATTTAGTCAATGATAGCGTAATAATACTTTTATAGGGAAGTTGCAAATGTAATATTTATGAACGATTTGTAATTAAAATGTTCTAAAAACCTAAAATAAGAATGATGGCAGCGCTTTTATTTTAGTTAATACTATTTTTCATAAAAAATTTCGGGTGAAAAATACGCGAAACGGAACGCATCTTGATCTACCAATCAGCGACTAGTGACGTCACTCGTGTTTTATGTCCCGTCAGATGTAAAGGTAAACATTATTTATACGAAAATTTTTTACAATTTTATGTAAAAAAATGGTAGTTGGTTGTATAAAAATAGACCCCAGAAACCTACAGAGAGTTAGTGTTGACATGTTAGTAACTTTTTTGTTGAAAGTGCCGAGTTTTTGAGTGCAGAAATGAAAGGAACTAAACTTCTGCGGTAAGTAAAGTATTAAATTACAGTAAAGTTTTAGTGTTTCATTAAGAGCATAAAATACGAAAAGAAGGTTATCGTGTTACACTCATTTTTTCAACTTTGAATCAGAAGGTCCAGTAAAAACAATTTGATTGATGAAACTATTTGTGAACTTCTTTGAAATCGATGGACACATTGGTATAAAACATGAATCCTAACGTCTTTTTTCAGAGCAATAATTGCATTTTTCTGACTATCTTATAGTGATGAATTGAATTTGAATTTCAAACAAATGGAAACTTTCCCTATGATATTTGAATTGAAAGTTAGCGACGAATGAGTGTCAGACAGGAGTGACGTCATCAGAATTGTAGGCCCGTTTTAGCGCGAAATTTGAAACTGTTAGTTTCAGACTGCATTTTATTGCAATAAAATTTATTATTTTAATTTTTATCATACTTGTGGTCTATTCCACATGGGATTCATTGCAATTAACGCAAAAATAAGAATATTGCATGTTCCCTAACTCATTGACTAAACGTACACTAAATGAAAATGATCACCACGTTCACGAAATGACAAAAGCGTTTCCTAAATGACATTCAAGAATTATCAAATGTGTAATTATGCACTTTATTTTATATTAAAACTAAAATTTTATCTAATATTATATTATGTATCTCAGATAATAAAGTTCATCTCGTTCTGTGCGCTCTTGCTATGGTGATAAACTTGAACTCTCCTACGCCAATACCAACTTCCTTCTCCATTCTTTTAGCTTTCGAGCTGCCCAAATATGGAATCATCTCCCGAGCGACAGTTGTTCAACAAAGCCCATCTGTGCCATTATTTAAACGCAGACTCAAGCAGCACTTTCTTTTTCCTCTGGTTGAATGCACTTTCTCATAACTGAATACTGATGAGTATACCACGTACTACTAAAAACATTCCATAGAATTTAATAAACTTTTTGGGTTGAAGTCTCAGGTCAGCATAACGAACATAAAATAACCCCTTTAACAACCTCTGAGAAATTAGCGGATGCACCCAAAACTCCTTTGTTTTCTTTTTTAAGAGCTGAATGAAAAACTCGTGTATTTTTAATCATCATGTGGATTGTATGTTGTGTACACATATAATTTTTTCCGGATGTTAACATTTACATGTTGTATATGTATATTGTATACCTTTTTAGCCTTTTCTGTGTTCTGTGATAGTTAAGGTCTAGTTTAGTACGAACGTAGACACATGACCACCCACTAGATTTTACAAGTTGCTTAACATCTCTCTTCTCTTTGTCACGGAACATCACTTTTTACAAAGTTTCTCTGGCTTTATTATGGACTTTTTTAAGACTAGTTGATTGTGATAATAACAAACATCAATCGAACGCCAAATAAGTTATAAACAACAATCACCAAGCGTAGGAACGGGCGCACAGTATCGCGACAACGGCCCGCTGGCGGTCATGGAGTTTATGACGTCACGCTCTCTTGCCGCGACTTTTAATCGATTCGCGCATTCATTTAATCGCTACTCACTCATTTTTGGTCGTATAAAAAAACTAATTATACCAATTCAAAACTAAAAACCGCGTTGATCCTCATTATCGTCGGGCGAACGCACCGTAAAATAGGAGGGTGAAAGCTCAGATTAAGTAGGGTGAAAGTCGCGCTTTGACAAGTTTGACACCTGAGTTGAGTTTGAGTACCTAGACTTCGACTTTGACAAGTTTGACAGCTACCTACTCGGTAGCTGTCAAACTTGTCAAAGTCAAAGTCTAGGTACTCAGAAGAATAAAAGAATAACTAAAGCATAGAAGGAAGGGTAAAATAAGAATTCATTGTGTTGTCTCTTTCTATCATACAGCACAAAACTGTGTAAGTGAAAGAGATGAGTAATATTTGTCTTTTTGGCATATCACAAGGTGGTCACTAGATGAATTGTCACTTGGTTAAAATAAAACACGGCTAAATTCTATAGTACCTCGTCTCAAAGATAGACCATCCGATGGTGCGTTCCGGATTGCGATAATATCGCGAATCCGACCAAATTAAATCGTCACAAAATATAAGGGCTATTGAATCAGTAGGTTATGTTGGGACTTTGGTCGGACTCGCGATATTATCACTTTTATCGTTTTACGGAACGCAGGGCGAGACTCCGAGTTTGAACTATTTGAATTGTTCGTCTAATCTTTGTTTGTGCGTCCCGTGGCTAGTAATATTTTGGTGATTAGAATGCAAGAATTCTTTAGGTAATTACAAATAGTGTGTGTTTGTGCACTCTAGCACAATGTCTTGTGTAGTTTGGGGCTACGAGTTTCATTCGTCGTTAAAGGAAAATAATCAAAATTTATTGACCTTAAATCGGTATGTTTTCTCATGTTGTTACTTGAATGTGAGCTAATAAGTCAATATAAATATATATGAAATATCGCTGAATCATTTTGCAGAAAAACAATACATAATATTAACTTTACTTTTATGTTTTAGCGATTATTAGAAAATTACTTTGAGGTTATCTTGATCATGCGTAGTGTTGTAATTGTAAAATTTGATCGATATTTTTATTTTACAGATTTTCTAAAGACGATGTAAAGAAACAAATGGATAAAGTGTATTGGCAGATGAAATTGGAATCCAAAAAGCATAGTTTCATTTGCTCCAGACATTTTCCATCAGATTAATTTGTATGCACTTAATAGTAGATTTATGAAATGGAGACGTAAAGAAGTAAGTCGTTATTAATTAAAAGGAAATCTTGAAACTAAAATATTTTTATGAAAATTAAAATGTATTTAATTACTTAAATTTAATTATAAATTTTAGGATTACTTGACACAGATGCCAAGAGAAACCAGTTCAGAAGATGTTTTCTGAGAAATAAAATATTAGAGAAGGAACTTGAAAAGTCAAAAAGATAAAATATCAAAACCTACGGAAAATTGAAATCAACTAACCATGGCCCTACACCAAGCGTAATACGTCTACCGAAAAATGTCTTAACAATAAATTATGGTTAAATGTTAATGTTAGCAACATGTTTAATTTCCATGCTATATGCCTACAAATAGTAGTTTTATCATTCACGAATTTATCTAAAGTTCAAGATGCATGAGGGTTACATTTTCGGGTACATTAACTAAGAGAATAACCTTAAGTAGTACCTTAGAGCGATCAAATAAAAACATTCTGTCTCAGATTACCTTCCCATAGAATTTGTGAATCTCTGCAATGGAAAAATTCCAACAATTTAGATAACGGGAAATACCCGTCATTTTAATAGTCTCTGTTAAGATGCAATTAAAAAGGTGTGTTAGCCATGCTATTCCGGCGTCTCTCAGTATTTTTCCAGATCTCTGCTGGAATTTCATCTGGTCCAGTGGCTTTTCGATTTTTCATACCAGACAAGGCATCTTTTACTTCCTTTGGATTAATTACATCTATGGGCCCGTATATTAATGGTAGTGGCATCAACGGACTTTGATTGAATTCTTCGTTAAGCATATATGTTTTAAAATCCTTTCAATACATTTTATTGCGGTGCATGAAAGCGAGACGCAACGTGACTTTCCGAATAATATCCGCGATCCGACAGTTGTGAATAGGGGAGCATATTGCGCGGCACCCATCAATCAAAGTTACCTTGCCAATTTCAGGCAAATGGGCCAATATTGTATTGTATTGTGTTATTGTTATTATATTTTAGATTACGATGCCATCGTTCATGCCATAATTTGTCTCATTTTCGCGTGTAATTTGCTTAATTATTATTTTGTATAATGCCTGTGTGCTTAGTCTGGTGTTGATCGTATTGTTTAGTTTGGTACATGATGTGGCTACCTTCAACAAGTTGTTACATTTGCTAGGTTAAGTTTTTTTGTTAGTATTAAGTTATAATGTAACAATTCCTGGTGGTCCAAGTAAATAAATAATAATAATAATTGTTGGGTGGCTAGTGGTGGGACAAGTTAATTTAACTAAATTCCACTTTTGTGATTCTAGCATAAGAGATGAGACAATAAAGTTATTATTATTATTATTGTTTTGACGCTAACCTCGAATGGTCGTGTCCACACTAATGACAAAAATACAGATATAACGAAACCAGCTATGTAAAACAGCAACTTTATAAGTAGACTTTTATTATTAGAAAAGGTTATTTTTCTTGAAATGAAAAGTATTTCATCAAATGATCATGGAGCGTTTTTGCTTTTGTGTAATTAAGGATAAAAAAATAATTCATATTCACTTATAAAACATTTTTATTAATACATTTCTTTAAAGTTAAGTTAAGAAACTATCCAGAATAGAGTGATTACGTTGAGACACGCGTGCCATTTGCACGCGATGTTATGTGGACGCAATGTACAGTGAGCGCCGAGTACTTTGACACTATAGTCTCGCGGCGAAATCATTGCTACCCGCGGCCCTATCGCCTAACACCTTATACGCACAAGCGTTAAAAAAGCGTTGCGTTAAATATACATTATGTTACCATACGACTATAAACAGCGCAGAAAATACAACACTGTTTTATAAGCGCTGGCGTGTGAACATATACTTGGGGATGCATTAGTTCTATTTACACGCTTTTTTAACGCACGTTAGAAAAGCGCTCTTGCGAACGAGCTCTAACTCATAATTGGCACTCGCTCTAATTCACGTTTCACTTGTTTTAATTTCACGAATTTTGCTATGATGGGCGGTACGAAACTACAAGATTAAAGAGCTAAAACGATAGTGATTGAATTAGGCGGAAGGGTCGCCGCCTGTCATAGCAGATTGTGAAATTAAAACGATAGTGGGTGGCTCACTATCGTCATCGCGCATCGCTATGAGATAGGCAGTAGGGCCACTGGACAGAGTCTTAGGAAAGAACGTTTCAAAATAAAGATCTGTAAAATAATCATATAAAATAAAACAGAATTGTGCCAGATTTATTTTTAATAAATAAAGCTTAATCTCATTATGCAACTGGAAAGAAGCTATATATAAATATTGCTTTACTGCTTACCTGTGATCGTTAGTGCAGGATCTGAAGTTAAATCAACCTTCACATATTTTTGACACCTTAGAAGACACATATTTATTGTTAAGTCTCGAATATAGCGAATACATCCTATTAAATTTGGCCATGTCACTATGTTTATTTTACATTTTTATAGCTTTTTCCAGATGCTTCACCGACTTGATTACCGAGCAAATATTCTTTTAATCTAGTCCTTGAACATTAATAGTACATTACTGCCGCGGTCTATAATGACTACTTTGCTGGTCGCGCTGATGATGGCCGACAGCGCAGCTCCAGGCCGACACAGCGCGGTCAGCGTGCAGCGCTTGATGGACCTTTACAGTGAGGACAACAAGGGCTGCAATGATAGACAAGCTGGAAGGCCTAGACTAGAGCTAGCTCGAGGCAATCATAGCGTGACCAGCGAAGCAGTCATTGTGGGCCAAGGCTTGTATAGTGCTTTACTCAAAAATGCAAGTACCTAATCTAAATAAAACCAGCAAGTAATTTAAATAAAAACTTTGCCGGCCGCTCCTTGAAACAGAACGCAAAGGTCGACTTTGCTCAAACAAGGTTGTCAAAATAATGACCACATTACATGTATTTTTGAGTAAAAATATGTATAGCTTGTGTTGCTTCCTCGTTCTTGGTCATAAATACCTAAGGTTAATATAGGTAACTGCACTGATAATTTAATTACAAACACGATAGTATTGCCTGCAATAAACAGGCTCTGAAATAGCATTGCTAGGCTTTATAGTTTAAAAATCGCAATGAGCAAAGATGCGCGATGAAAACTACCCATAGGCATATTTTTATGTTTCGTGCTTTCGATTCAAAAATTATTTGTTCGGTAAACAAAATGAACAAAGCACAAAAAAATAATTTAAATAAATGTATTTATGTATTTGTTATATTCGAGATTTAATAAAACAAGTGTTTCATTCGGTAAGCATACGTATGAAGGTCGACCTGTCTTTGGATCTTAAGACTACAATAGATTTATTGCATTTAGTTAGGCTAATATTTACATAAAGAGTTATTCATAATAACAGTTTGGTTCCAAAAATCATGTCATTAAAAAAGAATTGTCTTAAAATATTTTCATTTTCAAGGTTATACAAACAATAATTTTATCAATATATTTAAACATTATGTATGTACGTGGGTATTCAAAGTAAAATTAATTTATTATCTGTTGCTTTAAAGTGATAAGATTAGTTACAAATTGTCAGTTTCATAGGTAGTCACATATACGAGTATCATAATCAGAGGGCCTATTACCGATCTCATGGTTTTGCAAATGATATCATATATCATATTGCAAAACGAAAAATACGAGTTCCGGTCAGATTTTTGATCATTTGTTCATTACTTTATGATGACATCATTAAAATTATGCCATAGTGATAATATCATTGGAGATCGGTAATACGAAATGCAGCATTTCATGACTTCTTTTTCTCAAATTTATACCATGTCATACGATGAAAGATCCATAATTGGCCTGCAGGGACCTAATTCTGCTAGCGTTAACGAATTTGTGACGTTTCAGTAACACTTGAATAGTACCTATTACTTTCTGAGACGAGTTATTGTTGGTTAACTGATAGTTAACTAAAACATTCCTCACTATTGACTTATCAACAAATTGTAGTATAAATAAAATGCATCAGGAAATGCGTATAAAAGCTACCAAAGTAATTTTTTGAAACGCTATCGAGGTATAATAGCGACGTTATGATTAGCGGAATTAGGCCCCTGGTATAGTTAGGTTACATTATGCTGAATAAAAGGGTTCAAATAGATTTTTAAAAAATTTAGCTAAAATATTTCCTATAAAAACTGCTACAACATAATGCTAGTTTTTATGGGAATCTATAAGACAAATAATATTAAGCTGGCTTTTCGCCTGCGGCTTCGACCTTGTGGATAGTTCAATTCCCAGATAGCATGCAAACTTGAGGCAAGTTGAATCAAACTTTCTAGTTTCCCAACAACAAGCTTGAATGATGTTTGTTTTTTCAATAACGCAATGTACATACAATATTGCCCCAACAAACTAGTCGCCTTTTAAAGTTTGTTGGGGCAATATTGTATGTACATTGCAACATTGTATGCAGCCGGAAAAAACAAAAATTACGCAAGTTTGTCAATAGGAAACTAGAAAGTTTGATTCAAACATGCCAGACTTGCCATTGCTATCTGGGTTTTGATTATTTTATTTCTTTCTGTTCTATCGTAAAATTAAAAATTTTATAAAAATTGTCCAATAGTAGAGTGGTTACATTTGTACAATACTAAATCAAGAAATGAAAAGAAACGGTTTTTCCAAATTAATTTTCATTGTTGTCTTACCCCCATTTTATACCCGACGAGAATTAGGTCTCATAAATACTACTATACATTATTCATTCTGGGTAACCAAATGCCTTTACAAACACTCATATTAACAATTTCAAAAATTACGAACTTTTTAAACAAACCCGACTCCAATTAACTCTAAAGAAACATTTCATTTTCATTAAAAATATTGACATCCAAAATCGGGATAAAAACTTCTAAAAAGTTGGACCAAATTACAAGAACTAAATTTCATCAAGATCGGTGAAGAAGTCCCGTACAAACATCGTGATACGACATTTTTATATGTATAAGATATAGGACCATATTAATTATCAGACATATGTTTTCGATTCAACAGTTGGGTAAATTCCAAATTGTTTATAGCGACTTTTGATATACACATATTGACATGTACATTTATACGTATATTTTGTGTTGGTGAGCTGTGAAAAAAACGCACGATCAACTAGCTAGAAACGCAGTAACAAACAATCAAATTGACATATATTGAAAACAGAATTTGCAACCTTGGCTAAGACACCGCTACCGGCGACGCCGACGCGCGGCAAGCCAATGAAGTTATTATACTGGCCTATTGTTCACAGAGTCCTAGCTTCATTAGACGCGTACTCGACAGTATACGCTTGCTGTACACCTTCTTGCAGGTTACCTACATATAAAACTATGAAACTTTAAAACTATGAACAGCCGTCGTCGTTGCACGCACGTCTGCCGCACTGCATGTTATACGTCGGGGCATCTAGCGAGAAATGGACGTGTTTAGGTTGGTCAACATTTATTCAAAAGGTGTAAAAATACATGTTTGCACAATAATAATCTAGCTGTATACGCTAGAAATGATATAACTGAAAAGGCTTGGAGCAAGGTGACGTATGAAATATAACATGGACGAGTGAGCATGTTATTAATATCCTCTCATCAGAGCCAACACATTTTCGTATATTGGTGTTTTATTGTTGTTGAATATTGGTCTACGATATGAAGTAAATTCTGATAGGTACAGGGAGAGCGAGTGAAATACACTACAAACAATCTACCGTTAATGTTTTTTTTCTATATAAGGAAGCGACCACGAAGCAAATTTTGCTTCATGAATGCGACCAATATAATCAAGGGCGGATCCACCGTTAATGGCACGATGGGCATGCCCACAATCCTAATAGACTTTTGACAGTTTAGAGATCGATAGGCTGATATTATATCCAATGCCTTAATAAAAAAACAATGCGGTTTGGTCATATGTTTATATGTTGGCGCCATATGTTTTGTAAACATCTTTGTAGGATTGCACATATCGATCAAAAGCGAGTTCAGACTCCGGCTCGTACTTGGCCGATTTTCGGGTGGTTATGTCCACAACATTTTTTGAGGGCTGGATTCGCGCCCGAATATAATCGTCATCTTTGGTCGAAGCCAAGTCATCTTCGTCAAGTGTTCATCGTTTAACTGCATCGTCACAAATTATTGAAAATGTACGCGTGCAATACGCCTCGTGGTCAGAGTTCACAAGTGCACAAGCTGTACGGCATATTTAAAGCGACTATGCAGCTAGGCCTCTAGGGACAGTAGACCTAACGCGTGTAAGTGCGCCCAGCTCCCCCATTCGCTAATTTCTGTTGCTAGCTCAGTCATTTTAAAGTTATTGTAATCACATAATAATCGTTCTAGTGTTCGTTCGCTTGGATATTTTTACTTGCTTTGATGAGACAAACGATAACTTTCTCTTTTTTAAAAGATATCCTTAGATTGCGAGTAAAATTGAACATAAGACACGGGCAGTCAAAGTATTGGTCACTATTATGCAACAATAACTATTCGGTGCTAAATTGCTAATGACGTTGCGAATGTAGGCTACACAAACACACGTGCACGAATACCTAAAAGCTCCATGAATTTGAGGGATTAAAAGTTTATTTTGCGGTACTCAAAAAATTTCTGATGTATATCTTATCAATGGATTTAATAATCAAAACTTATTAAGTCCATGATCGATAAGATCATGGACTTAATACGACTTAATCTTTTGTTCTTTTATAATCCTGATGCGGGGTGTCTTAGGTATTTTGACTGGACATTTCAGCACACGGGCAATGCTGAGGATGGGATTTATCAATTCCAAAAACTGCAAGGCCTGCATGGAAAAAGAGGAAAGCATGGAAAGCTGACGGGAACTGGTTACCCAAAACCAGAAGACTATAGGCCAGACCCGTTCCAGTTAAGCACGGATTTGCAACATTTTTAGCATCAAAGCGTTTCATTGGCCTTTGGTGTTAACTTTTCGTGCTGGTTTCGTGTGTTCCATTTTAACATTTTGCCACAAACATCATTCCTATCAGTTGTCGCAAGACACCACACGGCTTTTTTAAGGATTCACCAAATCTTAACTTTTATAGTATGACTGCATAATAATATACTACCTGCCTATATGATTGAAAACTCCATAAAATCTTAGTGGACGACTCACGCTTGGATAGCTTTTTTCCACAGTAAAGTTATCCTTATAATGAACATAAAAGTAGTTTTCCTTTCTCACTAGTTAAACAAGGGAAATAAAGGGACTGCATGGGTGTTGTTGCTACGTATTGTCAAACTATAATTAAATAGATGAATATTTTAATAAAATAGCATAGCATTAGCGGAACCTATTATTTGTTCCTTGTACGCCCGGTTTGTATACCCAAGAAAATAAGGATTTCACGTCGGAATTCGAGCGAATAAGCTAGTTTTTGCATGGAGCTTCGTTTTGACGTTGTAAGACCGTCGATAGCGTTACATAATACTTGAAAGCTCTCTTATATGCCTGGGTTGATCGTGTTCATAGTGCATTGATTTTAATCATCCTCGTTTCAAATTTTAATGTGGCACAGCAAGATTTTTTTCCTTAGCTATAAGAGATATTTAAACAACTTTAAACGGATATAGAAAGTCCATTTTTCTAATTCTGATAATATATTACGTATTCCATATCAATATTTAGATAAAAAAACTATATTTTAATTTAATAACAAAAGAGAAGTTGATCCTTCTTAGTTGTATGTTCACTAATGTGTATGGGGTCCCGATCCCGATGCAAATCTGTTGTATCGCTCAGAGCTGACGCTTTTTCTGACAATAAACATCTGTGTTTTGGTCTTACTCTGCCTCTTTCAGTTGTTTGAAGACCTAGTCTCTCCGTTATTTATGCTACGTTTTTTGAATCTACTAAAGAGAACAAAGACATTAAAAAAAGAGAAATCATTCAATCCTGCTGCATTTGAACTGTAACGAATTGTTCATCCCGACCTCAACAGACGCATGGCGAGATGTATGGTAATATACCGGGACCCACATCTTTTAGCACATTCCTTAGATATTTCCAGCTTACACAGCCGAATGCCTTGTGATAATTTATTTCTAAAAACATATTATTTGCATGGCATTTTTATATTATCACATTTAAATAACATTATGTCATTCATACATAGTAGGTACCTACTTTTCCACCATCAAACTCATATTAAATATCTAGCTCCATTGTTTCTTTTTTTAACAAATGCAGATTGCTTTTGTGACATCTACCTGTCCAGGTAGTGACGGAGTCTGCTATTATTAATGGTATAATATAATAGCAATGGTGTTCACCTTTTTTATAGCCAAGTGGGTCCATTCTTTACGTCACCGACAATCCGGAGTGAACAACAATGTACCAAGTGCTTTGTTGTACCTACCTACATCACCCAAAACTGTTCTGATGTTGTCTATTAACTTCGCTTAAGAGTAACCCTACTACTTTCGCAATGCAGAGTTTCCAGCTCGATTTGCTCGGTGTTAATGTAAAATTTCCGGGTCCCTGTTGTTGTCACTAACATACAGATAACTACAAAATTCTTTCCAAGTTTCAGCTACCCCTGGAAGGTCATTTACAATAGTCACGACATGAGTCATCTTTTATACCGTCACCTAACTTTTCCTTTTGACATTTTTCACCTTTTCGTTTGTATTCCGACGCATATGTTAAACAGGTTAATAAACAGTAAATTATTGTTGTACCTGCGAAGTTTTTTTTTGCGTCCATTTAGTTCGCACTCTGTCTTAGTGTACATTCAGTTTTTAGAGTTTTTCTATCCTCAAAACGTAAACGTAACACCCGGCTGTTTCAGAAAAGGCTCATAAGAAGACTTAATTGTCACCAAAAAGGCGAAGGAGAGGGTTAAGCTATGGGTTACTCTATCTGATCCAATCAGAAATAACGAGATCTACAAGAATAAGGAACACTAACTTTGAGATATTTAGATCCATAAAAAGGACCGTCTTTTATGTATCGAATAATTTCAACCGTGGTATTTTTCGAATGACAAGCATTTCAAGGTGTTTTCCATATTGTTGCGTGTTTTTTATTAATGCGAATTGTTTATATGAGTGTTTTTTGTATCCTTGTCAGCGCAAATGTATACTTACATATTTAAATTCGAGAAAAATTAATTTCATTACAATTAACGTTAATGTAAGCCTGTAAATTCGTATTAATTGTGGTATCAAGCAACTAGAAAAATGTATCATCCATAAGTCCATAGTAAACGACAATAAAAGAATAGATTTGAAAACATTTTATGTTATAATTAATTTCCCTCTTTCGTACTTTGTTGATATTATCGTAAAACTAGATAACGAAGCAAAGCGCGTTCGCGCACTTTTGCTTTATCAAATCGTTAAATTATTAGAATAATGAGTAGGTAAATGAAATAACGTTTTAAAATTGTAGCGAACGAGTAGGGCGCGAGAGCGCTACTTAACTTAAAGTTTTTTGAAATCTCTTATAGTTACGAAATAATCTTGACCACAGTGCCTTTCGTATATAACACCGATATTTCAACAGTCAGGCTGTTCTCACAGACTTAGACTGTCACACGAAAAAATAATATAATACACAGAATTGCTATTATCAGGATAATCTAAGGCGTATTTTTTTTAACAAGGACGCAACTTATTTCCGCAAAACAAATTCATAGATTCGTACAGGCACGCGTCGACGACCTTCTCTTTCGGCGTTCCCTATATAAAATTACCGTTTAGTATACCAAAAGTAAAGTCATTATACTATTTATGCATCTCTACTAGCGCAGTGGTAATTTTTCAATGCCCTTAAGAGGCTGAGTAACGCCAACGACCTTGAGACATGATTTGTACTTGATTACGGGAGCGATGCGTTATTGAAATTGAGCGAAAAAATTAATATATATATATTTTTAAAGAAACTAGTCACTTATTGAAAGATATGAAACATCAATATTATCAAATTAAGTGTAACGAGTTAATTCCCTGAAAATCATTAAATAACCTTTGTTTTAATAACTCGGATTTTCTTCTGGAAGCTGTTTTTGATGGGTGTCTTTGGAATTATTTTAACGAGAAATTTTGATTAAAATTTGTTTTGGGGACATGAATATTCTCAGAAATATTTTCAAGAGTAATATATAATTTTTTTACTACGGTATATTAAACAGGTTTTGCAAAAAAAAGTTTAAGTGCGGCTCGATGAGCTTAGCTCAGCGTTGTCAGCCTTATAAAGAAGTCATATAAGGGAGGCAACAAACTCTTCAAAGACATTTTATACTGCCTCTCGGACATTGAACTTTTTTCCCGCTAAGAAGTTGTCTAAGGAGTTTTGCAAAAAGGAGAAGTCTGTCGCCGCAAGATTTGGGAAATACGATAGATGACGCAAAACTTCCAACACTAGTTCTTGTAGTTTAGAGACCATCAGTTGTGTCGTATGAGGTTCAAGCATTGTCGAGGAGGAGCAGCGGGGACAAACGATTAACCAAGGCTGGCCGGAGATTTGCGAGCTGCTTCATTATTGTGGCCAGTTGCTCACAGTACACATCCGCAGTAATTCTCGTGTCATTTGGTGAGAACCTGTAGTGAACTACACCGGCACTAGACCACCAAACGGTAACCATATTTTTTTAAGGTCAAGTTTTCGTTTATGGCATTGCCTAGCCTAGGTGCTGAATTAGGGCCTAACCAACATGATTTATCGCAAGTTACAACGCTGCTCAAAATCACCTCGTTTCTGTATCTCTAAAGCAAAGTAAGTTAGTGCGGCACGCACTTAAAACTTTTTCACCGCGTGAATTTGACGTTGACGAATTAGATGCACTGACGTCGAAAGATGCTACTAACTCAGCCGTAGATTATCATCGTCATCGTAGACTATGGTCGTAGTTTCCGGGCGACCGCGAGGTTAATTTTTCAGATCAAAATTTCCACGTTAACTCCGTTCAAACCAAAACGGGTCGTGCGTTCGTTAGTAGTGTTCACTGTTCACTCCGTAAACGTCGTTAGTAGTGTTCACTGTTCACTCCGTAAACGTCGTTAGTAGTGTTCACTGTTCACTCCGTAAACGTCGTTAGTAGTGTTCACTGTTCACTCCGTAAACGTCGTTAATTTTGCGAGCCGTTTGTGTCGCATTGCTACTGCGACGGAACTCGTATTCCATAATTACTCGTATTTCAAACATGTCCACAATGCTGACAGCAATGATACAAATGTGTAAACGAAACACTCATCATTAAACAAATGACTGAATTTGAAAATAGGATTCCATATACATAAAATAAAATTCATTGTGAATGGCCAGTATTGTAGACCGACAACTTTATAAGTATATCTATAGTGGTTGACAACTCGTGTCTTGCGTTCATAGCCGTCTGTATGAACCCTGCACTATCAGATAGATTTTGGCATTGTAAGAATTCAGCGTCAGTATAGAAGATTTGTGTAACCTTGTACGAAGAGTCTGGCGTTTACACGTTTTTTATCTAATTTCAAAGTTAATGTTTACGACAGTGAACACAATAGGTTAATAAAAAAGTACTTACAATATTTACAAAGTATTTTTACTATCCATAAAAACGAGTCGCCATCTCCAAACATCGTATAGAAAAATAGTTTCCTAAATATCCTGATGTGATAATTTTTTTAATATTTATTATACAAGAACTTTGTAGAAATATTTAAAAAGACTCCCCGTTATTAATACGTTATCTGAGTAAAGTCTAGAAGGTAATAAAGTGTAATTAAAAGCAAAGATTTGCACAATAACATTAATATACGTAGATATATGTTTCGTTATATATTTCACTTGTTAGGTAATCTCTTTGTCTTTGGATTTTTTGAAATACTGATACTCTACTTAGTTCATTTTCACGCCTATCTATTCATTATTTTGAATTAACACAGAAACACATTTTTACTTTGCTATATATGTCGTGGCCCGATCGTAAAATTGACTTCTTCATAATGTGGCCGACCATATACCCCCGTTTACCCGGGTAAAACTAGTATTACCCGAGCCTTTTGGATAAAGTTCAAATATTAAATCAAACTTAATTAGTATTAGGCGTTTACCCATACACACCTAGGTCTATCTAATCAACACTGGCATGAGCGGGAGCATGAAATTTTAAAAGGTATAAAATCTAAACAAGACATTGCTATACTATTGAACAACACACTATTTTAAACTCGTTAGTTTATATTGAATAAGACATCATTGCAAAATTTATACATTATGAAATTAAATACAACTGCATGCGACATAGATGATCAACCTGAATTCATTAGCCATGCCGCCCATTTGCAACCGAGTATTTTAGGCGGTTAAATTAAAATAAAGTTGATAGATCATTAATTTACTACTGTGATATTGAATGATTTTTTGTGATATTGATTTTGTGATCGGATCGGATTGTGATCGAATCTCGTCACCTTAGGAATATTATTCCATAAACAGCCACCAACAATTATTAAAATATAAATAATTTGTCGTTTACTCGACTATTTAAATTCATACCTCACATTTTTTAATATTGAGTATTAATGGTATAACTGTATTGTCAAACAACCACAACCACGGAACAAAAATGCTCCATGGTTGCGACAGTATAAAGCGCGGAGCAGACCAATTGCGTGCGCGTGACGTGCGCGTGCACGCACTAGTTGTATTGTATGAAGTTCTATGGGCGATGTCAGAGGCCTAATTCAGCTAATAAGCTATAGCCGAATCGAAGCTGAACCGTTGCGATCGACCAATCAGAACGCCACATTATCACGACATCGAGCAGTTGAAAGGCAATATAAGCGCTCCGATTGGTCGACCGCAACGGTTCAGTTTCGATTCGGCTGTAGTTTATTAGCTGAATTGGGCCGCAGATCGGCTGCGTGACGTGTGCGTGGCGTAACATTTGCTGCCACGCGCACGCAGAGTTGCATCTCGTTCACAAACTGACTGTGTGCACGCGCGGAGCGGAGCGGCTTACGTGAGAGCTCTGATGACGTTGTATTATATGATGTTTCCTATTGGATGTCACACCGGGCACTCACGCGCACGCAAGCGTCAGTGCTGCGAGCATGCACGCGCGTGCTTAGTTGTATTTATTTACAAATAATGCCATTGAAATTAGTTTTCCTCGCCATGGATACCGAAATAAAATTAATTGAAATTGTAAGAAAATATGAATTCCTGTATAATCCTAAGCACAAGGAATATAAAAACAAGCGAGCTTCTTCGCATATGAAAATACCAATAAAAACGATCTTCATAAGACTCAAGCTCTAAACATAGTGCATGATATTCACTGCCTTCCTCTCTTCTTTTGGTTATAATATAAACAAAAGATAATCGTGGACCCAGTCTTTTTTCCCTAGGTGACAATTCATGGCAAAGAAGCAGCAATAACGCTTCTTCATCAGTTAAACTGCCGTCTTCAGACAATTTTTTTGTCGTTCTGCTCAAAAATAATAATAATTATGGAAAACGTTAATATGGCTTCTCTGGAGAGCACACGCCACGTCGCCTATTAACTAATTTGTGACGTCGCGCACGCAGCCGATACCTACTCTGCGTGACGTGTGCGGAACCGCTTCAACCGGTCTGACAGTGCTGGTACGCATACGTCACGCGCACGCCACGTCACGCGCACGCAGTTGGTTTGACCCAGCCTTAAGGGCTTTTTTACCCCTTAGATTTCATAATAGGGATAGGTTGTAACATAATCGAAGATACCTAGTTTAAAACTCCGCACTGTAGTCAAGCTCAATGATGGCACTGCAGTATATTAAATATATGTAAAAATGGCATTGAATACAAAAAAAACACACAGTGCATGGTTAACCATTTGAGATTTTACTGTACACATGAATTCTGTAGAGTTGAGTATAAATAATTTAGCAACAATACATTCGAACACCCGCTTAATACTGTATATTTTGAAACATGCCTTCTCTTTGTTCGTCTCGTCCTTTAAGCTCACTTTTTTTGCTATATATTTACCCTAATACATTGTACGACCGACGTATAATAGGCACCGTATGATAACAAGACCATATCAAAAAGCGGAATGCCATACAATAAATAGAAACATTATAGAGCTCTCATAAAACCCTCTTAAAGAATTCTTGAATAGATAAATTACAATGATTATAAAGTTATTGTGATTATAAACTCAAAAAAAAAAAATACAGGTGTTACAAAAATGCAAACTAATACGAGTATGTAAAAGTAAGTATATATTTTAAGTAATTCTGTAATCAACGAGAAGTTGTCATATCAATTTTGAAGGTTTGTGTCCATTTATAAAAAAGCACGAGAATGAAATGAAAGAATTCTACGGGGAAATTATTATTAGACTAGTTTTCAGCTCGCGGCTTCGCCCGCGTTATTATTGTTTTCCCGTGGGAGTTTTATATTTTCCCGTAAAATATATTGTAGCCTATTATATAGAAGACTGTCATTATATAAATTTCATTGAAATTGGAGCAGATTTTCAATATTTTCCATAAAAACTTTCAACCCCTATTTTGCACTCTAAGGGGGTGAATTCCAATAAACCATGAGACGTGTTGTATTTTGAATTAAAACAACTGTCCAAATTTCACATTTCTACCATTAGTGGTTACGGTGCGTGCGTCTATAGATGAGAGCTTCTCCTTTTATATGTATATGTTACAGTCAAAACTCATAACCGGTCAAAACCACTTTTGACTGCAAAAATCAGGCAAAAGTGGTTTCGACCGATGCCTTCAGTTAAAAACAGTTTTGACTGCAAAAACAAGTCATAAGTGGTGTAGCCTGATTTAAGATTTGGGTGGTATGGGTTACCTTAGAATAGTATGACGCATGGTCATGTTCTGAACCTAACCTAACCTACAGTACGCGATTTGTTACCTATTTTCTTTTGTGATGGTGGGGGGCTTCGCCCTCCGAGCCCCCCTATTTTGGGGGGCAGCGACCCCCCGCCCCCCGCCCCCCTGCTCCTTAGTCTTTTATACAAAAAGATGCTCTCTCTGTATTTCTAATCGTTAACATAGTAATTAAGGCGCACGTTTAAAATTTTAATATCCAAAATCGATTATTCATAACCCACTTTTTGTAAGCTCGAACCACTTTTGACCGATATAATTTGGTCACAAACACTATTACCCAATATTTTGCAGTTAAAAGTAGTTTTGCCCAACGTCCTTAGTTAAAACCACTTTCGACTGCGAAAATCAGTCAAAATTGTTTTTAACTAAGGGTATCGGTCAAAACAACTTTTGCCTGATTTTTGCAGTCAAAAGTGGTTTTGACTGGTTATGAGTTTGGACTGTAACATATATATAGATATGTCGTACAACGCATTTTTGTGAGTACTCATCTTACTATTCTATTACAATTGAAGAAATTGGAGAAGTACACCAGATCCTTAAGGGTCAAAGTGCAGGGCCCCCTGGGGCCCCCCCATTATAAGATAAGATAAGATTCTATCACAATAACAGTATTACTACAAAAAAGTTTTTAAAGGCTATCCTACGTTAGACACTGAGTAAACACGAAGCTGTCTCTATCCTTTTAAAATAAATGAAACAGCATCATGTTTAAGCAGTGTCTAACTTTAGACAGCTTTTATTTTTTTTTGTAGTAACACCGTAAGCATTTAGAGACAAGTAGGTACACATTGTGAAAAGTGAATACATATACAGGGTTACAGGTTAAGTCGACCTAAATCCTTTAAGAGGTGATACTTTTCATCATTCCTGACTGATTTGACTATGGAACCCCATACCCCAAACTTAACCGTTCTCAAGTTATGGGACTTTGAAGATTTTTTATAAAAAATCCAGATTTTTTGTCTACTGTCCCCTTTTTTTGTGTTTTCTACCTCTAATGTTTTTGTTTTTGTATTTTTTGTGTGGCAGATTAGTTGCTCCATTATTTTAAACACAAAAACTGCAGGTAACTGTACCAACTGAGTCGTATTAGACGACTAATTGTTAAAAAAAGAAATAAAATTGGGAAAAGTTTTTTTTCTTTGTAAGATATTTTAAAAAAAGTCTATGACAGTTGTGCTGCAGATGTGCTTAAAAATATCTACGGTTCTTCAGCTTTCCGATAAGGTATAATTTGCTAGGGTATTATCAGGATTCTCAGAAAAACATCGATGAAAGACTCCCAGGTTATAACGAAAATAACGGTATTTCGTAAAGTTGCTCGCAGCGCCTATTGTCCTGCAATGGGTAGCGCGTCGCGTGCGAGTGGGATATCATACAATGTAACCGGGTGCAAGAGAGACAAGTGATTTGAAACGCCATTTTGTTGTTATTTTGTTTGATTAGTCTGCCTGCTTACGCGATTCGTCCGTGGTAGATGCGATACTTGGTGCTCTTCGTTTTTTACTCGACTTGGCTTGTTTTTCTGGACTGTTTCCTCCTATTCGTGACTGTGCTTGTTAACTGGACCTTGATTTGTGCTTCTGATTTGGAACTGTTGAAGATGGCGACCTTTACGAACGAAGAATATGCTGAAATTTTGTAATGTTATGGGTACTGCAACTGTGTATCCTTACAAGCTCGTCAAGAATACATAAGACGTTTTCCTGGCCGCCGAATTCCGGATATTAGTGTGTTCGACGGAGTTTACCGACGAATTAGAGACTGGCTCTGTTTCGAGGCGACGAACAGACCCGGGTAGACCACGTATTGATGATGATGAAGAGGAAGATAATGAGATTGTTCGACGATTTCGACTGGATCCGACTACGTCAACCAACGTTGTTGCCCGAGAGCTTGGAATCTCACAATGGAAAGTGTGGTTTACTGTGCATACTGCTGGTCTCTACCCCTACCACTACACGCCAGTTCATGTTATCGAAGAAGGAGATCCTGTGAGGAGGCTGGATTTCTGCAGGTTCATGTTGAATGCAGATTTGGAAGATCCTTCGTTTTTTCGAAGCATCTTGTGGACTGACGAATCGAAATTTGATCAAGATGAGATAACCAATTATCATAACGCCCATCAATGGGCTCCGAAAGCAGGAAGAAATCCTAATAAGAAAAGGGTAAAGGGGGCACAGAGATGTTTCAGCCTTAACGTATGGATGGGAATAATTTTAAACCATCTGATTGGGCCTTACTTTCTACGGTGCCGGCGGTTCAGTCCTAATTCTGAATTCTCCACACGTGATATTTACAAATACTAACATATTCTTAAGAGACCTAATTATTGATTTTACTAATTCTGAATTTTCCGAATGCCTAATATTCCGATATCTGTATTTTCCAAATTCGCTATTTTCCTAACATGTACTGACTGATAAAAAAGTGAATACATGAACATTATCACAATATGCTGTTCGAGATGCTTCTTATTTAACATCCCGAATTATTTATTTAAAACCATTTTGCCATTATAATGATAAAAAGTAATAAATCACTTAAACCAACATAACTTAGTCAAGCACTCGCCAGGTGTTATTTTTCTTTTTAACAAGTCATCAATTATTTTTTTAATTTTACAATCTTTTAATTGTTAATTTTTTTTCTAAAAGATACCAGCTTCTTTCTTAAAAAAAAATATAACTGAAAAGAGTACTCTTTCCAGTTTTTTTGTTTACACGGAAGTGCCACCCTTCTAATGCATTGGTTGTTCTGTGCCACTCGCTTGAACAACACCACATGTGAGAGTATATCTTTGACATCCAGTTTTTATTAAAATATGAGACGCAATTTTTCGTCATAATATCGTCTGCTACTTTATTTAAAATGTATAGCCACGCCTCGGGTATGAAATTGGAGGGCAAATGCAACAGGGCTAAATTACAGGTATGTCTAACTATTTCTCTATGCTGTTTATCTATCAGCATACCACTCTTGTCTGCATTTTTCCAAATTGCTTTGGAAAAATGGTAGTAACATCCTTTAAATCTGACATCTGGATAAATAGTTTTTACAGCGTTTATTATTGCTGTTTCCCAGCCACATTTGAAAAATGTTATTAGAACATTAATTTTTTTTGTTAATTGTACTACTGTATGTAAAATATATAATGTGGAATATTAGTCATTAGTGATAGTAAGAATGTGTTAAAACAATAATTCGGAAAATTCAGAATGCGGAAAAAAAATAATGTGGAAAAATAATAATGTGGAACTATTAGAAGTTGAACTATGAATAATTAGGAAAGAAACGCCGGCACCCTTTCTACCTCCAAATTTGAATGGAGAGACCTATGAAATTTTTTTGAGACAAGATTTACCCGATTTGCTCGACGTCATACCATTAAACCTCAGTCGAGATATGTGGTTTCAGCACGACGGGTGCCCTGCGCACTTTAGAAGGAGTGTCAGAGAGTGGCTAGACACTAATTATCCAAATAAGTGGATCGGGAGAGGTGGGCCTACACCGTGGCCAGCTAGAAGTCCAGACTTGATACCTATGGATTTTTATGTGTGTACCTATGGATTTTTACATGAAAAGTTTGGTTTATAATGAACCTAACCCAATAATATCTGTTGATGTTTTGAGGCAGAAAATTATTGATGCTGCTAACGAAACAAGAAGAGGACTAAAAACTGGGGTAGTGAAAAGAGGACTAACCTGGTAGCATATCATCAATGTTTTTGTTAAAAAATTCCAATAATACCCTATTATATTACCTTATCGGAAAGCTGAAGAACCGTAGATATTTTTAAGCACATCTGCAGCACAACTGTCATAGACTTTTTTAAAAATATCTTACAAAGAAAAAAACCTTTCACAATTTTATTTCTTTTTTTAACAATTAGTCGTCTAATACGACTCAGTAGGTACAGTTACCTGCAGTTTTTGAGTTTAAAATAATGGAGCAACTAATTTGCCACACAAAAAATACAAAAACAAAAACATTTGAGGTAGAAAACACAAAAAAGGGGACAATAGACAAAAAATCTGGATTTTTATAAAAAATCTGGATTTTTTTAAAAAAATCTCCAAAGTCCCATAACTTGAGAAAGGTTAAGTTTGGGGTATGGGGTTCCATAGTCAAAGCAGTCAGGAATGATGAAAACTACCACCTCCTAAAGGATTTAGGTCGACTTAACCTGTAATCCTGTATATTTACTGTTTCTTCGTTTCTTCTTTCATATTAAATAGTATGTGTAGTAATTTAATTTAGAGTCATACTATATGACATAATCTAAAAGTATAAATAGTAACTGATTTAAACGAGAGATATTTTAAATACATCCCTACGATACTGAAATTGTTAAAATCTACCAATTTAGTAGCACTAAATGCTATTATTCATAAAAAAATAAACCTTTACAACTCTGCAAAAGACTAATAGTCTCCAATGCCGTAATGCTGAAGCGTCGTGTTTTTTAATAACCTTTTCAATGACTAAGACGTGCATTGAAACTCAATCAGACAAGACCTTCGTCGCTTTCATTCAGAGCCACTGGGTATAGATCCTTGGATTAGTTCTGTTCTAGAGTTTAGAGACACTTGCCCTCAAACGAGACTTAGGTTAGGCTAGGCCTTTGGCTGAAACAATGTATTTTTTTATCAATAATAGCGTAACTGTACAGAAAGCTACGATGCCATATTCATTTAACATAATAGCATACCAAAATATATGTTTCTAAACTTAATTGTAATAATTTAAAAGTTATATGTACATTAAGTGACACTACTGTGATTCCGTAAGAAAAGAATTGATATCATAATAACAGAACAAATGTTCCTTGACTGTACTATTACAGAGTATCATATGATTACAAGACAAACACTGCTTAATTTATAAATACTTAACTACACGCCTACACCTACATTTATAAAAAATATGTTCAGTTTCTATTATTAGACAGTCACTGGCCATTTGTTGTCATGATCCGACCAGGCGAGAAATTTCATAGTATGCCTACAAAAAGATAGCTCACAAATTTTATTCGTAACCATTTAAAGGATAATTACTGTTGACTTCAAGTCTCAATAAAGTGTGTTAACACTGGAAATACGAAATGCACAGAGTGCTAACTAAAGTGCCTATATTAGGAACAAATCTTAAATAGTAATGAGATAAAATCAGATATTTACGAGCATTATATACAGTTTAAAGTTTTCTTTTTACAATATTGTACATTTAGTTCTAAAGTTTTTTGGTATGATTCTTGATAATGCAATTGATGCGAAATTTATTATATAAATTTTGAAGACTAAATGAATAACGTATCGTCTGTTCGTTGCCCACCTGTGTAAATAAGTACAAGTCTGTATCATAACCGTTTGTATCATTTGATTCACCGCCGACTACGAAATAACCTCAAGGCAAGAAAAAAAAGTTAAATTACCTGGTAACATGGCACCTAGCAGGTATACAAAAATATGTCAATACTTTTTTAACAAATTTTATATCTCATGAAAGGGCGTGGGGTTGTAAGGATGAAAATCGTCAATATCTCTTCTGGACGAATCTCTTATGACGACTTATAACGAAATCTCAGAAAGGATATTGCTTTGCGTCCATATATTGTTCGCCCCAATACCAACAGCAGTGAAAAAATGATTTTCGTATAATTAGATATTAGTAGATACGTTACGTCCACATACCACTACGGACAAGCGAAATCGAATTATATATCAAAATGAATCAGATATTAAGGTTAGTTGAAGTAACACTTTATGTCGTTAGAGCAATACACATAGTCCATACCTATACAATTTCTACAATAATAATTATTGCAATCAATCAAAGAACTTTATTATAGCCACGTTGTAAAGAACAAGAAATCTCGAAATTATAAAGCAAGTCAAAAACACAAGAAACTAACAAGTGACAGCACGTGAGTATTCAATTGAAGTGTGTTAATGTTGTAAATTGTGAAGGAAGTTATGAAAACCATAATTTCAACAAATACAAAAATGTCTATACCTACATAAAATCGACTCAATTCCATTCAATCAAGCAAAGTTAACAATAACCATTCGTTTATTTTACTGCATTTGGTTTTGTTCCTAAAATTTTTCCGTTGAATACATATATTTGTAATAATGAGTGTTATAAAATATTTATATAATTATGTGAAGAACGAACAGGATCGAAAAGAAAACATATTTATAAAAAATATAAAACTTTTGTATAACTTCGAATTTTTTATCGGATTTACTTCGAAAACTTGAGCGCGGACGCGAAGTCCCTTTGTTGGTAGGTCAATGCTTGTAATCTACATGCGTACCCAATTTCATATTCATTGTGTCAAAGGACAATGCCGGAAATCGCCCCATGACTAAGGCCTCGTTTACGGAGACGCGGGGCGTTGCGCGGCGCGGCCCGCTCAGTGGCGTTGTATGAGTGCGTTTACGGAGAAGCGATTTTACACGCCTTTGCTTGAAATGGCGCGTTTTTTACGGCCGAGCCCGCGGATGGCACCGCCGCGTCCGTCGGTGTTCCCGTCTCGCATCTCTATGAACAACATCGTATATTGCCATATGTTTGTGTTTACGCGTGCGATTATGAGTGCTGCTTCACGCGCCGCCCCACCGTAAACAGAAAAAACGTCTGACGGGCCGCGAGACGCCACGCCACACGCGACGCCCTGCGTCTCCGTAAACGAGGCCTTAGTCATGGGGCGATTTCCGGCATTGTCCTTTGACACAATGAATATGAAATTGGGTACGCATGTAGATTACAAGCATTGACCTACCAACAAAGGGACTTCGCGTCCGCGCTCAAGTTTTCGAAGTAAATCCGATAAAAAATTCGAAGTTATACAAAAGTTTTATATTTTTTATAAATATGTTTTCTTTTCGATCCTGTTCGTTCTTCACAACGGCGAAGTATAGACAAATCACAACGTGAAGAATATTTTAGGCAAAAAGAAGTTTGTTCCGATCATTTTACACAACCAGACATGCCCCCAACGGCTGAAGTCCTGCAAGTTATATGTCCTGCCCGCTGCTATTTAAGGTTTGCAATTCTTTGGGCTATGTCGTTGACTGTAGCTCTTCTACGGATCTCATCATTACTAATGAGATAGCGTAGAGAAACTCCGAGCCCTCCCCATTGCCATTTAAGTTACATTGAGCCTTCTGATGAGACCCAATGTAAACGACCACGTCTCAGTTCCGTAAGTCATTACTGGCAACACGCACGAATTGAAGACTTTCGTCTTAAGACACTGCATGATCGGCTGAGAATATGCTGCGTAGCTTCCCGAACGCTTCTCAGCCGAAATGGATTCATTGATTTACCTCTTTCTGGCAGTTGGGCTTATCGAGCTGGACTATTTGCCCCAGGTAAATATATTCGTCAACAACTTCCAGAGTAGAGCCTCCAACCTTCACAGGAGTGGATACTACATGGAAATACGACATGATTTTGGTCTTGTCCATGTTCATTTTAAGACCTATTTGCTTGGAAACTGGGATTTAGTTTATTTTAACCTTTTTAGAGTTTTTCAATAAAAGCTTGTCAGATTTTTTACTACGTATTTATTCATATTTATCCACCTAATTTACTGGATCTACAGCCATTCTGAGGTATTCATTCCCAACACCAAAATACCTGTTGGCGGTCGCAGTCATCCCTGGAACAATAATACCTGCAAGAAGACTGGCCACCACATGCAATCAGCCTACATCGCCTGGGAGAACGCTAGGAAAAGCCGGGATCCAGAGGTGGCGGAGAAGCGACAGTACAACGCCGCTTCTAGTTCACTGCCTGAAATCCGCATTACGCAACGTGCGGCCAAAGGGTCGGAACCTGAAAATTCAAAAGTCGAGTGGTTCGGGTGGTTTTCCAGCAGTAGTGCTGGAAACGTGCGCCCCTGAGTCGACGCCCGTAACGCGCTTTCACCATCTATATTATCAGAAAAACAGCGTTCCATCTTCGAGGAAGATTACTCATATCCACCCAATTCCTCCTCTCATAATGTTGATTTTTGTACCTGTTCTATCAAGTCTGACTCTACTTGAGCTATTGGAATAGATGTTTCCTATAATGTTTTTTGTTAATATTTTGTTTATTTAATGCTTCCCAGATGCTGTTATGTGATATAGAATCAAACGCTTTTTTGTAGTCGATGAAAGCTATATATAACGGTTAATGAAATTCTAAGTATTTCTCTATCACTTGATCTACTACTTGAATATGATCTACTGTGCTGAAAACGCTTCTAAATCCCGCTTGTTCTATCGGTTGGTGTAAATCAATCTGTAGGGTTACTCCTGAACCAAATCCAATCGATCGGCATTGAGATTGTGATTTTTCGTACGCTTATTTAGCAACACTAACGACAAATTGGATCCGTATTTAGATAGCACCGAGTTTGAAAATCACCACAATACGGTTCTAATTTTGTGCCAATTCGGAAAATCAAGCGTACAAAAAATCACAATCTCAATGTCGATCGATTGGAAATGGTTCAAGGCCCGTCGAATTACAGGCCAATAGCTATAAGAATTGCTCTCCACGATAATGGAGCGGGACATCGACTCTCGCCTCCTACGGTATCTAAAAGAGC
Organism: Schoenobius gigantellus; assembly: GCA_963935595.1. NCBI lineage: Eukaryota > Metazoa > Arthropoda > Insecta > Lepidoptera > Crambidae > Schoenobius > Schoenobius gigantellus. The sequence goes on along the minus strand of OZ012540.1, from coordinate 66,955,428 downwards.
ACCAGCTGTTTGGCTATCGACAATACGGCTTCCGTCACGGCCATTCAGCTGTTCTTTGATCTTTTACTTTATCTGATATACCGTTGGACGAAAATCAGGAGGGCAAAGGTGAGGCTCTCGCTATCGGAATTGATATCGCTAAGACGTTTGATAGGGTGTGGCAAAGAACTCTTCTCACGAAGTTACCATCTTATGTAGTCCCCGAGAGACTCAAACGGATCAGACGCAAATGGATAGCCAGCTTCTTGGATGGTGGAGCATCAAATACGTCGTTCAAGGCTGCTGTTCCGAAACCATGCCCATATATGCTGGCGTTCCACAAGTTTCAGTGCTCTTTCCAACGCTATTCATGCTGCATATCAATGACGTTGTCCATTGAGAACATACAATGTTATGCGGATGACAGCATGGGTGATGTGCGGTATACCGACCACCAGCGCATCTCTCGGGTTTCGTTGCGTCAAAGGCAGTTGCAACTAGTGTCTGAAGTCCAGGACGAGTCGGGCAAGCCTCCGAATGGGGTGCGAAGAACTAGTCAAGTTCAACCCCACGAAGACATAGTATGTGCATTCACTGCGATGCAGAACCCATTATCTTAGTGCCTCAGTTCCAGGGATGGACATACTCTCGGTATGTCCGTTGGTATTGTTGATTTCAAATATTTTTAGATTACTATCTCGTAAGTGTATCTGTTCGGAAATCTGGGGTACGAGCTGGATTCGCTCCCCACCCCGTGAAGTCAGTCGCATACGATCACGCGTATAGATAGGTCGGTTACGTTGCGCAAGACGGAAATGCGCCCGACTCGCGAATTTGATATTATCATAATTACCTAATTAAGTAAAAAGGTCGCCTTCGAACTCGCGCGTTGATAGGGAACTTTTGGGAGTGCCTACGTAGGGTATGTTTAGCGCCTGAGAGTGTTTGGTGTTTGGCGCTTTGGTGAGCTAGTGTGTTGTTCAAGAGAAGCAGAGTCCATGAGTGGGCTTTCACCAAAGAGGGGCGCCCCTTTCTCCGCTGCTGTTAAGGAGTAAGAACACTAGCTCAAGTGAGTTGGCATGTTAATGTTTAATTATAAGTCAAGGTAGGTAATTCTAACGTGCGAAATTAGCTCCGTGTATCACGGACGAAAGTACACCCCGGAGTTTTGGTTAATGTTCAGGGCGAGGGTTTTCTGCCGCCCAAAAGATCCGGCCGTGTACTAAACAGTATCATTGTTTAAAAAATTGTTAAATCATTTAAAAGTTAAGTAATTTTTATAAAACAAACAAATCTACCAGACTTCAAAGTATATAAAAAAAATATTACTTTTTTTGGCAAAAAAAGTTTCTACTTCCATAGCACCAAACACCAGCTTATTAACGTTAAGCGGTAAGCGATACGATAAAATGAAGTGGTTCCAATACATTTTAAATATTTAACGAAACAATCAAGCATTAAATGATAAATACCGAAAATATTATAAACTAGCTGGCCCGGCGTACTTTGTATCGCCATGTTTTTTAACTAAATTACTGAAATGTTTCTTTAAGTTATTGTAATTTTTATATTACACAAACCTTGTCCTAACAATAACGAATACCTACATAAAACCAAGAATCATCAAATTTGGTGCAGTCGTTCGAAAGTTATGGGCGTACATACATTTCGAAGATCCATTTTTATTTATATAGATACTGGTATTATATGATTAATATCATTTATATACATTGATACATATTTTATTCAGTGTAATTTATGTAAAGAAATAGATGTCAAACCACTATTAATGAATTCAGAAAATTATTTCAATAATAAAAGCCTACAATTCCATTCCTAGAAGGGTTCCACTAGGTCATTAGAAGCTCCGATAGTGGAAAAATTACGAACGCTAATAGAAGCGAAGCACCATATTAATGTCAATATGAATTAAATTGTTAATACATGCATCGACGTTTCGGAATGTTTCGAACACATTTTTCTTGAAATTTGTATTAGACCCGACATCCAAATATTGATGGGACAATGATTACGAGACGCTTGCTTAGATAGGATCTTTTGGAACTACCCCTAAATAGCTATAGTAAGCTGCGGCCCGCGGGCCATATGCGGCTCGCCGGGCCTTTGTGAGTGAGTTACAAAAGAGATCCCCCATTTTGGGTCCAACGTTATATGAATGATTTATGCATCAAAAATTCCTATAATTTGAGTGTTTCATAGAAATAAAAATTAGTCACCACTGCAATGGCCAAATAAGAAAATTCGCTATTTTTATTTTGCTTTATAAACGCACCTCATTGAGTTAAAAGTTTTTCGTGTTAAAACAAAAGTATTTTCAGTGTCATATTCAAATACCTACTTTTAGTATGTTTTAATAACTTATCACCATCCTTTAGTTTTCTTTTAAATACATTGAATTAAATTATACTTCCGAAGATTGATATGTCTAGCTTACTTTGTACACCTGATGCACCATGGCGTCATGATTATGGTTTCTCGTGATATTCCTTCAATAAGACATCGTGGTTGAAAAAGTGACTATGAGGATTTGTGGGTGACTAAAGAACTCAAAGTTAATGGTGCACTTCAAACTTTTACCATATGTGCAGTCTATTTGCCCCTACCGGTAAAACTGGAAACCCAGCCCATTTTCTAGACTATGTGGATTTGGTATGAATCAGACTGATAATATTATTATTCTGGGTGATTTCAACCTTAATTTTATCAACTGGTGTTCTCAAGGTGATAATACACACGTATAATGAACAACTTAAATTTTTAACTTGAAAAGCTTACATGATCGCCGCTCTATTTCGGATTTGCTCTTTCTTTAAAAATAGTTAATGGTTTGGTGAAATGTAATCATCTGCTGGACAAAATCTCTTTGAATGTTCCTTACACATCCACGCCATCGACGCTCAAACTTGTTTCATATACCACGTTGTAGAACAAATCTTGGTTTGCACCAACCGTTCTCTAGAATATGTATAATGGTATTAACGCGAATACATCTGATATCTGATATCGACATATTTAATGATGACTACAAAACTTTTCGGAGATAACACATTGGATACACAGAGATGTAATTATAGTTATTAATGCATGTTTAAACATCCTTATCATAAAAAATATGTTGTAATAAATGCTGTGTATACCTATTAGACATTCATGTAAGGACTATAGATTTAGTTAGTAATTTAATATTAGAAAGTAAGTATATGTTATGCTGTTGGTGTACCTTAATAAATAAATAAATAAATTACTAAGTACTGTACTGAATCGATTATATTTCAAACAACTTCTGTTATTGATTATAGAAAAAACCAAAGTACTTACCTTTCTAAGACCGAGTTGCTGTCTCATTTTAATTGTAAAACACCTGCAATCTTGCAGGATTAAATAGCTAACATCATTAACATTAACTATAACGTTTGTTTTTCGAGTTTTAAGATAACTCAACAAATTGAACAAAAATCAATTTTCAAGTTTTTATTGCACTGTCGTGACATTGATAAGTCATCATGTTTCATTTATAAACGAGGACAGAAGACGACGCTACGTTTGCGCGCTGTGTGCAGAGGTATATTAAATTAATATATATTTTTGTATGAAAATCTAACGAATTTTCAAAAGTTGTAGGACAAACGTTGTTGTTTATGATGTTAGCTATCTAATCCTGCGAGGTTTCAGGTGTTTCACAAATAAACCTGTATATACATAATATACTTTTAACAGTATTTTTATAAAATATTAACTATATGGAATTAAAGGTGAAAAATAAATACTTATAAGTATAAAGTATAAAATCGATATTGAATCATCGGACATCATGACATCTCTATAATGTGTTATTTAACAAAATGTCAATGTCCATTTCATTCGCTATCTTATACAAAAACATTTACTAAATAGGTACTTGTTCTATATAGGTACTTGTGCGTTTAGTAGTATTCATAGAAGTAGATATACGATTTTCGCCTTTGCGTTACTAGAAGTGTTTATTTTTAGAGTACGGAGTGCTATTGCTATTCGGATCCGATAGAAGCGTAATCGAAAAATAACAAAAGATAAAACTGAAAACTGTAGGTTAGGTTAGATATTGTGACCACACGCAGAAATCTATTATTAAGTAAAATTCACCTTGTCGCCATTATTTTTTCACCTGGGACTAGATAGGGACCCGGGTCCGTATGAAAGGAAATGCTATGAGGACCCGATAGTGAACTGTTATCGAAAAAACTTATAGGATCAAATTGGAAGCTATAGGTTAGGTTAGATACGTAGTGTGAGAACACAGAAATGAAACTGCGTGTTTTTACACAATGAATCTGACATGAAACTGCATGTTTCACGCTCCGGGTCCGAACAGCAATCGACTTTTATAGGGTCCCGGGTCCGAATTGATACAGCCTTTTGAGTATCAATAAACCTATTTGGCCATTGCTGAAAAGGGTGAAGATTGGGCAAATAAATCTTTATAATAAGTTCAAACTATAGATCAAATTTTATCCTTGTAACACCAGGCCCAAGTTTGTATGGAAAATGCGGATGTCCTTTGTAAACCATCATAAATTGTGGGCACCGAGGAAACAAAATAGTAACGAGATAACCCTAAATTTCGAATTACATTTTTTATTAATACGTAAATAAAATTTTTGCTTGCGGGCCGCGACACCCTGACTGAAACCTCTTTGTGGCCCCTCTAAAAATGGTAGTTTATCGCTGCCCTAGAGGGATGGCGGTTAAAAGTTAGTAAAGAACTTCGTAATTTTTGGGACTTGAAAACTGAGAATTGTTATGTAAGCTATTAAGGTTGCATTCCGAAATAAAATTTCCTTCGTCGGGTAAAGTTACCCGATTGAAAATCGGTTTTAGAACAGGGTAAAAAGTAATTTTGCGAAAAATTATGACCTGGCTTCGCGGAACGCGTTATCTGAGGATTTTCTAACCTGTCTCTCACATATTTATCGCTATCTCTCGGTAGAGAGTATATGTTCTGCGATCGCTCACTGTCGCTATCATCTCTCTGGATTTTTTGCAATGTGCAAACTTGCTACAACAATACTTTCGTATTTTCCACAATTTACTGCGTCAAGTTAATGTCAACTGTCAGTTACAGCCATCACAGAATAATTACCACCCCTGATTTTCATAGGATAAATAAATCGCTCTCTCCAGGATCTAATTGACTCGGCAATGTCGATCCAAAACACCTCGATAAAAATCCTCGGATATGTTTTGGAACTGGGATTGAGTCAATTCAGCTATTTACCGAGCGAAAATTTTTGTTTCGGAACGCAACCCAATTAAATTTAAAATTTCTGTCTCCACATTCATGGCATAATATCTATCTGGAGGGTTGAAATGGGCATCGCTTTGGCAATTTTCAAATATTTGTAATTATTATATGATAGTTTGTAATTAAAGCTTCTTATTACACTTATAAATGCGATAAAGATATAGGTAATTACTCAATTATTTAGCATTTTAAAAAAAACATATCTGAGCAAGGACGGGTAAGAAACGAAAATCGTACAATCCACGGGCGAAGTCATGGGCGACGGTTATAGAGTTATATTCGAAGTTTTTTTTTTTTACCGGGTTATTTTTCCATCAGGAGCAAAATTTTGTATGCTTGTTTAGACAAGCAAAATGAAAAACTTTTACTATGGGACCAAACTAGAAATCGCGAAAAAAAAATCAGCTGTTCCATACATTTAAGTTCAGTGGATGTTGAACATTTGTATGGAACAGCTGATTTTTTTTTCGCGATTTCGAGATTGGTCCCATAGTAAAAGATCTCCATTTTGCTTGTCTGAACAAGCACACAAAATTTGGCTCCTGATGGAAAAATAACCCCGTATATGTTATTCTGGGTGAGAATGGTATAAGTGAGTATAATAGAGAAGAAGAAAACTGTTGTGTAAACTCCAAATAAAACAAATTACTTCATTCCAAGTTCGTTACACTAGACCTAGACCAATCGTTTTAAATACGTAGCATTTTTATTACAACAGCATATAGCTGTGTTGTTCTAATAATTGCATAAGATGGCTATAACCGAATGGAGTATACAGTTTTGACGTCGGCGGTGAGACAAATGCCTACAAGCATAAAATGTCATATTTCAAAAAGTATAAGTTATATATTTAACGTATAAGTTATATATTTATAACGTAAGCCTAGTAAGCTATAATCGTTAATATTTATCTAGTGACATGGCAAACTAAGGATTTACAATTGATTAACAATAATTTAGAAAATAGGCAGCAAGGAACAGAATACATATCCTATAAATACCAAGTATTTGACGCATTCATATTCTATTATGATTGAATAAATTAACATGGGCAATAATATTAACTACTTAAGAAAATATGCATTGACAAATACAATCGCAAAATTACAAGCATTCTACAGATAAATCATTTTCTCAGATATAATAGTCCTATAGCCATTGAAGCACATCCAACTATTACTTTTACCTGATCTTGTTATTTGGAATTGGTAAAAGTAATTTGGTTACGCCAATCTGTCTGTTCTCTTGACATCACCATATCGATACATTTGAAGAGAAAGCGTTGTCTCAGTCCATGACATGCGACAGTGCATAAAAGTCAGCTATCAATAAATTGAATTGATCCAAAATCGTACGTTACACGTATCTCGAGTTACTTAATAATTATGATAACAACCTTCTCTATATGGATGGACAGATGCCTATATCTGCATATTTGCTCTCATTTCACGATTTGCAAATGTCAATTTTATGATTTGTGCGCAGCATTGAGCACTAATTATAATTGCAGATAATACGCTCTTGTACCACTTTTCGAATGATGATAGATAAAAAGCAAGTCCAACTGTAATTTTTCTTGAAACTAATTATAAAATTACTACGGGAATGTGCGCGCAGTGTTCGTGTATTGTCCAATCTGTCACTCACGTAAACACCAATAACAACTAATCTCGTCCGATTGAATGAATCTAGCATGTAATGTAACTGATAGCCGGTAGTCACTCTATAACTGGGACTTAGTATGATCACTAATCGTTGGTTTGAGTGTCTTTTTGTCGACTTATATAAACAATAGTCTCTTAATTATGTATTACTAACTATACTATATCGCCAACGCAGCAGCTTGTGTGTGCTTTAGAGTCGGTCTTGCTCGGTGACACCGCTCTTCTTGGTTTCCACACAGTATACTGACACACGCTCATCACAACCTTCAGCACTCACACAGAGTTCTCTTCGGCTTACAACGTCCCAACGCAGCAGCGTTGTATACTGAAAAGCCCGAAGAATACTATTAATTTATAAACATTCCAATTATCAGTGAGCATTAAATGAAAGTATTGATTAATTCACTCAAGGATTCAATAAATATCAATGTTAGTTTACCTTCGCAAGTTACACTAGTAGACCTCCTTCTCCACATTGAGTTACTCGCTACGATATAAATATAAATATAACAATCGCGTTTGCAGCAACCAGACAAAACATTAACTTTTGGACGTGATAATTTATTAAGCCCCTTATACCATATATACATATAAAGGTATTGGTAACCCCTCACAATCCTTTTTATTATGAACTGTATAGGTAAACCTCAGATTTTGATTGGCACTGGATTGGTGAGTAGAGTGTGTATTAGCCCTTGGTCCAGACTTGTAGCATTTTAATGAATCAGGTCTCCGCTGCATAGCTTCGACGTGTATAATTGTCGGTATGTGGACGCAAAATGTGTGATATAATCGCGTATTATTTTGCGTTCATAGCAGAATGGAGATATGATTCACCAAAATGATTCTGAATGTCTGGACCCAGGCTAACATCTTTTATGCTGATAATCATTACAATCAGCAACAGCCACAAAGCGCCTCCACATAAACACGCGATCGGCGAGACGAGAAGTTTGTGTAGCGTAATGCGTTTTCCAGAGTAAAAAACCACAGTATAAGCACAGTATTGCAGATATATAAAGTATGAAAATACTAGCAACATAAGGTATGGCCGACATTTTGATAATATTTGGTTTTTACTACCAAGACAATAAATATCTAAATCAGAATAAAAGTATAGTGAAACAAAATATTACCCAAGTCTCTTAAATACCTGTTATTATTTAAATTGAATGTGGGGCATAGCAAGAATCGGATATCAGATCAAATAAATACAGTGCGTCTGCCAGCAGTTTACCCCTTTTCATACCATTTTCCGCTCCTCAGCTACCTCGCGTTTATGAACTTATTTAAATTATCCAATTATAGCACAATTATATACAAGATCAATATTTCGACTACAGCAGAAATTTTAAACTGTCGCATTGTAGAATCAATTAGTAGCCAAGTAAGAAAAACGTACAAATGCACAACGAAAACATGTAAATCTGTATATATGATTTGAACTTTGAGAAAGCACTCATACCATAATGACGAAAAATGGATGACCCAATAGCATATGAGTGAGATGATTAAATAAATCAGAATAATGGAAAGCACGTTTAGCAAAATGCATACAATGGTCCTCGTTGTCTAGAAATAATATATTCTTAAAAGAATATAATAAAAGCCCCGCTAAATTATTTGAATGTAATTTGAATGTTGCTTGGGAAAAAATATAAAAATTTCATAATACAACTTAACAAGTCCTTTGACCTGAAATATACAAGCTTCATGCCCGCCAACAGATAAGCCCTGCTCATGCCCTACCGAAAAATGTACCAAAGTCAATGTATCAAATCACGACTCAACACATTAACAGAAATGATACAGCCTTTTACATTTGGTTGAGTTACAAATCAACTAAAGATGATAGTTCTGAATAATCTGAGCTTTAACAAATATTATGACAGCTCACCACCACCACCACAACACCATTTTAACAATAATAATGACAGCTGTATATTAGACATAATCGCATGTTCTCGTTAAGTCATTCCTATACATTGCCCATTGCGCAAATTATATTATGGAATTAATAGATGCATAAATTTAGCCACTATTGGAGTTAATGATAAAATGTCTACATAGAATAGAAAATCAAAGGTAGGTAGGTATATAAGATACGAGTATATGCCAATGTCGTTTAGTGTAGGTCAAGGTTTTACCGGAGGGAGACTCTGTATCAGGGTCGTGTGCATGGGTCCCTCTGTCTTACCTATTTCTGCAGCAAAGCAACAGTGCTTGCATTGCTGTGTTCCGGGTTGAAGGGTAAGATGTGACATTAACATTACTGGGTACCGTGACTTTACATCTTAAGTCACAAGTTGGTAACGTACACTGTGGTTCTTGTGGGGGTTGCAGTATTGCTGCGAATCTCACAGGAGCCACATGTATTATAGGTGACTGTTACCACTTACCATCAGGTGGGCAGTTTGCTTGTTTGCCAACTTAACTGCAATAAAAAAAGGGCAGAAAGTTTAAAATGTCGCGTCAAATTAATGACATTTTATGTTATGAAATTACTGATATGTTTGTTAAATTTTAACTGGTTGGATCTTGACTGAAACTTAATAAATAAAATAAAATACATTATAGAAACTGCATGTTGGGAAAAATCATTGCAAGGTAAAGTTTCTATGTATTAAGAAGACTACAACTCACACAGGCCGTAGCTAAATAGTGCTATGTTAATTTCCTGCATATAAACATGCTAGCTAAGAGCGTCGGTGGCGCAGTGGACTCGGCACTTGCCTTCCAATCGGGGGGTCGGGGTTCGAGGCCCGCCATGTACCAATGTGTTTTTCGTTTCGAATTTCATATGTACATTTGTCTGACGCTCCTACGGTGAAGGAAAACATCGTGAGGCAACCTGCATACATCTGCGAAGAAATTAAATGATGTATGTGAAGTCGACCAATCCGCACTGGGCCAGCGTGGTTGACTAAGGCCTAATCACCCTAATATAGGGTAGGCTCGAGCCCCTCGGTGGGGACGTATATGGGCTGTGATGATGATGATGATGATGAAACATGCTAGCCATCTATGTCGGCTGACAGACAGTGCTCTCGTGCTGGTGTCGTGGAGTTTTGGGTTGGCAGTGTAAAAGGGACGCCAAACGTCCTTAGGCCGCCGCTGAACATCAGTTGTGCCGTAAGTATGTTTGTTACCACCCAAATTACAACACAAAAATATCAAAAATAATTTCGCAGTAGCAGCAATGCGCTCTAGTTTCTTATACACGGAAACGTAGAATGACAAGGTAATTAAAAGATGCATATTATTTGTGCTTGGGTATTTTTTGTTAATATTTAATTAAACAACATTTATAAATTCTTTTGGCTGGATTAATGTAAGTTCATATTTAGGTTCCAGTTTTCAATGCATATAGCTATTAATTAATTAGCTACTAATATTTAATCAGTAATTTTAAAAATCAATTACAATAATTTTTTACCCTGTCTTTATTTATGGGGTTCGCTTAATGTCTCTTTTATAGATACCGTCCATATGTAGTTATTGGTTAAATTTTGTTATTTTATGCAAGCTTTTCTAAATTTATAATTGAACGAAAATCTATGCAATTAAATCATTACATCAATTACATAAACAATTTGCTTAATGTTTCTCTTTTATAGATATGGTTCATATGTGGTTATTGGTTTAATTTTGTTATTATATGCAAGCTTTTATGAAAGTAATTTAATGAAAATCTATGCAATTAAATCATTGCATCAACAACATAAAGAATACATATGGGCACGAAATGCCAGTAGTTATTTTTTTCAATAATTTCAAATAAACCTGAAATGTAACCAAGAATGAAGCACGAATTGCGTACACGAGTATATATAGTAAGTCCTAGTTACACAAGCCAGCTTGTGTCAAAGAATTATCTAATGATTTATAAGTGTCTAACATTGTAATAAAAACATGATTGATACTGTAGAGTTTAACGACGCAATGGTCAGTTGAGCGAGGCATTCATATTTTTTATTTTTAATCACTTTTAAAGGCGCCAGTTTTAATTATTAATGCAGGAGTACGTTCGAGTATGATAAAAATTTCTCTCCAAATGTTTCATACCGATAAAAGGTACTTTCATAGGTGCACGGTTGTCTGTGTCTGGGTGTAATAATATCTTATTTGTCGAAAAGTTTTATTGTTAACGTCTTCATTAATATTTTGGTGTTATTTGCGATTTTTTTTAATAAACGTATTTGATTTTTTTCTTTATTCGACCGCACGTTTTTAAGTTAAAATAAGTTTAAATGAAATTTTTCACCGTACGGCGCGCAAAAAAAACCATATCGCGCAAAATATAAACGCGAGACGCGAGAACTCGGCCTTGGCGAGTTTTCGATCGGCATAAAATTCAAAAACACAGCATGCAACATACCTGACGCTATTGATACGACGGATAGCTCGGATGCGGGTAGTACGCGTGTTGAGCACCATAGGGGGAAGCGGGCCGCGGCGGCGGCGGCTGCAGCTGCGGCTGCGGCTGCGGCTGCGTCTGCGGCTGCGGCTGCGGCTGCGGCGCGGCGAACGTCGGCGCGGCGAACGTCGGCGCGGCGCGGGGCGGCTGCGGCGTCGCGAACGAGGGGACGGCGTGCGGCACTAGCGGCACCGCGAACGACGGCTGCGGCTGCGGCTGCGGCGGCGGCGGTCGCGGCGCGGCGTACGGCGGTGCGGCGTGCGTCGCTGGCGTCATCGCGTAAGGCTGCGCGGCCTGCGGCGGTTGAGCCAGCGGCGTCGCGTACGGCGGATGCTGGCCGGCGAACGGCGGCACCGGCGGCGGCTGCTGGCCGGCGAACGGCGGCGGCGGCACGCCCGGCTGGAAGTGCGCGTACGGGGGCGGCGGGACGGCGGGCTGGAAGGGGGCATACGTCGGTGGGGGGACGCCCGGCTGGAAGGGGACGAACGGGGAGGGGGCGGGTGTCGCGGTCGCCGCCGCCGCCGGGACCGACGCCGCCGCCGCCGCGGGCGCGGGCGCGGGCGACGCCACCGCCGCCGCACCCACCGCCGGCGTCGACACGGCAGCCAGCGCTGGCATCGCCGACACTGCGCCGTGCGCGCTGGCGTACGCCGCCCTGTACACAACACTGTATTTGTTGACGACAGTTCGGAGAGCCGGGGCCCCGGAACTAACCAGCGGACGGACGTCGGCGAAGCCTATGCGCGCCCCGTTCCCCACGAACCGCGTCATAAATTAATTCGGGCCCTTTGATTGGTCCGCGAACGGATGTCCCCCCGCGGAGCAAGGGATACTTTATAAATATAGGGCCAAATACTGTATAATTGTAGTCGGTTGTAGTTAGTCAGTTGAAGTCGTCTTTTGAACAAGTAAATAAAGCTCTAAAGTTATCATCGAGAAACCAGCGTTTAAGTCAGCAAGTACCTACATACAGTCCACTCTCAACAGTATTAATGCATTTATCTATCTTAGCCCCATTTCACCAACAGTGACGCAAAACTGAAATAACTATACCACGCATCACAGACGTGTAAAGGGAAGCAGACTAAACTATCGTTCAAAAAGCGTGGAGACTTTATCACATGTAAACATTACTCACATAAGCAATATTAATTTAATTTTATTGTAATTTCTGGAGTTTTATCACATGATGCGTTAGAAACACTTCGAGGCACAGCAGTTTACCATTGTTCTTGTCCGATTAGCAGTTATTTTTATTTATAATCACAAAACAAAACATTATAACACAATGTCACGACGCCATTTGTCTTTATTTTGACAAAGCTAAACATAAAACAAACACAAAGTGTCTTCGTGGCATCTGCCACGGCTTCGGAAATGTTTATGTGTGCATTAGTATCGCCATAGACGAAAAACAAAAATAGCGATATATAATGTTACTTTGGAGTGAAAGTAAAAACGATATACATTCATTATCATCATCATTTCAGCCAAAAGACGCCCACTGCTGGATATAGGCCTCCCCCAGGGATCTCCAAACCGATCGGTCCTGCGCCTCCCGCATCCACCCGCATTCCCGCGACCTTCACCAGATCGTCGGTCCACCTTGTGGGGGGCCTACCAACGCTGCGTCTCCCGGTACGTGTACCTTTTCGCCCCAATGGCCGTCAATCCTGCAAGCTATGTGTCCTGCCCACTGCCACTTAAGGTTTGCAATAGGGAATATGCATAAAATTTAAATTTGTATCAAATATTTTTTTCTAGATTATTTATTGTCTTTTACATTATACTTAAAAGGTATTTTTTTATTTAGTTGTTATTTTAACCCAAAGAATATTATATAAAAAGTGAAAATTATGGGAGAGAAATTCAAACTTACAAAACGCCCCACCATTGGTCGAAACGGAATGTGACGTCAGTGGTCATTCACGTCAATGCCTCAATGGATTTATCGGCGTCGATATTCATGTGTTAGTAGTGTTTGTGAGAAAAATTGTTTAAAACTGTATTTCTGTGTGATTACTTGTGTATATATATTTGTAATTAATCTAGGACGATGACAGAAACTGATTTTGTCAAAGCACAATCGGATAATCTACCTAAAATAGATGCATTTATTATGTCAGCATATTTTACATCAAATCTCGATTTTACGAGCGCAGTGATCAAAGGACTGAAAGCAGCAAGGTAATTTTTATGTTAAATGGTATATTTAAGTCCAGAAAATAGATTTTTATTCATAAATGTTTAAATAATACTTACAACAAATTATAACCTTTACTTAAGTACCTACATAACCATTTGTCATTAAAATTGTTCCTAAACTCCTAATTTACGTCTATATCATTATAATTTACACGTAATATTATATTATTGAAGCTTACTTCAGTATGATATGTTTATAATATACTTTTTGTCAAAATGAAATAAATACTTACTATATTGCGATTTACATGAAAAATTTTCATTCAGTATTTAAGTGCTTGTTTGTTTCAGATCAACGGCCCAATTCTGCTAATAAGTTATAGCCGAATCGAAACAGAAACTAACTTGCTAAATTTGTTGTAATAAAAAAATCAAAATTTCGTAAAACCGCAATAGGAATAAGCAAGCTCTTTAGATAAGTTTTTAATGAACGTTTGTACAAGTAAGGTTAGTTTTAGACCGAATCATCTACTGCTCAATGGCTAATTCACACTAAGCTGTACATAAATTTGTATTAATGACTGTTTGTTGCCAAAATAAATAGAAAAAAAATAAATATTTTTGGTAACAAGTCGGAAAAAATCTCAAAAATTTTAAAACCGTCGTAGCTCGATAACCAACTGTGTTTGACCCCTGGTTAATTGGGCTTTTTTGTTGCTTATGACCTGTACTATAACCCCTTTCAAGAAATACGTCGACTTTTCCTGTAGTATCATATCATAGTATCATCATCATGTCTATGATTTACATGAAAATTTTGGGTTGAATGACATTACGGGTAAACACAATTTAATAATTAGTTTTAGATAACGATAAAATATTTATTGGTTATTATGAAACACCGTGTATATATCGTCCCTCGCATGACTAACTGTCGTAACTGACATTTTTGTCAGAAGTGACTTTTCGCAAAAATGAACGACTTCGACCGATTTATTAATTGCTTCAATAAAAATATATGAATGTTTATGGAATTATAAATGTAAAGAACACAGCAACAAAACCACTAAGAATAGTGCATGGATGTCAATATGTGCGGAAGTTTTTATATACGAGTAATAATCTTGTTCTTATATTTTTAAGACTTTTTAGGTGATCATTGCTTGGCACCGACTTCAACATATAAAACTGTGATGTTGCATGTATTCTTATACAATTATTAATAAATTATTGGTGTTTATGAAGTTGGTTTTATTTTTCTGTGAACATTTTTTTTTTTACCATTTTAGTTAAGTAAATACATACGTATTAGAATTTGAGCCAAGGAAAACATTAAAATTCCAATCAGCTTAGTAAAAAGAAATACTTCTTCCTCAAAATCCATTTTTGAAAACTTAGCTCCCATACTACAATCATTAGAAAACGAACTACTATACTGGTATCGGTGCCGGTCACGAGCTGTCGCCGGCGGCCGCGCGACAGCTCGCGACAGCTGTCGTCGCAGATCTGTAAGAGCTCTAAGAGTATAAATACTAAGTTTAAAAAAAAATAGGTCATAATTACCTGAGCTACACATCAATCAACAAGTCAATCCGGAAGAAAATTTGCAACATGGAGAAAATTGAGTTTCGCGCAGTCATCAAGTTCCTTACCAAACAAGGAAAACCTCCCCAGACTATTTTGGAAGAGATGTCTTCCGTTTACGGGGACTCTTGCCCTGGTAAAACCATGGTTTACAAGTGGCACAACCTGTTTAAGCAAGGATTCGATTGAAGATGATCCGAGGCCAGGGCGGCCTTTCGAGGCAACCACGGCAGAAAACGTCGAAAAACTTGAAAAAATCATATTGGAAGATGCCCGTTTAAAGAAACATCTTGCTGAAATGATTGGAGTATCAGCTACAACCATTTTGAACATCCTACACGACCATCTTGGCATGTCAAAGGTGTGTGCAAGATGGGTGCCGAGAATGCTCACGCCACACCAGAAGCAGCGGCGAGTTGAGTGTTGTCGCGAGTTTTTAGCGCTCTGTGGTGAACAAAAGGATAAAGTTTTGAACCGAATTGTGACTGGAGATGAAACTTGGGTTCATCATTATGAGCCTGAGTCCAAACAAGACTCCATGCAGTTGCACAAAAAGGGCACACCACCTCCGAAGAAATACAAAGTGTCTCCATCGGCTGGAAAACTCATGGCTACTGTTTTCTGGGATTCAGAGGGAATCCTCCTTATTGATTATAAAGAAAAGCATGTCGATTATAAAAAAAATGGAGAGTACTACGCTGCACTATTAGAACGTCTGCGAGATGCTGTGAGAGAAAAAACAGGGGAAAATTGACTAAAGGTGTGCTCCTTTTGCACGACAAAGCACCCGTGCACAAGGCGCAAGTTGCGATGGCTGCTGTTCAAAGAGTGGGCTTCGAAATCTTGGAACATCTTCCCTATAGCCCAGATTTAGCCCCAAGTGATTATTATTTGTTCCCAAAAATGAAAAAAGAGCTTCGAGGGAAGAACTTTTCCAGCGATGAAGAAGTGAAGAGCGCAATTTCGGCTTATTTTGACGACAAAGAGAAATAATTTTTTTTCGAAGGTATTAATAAATTAATTGATAGGTCTAATAAATGTATTAGAGTTAAGGGGGAATACATTGAGAAGGAAAAATAATTTTGTGTTTTATTTCTTACTTTTTACCCTCCATTCCGCGAACAAGCTGTTGCGACAAGTCAATCATGCTTTCCGATTTTTTTTATCAAACTTATTGGCCTTTTAAGTAGGAATTTTAGTCGTTTTGAGTTCAGTGTTCGTGTTCTCCATAGCTTAGTGTTACTTAACGCTATTCCAGTCCTTGGACCGGATTTGACCGAAGGTCAACGTCTGCGCACTTTCACGGTGGTGAGAGAAGCTGCACCGCGGCTTACTAGAGGCTGGATTGCCGCGACGGTGTGTCGTCCCAGGCGGTGACTTCGCACCGGCTGCGTTGCGAGACGTGCAATAGCGGCGGTTCGTCGTCCAAGCAGTGCGACGTTTTCCTCCAGACAAGTCGTATCTTCCGGCCCCCTTTTTTATATATACTCGTTATTTGTACACCCATTGACAGACTATATTTAATTTTTAGCCAACCCCCCCAAATTCTGAAAGGTCCGTTTGTCGACCAATCCATTTTTGGCATATTTTTTAATTACTGCGTCGTTCCGCCGGCTCCCAGTCCCCTTTCAAACACACGCACACACACAAAACTAATCAGTTACACATAAGGGCCTGAGCACCTGCAGCGCGACAAAATTATTTTTATAGGTATTCTTCGAACAGCGTCTGTCGGCCGGGTACCTACCTATATGCTATTCAATAAAATTCTATAATCTTATATCTTTGTTATTAAATGTGTATTCAGGTTAATGTGTCAGGTAATCATCATTTTATTTGTAAATTGGACGTGTTTGTGCTTCCACAACCTGTGAGAGTACGTGGTGGCCCTTTTTTATTTTTATTTTATATTGAAATTGTGCGTCAGTTCAAAATTAAAAACAGCGTATTTGAATGTAAAATTATATTATTATTGTATTAACGTCTTTTGAAAAATAAAATCCTAAACTCGCTGACCCGAACTTCGTACCGCCATTCGTCAATGTGACAATGTTTTGTCAATATATTAAATAACTTTCACAGTCTTCTGTCTTATTCACTCACTCCACTCACTTTTCATAATATGAGACTTTAAAAAATTTCTGTAAATTTTTTCTAAAATTTTTTTTATGCAAACCTTGTCCTGACAATAACAAACACAAAAAAAAGATTATCCACTTTGGTGGAGTCATTCCGAAATTATGCGCGTAAATACATTTCGGCGATTCGTTTTTATACTGTACTCTTGTAAGTTATTTAGCGCGCCCAAAAAATCTTTGAATAAAGACTTTCGACTATCCACAACACCTTCCATAACTGTAATTTTTAAAATTCTTTGTTGTAGGACACTCGTCCGTCAAAATTATCGTTCCCTTTTATCAGTATGTAATATTATTTAAGACTGGCTATTTATATATACCTCAGATTCTCTAAAGTAGACAGTGTGGGCAGCATGGTGCCATCATTTTTCAGTCCAGTTACAAATTGACTAAAGCCGTTCAGGGATGGAGTTGTGTTATCTGAGAGGGAGCCACTCGTCCTCGGTTCTGGCGATGGACTGCGTTCCGACGACGCTGAAAAATTATAGAACATTGATATTAACATACAAGTGTCGAGAAAACATTAAGACATTTAATATACCTAGTGATAATGGCAGAGGAGGTGGCGATGGAATAATAACAAGTGACGACTACGTTTACTGTTTCGATTGACTTAGACTATAATATCAATTAATCGAAAAAGTAAACGTATAATAATAATAGCCATTCCAAAACGTGATTATAAGAGAAGTGTCCGCAAAATATGGTGATTCTGAATGCGCAGCGCTAGGTTAAATCCAACAACATTGTCGTAATTCTTGTTCTCTTCTATACTACTCTCCACCTCTATCGTCTATCCTGCGGACCTAAGTATGACTCTTACGGCCTTATTAAAAAAAAAATAATCCGCAGATCATCCCCGGATAAGCTACGCCGTGTTTTGTCTTGTTTTCGCACATGTCAGCTGTCATACGTCAAAACAAGACAAAACATGGCTAAATGGCTACTAATCCGAGGATGATCCAAGGAGTAAAATTTTTATTAATAAGGCCATTATGCGAATATAGTATTAGCATAGCAACCATCCGTGGTGGAGGGCGATCATCGCTCCCGTCAACTGCGAAGTACATTGAGTTATTCCATTTAGGTACTGTACCTCAAACGGACTTTACCTGAAATTCAAAAGTCATTCTTTAATTCAAATATCGACAAATGACCTCTGCATACGGCCCAATTGTTGTTGGTATTTTAGGCGGTTCGAACAAAGTTCCTAGATAAGGCGGACATCGAGCGTTTCGTGTATTTCCAGCGAGATCGTTTCTCGTGTGCGCGAAGATCGGCGTTTGACAATTAGGGAAATTTGTCAAATGGCTTCCTAGAGAGCCACTAAAGATGACATTTTCTTAAAAAATTTGGGATACCACTGTCTAAAATTTGGTAGTGGTATGATTTAGTGTCCTTCTATGCTTTAGTTATTGCCCTTAGGCAACACGTAACTATATTTGTAAATACTGAATAGACCAACCGTCAGTGAATATTTGACAAAAATATTTTGTCCAACAGTAGGCACCCATCAGGTCACAGTAACATTTTGTTAGATGTAATCATATGAAAGTTGCATAAATAAATGATAATAATACTTGCCGTTTAGTAAAAATCTGACAAACAACTCCTCTGTCTGCGATAGCTCCATCTGAAGTTATAGAATTTTATATTTTAATTACACTAACATCCGGTTGCGCCAAAACATTAATTTTACAAATTCATAAAAATGTAACGTATAAAGTAAAAGTATGTATATTGTAAAAAAAACGGTTTACTAGCAGAACGTCCCATTCGCAGAATGTCCCAATCGCACATGGCTGTATTCGCATAAGGTCCCATTCGCATATTGTCCTATTAGTAAAACGTCCCATTCGCATAATGTCCCATATCTATAAGATGCCATCATCATCATCATCATCACAGCCCATATACGTCCCCACCGAGGGGCTCGAGCCTACCCTATGTTAGGGTGATTAGGCCTTAGTCAACCACGCTGGCCCAGTGCGGATTGGTCGACTTCACATACATCATTGAATTTCTTCGCAGATGTATGTAGGTTGCCTCACGATGTTTTCCTTCACCGTAGGAGCGTCAGACAACTGTACATATGAAATTCGAAACGAAAAACACATTGGTACATGGCGGGTCTCGAACCCCGACCCCCCGATTGGAAGGCAAGTGCCGAGTCCACTGCGCCACCGACATAAGATGCCATGCCACCTATAACCAACCCTCCATCTTCGTCCTTGCTGCAATTAGGATGTAAAAATAATGAAAATACTTTTATGTATGCCTTATTTATCAAATATAATGTTGGGTTCGTCATGTATATCAATTAATTTATTAAAGTTAAAAACGTAAATAAAATTTCCTAATACTAGCACTTCTTAGCTTATCTAAAAGGCTAGATGAATGAAAAAAATTATTCCTTTAATAGAAGCTCATTCATATAATAAATAGAAAGAAAAATCGGTTTTTGAATAACTATAAAAACAACCAAGATATAAGGTATTAAAAAACTTTCTCCATCTCTTTCTAGCAAAACGGCAATTTACATGGAGTTTATATGGCCGTACTAAACAATGACGTCACAGTTGTTGTCGGATCTTTCTGTCTAATCGCTTCCAAATTAACAGTTTAAAATGCTTGTATCTCACGTATTTCTAAGCCGATTTTAATTCTAATTTCACATGATTGCATCTTTTTTTACGGTATTTTAATATTTTATGACGAGACGTGAAAATTAGATTTCAGTCATCATCCCAATTGTTGGGCATTACTGATGTTAGACCGACAGAATATAACAAAAAATATACTTTTCTTCCAACTATGCTTTAATTTCATCATAATCACACTGAAAACTGAGCACAAAGCGAGTCTTTAGTGCTCAAGAGTAAGAAAATGTATGAAATTTCATTATTGCAGTTTTTTTTAATCGCACAAAGAAGTTACCAATCTCAATGGAATAGTCATCTATTCAGCCAGGGGATATCGATACTTTCTTAGTTTATATACGTATTATTCGTTTCTATCCTACTTGTTCCAAATTTAAAAAATGATTGCTGCCAACTCTGATTTAAAAATGTCAATTAGCGGGAACTTTAATAATTTTGCGTGATAATATTTTTGGAATCGTTAAAGTGTGATACTGTCTTATTTTTAGTGCTTCGTATTAAGAATTAAAATGGAATCATCTAGCGACTCATTAACTCCGGAAAACATTTTAAATGAAGCCGTCAGTGTTATAGAAAACCTTTTACCCTTAAAATCACGAGTACAATACGTAAAATCTTAAACTTCTATTTAAATTTTTTGACGTGAGTTTTTTTTATCTACTATTCCTATAGGTAATAGTTGAAAGAAAAGCAGATTATGCACCTCGCCTTAAGTAATTTATTATTGCAGCGAGTGCCTGATTTGGAGCCCGAGCGTTAGCGAGGGCTCTAACAGGCACGAGGGCAAGGGCACAGTACTTTGTGCTCGGTGCAATAATCTACTATTAACATCTATATTACCCAACAATGAGATAAGCTAAGAAGTGCTAGTATTAGGAACTTTGTTTTGTTTTTTATTTTAATAATTGATATAAATAACGAACTCAACATTATATGTGATTAAGCATGCATAAAAGTAATTTCATTATTTTTGCATCCTAATTGAAGCATGGACGAAGATGGAGTGTGTGTTATAGGTATGGCATATTGTAGATATGGGACATTATGCGAATGTGACGTTTTGCAAATGGGACTTAAAGCGAATGAGACGTTCTACTAATAACATAATATGCGAATGGGACCTTTTGCGAATAGGACAATGCGCGAATGAGACTTTCTGCGAATGAGACGATTTTAAACACAGTGACATTATGCGAATGGGACGTTCTGCGAGTAAATCGTTGTACCACACTGTTTACGGAGTCCACACCCTGCTCATAACGTAAAAGTATAAGATTTTGACAGTTCGTTCGTGTTTGCAATTCATGTTTGAAGTTAGAAAACGCGTTTAAATTGCAATATAAATTTAGACGTTAGCAACATAGTCTTCCACAAGTACGTCAGTACCCAACAGTGATAGTGAAAAATTATCCAATATATCAATTGCCGTCGTCGAAGCACAAACATTAAAGTAGAACGAATGCTCATTGAAAACAGCGATTTTTCGTGCCACTATCGAATCAGCAAGACCACTTAGCAGATGTATTGAACATGAAGTTCGAGCTAATACTTCAAGGTCAGTAGTCAGTTTTATTTCAACCGCCTCCGTGCCCTTTTTTTTTCTCGGAGGGAAATGCGTAACCGCACCGTACCCGCCGTTGGCTAGACGGCGAGCGTGTGTGGGGCTCTCCCGGCAGAGTGCCGGGCCTAGCCACTAAAACCCTCCGGTGTTCTCCCTGCCCTTTTGGGCGCGCTAGGTAAGGTCCACACTGCGACTCCACTAGCCACGCACCCGGGCAAGCCCGACGGGCTATCGCCAAGGGGGGATTGCCCGAGAACACCAGGGCAATCCCCAACCGCCTCCGTGCCCTAGTGGTTGAGACCATCTCAGGTGTTGAACTTGATGTCCGGTCCGGGACTTGATTCTCCATGGCGGCAGAAGTTTTTCTGCTCGGTTTGATTGTTGGTTGAGCTACTGAGCCTACCTGGCCTGCTACCATCATGTTATCTAAGTTTGTTGTCATAATAACAATGCTAATAACATTGATGTGTTTCGACAATTATAGGTAAGATAGCCAGGACCTCAGTGAGTTGAGGAGTCCAGGGGTGGAAGTCTCGACATAGATAACGATCATTATCTTTTGTCGATAAGTTGTAGTGTCTTTTCTAGCTAATCTATCAAAATATGGAAAGAATTTAAAATTGGGAAATGAAAACAAAATTATTATTCCTTATATTAGTACAATATGCTTCATTCAGTAACATGGTTGGAGATGGAGAGGATTTTGCCGACTACGCCGATTTCTAGCGCCTGTTCGTCTTCGTACTTAATACCATGTTCGGTGCTCAAGAGCAAACAGATTCCAAGCTAAATATGCTTCCGCCATCATAAAAAATATTAAAGTTTTATAAGTTAATGTTATTAATGGCATGAGCTTTTTTTTGTACAACTCGTACAGCCTATGCCAGCTAGCGACGAACATTGTAATGCTTTGCGAGATATCAAAATAGCTCGCTATGAAATCGTTAATTTGACAGTTTCTTTGATAAGTTAGCGACAAAAATCGATAGGTTTGCGTTAATTTTCATGTCGAGAATTGCATTTATGGCTAAGTAAGTGTCGTTATATGTAACTGAATAAAGCATATTGTTGTACTAATATAAGAAATAATTTTGTTATCTTTTCCCAATTTTAAATTTTGATAAATTAGCTAGAAAAGACACTACAACTTATCGACAAAAATCGCAAAGTTTACGATCGTTATATATGTCGAGACTTCTACCACAGGTAAAGTTCGCTTGTATCATACCATCAGGTAAGACGAAGGCTAAAGAGATTCCCTATCGTATGTAAAAAAATCAAGTTGATTAAAGTTGACAAAATTTACTGAGAGGTGTGGAAGCAGTGCTCTCGTAAAAACTTTAACCTCGGCGACGCCTACACCTACTAGTATCAGCTCTTAATAACAATAGGACGCATAATGTCCATTTCTCAAAATGTCAACTTAGAATGTCATATGCGTACTATGACAACTTCTTAGAAAGTAAAATTCGCAAAATGACCACTTCTTATAATGTCAACTTTTTATACATTCGCAGAACGACAACTTTGTAATTTTTACTTTAACGATTAAATTAAAAGAAAAACATGATCATCACTTATTTTCGCCACCTTGAGATGCCTACCAATCTTATGGTGCATCGACACTGCACTTATACTTACTTTTAGTGGTGCATACAAACATAACCACATATAACTGAACAATATCTATAATAGAAAGTACAAAAATATTGTTGCACCTTTTTATGATGTTGCATAATACTTTTTCGTGAAACATGATTTGCTACATAAAAAATATATATAAACTGATGTAATGATCATGTTTTTCCTTCAATTTAATCGTTAAAGTAGAAATTACAAAGAGTTGTCATTATACGAATATCTATATATATATATAAAAGGAGATGTTCCCATCTATAGACGCACGCACAGCAGTAACCGCTAATGGTAGAAACGTGAAATTCAAAATGCGGACGCACACTAAGAAGGGAATTTAATTTTTTTTAACCCTGAGGGGATGAAATACGGGTTGCAAGTTTGTATGGATTTTTTTTTAATTAGCAACGATTTTGATAAAACTTTAGGTTCATGCTCTTAAAAACATTTCATT
The DNA here is from genome assembly GCA_963935595.1 of Schoenobius gigantellus. NCBI lineage: Eukaryota > Metazoa > Arthropoda > Insecta > Lepidoptera > Crambidae > Schoenobius > Schoenobius gigantellus. The sequence continues at coordinate 66,931,889 of OZ012540.1, read as the reverse complement.
GCGTGTTTCAAGGTTTATTGGAATTCACCCCCTTAGAGTGCAAAATTGGGGTTCAAAGTTTCTATGGAAAATATTTAAATTCTGCTCCAATTTCTATGAAATTTATTATTCGAGCTCGCTATCATATTTCTGGATTTGGAGTTAATTGCAATGTGCAAATTTACTACAATAATTCATTTGTATTTTCCACAATTTACCGCGTCAAGTTAATGTCTACTGTGGCTACTGTCAGTTACAGCCATGACAAAATAATTACCACCCTTTAAATTTTATAGGATAAATAAATCGCTCTTTCCAGGGTCTAACTGACTCGGCAAAGTCGTTCCAAAACACCTTGATAAAAATTTTCGGAATTGTTTTGGAACTGGGTTTGAGTAAATTTAGCTATTTACGGAGCTAAACTTATCCGTTTCGGAACGCAACCTCACATTATAAGAAGTTGATATTTTAAGAAATATACATTATGCGTCCGGTTGTCATTTTGAGAAGTTGTCATTATGAGCTGACATGGACCTACTTTACAATGAAACGAATAATCGCCACAGTTCAATATAGGTTCTTCAACACTATTTCCTACTTATAATATGCACTGCTGTTAGTTTCCCTCTGTTTTTAATTTATTTCTTACAATCTTGTGTTTCATTTCCAATTGCATTGCGATTTTATGCCACTTGCTCTATGCAGCAAGTTGTTGGTGACATCAGTAAAGTGGACGAAGCAAGTGCTTGTCGTGCAATATACAGAGATATGTTGTATTATTAAAATTACTCAGGAACACAAAACTACATCACTAACAACGCTTTCTCTTCTTATTATAAGTTGGCTCTCCACCGAATAAAAGTTGTACTGTCAACAAAAGTTGCCACCTTTTTTCGAAGGAGAGCCAACTTCAGTGACTGTAATTTTCACGCATTCTGCTTATGTAAAAAAATCACTATCAACGTCACGTTTTGACACAATGAATACGATGTCTTACTAAAAGTAAAAAAATCATACATAGAATTGAAAAACTACTAAGCTAAAATTGTAGATTTACTTCATAGGTGTAGCAAGGAATTTTACGGTTACTTTTACTCGTATTTATTGGTGCAATATACATTTACGAATTCAAATAGTGACGGAATAGTATAAGTAAAACGTATAACTGAATATGTAAATAAATAGCAATTTTGGTGCAACCGGTTGATACTATGTTTTCACATATCAATTTTCATTTAACATGACCTTAATGTTCTACACACTAAGGTGTAAATAAATGAGTCTAGAAATTTTTTTCACGATAGTTGCACTACGCATGCAAACGTAGAAAAGAATTCTTTTCTATAATTATCGTAGGAAATTTTTCTAGACCCGCTTATTTACACCGAAGTGTATCCCTAGGGTGTAGTCTTCGAGTATTCTCGTATCGTCATACTTAATAAGTGGAAACTACTCACCGTAGGCAGTGACGCTGAACTCTCGTTACCCTAAAAAAAATATATGTGCAATTAATATTGTATTCTGCTCATTAAAGCTGTTAATCCACCACCTTATATCCCAAGATGTGCGTCCAGCAAGTTATCGTTCACGCCACGACAGTCAAAATAAAAAAGTTATTCGACTGGGTTGAAGCTTAGTTATGGTTACTTTTAATGCAGCAAAGGTAAATTGGGTAGCTCCAGATAATAGTAATAGAGAAAATTTATTTTATCTTGAAACTAAACGCTTTGCAAAAGTGTAACTTATTTTTTGTGAAACTAAGCCATACTTATTTATATTAGCGAGTATTCCGAGAACTAAATTTGACGAACTCATTTGTGAAATGTAGGCAAGTTTGTTAACATTTTAAAAAAGTGTCTAACGACCGGTTTGTATATCATATCTATCTCTAGTGTTGTTAACTGGAGATAACATTTTGACGTATTTTGTATGGAGCCAATGTCAAATATTATTGCGAGTAACCAAATCCAGATAGATAGAATATTGGAACCGGCCGTTACTCTATTTGAATTACTTTGTGTTTCCAGCACATCAGTGTTGAAATCGCCAACTTAGCAATACACAGCAATCAAATTACTAATTATCCTAGATGCCAGAGAAAATGTGTATTCCGCATAAGCCAATAAAAAATTCGCAATTACTTCTATTAGTTTCCACGGACACTATTTCGCAGCACCGCATGCTGCCCAAATTGGTCTTGGTCTTGCAGTCTTTTTTTTTTACTTTTTATAGTGGGTCTAGCTCCATTCCACCTGATGGTAAGTGGAAGTGCGGTCCAAATGCGAAGATAGCTAGTGCAGCAGAGAGAATACACGCTGCACTAGCTACCCTCACCTTGCCGTCCTGCAAGGTTCTTCTTCCCGCCTCTTTTAAAGGACCCAGGTTTGTAAGAGGTAGGGAACACATGTGCCGGCAGTGAATTCTATTTTTTGATTGTGCGACAAAGAAATGAGTTACGTAATTTCTTTGTACGCGTTGGAATGGTAGTCACAGTAAGACGGTGACAGCGCAGACCAGCACGTGTAGTCCTTAAAAGGAATGGAGAGGAAGGGATTAGCGAAAAAAGCTCTTCAGAGCATTCGCCGTGGTAAAGACAGTAGAACGCGCTTAGTGACGTAATGTCGCGACGCAATTGCAGAGGTTCGAGGTTATTAGTCACCTCTACATTGCCAATGATGCGTGTTGCGCGCCGCCGCAACCTATCCAAAGCATCGAGCAAGTACTTGGCGGAGACATCCCAGAGGATCCCAGTCTTGCGAAACTCAGGCAAAAACCGGCCTAATTGTAGCAAGACCAAGATCGAGACTGACCCATGCAAGATATGAGTAAGAGCCTTGCTAAAATCTTGCATGGGTCAGTGGGCCTACTCTTGAACCATTTCCAATCGATCGACATTGTGATTGTGATTTTTTGTACGCTTGATTTTCCGAATTGGCACAAAATTATTGTGGCAATTTTGAGTGAACCAAACTCGTGCTATCTAATTTTCTTAAAATACGGATCCAATTTGTCGTTGGTGTTGCTAAATAAGCGTACGAAAAATCACAATCTGAATGCCGATCGATTGGATTTGGTTCAGGAGTAACCCTACTGGTCTTGATATCGGTCTTGCAGCAAGTCTTGCAAGATCAAGACCGATTTTGGGCAACACACACTCGTGCCAACCTAAAGTAATTAATTAAAAATACTAGCAGCAGCCAGTCCAGCCATAAATAATATTTGTAGTAAAAACAAAATCATTTGAGTTACGACGTGTGCGCTGATTCAAGTTTTAGTTACTCGTAAAATGAGGCAAATCCCGTGCGGAAAGCAGGCCACGAATTAATCGCGGCATTTGACTTTTGCTTCTGACTTGCATGAAGACTAGTTAGTTGGAACACACCTATCTCTCCGGACTATATCGGTTGTAAACAAGCGCAATTCAGGACCTCAGTTCTGCTAACGTTATGGGAATAATCATGTCTTAATTACGCGTCTATATAAAATTGCTTTTTTCATTTTTATACGCCTTCGAGCTCCAATTTATTCATGGTACGCTTCTTGATGAGCAAGTCTTGCAAGATCAAGACCGATTTTGGGCAACACACACTCGTGCCAACCTAAAGTAATTAATTAAAAATACTAGCAGCAGCCAGTCCAGCCATAAATAATATTTGTAGTAAAAACAAAATCATTTGAGTTACGACGTGTGCGCTGATTCAAGTTTTAATTACTCGTAAAATGAGGCAAATCCCGTGCGGAAAGCAGGAAACGAATTAATCGCGCCATTTGACTTCTGCTTCTGACTTGCATGAAGACTAGTTAGTTGGAACACACCTATCTCTCCGGACTATATCGGTTGTATGTAAACAAGCGCAATTCAGGACCTCAGTTCTGCTAACGTTATGGGAATAATCATGTCTTAATTACGCGTCTATATAAAATTGCTTTTTTCATTTTTATACGCCTTCGAGCTCCAATTTATTCATGCTACGCTTCTTGATGAGTCAATAGTGACGAATGTTATAGCTACGTTCAACCATTAACAATATTGGCAAAATGCAATGTTATTGAAGCGTTATTGACACACCACAATGCGTAACGTAAGCAGGATTGGGCACCAAATAATTAAGGTGAAGCTATATAAAGACCATCTGCAGTCGGCAGCGTAGGTACCTCAAAAAATGAGCCTTCCTTTTTACTATTTGACCAACTAGTAAATAATACAGATTTGTTTTAAGTTCGGCGAGTTCGATTCCCGGCTAGGAAAATAAATTTTTCAAAAATCTAATGATGTACTTTTAGTTTATATCAAAATCGATTCACGAATTGAGTGAAACAAATCAACAAACGCGCGTTGACTGCTGCGTTGCATTACTCAGCCGGCACAATGATGAAGGGATTTTAAATCGAATCATTACTTGTGATGAAAACTGGGTCCTGTACGATTATCGGAAGCGCTCATCGCAATGGCTGAACCCTGCCGAACCAGCCAAACCCAATGCCCCAAGCGAAAATTGACTCCAAAAAAGTTACTTGTGAGCGTTTGGTGGACTAGTGCTGGTGCTGTTTACTACAGCTTTCTTAAATCTGGCCAGACGATTACGGCAGATGTCTATTATCAGCAACTGCAAACCATTATGGAAAAGCTAGCTGCTAAACAACCGAGGTTGGTCAATCGCTCTAGGCCGCTGCTGCTTCATGATAACGCTAGACCATACACTGCACAACAGACGGCTACCAAATTAGAGGAGCTTCAATTGGAATGTCTAAGACTCTCCGGACTTCGCTCCAACAGATTACCATTTTTTTCGAAATTTGGATAACTTCTTGAAAGGGAAAAAATTCAACTCCGATGGGGCAGTCCAAACCGCCTTCAAAGAATTTATTGATTCCCGTCCGAATGGTTTTTTTAGTAAAGGGATCGATGAACTTCCTGTGTGATGACAAAAGTGCATATATAGCAATGGTACATACTTTGATTGAATAAATATATTATATTAAAATAAATCGACTTTATGTTCCTCCCATACAAAACGCCAATTTCATATGTAAGGACCTAATAGTTTCAGATTTGGTCATGCAGGCACACTTGAAAAACTCACCTGTACAAGGTTTAAGACTGTCAACCAAATAATAAAGTTACTGTTAAACTCAGACCTACTATACAATAAAAGTACCCGCGCGAGATTTGCCTCAGTATAACGACAGTTTTAGTTAATCATGAGTGATTTGTTTCGGCCAATCATTTAAAATTTTTATCATACAATTTTTTATAATTAATGTTCATGTATGGCATCAGTTTTAATTCTACCGTGAGTGTTTTGTTCTCTTGCACTTGTCGTCACATGTATGTATTAGGTCTGCATATGAATTCTTAGAATACAAAAATATATTCATACAAATATTTAAAATAGGTCTTCATATGAATTCTTGAAATTAGAAAATATATTCATACAAATATTTAAGACAGATGGTTTACAATTGAATGACGAGACTTCAGGGGATGGTCAATGTGAGTCAACCAAGAATTTCAATATAATCCTTTTTAATTCGGATTATTGTTATCATAATTTCTGCTTCCTAATTTACTATTAGAAAACAGCTACAACAACGACAAACATCTTTCATGAACATTTGTTGAATACTTTTTATTTCCAAAGATGAATCAAACAAGACGTCATAGATGAATTTTTAATCAAGGGATGGACCCTTCTTTATCGGGCTGAAGGCTGGCAGTGCTTAGTTCATTCGCTTACAAGCAGTTAGTAAAGGATAGTAAAATGCAAATTTAAATCACAATTTTCTTAAAACGCAAACTTCGCAAAATAGCAATCAATTTACTTAAATTACCAACTAACAACATGGTTATTATAACCAACTGATTTAATAACGGTATGATCATTTGCGACATAGAAAATCGAATCGAACGAACCGTACACTCTTTGCACTGTTGACATTGGGTTTCCGTTGTTACTAGACATTTGCAACGCCTTCAGCAGCCTCCCCCAAGTATGCATAGAGGAGGCGCTTCATTAGATATATTACCTGGTAACAAGTAATTTAAATAAAAACTTTGCCGGCCGCTCCTTGAAACAGAACGGCAAGGTCGACTTTGCTCAAACAAGGTTGTCAAAATAATGACCACATTACATGCATTTTTGAGTAAAGGATTTCCATAGTGTTTACAGCACAGTCCTGTAAGGGTAACTTTCGGTTAATATGTGTACACAAATAAAGACTACTTTACGAGCAACTATATTGAAAAAGAATAAAGCACAAAAAGTACAGAATATACAGAAACAAAAAACAAGGACAAAAACCAAAATGATCGCTTCGTGTATTGCGCTACCACTTATGCGTGAAGAAGAAATTGAGAATGGTGGGAAATAATATGTGCTTACAGAAATTAAACTTATTGGCATTCATCGTTATCTAGAACAATTCTTGCCTTATGATCAAACCCCTACTGCATGCAGATGAAAGCAATGTGGTGTTGTTTTAGCGAAAGAGACAGAACAACTAACGTATGAGAGTGGTGGAATGGGCAATCCAACAAAAGTTTGAGAGAAGACCCACCACAATAATCCATTTTTTAAAAGTGTATTAAGGAGTATGCAGCATTCACCGCAGGCTGTAAACGCAATAACAACGGAACCGTTTAAAAATAGTCAAAATACGTCATCGAACGAAGTGCATATACAGCATAATCATATTCAAATACAGTTTATTAAAGGTGAAATTATTGTGCCACTTTTTCAATAAGAAATTCGACTTTATTTGTGAAGCTTTATTTTATTTCTTCGTACAAGTTTCGTTAAATTTTTATTTTATATAGGTGTGAAAATAAACATAAAAACCGGCCACGTGCGAGTCGGACACACATGACAAAACGGAAGGCCAAACAAGATCAATTTTCTCTTGTTTGGCGTGTTTATGATTGAATCGATAAATATATTTATAGATGGAAAAAAGTGGCTTGGTCATTTTAACTTTGTGAAGTTTAATCAAATCAATGCCTGTTCATATTATTAGATACAACCAGATTTATATTTGTTTCTACAAAATTCTTGACTAAATCATACATTTTACATATTATATTTTATATTAATTTTATATTTTCATATAAATCATACATTTTACATATTCAAATCTACTATAATGATCTAATAATTGGAACAATAATGTAAATTTATTGATTTGATTACATAGAAATGGTTCATTCAATTAATTCATCTTTACTTTAAATATTAGCTAAATACACTTGCCTGCAATGAAATCGAGCCACCTTTACGTTTTGCTTCAGAGTTCGACAAATCAAAATCTACCATCAATAAATAATATCTTTTAACCCTGTTTGTTAAACAAGAGCCTAAACTTACATTAGACCAGTTTTTACTGTGACAGATTTAGGTTTATTGATTTTACAAACTAAAATCTAACATTTTAAAAAATACCTAATTTTTTTTGGGTAAATCAGCTCAATTTAAAGGGTCATTAAATCTGTAGGAGTAATCAATTTTGGAATAAACATTGATTTAATTAACTTTCAACACTCTGTACAGTTGCAGAGATTGCGTATAAAGGAAAAATGGGAAACAGGATTTTTCGAAGAAATAAGTCTATTGTCAGCAATACTTCTTTATCCACGTTTAGTGTATTTTAGAATAAAGCTTATGAAGTATGCTTTCAAATTGTATTTACAGTTTTTGTTTGCCTAATCTTATTTTTTATATAGGCACCGATATTTCCGAATCGACACCTATGAGTGGTTCGATTTCATTGCAGGTGTATTTAAAATTACTAATTTATAATTTTTTGGATCAATAATTTACCATGATTGCTTTGAATAAGATAGTTAGTACACCTATGCCACTTTTTTATATGTAATATAATTGAGGCAGACAATTCGAAATAGTTGAGGCAATCATTTTATTATGTTCGATTCTAAGAAGAGACTTTCGTGTATTGAACAAGACTCAGATGTTTACAACATTTTTTTGTTAGTAGATATATTCATTAGCTTTATTTGAAACGGTAGTCCCTTTCTTCTCCGAATATCGATCGTCCGAAAATCATTATCCCGAAAACGCTTGCTATAATCATCACTTTCCATAATGTTCGGGTATACGAAATTGTATATTACCTAATCGTCTTTAGTTCTAATGTTTTTGTGTCATAATATCGGGTGCTATAATAATAAGATATCCTAATTTTACTTGCTATAAAGTCACATGTCCTAAGTGTTATATTGTATAATATTGTTAGTCCGAATGATGGTTTATAATAATTTTGTTAGTCCTTAAACATGTTTGAAAGTTGATTTATCTTGGTTATGTTATCAATATCACAAAGCTTAGACGTACTATCAATAATAACAAATTGAATTAAAATGTTGTCTTATGAACCTTAACAACCGTTACGTTTTCAAATTCAGTGACAGAAATATATCGCTGTAAAACCGATACCACGTAGTCTTGTCTGCCCTACCCCTAGTGTTATTTAAACCCGCGTAGGCGCGGAGGGACGAGGCGGCCCGCGAGCTGAGCAGCAGGTGGTGGTTGGGCGAAAACCATCTGCGACGATAAGATCGCGTGGGACCGCCGGAGCCCCGCAGCGCCGGTGCCGTGACAGAAGCCATGCATGCTGCATGCTTGCATGCTTTAAGCTTGCTTGCAGGCTGCATGCTTGCTTGCATGATGCTTGCTTGCTTGCATGCTGCATGCTTGCTTGCATGCTGCATGCTTGCTTGCATGCTGCTTGCTTGCTTGCATGCTGCATGCTTGCTTGCATTACATCAAGTGACTGTTTTTAAACGTATGCATGGATTTGGTAATACATATAATGAAAGAACTTTATATTTGTGGTATTTCGATTTTAGGGCACGTTATATTATGAGATATTACGTTAGGACTTATGACTATTATAGAAAAGGTTTTTAGGAATTTTAAATATTTATAGATTGTGATGTTTATAGCAAAAAAAAATAGGTCATATTATATTTACAGATTTCGGTTTTCGGGCAAGTGATATTATGAGAAATTAAGTTAGGGGTGCTTATCATTCGGACATATGATGATTATGTCAAAAAACATTATGACAAAATAGAGAACCATTTGAAACAAATAATTACTCGTTTGATTCAAACAAGTCTCCCCTCCTTGCGGCAGCAACGCAGGCCGGACAGCATTCAATCACATTAGCTGATAGTTGCCTGTAGTATGCGCAATACACAGCCACAGACGGAGGTCGTGTCATCAAACTAGTTACTCTGAGGAGTGTGTCTTACGCGTTGTATGGCAGTTCTGTGCAAAAAGTACTTTGTTTTGTGTGCAGTGACGTATATTTAGCCTAGACGTACTGTCCGATGCAAAGAAATATGGTGCCAATTAGCAACACCTCGCTTAGTGGATCGCGGGAGAACGTGAGACGTAGCCGATGTGCCGTGAAGATTGTTTTCGCTATTTTGGCATATAGAAGATATAATATTTGAAATCACTAGTGTGACAATAAAACACTGTTGTTGTGTACGTGTGAATTTTACTTGTATTAATCTAATGTGTGTTTTACTGAATAATTATATTTCTTGATTAAGCAACCTTGCAGCAAGGTCACTGTGAGGTTTTTACAGGCTTTAAACGGCACTAATATAACTTTTGCTTGGGCATCCGGAGAAAAATGTATGTAAATATGGACTTTTTGTCCTTTGTACAGTGTGTGTGTGTACTGCTGGGAGTAACTGCTGGTGCCGCATAATAGCTATGACGTCTGTGTTGTATCTGTCCACCTATTTAAATGTGTTCTCACCCAGTGATAAAACTGAATATGACAAATTACTTATTAGAACAAAGAAAACCTTTTTAAAATAACTATGTTTGTTATTTTTGTTATTCATTATAATAAAGCTAGTTATTACTTACAAATATTACGATGTTTAAAGTAAAAACCCATGAATTTAAACCAAACTTTTAATATTTTAGTAGAGTTAAATAATTATTATTATTTATTTCGACAAAGATATAGTTGATTCAACAAAGCACACATGCCTAAATCAATCAACATGTTTGTTGAAATAAATAAGAAATGATAGTAAAACCAAAAAAGTTGCTATGCTTGAACTGAACACACACAAGCAAACAAGATCTGTGTAGTTCCATCGAATAAGATCTTTGCAAGCTTAAATGGGTTCAAGATGCTTGTTCGAAAGTATCAAAATCTTGTTTCAATCAACACATTTTTTTTCTCAGTGCATTTCACGTGCAAATGTAAGTTGGTACGCACAATATTGAGTGATTTACCATGTTATTTTAATATAATGAACTTCTTATAGGTTTTCCTTTATTCTATAAGCAGAAAACTAATTTCTGTATTTTTTTTTTCAAAATTTTAGGTTCAGTAGTGTCAATTTTCGTATATTTTCTTGAATAACTTGGAAACTATTAAAATTACATAAAAATATATTTAAGATCTTCACAACAAGACCTTTCATTTGATATGTCACACGATGCAGTTTTCAAAAAAATTTTGGGTCTCTGCGTTTGGGTCATAGAAATTGATATGTGTATGTACCAAATTTCAACTTAATCGGTCTAGTAGATTCGGAGATAATTGACTGTGACCGACAGACAGACGGACACACGAGTGATCCTATAAGGGCTCCGTTTTTTTGTTCGGACGAACGGAACCCTAAATACATGCTATGTGCTATGAATATTCGTTTGTTTTTCTTTTCATCAGTATTGGTTACATTTAAAGAGAACATTTTCACTTATCTTGGCACTAATGATACAAAGTTGTTTCACTTGTTCCATCAATGGTACTGGTCAATAGTGCGGGTTCGACGCACTACTGACTTAAAGCGGGGCCGATTGACTTGACATCATGACACTTTGTATAAAAAATAAATTTGTTTTTTTTGTTTGGAAGAGAATGAAGCTTGATGCCCCAATGTTTAATCCTACATACCTACCCTTAAATGGATACATACAATACATGAATACATACCTACCCTTAAATATTATTCCGTTATACATTGCTAAACATACATATTTCGTTTTATATATTTAAAAAAACTGTACAAAAATTATGTAGAATAATACTAAACACATATAAAATCAATTATTAATCAATGATACCTTATATTGTTTAACTTATCTTAACGGGACAAAATATCAAAGTAGTTAACAGTCTGTGGGAGCGAACACTGCTCAAAAGCTAATAATAAGCCATGACATCGGAAAAAGGTAAAGAGAAAAAAACTTAATGGTTTCTGACGTCCGTGGTTGTTTAAGAGTATTTTCGAGATCTTATAATAAATTGTGACCTATTTCTTATTTTCAATAATTAAAATATTACAAGCCTCATTCACCACCAACAAGTCGTATTCTGCGAATACCGGTGTCTTATTATTAGTATTTATAAAATACAATACAAAAACAATATTAATAAGAATATCAAATCATTTTGTGGTTTTAACCACGATTAAAATGAAACTTTTTTCGGATCGTAGGCAGTTAAATAAAATTGCATTTTTGATCTTAACTTAAATCTTTTTCTTCTGAAAAGACTGCCACACAGATTTAAGTCAAAGATCTAACGAATAGACCAATTCTGACGTCCTAGGTGAAGTTGTGAAATTAAAGATGTAATATTTTTGTGTAATGCGACATGCGATAGATGGGCGAAAAATTTTGAGGCGATGTAAAAAAGTTTCACTTTTAAAAGATTAAAGTGCTACCGGCTTACTTAGTTGTATGTATAATGCCGTTAGAATAATATAAATCTTTTTGCGACCTTCTGCCCTTCGCTATTTCTAACTTTTATTATATTGAGCGATTTAATGTAGCTTAATTTTTTTCGACACAAAAACATTTGAGCGACAGATAACTCTTATTTTATAACCTAGAGAGGAACAAGAATGCTATAGAAGCTGTGTTTAGACCACATTGTGATTTAATAGAGTTTGCAATCTATTCGTATTATTTTGAACTATTGTAATTAGATATATGAAAGAGGTTGACATTAAAGTTTCAAGAAAGTAGCAATTATTTTCGCCACTATGCAGATGAGGCCTCTTATTGCATAGCTTTAGATGATTTTATATATTTTAAAAACTATTACGGAAGTAAACAGGGACTTTTAACTGTCAAAGTTCTACACAAACGATCGATGGCGAACAATTCCCCATAATTCACCAAAAGATCTATAGTAGTAAATTCTAACGATCTTAGGTGTATTGTGGCGTTTAAAAATTTCTAAAATCTCTTATAGATCTAAAAATACAAGGCGATAAAAGTCTCATTTATACCATTTCATTTTTATAAATGTGTCAGTTATCAAAATCTATAATTATCACCACATTATATCTAAAACGATGTATCACCATTATACAGTCATAGTCTTTAAAAAGTTCAGTCCAATCAGAGGATATAGTAGGGTTATAATAACACACTATAACTCCAGTGTTATTACTCTTTTAATACCTCTTTTTTGAGTCCGATCTTGGCCCTTAAATGTTTGAAGCAACCAAGTAAAGAAGCAAAGGTGTTCAAACGGCGACAGTCTTAACTGCCCAATGCCCATTGAAACCCATTCAGACGCAATAGACAAAAAATCTTAGTGCAAGGAAGGGATAATTAGTTTCACTGTGTGATATCTTCAACAAAAATAAAGTTTTTTATGTAATAATGTCAATGTGTGTGTGTTTTTGTAGTTTTCGTTTTCGTGACTTTTCGTAGTTGACATTCTTACGAGATAATATGGCAACGTCGCTTAATTTGTTATGTATCACAAAATGAAAACAATATTGAGAATTAATGTTTGTCCTGAAGGCTACGTGACGTAAAGCTAGACGCGCACAGTTTTTCGCTGCGAGGCAAAAAAGCGGTGTGGCGAAGTATATTGGTATTTTGAAACTTTTATCCGCTGTATTTTCTTAATTGTAAAACCATTACAATCTTGCAGTGTGGTATTACGCCCACAAAAGAGAATGATGCCGCCGCAGGGTAGCTATTTTGCTGCACGTCGAAAGACTGTTAGTGCGGACGCGGATTACCGTTAAAATAGTTTTTTCTCAAACATGCTACGATATACAACCATATCTTATACAACCTTCTTTAGGATGAATCGTAATTGCTGTACTAGGCCAGACAGCGGCCAGCAATTTCTTATCTGGCGTTCTCAAACGGCCGGCAATGTGTTCATTTCGGACTTTCGCCATGATATTATACTCATTAAATCTTAGAACTTACCACCAAGACGTGGTAAATGTTGAAAATTTTCTTAAGTGGTAATCATGCGGAAAACTTATGGGATCAAACTGAAAACTGTAGATTAGGTTAGGTTAGATATTGTGACCACACACAAGCGCATGAAACTGAATGAAAAGTGCATGTTTTCATGCTCCGGGTCCGAATAGTGATCGACTTCTAATAGGATCCGGGTCCGAATAAACACAGGATAATGACAATTACAAATTTATTATCATAACGATACTTAACAATTTATAAGGTACTGACTAAAATACTATCAACGTCACGTTTTGACAAATGAATACCATTTCTTACAACATGTAAAAAGACTTTCATAGTAGTAAAAATCTACTAAGCTGAAATGGTAGAATTAACGCTTCATTCGTGTAGCAAGAAATTTTACGGTTACTTTTACTCGATTTTTTTTGGTGCAAAATAAATTTACGAATTCGTAATAGTGACAGATTGGTATAAGTATTACGTATATCTGAATTTGTAAAAAATAGCAATTTTGGTGCAACCGGCCGTTAAGTGATTTCTATTTGATTGTTGTCAAGAAGTGTAGGTATGCAAGGGTCTAAGTATATTGAATAAAGCTTTTTAGTAAAACATTATCGTATTATAATTATCGTTTTAATTAACCCGCATGTTTGAGAAAAAAACGATACAAGCCTTGGTAACAACTGAGCATTGGCGGGCTCTTAGTAGGTATACACACAACGTATACGACGCCACTGAAATGTCTCTAAAAAAAGTTTTTGATCACGTAACATGTATAGTTAGGACTGCTGCCGTTTGCACAGGCTGTTCTAATTTTATTTATACTTAGCACATATCTATTTTTAATATTTTCAAAATGAATCTAGTTATATAAGTGGAGTATATGCAATAAGAATAGGTACCTATTGTTCATATGCATTATTAATTCTTAGTAATTTACAAGCACAATGCATATTTCAATAATAAATAATGTAAATATTACGCTCACTAATACACCGACCGTGCGCACAGTTTGGTGCAAACTGTATCTGCAGCAGCAGGGTACTGGTTCAGAGATCATGTGTGTTCTGTAACAATATTTAATTGCAAACTAATAATGACTACATACATAGATTATCATTATACAGAAAAAATACTTACCATATTAAATCTAACAGGCAACAATAATAGTGTATATTTTTTACATACAACAGTAGTAACAGCAACGGAGCAAGGGCACGCCAAGAAAGAAGATTGGCAAGCCTGGTACCCATTAAAATATGAAATGTAGGATACTGAATTTTGGATATTATGTAAACGATACTAGTTTACCTATTTTTCTTTAATTGAGGAATTTCTATAACTTTTGTAAAGAGAGAAAAACTGATTTTACTATTTCAGTAAATATTGATAACAAATCGCATCTAACTGACAAGCAATATTAAAACGCAAAGGTAAACAAAACAAAAGCAACTATCTAATTCGTTGCAGAAATATCGATCATTGATTAATCCACTCATTTTCATATAATTCATCGATTAATGACCGTTACAAGACCAAAAATAGTACTAGAATATAACAATATTACGAGTACTTTTTCTGGTTTTGTCTTGAGGTTTTAGTTAAATACTTAAGATGTCTAAGGAAACCTAATTTTCATCGATAAACCTATCGATATGTCACGTGACCTACTGTTACCACTAACAACTGTGAATGTCAATGTCACATTCACTGTCAGTGTCAGTCGAGTCATGTGGGTGCGTTCCGAATGGCGATGATATCGATGTTAGCGGGCTAAAAGTCTTTCGTTAAAAAAAATCCTTCCTCAATCCATAATAACAATTACTGTAACTCGTAATGTCAATGTCAAATTCAATCTTATGTTTTGACATTTGCAACGCTTTGTTAACTCTTTTTTTTAATAAACGTCGCCCCACACTAGGATTTTCTCCTGTGTCGTGGGTGCAGTTACAATCATAGAATATCACATGCACACACGCCCAGACCGGAACAAATTTCTGTAGGCACTACAAAACATTTGTCCCGTACGGGAATCGAACCCGCGACCCGTTGTGTAGTAGGTGATCACTCGACCTCTGCGCTAAACGTGTCGTCAACTATTAACAACGTTTTGTTATCTCTGTACTCTATGTACCATAATAATTTTCGAATGCGAATATCTTTTTATTTAGCAGTTGTAGAAATATGATGTAATTACCTTTTTTGATACATTACTAAAGACAAAGAAATACGTGGTATTTTTATCACCATACACTTCGTCTGATTACGGTACCAACAATGTATGGCTTCCTGCCAATCTTCTTTGTGATAAAACTCAAGTCACACATGTCCCAGTCTTAGACCATGGTATACTACACTCGGCGTCAAAATAATCGCACCTTTTAAAAATCTTGTTCATAAATTCCTAAACCTTATTTAGAGGATAGTGTTGGGTATCATTAGAAAGGTAACAAAAAGGAGTATCAAAAAACAATTAAATTTAAACTTTTGTTTAATTATGATACAAAAAACATTAAAATGAAAAAAATAATAAAAATCCTTAATTAAGTCCTAAATAACAATCGATGATTTAAAAAAAAAATTACAAAAAGTGTCTTAAAATTAACTTAAAATCTATGTTACCCCCCCTTGCCCTGATGACGGCTTCCATGCGGTCCCTCATGGACCTCACCAAGTTCAGAAGCTCTTCTTGAGGGACAAGATCCCATTCCTCAATTACCGCGTCTTGGAGTTCCTGTAGAGTCGAAGGAGCTGGATCCCGAGATCGAACCTTCCGTTTAAGATGGTCCCAGAGGTGCTCTATCGGATTCAGATCCGGGCTTCTCGCTGGCCACTGCATCACAGAAATTTGGGACCTCCGCAGAAAGTCGCTCACGATGGCTGCAGTATGAGTGCGAGCGTTGTCGTGCATTAATGTGAACCCTCGCCAAAAAATTCGGCAAAGGGGACCACATGCACCTTCAGGATCTCTGTGACATAGCGGCGAGCAGTCAGCGACCCTTGTCCGCGAGCACCTCCCGTCCGGGAGACGCAGACAAGGTCGGTTTTACCGGCAGCCGACATACCACCCCAGAACATGCAGGATCCGCCTCCATATTCAACTGTCTCCTGGATGCAGGCTTGGGCGAAACGTTCACCCTGCCTCCGATATACCCTTCTCCGTCGGTCGTTGCAGAAAAGACACACTCGCGTCTCGTCTGAGAAGAGAACAACTCCCCACTGCTCAAGGGTCCAATCGACGTGGTCACGAGCAAACTGTAAGCAGGCTCGCTACGGGACCCATGTCTCCGGATATAGCCACCGGTCTCTAAAAAGCGCTGGTATACTCTTCGAACCGAAAAACGGCTCAGATTCAGTTGCCGGGCGACGTCACACTGCCGCATCCCTGATTGCAGTAGTGCAACCACTTGAGCGGCCTCATCAGCTGTGGTACCCATCTTCCAGGTGTTTTTTCTTTAGTAAAATGTACAGATGTGTCCTCTTCAACGGTTGAATAGCGAATAACCCACATTGACTCCGTGTTGACCCTTTTATACCCACAAAGGAAGCGCAAATAACGACTCTCCCGGGTAGCAAAATTTGCAAGAAATATTCGTGACACTATATTTGTTGCTTTGTTGGTTTTATTTGATAATGAAAAGTAATGTTTTTTATTAAGTTCATTAAGTAAACTTTTAAATAAAATCATAATAAATGTGACTGCATCTGCATATCAAAAGTTAGTGACATTTGAACGTGATTTTCTTAGAGGTGCGATTTTTTTGACGCCGAGTGTATTACCGTGCTTAGACTGAGTCAGATTTGCAATATGAGGCCCATGAGACACGATCTCTTACGTGACATGCTTTTATCACAGTGACAAAAATTTTGAAAAGTAAAATGTTTATGATTGTATGGTTACATTAATTCACTAATTGCATTCATTTATAAATAAGCAAATCAGTGCATTTTGAAAATTTTTCATTAAAAATAAGGCAACAATAAGCTAACAACTGTATCCAGGCCAGACATTTTGCTTTACTCTCGGATACTAAAGCGCGTGCTACTCATCGAACTCATCGTGCCGTGGGGAAATAACATTCCCAAAGATCACACATTTAAATAGAATACTACGATACTACGATGTTACCAACGATATCACAAAAAACTGTTATTATGTTCACTTATATGCGGTAGAAGTAGGCGCGAGAGTTATTCCGGCAAAATCTTTAGACACATTGCTAAAAGATCTAGGCTTATCGAGAACGTCCGTGAGCTCAATATTAAACGGCATGTATTTAAATCGATATCTGTATATTCCCTTTATTCGTACAAAATATATCAAAGTTCCACCAAAAATACTGAATTGCACACTAAATTAAATCAGATTTAGTATACTGTTTAATGGGACCTATTTGCAGAACCGTTTTACTGAACGAATAACTATTTAATGTTGTTACTAAGAACGTTTCCACGAGCAATAAGTATGCATAAAGTCGTTTCTGGCGCTTCGCCGGCCGCTGCCGCGGCACGCTCGCTTCGCTCGCTCGGCTCGCGCGCTTGGTTCATGTTCAAACCTACGCTCGTCGCTTCGTTCCTCGCTACCTATTTTTGACCCGCCTACAGTTTCTACATCGCCAAAATATTCTGTATTGTTATATGAATATTATAGTTATTTATTCGAATGATTATGAGTTTCGATCATTAGTATAGAAAAATATATGAAAACAAATATTAGTACAAACTAAGTGTATGATTAATGATATTATGAATTTCAATGATTATGTTTTTAAATTTTTTATGAAGAATGATCATTATGGTTTTGAATGGTATGAGAAATATTTTCGGACCTCCAATGATAGGAATTGAAAAGTTATGTAAGAAAATGCGCACCCAAAAAAATTACCCTAAATTTGGAGTGCAAGTTAGTATTTTTCATAAGCAATTCGTTTTTTTGTTTTATAACTCATTTATACGATGTACCAACCACATTTTTGGTGTGAATCAATAAAAAAGATCATCTGGTTTGTGTGATTTTTTAGTTTTCTTTGTAGGACATGTTTAGTTAATCAATTATTTTTTTTGCAGTCATTTATCTGCTATGCATTCAGTTAATTAGTGGGGTTACTTAGTGTGCTGAAAAATTATACAGATGTGCATTTAAAAATATCCCATATTAAACCACCACGTAACAAAGGCGGCACTGACGGAATCGTATCAAATATGGTTAGGCAGAGAGAGGAGCCGGAGTGGTGAAGGTGAATGTTGATGCATTGTAAAGTAGCTACTTAAGGCGCATAGTGGTTCCAATGACCTTGCGTCGATCGTCCCGCATTGATTACATAGGAGTGAGTGAGTGAGAGTGAGGGGAATATTTAAGCAAACCTTTACGCGTAAGATGAATTATTTCAATAAAAAATTCTAAAAAGACCATCCGCTACAATATTGTTCACTTTATTTATTGAAATCGAAATTATATGATTTAACCTAATATTTACAACGCGAATAGGTTTAAAGTTTTAAAATCGAGGCATGTTTGGGTCACATTTTAACCAAGTTTTAATTAATTTATCAAAAAATTAAAAAGACCGTCCTCTAACTAAAGAATGCGTTGAATAATAACATATATTTTTTAAGGATTTTTTTATTCAATATTTATGAAGAGAACCGGTATTTTCTGCAGTGATTTTTGTATGATTGACCCTACTATGTGCCTTAAACCTGCACCTCGGTCGTAAGCCCCAGGCATTGCTCTTGGCTCCTTTCTCTGCAACGCGACGAACCCGGCACCCGTATGGTGAATCCATGGAATGCTAAGTTATCGTCTCTCTGGAACGCTAAATGATGAAAGGGATGATGATATGTTGATCGGTATAGATAGGATAATAAGTACATACCTACGATTAGTTAGGTAATGTTTATAAAATAACTAAATATGGATTGTGCTTAGGTATGAGTGGATAAATATTTAACATTTATAATATATGTGCATAATAACATAACATTTATGTGCATCGGTAACATTAATTTCGTTAATAGGGTGCAATGAGGTGTGTAGTTGTATAATTAGTTCTTTTATGGATACCCTATTCTGTCAAGAATCTAACGGGAAAAGATCAATAATTGTAATAATACCCAAAATGTTAGATATTCATTCAAATTTATTTTATCGTCTTCAAAGTATGCTCCTTCAAAAGCGACACACTTATTGCTAACGAATAATCCAATCATCAAAACATTTTTTTAAAGCTTTTTTGTAGTTGTATAATTAGTTCTTTTATGGATACCTTATTCTGTCAAGAATCTAACGGGAAAAGATCAATAATTGTAATAACACCCAAAATGTTAGATATTCATTCAAATTTATTTTATCGTCTTCAAAGTATGCTCCTTCAAAAGCGACACACTTATTGCTAACGAATAATCCAATCATCAAAACATTTTTTTAAAGCTTTTTCCAGAATTAAGTTCACTTCTCGCCGCAAATTCTCCTTATGTCTTTTACCGAATGAAAACGGGTGCCACGAAGTGGTAATTTGCTGGATTTAGAAATAAGAAAGAAGTTCGCTGGAGCCATATCTTAGAATAAGGTGGTTGCTCGATGGTACTTGTTGAGTTTTTGTACAAAAATTCGTTCACAGTGTCGGCCTCACAGAACACAGAAAGAGGTTAGAAAGGCAATCATGCACCGTTTGTACGGGAACCGCTGTCGCCTGTTTTACTCCCACTTCTTATTCTAGTTTTTTTTTAAGCAATAAACATACGCTTGCGCTGCCCGCGCAAGGTCAATGATAGCCAATCAAGAGAACTAATCTTCGCGCGAAATCGGACTGAACCAATCACAACGCTCACTCTCACAGAAACTTACTGCCGTGAAGAGTCGTGGTATGCAGCGTGTACTCGTACAAATCACATTACTTTAGTGATTGACATCGATGAATAGTTATCGATATTAAATATTGACAGCAATTTTAATATTTCAAATATTTTGAAAAACTAAAAATAATTATTACATTCATTATACCTATTAGTACGGTACAATGAATAGTACCGCACTAATATGTACGAATATTGATTGAATCACTCCGCTTATTAATATGGGGAAAGAAACTTAACTGAGATTGAAATTTCGGAGCAATATAGATAATAAACTAAATACGCATTTTTTTCTCAAATTGACGAAAATCATAGTATTAAAAAAAAGGTAGACACATTTTCCGAAGAAGTAAAAAAACGTTCTGATTTTTTACATCCACAGCTAATGAGGACACACATAATGGAGTTATCAAAAAATGGCCAAGTGTGAGTTTGACTTTTTTTTTCATACTAAATTTTGATTTTTATATGAAGTTTAGTTCAGATAGCACCTTGTGTAGCAAAGGGGGGTAAAATTTTATATATTTTTAAAGTTAAAAAACGTAAAGAGTAAAAAACATTTTTGCAAAATTTGTCAACCTTTCTTGATAACTATGATTTCCGACAATTTGATAAAAAAAATTGCGTGCATTTAGTCTGAAATCTATATTGCTCTTAAAACTTCAATCTTCTAATATGTTTCTTTCCCCATATTAATAAGCCGAATGATTCAATCAATACTCATACCTATTAGTATGGTTCTATTCATTGTATCAAAAGTATTAGAAATCTATGGTAATAATGGTACTTATAGCACGAATAATGGTGATAATAATTATAGCCTTCTTGTTACCATATCTGATGCAAAAAATAATTTCATTTCATTTCATAAGTTGTACTTGTACCTTACTCATACTGTACGATTACGGTTCGAACCCAATAATGTACGAATAATAACGACTATACTACCACGGCGGCGGCGTCCTAACGGCGCGTGTTTAGTACAGGACATAACAAGCTGGCACCTACCCATGCTAAAATAGTCATATAAAAATTAGTTTAGAATTTGCTCATACATTTTTTTACTAATCGAACTATTTGTACGGAGAAATTTGAATTAAATATTATAATTTTTTATCTAATATCACCGCCGTACTTATATGAGTATACTAGAAAGGATAGGTGATCGTTTCGCCATACAGCAAAACGTATTAGCGATAAGCAATAATTCTTATCATGGCATTTTAAGTGACAAATAAAACTTTATTTTTACTTTATACATATATTAAAAAAATATATAATTATCGATAAAATGTAATGCGTGCGTTTTGTGATAAGCCACGGCACCAGGGCTTGTACTGCGTTAATGCTCATTAAAATGCGTTACTACCGAAAGCAGTGTACTACATTACGCGCTCTGAGTAATATCGTAAAAGTCACGTGCGTAGATTGCCGTTAATGTATATTTTTAGAAAAATATTATGTGACTTATCGTTATGATCAAATTTTGTTGGATTTTGACTGGAAATAGTTATTATGAACAAGTTTACTAGTTACTGATGGAAAGAAATTCCTTCTTTAACTACACTTGACACCTGGCTTCTTGTTTTACAGGTAATTCTAATTATAGCATAAGAAGGCATTTTTTAATATATATAACGTAGCGCTTCACGATACACTCCCTGTAGTCGTCCGTGAGTGATTAAGCAACGCGTTCGCGTTGCGGGGCCACAACTATGAGCATTTGCTCATAGTTGTGGCTAGCGTGCCTCGCCCACATAGCCCGTCTAACCTCTTTCTGTGTTCTGTGGTCGGCCTTATGCGAAGGCGCATTATCTGGTGCAAAATCCAATAATTTTCATTCCACAAAACTGGACTTTTTAGTCGAATTTGCTCTCTTAAACTCCGCATAACGATCAAATAAAATCCTTTATAAACCGTTTGACCTCCCGGCAAGAATTCCGAGAGCACAACACCGCGATACTCAAAGAAAACAGTTTTTTCGGTTTCGGTTCAGTTGGCGCCACTCTCAAGCTTGTTGACTAGTTTGCATGTCAACTCGTAAACCCGCGCGTCTCATCACTATATTTCATGAATATTGGGTAGGCGTTGACTCGTTCTAGCATGACCTCAGCAACTCTTATGTGTTTGAGTTTATGAGAAAAAATCAGGTCTTTTGAAACTATCTGAGCGTCAACATGTTTCATACCTGGTATCATACGACCAGCTATGGACTAAGTTAACTAATAACACTAGCCTACCAACAGAATTTATAAGGGTCTTTAGATATTGGTATGAAAAACAAACCAATCATGTTAAGTGGTCGGGCTCGCTATCGGGAGTGTACAGGTTGGAGTGCGGGGTCAGGCAGGGAGGTATAACATCGCCTAAGCTCTTTAATCTGTACATAAACCGGCTTATCGTTGGGCTGAGTGCGACTGGTCTTGGCTGTTCATTGGATGGCTTACCTTTTAATAACATTAGCTACGCAGATGAAATGGTCTTGCTCAGCCCTTCGATAAATGCTCTCAGAAAACTGCAGCAACTCTATGAGCAGTATGCGGTGACTCATGGGCTAAGGTACAACGTTAAAAAATCGGAAATTATGGTTTTTAAGTCGCGACACAAAGTTCATTATAATATTCCTCCTGTTAAATTAAATAATACACCGCTATCCAGGGTTTCACGTTTTAAGTACCTTGGCCACTGGGTCACTGAAGACTTATCAGATGACGCAGACATGGAAAGAGAGCGCAGAGCATTGGCTGTACGTAGCAATATGTTGGCTCGCAGGTTTGCGCGCTGTACGAGGGAAGTAAAGATGTCTTTATTTAAGGCATACTGCCAATCCTTTTACTCGTGCAGCCTGTGGGTTAACTACACACAAAAATCACACAATGCTCTGCGTATCCAGTACAATAACGCGCTGAGGGTACTGTTGGGGCAGTCGCGGTTTTGTAGTGCATCTGGTATGTTTGCAGAAGCTCGCATTAGAGACTTTTATGGGATAATGCGTAGCAGAGTCGCCTCACTGATGCATAGAGTCCGCTGCAGCACCAACAGTCTCCTAAGTGTAATTGGAGACCACTGTGATGGTCAGATATTGAGACGCTGGGTTCACTTACATGTGACCTTTGTCTCTCTAAAATAAGCAATTAGGTTAAGATGTTATACTAACATATTTTTATTTTTTATTACATTTAATTTTATTTACTAACACGTGTATGGACTATGTCTGAATTAAATAAATTATTATTATACCCAAGTGATTATTTAAAATGGTACGGATCGACTCGCGAAACACAGAAAATTCAGCGACTATTCTCTTTCAAATTTGAATGAGGATTTCCAGTCACTATTTCCTTTACTTTTCTGATTTAGTTAATTATGTAGGGTCTAAACGCGCACAATATTAGCATAGTAACTCTTGAAATACTATGTACCTTTACTCGACGTTTCGGTCGCCTTGTTGCGGCCGTGGTCACGAGCGAACTGGTGCCCCGTGCCGTCGCCTGTCAGAAGAGCCGTTATGATTCTCTTCTACCCTCGCACTTTGATTGTTATTCTCAGTCCTACCGTCGTCGCTTCGACACACAACACTGACACAATCGAGCTTATTTCTAGACGTATGAAATCGCGGTTTGCATTTGGCTATCACAGGATTCCATGATGGTGACAATTTAAAGCCACCCTCCCGGTTGAAATTTTTATACTTCTTAATTTCAACCGCTTCACGAACAATTCTTTTATTGTAATGTCGATCTGTGGAGAGGACTTTGGGATCATGTAGCTCCATCCAATGATTGACCCCTGAGTCTATAAGATGCTCTGCTACCGCTGATTTCTGCGTCTGTCGGTTTTTAACAGCTGCGATATGTTCTTTAACTCGTTCAGCAATTGAACGCTTTGTTTGTCCGATGTAAGAACTACCGCAACTGCAGTCGATTTTGTATACGCCCGATGTTTGAAAAGGTATTCGATCTTTAGGAGAGCGCAACTGGTTAGCTACTTTACATAACGGAGTATATACAGTCTTTATGGAGTTTTTACTTAGTACTGATCCAATTTTGTCCGTTATGCCCTTTACATAAGGCAGAAATGCCGTTCGCCGACTCACATCAGATCGCATCTCCTTCTTCTGCTGTTTCCTCCCATAACGCTTCTTTACACTGTATCCATTATTTTTAAGTACCTCCTGAACATAGGCGAGTTCGGACTTAAGATGTTCAGGGTCACATAGCTTGTAGGCACGGTTCGTAAGGGCATTTGATACAGATTGCAAATGACGTGGATGATGATGAGATGACGCGTGCAGGTATCTGTCAGTGTGCGTGGGTTTTCTGTATACTGAGTGTCCAATGGAACCATCACTGTTCACTATCACTTTGACATCCAAGAATGCTAAACTTCTATCTTGTTCTACTTCAGAAGTGAATTGGATCTTCGGGTGAATAGAGTTTAAGTACCCCAAAAGTTGCTCCACTTCTGTTTGACCACCGTTCACTATACAAAAAATGTCATCTACGTACCTCTTCCACAATTTTATGGTGTGAGCCACGGCAGCATAAAATTGTGGACGAGGTACGTAGATGACATTTATTCACATTTCGAGGATTCACAGTAAGCCTTCTGTAGCATTTTCAGTGACGCTTAACACGAAATTCCATTGGCGTCGAAAAACACTGTATGCGACTCAAGTGACATGTAATAGTTTATCCGTACATAAAAACGACATAAAAAATATCTTGGGAAACTGTCAAACAGTCTCGTGATATAAACAAGTATTAAGGTAGCTATACACGTTAGGGTATACCTGACAGGTTTGCCTGTACAGTTCAACTGTACAGGTAAACCGGAGTGTGTATGTTGCACAACTGTGCAGGTTTCCACACCAGGGGGGTTACCGCCTAACTCATAGCGATCACTCGCTATCGCCTTCGTGACATTAGAACAATAGCTCAAATGTCACCTGTGACACCAAAACTATTGTTCTGATGTCACGATAGCGAGTGATCGCTATGAGTTAGGGGGTACGGCCGCTGTTCAGGCAACCCAAAAAATTTGAATTTCGGTATACCTGTGCAGTTTAACTGTACAGGCAAAACTGAGCGTGTGTGGCGGTTTTGCCCGTTGGAATACCTGTGCAGTTTAACTGTGCAGGTAAAACTGAGCGTGTGTGGTGATCGGAACTAAACAAATAATGAACCGAGTAGCTCTACAGCGTCGAGATCTGCTGCCTAGGCCATGGCTTCAACTGAGAGTTTGTACATGTTTACCGCTACGTGCATGTCTTCTACTCAGCTCAAGCTTACCTGACAGGTGTAGCTGTGCAGGCAAACCTATCAGGTACACCCTACCGTGTATGGCTACTTTTAGACAGTAAAATATAAAACATGTTGATCAGACTTCAAGAAATGTTTATTACGTCATTAACACTGAATACGCGCCGCCGTGCTACTCTTTTACATAGAGATTATGTCGACTTGGCAAGTCTAGTCTTGGCAGCCCGTGCTCCGGCTGCTGATTATAAGTGATAATATTGTGATTTTACGAGTGAGTTTTGAATAAATGAATGAAAGTAACATACTTATATTGAAAATATGTATTATGATTTAAATCTATATGTCGCAGGGAAATTGTATAATTCCGCAGTTTACATACGGCGTCATCAGTTTAAAAAACACATACCCTATTCTTAGTTCTTCTTCTTATACTTGACGATAATAAAACACAGCTTAGATAAATTACAGTTTGTTTCAGCAACCAGGTATTAATGATGATTTCAAATAAGAATAAGGTATGTGATTTTTAAACTGATGACACCGTATGTAAAGTCCGGAATTATACTATTTACCTGCGATATTATACATAGAATAAAACTGTAGAGATATGGAATAAAACAGGTCAGTCCACCTTAAACCAAATGGCTTGTATGAAGTTAGTAATGAGAGTAGAGGAAGCGAAATCACCAATTTTTGAACATTTTGTCTGTCTGTATGTATGTTTGAGCACGCATCACGCAAAAACTACGCGACGGGTTTTGATGACATTTGGTATGGTGATAGCTAAATGTCATTGTCAACATTTAAGTTTACTTTTTTTTATTAATATTGTAGCATTTCTAGCTCCTTTTAAAAACCAGGTTGTCCAACTGCAATACTTCAAGGTACTTGGAGTGAGGAAGAATTGATGACAGGATTATATAGGGTTTTGATGAAAGAAAGAAAGAAAGAAAGAACATTTTTTATTTTGCCACCACACGACAAAAACACAAAAAATAAACAGAAAACAATACAACAAATAGGTACAAAAATTATTTTGGTGTTAGTCGTTGTGTGATGCCAAAACTGTGCTCAGCTCAGTATAAGCAGCAAGCGACGGGCTTGCTACACTGGTATTCTGCTGAGCACAGCAGTTTTGACATTTTGGTATGGTGATAGCTAAATGTCATTGTCAACATTTAAGTTAACTTTTTTTATTAATATTGTAGCATTTATAGCTCCTTTTAAAAACCGGCTTGTGCATCTGCAATACTTCAAGGTACTGGGAGTGAGGTACTACTATACTATTCTCCAAAAGCTTACATATATGTTCGGAAGACTTTTGGCACCACTCTACCTCACCCTCGTACCTTGACGAAGTGGTACAGTAAATTAGATGGTCATCCAGGCTTTTCAAAAGAAGCATTAAATGCTTCGAAATTAATAAAAGATAATAATCCTGATAAATAAATTTTTGGAGACTTAATATTTGATGAAATGAAAATCAAATCGGGTACTAGTTGGAATGTTAAGGCACAAGTTTTACGGCTATGTTGATATGGGTTTTGGGTCATCTCCTGACAACAGTGAAGAAGACACAGATGCATTAGTGTTTTTGTTGGTCGGTATTAATACTACCTGGAAAGTTCGCATAGGTTTCTTTCTTATACATGGGATCAATGCCATACAAAAAGCATCTTTGGTGACTAAAGCCTTAGAACTGATCCATGAAACGGGAATTGAAGTCAAAAGTCTAACTTGTGATGGCCCTAAAGTTAATATTGGAATGGCGGAAGAGTTGGGTTGCTGTTTGGATCCAAATAAATTACAAACTAGCTTCCTTGAGCTGGCCAGAAAGTTAATTTTTTTAGATGTTTGCCATATGTTAAAACTAGTTCGCAATAGTTTTGAACATTATCAATATTTTTTAGATAATTCAGGTAACAAAATGAACTGGAACCACATTCTCCTTCTTCACGCGTTACAAGAAAAATAACTTTTTTACTTAGCCAACAAATTAAGAGCCAATCACATATATTTTAAAACTAAAGTCATGAATGTTCGTCTAGCAGCTCAACTATTCAGCAAAAGCGTTTTTAGCCTTGCGTTTTTGTAAAAATGAACTCAAATCCCAGAATTTCAAGATGTTGAACCAATCAATGTCGGTTGATAACTATCAAACATATTGCAACATTTTAAATAAAACTAAATTATTTATATAAATAAAAATGGATCTTCGAAATGTATGTACGCCCATAACTTTCGAACGACTGCACCAAATTGGATGATTCTTGGTTTTACGAGTATGTATTCGTTATTGTTAGGACAAGGTTTGAATAAAAGAAAATATTTGAAAAATTATTACAGAAAAAAAAAAAAATTAAAATATGAGTATGTTCACGTAAAAGTGACGAACACAGAACATAATTACTCCTAGCGGAGGTGACGAACTTGACAGATTGACATTCAGGCTACTCCAAATCTATGGTTTCTTACACTGTTATTGTCAATAGGTTTTTTAGTATACCCGTGCGGGACCGGGGCGGGCAGCTAGTTTTTAATAAATTTAAACATTGATCTCAAAACCCGTAGCAATACCGCAGTAAAAAGAGTAAATGTTATGCACAGCCCTCGTTTCACGGGGTTTTTAGGGTTCTGTGTTTGCATAGAAAGTGCAAAATCTCTTTTTGAAGAGTTAATATTGCAACAGGATAAAGGCATGAGTTTCCTTCAACTACATAAAACTAGTCAGGACCACATAGAATTTTTTTTAGAAGGCTCAAGATCACTAATAAATAAAAAAGGGCTATACTTGGAGTTACTCAGCGAAGAAATTAGGAGATCTACAGGAAAACTAAGGTCTCCGACACAGGTAAAAAAATTGAGAGCCTTAAGAGGCAAATAGAATAGAAAACAAATAAGAAAGAAATTAAATTTATTTGTGGGCCTAACTTGTTTTATGTAGTAGAATATGGCACATTGCTGGTAGAACTGACGGCTGTGAGGGCGGTAAGGTTCTCAAGTAGCGACCACGCACTGGGAGATGCAACTGGTAGGTCCCCCATGAAATGGATCGACGATCTGGCGAATGACTCGCTGAAAAACGCTGAATGCGAGCAGCGCAGGATCATTCATTACCGAGATCCTTGGGGTAGGCCACTGTCCAGCAGTAGGCGTCTCTTGGCTGATGATGACTTAACATTATTATTATACATTTAATGGCTGGCCATTTAAAAACAACACAAACTCTTAATTTTTAGCACTGCGTAAATATGTATGTGAGCATATCTTGTAATAATGATAAGCGTTGCAGAACAGGCATCGTGGGTGTCTAAAGGTCATTTAGTATCCATATACTCACATACGAGAGGAATGGAAAAGAGGGCTAAAACTCTCAAAACGATTCCCGTTTCATGAAAGAGGACAGTTTTATATGTTACGGAATGGATCCAAGATAAAGAGTGGTACAGGGGCAGGAATTTATGCCAAAAGGTACAAACATTACCAAAGCATGGGCAGGTATGCAACAGTTTTCCAAATGGAAAGATAATGCAATTATTGCCTACGTTCAGAAGAACATAGAAATGAAAGTCAGAAGGAACATACTCGTATATATTCTTAGCGGCAGCCACGCGGCACTCAAGGCCTTAACAACCTATAAAATTAATTCCAAACTAGTACTGAATGCGGTCCACATCACTACATAATATTATAAAACAAAGTCGCCTACCGCTGTCTGACTATCCCTATGTATGCTAAAGCATGGAACATATACTATGTGAATGTAATGCACTAGGCAGAAAGCGACTACGGATTCTAGGTACGACTCATCCTAAATGGGAGAAATTTATGGACATGCCCTCAGCCAGCATCATAACGCTCATCCAGGACGTATGCGTTTTGGATTTGGATGTTTTGCGTATTATTATTGTAAATTACATTTTCAAATTTACAAAACTGCTGTGTTTAATAAATACATAATGCTTACCTATTAATATTGATTGTGAACTATTTAATAAATATATGTGTGTAATACATGTATATTGGATATGTTGATGTGTTCTGAAATAATAAATTTGTTTACCTATTAAGTTTCACTCATTTGATTTCTGATTCCGTAAAAAACTGAAACTTCCCAGTATCATACGAGAAAACTATATTCACTAACGCTTTGTTAAAAATAATGTTTAAGTTCCTCCTTTCCATTATGGTTATACGCGAAAGGGTCCACAGTGAATTCTATATATATAATAACACCTATTGTAAATACATTTTAAATGCAATAAACTATTAAGTATAAATTTGTATTTTATTGATATAGCCTTCGAAATCTGTCAAAGTTTTATATATACCTCATATAAATTGGTCTTTGCGATAAATATCGAAAACTGGCTGTTGTAGCGTGTAATATCATCATTTAATTTTTAATACATAATGTAGGAATACTAACGCAAAGTTAATACATTCATTCATTGAACGAAACTGTTTTATCGATATCGCTATTCTCGTGATATGTCATGTCACTTCTCACACAATGACATTCGTGTGTTTGAATAGAACGTTAACACACTATTTTAATCACGTATGCGTGAATTTTATATACTCGTATGTTTGTCGTATTATGCATGTGTGCGTTTGTAAACACGCAAAAAGTTTTTGTTTCTGTGTGCTGACATTGAGTGTAGTAGTAACCTCACCCCCCGCAAAAAATGGCAGAAAAATATGCACGAGAAATTGACTAATGACTACTCCAGTCCTGTTTTCTCTGAGGATAGATAGTAAAATCAATTTAATTATTTTATGTGGGGATAAATCTCATATTAATAAGCGGGACGTTTTGCAAAGCATTAGCCTGTTGCTGAAATTACAAAATGATACCAACTGTAAATTAATAATAAGCGCCTTTCCTTATGTAACTAACCTGACATGGGAACAAAATATAATATATATGATTTAAATTTACTTATGTATAATATAACAAATTATCATAGTGACATGATTTTATTCTTTGACATTAATAACTTTGCTCATACTTCAGATAATATGTATCTTAATAAAAAAATAAAATGTAAAATTGCTCACTTGTTAGCTTTTAATTTGCAAGGTACTATTAACAGTGGCAATTCTAATATTACAAACAATGTAACATGTTTAGCATCCTCAACCAATTACAGTAGTCCTAACAATAAGAATTCGAATTACACTTTAAACTGAAGAATAAGACAAAAGTCAAGTCCCAATCTCTTAATATTATATGTCAAAACATTTAGGGCTTGACTGGCAAAATATTAGAATTAGAATTATATATTCAAGAAAACATAATACTGATATTATTTGTATTACAGAACACTGGCTTAAGGGGTATGAAATGTCAATCAACTTAAACATTTTTTTCCTGGCCAGTAAATATATACGCTGCCATGCAATTCATGAGGGCTCATTAATATTCGTAAAAAATTGCCTAAAATATAAAGAACGCAAAGATATTGTATAGCTTGCAGTGGAGCGTACCATAGAGTTATCTTGTGTGGAGCTAGAAAATTTCGCTATTTTGTGTGTATACCGGCCTCCACAGGGAAACTATTCAACTTTCGAATCTGTGATGGAGGACGTACTTACATTATTAAAATCAAAAAAAAATCTATCAGTGTGGAGATTTTAATGTTAATCTTTTAGAAAGTAGCCAAACAAATACCCGCCTTATATCATTGTTTAAAAGTTATAACTTGTCCAAACTTTTGAACCAACACGGGTAACTTCATATTCAGCCACTTATAAACTATTCACCCTCTGATCATTTTGGGTTACATGTTAGTTATTAGCATCAGATACCAGATAACGCAAAAACCATTAAATGCAGGCCTATAACTAAGAAGAGCTTAATAGCCTTCAAAGAAAAAATAGGTTATAAAATCTTTTCAATGTCGTATCCTGGTGACGATCCAGATTTGCTTTTTGTTAATCTTTTTGAACATAAAAAAAGAATTTGACCAAATATTTCCCAAAAAAATAATAACATATAACTCTAAATTAAAGTTCTACGATTGGGCTACAGAGGGTATTTATAAAAGTCGAAATCGGCTCTATGAACTGTATAGTCTTAAGCAATACAATCAGAATCCCACATTTACGGAGTATGTTCGAAATTATTCGAAAACATTCAAAAAAGTCTGCTTATTGCTTAGCTAAATCAAATCAATTGAAGGGAAAAATAAACAATTCTAGTAATAAAATTAAAACGACATGGAATATAATTAACCAAGAAACTGGAAAATACAAGCAGAGAGATATTGCTTATCCCATTAAGGTCAACAATGTCGCCATGAATGATGCCGCACAGGTTGCTAGTGCTTTTGAGGAGTATTTGACACAAATACCTATAATTATCACTAAGAGCCTGAAATCGTCCCCCAGCACACAGCAGCTTCTATGCTGAAAAGACATGTGCCCGAAAGCCCAACCTTCAAATTTAGTCACATTTCTACTATTGATGTTATTAAAGCTTTCAAGATACTGAAATGTAAAAACAAGTCATTAGGACTTATGGGGTATATCTGTAAAAGTTATTCAATCAACTGTGAGCACCATAGCCCCTAACCTTACATATATTTTTAATACATGTGTTGATCAAATTAGCTTTTCCTGATCCTATGAAATTGAGTAAAACTACGCCATTGTTTAAGTCTGGCGACAAATGAGAAATCGGCAATTATAGACCAATTTCTATTCTACCAACATTAAGTAAAACTTTTGAGAAAATCGCTTTAAACCAATTAATCATTCATTTTCAAAATAATTATATTCTACACAAAAACCATATGGCTTTACAAGAGGGCGTTCAACTACTGATGCTGGCGCGGCCTTACTGGAACACATCCATGATGCCTGGGAGCAATCACAGAACGCTCTCGGGGTATACTGTGATCTCTACACTTTTAAACTTTCGCGTTGCATTTTAAATTACTAAAACTTTTCGGGATTAAAACATCGCTGCTACAGTCAGCCCGTGACCACGGCCGGTGAAACCTGGCCGAAACGTCGGAGCCAAAATAAGGTACCAAACGCGTTTTAATCCCGAAAAGTTTTAGTAATTCTGTGATCTCTCAAAGGCATTTGACTGTGTTTACCATTAAACTTTGGCTCTTAAGTTAAGTCATTATGGTGTCAAGGAACAGGCTTTAAAGTTACTCCCTTCATACCTAAGTTCGAGAATACAGACAGTTGACATTAATGGGGTTAAGTCCTCTGGATCTCAAGTAAAAATCCATTACTTTTCTTAATATATATAAATGATTTGCCGTTTTTACGAAATGCATTATCAAAAGTACTAGATTGGTTCACTATAAATAACTTACAGCTTAATGTTATGAAAACCAAGTGTATTTTATTTACACTTCCAAATGTAAGAAAGGTCGCAACCAAAATTACAGTAAATGACGAGCGTCTGGATGTAGTCGATTCAACTGTATTTTTAGGACTATCGTTAGACTCGAGATTACAATGGGGTTCCCATATTTCAACTTAGTTCGGCTGCGTACGCCGTACAGAAGAACAGCTAACTGATATTGACACTGCCAGATCAGTTTACTTTTGTTATTTTCATAGTTTGATGTCCTACGGCATACTTTTGTGGGGCAATGCGGCTGACATTGAAACAATTTTTATTTTACAGAAACGTGCGGTAAGAGCAATTTATAAGCTAAGTTCACACACTTCTCTCAGACAGGTTTAAAGAGATTGGTATTATGACTACTGCCTCTCAGTATATTCTCAATTGTTTAATGTATGTACGTGGTAATAATAAATCATTTTGCAAGTATAGTGATGTACATAATTTAAATACGAGACACATAGATCGGCTTTTATTACCTAAAACGAGACTCCACAAAGTTCTCAGATCCTTTTTAAATAATCTTCAAGGTATAAGATATTATAATAAATTGCCAAAAAAGTAATAGACCTGCCAATTCATACATTTAAAAATCACATCAAATCGACACTACTCAAAAAAGGGTACTATACCTACAGTTAAAGATTATTTGGATGATAAAACTGTTTGGACATGAGGTTAGCTCCACACATGATAATTCTTTTGATTGATATGTAAATAAAGTCTTATAATGTAAACTGACACCTCTACTTGTAATGGAAGTTGAGCTCAAAATTTTACTTTGAGGTCAGCTTCCACCTGACGACTCTGTAATAATACAGGGAGGAAAAAAAGCCGTTGCTGGTTTTCTTGCTGGTTCTTTCCAGTACAAGATCTCCCGCCGTAGACTTGTGAACCATTGGCGTAGCTTCTTTGACGTGCAAAAGTGATTATGTAATAATCCAATTTGAATAAACGATATTGAATTGAATTTGTATTTTGCTATGACCATACCACTGAAATAATCAGATTCAAAGGATTCAATGTATTCTTAATTACAAGCTATATCGTATTCTGATTCTGAAGAATAAAGTTCGATATCATTTTGCACTGCATGAAATCTCTGGAACGCCTCAAAAGTGCGTATACAGACAGTCTGTAACGTACGTTCAACCGCAGAATTTGAATTTTATTCAAATTATCACCCGAAAATTACTCAGTTTATATTTTTGAATTGAGTTAATCAACCCTTCAAAGCACCCCTCACTTTCCTATAATTCTCTATTGGCTTTCTGTTATTAGGAGAATTGGTACGCAATAGACACTTTAATATTGTCACTATCCATGATTTTAGCGGTCTTTTAATAAATAAAAAAGTCCAAGACGATACTGAAATTTAACACGATTTTAACACACAATCGATTAGGATGGGATTAAAAGGACCAAAGACCTGGCCGTTACTGCGATGATGAAGAGATATTCGCTAATTGCTTCAATCTTCAAACTCTGTTTCGAAGGATGAAATACAATTAATGTATTTTTTTATACAAAACGTTTGCAATCGTATTAGAATAGCGTTGAGAATTCGTTTAAATTTGAAGTAACCGACCGGTTTCACCTTCTAGCGTAGTGTTGCCAGTTGCGATCCACATAATGTTCTTTGTTGTCCCACAGATGGTTAAGCGGCGTAAACATTTATGAATATCACATGTATTATCTGTGCACTCTTCCTACATTTACATTACACACACATTCGATTGTTATTATTATACACATACTTATATTGAGTCGCAAATAATAAATCGTAACTTCTACAATAATGTATAATAGTTTACATAAATATACGATTATAAATTCGTATCTATTATTCTGCTTTCTCACTATTGTTTGCAATTTTTATTGCTATTTTTTTACTAATATTATTTGTTTAAATTATAGCATTTTTTAAATAGATTGTGGAGGGGAGGGCTTCCATAACAGTCCCGGTTTTACATTAAAGCATCGCCACTTTTTCAGCCTAACATCAAATGTTAACCATGATTTGCGTTTCTTTAAGGCGATAATTCCCAGGAGATCTACTCCTGCATGGGGTCTGCTTTATTGCAAGGTAAGTATAGTAGTTGATAATAATTGCATAGCTTCTGATGTCGCTTACGCGCTATGACCGAACTTAAACGTTACGTTTTAATCGATTTTGGAAAACTGGGGTAAAAAAGGTATCTTTGCAATTTTCTAGACAATCAATTTTTATGTCGTTTATTTATTGTACTTTCTGATTCACAGCTGTTTTAAAATATTGAACAGAGTGAGCTTTGAATTATTTTTCTATTGAGTGAAATATTATTAATCACGTTTCTGTCTATAATAATCTCTACATAATATGTTCAACTCAACAATATCATATATAAATTTTTGAACTGTATGTTTTATATTTGTGGCGTACAGTAAATGGAAATCGTTTGAAAACGGGAAAGGTGCTACCTAAGAAATGTTAACATTTTTAACCGCGCTATTTATCACAAAGGCAATTAAACTCAAAAATCAAGATATTGTTTAAACGAAACGCATTACGTTAGCACTGCTAACGCCAAAAGCTAACGAAACGCGATGGTGCTAAAAATGTTAAAAATGCTGCAAATCTGTGCTTAGGTGGAACGTGCCTATTACTTCCTATAATTTAATTGTATACCTACACCCCACTAATTACTTGTTCTGTAATGAATGAGTAAAAAATAATTTAAAAATGTTACATTATGTACCCAGAACACAGATTGTTTCATTAAGCCCATTAATGAAATAATGAAATAAGAAAGAAAAAAAATATTTAGCCAACAAAAAACATACTCAAAAATAGTAAAAATTGGTAGGTAAGGCAAAAAGGTCATTACGTCAGCTAAATACGTCTCCGACACAAAAACACTGTTTTTAAGGCAGGGATAACCAGGGATCCGCCATAACCAGGCCTCCGTCACTTCGTGTTTAGGTACACAAGCAAGATGTTATCTACCGTTCCGCGAACACTGGGAGTGCAAGAGCAGCGGGGCTGCCGCGCTCTTGGAGTTAACGGACATTCAAAGTGTACATCAACGGTTCGGATGCTGTCACATTCTTTTAATTAAAGATAAGAAGCGACAACATACTACTTAGGATTTTCCTAAGTTGTATTAGTGAAATTGGCTATTAGATTCGTCGTAATGACAAGTTGAATTAATGTCTGCGTTAACGGTTGTCTAAGTATAAAAAAAGAATTCTAAAGTATCCCTTTTTACGTTTATTAATTACGTACGTATTTTTTCTTTTGGGTATTAATATAAATAAATAACAACACAAACTGTATTGCATAAATAAGCAGTATAGGTAAGCACAGTGCGTATACTAGCTAGCCCACATTTATGAAAATCGCAGCAAACATTTATTAGAAAATTACAAAAATAATTAATGACTGTCGCGCGCAATTTAAACAGCTCGCGGTAGCGGCAAAAGGTAGGAGATACCAAAGACATATAAAGGGAAGCAGACTTAACATATCGTTCAAAAAGCGTGGCAACTTTACCACATGTAAACATTACTCACACACAAACAATATTACGAGGGTATTCTGGCAGAACCGAATAAGTGCAGAATGGCTCTCTATTTCTAGGCATAAAAATTATTGTCGTAAAATCATATTCCATAATTTCGATTGAAATAATCATCAAGTCGCATAATAATCAGGAAGCAGAATGGTAATAAGCATAATATTGTGTGGCAGAAAATCATTTGTCATAAGTATTAAAACCCATAAACTCGAAACATAGAACAACTTGACGCATAATTTTTCAAAGCATAATTAATGTTAAGCATATTAATCACAACGAACAATACGATTACGCAGAATTTCTCTAGGCATAAACTTGCGCGCAAGCATGCAGCAATGTAAGCAAACTTGCAGTATGCATGCAAGCAAGCATGCAACATGCAAGCAAGTATGCACAGTGCAAGCAAGCATGTACCACGCAAGCAAGCATGCACCTTGCAAGCAAGCATGTACCTTGCAAGCAGGCATGCACATGCATGGTTTCTGTCACAACTCCGACGCTGCGGGGCTCCGGCGGTCCCATGCGAGCTTAACGTCGCAGATGGTTTACGCTCACCACCGCAGCTTCGGATTGCTGGCCGGCTTGGCCGGCCATCCTCAGCCGCGGCGGCAAGCGTTAAAGCCACCTGCTCCTCAGCTCGCGGGCCGCCTCGCCCCTCCGCGCCTACGCGGGTTTGAATTACACTCTAGGGGTAGGACAAACAAGACGGTTTTGCAGCGATTCGTTTCTGTCACTAGTAGCATGAATGAATTACTTTGCCAAATAAATAGTCAATATATACTATGGAAAAATTTTATCAAATGAAAATATAGAATATTGGAGTATAATATTTGAATAAAATAATATATGAAATGTTATTATAAAAAGTTTAGTAAAACAGAGTAAAAATTGTATCTAATGAACGTTATATGCTTTAAAATAAAATCATTGCTAATTATAACAAATGCCCTAAAATATTAGGGATATCATTAATTATGACACTTAAAATTATGGCAACACATTTTAGGACTACTATAATATTATGTCAAAAGAAAATAGGGATTTCATTAATTATGCTTCATAAAATTATTCCTTTGGATAATTATGCCTTATACAAATTATGCAAAGAAAAAATTATGTGACATCAATGTTATGCTTTTCGATTATTATGCTTAGTGATTTATGCCAAGCGTCTTTATGACAAACAAAATTATGCCAAATGAAAGGTCCCCGTGCAGAATATGTCATAATGAGAAAATAGCATTTTAAGCTTTGAGTGATTATAGTTTAGCGGCGAAGCCAAATATCAACACTAACCTTAAAATTGAATTGAAAATATCAACACTATAATCAGTACTGTAGTTAGATTATTTATGGTAATGCACTTTAAAACGATAAAACGATATTTACCTGAAATTCGTAAATAAGCTGCAAATCCCTTATAACACAACGTAATATTGCCTGTTATATTTATAAATGATCATTGTACCGAATTCAATTATTTTATGATAAAATAATTGAAATAACCTACTTTTAAAACGACAAAATACAAAATTGTTCCAAGTTATCCGTTTTTATCTGTGATTATTTTGGAATTACTGTATTTAAAAAACCAATAAGTGTATTTCTAATATATTATTATACTTTGATCAGTCTGAACTGCTTAGTCGTGTAGATACCACGGTAATCATAATTGAATGATATCAAGGGAAAGCAATAAACAGAAAATCACACATCTTCCTCACAAGACAGCACACCCTCTTTTTTAACATCTTCAGGAACACTAATCACAGTCTTCAAGCTTTTATACGAAAGTTTATTTACCAACGTTTCTCGCCTGCCTCACTTTTGTTGGCCTGTTCTCATTGTAAACACCCATTCACAAGATTGCTGTTTTTTTTTCGGGTTCAAAACAATAAATACACGTTTCGTCTCCTGTGACAATGTCATAAACAGCATTAGAATGTCCGTGGTCGTACTTCAGTAGCATCTGTGAGCACCATTCCACGCGAGCCCGCTTCTGCTCCGCTGTCAGTTCATGAGGGATCCAACGACAGCAAAGCTTCCGAACTTTCAATTCTTCGTGTAAAATTTTCTGAATTTGGCTCATACCAATCCCCAATAGTCCTCGAATTGTCTCATAGGTAATCCGCGGGTTTTCTTCAATTAGCCGCTTAACAGTAGCCACATTATTTTCGTTGACGGCAGTTGAAGGCCGCCCTTCACAAAATTCGTCATGTAAAGAAACTCGACCTCTCTCAAATTCAGCAAACCATCGCCTCACTTTTAAAATCATAAAAATCATCGCTCTAAAATCTTTTCGACTTAATTCCATTTTCGTTGCGTACGTAGAACTTTGATGTGTGATAAAAAACAATTGACAAATCATTTCCCGCCAATTGTTTTTTTTTATTACTAAGAAGGTTGCAACGTTTAAAAAATATAAGATTCGAAATTCAAATATACTCGTAGTTCCGATTAGCTAGAAGTGCAAAACTTTTAGTGTGCCCCATGTATTATGAAAAAAACCGCAACATCTAGAGAATTTACAACTTTTATATTTAAATAACCAATATTACAGCTATCAAATGTCGTTTATTTCATTCATGTAAATCAATTTTATCGAGTGGGTCAAACCTCTATAAAACTTCTGGCATTGTCCTTTCATTACTTGAAGGTAACATGCAAAA
The DNA here is from genome assembly GCA_963935595.1 of Schoenobius gigantellus. Classification (NCBI taxonomy): domain Eukaryota; kingdom Metazoa; phylum Arthropoda; class Insecta; order Lepidoptera; family Crambidae; genus Schoenobius; species Schoenobius gigantellus. The sequence continues at coordinate 66,892,970 of OZ012540.1, read as the reverse complement.
CATAACAATCTCACTTATTTCGTTTTGCCTGTCAATAAAACTCAGATTTTGTTTTAATAGTGAGAGAACCAAATAAAGTCTAATGTATTGATTTATCTGTAAATATTAAATTGAATTAAATATAGCTGGTTTTATGAGTAAAGCGAGTAAATGCATTTATTTTGATAATAAAATAAATGCATTTACTCGCTTTATTTTACTTTACTGTTTTATTATTCATGTTGTGTCATAAGAGATTATATCACTTTCTGCTTTTAAATTTTAATGAGAAAATGCTAGTTACTGCTTTACACAACGGAAAATTCAGCAGTAATGGCTTTGCAGTTATTTGGTTTTACTAGATAAAAAAAGCAGAAAAACTAAGAATGCTGATGTATGTAACAATTTTTATAAATTTTTGCACTTATTCGGTTTTGCCAGAATACTCTCAATTAATTTAATTTTATTGTTACGACGCCATTTTTGTTTTATTATGACAAGAATAAGACACAAATAAACATGTAGTCTGCCACGGCTTCGGAAATGTTTATGTGTGCGTTAGTATCGCCATAGACGAAAGACAGAAATAGCGATATATCACGTCACTTTGGAGTGAAAGTAAAAACGATATACATTACTTATGACAAATGTGTGAGTAAAATTATGTTAAGTCGGCTAACCTTTATATGTCTGTGGGAGATACGACAGCACACAACCACAGCTCCTCGATTATCTTTTTCTTTTCAATGTCGTCATTGTGTCCGTGTGGCGAAGCGTCGTCAGTGGCGCGCACACATACGCCCTTGGTTTATGTATGAACTCCACTTACAAATTACGGCACATAAGTTGAACTAAAATGGCTGCCGTTTGCGGAGGTGTAATGGTGAAAATAAATGTTATGCGAATATTTGCCTACGAAATTTAAATTGCTATTGCTAAATCTGCCTCATTGCTACGATTGTTGGATCTCAAACGTAGTGCGACACGCGAGGGCTTACAATTACTCCTGCGCAGCCATTTTAGTTCAACTTATGTGCCGCGATCTGTACCATTAGGTATATTTATTTATACTATGGTATCGCGATTTGCATGTAGGATTCTTCTGGCGTTAACGGAAAAAGTACACGACCGACTTTTTGTAGGCTAGATATTTCCTCCGACTCGGATGACCGACTCAACGCACACGTCTGCAACTTTGTTTATGGCTATCGAGAGAAGTGCACTTCATGGATTTAATGGATTTGACAAGTGTTGAGTACACCCATCGCCGAGGAGTGCAGCACACATCCTTTCTTATTAAGCAAGTGCAAGCGGTCGAATGTCGGTAGGTGAGTAGGCAGTGTGAGTTAACGTTTATACATTTACGAACATTCCATTTTTTACCGGTCGGCCGGGATTCCGAATTTATTTTTCGCCGACTTTTTGTAGTTCGTGTGCTTTGCAGCGTAGAACACAATATGTTTCAATTTCCACCGTAAAATAAACGATCACCCACAGTCGGTCGTGTGCGTTTGCGCAACTAAAGACTAGAAGATGCATTTCTGAATCATTATAAGTGAATCTTAAATTCGAACACGAATAAAAATCACGTGAGAAATTATTTTCTACTGTACTCAATTTGAAATATATTTGAATCACATGAATTCAGTGTTGTCATCAAAAACAAATTCTATACTTATAAGATTCTGTTTCATGCAAGAAAAAATATAACCGGTACGCAATAATATTAAATTCAATATTTTTTTGTGATTCAAACAGTGGATAGTACCACTCGTTGCAGAATTTACGGAATGAATATTGAAAAATTGTGAATTTATAATTCGTATGAGAATGTTCCGATTGCTAATGTTTATTTCAATTCAGTTGTTTCAAAAATACGCTTCTAATGATTCGTTAACAATGCGTAATGAATCTACGCATCGGCGAATGTAGAAAATTTTAGGATTCATTTCGCGGAAGACATTCGCAACTTCAAAATTATTCCAGAATAACATTAAATATAATTCAAAGTACGTACATTTATGACATCTTCAATCGTGGAGGATATTGAAGGCGGCAACACAAATCGCAGGATCGCCCGCAGGTTAGTGTTCTCGTCCCTTTTAGATTTAAGCAGCAGCTTCTTATATTTATTTTGCTCCTCCAAGCCGTCACTGTCTTTCTTCATCTGCTCGCACCTAGAAAAAAAGCAATTTATAGGAACAAACACATTTAAGACGTTTGCTTATTCCCCTTCAGCCATATTGATAACTGTTTGTTTGATAACTGGTTACTTAAAAAGAAAATTTTTCACTGTTTCGTAACTTGTTATTGAAGGAGAAAAAAATTTTCGGCATTCGTAAGGTCTTGTACCCACTGGACCTTCAAGATTCGACCCAAAAGCAAAAAGTGCTTATTGGACCTCATTTACAGGGCCCATTCGACCTTCCTAAAAATATTATATTCAATGCGGCCATTGGACCTCTTTTTTGAATTCGACTGGTACCTACTGGACCTTCAAGATTAGACCCTATTGCAACTGTACCCATTGGACCTTACTTGTATGCCCCATTCGACCTTCCTAAAATATTATATTGAATGTGCCCATAGGACCTTTTTTATGGGAACCATTGGACCTTATTGACAGTTTTATTCAAAAAAGTACAGTCATATAGAAAATTGAAGACTAAAATGAAATTAATAGGAGCTGTAATAGAGCCAATACCATTGAAAAGTAAGTAAATACCATTGAGCTGTTCTAGCCTATGTATGTACCTACTTATATCTTAATCAGCACAGCCACTAATTCCGAATAGAAAAAAATATGGAGAAAACCGGACGTCCTTTATTTTCTTACAATTAGAGTTGTATTGATATTCACTCTCACGACATTCGTCCTGCTCTCGCCTCTTGTATTGTAGCGCAACGTTCAGTGCCAATATTTCTTTCTCGTTCTTGTCTATTGTTTACTTTCCAAAAAACTACCTGAAGGGTTGAAAAAAGGCTACTTTAAAGGAGTAACAAAAGCTGAGTTATTGTGATTTGTTGCTGATGATTAATATGTTGAATGTTATAAATATGTTGATTAAATATTTTGATTTATATCTTTTGTTTTTATTTTTTTAACAATTTTACTTTTCTGCATGACTGTATGTAACATTCCAAAAGAAAAGAGCCAAATAGTCCAATGGGACATGTCTTTTTGATAAAAGGTCTGATGGATCCAATGGTGTAGGTAATGTGTAATTTTGAAGGTCCAGTGGGTACCATATTTTGGATAGGAGGTCGAATAAGACGTATCGTTAATTTTGAAGGTCCAATGGGCTCCAGATTTTCGATAGGAGGTCGAATAGGTCCTATCGTGTAGGTAAGGTCCAATTATGAAGGTCCAGTGGGTACAAGACCATTCGTAACTAGTGTGAGATAACCAGCTTCGAAAAGAGACTTTCGTTTTCACTGTTTCTTAACTAGTTATCAGAGAAGAAAATTATTTCCATTTTGGTAATTTATTGTAACTATTAGTTATGTAAAAGTGTGTAAATATCTTTTTTAAACTCTAACGAAGTAGGCATTTTTATAGCGAGCCTAGCAAATGACTACATTCCACCTGATGGTAAGTGGAAGTGGTCTAAATGCGAAGCTAGCTAGTGCAGGGGAGTGAATACCCGCTGCACTAGCCACCCTCACCTTGCCGACCTCCAAGGTGCTTCTTCACGCCTCTTTTAAAGAACCCGGGATTATAAGAGGAAAGGAACACATGTGATGGCAGGGTTTCCATTTTTGATTGTGCGACAAAGAAATGAGTTACCAAATTTCTTTGTACGCGTTGGAATGGTAGTCACAGTAAGACGGTGAAAGCGCAGGCCAGCACGTGTAGTCCTTAAAACGAAAGGAGAGAAAGCTCTTCAGAACACTCGCCGTGGTAAAGACAAAATTGCCGAGGTTCGAAGTTATTAGTCATCTCTACAATACCAATGATCCATGTTGCGCGCCGCTGCAACCTAATCAAACCATGGAGCAAGTACTTGGCGGAGCCATCCCAGGCGCAGGCCAAAAAGCCCTAGAATATATTATAGTAGTAGCCAGATTCTTTCTTGGGCACTGACTGCACATTAGCCTCCCTCCAAGCCTCCGGCATTTCCCCAGTAAGGCATGTTTGGCTCTTATCACCCCCGTTCGACTATTTAAAAATTGGTGCAGTGGCTTTGACGTTCAGCTGACAATCTGCCTTTGTCAAGCCTGATAGTAGCCAACATCTATATAAATGTATAAAATGTTATGATTCCTGTTAAGCGCTTAAATATTTCTTGAAAATGTATAAACCAAAAATAAAACAATTTAATAGTATATTATGCAACAAGTGAATAAAGGGCGGATTTAAAGCGAGGGCCATAGATGAATCACGAGCAAGTGAAGGATTCTAATGATGTGATGAAGTGTTAGAATCCTGAGCGACACGAGTCATTCATGGCCCTCGGTATAAATCCGTTTTATTCAAGAGTTGCATACTATACTTTATACCATGACTACTAAAAAAGACATATCGAGTATTTTTTGTGCATGTAGGTTGTACAGCATTGAGATGGAGGTCGAATATACAGTGTGTCCCCGGATAAGGCGCACAAACGAAAATGGGTGAAACTAGACTACAATTGATTGATTAAAAAGAGAAAAAAATTATTAAAATTAATTGTATTTAATATTTTTTATTTTTTTATTCTGTTTTTAAGACCTTTTGTGTTTGTAAAATTGTAACATTGTAACCACTGCGTGAGTTTAGTTCAAATAAAAACAATAATGATACCAAAAGATTAACACTGTGTGGTAAATAAAAAAAAAGTACATAAAAGCAGTCAATAGGGAGAAAAACATTTTTTTTCACTAATTTTGAACATAAAAGTGTAAAATTTTGAGTAAATGTTTATTTTTAACAAATAATGCCCCCTATGACAATTTCTTTTTATAACCTCTTATTAATCCAGATCTTATAACCTTTTCCACAAAAAAAATCAACATTCTGTCTCTAATATGCTTAGCTACGAGGCTTTAATTGAGGGGCCTGCTAACGCGCCGCTTATGTTGATGACGTAAGCGGCGCGTTAGCAGGCCCCTCAATTCCTCAGGTAGGTTACAATGTTACAAACACAGAATGTCTTAAAAAGAGAATAAAAAAATTAAAAATCAATATTAAATACAATTTAATTAAAAAAAATCTCTTTTTTTTATCGATAAATTGTTGTCTAGTTTCAACCATTTTCGTTTGTACACCTTATCCGGGGACACACTGTATTGATCTGTTCTAAATTCAAACACCAAAATAGTGTTTGAAAGTGCTTTTTATTCACTGTTTTCAGTGAATAAAATAAGCTTTTTAGAGGGGGAATGTTATAAATAAATTTTCCTTTGATAACTAGTTATGAAACTGTGAAAAGGGTCTCTTTTCCAAACTGGTTAATTTTACATTAGTTAAGAATGTGGAAACGTTTTCTCCTTTAATAACTAGTTACGCAACAGTGACAAAATTTACTTTTAAGTAACCAGCTATCAAACAAACAATTATCAATATGGCTGAAGTGGCTGATTATCCCTACTCTAGATTTTTTATGTCTAAATTTACAGAAATAAATGATTTAAAACGTTAATCCTCATAAAGAGTAAATTTATACCTGAATATTTGTTAAGTTGTGATAATTTTCATGATAATAATTATGTCGCTGCGCAGACGTCCAATAGGTCAGTGTCAGTGATGCGCAACTGCCAGTCGTATTCAAGGGAATATGCTTATTATTGCAAATTCTCAACGTATGTTAAATGCATTAAAATATTTTATTTACTACAATTATGGCTTAGAAATTATTTTGGAGGGAATTTTTCGCACAGCATTTTATGTATCAGCGCGTATAAAAGAACCCCGCAACTTTACGAATTGTGTAAAAATTACGGCATAGGTGCCTGCTGTAGTGCACAATAACACGGGTGTTGGGTATTTCTAATACCGAAAATTCGCTCATACCCCATTCAAACTTGCGCTTTGCAGTAGACAGTCGCAGTTCCTTTCGCCCACTGAACAGAAACGCGCCGTTCGGTTGTGGAAATTACCGTTTGTTTGAACATATTGTTTCTGTAATATGTAAGCAAGTACTCAAACCTTTGCTGCAGTCGGATGCAGTTTTCACACAGCGTATCCTGTAGGTGGTCGTCAATCTTCCTACATTTTGAGCTCGGTCCAGCTGGGAACAAAATCAATAAACGCCATGCGAAAACTGTTTCAAACACACCATAACAACAATATATTGTTCACAAAGTAGAATAAAATTAACAAAAATGAGATACATTTCTATCCGCGGTATTTCTGACTTTCATGGTTTGTTTTTCACCTTTCATCAGGTAAGATGAGAACCCATTTTAAAACTTTGAAAATAATTATAAACCCTTATAAAGTTGGGGAAATGTTTGTTATGTATGATTGAGTGTGTTTTGTGTAACTAACTAATAGGAGACAAGTTTGACACCTGCACGCGTAGCACAAGGACCCCGAGATAAATATGTCTATCATTAACTGTCAGTTTCTCGACACCAAACAATAGCTATCTTATTCGCTAAATAGGCCGAGAAAATACTCTCGCGATCCTTGTGCTACGCGTGCTGATGGTTTAAAAGCCAAGTTTATTTGACCGATAACAGTTTACTTATAAAAAAGACTTGCATTACATAGATGAGCCAAAATTCGAAAATGATAAAAATACTAGATGGACCCTTTTTCAATTGGCATGATAGCCAATTGAAAAAGGGTTTTAATATAGAACTTATTCGGCGATGTAATGATCAGTTCATTTATTTTGAACAAGTTGCGCTCCGACATCGCATATTTGCACCAATGAAATAAAAACGTTTAAAAATGAGACTAAATTTTCCCTTGGAAAACATGCAATGAAACCAAAACCTCAAATTAATTCATTTTTTGTATGTAACTGAGAAATGCACGTAAGAAACTAAGCGACTGAATCATCTATCATTTCCGTTAATATTTTGCAGATCCCTACTGACGCTCGTTCGCTGGGTTTTACATGGAAATTTCCTACCCCATATTACTCACATAACTTAAGCTTTTCTAACATTTTACTTACACATTCATGTTTTTTTGGCAATAACAAACACAACAATAGTATCATTGATGTAATTGCGGAAAATACGTAGTAATTGGGATGATGACTGAATTCAAATTTTTACGTCTCGTCATTAAATATTAAAATACCGTGGAAAAAGATGTAGTCCTGTGAAATTAGAATTAAAATCGGCTTAGAAATACATTAGATACAAAGATTTTAAGTTGTTAATTTGAAGGCGATTAGACAGAGAGATCCGACATCAACCGTGACGTCATTGTTGAGTACGGCCATATAAACTCCTTGTAAATTGCCATTTTGCTAGAAAGAGATGGAGAAAAATATTTAATGCCTTATATCTTGGTTGTTTTTATAGTTATTCGAAAACCGAATTTTTCATTCTGTTTATTCTATTAAAGCAAAAAAAAACTTTTTTGTCAACTACATAATTCCCGGCAAACACGGGACGAGAGTCGAATAACATTTCTGTAAGTGCGTGTATTACGCGACGTTTTTTATCGAGTTACGAATATCAATACAACAAAATTCTCGTTTTACACACGGATAGGCACAGATTTAAGGCCTTACTAATAACCACTGTATACGCCTTGTATAGTTAAGTAGTGTTTTGTCTCTTTTGTTCGAATTTGATGTCATTCGAGTGAACGTGACAAAACACTGTTTAACTAAATCAGGTGTATAAAATGAATATTAGTAAGGCCTTTAATGTATAGGTTAGGTATGCGTTTTCGATGAGAGGTTTTGTGTGTTTGTCTGTGTGTGCAATCTAACGTTCCCAGCTATCTTGAGAACGGGTTGAATAGAATTCAATGAGGTTTTCTGCAGTATTCGTTACTCATGAGTGAGTGCTCTTAGATAGTTTGGTTTTTCACCAGAGGGCGCCGCGATAACCTTTTTTGTATCAAACGAATGTTGCCACCTATTTCTAAAACGGCTTGACCGATTAAGCTGTGAAGGCACATAATTACTGGACCGTATTTAGGCTCTTTTGATAGAACTAGGTGAGTACATCATACAATGTATACGCGGTTACTTTTTTATCACCCCGGATAATTTAAGGGACACTTCAGGACACGGTAGTAGAATGATTTAAACATTAATCTATAGAAATAAATAAAATTGAAGTGTCTGTTAGTAATGTTAAAATAACAGGTTTTTACTAAATGGGTATGAATGTATGTCGGGTACCAATAACAAAAACACAATTTAATTTTTTTTTGTCTGTCTGTCTGTCTGTTTGTTCCCGCTAATATCCGGAATGGCTGGACCGATTTTGACGGGACTTTCACTAATAGATAGCTAATTATATAAGGTATAACATAGGCCTTATCAAGATCATAAAAAACATTGTCTACAAAAATCAAAATGGTGCCAAATGTTACTATTCCACGCGGACGAAGTCGCGGGCACAGCTAGTAAAAAAATAAAACAAATTAAAAAATAAAATAAAATATACTACACTAAATAAGTGCAGTATTTTTTGGATATTTTAGAAAATTTATATAAAATTAAATATATGAGTTAATATTTTTATTAATGTTAAAATCATTCTAGTATCGTGTAATGAAGCGTCCATTAAATATCCGGGGTGATAAAAAAGTTACCGTGTATATAAACTGCAGAGGGTTTGATAATAGAGCGAAATAACGCAATGGAAAAACTTTGCGAAGACAAACACTGTATGGTAAATAAAAAAAGTACATAAAAGCAGTCAATATGGGGAAAATCATTTTTTTTCACTAATTTTGAACATTTTTGAGTAAATGTTTATTTTTACTAAATAATGCCCCCTATAACAATTTCTTTTTATTACCTCTTATTAATCAACAAATATAATAAAAAAATCAACATTCTGTCTTTAATACATGCTTAGCTACGAGGCTTTAATTGAGGGGCCTGCTAACGCGCCGTCCCCTGACGCCCGCCCCGCTGCCTTTTAGTCAACCGCTGAGGTAGCTTTCCTTAAATTGGAATTTAGTAAAACACATTTAAGCATTTTTTCACTTAAGCTAAGCTTTTTCAGTGTAAATGAAATTGATTAAAACAAGAAAAACAAATCAAAGTATTTATTACAAAAAATCTAAAAAAACACTTTTTATTGAATTAATTTTTTTTATTGCTTACGGTGGCAGACGAGCCAGTGGCCCACCTGATGTTAAGTGGTAACCACCGCTCATAGACTTCTGCAATGCCAGGGGCACAGTTTAGTCATTGCCTACCTGGAGAGAAGTGCTCTTCTTAAGACTCGTTTGAGGGAGGACATATCATAGCGCTCAGGATACACCGCAGCTGGGAGTTCATTCCAGAGCCGACACGTACGTGGAAGGAATGAACGCTGAAACCGAACTGTGCCAGACGAGATCGGTTCCAGGTAATATGGATGAACTCTACTGCGATGGCGGCTGGTGCGGTGGTGAAAAGGTGAAGAGGGCACCATTGCAAACAATTCCTCAGAGTACTCTCCGTTAAAGAGCCGATAGAGCACGCAGAGAGAACCAAAGTCTCTCCTTTGCTCCAGCGTCTTCATTGAAGCCGTGATATTGGGATCATCGATGATGCGGAATGCACGCCTTTGCAAGGAGTCAAGAGGGTCGAGCTGATATTTGGGAGCTCCTGCCCAGAGGTGCGAGCAATACTCCATATGCGGCCGAATTTGTGCTTTATAAAGCATTAGCCGCTGTCTTGGAGTGAAGTACTGCTTTGCTCTGTTCAGGACGCCCAGCTTTTTGCTTGCCAATTTGGCTTTGTCCTCCAGATGACTCCCAAACTGCACTTTAGCAGAAATTTCCACACCGAGGATCCCAACACCATCAGACATATGAAGAGTTACTCTTTGGAACTAAAGCACTACGATAAATGGGTCCTTCTTCGCAGTGAACGCGCACACTTGTGTCTTCGTGGGATTGAACTTGACTAAGTTCTTTGCACCCCATTCGGAGACTTGCCCTAGAGAGTCTTCGACTTCAGATACAAGTTGTAACCGCCTTTCATACAACGAACTCCGAGGGACATTCTGGTGGTCGGTATACCGCACATCACCCGTACTGTCATCCGCATAACAATGTATGTTCTCAATGGACAACATGTCATTGATATGCAGAATGAACAAGGTTGGGGAGAGCACCGAACCTTGTGGAACGCCAGCATTTATGGGCATGGTTACGGAGCAGCAGCCGTCGACGACGACTTTAATGCTCCTACCATCCAAGAAGCTGGCTATCCATTTGCAGAGTCCCTCGGGGATTCCACAAGATGGTAGCTTCGCGAGAAGAGCTCTATACCAGACCCTATCAAATGCCTTAGCGATATCGTTCAGGAGCTTAAGCTCACGCCTGACCGCACGTTGTGTAATGCGGATTTCAGGCAGAGAACTTTCACACCGAGGGATGGTGGGTGGTGTGGCTCCCCCATCGTCCATTGTCGAGTTGGAGGCAAAGAGTTGGACAAAGAGATTGGCCTTCTCTTTTACACTGTGGGCCAGGCTGCTATCAGCTACACGCAGTGGTGGGAGACTGAACTGGCAGAAATTACGTTGCGCAGCTTTGGCCAGCGACCAAAAAGCACGACTCCCACTTCCCGCTTCCTAGTCGCTTCCTAGTCGCTCGCCAACCCTGGCCACGTGTTTTGCCTTGGCTTCAGCAATAGGCTTCTTGTTGGATCTAGAGGCAGCGTTGTACTGTCGCTTCTTCTCCGTCATGCCAGGATCCCGACTTTTCCTGGCGCTGTCCCAGGCGATGTACGCAGACTCCTTGAGATGCGCAGTCTTCCTACAGGTGCTGTTGTACCAGGGACGACTGCGACCGCCAACAGGTATTTTGGCGTTGGGAATGATTACTTCCATTCCCATCAGTACCGTCTCAGTGACGGAATCTGCGCAAGTATCGGGATCTTCGGAGGCGAAGCAGAGCTGCTTCCAGGGATAGGACCCGAAGAATTCTCGGAGTCCATCCCAGTCTGCTGACTCATACCGCCAAACTGCACCACTGCCAGCCGCAGCCGCGCAAGACTGGCAGTACTACGGACAAGGCAAAGATCCGATGATCCAAGAGGAGCATCGACCACAACCCTGCATCCGCTTGGTCGTGTAGTCAGTAGACGATCCAACAAGGAGGCTTTATGGTTCTCTACATCTGGTATACGGGTGGGCTGTATGACCAGTTGAGAGAGACCTGTAGAGGCATGGGACCTGTAAAGGCACGCGTAGATTCGGGTAAGGCCCATGGTCCACGCGCAGCCATAGTAACGAAAGGTCCCGATGCTCGAGGCCCCGAAGGCGGCGACAGCAAACATCGCCTCTGACGAAAACGCACACCCCGGCTTTACGTAGTAATGTGTGTTCCAATTCGTAGCCAGGGTATTTCAGGTACGAAACATCGTCCGGGGCACTAATTTGCGTCTCCGTTAAGAAGAGCAAGGCAGGCCGAGCCGTCTCGAGATGATGGTGGACGGCATCGAGATTACTGTGTAGACCCCCTGATATTGCAGAAATCCATTTTAAATGTGGATTGGGTGTCCGCCGTAGAAACTTGCATCTTCTTTTTCTTAACCTTCATGTTGTATATGTGAGATTATTTGGGGAAGGGGTTAAATCAGGGGCATAGTCTCGGCGATAAAGAAAGGGCAGAGCGTAATACAAGGTGAGAGCGCGGGTTGTGTAGAGAGCTGACACGCGGCACGGAAGGGCCCCCGGTGCCACCCCGCACGCAGCCATCGGGATCCACTCCGGTCTCCTACTCCGGCACGATGACTGCACGACGGGATTTTCGCCGGTTGTGCAGGACAGCCTCCCAGGCAGGATATTCCTGGGTTCGGGTCCCCTACTGACCGGCAGGTGGCCGACGGTATCCATTTCCACCAGGTCTCCCTGTACCACGCGTCAACTCTTCACGCCCAACGAACTCACTGAGACCTATTACTCCGCTAGTTTCGATTATCACCGAGACTACACACCACATGAGGGACGGGAAGGGGGCATGAAGGAGCGGCTGTCTCTGCCCTTTAATCGAAACGCAAGACTGCTTCACGACCAAAATAGGCAGAGTGGTGGTACCAACCCGCACAGTCCCGGCATTAACTAGATAACCCTAATTAGTACCGAGCCTTATCACAACTGTAATGGGAGAGGGAGGGAAGGAGAGGGACATCGACACCGCGGAGACAAGAGGTAAATGGCATCGAAGGCTCGAGAAGCCGGGGTCGCGCACCCGAGTCATCTAAAAGAGCAACCGGACAAGCTGCAATTAGATGATCTCTCTGGCATAATGCATTAAATGTTCAAAACATGAAGCAAATACAAAGAGGAGGTGCCCTATCGCGTTTTCCGTATGAAATCAAGTGAAGCCGGAAATCGGGGTGCGGGGGGAGGGTGCGCGACGCCACTGTCACCTTGTAGCGAGTAGAATTACTAAAATGCCAGCATTATTGACGTTAACATAAAAGTTCCGCTATACATTACTAGGTGGCAGTAAAAGATACATTCGTGGGAGAAAGATAATTATGTTAAAAGATACATTCGTAGGAGAAAGATAATTATGTTAAAAGATACATTCGTAGGAGAAAGATAATTTATTAGGTGCTGTGTCAATATAATCTAAAAATAAAAATCGTTAAAACTGCTTATATTAATTCACGTGTTTTGTTTTCGCCCTTAATACATCCTACGTTTTCGTTAGTATTTTTACTCGCCACTAGAGGGCCTTTTGTGCTTTATCGGGACATTGACAGAAGCGTCCATGTGGCGTCGAACATTCTAGAAGCAATACGTCAAGTAATAAATTAATAATGCTTGTTTAATGTACTTACAAATGGAAAGAGATTTTTTTTTCGTTCACTTTGTTTCTGTCGTCTGTGTAACTTTTGCACGATAGAATACAACATTTCATTTTGTATTTAGGTAATTTAAAACTAAAATAAAAGAAGAGCGTACGACGTACTAATCCGACAGATAAAAAGATCGACTGATGTCAGCGCCTCTGGCGTTAAGTAGCTAAAACTAAAAATGCGTGACGTCAGGACTTTGGTGATAGGAGCTGGACCTAGATGCTTATAACATCTCCTCTTTATATTTGCTTCATGGTTCAAAATGACCACCACGCTGTTGCAAGCACATCATTGCACGTAATGAAATGTGTTGCGTAGCCCTGCGGACCATGTCGGGGTAATTTTTGATATTTTTCGCACATTGGACAATGCGATCGTGAAGTTCGGCCTCCGTATTAACGGTAGTGCTGTACACCCATTGTTTCATTGCACCCCATAAAAAGTAATCTAGTGGTGTCATGTCAGGTGAGCGTGCCTGCCATCCCACAGGTCCTCCTCGACCTATCCAGCGATTGGGGTAGGTTTGATTCAGGAAATTTCGCACAACCGTGGCGTAGTGAGCAGGGCATCCGTCCATTTGGACAAACATGTGTCCTTCTTCTTGCCAGCGGCACATCCTCTAACATAAGGGGGAGATCATCTCTTAAAAGGGACAAACACCATTCGCCGTTTAATGTTTTTGGCAGAATAATCGGTCCAATCAATGTGTCGTCAATTAACGCCGCCCACACATTTATTGATATAAGAATAGCTACCTCAGCGGTTGACAAAAAGGCAGCGGCGCGGGCGCCAGGGGACGGCGCGTTAGCAGGCCCCTCAATTAAAGCCTCGTAGCTAAGCATGTATTAGAGACAGAATGTTGATTTTGAGATCTGGAGGTTTAGTAGATATTGGACTTATTCGCAAAATGGCTCACGCCTAAAAAACGACCTATTCTCGAAATGACATATTCTTAAAAGGACCTTTTCCCATAATACCTCATTCTGCAAAAGACTCATTCCTACATTGCCTTATTCATGTAATGACCTATTCCTAAAAGGACTTATTTTTTTATAGGTACCTATTAGCTTTAAGTTTATCAGCAAAATAATCAAGTCTTGAATTCATAGACTTTTTGTTAAATGTTAATGTTTAATGTCGACAATTATAAATAGTCGAGTTATTTGACTTTGCCGCTGGTTGGTTTGGTTATTGACTGTAAGTTAATCCCACGACTTTAACACAGATGTTGTTAAACGTACAACAGCCTTACTTATTATACTATTTTATTGTTTTTTTTTTTATTACAAATATATTTTTAAAAAGTTACACATTAATAATTATATTAGGTGCATTACATGCGCGTATTATTACTATCTATATTTGTCCTCATACTTATTAACGGAGGGTACTTAGTAGTTCAATAGTCAATCAAAATAATGCAAGCAATTAAAGCATACTTTTGTTATTTGATAGCAAAGCATTTCGATATCATTATTAAAAAGAGACTTTTGAGAGTCAACGCCAAAATAGGAGACATAGGGATATTATGTTCGACAAAAATACAAAAAAATATTGAGAAAATTAGAGACACGCGAGATAATCGTGACTCAATTTTTTAAACAAATTGTTTATTTACAACTATATGTAATACTATAAAAAATAGCACAGTCAGGAACTCAATAAATATACTTCAGATTTATATTTACGTATTTTGTACACATCAACTGTATAGAATAGTCGAAATCATAATTATTGCTTAAAGTGGCCACTTTTAGCAATAATTCTGATTATTATTATTCCTATAATTTTAATCTATGCCTGAATGGCTCCCAAAAATCTAAAAATATATATTGAGTTCCTGACTGTTCCTAGTACGACTGTAGTCCTAATACGACTGCAGGTCATTTCGCGAATAGGTCCAATATCTACTAAACCAAAAAGAGAACGGTATTTTTAGAAAACTTGATTGGAATTTTATTTTGTTTGTACCTACGTCGTACAACAAAACGCATGTGTCATTTCTTCGATCCTCTCCCAACGGAAATAGTAGGTATACATTATTTTAAAATTTATTAAATATCCGCAAGATTTAAAAAGTAAAAATTAAATCTGTATGAGAAAAAAAATCATATAGATTCATATTACAGTAAATGGTGGGTTAGAATCTGGCATTGTCATTAGGACGATGCCCACTTTTGTATGGAGACTTGCCCCACTTACAAATTTCCATGAACAGAAACAACTTTAGGCGTATTTTAAACGTTTTTCGTAATTGAGTAGAAAACAAGTATTGTTTTTTAATTAAAGCTGCAGTTTCGTAGATATTCATAAAAATTGCTCCTAATCTAACCTAAGCGACTAATATAGTTGCAAGACGTCAAACTAGTTATGCTGAACTTTTTATTTGAAATGATGAAATGTAATCACAATGTAATATATTTTATACTTTATTAGAAATAAACATTTTAAAATGTAATGAAAGAAATAATGCATAATATTGAAAATGGTGTTATTGTAGTTACAATGAAAAAATACATAAATATTTAGTTGCCATTTTGTAACAGGAAATGCATGTAAGTCTTTAATTTTTTGCCGAAAAACCGTAGCTTCTATCTGTTTTATATTACACTGAAAAATCATGTTTTAATATAATAGATTTAATTTAATATAATAAATTAGAAACACCGCTTTATTGGTCATCAACCTTGATAGTGGGGTGGGGGGACCTTTAGTGGTCATCAACGCTCGAGGAAGAGCGAGTGGCAGCACTAGTTGGTCTGTAATTCGCATACTTAATTTTGGGTTCTGTGGCGTGACCGGCCGCCGAGTCGAGTTATAAAAAAAATGCCATTGAACTTGAGTTACCACGCGGCGCGCTCTCTCGAGTAAAATTATTATTGTCGCGAATGTCCGCTAATTGGTGATTGCTGGTGACCTATTAGGGAAATTTATTTGTGGTTCGTGCGGTTTTGGTCGGTGGATTGACAGCAGCCCTAAAGAAAACGCGACTTCCTTCGAGCTAGCTCAGGAAGTCCACCGGCTACATGCGGAGTTTTGGGGTACATTTCGTTTTGTAGTGAGAACATAGTCGGACTTGATATCAGCAACCAAACAAAATAATCGGCGAAACGCCGAAATGGTTGCGTCGACTTTAGGCGTCATCAAAATCGGGCATCCTCCTTTACGCGACTGAAAGCCTTAAAAGAATTTTTATGTTTCTTAGGTTTTTTAACATTGTCCATCAAGCAAAATTAAAAGTTAAACACGAAAAATCAATTAGAAAATTAAATACTACGTTGAAATGACAAAAAATCATCGTCTGAATCCTCTTACGAGCCTCAGCACACTAGCTACTTTTAGTAGCGGCGATCAGCGATTTTGCATCTGCATCGATGCTGCATCGCGTTTTCGCGACTAGCTGCGTTCGGTCGCGGCATCGGAAACGCGCGTTTTAGCGATTCTTTCGATGCTGCATCACGACTTGGCGACTGCCTGCGTTTGGACGCGGCATCGGAGTCGCGCGTTTTAGCGACTGCTCCGATGCTGGATCGGGTCGGCTGTAGTGTTGTCGAATGACGATCGATATTTAGGTCGGCGATTTAGTGGCTTCTTAACAGCTTAATGCAGCGACTAAACTCTTCACACCGCACACTTAAAAACGCCAAAAGCGGCGACCGAGTCGCTTTTCGGAAGCTCAACTCAGCGACTGAACGCTACACTCCGCACACATTCTGATGCCGGTCCCATCCGGTTTGTAGTGTTCACTCCGTACACGTGGCTAATGCTGCAAGCCGTTTGAGTCGCATTGCTACTGCTACGGAACTCGTATTCCAGAATTGCTCGTATTTTAATCGTGTCCACACTGATGGAAAAGAAACTTAGAATTGCTGTACGAAAATTTGTAATATACCAAGAAGAACGAAGGAAAACAAATAAGCTAACATCGAATAGACAGGCAGATTATACCGCGGGCGAAATGTTCATTTTATTATTTATAAAACAAAATAAATCATTCACTGACTAAACACAAAACTGCTTGGCCTATTTATTTATTTATTCCTTCTTTATGTACATTGCTGTACAATGGCGGACTTAATGCCTGAGGAATTCTCTGCCAGTCAACCATCAGGTGGTGCAGAGAACAAATGTGGCAGGTGTACCCATAAAACCAAATTAATATCGAAACAATTAGATTTTTAGATCCTAATACATAAATAAATCTAAATAAATAAACTAATACATATTATAAAGACACCAAACTAACAAGTGACAATACTAACAAGACCAACAAATAAGTGACGTTACAAAAGTGTTCTGTTGCACATGTTTCCTTAGTTTATTTTTAAAACTTAATCTGATAGTCAATTTCGTAATATCCAGCGGCAAAGCGTTCCAGAGAAGAATGGATTGAACAAGAAAGGAGAAATTAATTATTTCAGAACTATGAGATGGACATTTAAGGAGACAATTGAACGATGACAAACGATGTCTAATATGAGAAGTACATAAGAACTGGAAATGGGGAATTGAATAACTGGGTGTGTTAGGACTGTTTCAGGTCAGAGGGTTTTCCTTGTAATAACCTGTCCGGTTCTTACCAAGATGAATCGGGTACGCGACCCCGGCCTCTCGAGCCTTCAATACCGTTTACCCTATCCTTCCCGCCGTATTGATGTCCTTTTCTCTCCCTTCCCCTCTTCCTGTCACTGGTGGTAGAGTTCACTCCCCATGAGCTTGTGCGGGTTGGTACCACTATCTTGACTATTTCACCCGGGACTAAGTCTTGTGTATCGGATGAAGGGCAGAAAAGCCGCTCCCTTCGTACTTAGGTGTTACACGTGCGTATCTACACCACCCGCCAGCTTACATTCAACACTTAGTTATGTAACACAGGAATCCACAATTTCAAGTAGAATAACAATATTATATTAAAAAAATGGCATCAATTAAAGAACAAACTAAATATAGACAATAAAAGAAACAATAAAGATAATGGCCGTAATGGTTATACCTTTGCCTGTCTCGGTTTCGAGAAAGATGAACAAAAAAAAGACAATGGTGTCGATTCTGAAGCACAACTTATTAAACTAAACTAATTTGACAGGATTAAAACTATTGCCATCTCTGTTTTTCTCTAAAGGATTAAAAGTGACGGCTTTATTTTAAGTGCTGTCAAATTAGTTTAGTTTAGTAAGTTGTGCTTCAGAACCGACACCATTATTTGACTTTGACATTTGGCAAAATTGACAGAGAATTATTTACAAAATTAAATTACCTACAAAATACAATGATAGAGACATATAATGTCATATAATTAGATGGCACTAGATTGTACTATAAGTTGTATAAACTATATAAACAACTACTTGTGTGTGAGGAAAGAACACAAAAAGTGTCTTGATACAGATAATGTATAATAATGTGACTATTACACCCGTTGCTTTCATCTCTCAAGAATACCTATATAATATATGCTCACACTGACACTAAAATAGTAAATTCTTGAACAAAAGCGATAAATAAAGGAAACCAATAACTTTCATCAAGCAAACATAAGTAGAAATTAGTTAAATCTAAATAAAGTGCTTTATTGCTACAGACATGGAAAGCATATGAATTGACAAAACCTACACGCTATTAATGAAGTGAAAACAATAACAATTGAAGCAAAGTACAACCAAACCAAACAAAAATCATATATAATACTGTTAGGTTAATCCCAAGGAGAGACGATAACTTAGCATTCCACGCGGGTGCTCGGTCTATCGCGTTGCAGAGAGAGAAACCTGCACCTGGGTCATAAGCCCCAGGCACTGCTCTTGGCTCTCTTCTCTGCAACGCGATAGACCGACCACCCGCGTGGAATGCTAAGTTATCGTCTCTCCTTGGGATTAACCTAACAAAACAGCTATAACCACATACCATTAAAACAAGCCAAAGATTGAAAACTAAAATGGTTTTAAGAACACTACAAGCCAGATTATCAGTTATTTTTCACTACCAACCAGTCCAGATGATTTTTGTGGATATGCAGAAAGAAAAGGGGGTGTCAGTTCATCCATTGAGAGATCCTTATGCTTCTTACCATCGCTTGATTTAATGTGTATGACTCCATTCTGCGACCAACAAGAGCTAATTCCAAAATGCAGACGTGGTTTACTGAAGACAAGTTGTCTCGCCTTAGTGAGGAACTCCTTTACAGAGATATTGGACTCTTTTAATTTTGTCTTTGTGTTCCATACACAAGATCTATCCTCTAACTGAGAAAACCATACTACAAATGACCGATGATGCTCTTTCTTGAAGGCACCCAGCCAATGAAATGAGCTTATTGAAGACATAGAGATGTTTGCAATGCCCATTTTATT
Organism: Schoenobius gigantellus; assembly: GCA_963935595.1. NCBI lineage: Eukaryota > Metazoa > Arthropoda > Insecta > Lepidoptera > Crambidae > Schoenobius > Schoenobius gigantellus. Next base: position 66,873,715 of record OZ012540.1, on the reverse strand, counting down.
GTGAATTATGTTCAGAACTGACTTACTGCAAGATTCTTTATCAACATCAAGGACTCCCAGAAATACAAGCGCTTTTTATCTATACCTTGATTCGAATAGCTCAAGGTGTTTGATACATTCGTCAATCTGCTTACGAAGCAGCCCAAGCATGCTATATGTTAGCTCCCTAAAGGTTCGCAACTCCTTTCGCTAGCCAGTTTAGCTACAGTATCTTTGTGAGGCCCTGCATTGAGAAGTTGCTCCTGGAGTTCTTCCATTTTCTCATTGACCTTCTCCTCAAGACTCTTTTGCCCAGAAATGATACAGACTAAAAAATCCAAACAAAATAGTAAGCCGGCGGCCATACAGGTTGGCGCCTGTGGAGCGAGAGAAGGTTCAGCATATAATACAAGACTTATTAGAGAAAAACATAATTTTCACCAAATACCACCTGCACCTGATTCCATTGAAAAGACAGCTTTTTTCACTCCAGATGGTCAGAATGAATACCTTACAATGCCTTTTGGACTTTTTAACGCTCCATCAGTATATGAAAGAGCTATTAATAAAGCATTAGGAAATTTGAGAGGAAAAACTGTGCTAGTTTGCGTGCATGATGTTTTGATTCCTAGTCAAACAGTTGCAGAAGGAATTGGAAAACTGGGACTAGTATTAGAAGCCCTATCGACGGCCGGTTTCGCTATAAACAAAAATAAATGCGCTTTTCTGAAGACATCCGTTGAATATCTAGGATTCATAGTAAGCGATGGAAAGATTAGACCCAGTTTGTCAAAGGTAGAGGCATTAGCTAAATCTCCTCCACCGACAAATATCAAACAGCTAAGACAGTTCAATGGTTTGGCAGGTTATTTAAGGCGATTCATACCTAACTTTTCTACTGAAATAATTCCTCTTTATAATCTAACTAAAGCAGGAATGAAATGGAAATGGACTGCAGAACATGAAGCAGTACGCTCAAAAATGATTAATTATCTGATATCAGCGCCACTACTCACTATTTTTTAGATGGTCACGATACAGAACTGCACACGGATGCTAGTTCTCTAGGTTTTGGTGTAGTTCTAATCCAAATAAGAAAATTCGAGGTTCGAGATTCGTCATCTCATCGGCTATTTCAGTATGAAAACAACTTCGGAGTCCAAATACCATAACTACGAATTAGAAACCTTAGCGCGATCAAACACTTTCGTCACTTTTTGTATGGTAGAAAGTTTACAGTCGTTACTGATTGTAATGCTATTAAAGCTTCACGCTACAAACAGGAATTGTTACCAAGGATACACAGATGGTGGGCTTTCTTACAAAATTTTGAATTTGAAGTAGAATATCGAAAAGGTGAAAAACTCCAACATGCCGACTTTTTCAGTCGAAATCCGCTCCAAACTGTGATGAACATAACCACTAAAGACGACTGGTTGATAATGGAGCAACATAGAGACCAACAAATTCGTCAACTTGTTCAGGATATTCAGAAGAAGCACCTTATTAGCGACGAATACGAAATAAAAGATAACATTCTTTACCACAAGAACTATTGTAATAATAAAATTAAACTAACAAAAGTTGTTCCCCAATCCTACCAATGGAGTTTAATCAATACATATCATGAAGCTTTGAAGGATATGGGTTGGGAAAAAACTTTGGCGAAATTAAAAGAAAACTTTTGGTTTCCAAAAATATCATCAACTGTAAGATATTTTGTAGACCACTGCGTAGTATGTAAGACCTTGAAAGGAACATCTGGGCGCATACAAAGTAGGCTACATCCCATTGAAAAAGTAACCGAGCCCTTCCATACTTTACATAGTGATATCGCTGGCAAACTAAGCGGTTCAGCCTCACAAAAAGAACATGTTTTTGTAGCTATCGACGCCTATACAAAATTTGTGATATTACAACATGCTAAAAGCAAGTCACAAATTAGTGCATTGAAACACCTACAAGACATTTGTTTTCTTTTTTGGCGCACCGAAACGCATTATAGTCGATGGAGACGGTGCCATCATATCGCACTATAAAGAATATTGTCAAGAATATGGGATAGAACTTTTTTTTTTTTTTTTTTTATTTGGTATCCAATTCTTATTGTTTACATTATAAGCATAATAATATCGTAAAACCCTGGAAGGGTTTGTCCCGATATTAACACTTCCACTCTGGAAGTCGTATTAAAATATAAATACTTAAATCGGAAGTCGTATTAAAATATAAGTACTTATAAATCGAATGCATACATTACTTTAGTAACCTGTTATCGGTACAACAGTAAGGTGTCAATGTCTGCGAGTAATATTCCCGCGGCATCGCTCACTTCACCCAGACAACCGGTTACGACATCACACTACAGGATGCTCCGCAAGGAAGGTACGCCTATAATTTTCAAACATATGTTTTTTAATTAACGGAGCTACTGTTTTTTCAGTAATATTATCCCTTAACTCAATTGGCATTTGATTGATAAGATGTGGAATAATATATTGCGAGGTTCTCTTGCCATAAAAGTTATTCGTGCTAGGTTTCTGTAATAATCTTTTTATTATTTGTCGCGTTAAAACATTATCATGTGTAATATAATTTTGTATATCTGTCCTAAAAAATTGCTCTTTTAAGATATGATATTTATAATTAAAATGAATTGGTAAAATATCACAATATTGGAATAACTCGAGATCGTTCTTAATATTAATTTTAACATTATATGGTACAATAATTTTCAGAAGTCGTACTTGTAACCTGTAAATGTTATCAAGGTATGATTTAAAAGTACGTCCATATGTACTCAGGCCATACGTAATGATACTCTCCGCTAAGGCTACGTACATTGTTCGTCTCACTTTGTAAGGTACCCTGTTTTTAATAATATAAAACTTGGCTAATATAGCTCGCAGTTTCTGACAAACTAAGTTTATGTGCTCATCAAAATTAAAACGGTTATCAAGTATGAGCCCCAAGTATTTTTGTGTTGTCACTTCTTGTATTGCCGGACAGGCACATGAATTGATAGGTGCATTTAAATGAAGGCAGTTATGACTATGACCTATTATTGTCACCGTGGATAGATGTCTTGATTGACTAGAATGCACGTGCATCAATTTGGTTTTCTCAGCATTTAAAACCAATCCCATATCATGAGACCACCGGCATACTACACCAATGCCCGGCTATACAAGTAGAGGAAATGGACAAGTGGAGAGAGTGATGAGAATAATTAAGAATGGATTAACCATTATTAGTAATACGCAGCAAACACATTGGCAAAAATCGTTGGGTGCTTTACAACTAGCCATTAATTGTACTATCTCAAAAGGGACCGGTCACACGCCAATTGAATTGCTTACTGGAATAAAAAATATTTTACAAAAATTAAAAACTGACTTTAAAAACACTGAAAAGTTAAAAATAATATAAGAATAGGTACAGACAACATCACACTTCTATATTGAAGTCGGTGCTAAACGATGATCTCCTAGAAAGTCTTAAAATTTGTCACCGACTTCAATATAGAAGTGTGATGTTGTCTGTACCTATTTTTATATTATTTTTAACTTTTCAGTGTTTTTGAAGTCGGTTTTTATTTTTTGTAAAATATTTTTTTATTTTTAACTTTTTAGTGAATGAAATCTTTTTAGTGAAAGAAACCCTAATTAGCGTTTCCCTCGATTTTCATGGGATCCCATCATCATATCCTGACTTTGGTGACCTTGGGACCACCCTAGGTGTATACTCTATCGAATACAAAAATAATTTTGAAAATCGGTCCACAATTGGCGGCGTAATCGCGTAACATACACCAAAAAAAAACATACGCATAGAATTGAGAACCTCCTCCTTTTTTGAAGTCGGTTAAAAAGAGGGTGTGTTCCTCCTGAGTTACTAAAACTTATTGACGAAGAAAATGAATGTATCGACCCAGAAACATTAAAGAAAATAGTTTATGAAAGGATGACCGAACGGGCTGCAAAAGACAAACTTCGTTTTGACAAGGGGATAGCAAAAGTGACAAGGTTCCAGAAAGGCGAATATGTACTTCTCAAGGAACCGCCACGCCTGGGCACGAAACTAAGTCCAAAATTCGACGGCCCATATGAAGTGAAAAAGGTATTACCACATGATCGCTATGAAGTTAGACTAATAAATGGAAGGGGGCGATCTAGAAAAGTATGCTACGAAAATTTAAGAAATGCACCCAAATTCGGCATTCAAAATGAAATGGCCATATCGACAATGAATAACAATTTTGACAAGGACAGTTGCTCCATGAATGATATAACAGGTTCAGTACGTCTAGTATGAGTTTTGATAGTTTCTGATTCGAACGATCGAATAGTTTTGTTTCCATACATTTCACACCAGCGCCTCTATCGGAAACTATAATGAATTAGAATTGACAGTATGAGTTACAAAGTAATAAACTACTCGATCAATAAGTATGTATTCGAATAGTGTGGCAGTATGAGTTACATGTTTGACATTTGTTTGATAGTTTACTCGAAAACTATTGTAGTTTAGGTTCTCACCTTTTATTTTTATGTGAGTTTGGTACATACATAAATACGTTTTTTTGTGTTTCTAAACACTAAAATTATGTCTGCACGGTGGTACTTTGCATGGAGGGCCATGCAAGACGAAATAGCGCATGAAGAGAGCTGTGACAATCATTTTTAAGCCGTATCTCCGATACACACTTTACTCAGCGCTACCGCCTTAAATCACCATTCCTTAAAAAAGTGTTAATAAATACTTACACATAATTTAACCGAGATTTTTAATTCTATTTTCATTCCTAAAGTGTTTAACACAATTTATTATCATTAAAATAAATTGCGACTGACTTGTCCGCGACATTATAAAATAATATAATTTACATCGAATAAAAACTTTTATGTTTTTATTTCATTCAACTCGCTTTAAAAATAATAAAAACGGCTAAGAAAACGTCACAGTGACAGAATCGCGTGTCTCTTTCCATTCACATGTGTGTAAGAGAGATATAAATATTTAATGTGAAGTTCGTCTAATCGAGTAAAACTAACTCGCTATCGTTTAGACGTGAATTCGAAACGAGCAACTCATACTACCGTTTACATCGTAAACTGACAGTTTGGCGAGCTAACGAAAACTATTGTAGTTTACTCGTTTTAAAAACTCGTACTAGACGTACAGGTGTGGTTACTACTTCTATTCCTGCTCGCGAATAAGTAAAAGTGGAGTAAGTTCGTAGTTTTCCGCAAACGATAGCCAAAATGAACGCTGAGGTTGTGAAGCTAAGAACGGAATAAGCGTCGAAGCTATGAGATCTATGTAATTTACGATGGCCAAAATGAACGCCGAGGTTCTGAGGCTGGGACCAAAATTAGCGCCGAGGCTATGAGGTCTGTCAGTAAAAAGGTGCTAAGTAAGGTGTTGCGTAACATGATTGTATCTCTGACTGTCGAAACATGTTGCCTTTAAATTATTCGTTTAATGGCCGTATCAGCGCAGAATAAGTCGCTCAACGACTAGCAGATTGTAACGTTCGGCCTTAAGATCACGCCACGTGTTTTCGCCGCACGCTACGCTGACCGACCGAATAAAAAGGCCGCACACTGCCTGGGCCGGGCATTCGGTTCTCAATGCTCGTCGTGTTCACATCGCTTACGTCTCTAAATATTATTGTTGTGTAGTTTGAAATAAGATCGTGACATAGTGTGGTTTATAATTAAAAAACTTGTGCTTGTTTACTGATTTTAAGTTGTTGTGATTAATAATAAATTATAATGGAAAATAATGGTGATTTCAATGATAATAATCCCCCTCCTTTAACAAGTATGCCACTTTTAATAACTTTAAAGTAATAATTTATTGAAATTAAAATAAAATCTGATAAATTAAGACACTTCTTATCCACCAGTGGTCCGCAGAATAAGAAAAGTGGTTCGCAAACGCAAATTCACTTCTGGGAGCCAATCTTTGTTGGTAATAGAACAAGGTACGAAATCGACTGAGTATGTGATTGTTTGTTGGTTACTTTGAGCAATATTATTAGTGATACGAACCTGTGAAGAAGATGAATGTCATAACACTATTAAGGTACTTTAAAATTGATTGAGGTTTCTTGTGCATAATGGGCTCGGCTCAAAAAAAATGTAAATGGTCTCTGAAAATTAAAAGGTTGGAAACTACTGATGTAGATAAATGGAAATTAATAGTATATTTATGTATAACATATACCCAGCCCTAAACATGGATGAAAATGTGGGGTTGAAATTTAAATGGAACTTCATCAATTTGTGTGAAAATTTGCGAAGAAGCTATTACAAATGATCTGTTTCAAATTAATGGAATCATTATCTCATACAAAATTTCAATAATGATACCTAATGTATAAAAATCTCGTATCAGTGTTTGTTATCGAACTCCTCCGAAACGGCTTGACCGATCTTTTTGAATCTATTTCTGTATATTTGGTAGGTCATTTCAGAGAATAGGTCGTAGGCTATTATTATACCCCTAGATGATACGAGGCGAAATGTAGTTCGCGGGCACAGCTAGTTTAATATATAATTGGTTATCACTCAAAGTTAGTAAATGTCGCACACGTTCTTTTCAAATTGGTACTAAAATACACAATTGAGATAACATCTAATACGCTAATAACTAGGTAATACAAGGATAGGCCTAATTTGTTAACGTAAAGAATGTTTTTTTTTTATTGCCGATAGCTTTAGTCATATGAGCAGTATATACTTATTTACAGATTTGTCCGTAAATAAAATTACTTTTCCCAATCCTGCAGGGCGATTCTCTAACGTTACAACCTTGAGTTCGTCGCTGTGACAGCGCTGTATGGTATTACCTATCATACATTGATTTACTACAAACGTTTGGTAGTAAATCAAAGCTATCATAGTGAAAAAAATAATACAGCGCTGCCACAGCGACGAACTCAAGGCTGTCACTTTAGAGAACTGCCGCGCCCTGCTGAAATTAGCAGAGGTAATTTGCATGTCTTGTACTATAAGAGTTAAACGTAAATTTTGAAAAAAGGACTCCAGCGATCTAACTATTAACAATAATATTAATGACTAATATTAATGCGGAATTTATTATCTAATTTTGATACTAATGTACTAGTCGCGCCACTTAGTGATTTAGAGTGGACGTTCGCTTTGCCGCCAAGTCTTTAAAATCATGAATTCAATCTAATATGCCAATTCAATTATCATCATAAAAATATACATTATTCTTATATACATAATAACAAAATTTGGAAAAATAAATTTGGAATAGCTTTACCTTTCTTTCGCAAACAGTAAAATTAAGCATTGCTTTCTATAAATATACACTGGATTGCGCAATTTTTGGACAGCACAACAACTAATTAGCCAATTAGTAAAAGCAAATTTTCATGGTCTCGCGTAATATGAACTAAAACATTCGTCAGTCTTTAAATGCCAATTGAAAATTAGGACGTGCAAGTTACATATCCTGAAAAATATTTCGTAAAGCAATATTTCCGTATATTCTTATGTTACAGCTGCCAATTGATTTCTGTATATTATTTAGTGTTATTATAATTTTCGTGCAAATTTACTCATTTCAATTTTCAATTACCTGATGTGATGTGTTACAAGTTCATACTAAACATTTTCTGGATAAAAGGAAGTATATCATAGCTACTAATTTTTATTTTGTATTTTTCAACATAGTTTAATAAATTATTCAGCGAGTTCATAATAGGTATACCGGCGATTTAACATCTCTTGATAAGATATTAACCTATAATAAGCTAAGACCTAAGCTCCCTCTATGTCAGAAGGTGGAAATAAGCAGTCTGTGGTTTGTTTGTAAGCTTGAAGAGGTGTGAAAGCGAATACTCCGGTCGACCTTTACGAAACGCTATGGCAACCTGATAGTCTATGGCCTACAAAAATTACAAAAATTTTGCTTAATTAATTATATCATGCACTGCAATATATGTTATTAAATATATAAACAGTAGGTACATAAAGATAGACCCGCGGGCATAATAGATAGAATACAATGCGATAGAGGTAACATGCTGGCCTCGTGAGCTAACGTTGAGAGTTTTACAACTGCAAGGGCTCGGCTTGGCAAGGAAGCGCTGACATGGCTACCGGTAAGTTTGCTTTTGCACTTGCTGACACAAGCAGCAGGACCACATTTATTTATACATTTTCATCTTGCCATTACCGGGCGGCACCGGCACCGTCACCTGTTCCCAGCCGGGCAGTAGAAAAACAGCCAATGTCAATAAATTAGCTTAATTATTTCATGCATCATATAATAAAATATATTACAGACAGCGCATAGTAAAATCTTCTGGGGCTAAGCTACGAAAAGAATTTAGTACGAAACCTATTTTAGCATAACTAAAATAAAGCAATAAGGCAGAGCATCGGGCCGGTGCACATTGTAGTTCAAGACAACCAGATAGATGTATATTGTTTTCACTGCATGTTTTGAATCCAAACTTTTTTAGTACCAACTGACATATTAATATAATATTAGGTCCTTACATATGAAATTGGCGTTTTGCCGTACTGGCCACTTCGATCTCAAATATCTCCTCTATTGTTAGGAATTCGAAATTCAAATTTGTACAGCTATTTACTCATGTATTTGTGTTTCGAAAATTATAATTCACTTGTTTTTTCCTCGATTGATATTTGAGATCAAGTGGTCAGTACGACAAAACGCCAATTTCATATGTAAGGACCTAATATTTAATTTTATTTAACGTATGGTTATTGTCAGCTATTCCCAAGTTATGAAGGTTTCTAGTTTGGACGGGTAAGTTAACAGTTCAGATAAATCCCATACTTTCGCCATTGTGCTTTCGCCGTACGTAAATATATTGCTAGAGACGTTGACATGTAAGGATTGTTTATTGATAGATTTCGAAACTGCATTCTTTATTAGTATTGTACATGAAATATCGCAAAGTCTGCGCATTATTGATTGGGCAGTGTTAGGTCCAAGTTCAATGGTTAGTCTATTTTGTCTGCTGTCTGCGCGCTCAAATACAACTTATAGCCAAGTCTTGTCGCTATGCATACACTAATTATATCGAAAACGAGGACAAAGAAATTCTCAACAAACGTTTATCAGTAAGTACTTCAGTTAATCCGATTTTCCTTTATAAAATCCAACATTGATTTAACATGAACCATAACTTTTTAAACATTAGAAAGAGCGAAAATCGGGTTCTGTTATTAATTATCTCAATGCGAGATAAAATAGAAAAGTATTAGAAATTAATATTTTTTATTTACGCATGAAGTCATTTGAATGATACTTCATGAATATGACATCACAATAAAGCCTTATCGGCCTTATTCATAAAAATATTTAAATGTTATGCTGTGCTTGTAATGAGATTGACAGAGACAGTGATACTGCTTAACTTAATGAGATTGACAGAGACAGTGATACTGTTTAACTTAAATACTTAAAAATATTTTTTTTATGAATAAGGCCGTATAATGTAATTTTCCTCTGTTAACTATAATTAACTCAATGAACTAAAAAATGAGTGATTAGAAAAAATCTAAAGTAGCACACTTCAATAAAATGGCTTAGTAGTTTAATATGACAAACTTAAAAATACATGTCAACGATTGGGTCAGTGTACTTACTAAATTAATGTGGTTTTCAAATGTGTCAAATTCATCAACAGCCATTGAATCTATACAAATAAAAAAAATTGAAATGTCTGTAATGTCAAAATAACAAATTTTTACTAAATGGGTGGGTATGAATGTATATCGGGTACTAAAAACAAAAACACAATTTTAAAAAAAAATGTCTGTCTGTCTGTTTGTTCCCGCTAATGTCCGGAACGGCTGGACCGATTTTGACGGGACTTTCACTAATAGATAGCTAATTATATAAGGTATAACAAAGGCTACTTTTCATCAACTTCAACAAAAGTTACTATTCCACGCGGACTAAGTCGCGGGCACAGCTAGTAATTAATAAATTCAGGGTATGGATTGAATGAAATTAAAATTGGCGATAAAATAAACAATCAAAATCTTTTTTGTAGAAAAATACATACTACTACTTCTTTCACATACTTTCTAATCTTAACAAGGTATGGTAATGACGATTAAAATTACAAATTCAGTTGTCATTATTTATTTATTATAAAAACAATTACATTATGATTGATGGGCAACTATAGAACCCGGACTTGTAATAAGTCTGTATTTTTTTCCAACTAATTATACTGAAGTTCAAAAACAATTTAGTCTCCATTAAGTACAAAAACCTCGTTGAAAGAATGACCTGTGCCCAGCAACAGGACGTTCATAAATTCAAGATTAACAAACAGTATTGTCAAGTATAAAGATAAAGAGTACGTTCTCGATACATTTATTAAAAGAATAAGTCTTGATTTGTAATTTGTGCGCCAGCCCTGTATTTAACTCTACTGGGAATCGTAACTCGTAATGATATTTGGTTAATACAGTAACATTTGGGTTAACACATGAAGACTACAGGGGAAAAACAAGGAATGTCATAAAAAATTCAAAAATAAAGTAATAATGCTATCTAGTGGCTTTTGTACGTATTTATACTTTAGCTAAATTTGAAAGGTAACAATAGTCGGAGTCCTGATTTATGGCCAGTTATTTGAATGTTTACAACTAGCAAGAATCGTGAATATCTGTGCGCAAAAAAACAAAAACCGGCAATGTCACTTTGACAGCGCCTGATTTGACGTCATTGACTGTCATATGTTTGTTGGTTTCGTGCGTTTGTATACAGTGTGTCCCCAGTGGATAAGGTGCACAAACGAAAATGGGTGAAAACTACAATTTATCGATAAAAAAAGAGAAAAAAAATAAATTAAATTGTATTTAATATTGATTTTTTATTTTTTTATTCTCTTTTTAAGACCTTTTGTGTTTGTAAAAATGTTACATTGTAACCACTGCGTGGACTTTGTTCAAATAAAAACAATAATGATGCCAAAAGATTAACACTGTATGGTAAATAAAAAAAAAGTACATAAAAGCAGTCAATAGGGAGAAAAACATTTTTTTTTCCACTAATTTGAACATAAAAGAAAGACCAACAACAATGAAAGTCAATGACATTCATGCTTTTTGCATTTTATTTTAAGGCTTTGTTTTAAAAATATAATGTTTTCTCAGTATCAATATATTGTTTTAATTATTTTACAGACCAGAATTTATACATGTGAGTATTCTGATAAAAAAAGACGTGAATAATTGAATTTAAAGTGTAATTAAAAAAAATATAGACTTTCATTAGTTTTATTTTTTATTTATGCAAATTGACCTGCAACTGACAATCCTTGTTTTGCCCCTGTGGTCTTCACATGCACTCTATGAATCCTTTAATGGAGAATTTACGGATACCCCCCCCCCCCCCCCCTCAGCCGATGGCGTAAGGGCGAACAACCCAAAGCTAGTAAGCGAGCGACGACGTGACAAGCAACGAGCGCACTACATTATCTATACAAATAAATAAAATTGAAGTGTCTGTTTGTAATGTAAAAATAACAAGTTTTTACTAAATGGGTATGAGTGTATATCGGGTACATCAAAAACACAATTTAAACAATTTTTGTCTGTCTGTCTGTTTGTTCCCGCTAATCTCCGGAACGGCTGGACCGATTTTGACGGGACTTCCACTAATAGATAGCTAATTATATATAGTATAAATAAAATAGGCTACTTTTTATAAAGATTTAAAAAAAAATTGCCTACAAAAATCAAAATGCTGCCAAAAGTTACTATTCCACGCGGACGAGTCGCGGGCACAGCTAGTTAAAAGTGTCGCTCTGAGCTATGGCGTCCCAGTAGCTGTGGCCAGGGGTAACTGGGGGAGTAGAGCCATCGTAAGTGCAATAGTAAGCCGTCTCAAGACGCGCGCGCGTACACGCGGTAATACCCTCCTCACGGAGGGATATCGCTTAAACGAGTAGTACAGGCGTTAAGAGACAAAAAATGACCGAACTTTTAATTTTTTGACACAAGTATGAAACTTGGCACAGTTGTTCCTTGAGTCAAAATAAGCCGATTAAGATCGGTAGCCCTCGGGACCCCCCCCCCCCCCCCTTCTGGCACTGGAAGGGGGGTTGAAAGTAGCGCTCCGCCCGACTTCATTGCGAAAATTATAACTGTCCATGTTAAGCTAATAGGACAAGTGTGGTATCATATTTATTTTCAAACAAAAAATATGGTGATAAAGCCAATTTAATGCTGATTTAAGAAAATATAACTATTAAATACCTTTACTAACAATAAACGGCGAAAAAAAATGTGAACTTCGCGCGCCGTCAATTTATTTTGCCGGCAACATTCGAAAATCGCATTCTGAAATTTGTTTCTCTGTAACCTGAACGCTTTGTTTGTCGAATTTCAACATTAAGGTGTCATTAGATTTGTCTTAAATGAAGGAGTGACATAGTATGTAAAATTTGAGTGTGACGTCAGTGTAATAAAAATAGACGGGAATATTTTTTTTTGTTATTATAACAATATGGGTACTATCAAATTAGGGCTATTACATAGCTAATATCAAATAAATATAATGATATATAGTGTAATAATTTTATCTTACTATTTGACAGAAACTTTATAAAAAGTATAGCTCAGTATTATCAAATGAATTATTAAAAAAATAAAAAAACTGGAAAGAAAACAACCAGTCTTTAGGAAGGAAAGATATTTAAGGCGTCTAAAATTACAATGGATAGGATATGGTGTTGTTTATTTAATAATTTTCGTTTTTATGCTTTGTTTAACTTGAAAATATAAGCACATAGGAGGTATGATTTTACCAGTACTATTTGAGTCATGTTATATGGGTCAAAACTGTTTGCTGAGACATAGCTCAGTACATTTTATCGAATTTTGCACTCCGCTTTGCATTCATATCTTTTCAGTTTCACGAAGATGCTGGCCACAGCAGGGATAATAGACCAATGTGGTATCCAATAGTATACTCCATGTTTCCACCCTCAAGCAGAGGGCCCGGCAGTTTTGTAGAACCATCAACGTCTAGGCCCAATATGTAGCCCTCGGTAAATTTATCGTAATGTATGCTGATATAGAGTTGATTCCGTCCGTTGGAGGTGAATTCTCCAGTTGCCGATCTTTCTTTGCGTTTTTTTTTATTTAAGGCGCTATATCGAATATATTGGTTATTTTTAATGTCATGTCATAGGTCACTCAGAGATCTTACAGATCTGAAACTTAAATATTTGTTTCTTTATATCTTTAGCTAGAACTGCGACATATATTTGTTTTACTGCTGTAAGAAATTCTTTTTGAGAATTCCACCAAACCATAGATTTTTAGTTAGAAAAGGTTATTGCATAAGTATATATAATATATAATCAATGTTTGTCTCTATTTAGTAAACTTAAAATGAGCACAACATTTCTTTTATTTCAATATTATTGAGTAAATACTTAGTATTCGGAGGTACCTGAAAATTGTGTATCAAATAACAGTGTAGACCTGGTGTCCATCTCAATGGACATGCCACTTTTCAAAAAACAAAATAATACAAGGTGTCACATTTAGATCGGCCAACGATCCGATCGACCGATCTAAATGTGCCACTCTATACCGGGTGATCAATCTAAATGGGTCCGTCGGAGAAAATTAGGTGGGTTATTGTCTAAGAAAAATTCTATCACGATCACTTATAATTTGACAGCCATTGCGCCGTGAACACAAGACTCTGCGCCGACTTCCTTTTATAAAGGAGCGATGGATGGAATGCGACTGTCAAATTGTAAGCGATCGCGATAGATTTTTTCTAAGACAATAACCCCCCCAGAAACTATGAGAGATAGCGAAATCTGTTCTTAGGAACCATGGCGTCGATTTTAGATTTAACTAGCTGTGCCGGCGAACTACGTTTCGCCATAATAAAAAATAGTTAACGACCTATTCTCAGACCTACCGAACATACACAAAAAAAATCATAAAGATCGGTCAAGCAAGCCGCTTCGGTGGAGTTCGGAAACAAACACTGTGACACGAGAATTTTATATATTAGAGAATAGTAATGGCATTCAAATTTTATTTAATTCTCATACATAACCGGGAATCGAACCTGGTCAAAATCTATGTTAAAATGTTATAAATTCTGCAAGTTTTTTCGTTGTTTTTGTTGATGGTGGATTCAATCGAAATCTTAAAAGATACCACTTATGCATATCTTATCTGCAACGATATTATGCATTACAAATTGCGTTTATTTAAAATTAGAATATATTTGTTAAGCGGGCGAACCAATTAATTTAATATTTAAAAATACTCAAATGATATAATTATCTTATATTTGACGTTTTTTTTTCTATTATTTAAACAAGTTTCTATTAAACATGTGTTTCTTGTGACATGATTCGCACCATCAACAATAACAACGAAAAAACTTGCAAAACTTATAACATTTTTTACAACGATTTTGACCAGGTTCGATTACCGGTTATATATGAGAGTTAATGAAAGGAGATGTCCTCTTTTTGTATGGAGGCTGGGGTTTGCTGACTAAATGTAACGAAACTATGCCTGTTATAACGATTTAATGTTTAGTGTCCTAAAACCGTGAAAATCATAACTTTATACCCCTCCGTTTTGGAAATATTTTTATTTTTGTATATTTTAGTTATAGCAACAGTTTTGTTTAATGATCGAAAGCTGTGTTATATTACCTGCAAAAACATCTATTTGTAATCTGTATTTCTAAATACAATGACACTTATGCTAGTCTGTGGTTGTGGTTTGTGTTGAAGTTGTTGGTGTTGCGTAAAATGTTGACGGCGTAATGACTATTAATCAAAATTAAAGGCCAATCGCCTTGATGGATTTTTTTCTTAGACAATATGCCTATTAGGGCCTATTCTTCATTAAATCTAATTAATGAACAACATAATAATTAATTATTAAATCATGAAGTGCCATAGCGTCAAGTCAGTGCCAAAACTATCAAACTAAACTGTCAAATCTTTTTTTTTTTAATTTTAAACATTGCACTAGAGACTTTAGCCAATCACTGCCAGTTGATTAAAAGATTTGTAGATATTCCTTAAAAACATGAATAAAATGGATTTTCATATGAAAATACATTAACATTTTAGTAATACATTGTAGGTATTTCGGAGATTATATGAAGTTAATATGGGTAAATTGGATAGATTTCAAGCATGTGATTTCAAAACTTTCACTACAGTTTAATACAAATCGGAGATACTTACTTAAAGCATTTTTAATAACTGAAATGCTGTTTCGTTCCTCTTTCCAATGGTATATAAATTATTGCTTTTAGTTAACATAATTAATAAAAACCCACTTGTGGACATCTCCTTTGAATGACATTTTATTATTACATCTAAAATCGACGCCATGGTTGCTAAGAGCAGCTTTCGCTAACTCTCATAGTTTCTGACATCTCCCTACTGAACTGTAGAACCTTTAAAACTACCGGAAAATCATAAACGGCATGTATTGTATTGTAGTGGGCTCCCTTTTCCGCATTTGTGGGACATGCGTGTGGGATGGCCAGTTATTCTAACCAGCCCAGCTCCTTCCAGAAGCACAGAAGTCTCCTGGGACGTTCACAGGCTTCTAGGAGTGACCCCGGATTGCCAAGGATTTCTGCCCGTTGTGTGGCTACTCCCATGCATTCAAGGATTACATGGGCAGCTGATTCTTCAGCGGCTAGACATCTTCTGCACAAGGGACTGTCAGTTACGCCTAGTAGATGTTTGTTGAGTGTAATGTGTCCTGTTAGAGAACCTACCACTATTCTTAGTTCCAGTCAGTTTAAGTAGAGCAGTCTATTTGTCAGTCGCGGTGTAAGTGCAGGTGCACCATAAACGGCAATTGAAATGTATTATTTAACGTATACATTTCTAGTAATTGATCAATAAATTTATTATGTTTCACTTGTTTTTACCCCGCTCCCCGGCAGCCGGCCGCCGCTATTACCGGTCCGGTACCGGTGTTACCAAGGGGCCGTTCGAAAACCCGTGAAGTTTTCACTCGGTAAAAAAGAAAAGGATAGATATATTGCGAGAAAGAGAAGTTTAACTGGTTTTCAAACGCTAGCGAGTGATTTTCGCACTTCACGAGTTTTCAAACGGGTTCTGTCAGTTAAAAACGAAAAGAAGAGTTCTTGTGTTAAAGCTAGTTTGCGTTGCAACGCAAACTAGCTTTATTTTACAACTGCACAAAGCTTTACTTAACATTTGTAAACTTTAACTTTAAATTATAAACGAAATTAGTAGCCACAGATCACAGAATAGTCAACTGTCAATGTCAGGTAAAATTTAACGCTGACTGGGGGCCGTGAGAAATTCACTCCTGTCCGGCGAAAATTACTCTGCACTAATGCGTTCAGAAATACGAGCGGAGTAATTCGTCGGTTAACCTCGGTTTCACTCGGGTGGTTCTCGAACGCTATCGGGTGAAATTCACTCTACCCCGAGTAAATATTACTCGTTTTCAAACGCACCCCAAGTAAACAAACCGATCTCCTCCATGCGTGTTTTATTAAGTTTCAGTGGTAAAACTAGCAATTGTGTTTCTTTTTTGTTTACAATTTATTCACGATTAGTGAAACGGAGCATGTAGTTTAAGAGATAACAGCTGCCACATGCTTGTTACTAACAATCGACCAATCATGGAACAGTGTATTATGTTACAGGTGTCAGTTTTACGTAAAGTTGAACACTGAGCAGCGATTGGTCCTTGTTTGTATGATTTGTCGTGTGTTAAAATCGTTAGTTTATAAACTTACCGCCAGGCAGCGTAAGGTTGATTGATTAGCTAAAATGACAATGCCAGATTCTGCCCCACCATTTACTGCAATATGAATTCTACGAAAAAATCTATATGATTTTTTTTCTTGTACTGATTTAATTATTACTGTTTAAAAGTTGCGGATATTAAATAAATATTAAAATAATGTGCACCTACTATTTCCGTTGCGATATGAACGAAGAAATGACGCATGCGTTTTGTTGTACGACGTAGGTACAAACGGAATAAAACATCAATTAAGTTTTCGAAAAATGCGCTTCTCTTTTTGACATTGTGGATCTAATACGCATATCGGTTATAATTTATTAATGTTTATAAATAAGTTTTTGCATGCATTTTTGCGAAGTAGACTTAACGGTATAATTTAACTATGTGAAACTAAACGCCAATTCTGGATTGATATTATTTGACATTTACTTTTTCTTATGACTCTGTGGTGTGGTGAACTGTGGTGTGGTGAACACTTTGTCACAGTGAACGAAATGAAGACGGACACCCGATCCGTTTTTCTTTTTGGAAAATATAATAACTACTTTTGCTTTTTAATACGGACTCGATCACGCCTTCTATACGACTTTGTGGATTTGTTTTTAGGTGTACGAATTTTTTGTTTGTGATTTGGAATCATGTTGAGATGCATAAATTGCTATTTGCGTGTGTTGCGATAGAATACAATTATTAACATTATGAAGAGGAACAGTTTATAAGTTTGTTTGTATTGCATAAACTGAGAAACTACTTAACCGATTCATAAAATTATTTTACCGTTAAAAATGAAGCATCATACATTATATCTCGGTTATCTCACAAGATCGGAACCTATGTAGGGGAACAGGTAATCTATTGTAATAGGTTAATAATTTATCGACAATATTGACTGCTTCGACTTACCAATAAATAGTGGGCTATAAGATTAATATACTTATTACTTTAATTGTCGAAAAGCGGCCGAATATGGAACTACTTATTTATAAGAATTATGAATGCACCTGACTATTAATTTATGGCAATTACAATTTTTACTCTTTTTTAGTATATTATAAAATAACCGCAACATTTAGAGAATTTATAACTTTTATATTTTAATTACCAATATTACAGCTATCAAATGTCGTTTATCACATTCGTATAAATTAATTTGATCGGGTGGGTCAAACCTCTATAGAACTTCTGGCATTGTCCTTTATAACGTAAGCTGATCGCACTTATCAGCACGCGCCGAACGCGCCGCAATATATATGACGTCCTCAGCATCCTTTTTTCAATACCCGGACACCTATCGCATTTTTGAAATTAGGCGCGTACGGTGCGGCCAAATGTGCGAGGTTTCCACAACTACGGCGCGTACGGCGCGTGCGGATCGTGCGGCGCGGGCATATGTGCGTTCAGCTTAAATAACATACATTTCAACTGCCGCTTTTGATTTTTCGATAGTTTATAAATTACCGCGAAAATTTACCAACTTACGATTCTTGTTATTTTTCGATGACATAGTATAATCCGTAAGTGTTTTTGGCTATAAAGGCATATGAAACTTGTATGCATCAATGTATATTTATAATTATTCCAATCATAATACATAAACAAAAATACATATGATTTATTTATATTTTATAAGCAAATAATTAAAATATTAAATAGTTTTCTTAAAAAATATACTAGCATCTACTCTCTGAAGCGTGCAAAGTCAGCATGTCTGGTTCGGGAGCTGGACGTGTGAACAGCGATCGTATCTCCGTAACATATTGGCTGTTTCTTAAGACGAAACACCAAGGTCGAGAGAATTTAAAATTAGGTATTTGTAAAATGTATTGCTGTCGCGCTGTGTCCGAACAACTGAACTGAGCGCGTAGGGACAACTGCAGCTGGGACCGAAAATATCTATGAAAAGTACACAACATTTACGTTTCGTAGTCCCCTGTTTTCACCGCAAAAAACCAATGACCAATTTCATTACTTTTTGCATTAAAAATTAAAGCAAGGCCATTTCAGTGCTTGCTTTTTTCATATAACCTCGTTCTATTTGTTTGCTGGACGTGTTAATAAAGCAGAAAATTAGGTCCATTTTTTAGGTTTTTGAACGTTTAAAATCTCTTTTAATAATTAACTTAATAAAAAAAAGGAAAACATAGGAACATGCTTATAGTGGCGATTGATTTTATTGAAAAAAATAAAGCAACTGGTGCCATTATCCAGGAAGGAAACTGGGGACTACGTTTGTATGGAAAAACGGCCTGTACGATTTCCTCTTAAAGCAATTACATTGTATGTATTCCCAACTGTTCCGATTATAAAACTATGATGATTATAGCTACAAAGATGGCTGACATGCAAGGTTTCGTGGGAAAGGGCACTTCGAATTACTTATTGGCGTGAAAAAGTTTTAAACGTGTTAAAGCAAAGTAGTGTAGCATATGTAATGGCAGGTAGAGACTTATGCAACGCAACGTGTAATGCAACATGAAACAAGCATTTCATATATTGGAGGACGCTCCGCGCTCACGAACCGAACGTCTCTGATTCAAGCATTGTGCGCTAACGTTATCAGTCTGTTGAGAACAAGTGCTGGGTACGGACGGTATATAGGAAGACGGAAGACTAACAACATTATTTGTACATTTTTCTTGCGAAATTGACATTAAACTAGCAATCTCCAACCACGAATTGTGTTTTAATTTATGATAACAATATTTCATTTGGTGGGCTCCACAACATGTCATAAACTAGGCCTCAATTGATTGCAAGGCCTTTCTTTGCCTACACGTTTCATCCATAGTTTTGAATAGATACACTTATTCCGTAGACGAAATTCGATTCGTGCACGCGTACGTTTCAACACAACCCGTCCACATAGTTGCTCCGTGCACAATGCACATTGCACGCCGCTTTGTGTTCGTCGAAACACCGACAATAGGCTAGATGACTAAAAAATTTTTTTTGCTTTAATAGAAGCTTATTCATATAATAAATAGAAAGAAAAAAAAAACAATTTCGAATAACTATAAAAACAACCAAGATATAAGGTATTAAAGATTTTTCTCCATCTCTTTCTAGCAAAACGGCAATTTACAAGGAGTTTATATGGCCGTACTCAACAATGACGTCACGGTTGATGTCGGATCTCTCTGTCTAATCGCCTTCAAATAAAAAAGTTAAAATGCTTGTATCTAATGTATTTCTAAGCCGATTTTAATTCTAATTTCACAGGACTGCATCTTTTTCCACGGTATTTTAATATTTAATGACGAGATGTAAAAATTAGAATTCAGTCATCATCCCAATTCACGGATCGCTCCCCGGGCGACCCGTAACCTCACAGCGTGCGAGTGAAAGGCGCAGTTCGTGCGCGTCCCCACTATGTGTGAATATTGTTACACTGCATAAGTGTGTACCGGCTTTAAGGAGATAAATATTTATTAAAGGAAAGCGTATGCTTTCACGCGGAATTGCGGATGTTTGTTTCCATTATTATACATTAAAATAAAAACAAACAATGTTACGGGTGCTCCAAATATAAATTGTTATGGTATATTCAGGATAAGATTCCCGTGACAGCTCGAAGTTTTCTGTTTCATGCATACTACTTTCAACGATTAAAAATATTATGTTTATAAATATATTTTATCTCTTTATTAAGGACAACAAACGACGACACAATGGTAGATTGTTGGGTAAACAAGTGAAAACATTGTGAATTCTTTTCGAGGCACTAAGTTGTATCCCGAGAGGCGCTAAGGACTCTAGAATAGAATCCTGAGCGGATCAAGGGTTACAAGAGCCGAGATGATTTTTATTCACGTGTTAGTTACTCTACTTTTTATCATTGACTGCGATAAAATAATTACTCTGTGATTATGAATAAAATTTTATTATGGGTAATAGATTAAGGAATACAAAAGAACTTTTTTTTTAAAAAAAAAGACCGCCCCACACTGGGATTTTCTCCTGTGTCGTGGGTGCAGTTACAAACATAGAATATCACATGCACACACGCCCAGACCGGAACAAATTTCTGTAGACCATACAAAATATTTGTCCCGTACGGGAATCGAACCCGCGACCCGTTGCGCAGAAGGCGATCACTCGACCTCTGCGCTAACCGTGTCGTCGAATTAATTGTAAAATAAGAACAGTTTTTTTATAGCGAGAATGTGCAACCTCTTTGCACGTTTTCCTTTTTCTTACTATAATCCGTATATTCGCGCATGTTCCAAATTCACTCGGTGAAACAAAGAGCGTTTTATTCACTGTTTTTGAAGAATCGCGAGCCCTTTGTCGAGTGTCAATGTAGAAAATATTAATACCATTCCCCCTCTAAAAAGCTTATTTTATTCACTGAAAACAGTGCATAAAAAGCACTTTTAATCACTATTTTGGTGTTTGAATTTATAACACACCGATACATTCGGCCTCCATCTGAATGCTGTACAGCCTACTTGCGCAAAAAATTCTCGGTATCGGATTTAATTCTATGCGCCCCACGTCTATCCTAAATTTAAACTAGAATTTTTAAATTTAAGCTTAATTGAAATGGACATCCTAAAACTTAAATTTCTAAATTTAAGCTTAATTTAAATGGCCGGTTAAGTAAGTGCTATTCTACGATGACAGGCCAACTAATTATCTATCTATCTAGAGTTCGAGGGGATACTAGGGGCAACGGAGGGGCGTCCCTCAGCGGGCCACTGCGACCTGTACAGATCTATTGTGACCGACCCCTCTATTTTAAAGGTCTCCAAATAGGCCCGCGGCGTTGAAAAAGCCAATAACCTTTTTTGGAGACAGAGCCTTCGCATCATTTGGTGGCAGACTAGGTCCACCCAGAGCTCGGCTCCTTGTGTGGATGAGAGCATGACATTCACAAAGGATGTGAAATGGTGTCTCATCATCCTCACCACAAAATCTGCACGTGGTAAAATTAGTCAGGCCCATTCTATGCAGATGTTTGTTGAGTTTGCAGTGACCAGTTAGGGCTCTAGTGAGCGCCCTTAATTGGCCCCTGCTTATTTGGAGGTTTTGTATTGCGACTCCGGGTGAAAATTCCCTAATGAGCAATTTCGAGTGCAGTAGTCCAGGGGGATGGGCCCACTGGAGTCGGGCATGTGTTTGTACCCAATCTCTAAGGACTCTCTTTTTAATCCCCCTCGAAATGCCACAAGCTGGTTCTGGTCCTATGAAAGCGCTCTCGGAACCAGCCCTCGCCATTTCGTCGGCAATTTCATTGTCTCGGATATTGGAGTGGCCTGGAACCCAGCCAATCATTACCGAGTTCCTGGTCCCCAATACATTCAAGGCCTTCGTGCACTCTAAAGGTGATTTTGGAATTATAAATTTCGTGAATTAAAGGTTATTGTTAAAGGAATTAAATTATTTTTACTTATTATTTAAAGAAAAATTTTGTATACATTAATAATTTAATTTGATTCGCAGAGGTCGAGTGATCGCCTACTGCGCAATATGTTTGTATGGATGGCCTACAGAAATTTGTTCCGGTCTGGGCGTATGCACGACACAGGAGAAAAACCTTGTGTGGAGCGACGTTTTTTTTAAAAAAAATCATTCAATAATAGTGTTTTATTATTATAATTTATATTGTTTTCCTTGATTAGTATTAACCGTGGTATTATGTGCAATACGTATACAGACAAAACATTTTCAAACCATCAAATTAAGGAAACCCCATAAAATAATCGTCAGATTATGAATGGGAATGATCAGGACGTTCAGTTGAATCGTCTGTATAAAAATCTGACGCGCTCGAGTAGTGCAAAGTTGCAATTTTTTTTTGCATTTTTTCACATCCAAAACGTCAGATTTTTGAATGGTAGTTTGTTAAGGGTGTAATTAACATCCCCTATAAAAATTTGAGGCGCCCGAATAACTTTTCTTTTTCAATTTTTAAAATTTTCCGTACGGCCACCACCATGCAAACCGGCAGATTAAGGTACCTCCTTCATCAGGGATGTGATGTGGCGCATTTACCATAACAAAATCTGACACGCTCAAGTATTGCAGCGATGCTGTTTTTTTACATTTTTGGAAAGCTGTAGACGCTTCCCCCACCGGTGAATCGGTTATATCATAAAGCATTTTTTGTTTTCTCTGATGTAATCCTTCAAATAATCACTGTCTCTACAACGCTCGAGTGACTGCAAATTTAGCATCGTGGGCTCCGCTACTATTAGCGGCACCTAAATAAAATTAGGAAATTTAGCGGTCACTTCAGAATTGAGTCCATTAAATGTCTATTTTCGCTTAAATCTTTATTTTTCTCGTAGTCATGGTATAAAGTATAGTGTGCAACTCTTGAATAAAACTGAGGGCCATGAGTGACTCGCGTCGCTCAGGATACACTTGAATCACGAGCGCAGCGAGTAATTCAATCATCATGAATCACCACTCCCTACGCTCGTGATTCAGTCGTCAGAATCCATCGCTTGCCGGTGATTCATCTATGACCCTTTAAATCCGTCCTTTATTCACTAGTCGCATAATATACTATTGTTTAATTAAGTATGTACTTGAATCGTTCCGATTCACGATTCAAATACATACTAAACTAAACAAATATTTTATTAGAAATTTAATGTGGAATTAATGATTGTAGTTTTGATAAAAAATAACCTAAAGAGATAAGAAATATTTTTTCACACCACTTGCTCGACAATGTCAAATTACATATCATGCAAACCTTAGGTAAAGCAAGTCATTAAAGCCCTTGGCTTAGCAGGGGTGTAATGTTGGACTGAATCTCATTATAACCAGCTGGGTTGTAATATTTTCACTTTTCACAGTTCTTATTGCAATGGCCTTAAAATCTAATTTCGGAATAATAGATACACTAATACTCGAAGGCCGGGGCCGGCGCCGCGTCGAACGTAATTTGAAAATCGAACTTTTTCTAAAATCGAGCTGGCCACGGCAAGCTGAATGGAACACATTTAAAATTAAACAAATGCAGCGAGTATTGTAAGACGCTGCAATAATATACGTAATAACTGCAAAAATATATCAAAATAGAAGAAAAGTTCTGTTAAAATGTCGAGTGACGAAATGCTGTTTTTAGTAGCCTTGCTTTTTTATTGTCTCGCAAAAGGTGAGAAACGTAGAGTACACTCCTCGAGGATAAAGCTGTTTTTGTCTTGGGCGCACTTGAACCCCTGACTGCGCTCAGGACTCGACTTAATTCCCTCGCTTCGCTCGGGAATTAACACATAACACTCTCGCTGCGCTCGGGAGTTAAATCTGGAATCCTTCGTTACGTTTAGGATTCAATATCGCGCTCGTGACATAAAACAGTGCTTTATCCCCTCGGTGTATAATCTACTATTAAACATGAAAATTAGTATGCATGAAACGGAAAACTTCGAACTGTCACGGGAATCTTCTTTACCTGAATGTACTACTATAGCATAAGTTAAATAGGTATCTGAAGTTAAATACAAAGTATAGCTTTAACTTTTAACATAGTCAAAACAAGGTCTGCATGCAGTAAGTAAGTAAAATGATCAAACTAGACGAAAAAAACTTTTATACTGGGTTGAAAATGGATACTAAATAAAGAGTCATGCCAAGTCATCAGGTCATAGACGACTTTTCCCTCACCTTAAAGACTATGGTATTAAGTTTCTAGTTTTCCCAAAGTTATTCAATTAACTGCAATAGTCAATAAAATACTAGGTACATCTTTACAAAGTGCCTATTTACACAAAGATTTTATAGCATGCAAACTTGTCTAAAAAATATAACATTAAAATTTCGAATACGATTATGCATGCAATTTCCATGGTAAGTTAAGTACCTATTGAGTTTTGCTATCTATGCAAGAAGTTTATAGTAGTTTTTTGAATGAATATATTTTTGGGGACAGTTTTACTAGTGAAAGACAACACATTATTTATAGTTTATAAAGGTATACAGGGAGCAATATAAACACTCTCGAATACTGCCTTAAGATTATTACTGCAAATTATTTAAGATATTATAATATACAAAGAAACATATATTTTAAATCTAGAGTGTTTTATTTCAGGTTGAAATTGAAAATAATTAATATTTTTCTTGAAGAAATAGAAGCCTCATCATCGTTATGAATACTGCAAATATAGATATAAAAATAATTTAGTGATAATATGTAAAATGATGTCATAATAAATATTTTATTGAAAACATTTTCCGTTTTTTTAATAATTTCAAATTCACCCTGTTCTCTGGCATAAAACCAGGCTTATGCTTGTGTTGGTTTCACAGTTGCATTATTTTTTTAAAATTACAATCAAAATTCTTTTTGGGCAAGCACTTAAGCATAGCTTTAAGAATGGTACCTATCTATAATGAAGCATGCATCGCGAAATTTTCTAGAAATGCAAATAACGCAATTTCGTTTATTACGTTTATAACACAACTAACACATTCATAATAAAGATTTAAAGAAATATATTGTTTGTTTGATTACATTAACAAAATACAAAACATTTACCACACAATTTAATTTATGAATATATACCTACTTATATCAAAGAAAACAAAAATGGTAAAGCTTTTATAGAAAGCAAACATTCTTTAATAATATACAGTTGTAAAAAGCTTTGATATGAGAATAAATAAACGAATTTCACTGATGCATATTTAACTTTTTTTTATTGTGGACTTATTCGCTCCTGCGCTTTTTTCAAACTTTATTTATGCAATCACAATTATTATATAATTTACATCGCTAAGCAAAAGTAAATAATAATAATATATACCGGGTGTAACGGAATACCGAAATGATATTTTAAGGTTGTTGATTTACAAAAAAAAATTTATGACTATTCTTTGTATTTTTATTATATGCCTACTTTCGATTTAATATGCTTAACTGTTAAGCGTATTAATTCGATTTAATATGCTTAACTGTTAAGCGTATTAAATCGAAAGTAGGCATATAATAAAAATATAAAGAATAGTCATAAAACAATTTTTTTGTTAATCAACAACCTTAAATATTATTTCGGTATTTCGTTACACCCGGTATATGTATATAAATAGTTCTTTCCAATAAATAAAATATATTAAATACATATTACTAATAATAAATAAAAATAACGAAACAAAAAATTATCTAGAAAATTGTTAGGTAATTAATTTATGCTTACTTGGACAAACATCAGGATACGTTCTTTTAAAGGATTTAGGTATTGGTGGTGGTGGCACGCTAGTGTCTATCCTGTAACAGAAGTCAAACCTAATGTTGAAATAATTATTCTATGTTAAGTACTGTGCCCTACAATACTATGTTCACACTTTAATTTTATAAAATTTAGTTTCAATTCGGTTATGGTGGAGTATCATAAAGAAGGAGCTTCCCCTGAAGAGCAATTCAGAAAAATACAATTTCTCATTATAATCAAATACATTGTAATCTAATATTACGTGATCCAATAAATTCATCATAACAGCTCATATACGTCCCCATCGAGGGGCTCGAGCCTACCCTAAGTTAGGGAGTTTAGGCCTTGGTCAACCACGCCGGTCCAGTGTGGATCGGTCGACTTCACATACATCTTTGAATTTCTTCCCAGATGTATGCAGGTTGTCTCAAGATATTTTCCTTCACCATAGGAGCGTCAGACAAATGTACATATGAAATTGGAAAAACGCAAAACACATTAGTACGTGGCGGTCTCGAACCCCGGACCTCCCGATTGGATGGCAAGTGCAGAGTCCACAGCGCCACCGACGGTTTCTTTTGACAGTGAATGAATGGCTGAAGGGGATTGATGTGTCCCCAATATATCTGTTGAGCCTACTGTGCCATCCTATTGTCTTCGTACGTAAATGGTTTATTAGTATACTAGCTGTACCCGCGACTTCGTCCGCGTGGAATAGTAACGGCTGGACCGATCTTGATAAAAAGTAGCCTATGTTATACCATAAGAATAACTAATAATACGAGTATAGAAGCGAAACTCCCGGCCGTCGAGCGCTCAAGGCCACGTTATTTACCTACCGTTTGATTTCCGTTGAACGGAATCGCCAGTCAAGGCGCGCACCGTGTGTTTCAGGTACCTTGTGAATGTTTTCCTATTGATTACCTGATTAAGCTTTTTATAAGAATGCGTATTTACTACGCGCTGAAGTTTAATAACCGAAACTTCAAATCATCTACAAAAACGCCATCTTTTATAAATATCAGACATTTGTAAATATTTCTGTTGTACCTTTTTTCTGTACCTTTTAAATAAAAATGATTGAATACTTTAAAATTATTTTTATTATACCTACCCTAGATACAGATACAGTTTTATTCGTAATATTCATTACATGTCAAAGCTAATACAATATAATGTATCGAGTTTCTAAAGCTGTCATTGTAGTGCAATTTTGAAACTCTGTAAGTACTTATGGGATTTTTTTTGTCAAGTCGGGAATAATTTGAATTATGAGAAACTTTGGTACTGCTATATATATTTTTATCGACCTTTGTCACTGTTCCATATAAAATTTAAATACAATCGACGACACGACGACTCAACGACACGGTTAGCGCAGAGGTCGAGTGATCGCCTATTGTGCAACGGGTCGTGGGTTCGATTCCCGCATGGGACAGATATTTTGTATGGCCTACAGTAATTTGTTCCGGTCTGGGCGTATGTGCATGTGATATTCTATGTTTGTAACTGCACCCACGACACAGGAGAAAATCCTAGTGTGGGGCGACGTTTTTAAAAAAGAAAAAAAAATCAATACTTGATTAAAATTATGAAACAACAGATTTTTTTTCAAGTGAAAATGTTGGTCTGATAGTAAAAAGTGAGCTTAGGTTTTATCCATTACTCCCCAATGTTGGGGGCCCAAGCGCCACGGTACGACGCCTGTACGCAGGCGTCGTAAGAAGTATGGCCCTTTACGGGGCACCAGTCTGGGCCGACGCTCTAAGCCCTCGTGCCGTTGCGTCCCTTCACAGGGCGCAGCGCGCCATGGCATTGAGAGCCATCCGGGCGTACCGCACCGTGTCCCATACGGCTGCATGTGTGCTGGCCGGCACTCCCCCATGGGAGTTGACGTCCCACGTCCTGGCGGCCGCCTATCGCGTTCGGGTGGACGCAAGAGACGGTGACCGGCGCTTGGCGCCGAGAGAGAGGGCCTCCGCCTTGGAGGAGGCCACAGTGGAGGCGTTCCGCCTATGGTGTGAGGAGCTCGAGGAGCTGAGGGGTTCGGCCTCGGTCTCTGGCACGTTGTCCAGGACCTTGGAGGCCATGCACCCCTTCCTCACACCATGGGCGAACAGGCACCATGGGTCGCTCTCCTACCACCTGGTGCAGATTCTTAGCGGCCACGGTTGTTTTGGCCGCTATCTGCACCGCATTGGTCGAGAAGCGACCCCCCAGTGCCACCACTGTGGCGCCGACGAGGACATCGCGCAGCACACTTTAGCGGTGTGCCCCGCCTTCTCCTCAGAGCGCCAGGAGTTGGTCGCCGTCATAGGCGAGGATCTCTCCCTCCAGAACGTGGTCTGTGCCATGCTGGAGGGGGAGCGGACGTGGGACGCGGTGAACTCCTTCTGCGTGGACGTGATGACGCAGAAGGAGTCGGCGGAGAGGGCCAGGGAGGAAGATCCCGAGGCCAATCCATGCCGCCGTAGAAGGACGGGGCGGAGGAGGCGGAATTACGCCCGCCTTCTTCCTCCTGACGGCAACCAGCGAGGCCCTGGGTTGGGAAGCCCGGGCCCTGCATTGCATCGGTTGTCGCCAGTCGCTGATCCCCTGGATGCCCCGGGGGATCACCGGCCTCCCCCTTTCGGGGGGGTGAGAGGGGCTCGCCATAGGCGAGCAGACGCCGACGAGGTCGTGGAAGTGTTCGTCAGAGTTCCCATGACCTTGTCCGGCAGCGACGCGGCCCTCCTCGGCGTGTCCTCTTCAGATGAGGAGGACACGGCGATGATGGACGTGCTCGCGCCAAGGCGTATGTGAGGGGCATCGATGGTTAGTCGGTAGGCCGCGGCATTGCACTCCCTGGTGGACATACCATCCCGTCCGCCAGGGGCCGCGGAGAGTCCGACATAACCCCGCGCCTTCCCAAGCGCGGGGTATGCGTAATGCATTTCCCATCGTAAAAAAAAAAAAGGTTTTATCCATTAGTAACTTCAACTCCTGGACTATAAACGTAGGTACGATACCTAAATTACAACCCATTTTTGTACATCGAAATTCGAAACATTTTAATGATTTTGTTCTCGAAGTGTATGGATTAAGCTCAATTAATCAAAAATAGGCAGGTTCTTATAACTACGGAATCAAAAAAAACTAAAAATGTGCGTACTATTGCTAAAGATAGTCGCTCGCTCACTACACTTGAAGTACAAAATCAATAAGAGTCGGTGTATGCTCAGTTTCTCATTTAATGAAAAATATGGAGGTACCTACATAAAAAATATTGTAGTGGTAACCATTCGCCCATGTGGTGACCCTAGCGGCGTCCGCAGACTACTGCGGGGCGTTACAGGGGGAAGGGCGCTGTAGGTATGCAAATAGCGGCATTTGGCGCACCCACAAAGGAGATTCGCTTCTATACTCGTATTATTAGTTATTCTTATGGTTATACCTTATATAATTAGCTATCTATTAGTGAAAGAAAGTCCCGTCAAAATCGGTCCAGCCGTTCCGGAGATTAGCGGGAACAAACAGACAGACAGACAGACAAAAAAAACTAAATTGTGTAATTGTTATTGGTACCCGATATACATTCATACCCATTTAGTAAAAACTTGTTATTTTGACATTACAAACAGACACTTCAATTTTATTTATTTGTATAGAAAAAAAATATTATTTTTAGGATATTGTGGTTACATGGAACAGGTTTCGTGGTTTCGTAGAAAAAATAAAACGTCTTTATACATAACTGGTATTGTATTAAGAATAATATTTATCGATTCTGGTTACGTAGCACGCGTTTTGTAGGCGACGCACACTGGTCCGGATTTTGAAAAAAGTGGACATTGCAAATATACGGATTTAAAAAATACTGTTAGACAGTACTAATGAAACAGAACAATAAATGATATATACAACTTTTCATAAAAATGCGTCTTTCACATATAAAAAAAAATATTGAAAAAAAATGTATGGGAGATAAACCTTTTTAATTTTTTTTCTCGAGACTGTCATGAGCTGTCAAAGTTTAACCAATACAGTGATTTAGAACTATATTTTCTTAACACATAATAATTAAAACATTTTGCGGTCACACGCGGCTTTGCCTTTGAGGGGGTTTCAAAATAAAAATATTTTATTTATTTTTTCCTCGTGTTTTCGGTTGATTGAACGTGGAATTTATAAAGTAGATGATGTTAATGCGTTTTAAATTTTTTAAATCTTTGACAGAAGCACACTATTAAATTCATACAATGAGTTACAAATTTCATTTGTTTTGGGACAATTATTGAATTTAACAGATTAATATAAAGCCTGTCTTTTTACACGACTACCCAAAAAAGAGATTAATGTTTCAGCTAGTTAGGATAGTCTTGTAAAATAGGCAACAATAATATGAGATGCTCGGTAGTCAGACAAACAAGCAATGAGTCATCCTAGATACTCGCCTCTGATTGGTCGGTAGCTGCATGCGCTGCTCGCGCGCACAGTCGCTAGTTGGTATACTTCATCGGGTATAAATATAGCGTAGTGTGCGTAAAGTCGTTTATTCGCTATTTAACTACATAATTTATATCATCTAGAGATTACTTCCGGAAGATTGTGACTACTTCAACAATGGCTACATGTGTTACTTATATGGACCTTTTCGTGTTTATGCGGGCAGAAGATTTAAAGGACGTAGACCGATTATATCAAGCTATTATTAGTAAGATTCCATCTGAAATATCGATATCGCCTGAAGATTTCAAAACGATCATGGGATTTGCAAGAAATTTCTATGAGCAACTTGCAGAAAAAGTGGATAGGATCATCAAGAAATAATAAAACTTTCATAAAGAAACACACTGAGTGGCTAGAATCTTTCATAAAATGGCCTCGATGTGAATCAATCGATTTGGAAGAAATATTTCAGTGCCATGAAGGTGACAAAGAAAATGTTGATATGGAACTTTCAACATCTATAGAGCCTAGTACATCAGCATCTACTGTGGGGACGATACCTTCATATGGAATTCATATGGTCATACGGAAGAAGAGCTCATTTTTGCATTGATTACAAAATTGAAGTCTAGTGACAAAGTCGATTTGGCCCGTATAATCGAACATCTTGAGAAGAATCCCAAAATGATCTCGGATGTAAACAATCTTTTATTTGGAAAAGTTGAGGCAGCGATTGTCCATGAAGATCAAGCCCTGGCTCTCACAACTTCATTTAATTTATCAAAGTGGCAGTATTTGACTATGAGATCTGTATTTACTGATAATAATGTACTGCCTTCATAACACAAGTTATTAGTCGCGAAGCAGAGGTGCCATCCGCCGAGTCCAGATCTTATTATAACAGAGCAAGGTGCTAAAATTAACTTGCAAGCTCTTCTGGATTTGACAGTACAGAGAATATTGAAAATTCCTACTACTGCGTTAGAATATTTGAACTGCAACAATTTGAAACTGATCAGCAAGTGGGGTTTCGATGGATCTTCTTCGCAAAGCACTCATAAACAAAAAAGTGACATTGCTTACTTCGATGACTCCACAGTATTCATGACAAGTCTTGTACCATTCAGATTAGAATCAAATGATTTAACATTGTGGAAAAATCCAAGTCCTTCTTCTACACATTATTGTAGGCCTGTCAAATTTGAATTTGTCAAAGAATAAACTGATCATATCAAGAAAGAAGAAGCGGCCATGAAGGAAGAAAAAAGAAACTTGATACAGTGTGGAAAAAAAGACCATGGTTGGAGGAAACGTACCCTTAATATTAATAATGGCAAATTATACTAAAAGGAAACGTTCCTTTATTTTCAAAATTAATTTAAACTGCATTTAAAGTTTTTGAAAAATCATCTGTTTGAGCCGGGATTCGAATCTGTGAAATTTGTAAAAAAAAAACACCCTGAATTTTATGATACCAACCGAAAGAGTCATTCATAAGGATGAATTTATTTTAAACAACATAGTATCTTAAATTAAAGAAAGACCAAGAAAAAGATTTTTATGTTAAGATACTACGGATCAGTACAGTAGACGAATTGAAATATTCACCATAACTCGATACAAAAGGCGACAGGTAATGAATTTCGTCGAAGAATACGTCTGTGCATATGTGAAAATGGGTCTTATTTTGAGCAATTCACAAGTAAGGTGAACTATTTTCTTTAGATAGTGAGTAAGCTTTACAAAAAAAATTGGTTTTTCTTTAATTTGATGACACGGTTAGCGCAGAAGTCGAGTGATCGCCTACTGCGCAACGGGTCGTGGGTTTGATTCCCGGGACAAATATTTTGTATGGCCTACAGAAATATTGTTCCGGTCTGGGCGCATATTATATTCTATGTTTGTAACTGCACCCACGATACAGAAAAAGTCCCAGTGTGGGGCGACGTTTTTTTTTTTTGTTCCTTGTTTTATCTTGCGATCAGTCTGGTGACTTTAAGCAGATAAGTTGTGGGCTATAAGGCATGTGGAGAAGACTCCCATTGGAGACATTCTTTTAGTGTGACAACTTATCTTAGTTGCCCAGGTCTTGGATTTTTCGCCTCTTTAGGCGTTTCAAAGTGTCAGGAATTGTGAGCTGTACAGCCAAGGGATTTGGGTGACACTTCAGTCGTGTTTTATATCCCAACGCATGTGATCGGATTTCATCTTTTACTGTTGCGATCTGTAGGTATTCATGAATCTCCACATTTCTGATGAACCATGGTGTGTTGGCAAGGTGTTTGAGTATTGAGTCTTCAGCTCTTTGTATCATGCTTATATTTGAGTCGTAGGCCGATCCCCACAGCTGCACCCCATATGTCCAAATTGGCTTCAATATTGTATTATAAATGAGGAGCTTGTTATCAACTGATAGCTTTGAATTCCTACCAATAAGCCAGTAGAGCCCCCGATACCTGAAGTTCAGTTCATCTCTCTTGGTCTCTATATGTTTTCTCCAAGTCAGTCTACGATCTAAATGCATTCCAAGATACTTTACAGATTCTCTGTATGGTAGCTGTTGACCTCCTAGATGCACAGGGGGACAGTCTTCTCTTCTTAGTGTGAAGGATATGTGTGAGGATTTTGATGCACTTGCAGTGACTCTCCATTTGTCCAGCCAGTTTTGTACTTCATCAAGACTGTTTTGTAATATTTGCGAAGCTTCTATGTGGTTTCTATTACTCGCTAGTATTGCTGTGTCCTCTGCGAATGTAGCAACTGTAACTTCAGAATTGTTCGGAAGATCTGACGTAAAGATTGTGTACAGAACCGGGCCAAGGACCGAACCCTGGGGTACCCCTGCATTGAAGTCATAGAATTTTTTGATGCACTATCGTCTTCACGTATTTGGAATATTCTGTTTGCTAGGTAGGATTACAAAATGCAATAGAATGTATGCGCTAATTTTCATTTTATTTTATACAGTAACCTTTTTTTTTTTTTTTTTTTTTTATGAATGCTGGATAAGCGTTTGGCCTCCATCTCACCTGATGGAAAGTGATGATGAGGCCGAAGATGGGACACGCCTAGCCAGAAGGTGCCTATTCACTCTCATCTTGAATAACTCCAAGTTATATTGCTCAGGGAACAAATCCGCGGGCAAAGAGTTCCACTCCCTTGCCGTTCGCCATATGAATGAGGAAGCGCATCGCTTCGTGCGTTTAATTGGAATATCAATGACAAAAGGGTGGAACCCCAGCCGCCGTCTGGTTCCCCTGAGATGGAAAGGAGAAGCCGGAATTATTTCATGTAATTCCAAAGCACACTCTCCGTGATATATCCTATAAAATACCGATAAACATGCCACCTTACGACGATGTTCGAGGCTCTGAAGCTTGGCCCCCGTTAATTTGGTGTCACCAATGAGGGTCTTAGCACGCTTATCAATAGAATCAAGGGCCGCTAGTTGATATTTAGCAGACCCATCCCACAAGTGGCAGCAGTACTCCATACAAGATCGAACTTGTGCTTGATATAGTTGGAGCAACTGTTCCGGTGTGAAGTACCGCCTGACCTTGGAGAGAATGCCGAGCTTCATAGCTGCAATTTTGGCAACGGTTTCTATGTAACTACCAAAGTTGAGATTGTTAGTTACTTGCATACCAAGTAGGTGGAGATGATCAGTTACCGGTATGGATATACCACGGAAAGTCGGAGTCAGATAGAAAGGACTCCGTTTAGTGGAGAACAAACACGCCTGCGTTTTGCTAGTATTAAAGTGGACCAAATTAGCGTCACCCCATTCAGAGACCGCCCGGAGTGTAGAATTCAAACGGTCCATCATCGACTCCCGACAAGACCGGATCTCCTCTTTATTGGCCTTTGCATTGGAGACATATCTATCAACGACTGTGGTGTCATCGGCATACCCGAAGGTTCCAGGCACCAACAAGTCGTTGACGTGCAGAAGAAAGAGTGTTGCCGAAAGTACGGAACCTTGAGGAACTCCAGCATCAATAGTCAGTTGTTCGGAGCAGCAGCCATCTAATACTACTTGCATGGAACGTTCACTCAAAAAGTTCGAGATCCAATTGCAGAGGTTCTGGGGTAGACCATACGATGGAAGCTTGCCTAACAACCTCTATGCCATACCCTATCAAAAGCTTGCTGAGTGTCCAGAAATGCAGCTGAGCAATATTCTTTCTGTTCCAATGAAGTTCTTATAGTTTGGCAAACTCTGTGAACTTGTTCTATTGTTGAGTGCTGTTGGCGAAACCCAAATTGGTGTTCTGGAACTACTGAACGTTCCTTAAGTACGTTTAGTAGTCTCTTAAGGAATATTTTTTCGAATACTTTAGACAACACTGGTAATAGACTTATAGGCCTGTATGACGACGATTTTAAAAAAAAAATAAGAATAAATAATTTAAGATACTATGTTGTTTAAAAGAAATTGTCCCTTATGAATGACTCTTTCGGTTGGTACATATCATAAAATACAAGATGTTTGTTTTCACATTTCACTGGTTCGATTCCCGGCTCAAGCAGGTGATTTTTCAAAAATCTTTAAATGCAGTTTTAATTATTTTTGAAAATAAAGGAATGTTTCCTTTCAGTAAAATTTGCCATCATCATTATTAAGGGTACTTTTCTTCCAACCACGGTCTTTTTTTCCCACACTTGTATATGGAGAGTTCAATATATATCACGTATTGCACATGACTATGGTCGATGGCAAAGTCGTTACAGCTGTTTCGAATACACCTTCTGCTCAAACTTGCAATGTATGTCTGGCAAAGCCAAACGAAATGAATAATTTAGATCAAGTATTGTCAAAGCCGCTGCGCGGAAATGTCTACGAATTCGGACTCTACGTATGTGGATTCGGTGTATGGAATGTTTGCTGCATATTTCCTACAATCTGGATTTCGAACTTTGGAGTGCCCGAGGGATAAATAAAGAGTTAAAGCAAACAAGGAAGGTCTTAACTCAAAATCAATTTAAAGAGCAGACAGAATGCTGATTGACATTGTAAAACAAGGCTTTGGAACAACAAATGACGGAAACACGGCACGAAGATTTATCAAAGATTTTGAAAAAACTGTCGAGATCACCAAAATCGATGTAAGATTGATAAAACACTTCTTAGTTGTCATACAAGCAATATTATCAGGGAAACCAATCTACATAGAAGTTTTCAGAAACTATTGCAAAGAAACAGCGGAACTTTACGTGCAGCTTTATTCCTGGTATTATATGCCCGCGAGTGTGCATAAACTTCTTATTCATGGTGCAGACATTTGCAAGTACTATGGACATCTCCCTATTGGACTGATGTCTGAAGAAGCATCTGAGGCAAGAAATAAGGACTTTAGAAATACTCGAAAGATGCAGTCTAGAAAAATTGGAAGAGTACAGACAAACGAAGACTTGTTTCACAATTTCCTGATAAGCTCGGATCCTTACATATCCCATATTCGACCCAAAATGTCAAGGACTAAACACTCTAAGTTACTTCCAGAGACTATTGAACTTCTCATTCAAACAGCAAACGAAGAGTATGATGAGACCGAAGTATTTACTTTACAATCAGAAGCCATTCAAGATCCTTTGTCAATCTAAGCTAGCAGCCACAAAAAACACTTTTCAGGAATATTCGTCTTTCAAATATAATAAAAAGTCCTTTTCAGGTCTGTCCAGCTCTTCTTTAGGAGTTACAAACATCCCTATTCAGGGCTATACTACATTCCTGTTTCAAACGATTATGACGCAATAAAGTCCATGTTCGATCAACCGAAAATACGAGGAAAAAAATAAATAAAATATTTTAATTTTGAAACCCCCTCAAAGGCGAAGCCGCGCGTGACCGCAAAATATTTCAATTGATATGTGTTAAGAAAATGTAGTTCTAAATCACTGTATTGGTTAAACTTTGAGTCTCGAGAAAAAAATAAAAAAGTTTATTTCTCATACATTTTTTTTTCAATATTTTTTTATATATGAATGACGCATTTTTATGGAAGTTGCATATAACATTTATTGTTCTGTTTCATTAGTACTATCTAATAGTACTTTTTAAATCCGTATATTTGCAATGTCCATTTTTGTCAAAATCCGGACCAGTGTGCGACGGCAGGACTACGAATTTTATTAATGTTAAATATATGAATATATAAATCTCACTTTTGTTTCATTAAAATTTATTTGCAACTGTATTAAAAACATTGTTTGATATAGGAAGTCTCAATTGACACTCATTCTATAATAAAAAAAATACATTTCTGGACATGGGACATGAGTGCTATACTCGCACATAAAATATGCTCTCATACATAAAATATTTCTTCTTAATTTGCGTACAAACAAGTCCTATGGCTTACCTTATTGGTTGCAATCCGTTCGGCATTAGATTTAAGGCAGATGTGCTTGGTACTGGTGGTACTGTAACAACAAAAAAAAATTACTCAATACTTCATGTATCATGTTATTTATCATGATATACAGGGTAACAGGAAAGGCCAAGGTATTCCTTGAAAGGGGTTACAGTACAGGTCAAAAGCAACAAAAAAAGACCAATTAACCAGGGGTCAAAAACAGAAGGTTATCGAGCTACGACGGTTTTAACATTTTTGAGATTTTTTCCGACGTCACCAAAAAAATTTTTTTTTATATACTACACCATTTACAATGACAAATTGATTAATTGCGGAAAGCTGAAAAATGGGCAGTTAATTTAAAGTAAAATTGTCAAAAACCTACATAATTTTGATAATAAGAGGTCTTTATTGACAATTAAGTCGATAAATTTTTCATCTTTCTGAAAATCGACGTCAATTATTGAAAAAAAAAATGTATGACAGTTGGCGTAAAAACTACTAAAATAACTTTCTGGTTTCATAAGCTTTAAAAAAGGGTAAAAATATTATTTACTTTTATTAGTAGTTTTTACAGAAATTAGCAAAAAGTTGCGCTGTAGGTCAAAATCATAATTTCATCTTTGAATAAAAATTGTCTGGAAAAGGCAAAAGTACGAAGTAGAAAATTGAAAAAGGAAATTGCATTTTAATACACAAAAGACTGAAAAATACTAAACAACAAACCAACATAAATAAAAACATTTATAAGTCCTGTTCAAATTGTCTGCCATTGTTACGTATGTACGCACGCAGCCTACGGCGTACCTCACTCACTGTCACACGCGTTGAAAGTGATGTCTTAATGACTTCAGCAGCTGATACGATCCTCGCCCTCAAATCTTCAATGGAAGTCGCACGTGTGGGGTAGACTAGATCTTTCATGTGACCCCAAAGATAATAGTCACAGGGCGTCAAATCAGGACTTCTCGCCGGCCATGGAGTCGGGCCACCTCTACCGATCCATCTTAATGGATAATTTTCATCCAGCCACTGTCGTACACCACGGTAAAAGTGAGCTGGGCACCCATCATGCTGGTATACCATACGAGTATGTATGAGCAGGACATTTTATTTATGAAAATTTGATTTATGTCTATAAAAAATAATACCTACATTTAAAACCAATTTCTAAATTCACCATTTAAACACAAGAAATAAAAATAAACTTGCCGTTCCAACGTACAGGCTCCAAAAAACTAGGGGCTCATTTATGGGGAAATGTATAACTTCTTACAACAAAGTTCCACAAAGTGTAACTTGCCTTTTGATAAGTTTAAAGCGCATGTAAAATAGACTGATGAGTAAAGGATATTATAAAGTCAATGATTATTTATATGATGTCAATGCCTGGTGTTAAATTGAAGAAATTATTTGTTATAATGTAAATAATGATGTTGTTGTGTATAACTATTTATTATTAAGTAATATTGTTGTATTGATAACGACATGGTAAGAAGAGAAGTGACAAACCTAAATTTGTTATTGAAGTTGAGCTCAAACTTTTGCTTTGAGGTAAGCTTCCAATTGACGACTCTGTAACAATCTATATACAGGGCGTCCCAAGACTATGGGACATGAAGGGAAAGTACCTTAAATATCGTAGATAGGATATTTTGCTGAAAGAAGACTATGTTATTTTTAAAAGTTAGAAATACTGCATTCAAAGATTTTCTAAAAATTACTTACTTCGTCTGGGAACCGGCTTAACCGGTTTAAATGTGTAAAAAAAATCAGCCGTATTTTTATGATGCCAATCGAAAGAATGGACAAAAAACAATAAGTCCTTTTAAGTAACATAGTATCTTAAAAGAAAGGAATAACGTTTTATTAATAATTTTAATCAAATTAAAAACATACTTGAAACCGCCGAAGTCAATTGACTACCTATTTATTGTCAATTAATTAATTAAATGCTCAAAATGTGATCCTTCTTGTCTTATGCAAATCGTCAATCTTTTAACAAGTTCTCTGCCTGTTGATTTTCTTATCATATTTTGGTGAATATTCGACATATGTCTCAATTCTAATTATTAATTTACAAAAAATAGGTGCTCAATTGGCGGTTTCAAGTACCTATGTTTTTAATTTGATTAAAATGATTAATAAAACGTTATTCCTTTCTTTTAAGATACTATGTTACTTAAGAAGACTTATTATTTTTTGTCCATTCTTTCGATTGGCATCATAAAAATACAGGTAATTTTTTTTTCACATTTGAGTCGGTTCGATTCCCTGATGAAGCAACTAATTTTTAGAAAATCTTTGAATGCAGTATAATAACATTTAAAAACAACATAAAGTCTTCTTTCAGCAAAATATCCTAACAACGATATTTAAGGTACTTTCCCTTCATGACCCATAGTCTTGGGTCGCTCTATATATAAAAGGAGAAGTTCCTATCTATAGACGTGCGTCGGTGGCGCTGTGGACTCGGAACTTGCCGTCCAATCGGGAGGTCGGGGTTCGAGACCCGCCATGTACCAATGTGTTTTTCGTTTAGAATTTCATATGTACATTTGTCTGACGCGCCTACGGTGAAGGAAAACATCGTGAGGCAACCTGCATACATCTGCGAAGAAATTCAATGGTGTGTGTGAAGTCGACCAATCCGCACTGGGCCAGTGTGGTTGACTAAGGCCTAATCACCCTAACATAGGGTAGGCTCGAACCCCTCGGTGAGGACGTATATGAGCGGTGATGATGATAGACGCTCGCACAGCCGTAACCGCTAATGCAGGGTCTTAAAGTGGGGTCCACGGACCCTTAGGGGTCCGTAGCATGTGTATCAGTGATCCGCAGTAGGTCACTCTGTAAACATTGTGTAGTAAACTCGACGTAAACATGACATGTGTCTTCCAATAACACAAAATATTGTTAAACAGGGTCCGTGGAATTGTTTAAATTGTGAAAGGGGTCCGTGACTGCAAAAAGTTTAAGAATCCCTGCGCTAATGGTAGAAACCAGAGATTTAGATGCGCCTTGCGCTTCCAAAAAGTGACTACATTTTATGTCTGTGTGCGTTACATGACAAATTCACACAACAACGCGACGTGCCATAAAACTTTGACACTTAAAATCGCTAACAGTGTATTATGCAAGGGCTTAAACTAATTTGGTTTAAACGACAAAACAATGACACGTAGGTATATCGATCTCGCTCACGGACGTATTGTTCGATCTCGTTCGCACAAATACGTACCGGACGCCAAATTGTAAAGTAATTTACTTGGGCAATGATGAAAATAAATAATTACTACCTTTTTGGTAGTTACGCATAAAATGTAATTTCCTTAGATTTGTTGGTATTCCTCGAGTTATTAAAACACTTTCTAAAGGCACAGGAAGGCATATTTCATTATTTTACACTTCAAATTAGGGAAAAGAAAAAATGCATTCGACGTCCAACGCTTGGTGCTTTCTGCCAAAGACTACGACGAATGAGTGAGCTCACTCTTTACAACGTTGACACATTTTCAAACGAGATTCATTTCGAGATTCATACTCTTAAGGCCCCTATAGCCGCCAATGGCCTTGAGCGTACGGGCGTGGCCTAGTGTTCGCGCCGCGCCACCCGTCGTTATCTCGCATCTAAATATCAATAGTAGGGTGTACGTCGGTGTTACATTTTTTGGGACTATGCAATAGTTACGTGGGGCGCAGTAATGTGAAAACAATTGACAGTCAAATGAATCAAATTGTATTCTTCAGCTAAAGCGTTCAATTTTCAAATGTAGTAATAACTTTTTAAATCTATACTTACTAATATTATAAAACTGAAGACTTTGTTTGTTTAGTTGAACGCGCTAATCTCAAGAACTACTGATTCAAATTGATTTTTTTTTTGTGTTGGATAGCCCTTTCATTGAGGAAGGCATCAATAACATCGCGCTATGACTAATAGGAGCTGAGCATCAATACTTTGTCTGTAAAAACGGAACGGTTGTAAAAACGGAAAAAATATATGGCGAAACGTAGTTCGCGGGCACAGTGACCGTCTATTGTTTATGTAAGTGACCAATTTCGGAAACTTAGCGTGACCTATGTAGGTACAAGTTTATCTTGTCTTTTTTTTTATAGTTATGAAAAAAGTAACTTCATTCAAGTTGTTCAGTCAGTCAGTTTGAATATAAAAATGGTCATGCTGATGAATCGAACCCAGCTTAGCCAAGCGGGCAGTCAAATGTATATTTTAGCAAGATGATCATTGACATACAAAGAGACAGATAGACAAACATCATTAGTTATAAGACAAAATCGTGAGCTTGAAATATATTATACACCGTGTTTGGTCAATACCCTATCAACCCGAAACTTACCTATATTAACGTAGTCATGTAAAGATATGGCATCATTGAAAATTCGAAATTGTATAGGTAGACCCAACTATTTGTATGCGGAATTTCAAAATTAATTTTACAATTTCGATTTTTCAATGCCGCCATAATTTTTTATGACTATGTTAACACGGGTAGGTTTTGGCTCAACTCACGATTTTCTC
Source organism: Schoenobius gigantellus (assembly GCA_963935595.1). Taxonomy (NCBI): domain Eukaryota; kingdom Metazoa; phylum Arthropoda; class Insecta; order Lepidoptera; family Crambidae; genus Schoenobius; species Schoenobius gigantellus. The sequence goes on along the minus strand of OZ012540.1, from coordinate 66,832,425 downwards.
ATAAAAGTTATGAAAATGTCTGTCTTTTTGTATGTTCATGAAAGAAAAATTCAAGAATAAAAAAATACTTTATTCATTTAATTTTCCACAAATATTAAAATTCCGAAAAACCTTTCACGTAAAGGACTAACAAATTCCGTATTGTGACTTTTTGTCTCTTCGTTTTCTACCCTTCGCTTTTTAGGGTTCCGTAGCCAAATGGCAAAAAACGGAACCCTTATGGATTCGTCATGTCTGTCTGTCTGCCCGTCCGTATATCACAGCCACTTTTTTCCAAAACTATAAGAACTATACTGTTGAAACTTGGTAAGTAGATGTATGATGATTTTCGTAAAAAAATAGAAAAACAAACAATAAATTTTGGGGGTTCCCCATACTTAGAACTGAAACTCATTTTTTTTCTAAAATAAGAGAATGATAAAACTACAAAAAAATACGTGATGTATGTACATTACCATGCAAACTTCCACCGAAAATTGGTTTGAACGAGATCTAGTAAGTAGTTTTTTAATACGTCAAAAATTGTGAACCGCAATTTACCTTTCATTCAATCAACTCAAATATAAAAAAATAATAATTTCATAAACATAAACCTTATGCATAAGCCGTGAACCATTATTTTCTAATAATAAAAATCCCATCATTTAGGTACCTAATTATAATGTTTACTTATCAATAAGTTAATAAAAAAAAATTAAAACATCGATCAAAGTTACAACGCACTACAAGAACTTTTATATTATGTTACTTGCTGCTACGGAACCCTTCATGGGCGAGTCCGATTTATTCAGTGGCTTTATTGCTCATTTCCTGATTTTTTTTCAACAGGTGTATTTTCGTCTTGATTATGCCTTCTCTTCAATGCAACTTTTTTTTATTGCGATAACTTAGCAAACAAGCAAACTGCCCACCTGTTGGTAAGTGGTAACAGTCACCTATTTATAATACATACGGCTTCTGTGAGATTCGCAGCAAAACTGTAACCCCCGCAAGAACCACAGTGTACGTTGCCAACTTGTGACATCAAATGTAAAGTTACTATTGTTTTTTATAGCTTACTAGCCTCTGCCCGCGACTTCGTCTGCGTGGACTTCAGAATTGGGTCTAAAGCTTCGCTCGTTAACAATTTGTAATCTTCGCACGGGAACTATTTGCGAGATCATTAAGGACATGTCCTTTTCCATAGCATAGGTGACATGCATACCAAATTTCAAAGCTGTCTACCCGCGGCTTAGCTCGTAAACAATTTTCAATTTTCCCTCGGGAACTACTTAAGAAATCGGGATAAAAGGTAGTCTATGTTCTTTTCCATGTCAAAGGCTACATGCATGCCAAATTTCATGCAAATCCGTTCAGCTGTTTTTGCGTGATTGAGTAACAAACATCCAAACATCCACACTTTCACATTTATAATATTAGTAGGATTATATTATATTCAGGATCTCTAATTCGCATACTTCTAGACTGCCTTTGACTAAATTGTTATTATAATCACAAAAAGCGTCATTTCGCACACAAGAAGTAAATTACACGTCTTGCACTAAAGAAGCGCGTATCGTATTCACTATCGCATGTGAGAAGTGTAAGCACCCTAGCAATCGATTTTACGATTTCGCGTAACAAGTGGATGGCGGCAACGCAGCGCGCGGCCTTCCTCCTTGAATGTCAGCGCTACACTGATTCTCGTCGCCCGTTCACGCCGTTGCTGTGCAAGTGGTAAAAAATTATTTTTGTAAAAACGAATAATTATTTTAAAATAAAAAATGTACAGTTTCAAGAGTAATTAATTTACATTTAGATCTATCAACAACCATAAACATATTACTTGTAGTTTATGAGCAGTTCGGAAATTAAATTTGAAAACAGACTCATTTCAAAATTTTTTTTTGCATACTATTTAACATACTTCAAACTTTTCAAATGTACAGTTTATAGGGCACATATCAAAGCGTAAAATATATTTTTTGTAGAACTTTTTACCGGCTAGTTTAAGAGTAGTAAGCCTCCAAAAACCACTATTTCAGGTCTCTAGTCGCCTTAAAAACATTGTGTTTCATAGTTTATTGGAATTCACCTCTAGGGTGCAAAATAGAGGTTGAAAGTTTCTATGGAAAATATTTAAAATCTGTTCCAATTTCTATGAAATTTATTATTTCAGCTCCTAAATATAAATAAGTCTTCTATGTAATAGGCTACAAAATTATTTTTCCTACGGGAAAATAATAAAAACGCGGGCGAAGCCGCGAGCGGAAAGCTAGTACAGGGATAAAAAATAGCCCTTGCTTGTTTTCTTGCTGGTTCATTCCAGTACAATACAAGGTCTCCCGCCGTAGACTTGTTAACTATTGGCGTAGCTTTATTGACTTTCAAAAGATATTGTAAAATCCAACTTGAATAAAATATTTTGATTTTGATTACCCATTAACACCTGCTGTACTCGCGTAAGTAAAACTACGAAAATTTAAAATGTTTTTACTAGCTAGCTTTTTAAATTTATATCCGTATTTGATATTATAGCGATTATCTATACCTAGAATTATTTATTAAACAAGGCGAGCGGGAATGCTGCTACCCGGTATTTTACTTTGATGGCCCGTCACCGGGTCGTGGTCACCAAATAGGAAACGCTGCTCTAGACGTTTAATATTTAAGTCAGTACTATGGTCTACTATGAACAGTGCCCACATTACCATGGAAAAACCCCAGGAAAATTAAAGCCTGCATAGCTGTTCTTTGAGCAATACAATAAAAGGGGTTGAAAGGGAGCGGTGGATGATAAGTTGGCTAGATAAAATAGAGAGAAAAGTATACACATCTGAAGTGACTTCACAATGAAATGGAGGGATTTTTCACTCCGGACCCACCATAACCCTGGGGGTAGGATGGGAAAATCAAAATATTCTTTATTCAAGTATGACTTGATAGAAAGCTCTTACAAATCGTCCAAATTGTTCACTTATCAACCATTCAGCATAGCTTTTATCTGAGAATAGGTGCAAGAAACTTATCAGCTTTATCAGAAGTACCAACATTTACAATAGTATATGTTGATACCATAAACACAGTAACATTAGTTTAGATACATGGTTATACTTATACACAACAACATTTCTTTACATTACAAACAAGTAATATCTACAAATAAACACCAGACATTGGCATCATTCAAATAATTGTTTACTTTACAATAACATTGACTCATAAGTGTCTTTTTTAGATGTGCTTTAAACTTATGTAAAGGCAAAACAGTACATTCCCTCATAAACAATCCTTTTTTAAGGTTCCGTAGCCAAATGGCAAAAAACGGAACCCTTATTATAGATTCGTCATGTCTGTCTGTCTGTCTGTCCGTCCGTATGTCACAGCCATTTTTCTCCGAAACTATAAGAACTACACTGTTGAAATTTGGTAAGTAGATGTATTCTGTGAACCGCATTAAGATTTTCACAAAAAAATAGAAAAAAGCAATAAATTTTGGGGGTTCCCATACATAGAACTGAAACTCAACATTTTTTTTGGATAGATAGGTCTTCAAAAATCATATTGAGGTTTCTAATATATTTTTTTCTAAACTCAATAGTTTGCACAAGAGACACATCCAAAGTGGTAAAAAGTGTGTCGTCGTCCCCCCCGTCCCCCCCCCCCCCCGTAACTTCTAAAATAAGAGAATGATAAAACTAAAAAAAATATATGATGTACATTTGGTTTGAACGAGATCTAGTAAGTAGTTTTTTTAATACGTCATAAATCCTATGGAACCCTTCATGGGCGAGTCCGACTTGCACTTGGCCGGTTCTTTTTTAGTATTTAAATGGTGAATTTGGAAATTGGTATCAAATACACAGAACAAAAAAATATATTAAAATGAATTGCTGTTCCTCAGTCTTGCTAAAACTCACTAACAGCTCCACCGAATGTGTTACAATTTTTCAAATTTTCATAAATGTATGGTCCTGCTATTCAATATTAATTTCTCTAAATAAATTACTTTAGAGAATCCCTGGACAGTAAATTTTAAATAGTGCAAACCAATCTTTTTTGTACAAAAATACTTTCTATACTAGCTGCTGATCCCCACAGTAGTAGTCCAAATGGCATGACACTGTGAAAATAACTAAAATAAATTAATCTTGCCGTTTCGACATCAGTAAGTTGTCTTCATGGGTATGGATAATTGGCTCAAGTTTACACTGAGCTCAAGCAGATCCCAGACTCGCCTACTGTTAGGTGCTCTAACCCGACACTTCGGCACTAGGATCATGCTAACCAGGATGGGACACACCAGTTCCAAAATGTGTAGGGCCTGCAAGGAGGTAGAGGAAAGCATGGAACACCTGCTGTGCCACTGCGATGCCCTAGCCTGCAGGAGATTAAGGCTGACGGGAATTGGATACCCAAAACCGGAAGACTACAGGGCCATACCACCGAAGGACATCGTTGAGCTCATGGGCACAATAGACTGGACCGTAGGTGGCGATGGCTGTACGGACTAAAGCTTGGGGAAGCAGAAAAGATCCATGGTGGGTCGAAGTGCGAAGGCTTAATAATTGGGCCACCCTCACACTAAGATAAGATAAGTTGTCTTATTTCTTACTGCAGAACTAAGTCTGTTTGCAAATTGTGGAACCCAATGCAAACTCAAATCTAGTGTAATACCCAAAATTTTGGAAAATTATTGAATTCAACAATTTGATTATTCATTTTCACAAAAGTATCCACTTTCCTTACATTCGGCTACACTTCTTAGGCCAATTTAATTTAGTTATTCACTTAAAATATTTCGTATACCTATCTTTATGTGGATTATATGTTAATCTAATTCAACAAAATATGAACATACACATGAACTTGTGCTAGGAGTTTTATATTCATCTATTGGGTCATATCTCTATGGTGGTATGGTTTAGTCTTATCTACCCCCCGGGGTATGGCCAGGGTACTGTAGTATTATATTATCTGTGGCCAGGGGTAAGGTGGGTCCAGAGGTAGAATTTTTTAATTCCTTTGTATATCTTAAACTTAAACTGTTAATTTCTTTCTAACATCCCCAAAATTTACATTATTTTTAATTTTCTTATACAGATGTACAAACAAGCTGACCCAGGGCTTTTTTGTTCAAAAACAAATCCCGTTGACGGCTGCCCCATTAATTTTAATTATATTATACAAGTTATTATTATCAATAATAAACCTAACTTTGTGGATTACCTGTATAGTACGCTGGTGACAATGACATTGTTTCTTGTGTAGGCAATGGTGGCGGTGGTGGCGGAGGCATTAAAATAGACGTCGCAGATTGCAGAGGAGGCGGCTGCGCAACATACATTGTACGCACTCCCTCCCTCCCTTTTCTTAGACGAGGATCAGTCGGGACAGTCGGTGCAACAGACTGCACCGGCTGGCCGCCATTTTGATCCTCGTGTGTGCTCATAATTCTAAAAATAAAGAAGCTGTTACAGATCTACTTGTTCAAACAATTTCATAATAATATAGCAATGCTTTATCTCACTAGACCGATATTTTATTCTACCGGCATACAATTCAATACAATACATTAATTTTATTTATACTGATGCTTTCTGCCCAAACATTCATTTTGTAGTGTCTTGAGCGCTTTTCTTAAGCTAAAAGTAATAAAAAAGAATATACCTATGAGTTAATTAAATATATAATATGAATTTCATAAATAACTTTGACGTACTCATCATAAAATCAACTCCTGCCTGGCGGCCACAGCACAGACTTAAAACCTTCATAAAACTGTGCGTGCCCGATATAAGCATCATATGCATTTTTTTTAGTATTTTACGGCCACGATAGCACCATTTTGGCCAGTCATTATTTTATGTCTTTCAGTTTTATAATTTACCTACCAAATGTAGACATTTCAAATATTGTTTTATAAGTGTCTTCGTTTTTTATGATAGATGGCAAATGACTGGGCAAACTCTTATCTATACTATATAAAGCTCATTTATATATACTTAGTAGGCCATCTATCATAATCATTCTTTGCAAGTTAAATGCGTTACAATTCATTATGAGATGCTAAAGGGTCTCTGTGCTTGAACCACAATATCGACATGTATCCGAATCATCCAAAATGCGCTCTGAACTGACCATGTCCTAAACCTTATACGGTTAATTGTTACAACATACTTTCTAGAAGGGTTACAAAGCTTGAAGTATCATGGCTTTTTGGGTATTTCTTCTTGTAAATATGCATACCATGTGCCTTTTTCCTTTAAAGTCTCTACCCATTGCTTATGCCACATCGAGTAAGTACAATCTAGGAGTGGGCGATACAAATCGTATACAGATACAATATCTATGTATGTACCGGCACAATATCTAATATCTATATATGTCTCGGCGCACAAACTATACGTGTCCCAAAATTCAACGATAAGCGGGCACCAGTAGGTAGGCCTGCTCACTTAGAGCATTCATACGGGAGACGGCAAGGCTGGGCGAACCCCTCTGCCAATTTACGCTGACCATATGACCATACACGTTATATAAAACTAGTTCACGCGCGGCCGCTGCCATTTGGTGTCGTTTTCGTGTCGCACTAAGAGCTCCAAAAAAATGGTTTATTGTGCAGTTTCCTCTTGCAAAAGGTGATCCAGCTACTCAAATATTCGAGATCATGGCGTTTCCTATCACATGTACGTATAAAATATACATTAACGTGTTTTATTTGATTACAATTTTGAAGTAATTTTTATACCGTTACGATAGAAAAATACAATCGTACGATGGTAGCTCAACACAATACACGGGCGTTATATTATCTGTGACACGGGCATTTGCTTAGTGCTGGGACAACGTGAGTGAATGATGCTTATTCATATTTTTATTTATCATTCACTCCGAAGTTATGTATTAGAATAATGTTAATATCGGTGCATGGATTATAGGTAGTATAAGATTAAAATAGAAATTCAAGTGGAATTTAATTAAGGTTAAATGATCTAAGCCTGCTCATGACTACTCGAGAAAAAAATATTAATAAAAAAATTCTCAATTTTTTTTTGAATGTACAAAAAAAATTGGAATCCTTTGAAATTTGACACCTCTTAAGATATTTTGAACTACCATGACCACAATTTTTTTTAATATTTCTGTTTTTTTTTTGTATCAGCAACCTAAGCAGCACGGCTATCCACCACAAGCCTTAAAAATCCATGAATGCCTGTAATTTTTACACAAAAATCAATCAAAATTATTGTTTTTCTAAAAGTTATGAAAGATTTTTATTTTCAGTTCACATTCACTCATCGTGGTGTAAAAAAAAAGTATGGACACTACTATGGCAAGTTTTTTTAAAAGTTTACGCATCTAATCAAGATTCCAAAATAATAATATAATACTCTAGGAAAACTAGCCACAAAAAAATATGCGTACTATTTTGAACAAGAACCAAATTTCATAAAATATTGTTGTTGACAGTAATCACTTTTACTATGTACACAAATTAGGTTTATTATTGCAAATTCTTGGAATTGGAATGGAACTTGTGCACATTTAATAAAATTTAGAAGTTAGAGAGAGATAGATAGAGATATACGCTAGAGAGAGAGAGAGAGAGAGAGAGAGTTAGAAGATCTTTGTTGAATAACAAAGCAGGCAGAGAAATTGCTGTTCTCAGCAAGTCAGTACGCTCCGCTCCTTTGTTTACTGTGCATCGCTCTGTATTCAATTTACGTGGTTCTCGTACTATAGTCTATTCAAGATAAGAAGGTTCCTCTGACAGCTCGAACTTTTCCGTTTCAGGCATACTAGTTTCCGTGATTAAAAATATTATGTTTTAAAAATATTATTTATCTCATTAGGTTATTTTTATCAAAAATGCAAAAATTAATTCCACATTAAATAAAAATAAGAATATTAGTCTTGTTAAATAAAAATATAATTATAAAAAATATTTGTTTAAAGTTAACAAATAAAATATTTGTGTAAAGTATAAGTTCCGATTCACGACTCAAATAAATATTTAATTACTCAAATATTTCATTAGAATAATAAATAATTATATTTAACTGGACTGATATTAATGTTTCAATTTTAATGTGGAATTAATTGTTGCATTGTTGATAAAAATAACCGAAGGATATGCTATATTTTTAAAACATAATATTTTTTATCACGGAATCTGGTATGCATGAAACGGTAAAGTTCGAGCTGTCAGGGGAACCTTCTTATCTTGAATAGACTTTAGTACGAGAACCACGTAAATTGAATACAGAGCGATGCACAGTAAACAAAAGAGCGGAGCGTACTGACTTGCTGAGAACAGCAATTTCTCTGCCTGCTTTGTTATTCAACAAAGATCTTCTAACTCTCTCTCTCTCTCTCTCTCTCTAGCGTATATCTCTATCTATCTCTCTCTAACTTCTAAATTTTATTAAATGTGCACAAGTTCCATTCCAATTCCAAGAATTTGCAACAATAAACCTAATTTGTGCACATAGTAAAAGTGATTACTGTCAACAACAATATTTTATGAAATTTGGTTCTTGTTCAAAATAGTACGCATATTTTTTTGTGGCTAGTTTTCCTAGAGTATTATATTATTATTTTGGAATCTTGATTAGATGCGTAAACTTTTTAAAAATCTTGCCATAGTAGTGTCCATACTTTTTTTTTACACCACGATGAGTGAATGTGAACTGAAAATAAAAATCTTTCATAAGTTTTAGAAAAACAATAATTTTGATTGATTTTTGTGTAAAAATTACAGGCATTCATGGGTTTTTAAGGCTTGTGGTGGATAGGCGTGCTGTTTAGGGTGCTGATACAAAAAAAAATCAGAAATATTTGAAAAATTGTGCTCATGGTAGTTAAAAATATCTTAAGGGGTGTCAAATTTTAAAGGATTCCAATTTTTTTTGTACATTCAAGAAAAATTGAGATATTTTTTTTTCTATTTTTTTCTCGAGGAGTCATGAGCAGGCCTACCTACTGGTGCCCGCTTATCGTTGAATTTTGGGATACGTTGTATATTGGATATCGCACGACTTCACCGACCGGCCATAACCAAGTAATAAACAATACGCATATACCCAAAAAATCTATGATACTCGGAAATAGTGAGGCGACATCTCTACGCAGCGCTAAGGTGTCAAGCCGATTAGAAATTTCCTGGCAGTCGACGACTCGAGTCGCTCTCCGCTGAATGCGGTCCAGTGGGAGAAGCTAGTATTGTGGCGCCCCTGCCCAAAGATGAGAACAGTATTCCATATGAGGCCGAACCTGCGCCTTGTAAAGCTGAAGGCGGTGCGCTGGACTGAAATACCGTCTCGATCTATTGAGCACACCAAGTTTCTTAGAGGCTAATTTAGCCTTACCCTCCATGTGGCCACGGAACTGGACTTCGCTCGATATGTCGACACCAAGGATCTCAATATTGGCTGAGGCAGATAGCGGAATGCTCTGAAAGCGAGGAGATACAATAAATGGCATTTTCTTGACGGTGAACGCGCATACCTGTGTCTTTGTAGGGTTAAAACGGACTAAATTAAGTCGACCCCAGTTAGAGACTTTCTCTAATGATGTATCAATTTCAGACACAAATTTATTCCGGCACTCAATGACGTTTTCCCGAGAAATGTTCGCACGGCCGTTATAGGAGGTGTCTTTCGTGCTGTCATCTGCATAACAATGAATGCCGCTGATTTGCAGCATATCATTAATATGCAAAAGGAATAATGTAGGTGATAGCACATATCCTTGGGGGACACCAGCATTTATAGACAGTGAGTCAAAATCAGTCAGCTGTGAAAATAGAAGATTCTTGGTGTAGATAAAAACATCGCCCAATTTTTGTTAACGAGTCATAAAAAGTAGCTTTTACTTCTTTCTTAGTTTTTGAGCCATCAGTGTATATTTTCCTATATTCCCCTTTCTCCCTGTCTATATATTCTAGAAACTCCATGTTGCTATAAGCTTTGTTATTTGAACAAACGGGTCTAGTCAATTGTACTTCTAATGACCCCAAATCCCATTTGTCAATTTGTTTATACCTTTAAACTCATTTTCCAGTTCTTCTTTCTGCAAGTCTTCTAAAAATACCTTTATTATCTTTAAACTTTTCATAATATTGACAGTTAGCTAACACTTTCACAAAAAACTTTTCTGATAAATATTTCGCCCTAATAAGAATAGGTAAAATTCCACTTTCAATCTTTAGAGAATTATTAGGAGTTGCTCCTGTAATTATTCTAAGTCCTTTATTTTGTACCACTTCTAATTTACGCAATAAAGGCTAAGCTAAAACTTACGATATACAATTAAGCCATAATCGTAATGGCTTCCAACAATTGCCTTATAAACCATATTTACAATTTTAGGATCCATTCCCCAACTAACATTTGTTAAATTCTTTAAAATATTTACAGAATTTTGCATTTTACCAATGATATTATTTACATGTGTCTTCAACTTTAATTTTGTATTAAAAACTATTCCGAGAAACTTATGCTCCTCAACTTGCTGTACACTAACAGAATCAATATTAATTTGAATCAAAGTATTGTCTTCATTTTTATTAAATACCATAATACTACTTTTTTGAGGATTTAAGTCTAATTTTAATCTAACCTTATAATATGCATATAAATCATTAAGTGTGCTATTAAGGTCACTCTGGGCCTTTAATTAATTCCTGTTTGTTGTATATACTACCAAGTCATCTGCGAATTGCAACATACTTACTCCTTGCATTCTAACAAATCTATAAATTTCGGCAGTATATAAAGAATAAAGCAAAGGCGACAGAGTAGCTCCTTGTATAACACCTGTGTGGAAACTTATTTGTTTCCTTGTAAAATTTATACTTATCTGGCACAATGCCTTGCCCTGATTTAGAAATGAAATAAACTCAGGGATGAAAGTGATAATTAAATATATTTTTAAACAACAACGTAAATTATAAAAACATGACACAATTATTTTACATTGACAATAACAATTTTTTGACAACTTATAATTCCTCCTTCTATTAAAAATATAAAAAACACAAACATTGAAGTTCTTTACGCAGGTTGAATAGCCCTACTCCGGACATACTCCCGGCGTTGCAGATGGTGGAAACACTGAATCTGCAAACTTAAATTTCCTACACAGCATAATTACAGATTCAACTTTCGTGGAACCTTAACGGGACGACCATATCGAGTGACCTTTGCGTGTGGGTTATGTGAAGTATCTCTATTTAGATCAGACTGTCCAGGTTCCATATCTTCAGAATCCGACGTCTGGTCAGGTTCCTTTGATACTGAGACCTCTAATGGAAACAACCTTTGTAATGGCCTTATCAATTCCCCATTAGCGGTCTTAACTCGTGCAACACGATACAAACCATCAACCCCTGCATACATTTCTAACACTAATCCTAATGGCCAATTAGTCCTTTTCAAACCATCTGATCCTATTAGAATAACATCACCTACATTCACACCCTTGACATTATTTTTATTTTTACCTTTTAACTCTGTCAAAGCTGATAAATATTCTTTGTTAAAACGTATTTTTAAATCTTGAAGTATCTTTTGTACATAGCGCCAGCGTACTGTTAGTAACTCTGAATCTAAATTATCTAATGCACTATAACTATTTAATTTATTACCTAGAAACATGGGACGGTGTGAGTGGCACTAAATTCTCAGTATTGTCAAAAATATACGTAATTGGACGAGCATTGACCACTGCCTCTGCCTCACACAAGGCAGTATAGAGCTCGATCTGATTTAAAGATGCATTACCTAACATACGACGTAAAATGTTTTTTACTAACCCAACCATGCGTTCCCAAAACCCTCCCCACCGCTTGCGGAGGTATAAAGCGCCATTCAATCTTATCTACACTGGTTTTAGCTGCTGCATCTTCCCAATCAATAGTATCTATAATGCCGTTTGCACCTCGAAAATTTGTCCCGTTGTCACTGTACATAACTTTGACATTTCCTCTTCTAGCGACAAATCTTCTCAGTGCCAAAAGAAAGTGTTCAGTAGATAATGACAGCGTCATTTCTAGATGCACAGCTGTATGTAGCGCAGGTGAAAAGGACTACCCAACATTTCTCCCCGGAACGCAATAGTAATGGCCCAGCGAGATCAACACCACATACTTCAAAGGCATCACCACAAGTAATTCTATTCAGTGGGAGAGGGGGAGTGGGGACACCACATGGTTTGGCAGCATGGCGTCTACAAATCACGCATTCTCGTACTACTCTTTTAGCTAATCTTTTTATTCCTATTATTCAATAATCTTCACGTAACAAGTTAACTAAAGTTTTTGAGCCTGCATGATGATTATCTACATGCTTTTGTATTACAAGTCTTACTACTATCTTGCTCTTATTTGATAGTAGGATAGGATATTTAAATCTTTCTAAATACTCTCCTAATGTCAGGCGAGTTTTAACACATAGCAAACCATCACTATTATAAACTTTCTCTATTTTAAGATTATCCAAAACATCTCGGTTCTCCTTTTGCAACAGCTCTAACAGCTTCTTTTCTGCATCTTCAAACTCCCTACCAGATAATTCATTCATACTTCTCTTTTTACTACCTCCTTGGCACATCCTTACAAACCTAAAGCACCATGCAATCATTCTGACTAATTTTGTATCTTTTCCAAAGAAGAGTAAGCGATCTGAAAACCTTTCTTCAGTTTGAACTGTAAGTGTGTTCTTTTTTATTTCTTTGCTTACTTCTTCTTCATTCGGTGTAGGAACTGAAGTTGGCCAGTCCGCCATAGGACCTCTTAACCAAACCGGATCTTCCCACCATCTTACTTTTAATAGATGTTGTGCATCGCAGCCGCGTGATGGTAGGTCGGCGGGATTTAACTCACTTGGCACGTGAAGCCAATCTTTAATAATTGTTTTTCGCACAATCTCTGTTACTCTATTATGCACAAAAACATTTAAACTAACTTTTCTTTTAATCCAAGCTAGTACTATACTGGAATCTGTCCAGTAATATTCTTTATAGGTCACGTCAAATTCTGGCTTTACTTCTGAAGCTAACCTTGTTCCTAGTAAAGCTGCAATCAGCTCTAATCTTGGCATCATTATCGGCTTTGTTGGTGTCACTCGTGACTTCGCAAATAACAACTGTACTGATACAACACCACTGAATTCCGATCGTAAAAATATACAAACTGAATAGGCTGATTGACTCGCATCGCTAAATATATGTAATGAATTGTCACTTACTTTCAAGTTAGCAAGACTAATACGCCGAGGCAATCTACATTCCTTTAAACACTCAATTTGCTTTAGCCAACTATATATTCGCACTAATAAATCATTTTGCAATGTCGAATCCCAATCAATATTCCTAGTCCAACACTCTTGCATTATCATTTTTGGCACTAAAGTTACTGGACACACAAAACCTAGTGGGTCAAATATGCTTTGCGCAATCGATCTCACTTATATTTCTAGGGACTTTACAAAATAACTCATCTTTTACAGGGTCCCACGTGATACCTAAAACTGATACACAACTATCTTCTTTATCAATAATAACTGGACCAGTCACCCAACATCGCAATTCAAACTTCCCTTCATTCATCACCTTCTTTGCTTCCTCTATAAAATTATTCATCTCATCCTGATTATCCACGCTTACGACGCAATTATCAACATAAAACGCTTTTCTTAATTGTGTTGCTACTTTACTATTGTATTTATTAAGATAGTGAAGGATCGTAGCCGACAATAGAAATGGACTCGTTGTTACTCCAAACACTACACGGCAATGTCTAAAAGTTTTAAGGCCCTTCTTTTGATCATAAATGTCATGCCACCAAAGAAACTTTAAAAATTCACGATCCCTTGCGTCAATAGATATTTGCAAAAATGCTTTTTTAACATCTGAAGTTATACCTATAGCACCTTTCCTAAAATTTATTAACAGTTTTGGTATCATTTCAATAAAATTTGCACCTTTTTCTAGGCAATCATTTAGAGATAGGCCATTTTTCTCAGATGCAGACGCATCGAAAACTGGTCTAATCTTCGTAGTCAAACTCTCCTTTTTTACCACTGAGGAGGTTCATTATGACAATAAAACGAAAGGTCACTACATGCCACATCATGCAGTGACCTTTCGTTTTATTATCATAATGAACCTCTTCAATAATGCCACTATCGACCCACTCCATGAAAACTGCATCGTAATCTTTTAATATACCTAGCTTTTCTAATTTTTTTGTAGTCGAATTAATCCTCTTATTTGCTAAATCGTAATTTGTCGATAGACAGTTGACTGTATCTTTCCACGGTAACTTAATTTCATATCGCCCTTCATGATTAACTTTTATAGTTTTCTCAAAAAAATCTACCACTTCAGCTTCAATACTATTTTTCGCCTTTACCTCACTGTCGTCCGTAATTCCTAAGGTCTCTAATTTCCATAGGTCTTCAATATCAAAGGAACATGACATAGTACTTACCGGAATCTCATTAGCGCAATATACCTTAACCGCTGGGCCCTGGACCGTCCAACCTAATACAGTTTTCATCGCAAACAAGTTGTCGTCCACTCGCACCGATTGTCCCGTTACAATGGTACCTAAAAAATCAGACCCTATTAACAAACATATTTCATTTACATTATCATCACAGTCAGTTATCTTAATACCCTTTTCTTTTACTTTACATAACATTCTACTTTGTCTTATTTTTGGCAGATAGCCACAAATGTTATCTTGTTCTAGCATGTCTATTGTTACCTGGAGACTTCCGTCTAGACTCGCGACATTAACTTCGTACACTTTATGTACCTGTTTTTTAGTGACAACTCCGCCAAATAGAGTGTGGCTCATCTCTTGTTCTCTTACAACTTTTAATTTCAGTTTTTCTGCTATATTTTTCTTAATAAAAGAACGTTGAGCGCCGGAGTCTAGTAACGCTCGTACAGATATAAACTCATTTGTCTCACAACTTGTGTGTACAGTGACTTGATCATAAAACTTATTATTAAACTTAACAGATATAAATTACGATCATAAAAGAGATTAAATATAAACCTAAGCATCTTACCGGGTATATGATGCGAATGAAGTATTTTTACGAGTGTAGCCAAATCTATAGTGTCGAAAGCGCCTTTCACATCTAAAAATACACTAACTAAACTAGAGCAATTTTAAAAAAGCTTTTTGAATGTCCCCAGCAAATTTCACTAGACTGTCCACACTTCTCATCCCCTTACCGAAACCATACTGTTCAAATGGAATAATATTGATTGACTCGACATAGTATTCTAATCTATTCTTAATCATATTTAAAAAAAAAACCCTATACAAGAACTTAGTGATATTGGTCTATACGAATCGGCTAATAGCGGGTTTTTATCAGGCTTTAAAATTGGTATTACAGAAATCGTTTTCCAACTTGAAGGAATTAGATTTTCTCCCCATAATTTGTTAAAAATATTTTTTTTTTATTTTTATTTATTTATTTATTTATTACAATCACAGAACACAATGCCCCAATACAATCTTCTGCCAAACCACAATGCGGTTTGTTGGCAGACGAAGCTCCATTTTTAACAATAATTTGACGCGATTACACATATACTAAGAACTTATAACACTTTAGACTCACAAACTAATCAATCAATATATGATATTATATTATATACTACATTATTGCATTTTTTACCTTAGATAGAAGGACATTACCAACATTTCTTTTAAATTGTTGTTTCGTTACACATTCACGTATGTCTGTTGGTAAATCATTATATATTTTCGGCACTAAGTACTTTCTACATCTTTTACCATAATAATTTGTAAAACTAGGGACTACAAGCCTATCAGTATCTCTGTTTCTCACTAGCCTCTGAAAACTAACTACATTTTTAAATTCATCATTACAAAACTGCTCCAGAGCCAATAGTAACACTACCTTCTCGTGGACCGGCAGCATTTTACATTCTACGAAAAGTTGTTCATAAGTATTATTTTTACATCTAATTTTCGTTTTTTTATCGACAATTAATTTCATAAATCTAATCTGTAAAACTTTTATTTTGTCCAAGTATGTTTTGAACTTACGTCCGTAGCTCGCCAGTCCATAAGACAGAAGCGAGTCTACTAGTGCATAGTATACCATATACATAGTCGCCCTGTCCAGTACAAACTTCAGGTGCTGGAACTTTACAAGTACTGATCTTAGTTTATTACAGATGTAATTTACGTGCGGCTGCCATGAGAACTTGTAATCTATGAGCAAGCCCAAGTACTTGTACTGCTCCACCACCTGCAACTCGGCGCAGGCGCACCCGCTGTCGGGCGTGGCCGGCACGGTACTGCTACGGTGAAGGCAGTCAATGCTGTCGCCCACAATGCGCGGCGGTCTGTAGCTTTCTTTCGAGTACGGAGACCGTATGCACATACACTTGGTTTTCGCTATGTTAATTATGATCCCATTATCATGCGACCACTTTATAATATTGGTAAGGTCTTCCTGTAATTTATTTTCTATGGTAATTAGGTCCTTTCCGGCATAGACAAGGCAAGTATCATCCGCATACATATAGACATTACAGTTTTTAATCACATTACACATACTGTTAACGTGCACTATGTACCCGACGGGACCGATCACGGAGCCAGTGGGTACGCCGCAGGAGACGTGCGCGGGAGCTCCACACTCGTCTCCCACGGCCGTACGCAGCGTTCGATCCTGAAGGTAGGCTCGGAGCCATCCTTGAAGCGGGCCTGCAATCCCGCACTCCTCCATGGCCTGAAGCAGCTGGTCGTGGCCCAGGGTATCAAAAGCTTTTTTGAAATCAATATAGACCACGACCACCTGCTTCCTCTGGTCTAACGCTTCGTTGACCTCGTCAGTGAATCGTGCCAATGCCGATGCCGTGCTCCGGCCCCGTCGGAAACCATGTTGTGACGGGCTTAGAATATTATAGTTTTCAAGAAATCTACTGATTTGAGTTGTTAAGTATTTTTCTACAATTTTATTAATAACTGATAAAATGGCAATTGGTCTATAATTTGTATATTCAGTATGTGATCCTTGTTTAAATGTGGGTCTTATTATGGCTGTTTTTAATACACTTGGATACACTTTTTTCGATACACATAAATTTATAAATAATGCCAAAATTGGGCTTATCTTGTCAGCTAGGAATTTTATATCTCGTGCCCTGATTTTATCTATTCCAGGTGACTTTTTATCACTTAAACCATTGATAATTTTTTTGATGTCATTGGGTTGTGCTTTTATATACCTTAATGAGACTTGACTATTTTTAACATACTTTGTTCTATCTAAAAATTTTATGTTACAATTATGTCTTATATCTAGAATTTCTTTTGTGAATGTTTCTGAAAACTTGTTACAAATGTTTATAATACTATCAGTTTTAGCCAAATATTTTTGTATTATTGTGTCTATGCTCAACTTTTCCGTGCCCGTCCATAGGTTTATTTTTTCCTAGATTTTTCTATAGTTTTTATTACAGCTTTTTAACTCTTGTTGCCGAAATTCATTTTTAGCTTTATTTATATATTTATTAAAACTCTGTTTCTATACCTGTTATACTGCAGTCTTATGTTAATATCGTTAGGACTAGATTTACATTTTTTAAATAATTTATCTCGTATTACTAGCATTTTTTTAATTCTTCTAGTAATCCATATTTTGTCTTTTCTCTTAGTACGTGGCACTATTTCAGTTTTAGATTCATTGTAGACCCACGAAAAAGTTGAGCATATCTATACTATATAAAGCTCAGAATTCATTAGTTCTTCCCAATTAACACTTTGCAATTGTTTTTGCACAGTTTTGTCACATAAAATATTTACAGGTGTTCGCTTACCAGCCGGCCTATTCGCTAACTACGGTTGCTCACTAGAACTGTCATTTTTGAAAGGAACTTAACATCCATTGCTGCTATCATGAACGCCTCCGTAACACATAAGATCATTAAACCAGTAATGGATATAAAGTTCATTTCAAAAATGACAGTTCTAGTTACCAACCGCAGTTAGCGAATAGGCCTGCAGGTAAGCGAACACCTGAACAAGGAGCTATATTTAATAATATAGCTCTACAGTTTTCATGCATATTTTTAATTAAAACATAAGCGATATCGTCAAGACCACGGGTTGAGTCCCTCCTACTATCTAGAGCCAGCTGAAATTCTGATTCAGTGAATGATTGAAGTGAAGTGAGTGATTCTTTTATTTAAATGTAAATTAATTGTGTTACTATCAAATAACTCATTTAATTGCTCAGATAGACCTGAAACCTGTTCTGAAGACATTTTAGCTGCAAATGAACGCACCCAACTATCATCTCTGATAATTTCTTTAGGTCTTTTACTATTGAACTTTTTGATAAAACTCCATATTCTAGAAACCGGAGTGGTACGATTAAAACTTGAACACAAATGTCACCAACTTTCTATCTTTTGCTCTTTAACCCCTAGAGGCCCAGACGGCATTATCATCATTCGTGTTTACTCCACATAGAAAAATGTCATATTGTAACACCGTCTTTTCTTAAAATTTCTGCGAGAACGTCCTCTAAATTCTATGTTGTAGTTGAGGTCATAAGTACAAAAAAATGTTATTTTTTTGTACTTTTAGTTTTTTGTTTGAATCTTTTCAGCCGGATCGCACTCCGGAGTGTCGTTCTGTTATTTGTTTACTGACTTTTTATGGTACCTTTATTTTACTTTGACCATGACTAATTACTTGATGTATTTTAATGTACATAAACCAGTTACATTTATCATAGTGTGTGGTATTCTACTAGCCAAGCATTTGATACCCATATTAAGAGAGTTGTGAAAAAATACGGAATCCACCATTTTGTGGCGGCGGCCATCTTAGATCGATAGTCATCAAACATAGCATCCCCGAGAGCTGATAAAAATTATGATTACGCATCGGAGGGCTTACTGTCTTTTGTCTTTCTTTAACTGAAAATATAAATTCGTCCCCCCCTCCCTCCCCATCAAAACATTATACCTACGCCTATGACTGAAAATATATATTTATTTCAGTCGATCAGCTAAATAGCAAGTGAAATGGCTATATTTGTCACAAAAAACTAATTAAAGCATTTTAATAATAATAAGCAAGCCTCGCTTTGTACTAATTTAAGAAACCTTGTCTTCATTGTATTTTTATCAACTCTAGTCGAACAGGGTATAGTAATTAAAATACAATTTATTGTAACATTTCTATCATTCACTCACGACGACCCAAATAGTTACTCATTCTTTGTGTCACATCACTAGGGACATTAATTCTTTGTGGTGGGGATTGCGTAGATACACGTTAATTTGTCGATGTGTGTGTGTTTCTTCATTGTAGGGTAATATTTTCATAATGTGTGTTCGTAAACATTTTCGTAGTGTGCGTGGCGTGTTTACCTCGCCTCCCGCGAAAAGTGGCAGAAAAATTTATACTGCGATTTGTTGCGTACCGCATCAGCTTAAATGATCTAAGGTTTCATTCCACCAGGGTCATAGATATAGAATGAAATAGATGGGCTATAAAAGCCGTCAAACATGAGGAAAAGAGATAAACTTATACACATTGCCAAAGGAAAGAAGAAGATGGCATCATTTTTTTTGTCCTTGTTACCGTATATAGGTGAAACTGGTAGTGGGGATTGTTTATCACCAGCGTCTGGTGCTAAACAAATACGTGGAAGAAATTTGTTGTGTGAATTATAGCATACTGTGTAATTATTTAACACTTTAATTAGTGTAATTGTGAACTATTTGAACATTTAAATCATGGTGCACTGCTCCGTTTTAGGTTGTAATAGTGATAGTGCTAGAAAACAGGAAAATATAACCATTTACAGGTAAGACTTAAATTGTGTCAATAATGAGCTCCAATACTATTTTTTAAATTATAAATACAAGTTATATTGCAATATTTTATCATTCTTCTATGGTTCTCAATCATATTATGGGATTAAACATGAAATTTCAAACTAAGTAGTAACGTTACTGTTAACCTAACAAGCTAGGAATGTCGCCATACAATATGGCCACGTATACAGCCAACGCGTATAACATTTTGCCGGGTTATAATGATACCAGTTACGCTACGACTATTTTTCCTTGATTCGTAGGTAATTTGTTACGTGAAAGGGAACTCACATATAAGTTTTTGTGTTAGATTAATATTGACATATTTAAGTATAAAATTTTGAGCATTTTAGATAACAAAGTTAATTCTTTTGAAGTGAGACTTTCCATTTGCTTGTTTGTCTGTATTTAACAGATTTCCTTCGGAGATAACTACTCGAAAACAGTTGGGTTAAAGCTACTGGTCGATTGAATTGGCAGCCAACCAAGCATACCCGAATGTGTTCTAAGCATTTTGAACAACAGTGGATTCAGAAAAACAAAAAAGGCACTTTTCTTAGGAGTGGTGCTATTCCTAAACTTTTTTTACAGATCAGTAACTTATACATATTATATCTACAAGGTACATACCCTATCAAGCCAAAACCTAAATTTATTTTTCACAAACCCAACTATTTTTATGGGGGATTTCGAAATTTATTTTACAGTTTTGGATTAACATGGGTAGGGTAGGTACCAAATCCTTTTCTACTATTTTGATATGGCCAAACATATTATTAATGGTTTGATTTTGGTCATTTTCTATTAATATAACAAGTCTGACCATTAGTACAGATACAGTTTAAAAATTTATTAATTAATATTTTTAATGTTGTAAAATTAGAACCTGCTTTTATTTTTAACCTGTATACATATTGTTTCAGGACGCATCGGTGTTGGATTTCGGTTCAAATGCGGCTTCAAATGCTGGGTTTGAAACAATCAGCGAGGTCATCAAATAAAAAACTACGGCCAGTGCGTCAATCGCTTAGACGATTGGGAAAAAAAGTAGTCACACTTGAAAATGTGTAAAGTGATTTGAAGTGTAAGTTAATGATGCAAAATTAGTAGTTGGACATTTTAGATACTGTAGGAGGAACCAATAGAGATTTTCTGAAAATATTTTTAGGAGTTGACAAAAGAAAGTATTCTGAAACTTTAAGGAAATTCGCGCTGTGCTTACACTTTTTAAGTTCAAAGGCATATGAGTTTGTACGTAAGCAATTTAATACGTGTTTACCACACCCAAAAACAGCTGGTGAGTGGCGAGGAGTAGACAGCCTCTAGAAAATGTTTGTGATTTATTAGCAATTTTGTGCCATAGCTAGTAATCTGGCTTAATCCAAATGAAATAAGTCATATCTCTACTTTGTCTGAATAATAATTTAACAAGAACACATAGGATGTAGATATAGCTCTATGCACCGAACAAGTGTTTCTAATTAATTATATAGGTACCTACTTGACAGAACATAATCTTCCTCAGAGATCTACAAATTGGTCTTGACCTGCGCTATTTCCAAGTTGCCGCCAGCGGGGGCGTGGTTGGGGGTGGCAACACGGGCAACTAAGAATAACCAGCTATCTACATCGGCATCTTGCGTTCTTTGCCAGATCTTTTTTCCACATTGTGAGTAAGCTTACCAACTTTGGGCTTTTAGCACCATATTGAGTGCGGTATCAGTAGTTCAATTCTTGAACTTACCCAGCCCAAGTGAATTTTTACCTGTATTGTAATGAATTTTATCTCTGTAAGCCGAAGTCCTTTATTCGATGACAATAACGGTGCTATTGAAATATAATTTTAGAAAATGTTTATTTAAAATTTAATATTATACATTTTCTAAATCTTCACAAATATTTAGTAAATGTGTAAATATTGGATTTTAAATAAACTGCAGAGATAAAGAAAAAACAATGATTATTGCCCGCTGTATTCTTAATCGAGCGACGATCTTCGCAAGGTACCTAGCTGGCAAAAGCTGGAAGCGAGTGGTCGCGGATCGTGCTCAGTGGCGAGCACTTGGAGAGGCCTATCTCCAGCAGTGGACGCGTGTGGATGATGATGATGATTCCTAATATTTTTTCTTATATTTGTAAAGATGTTTACATAATAGCTTAAATAAATAATAGTAAAATGTTTTAAAACGAAATACTGGTATCGATTCTGGCATGATTCTCTAAACCTAAAACTAAATTTGACAACAGTCTCTCCTTGTCATTTTGTATAGAGTATGACAAGGATAGACTGTTGTCAAATTTAGTTTTAGGTTTAGAGAATCATGCCAGAATCGACACCATACTCGAGTAAATCAGAAAAGTGTAGTTTTATTTAAAAGTGTAAATAACTTTAGACTGCGGCGAAGGTTGAATGAAGAATTCAATAAAAAAAATCGCAACTTCCTCCCACTTTTATTTTTTGAGACATATTATTGAGCGAGGGGCGCTCATTAAAATGTCTCAAAAAAATACGTAGATCAATCAACCCTACTTTATGTTTATAGTGGTAAAAGCCACTATAAACATAAAGTAGGGTAAAACTTGAAGCAACACTGGTATACCCATCTACTTTAGGCAGGTATGACGTCATCTATGTCTGTCCCTTACGGGTATACGGTCACGTCCTATCTATTCATTCTTTATCCACTGGAACGCTCGCCACGCGAAGCGTGGTGGGTTTCAAAAGCAAAAAGTAGTATATCTCAAATATCAAAGGTGCCGCCATTGCGGAATGACTCACCCGGCGCGTACGGAGTGTTCAAAAAATTGCGGAGAGTGACATATACTGTCTACAAGAGAACAAAAAATACGTATGGAAAGGTAATTTAATATAGAAGGAACTTATAACAGTTAATTAGATAAGGATTAATAATTAAATGAATGAAGCGCGAAAATGTTCGGAAAGTCGCGGAAGACCCGATTTTTTTAAAAAAATTTTTGCACAAAAACTATTTTATAAAACTTTAAATAACCATATATATTATTATAGCCCTATTCTTGAAGATTATTTTGATATATAATAGTTTTGGGTAATATTTTTAATGAAAAAAGAAAAAAATAATAAAATCGATTAATTACGTAATTATATACGCGAGATGCGCAAGCGCGACCTCAAATTTAAAAAAAATGCAAAAAATAAATTATTGTGTCTAAAATTAAATAAAAAATACGTATGGAAAGCTAATTTAATCAGGAATGAACTTATAATAGTTAATTAGATAAGGATTCATAATTGAATGAATAATGACGAGAATAGTAACTAAAGTGCTTAAAATTTCAAAAATACTCACTTTTTGAAAAAAACGTTTAGTGTGGCAATATAACACTATAAACTATCATAAACCATACATAATAATGTAGCCCAATTCTTCTAGTTTATTTTGATATAGAACACTCTACGAAAATACTAATACAGACTAAGTAAGTACGCAATAAATCTCATCGGTTATGGAGTAAGAAACGTATGGATACGGCCAAGTAAGTTAAACCGCAGACTATGACAAATTTATTTCAATCTAAGACTAAAAATAAATTGGACATGACCTGTCAACTTATGAAAGAGACTATTGACAAAGGAATAAAGCCATAGAGAAAATATTTTATTTTTCGCGATTTTTTTATCACACCGGTTTTACGCAAAGGGAACTGGGTACCATAGTACCCAGGTCGATCGAGAAGATCGAGATTTTGGGGACTATAGTCCCCACGGACGTTCCAGTGGTTATCTAAGACCAGGGTACAGTTTTTTTACATACATTCGTTCGCGGACATTTTACACGTTTCAGAACGCACCTTTCTTTCAGTTCATTGTCAAACAGCCCTTGGAATCCTCAGACTTAGACTATAGATACCAATAGACATGAAATACCTACGAAAAAAGCCAACATTTTGAATTGGTGCTCTAAAGATGGCGGAAAAAACCTCTATATAGTTTGTGGAAAAAACTAGGGACGCCGCATCTAAGATTCCACACTTTTTATGTTTTTCTTTATAATTCATTAAAAAAATCAATAAAAAACGTATAACTGTCAAATGCACTCACAAATAATGCTCACCGACTGATATTTTAGCACAACAACAAACGGTGCTTCGTAATGGCGGACAAAACTGGACGCATTTGAGACATAGAATAACAATCCATTGGTGTCTTTAATCTGAGTCCTCATACCGGCTCCAGACTCACGCGAGAAGTCTCGCCGAGAACTTGCGCGAGAACCGAGAAGCTATCCACACTCAGCGATCTTCTCATTTACATTCTCGGTCGTGATCCGGAATGGACGACAGTGCTACTGCCTTGGTATTGTGTGCGTTAGCACATTATAATCTCGTTAACACGAAAATTAAAAATAATATTAAGAAAAAATGGCTCAAACGATGGTGGTTATTGACAAAGTACTTTTTTATAGAAAACGTTTTGCTTCCCACAAAATGGGCTCTGTGTGAAAATATTATTTAAACTTTAACTCTGTTTCATTTTTCCACATTTTTTACTCGTATGTCTAAAATTACTGAACTATAAAGACTAACGAAATATCTCAAAACAATTAAAATCTTCGTGAATTTAAATTATTTTCTTAATATTTATCACACATTATTTTGTTAAGCACTGATAGCACAGATGAGAGACTATGTTAATGAAAGAGTATACAATAACTGTGAAGTTATCTAAATGATACTGATATGCATCAGACACCACAAAGTATTTTTTTTATAGAATAATTGGCACGAGATAACATGCGATCTACGCCACGGTCGCAGTCGCACTGAGAACAAACGAGAGTGTGATAGTGTTCTCTTTTCTCGCCCGAGAAACCCTTTGAAGCGGGCAAAAAAACCGACACCGATCGGAGAACAGGCGAGCCCGAGAACGAGAAGCCGAGAAACCCATCACATTCACGCTTCTCGGGTGTTCTCGGGGGTTCTCGGCGTGAGTCTGGAGGCACCTTCAGATTAGACCTCGCGAAGCTCGCGACTGGCGAATGAGTCTTTTAACTTTTGTCGTTCTTTCTAGACATGGGCAATCTCGGCTCCGCTGAATGATTCAAATCATAAATCCGACTCCGCTCTCGGTACCGATTCCGCTTATCGGTACCAACTCCCTTTATCGGTACCGCGATTCGTTTGAATCCCCGAAACCAAATCGCTCCGGACTCGTTGGTTTTAATACAAATCCAGTGATCTGGAGAACTGTCTTTCGAATCTTTTAAGTCTCATAAGTCTGGATTGGATCGCAATATGCGAAAATATTTTTTTTTGGGCTTGTCGTTTTATTAATGCGAAATGGTTATTTGTTCATTACCTACAACAAATTAATTAATACAATCATTTGTACAAGTACCTAGACTTACAGCATTTATTTCGGCTTTATTATATAACTTGTTTTTTTTTTGAAAACGATGAAAGAAAAAGAAGGCCAAAATCTTTCCTGTCGTATGTAAAAAATATAATATTGACACATATTGAATATTAATAATATAAAACACCAAATTATGACTTTATTTTTTTTGCCAATTATTATTACAAAAACGAAATCTTCAAAAAGAAATTTAATAATACGGGTAAGCACCGCTCTAGTCCACTCGTCACTTTTATTATTAGTAGTCTATTCTATTATATGCAGAAGTCACATTCAGATCTGAAATGCCAGTCTAAAATACCAAACACAATTTTTTTGAAAATTGGCGTTATTGCAACGAACTTTAAAAAAGTTGTAAGTAAATAATAACAAACAAAACAAACGAAACGACAAATCCACCAAAGTCAAGACTATGGCCGCCTCGATCGGTTCGCTCGCTCCGTTAGGTACACGATACCTCGGCATTCGGCTCCGGTGCCGAATCGAGTCGGAGTTGATAATTCCACGGATTCGATAAGATTGGAGAGGATTTGATAAAGGATCGAAACCGTTTGCGGATTCGAATCATTTAAATCCTCAAGTCCGGATTTACTCATTGGCGGCACTTTGGCGCACAGAAGAACACAATTAACAGTAACCTTGGCCCTTGGTGACTAACCATACTATAACTTTTGCTAAAGAAAATATTTAAGTTTTAGAACTTTGATCATATTTACTTGGTATTTTCAAGAGTTTTTTGCAGCTGGATTACAAAATATGGCGACGTAAGTTACCTAATTTATTTCTATTTTTTTTGTCCTTTCACCAATGTCACCTTTATACTTTAAAGATCGTGATTTAATTTGTATTTTGGGCTTAGAAAGTTATTATATGGTATAACTTTTTTAAACCCAAGAACGCTTAAAATATTTATAAATGTAAACTGAATAGGAAAATTAATAGGAATAGTGGTATGCTGGTTTTCTGTCATAATTGTCCTAAATGAAGAATATTACTCCAGTAGAGTTCTACAAATTCAAATACTCATTTCTTAGTCTGTTTTTTCACGCAAAAGTATCGAATTTTGTGTATAATTTACTATACATCATCAATGAAAACAAATAGGTAACTATATAGTTTATAAAGTTTTACTTTCAAAGTTTTGCTAAAATTAATCCATTGACTTACCGAATTTTATTAGGTGATAATTAGTTATTAGGTAATTATTAAGTAGATAGCAATCACATAACCCCAACTCGAAGAAACCTCTTAGAAAGCAACAAGGTTAAATGAAGGTGAACTGAGATATTTTACTGACAAAGCATCAAACTAGGTATTCGGTTATCACTATAACATTTTAAAATTTTGCTGGCTTTCATTAGGTATAGTGAAGTTTAGTGTTTATCGGAACTTGCATGAAGAAACTTGTAATTATCCTAAGAAAAAATAAATTTAGGAAACTAAATTTATTTTTTCTTAGACACCATGTACTCCAATATTTAAGAAATACAAATTATTAACATTGCCTAGTTTATATATATTCGAATCATGCAAATTTGTTAGAGCCAATGCTGAACTTTTTGAAAAATTTGAAGATCGGTATAAATATAGTAATAGACATGTGGGACAGTTAGCGATACCACAAATGAAAACAAATTTGTACAGCCGAAATAGCCATGCCATGAGTGTTCGAATTTACAATAACCTACCCCAAAGCATCAAAGAACTTAACGGTAAACTTTTTAACAAAACTTTATTTAATTGGCTAGTTACAAATTGTTTTTACTCGGTTACAGATTATTTGACTTATAAGCATAAATAATATTAAAAATTACTGACATTTTATTATAATAATTTAATTAACATGTAAGAGTAATATAATTATTAGGTATAGTAATATAGTAAAATGACATATAATAATAATACAAAATATAATATGAAAATTTAAATTATGTAATTGTAAACTGACATTCACATGCCACAAGTTGGTAAGATGTGCTGTTCAGCTACTCATTTTGTTACCATTTTTACCATGCCTTGTGTGAATAAATACTTTGACTTTGACTTTATCCTTCACATGTGGTTTGCTTTGTACATAGTAGGAAAACTCCATTGAAGCAAAAAAGGAAATAAATTACAGCCATGGTTCATGTTGTTACAATATAAAATAACCCAAATTTTATAAATGAGATTAAATTAAGTTGACTTGCACAATTAATCATAATTAAATTATACAAATACAAGTAAATTAGTTAGTGAATAATATAAAATATAAAAAAATTAATGTCATGTATAAAACAAGTCAAACAAAATCAGTACCTAGCAACAGAGTCGTAGCTAGGGTGATGAGCGCCTCTGGCAAGATTCGAATTTTGCGCCCCTCTCCCCTAAAACATATTTTCTAGGATGAGAAATTACATAATAACCAATTCATTTCATCCTTAAAAATAGTTTTCATTTTATTAGGTACTTTATAGGGAATGTACCTACATTTTTACTTTATGTAAGGAAGGATAGAACATTTTTTTTTCATTTATTGAATCAAATAATGTATGTACACAAAAAACAAACATATTCTCGCCAAACTGACTCGCAGTTTGTTGGCGAGTACGCGCTTATTATCTACCATGCATACAAATTTTGTGCACTTATTAAAATTATACAAGTATTTATATATTTATTAACCTATGCTACTCGTAAGTTAGTAGTTTGCAATAGTGTATCCTTGAGTTTACGTTTTAATGTATGTTTGCTTAAATTTGGTTCATGTCTTAACCAGGGTATTTTATTGAATATATCAGGCACAACATACCTATGCAGCCTCCGACTGTAACAGTTGTTATATTCAGGCATTATCAATTGTCCTTCCCTTACACGCCTAGTGTTATATTTATTCTTTACTGGATTTTTAAACTCTTCATTTAGGTAAAATTCAATAGCTATTTGATAAGTGACCTTTAGGTTAGCAGGTAATATTTTTGTTAAAGCAAAAAGCTTTGTATAGTCTCCCTGACAGTTGTCCTTATCCTTTTTATTTATTAAGTATTTAAGAAATCTTGTTTGTGAGTTGTTTACTTCAGTCATGTAGGTAGCGTAGGTACGTCCATACACACTAATGGCATAGCTTATCATTGAATCCACTAATGTGAAATACACCATACGAAGCGTTTGTTTATTTACTACATATTTTAATTCAAAAAATGTAGCTAAGAAAGTTCTCAATTTTATACATAATTGGTTTATATGCAATTTCCAATGAAAGTTTGTATCTATTACTAACCGTAAAAACTTATAATTCTGGACATATTCTATTACATCGCAGCTACGCGAGACTTTATTTTTGTGGAGGCATTCATAAGTAGGGTAGATTAGCCTGTTTTCGACCAATTAGTGGAGTTGCCAACTTTGGGAATAAAAATATGTGTGTTCTGACATGTATTTTGTATCAAAATAAATTGTGGTAACTCCTCATATAGTCTATTTTTAATAATTATATATTTTATAATAGTCAAATTAACAGTTTTTTTTATTATTAAATCCAAGCGTCAAATTGCCGATTTTACCAGTTTTCGACCAAAAATTCTAGTTTTCGTCCATCTGTTGACCAGTTTTCGACCAATTAATTAAGAAAGATTTTTATGAATAAAAGTATGATAGAATATATATATTTTTTAATAAAAATACTAAAATAATCAGCTTTTAATATTTATTAAGGCTGTGTCTATTTGAACCCGGGTCCTAATCATCATCATCGACCTACACTCCCTACACTCGTCCACTGCTGGACATATGTCTCCCCTAATGCACGCCACCGCTCCCGATCTTCGGCTACTCTCATCCAGCCCACTCCAGCCAGCCTACATATATCGTCATCCCATCTTGTCGCAGGGCGTCCCACGCTACGTTTACCGAGTCGCGGTCTCCACTCAAGCACCTTACGACTCCAACGGCCGTCAGTTCTGCGGCTCATTAGGCCAGCCCACTGCCATTTCAGTTTACTAATTCGGTGGGCTATGTCGGTGACTTTGGTTCTCTGACGGATCAC
Source organism: Schoenobius gigantellus (assembly GCA_963935595.1). NCBI lineage: Eukaryota > Metazoa > Arthropoda > Insecta > Lepidoptera > Crambidae > Schoenobius > Schoenobius gigantellus. Next base: position 66,803,134 of record OZ012540.1, on the reverse strand, counting down.
ATCATTTCTGATGCGGTCTTTCAGAGATACTCCGAGTATAGCCGTTTCCATAGCACGCTTAGTGACTTTAAATTGGTGGACTAGTCGAGCCGTGAGTATCCACGTCTCGGCACTGTATGTCATGACTGGGAGGACGCACTGGTCGAAGACTTTCGACTTAAGACATTGAGAAATGGGTGACGAGAAGACATGTCGAAGCTTAAGAAATGCTGCCCAGCCCAGCCGAATTCTTCTGTTGGCTTCCCTCTCGAAGTTGTTTCTGCCTAGTTGAAGAGTTTACCCTAGGTACACATATTCCTATACAACTTCGAGAGATACTCCATTTACTACAACCTGTCCCAGATCAACGAGCTCGTTGAACATGACCTTGGTTTTATCCAAGTTTATCCAGAGACCGATGCGTTCGGAAGACTCAACCAGGCTTTTCACCATCTCTTGTAAGTCTTGCAGAGTTTCAGCCATAATGACGATATCGTCCGCGAATCGTAAGTGTGAGATGCACTCGCCGTTTATATTAATGCCACGTCCTGTCCAGTTGAGCGTTCCGAATACATCCTGCAGCGCAGCGGAGAAAAGAGTTTCGGTGATATTACATCCCCCGGCCTCACACCACGTCACAGAAGGATAGGCTCAGTTTGACCATTCTGGACAACGACGAACATATATCGCCAATCAACTTGGCACCTCTGCAAAGACTCTAGAACAGACCAGGTCTCGACGGAGTCAAAAGCTTTCTCATAGCCCACAAATGCCATGCACAGGGGTTGGTTATACTCATTGGTCTTCTGTATAACCTGCCTTACTGTGTGAATGTGGTCTATGGTGATTTAACTCCGTCGGAACCCGGCCTGCTCCGGAGGTTGCTTCGTCAAGTCTTCGTGTAAGACGGTTCGAGACGACTCTTGAAAACAACTTATAGACATGGCTCATGAGTGAAATTAGTCGATAGTTCTTCAACAAAGTCTTGTCGCCCTTCTTGAAGAACAATACGCCTAAAATCCATGTGCCATGCCTTAGGAGTTCTCCCGGAGAAAAGAATAGAATTAAATATACGCTGGAGCTTTTCCATTTTTAAGTTGCTTTTCCATTTTTAAGTTGCCCAAGAGCCTTCTCGATTTCGTCTAGGCTGATGTCTGGGAGATCCTTCGTTGCATGGCGGGTTAAGGTGGCTCTTGGATCCTTCTCATCCGGCGCGGGACGGGGTGAGTGCGACGCGTATAGCTGACTGTAGAAGGTGCTAGTGCTAACTTCGGAAAAAATCTCCGATTTCGAAGCGACGATTTCTCCGTTTGCTTTGGTCAACTTCGTCAACGGGTCCTAATCGGACGTCTATTTATTCCTAATCAAATCCGGAGTATGAAAACATGCAGTTTTAATTCAGATTCATGTGGTCACAATATCTAACCTTTTTTTTAAGGAGGGGTAATCTCTTTACGATTCGACAAGGGACTGAAAAGCTGACAAGGCCGCCCCAAGGATATGCCATTGGACTCGGGTATTAACCCCATACCTGACTAAACCACCCTCCAGCAACTTTTAACTCCATAGAGGCACAATCAGGATCGGCGTTAGCCATTCCCCGAGTGCGCCCACTGCAGACTGGCACGACGGTGAGCCAGCATCACTGACCCAAGCGCAGGGTCTTACTCTACGGAGGGGTCGCCAAGTGCAATAATGCCCCAGACGTAGTAATGTCAAAGTAATGTCTCCCAACCGGTTGTCGGCCGGCCGGGTCATTTCATCCCCAGCTTGCTTGAATATTACTAATTATATTTTAATATTTTTACTATGAATTTCTAATTAGAATGTATAATAATATTTATGAAATAGCTTTAATTAACTTTAAACTTTAACTAACCAAAAAACGGTCGATAATTGGAATAATTTTACACTATAAGTAGGTACCCAATTTTCGACCAACATGACTTTTCGAATTTTCGAAGTATTTATTTAAAAAGTAAACACAATCTAAAATTTATTTTGATTAAGAAGTGGGAGTTAATTAGAATTCATTCAAATAGTTTTGAATAATTAATTCAATTCTTTTGATTTTAGCTAAACGAAAAAAAGCAGTCGGTAATTTTCGACCAACAACATTGTCATATTTAGTTTATATTAACAAAGTAAAATAATGGACGAAAATTGGCCATTAGATAATATATGTAAATAAAGCTCACATTATCAAATTAGATTTAATATCTTTCCATACATTTTAAAACAACATAGAAATCTTATTTGTAGGTGCCTTACCTATTTTTCGACCACCCGGTCGAAAACTGAATTTTTTGAGTAAAGCGTGTACCCTTTCTTGACCACCTCATTTTATGAATTTGGTCATGAAATTTACGTTAAAATCTAATTAATCCACACAATAAAGGTCATAAACTAGCTGCACAAACAATAAATAATCCAATTTTACTTAAGATTAATTAAAAACTTTCCGTACAAGTAGTGGCACCTTACTATTTTTTTCTTAATATTCAACGCATGTGACGCTCTCCGCTGCTAACCTCAGACAAATAATTGGTTAGTTTTCGCAGCTTTCGTTCAATTCTTCTAGTTTATGTGTGTGGGGGGGAACAATGTATTCAGGTTGCTACTTGTTTATGTTTTGGTGATGCAAGTATACCAATATTACTATTTTCGATCATTTAACAAGGGAGGGGGGTGCAAGGGGTCCCAAATACCACCTATCGGGACCCAAGCCAACCTCACCTGCACGCGGTGCACCCTGCTCTATAACGGACGAGGCTCTGGCGCTCCCCACCAACCCGCACTGGGCCAGCGTGGTGGGAGATGGCCCAAAACCCCCCATGAACCCAAACATTAAACAAAGGCCCCAAGTGCCCGGCGGTTCTGGAGGCCGTGCCGGCGGTGACGGACGTCGGCGCGGTACTGGGACTTGGGGTGCAAAGAATCCCCGGGCGGCGGAGATCCCCCGTCAGACGACCTTGGCCCTGGCCACATATAACGCGCGCACACTGCGGACCGAGGAGAAGCTGCTGGAGCTCGAGAGGGAGTTGAGCAGGATTCGCTGGAGTATAGTGGGACTGTCCGAAGTCCGAAGAGAGGGTGAGGACACGATGGTTCTCAAATCCGGCAACCTGCTCTATTTCCGGGAGGGCGAAGACCTGTCCCAAGGTGGTGTCGGATTTATCGTCCACAAGTCTCTTGTGAACAACGTTGTACAGATCGGAAGTGTGTCGAATAGGGTGGCGTACCTTATACTCAGAATTACCAAACGGTATTCGCTGAAGGTCATACAGGTATACGCTCCGACCTCGAAACACTCCGACGAGGAAGTGGAAGCTATGTATGAGGACATTTCTCGGGCAATACATGCTTTCAAGACTCATTACACCGTTGTCATGGGAGACTTCAACGCAAAGCTAGGCAAGCGCGGCGATAGTGAGTTGAAAGTGGGGCAATTTGGAGCTGGAATCCGGAATTACCGTGGTCAAATGCTAGCCGATTACATGGAGAGAGAGGGACTCTATATGATGAACTCTTTCTTCAAAAAACGGCTGCATCGAAAATGGACCTGGAAAAGTCCGGATGGCGTGACAAAAAATGAGATTGACTTCATCATGTCGACTAAGACTCGCTTATTCAATGACGTCTCAGTGATCAATACGTTCAACACGGGAAGCGATCACCGAATGGTGAGAGGCGCATTGAATCTTAATGTAAAAGCTGAGAGGTATCGACTGATGAAGTCAACGCTCCGTCCTGGAGCCATCCAGATCCAAAACCCCGAGCGCTTTCAACTCGAATTACAGAATCGGTTCGCTTGCCTGGAGGATTGCACGGATGTGGACACATATAATGACAGGTTTGTGGAAACTGTCCTTACGGTGGGTTCGAAGTTTTTCAAACCCAGCCGTACCAAGCAAAGGAGCAAGATCTCAGAGCCGACAATTAAGCTGATGGAAGAAAGACGTGGGATGGGTCTGCAGTCCTCTGAAGATGCTCGTCGGCGACTCAACAAACAGATCTCGAAGTCTCTGACTCGCGACATACGCCGATTTAATACAGAACGTATTAAGGAAGCCATCGAGCGGAACAAGGGCTCCAAAGTGTTCGCAAGAGATCTGTCACTCGGTCAGAGTCTGCTGACGAAGCTGAAGACAGAGGACGGCAGAGTCGTCACGTCTCGACCTGAACTTATGGCTGAGATTGAACGCTTTTATGGACAGCTTTACACAACATCGCAGGCACCTGTCATTCAGGCTACAGACCCTAGAGCCAAATTGATCCGGCATTACACCGAAGACATCCCGGACGTCAGCCTGTACGAGATTAGTGTGGCTCTCAAACAGCTAAAAAACAACAAGGCACCGGGTGATGATGGAGTTACAGCTGAGCTTTTGAAAGCGGGCGGACTACCAGTCCGGAAAGCGCTGCAGAGGCTATTTAACTCCATCATACTCGAGGGCATTACGCCTAAAGCATGGCACGGGGGTGTGGTGGCACTTTTCTTCAAAAAGGGCGACAGGGCCCAGTTGAAGAACTACAGACCCATCACACTCCTGAGTCATGTATACAAGCTGTTCTCGAGAGTCATCACGAATCGTCTCGCGCGCAGGTTTGACGACTTCCAGCCTCCCGAACAAGCCGGATTCCGTAAAGGCTATAGTACCATAGACCACATTCATACGCTGCGGCAGGTTATACAGAAGACCGAGGAGTATAATCTGCCACTATGCTTGGCGTTTGTGGACTATGAGAAAGCCTTCGATTCTGTCGAGACCTGGGCCGTGCTTAGGTCACTCCAGAGGTGCCAAATAGACTACCGGTACATCCAAGTGTTGAAGTCATTGTACGGAAACGCCACTATGTCAGTCCGCCTTCAGGACCAGAACTCGAAACCAATACGACTTCAGCGAGGTGTGAGACAAGGTGACGTTATATCGCCGAAGCTGTTCACAGCTGCGCTGGAGGATGTATTTAAGCTTTTGGACTGGAGAGGACTCGGCATCAACATAAACGGCGAGTACATGACTCACCTTCGTTTTGCCGATGATATCGTGGTCATGGCTGAGACCGTGGAAGATCTAGGCACAATGCTCGAAGACCTCTGTAGAGTTTCCCAACAAGTGGGTCTTAAAATGAACATGGACAAGACCAAAATTATGGTGAATTCCCATGTAGTACCCACTCCTGTGAAGGTTGGCGGCTCTACACTGGAAGTTGTTGACGAATATGTTTACCTGGGACAAATAGTCCAGCTCGGTAAGTCCAACTTCCAGAAAGAGGTAAATCGACGAATCCAACTCGGCTGGGCAGCGTTCGGGAAGCTACGCAGCATATTCTCGGCCAATCTACCGCAGTGTCTTAAGACGAAAGTCTTCAATTCGTGCGTGTTGCCAGTGATGACGTATGGAACTGAGACGTGGCCGTTTACAATGAGTCTCATCAGAAGGCTCAATGTCACTCAAAGGGCAATGGAGAGGGCTATGCTCGGGGTTTCTCTACGCGATCGCATCAGAAATGAAGAGATCCGTAGAAGAACTAGAGTCGCCGACATAGCCCAAAGAATTGCAAACCTTAAGTGGAAGTGGGCAGGACACATAGCTCGCAGGACTGACGGCCGTTGGGGCGGAAAGGTCCTCGAGTGGCGGCCGCGTACCGGGAGACGCAGCGTTGGTAGGCCCCCCACAAGGTGGACCGACGATCTGGTGAAGGTCGCGGGAAGCCGCTGGATGCGGGAGGCGCAGGACCGATCGGTTTGGAGATCCCTGGGGGAGGCCTATGTCCAGCAGTGGGCGTCTCTTGGCTGAAATGATGATGAATGATGAACAAGGGAGGACCGTTAAATGGTCGAAAATAGGCAGTGGTCGGGAAACAGGCGCATCTACCCTATGACCTAAATATGAAAATTTAAATATAAGAACTTAAGTTCTTATAATTAATATTTTTTGCCTTTTTATTATATGGGGAAAACAAGTGCATACATTTAGTTTTTTGTAAATTTATAATTATGCCATTGTCATGCGCCCATTTTATAATGTTTTCAAAATCTTGCTGTATGGCTTCTCGGGCCTGTACTAAGTCATCTGTTGTATATAATAGGCACATGTCATCGGCATATATGTACATATTACATTGCTGTATAACGTTCACTACGCTATTCACTAACAATATGTATCCCAGTGGGCCAAACACTGACCCAGTCGGTACTCCTAACGTGACCCTGGCTTCCTCCCCAGTAATGCCGTTAATCATTGTGCATATAGTTCTATTTGAAAGGTAATTCCGGAACCACTGGTTAGTAGGACCACCCACTCCACACTCTTCCATAGCTTGGAGCAGCACCTCATGTTCGAGCGTATCAAAGGCTTTTTTATAATCAATGTAAAGAGCTAGGACCTGTTTTCCGTTGTTCAGGCTATCATTTACTAAGTCTGAAAAGCTACTCAGCGCTGTATTAGTGCTGCGACCTCATCTGAAACCGTGTTGGTGGTTTGTTAACAAGTTATGCTTATTTAAAAAAGAGGTTATCTGTGTTACTAATACTTTTTCAACTATTTTATTTATTACAGATAATATTGCAATTGGTCTATAGTTCGCATAATCATAATGGCTACCATTTTTGTATATTGGTCTTATAATTGCCTTTTTTAGCTGATCTGGATATAAACCACTCGATAAACTTATATTTATAAAATGAGCTAACACTGGACTAATTTTACTATTTATATATTTTAAATCTTTTACTCTTATTCCATCTACACCAGGCGACTTTTCGGAATTGATTTGTTTTATAATATTACTAATTTCTTTACAAGTTACTTTTACATATCGAAATAAGACATCACTAGGCTTAACATACGAAGATCTTGTTAATAATTTAAAATGACATTTATGCTTTATCTCTAAAATTTCTTTTGTAAATGTTTTCGAAAATTCACTACATATATTTTGTATAGTATTTGATTTACCTAAATATCTAGTCACAACACTATCTACATTTGGTTTCACCTGACCAGTCCACAAATTAATATTTGCCCATATCTTTCTATAGTCTCCCTTTACATGAATTTATTTCTGTCTATCTATACCTATTTTTCGCAATATTAATTTCTTTATTAACTTTATTTCTAGTAGTATGATTAAAAGAATGCAATATACAAAATTTCTAGTAGTATGATTAAAAGAATGCAATATACAAAATATTGCAATCTTTTAATCATACTACTGGGCGTTGCTTTCCAGGCGCGGAAAAGTTTATCTCGTTTGTGTAACATAAAATATAACTCTTTACTTATCCAAGGCTGACTTAATCTTATATTTTTCAATATGATTTCTCTTTTACTCTCTTCATAAATACCACTAAAAACGTTACAAATATTTTGGTACAATAATAATGGACATGTAATTAAGAGGAGAGTTGACCAATCGTACATTGTCAGTTTTTGATTCACGATTTCTTCTATAATAACTTGAAATTATATCGTCTATAATAACATTCATGATTTTGTACATTTACACATAATAAAATAGATTAAACGTTTTCCGGCTTTTTCAACACATAAGATAACGTTATACTCTGAAAGCTCATTAATTTGTTACCCGAATAGCGTGGGTTTCAGAATAAAAGTTTATTGTCAGTTTTTGATTCACGATTTCTTCTATAATAACTTGAAATTATATCGTCTATAATAACATTCATGATTTTGTACATTTACACATAATAAAATAGATTAAACGTTTTCCGGCTTTTTCAACACATAAGATAACGTTATACTCTGAAAGCTCATTAATTTGTTACCCGAATAGCGTGGGTTTCAAAATAAAAGTGATCTGCCATTTTGGAGCGACGGCCATATTGAATTTGAGCAATGTCACGTACTTCAGCTCTTTGAATTGATATCCATATAGCGTGAGTTGCAAAAGAAAAGCGATCCGCCCATGAAGCAAATACAAAGAGGAGGTTTTATCGCGTTTTCCGTATGAAATCAAGTGAAGCCGGAAATCGGGGTGCGGGGGGAGGGTGTGCGACGCCACTGTCACCTTGTAGCGAGTAGAATTACTAAAATGCCAGCATTATTGACGTTAACATAAAAGTTCCGCTATACATTACTAGGTGGCAGCAGTGCTAGTACAGGGCCTCACTAAGGGATTTAATAAAATAAATCATTCTAAAAATAGATAATCTAGTTATAAAATTTTCTATCATTTACAATGCATTCATTATTTGTGAAAACTTATAAATGGACTTCAGTTTATTTAGCTGCAATAGTAGTAGTTTTGTAGTTTCTTGTGACTTTTTGTTTTCTTTGTGTAATATATGTGAAAGTAACTAAAATTTGGGATTTTTGGAAAAGAAATAATAGAAAAATATTTTTTTAAAATAATATTTTTTACCTTTTTTACAATTTGTAAAACAACAAACTAATCTTTATACTAATTTTCCTCTTAAAACGAATATTAAGTCTTAATTATTAATTCGAAATCTTAGGAAACACGCATATAGGTTCTGCATAATATGAAAGGTCTTATATTATCTATATCTATACATCTATATAAATAAATAAAATTGAAGTGTCTGTTTGTAATGTCAAAATAACAAGTTTTTACTAAATGGGTATGAATGTATATGTATTGGGTACCAATAACAAAAATACAATTTAAAAAATTTTTGTCTCTGTTTGTTTCCGGACGGCTGAAATCTCCAGAACGGCTGGACCGATTTTGATGGGACTTTAACTAATAGTTAGCTAATTATATAAGGTATAACATATAATTTATTTTAAGCCATGTATATCTTAAATTAATTTCCGATGGAAATCTATAAAACACCAAAAGATTTTTGTTATGTTTTCATATAAACAATAAATCTATGTTAAAAGATTTTTATTTTAAGCCATGTATTTCTTAAATTAATTTCCGATGGAAATCTATAAAACACAAAAAAATATCTTTTGGTGTTTTATAGATTTCCTGATGTTATGTTTTCATATAAACAATAAATCTATGTTAAAAGATATATTCGTAGGAGAAAGATAATTTATTAGGTGCTGTGTCAATATAATCTAAAAATAAAAATCGTTAAAACTGCTTATATTAATTCACGTGTTTTGTTTTCGCTCTTAATACATCCTACATTTTCGTTAGTATTTTTACTCGCCACTAGAGGGCCTTTTGTGCTTTATCGGGACATTGACAGAAGCGTCCATGTGGCGTCGAACATTCTAGAAGCAATACGTCAAGTAATAAATTAATAATACTTGTTTAATGTACTTACAAATGGAAAGAGATTTTTTTTTCGTTCACTTTGTTTCTGTCGTCTGTGTAACTTTTGCACGATAGAATACAACATTTCATTTTGTATTTAGGTAATTTAAAACTAAAATAAAGGAAGAGCGTACGACTTACTAATCCGACAGATAAAAAGATCGACTGATGTCAGCGCCTCTGGCGTTAAATAGCTAAAACTAAAAATGCGTGACGTCAGGACTCTGGTGATAGGAGCTGGACCTAGTTGCTTATAACATCTCCTCTTTGTTTTTGCTTCATGGATCCGCCATATTGGAGTGGCGGCCATACTGAATTAGGAGCAATGTCATATACTTTAACATATCCTAGTCATTAAGCTCTTTGAATGTATGTATATCAATATAACGTGCCGTGCAAAAGAAAAGCGATCTGCCATTTTAGAGCAGTGACCATATTGAATTTGGGGGAATGTCACTTACGCCGGCTTACACCTTAGCCTTTTTATTTGGTACCCATACTGCCGTGCCGCAACTGAAAACCACACCGAGGTAGCAAAAATCGTAAATTTTTCAATAATGGCCACCAGCGCACCGCTATCTTAAAAAATACAAATATGAAATCCTTGATGTAGGTATCCATCCCTCCAAACCTCGCCAATAGATTGTCAAAGTTAGGTAGTTCCTGAAAATTTAAACTGGCTCAGCCCACAGTGATGCCATATCACAGGCTCAAAACATTAGTAGAAATATTCCGCAACGTTCCCTCGACCCCGTCATATGAAATAAATCGAAAAAGTCACAATTGACGTATTCCCCAAAAATGGGGATATTACCCTAAAATTATGACAAATCACCGCAATGTGAAGTCAACCAATCCGCACAGGGCCAGCGTGGCTCAACTAAGGCCTAATCGCCTTAACTAGTTAGGGTAGGCTCGTGACCCTCCAAGAGGAGGCGGCCGCGGGAGGGGAAGTGCCCCGCGCTACAAATAGCCCCCAGCCCCAAGGCACCTAGTGCCGGGACGTTTTTCAGGGTGTAAAGCGGCGCACAACACCTGCGCCGCTCACAAAGCAGCAGAGCCACGCGCCTTTTGGCGTAGCGCGAGTCCGGCAACGGACCTCTCACGGTCAGGGGGTCAGTGGGAACAAGGCCTCGCTGTTGTCCCCTTCTCCCTGTCCTGTGACGGACGGTGGAGCTGCGGGGGGTTTTTAGTGGGTAGGCCTGGACCGAATCCGGTCCGGGGAGTCCCACATACCCTCGTGGTTTGGCTCGGCCACGAGGGATGCGTAAAGCATTTTCCCCCCTTCCAAAAAAAAAAAAGGCTCGTGACCCTCGGTGGGGACGTATATGAGGTGTGATGATGATGATGATGATCCCATAGTTTGATTCCTTTCGTGTTGAACACTACAAAAGGTTACCTGGGGTTGTCTGTCAAAAACCTTAGCAACCGCGTTAAAATCGCGATTTAATTTTTCTAAAATTTCAACTTTTATAAAATATTGGTCACCAACGTGACCATCTTTAAATGTTAGAGTTTCGTATTTATCCTGGTAGCTGCATCATTATGGAGACGGAAGACATTTTTTTCTTTCAATAAATCAATTCGGGTCAAATCAGGTCGACAAAAGATGGTATGGTAAAATCAAGGTGGTTTGACCATTTTTTTTTTTTTTTTCACATTTTGACAGTCGCACAGCATCCCCAAGATCGACACAATCACGCGTTCCAAACGCCATGCAATCGAAGTCATATTGGAAAGATGACATTTTATAACGTCATCTTTAAACGTTAGAGTTTCGTATTTATCCTGGTAGCTGCATCATTATGGAGACGGAAAACATTTTTTTCTTTCAATAAATCAATTCGGGTCAAATCGGGTCGACAAAAAACTTCAAAACTTTTTATCTTGTAATAATTATAATGACTATGTAACAAAACCAATATTGTAAATGGCGATTTAAAAGAGAAAAAAAAAAATTAGACCTTCCGAGTTTCTTGCCTGTTCTTCTCGAGAAGGCTCTCCCAATTTCCGAACAGGTGTAGTCTCCTTTTTTATTCATTCTTGTATTTGCAGACATCTTGATTATATTCAGGATGTATGCACATATAAGGTTAATATGTTTCCTATAAATTACAATGTTTTGCTCTGTTTTGACGTCAATAATATGATGAATAAAGATATTTGGTACGTTTATTTTTTTCACCCTGGAATATTTTAGGGGTAGCTCGGTAGACGCTAGACGACTCATATCAATAAAAAAAACATTTGGTTTACATTTTTTAAATTTTATCCGCCAATAACATTAAAATATAGACATTGTTCTTGTTTACTACAAGATAAGGTATAATTATAAGGCTACTACGGGCTTAGGAAAATACGGCAACGTCGCATTATTAATTCAAGCAAGATTAATCTACAACTCGTTTGAAATAAGAGTTATTAATGCACTAGACACTACAATACTAGACACTAGAAAGACAGAGATAGTCGGCGCCGGCGGCGGCGTTTTGTTGCTTGCTGTCGCTTGTCGGCACAAGCCGGCCGGCTTTACCACACGTTCGCGTTCGACCACACGTTTGACCCCGGCGCGTGTGAACGTATCGCGATGTCGCGCCCGCGCCTGACGCGCGGCAATCGGGCGCATTCGGAATTTTAGTTGCAAGTTAACACATCTCGCGAATACACAGACCTTACTTCGGTAGACCGTAGACTTTTACTTGTGAAGTGAAATTAAGTGTTTGGTGTAAGAAAGTGAACCCACAAACGTAAGACTTGAAGCGAAAACTGCATTTCGAGACGTTAAACACAAACCAAAGTGATATGTTGTTGTGGTCATGTATAGTTTTAAATGTGCAGGACTATGTACGAGTCAGAGGGACTTCCTTTAGATTTAGAACTTTTGTTATTAGAACTAAAGTTGATTTAAATTGTTTCTTAGGTAGGTAGATATTTAAAGTGATTCCAATTTTTTAACTACGCCAAAACAACCTACCATAATCGTAATACCTACCTAGTACTGTTGGTTTTCTTTAAAAACTTTGTTTTGTCGGTCCTAAGCCCGTAAAGTAGGAAGGTGAAATTGTTATCAACTCAGTGATGAATTTGAATCGGCGACGTTGTTGCCAGTTCGCGTTCATTCATGTTTTGCCTATAACTTCACTCAGTGTCCATATCAGTGCAGTATTTTTTTAATATTTTAGATAATAAATATCTAATTAAACTGGTGAGTAAATTTATTATTAATGGTTAAATAATTCTTCTACCGTGTCCTGAAGCCACCCTTAAAATAACCAGGGTAATAAAAAAATAACTGTGTATATGACATACTTTTATACAATTGAGTAGTGCACGCAGTGGATTAGGGTCCAATAAGAAAGATTACCTTAATAAAATTACTTTTAAATTATAACTGGTTTATTCAATGCACAAACTATATAGAGATACTACGTATATTCAATGTTACATATCAAACTCTATTTTTCTATTAGACAGCTTTCATAGAAGCTCAGTTTTCTAATCTTAAATATTGACACTTATGTATCAAAATTACGATGCCAGTATTACCGCATAAAACACTCCCATAATAATGGCATCATTATTATATACTTGATATTTAAGCTAAACCTAAGTCTCGCAAAAATATAATGTGCTTTCCTGCCGCTAGAGCTTTGGTCAAAATATCTGCTGTCATTGCATCTGTCGGCATGTAAAGCAGGTTAATTTTCCCGCGATCAACGATGTCACGAATATAGTGATAACGTACACTAATGTGTTTCGTTCGCTTGTGATATACTGGGTTTGTGGCTAACTTTTGTGCTGACTGATTATCATTATATAAAGTTACAGGGTTAGATACATTAATTAATTCATTAATGAAGCTGCTGAGGTACACCGCTTCTCTACACGCTTCTCTAATCGCTATATACTCCGCCTCGGTGGACGAAAGCGCGATGCAAGATTGTTTATAGCACCCCCATGAGATTGTATTACCACAAAATTTGTAAACATATCCCGTATATGACTTTCGATTCAAATCCGAACCCCAGTCTGCATCAGCATAGCCATCTATGTTAAATTTGCAATTAACATTCTTTTTAAATACTAAGCTTAGCTTCTTAGTGCCTTTTAAATATCTAAGTACACGTTTAACAAAATTCCAATGTACAATTGTATAATTAGTGTTAAATTGACTTAAGTACGAAATGGCATAAGAAATATCAGGTCGTGTAGTAACACTTAAATACATCGAACTACCTATTAGTTCTTGGTATGGTAACTTTTGGTCCTCATTACTACCACTATTGCTAGTGTCGATAGAATTAACATTCACGGGCAACTGAGTTTTTACAGTCTTACAGTCAACCATATTGAAACGTTCGAGTAGTAAATCGATTTTGTGTTCTTGACTTAACCTAATAATGCCTGTTTCTGTATCCCTGGTCAACTTTTATCCCAAGCATGTTTGAAACTCTACCTAGGTCTTTTATTTTAAAATGTGTGCCTAGACAATTTTTGAGCCTATTCACAGAGTCTACATCGTTGTAAAATATGAAAAAATCGTCCACATATAGAGCTATAATTGTGAGAAACTTACCAATTTGTTGAATAAATATACAGTCCTCTTGCTTACACTGTTGATAATTCAGTGATAAAAGTACCTGTTTCACCTTCTGATACCAAGATCGTGAAGCTTGCTTTAGCCCGTATACTGCCTTTTTTAGCTTGTAGACTTTGTCTTCATTTCCTGAAGATATAAATCCTTCTGGCTGAAGCATATAAATATCTTCTTGTAGCTCGCCATTCAAAAATGCTGTTTGAACGTCAAGATGGTCTATTTGCAAATCCATTTGTGCAGCCAACGAGAACAGAATCCTGATCGAACTGTGACGTACTACTGGAGAAAAAATCTCAGAATAGTCTTCACCAAATCGTTGAGTGAAACCTTTAGCAACTAATCGTGCTTTGTAGCGCGTGATATTTCCTTCTGCGTCACGTTTAATGGTAAATATCCACTTATTTCTTACGATGTTTTTGTTCGCTGGTCTGTCAACAAGTTGCCATGCATCATGCAGCGTGAAAGAATCAATCTCTTCCTTCATGGCTTGCATCCATAGATCTCTATCATCAGATTCTAAGGCTTGTTTCACAGTTTTCGGTTCATAATAAGCCAAGTGTGCAGTGATTTGACAAGTGTCGCATTCCGTTTGTTTTCTAGACCTTAAGTTGTATCTTGGTTCAATTATGTTTCCTAAATCTACAGTGTTATCGTTAGTCTCTTGCTCGACTAATGGAGTAACGCATTGATCGTGCGACTCAAGCCCCGCCTGAACTTCTGTAGTAGTCGTTTCTATTGGCAAACGCTCCGCCTCAATCGATGTACTTGAGTGATCTGTATTTACATGTTCTTCTCCTGAAATCAACAATGGTATCAAATTATCACCCACGCTGTTATTAATTTTACCGGGAAAAACTTTTTCATTAAATACTACATCACGAGATATAACAATCTTGTTATTTTTCGGATTAAAAAACTTGTAGCCTTTTACGTTGTCTTCGTATCCAATGAAAATCAGTTTGTCACTTTTAGGTTCAAGTTTTGAACGCTTGTGTTTATTGACTAAAGCGTATGCCTCACAGCCAAAGACTCGCAAATGTGACAGATTTACTTTCTTTCCCGACCATACCACAGATTAGATAATAGTTACTACGTAACAGATACATCACTCCCATAGAAACGCTCGAATCGCTGTAATAATAATAGCCAAAACCGACAGACAAAAGTCGCTGCAAGAAGAAAAGGTCTCTATGAACGCGCGCCCAGAGTCGAGATTCCCGCGTACACCGCGTGATTGCGTCATCGAGCGAAAACTTAAGGGTTGTACAAAGAACATAAACAAAATGGTATACGTAGGATTAATGAAATAAAGGGATTGCAAGAAAAGCCCCTGACTCAAATGTGCTCTAATTTTATAAAATGATAATAATAATAGTTCTTTATTTGCAAGAATATGGTAAAATACATGATTGGTGTTAAATTATACACACTATTCCTCATAATCTACTTCTAAATTGGCAGTGCGCAAATATTTAAAAATTTTAAAATATTACATGTCAAAAAACAAGAGAATAGAATATTATTTTATCGTCATTAATACATTTTAAAATTATAAAAAAATACAAATTATTAAAAAATTACCAATCCCGCCTGAGGCGAAATTTTTTTTCATTGATTATATTCATTTGTCAAATTACAAATGATTAAAAAAATTACGAATTATTATGAAAAATACATGACCGATGTTTTTTTTTCATGTTTGATTGAACTCACGGTTATTCAGTGTTACTAAAATAGAATTAAAATTTTTGAAAAACAAATTTTTTTGAAAAAAAAATCGATTTAGGTGTAATAATCCCGTTCGTGGTTCTGAAAAGAAAATTATTAATAAAAAAACTTATAAATAAAAAACAAAACGAAATTAAAGCCAAATTAATATAATAAGCAATAAAATTTAAAAAAAAAACAAAATAATAAAAAACAAATTTATAAAAAAAACAAGTTACAAGATTTGATAATAATAGTAAAAGTCTCGCGTGCGGCGCGGCGGGTGGCGGCGGCCCTCTGCCGGTCGGCGCGCCGGCGCGCTACTTAGCGGTAGGTATTTATAACGCTGCATTGCGCGAGTGACGGGGGCCTGACCATACCTCTTCAGGAATTTTACCTCCTAAGCGCGTACTCGGGGAAATATTAATTAAATAAGCTGCATTTTTTACCGCAGGGACCCACATTTTTACATCTAAATTGGCATTTAATAGCAAACATCTAGTCTTTTCAAGTAAAGTACGGTTCAACCGCTCTGCAACAATATTTTGTTGCGGGCAATAGGCTACAGATTTTTGATGAATTATGCCTTTCTCTTTCAAAAGTTTATCCATATTAGAATTAACGTATTCTGTGCCGTTGTCCGAACGCAATATTTTTACTTTCGTATTACACTGATTTTCAACTAAATTGATAAATTGTGTACTATACTTACATACTTCACTTTTCTTCATGAGTGGATATACGAAAACTTTTCGCGTGTGGTCATCTAGGAATGTCAAAATGTATTTATTTCCTCCAAGAGATTTCACTGGCATTTCACACACATCGGAGTGAATAAGTTGTAATTTTTGTTCTGCTACGGGTTTATCGGGATTAAACGGATACGGATTCCTACATTGTTTACTAAGTATGCAAATATCACAGTTATCTGGAATATTATTTGTTTTAAAGTCAATATCGTCAACTAGACGTCTAAGCGACATTAAACTGTCATAGTTAAGATGACCTAATCTTTCGTGCCACAGTGTTATGTCATTCGAAGAGGTTGAATAACTGCGAGATTTATCCACTTTTGTAAGTTTGTAAACTCTCCCTACCTTTGGAGCAGACAAAATTACCTTACCAGAACTAATTATATTACATGCTGTTTTTGTGAAAACAATATTATTGCCCTTTTCCGCCAACTGAGGAACAGACAAAAGATTAACAGCTAAACCAGGAACATACATTACATCTCTAACTGTACAAGACTTTTCTACACCTAACACATTAAAACTAATTAATATATCACCTATACCTTTGCATTGCAACTTATCACCATTAGCTACACAAACATCTTCGTTAGTGACTGATACGAAAGTTTGAAACCAATCGCGTATTCCTGTCATGTGGCTCGTAGCTCCAGAGTCAAGGATCCACTCAGATGAATTTGTCTGAATAGCATTACAAGCTAAAAGTTGCATGTGTGGTGACGATTGTGTTGTAAGTGCAGTACGGCAATCCTTAGCTCTATGTCCACGCTTCTTGCAACAGGAACATCTAGGCTTATTGTTAGATGCAGTTTTCTGTGTACCATCGGACGGATGACTATGTCGGCTAGGTTGTTGAGGAGTGGACTTTGATGAACTGGGTTGACTTGCATAATCAAAGTGTTTGTACTTACAGTTGCCAGACTTTTTAGAGAGTAAGCAATCATTGGTACTTGCATTATCACTTCCCGTCCAAATTTTGTCCTGTAACAATTTTGTTTTAACCATCTCATACGTAATTTCTATAGCTGAATGTTCAAGAGCCATGATCATCGGTTCGTAAGAATCTGGAAGTCCTTGTAATAATAAGGCTGCCAAAAACTCGTCATCTAAGGGCTTTTTCATATTCTCTAGCTGTTGAGCCAATGACTGAATTGCATTAACATATGCCTCCATGTCTGTGTGGTCAATCAACTTTACGGAAAGAATAGCTCTCAGTAATTTAAGCCTCCTGTTCAAACCTTTGTCGTCATATGTTTTCTCTAGAATATCCCATGCTTCTTTTGCAGTTGTTGCTTTCATGAGATGAGAAAAGCAGCTCCTTTCAACACTTAAGTATATTTTAGATAAAGCTTTCTGGTCTTCCCTTTTTCGGGCTTCAGGCGTTGACTCGTCGTCTTTATAATAGTCAACTATTGAACTCCATAAATTGTCGTAAATGAGCGCATTCCGCATAACAAACCTCCATTCGTGGTAGTTTGAGCGTCCATGTAGCATCTCGTAGCACATCATTTGGCTCGATGAATTATTGTTTGCACTTCTATTTTCGGACATTTTTGCGCAGTCCCATAACCTTTTATACAATTGAGTAGTGCACGCAGTGGATTAGGGTCCAATAAGAAAGATTACCTTAATAAAATTACTTTTAAATTATAACTGGTTTATTCAATGCACAAACTATATAGAGATACTACGTATATTCAATGTTACATATCAAACTCTATTTTTCTATTAGACAGCTTTCATAGAAGCTCAGTTTTCTAATCTTAAATATTGACACTTATGTATCAAAATTACGATGCCAGTATTACCGCATAAAACATACCTTATTTCACCACCTTGGGCATGTGCAACAGTTGTTAAAATATATCACATAATGTCATATTCCAGATAGCAATGCAAGTCTGGCATGTTTGAATTAAATTTTCTAGTTTCCCATCAACAAGCTTGCATTATGTTTGTTTTTTCAGGCTGTATAAAATGTTTCAATGTACAATTGTACATACAATATTGCCCCAACAAACTTATCGCTTTTTTGTTAAAAAGCGGCAAGTTTGTTAGGGCAATAAACAAACAAACATCATGCAAGCTTAAAACAAACGTCATGCAAGCTTGTTGATGGGAAACTAGAAAGTTTGATTCAAACTTGCCTCAAGTGTGTAAACATGCATTGCTATCTGGGATATTTTGATGATTGTCGCACCTGTCAGAGATGATGAAATAGGGGCCAGATCTATACAAACATTGGTGAAAAGAAAACATCATTTGTCTCAAGGCTGCAAAGAAGTCATCAGCTCTACTTTTAGGAAACATAACAGATGCACCTCTATAACAGGGGTTAGTTAGTTAGTTGGTTTGACTGGGCTCTTTCGCACTTAGCCTCTTGATTGGGCCATTGTGCGTCCTGACCTTGCGTCAGCCTCCATCCATCCCAGGTCCTTCCAGAATGCCAGCAGCCTCTGTGGGCTACTACATGCTTCCGGCATGGATGCCGGGTCAGTCAGTTTCTTCCGCCATGAGCGGGTGCGGGCTTCGGGCGGGCATTTAATCGCCCCTTGCCCGGGCATCTTCTCGGCGGTAGCTCACCGATGTTGGGCCCGTCACGTAGTGATGGGTCCCTCTTCGCCACCCCCCTGTGCTGCGACTCCGGGATCGAGGCACGGCCCTCCGCGGTCAAGTACACCAAGTTAGAGGGGCTTGTTCCAAGCCCAGCGCCGGCGAGCAGGCCGCGGCTTACTCTGCGCCCGGAGGAGCGGTGGGGGGAGGAGGGGGCCATTGGTCTTGTTGGGTGGTGGTGGTCAAATCCGGTGGTGGTGTCGCTTAGGCGAGTCACACGCGCGAGCAGTGGGGTCCCGCGGCAGACTCCAAGCCGTTAGCGACACGAGGTCTGGTCAGGTGGTGGCGTCGTCAGCGAAGTCGCTGACGAAGCGGAGTCTAGGCCGGGGTGGGTCGCCTCGTCGTAGGGATGCAGCTGGTGATGGTGGTGGTGACGATGGTAGGTTACGGTCTCTTTCCGCCCTGGGTGACAACAGATCGCGGGGCAGCGCTCGTCCGGAAGAGTCTGGAGGCCTGGGAACATAAGGAGCAATGTTGTGGAGGTGGAGGTGGGGTGAGGGTGGGGCGACGAACTCCTCCACCGTCGGCATCCGAACGTCCCGGGCAATGACGTCATTCCTGACGTAGCGCCCCGCGTTCGTCACCACACGGAGAGAGACGTTCTGGACCACCTGCAGTCTGGAACGCTGGGTCGGGGAGCACAACGCATTCTGGGGCGGCGTAGGTGAGCCGCGAACGAACGTAGCACTTCTAGACCAACAGTTTCGTACGCAGTGGTAGCCGGGATGCCAACACCGGGCGCAGGATACCACGGGCCATCTTGGCCTGGTCAACCTGGGGCACCATGCGCAGTTGGCGGTCGATGCGGCATCCGAGGTACGCAATTGTGGTCTGCCAAGCTACGTCCTGTCCGCGGAGTGTCAGCGGCGGTGGCATGCGGCGCTGCGACCCGACCAGGATTGCGCCCGTCTTACCCACGTTGACGGCCATCCTCCAATTGTCCAGCCATGTCGGCAGGCGGTCCAGCAGTTGTTGCATCCACGCGGAGGCGAAGTTCACCTTCCGCGACGAGGCGAAGAAGGCGCTGTCGTCGGCGAATAGTGCCAACACCACGTCCCGCTGCCCCTCCTGGAGCTGGTCTTGGAGTGTGGGGATGTCGTTGGTGTAGGCGGCGTACAGGCACGGCGAGAGGCAGCTGCCCTGGGGCACTCCTGCGAGGATGGGTCGTGGCTGGGAGGTGGCGTCCTCGACCGAAACCACGAAGCTCCGACCCTGGAGAAACGACGCCAGCAGTCTCACGTAGGCGGGCGGCATGTTGGTGGCGGCCAGCTTGAAGAGGAGACCGGGATGCCACACACGGTCGAAGGCCTTCTCGATGTCCAAGAAGACCCCCACGGTGTGGTTGTCCCGGTTCATGGCGGCCGCGAGGTGGTGGAGCACGCGCGCCAGCTGGAGCGTGGTGAAGTGGCCGCTGCGGAATTCGAATTGCTCATCCCGTAGTGGGATGAACGGGCGGATCCTCCACAGCAGCAGTCGCTCGAGCAGCTTGGCCACGTGAGACAGCAGCGTAATCGGTCGGTAGCTGGACGGGAGGCGCCTGTCCTTACCCGGCTTGGAGAGGACGATAATACGCCCCATCTTTCAGGCCACGGGGAAGTGGCCGGTGCGCAGGATGCCGTTGAAGAGCCTAGCGAGGGTCGCCAGACCCCTGCGGGGCAGCTGCCTGAGGGCCGCGGAGGAAACGTTGTCGGCCCCGGGCGCTTTCCGCCTGTTGAGGCGGAGTACTGCTTTGCGCAGCTCTACGGGGGAGATGAAATCGTCACCCCGCAGCTGCGGCGCTGGGGCCGACAGAAATTCCTCGACGCGGCTCAGCACATGCCTGTGGTGCTTGATGACAGCGCAGTCGCTGGACGCTGGGTGTGGGGTGAATACCTCCTGCAGGTGATCAGCCAGAATATTGGCCCGGTCAGCGGCGGCGTAGCATCGCCTGCCCGCGCTGTATTCAAATGATAGAAAGTCCGAAAGTTCAGTCCTATATGAACCTACATTAAGAAGTTAGATACACTAACTACTTTGAGAACCTCCTTGGTTTTGCATAAGGAACAACGATTTCTTTTAACAAAACCGAGAAATGTAGGAAGAATATTTACATCCTTGTACATAACTGGCAATGCAATTGGTAATGTACAAAGAAAAAAAGTTTCTTAGTACACTACCCGGTTATGTACGAAGAATATTTTTTCTTTGTACATTGCTGGTAATGTAACTCAGTTATGTACGAGTAACAAGGGTAATGGGCTAGATCTCTTGGCTTAAAATCTGAATAAAAAATAAACTATCAAATAAACATCAAACATTTGTTTATAAAAATTGATTTTATATTTTTAATTACTCTTATTGACAATTTTTACTGGTTTTCAAAACTAAAAATTGTTTTTTTTCATAATCTAGCTTTGCTCGCGTTGTCTTTGTTTTTCCGTGGGAATTTGATATTTTCCCGTAGGAAAAATAATTTTGTAGCCTAGATGTTAATCAGGAATAATGTAGCAATCTAATGGTGAAATAATTTTTGTAATCGGTCTATGCCCGGTTTCTGAGGTACTTTTATCGGTAGTTTATCTGTTCATTAACGCTATTGGTCCGATAACTTTGACAAGTGCGTTTCTGAACATCACATCGTAAGTTAAACTCCGGTTAAACTAAGATCAACTTAACTAGTCAATGTGTGCCGTTTATCGGTCCCATAACTATTTTTGGCGTTCTCTTTATTACTTTTTAGGTTTTTTTCAACTAATTATAAACAATAGATATATTTTTTAAGAAGTACAAATCATTTTGATTTTAAAATGCTACATAACTACCTACTTCAGGAGTATCTTACGTATAAGTAATGAATAATAGCATTATGTTGACAAGCAACTCATACGAGTCTGATTTGGAAGTATTGAAGTTTTTTTCTAACATATCAGTGCCCAGAATAAATTCTTTGGCTACTTCGATGAGAAGCGTCTTCTCTCTCAGTAAAATTTTTACTGCGTTTCGCGGATTCCATGATAATACAATACAATAAAAAAAGAAAACTTCAGCCAACAAAAAGAAAACACACATTACGAAAACAAACCCAGCTCTCATAAAATATTTAGTTTTTTTTTTCAAGAAATGTCAATGGTCAATGTTTGCGACCATACAGCCTGGCAGTTATTATAATTTTCATTTTTCATTGTGTTTTTACAGTGACAACTACAAAGTGGCTTCTATTATTTCATTACAGATATTAAAACAAATAAAACTGCGATAAATTGCTGAAATTATAACAATAAATTCAATTCTTAATATGTTTACTTAAACAGACCCATCTAGCGGCAGCATAAAGAACTAGTTAACAGTCAAATAGTTATCGAACTGTACACAGAGTATTCAGAAACACAAGGATAGATAAACGTCGTTTAACTTCTAGATAACTTTAACTGTTCAATTGTTGATGAAGATTTAACTGTTGACTTCAGAAACCAGGCACTAGTAGTTTTTGAGTTTATTCGTTACATACTACATACAAATCTTTCCTGTTTTCATTGTATTAATAGTGTAGATATTCAAAAATCTCGTGTTAAGCCATTTCGGAGGAGTTTGATAAGAAACTTCTTCGAAATGGCTTGACCACTTTTTATGAAATTTTTTGTGTATATTTGGCAGGTCTGAAAATAGGCCGTAGGCTATTTTTTATAAGGGTGGCCCTCTCCAGAATTTTCTGATAATTATTATGGCGAAACGTAGTTCGCGGTCATAGATAGAAAATTGCATAAAAATTATAATGTATGGAACAAAATAGGAATAGTAATAAATAAAAGGCATGTAATAGTTTCTTTATAAAATACAATGTAAGAAACTTTGGATATATATCTGATATATATCGGATTAGAGATGTGCCGAGTCAGACTGACTCGAGTACTGACTCGAATACCCGTAGGTACTCACGTACTCTAGGATGTAAAATTCTGTATTCGGAAACACAATACTCGAATACAGATTTCGAGTACTCACGGTATTCGAATACTAAGTCGTGTACTTTAATAGCAACCTTCTAACTTCACGCGCACACTGTACGCGTGAAGTTAGAAGGTTGTACGCCGTTGTACGCTGTTGACTGTACGCTAGGCATGGGTAATATCGGATTTTCGCTGTATTGTATCGTATCTATATATCGGTTTTGAATATCAGATATTGAAACTATATATTTCAATATCTATATATTGGTCGGAATCTATGGTACTCTGAAACCTAGATATACCACACAATGTCATATCGTACACATATTTTTTAATATTTCGGTTTTGTGAATAAATGTAGTATGTCGTTTTGAATGATATCTATGAAATTCGACTGTCGACACTGAGATTGCAAAACATAAGGTCTAAAATAATTTGACATTCATTGAAAGATTATAGGTAATAAATAAATAGTTTGAGAACACTTGAGTCAAAGTAATACCATACTTTTTTGCAATTAATTAACTTTAGATTAAACCTTATTTTGTTGCTAACAACGTTCAAAAAACTAAAACGATACGCTCATTCGTTCTGCCAACATAACAATATTTCTCGCTCGCTCGTGTATAATATAATATAGTTACGACTGAGCTACAGTTTAACAATATATTATATTGTTAAACTGTAGCTCAGTCGTATCTATGTTTTTAGTCAGATTTCCGAGTATCATAGATTTTTTGGGTATATGCGTATTGTTTATTACTTGGTTATGGCCGGTCGGTGAAGTCGTGCGATATCCAATATATAGTTTGTGCGCCGAGCCATATATAGATATTAGATATTGTGCCGGTACATAGATATTGTATCTGTATACGATTTGTATCGCCCACTCCTACTGTACGCCGTACAATCGAATTTTGTAAGCCCACTCCACTTTAAAGAGCATTGTGAAGTTAGTCAATGTGTTGATGAATTGTTGCAGGTTTGAACGTATTTATGTTTCTTACCAGGACGGTCAGTTTAACGAGATATTAAAGATTTAATTATTTTTTTCTTGAGAGTTATCATTTTAATCTGTCGAACTGTCGGTTGTCAGTTAAATTGTGGAATTTAAAGTTAAATGTCCCAGAAATATTTATGCATTCCTGCAACATCTGTGCCATTGCCATCCGAACGTGTCTTTTTTACGGCAGGGCTTTTAAGTTATCAGCGTAGAAATAGGTTGGAATCGGAAAAAGTTAACCTAAATAATATTTTTGTATAGCCATCATAGAAATAAGAAATAAGTGGTCAGTTTGTTCCTTTAACGCATACTTTCAGGTGAAAGTGAGAGTTTGAATTTGCCTCTCATTTGATTAATTCAAGTTTCAGATTCAGTTCTTTGTATTATCTATAAATCACTATTTAACAAGAATTAGCTGTTTACGTTAAAAAGTGAGATGTTTACTATTTTTATATTATTACATTATATTTTTGTGTTGACTTTTATGTGATGTTTTTTATGTTAGTTTTAATGAAGAATACTCATTATCATAAGTTCAGATTACCAAAGTGGTACAATTGTGGTTCCTTTTTTATTAAGTTAAAGGATTTTTATTTGTAACTAATGACACAGATTTAGTTTAGTACTCCGTACTATTGGTTACATTTTCGTTGATTAAGTACTAAGAATTTTATTGAAGATTTTTACGTTTACGTTAACGTTTTGAACATTATAAAAGTGTTCTTTTTTTCTTAAGTAAGAGTAGGTACATTCATTGATCAAATTATATATAATTATTTTTATATAATTACAAAATTTATTTTAGTTTCAATAACTTTAGTGAGATAATCAAAGCGTAAAGTAAATCGTGCTTCTAAAACTATAGAACTTCATAAAGTTAAAAATTAAATTATAAAGTTAAAAATTTCAATTGATAATTATTAGTTGCTAACTTTAATTTAATATGCCATGCCATAATTACCAAAGGATAATTAAAAGACTGATTATACAATAATCTGTTATTATTTACATATACTTCCCTATCGTTCATACATGATTTGTGATGAAATATTAGAAATTGTCGTCAAAAGCAAACTACAAAGTTCGATTCAAAAATTACTCGAGTCCACTGAAGTATTTGAATACTCGTGCCAGTACTCGAATACCTGTCCGAGTCTTCCGACTCGAGTCCTAACTCGATTCTTTTTTTAACGAATACCAAAATATTCGGATACCAAAAATAGCCGACTCGGCACATCACTATATCGGATATATATCAGAAATCCGATTTTTTTTTTTTTTTTTAAATCGGATTTTTTCGCACCCTGTTTTTTGCTCTATTGAAGGTGCCCTAAGTTTTTTCCGCAGCCTTTCAAGTTCTGGCCCCCACCAAAGATTCTTGTAGAGGTCTTTTGGTATAGATATCGGGCATGCCAACTAACTTCTGACTATTGCTGAAGTGAGGAGTTGTACTTTTTCTTCAATACTGTTCGTGCTAGGTGTTTCGCCGCTACCATGCGTTTCGTCTAGTGCTTTTGTTAAGGTGTTTGTGTACCTTGCTATGTTTGTTTTACGAGGGTTGCGATAAGGAGCAGGGTCTGGTAATTCATAGAGCAATTGAAAACACACTCGATGGTGGTCCGCGAAGGATGGTTCGCTCGATACATGCCAACCTTTAATAAGGTTCGCCGCCGTGTGTGTTGCCAAAGTAATGTCAACTTAGAGCAATGATCTAAGAATGTCAATGATGGTTTGATACCTACAGCTTACAAAGTTTGGTTCTGTGGCTTTGTTCATTATATTTAGGTTTGTTTGGAATAGGTATTCGGTTAGTGACTCACCTCTTTTGTTTGTGTCCTTACTTCCCCACAGTGGATGATGTGCATTGCAATCCGCCGCAATGATCAGCTCCCAGCCGTGGTTTTCTCAGTGTTGTACCAGTTTCATCATTTCCCTTGGAGGAATGTCCTCTTCGCTCGGCATATACGCTGAAGCTAGTACAAGGGTAGTTTGGTTTTCTGTGGAGAGCTTAACTGCAGTAAGATCAGGGGTATGACTTTATTGTTTATACATTTCTGCCATCTCATGAAGGGTTCATTTATGTTATTGCAGTAGAACTGTCGGCGCATGGACTCGACCAACTGTGTAAATGTTAAGGCATTTTATATAGTTTCCTGGATTTTTTTTCACGGTATAGTTTTCATAATGATCAAGATCAGTTGATATGTAGGGAACTCGCAGCAAAATAGCCCTATTTTGCTGCGAGTGCCGCAACTAAAATAATGGCATATATAAAGTTCAGATTGAAATAGTTTGATAGGGATTGATCGGATCAGATTGGCTTCAGTTGTCAAAATCACTTGATAAGTATTTTGCTGCAAGTTTCACAGTTCAAACAATGGTTTGAAGTTTTTATTGAAACTCTAAAGTAGTTTGGTAGGAATCAGTTTCCATCATCTCATTCAATTTATCATTATTTATTGGCTGGTCTTCCTTGAGACTTATTCTAAACTAAGATTAACTATCCACTATGTAAGCAATAAGTCAAAAATGTGTGGTGCTTTCATTAGCTGTATACTATCCAATTTAGCATTGATATTGCAAACTATTTCTAGTGCTTTAGTTCCGTTATCAAAACTCTTATTATAAAATTAAACTAATTTTTAATGAGTTCATCTTTATGAATAAAAAATTTATTGTAAGTCAAGTACATTGTACAATTGTAAAATTAGGATTGTGTGAAAAAGTTTCACTGTAGAATCTCACACCATGCACATTTAATTTTAATTAAATGTGGCCAGTACCAATAGCAATTACATATTTAAACTCTTATGGCCTTATTCATAAAAATATTTAAGCAATGTTTAAGTTTCTTTTGTAATGAGATTGGAAGTGACAGCAACATTATTTAACTTAAACATTGCTTAAATATTTTTTATGAATGAGGCCACTATTGTATAGGACCTTATGGATAGCTCAGTATTCTTGTAAATTACATAGGGAAAGGATTTAAAACTCTATTTATCAATAAATGTTATTGGAGTATAGCATTTAAGTTTTTATTGTAGGTACTTTATTGTTTGGCCCAATAAGAAAAATAGTTTTTTTTAAATTCTTCTGATATGTAGGTCGGAATGTGCAGCATTAATACAGTACAAATCCACATTACTCGTACCAAATCCTGCCTGCTCTGCCTGTTCTCCCCTATTGGTCATAATTGTTTTAATAACTATAAGATATATAAACTATGGAAGTATTTATTATACTTTGTCATTACCCAAGTGTCCTATTTGTTTGTAAAGGAAAAATTGTTGCTTTCTGAAATTTCATAAATGTGTTACAATTAAGATAATGCGTAAAATAAGTGTAATTATTCTTTTTAGACAACAAGCAGACATTGCTCTTATCGGGTTGGCAGTCATGGGACAAAATCTCATACTCAACATGGATGATCACGGCTTTGTGGTGTGTGCATATAACAGAACTGTAGCAAAGGTAATCCATTTGCATATAATTTTATAAAGATTGTTTTATAATAGATGTTTTGAATTGACCTATGCTGTTGGCTTCGCTCGCGTCAAATTCGGGGTAAGGCAACCACCTTCCAGCAGCACCTTGAACTGTACTAATTTATAGATGCAGAATTATTCCTGATAACTACTTCTCTCGTCTCGCCGCGCCGCCCGCGCTCGCCTAGGTACCCGATTGACGACGATAAAATGAAAAAATATATAGAACCCTTATATGGGTGATGATTTTTCACGTTTGCCACGTTAGATTTTAAAATTGTTGCTGTTTTCGTAATCAGCGACTCAATATACTACAAAAAGAATACCCATGTTGATTTTCAGACTTTCTCATCCCATTTCCCTTATTTAGGGGTTGCATTCTGTAAAAACTTAAACTTTTACTCATTTATTGATAATAGTACTCCTGTGAAATTTCGAATAAAATAGTATGATTTTGTTTCCTCATACAAATGTTGGACCTCCGTTTCAAATCAAAGAATGGATTTATCAAAAACCACCCTTTTTGAAATTCCATTCTTAGTGCTCATAGCCCTTAGACCTCATAAGAAACCTACTTGTTAAATTTTGCATCTTTAGACCCAAAGGTTTGGGCTGTACGTTGATATGTGAATCAGTTTCTTCTTTTCCATATCTTAATATGGAAGAAGATAGAAAACGATGATAGTAGTTCACGACCGCCAGGTTGGATTTAGAAATCGTTATTGTTTTTGTAACCAGCGACCCGATAAACCATACAAAGGATACCCATATTAATTTTTAGCCTTCGACACCCCATATCCCCCATTTAATAGGGTGAATTCTGAAAAAAACCTAAAACAAGGTTGACTCATTTATCGATAGGAGTACTTCTGTGAAGCTTCGAATAAAATAGTCCAACTAATCTTGTTCCCCCATACAAAATTTGGATCCCCATTTCAACCCCTTAGGGCGTGAATTTTGTAAAATCCTTTCTTAGTACATCTCATAAGGAACCTACGTGCCAAATTTTAAATCTCTAGACCCGGTGGTTTAGGCTGTGCGTTGATATGTCAGTCAGTCGGTTTCTTCTTTATATATACAGATATAGATAGAAGATAATAAGTTATATGTAGCCGAGACCTATATTTAATAAATCATTTTTCATCCCTAACCCTATTATGTAGAGAAATTTAGAGATTTTACAAATATCTCCAAAGTATGCGTCGGAGCTTAAAAAATAACGAAATTTTGGATCCCTGTGATACCCAAGAGATAAGTCGGAGGAATCTAATGTACTTATGAAAAACGGTGAAGTGTGAGTTTGATAAAAAAAATCATATATTTTTCCTTCTCGCACTGGCTGCATTGCATTTTTAACCGACTTCAGAAAGGAGGGGGCTGTCAATTCAGTTATGTTCGCTACTGTGGAACTTCGTTGATTGAGAGCCGATTTCTGTGATATCGCGGGGATGGCCCCATTTAGATACTGGCGGTCCGGTACTTTTTGAAAGAATCGACTGGAACAGAAGTAAGGGTGTTTGCCTTGGGTTTTTTGGTGTGTCGTTTATATAGATAGTCTAATTTTCTACAAATTTTAGACCTCCATTTCAACCCCGTAGAGGGTGGTTTTTAAAAAATCCATTCTTTTTGCACTTGCATAAATCTTCAGCCTAAATCCAAAATTTGGAAATCCTAACTTCAAAACTGACGGACGATCATACTAACTTTCATCCCCATTTTACCCCCTCAGGGGTGGAATTTCCAAAAATTCTTTCTTAGTGCCAAATTGTGGTTTTTGAAAAATCCATTCTTTTTGCACTTGCATAAATCTCCAGCCTAAATCCAAAATTTGGAAATCCTAACTTCAAAACTGACGGACTTTCATACTAACTTTCATCCCCATTTTACCCCCTCAGGGGTGGAATTTCCAAAAATCCTTTCTTAGTGCACCCCTACACATCACGAGGAACCTACGTGCCAAATTTGGAATCTCTAGGCCCAGTGGTTTGGGCTTTGCGTTGATATAATCAATTTTCACACTTTGACACCCCATATCCCCCTTTTAGGGGTTGAAATTTGGAAAATCCTGAAACAGGTGTTAACTTATTTATCGATTGGAGTACTCATGTGAAGTTTCGATAAAAATAGAGCAAGTAATCTGGTTTCCCCATACAAACTTGGGAGCCCTTTTTCAACCGTTTAGAGGTTGAATATTAAAAAATCCTTTCTTAGTGCACCCCTTCACCTCATAAGGAACCTACGTGCCAAATTTGGAATCTCTAGGCCCAGTGGTTTGGGCTGTGCGTTGATATTATCAATTTTCACACTTTGACACCCCATATTCCCCTTTTAGTCAGTCAGTTTCTTCTTTTATATATATAGATGAGCATTTGCAAGACATTTTGTGTTCTTATCGGTAGATTTTACTGGTTTAAGGTAGTGAATAATTTTTTTGCAGAAGCAGCTTTTGTAGAGCATTATTTATTTGCAAGTTAATGGCTGCATTGCTTCCGCTAATAATATTATGGTATTCATTGAATATTGTTTTTTGTAAAATGTCACTGTTGTAATACATATAATATCATCACAGCTTTCTTTCTTAAAGTTATGTGGAGAAAATAGAATTTATTTTGAAATTTCAGGTTGACCAGTTTCTCAATAATGAAGCTAAAGGCACCAAAATTATAGGAGCGAAATCTCTAGAAGACATGGTAAAAAAATTAAAAAAGCCAAGAAAAGTTATGTTGTTAGTAAAAGGTAATTATTTCCTTTTCTGTCAAAGATAACATTAAGTACTGGGCTCTATTCAAATCAGTAGTGGCACAAAGTATTTCTTGTTTTTATAAAATAATATTATTTTCAGCTGGATCAGCTGTTGATGAATTTGTAAAGAATTTGGTTCCACTTTTGGAAGTAGGTGACATAATCATTGATGGCGGGAACTCGCAGTATATGGACACTCAAAGGTGGTGCAAGGAACTTCAACCAACTGGAATACATTACATTGGAATGGGTGTAAGCATATGTTAAATTTATCAGCAATCAAAAATGATCAACCAAATAAATTATCAAAAAGCACTATACACGGTGTTTCATAATAACGAATAAATAATCAAATCATAGACACGATGATGATACTATGATATACATGAAAATTTTAGGTTGAATGACATTACGTGTAAACACATTTTAATAATTAGTTTTAGATAACGCATTGATTATTTATTGGTTATTATGAAACACCGTGTATAGTATATATAATACATATACACTATGTTAACGCCGTTGAACGACGGTAGATTTTTTATAAAATTTACGCAATTAAATACACGCACCCTCACATGCACACGCACACAACAAAACTTTCCTTATATAATATCCTTCCCCGACCCTTCCTCTCATTCTCTCGAGTACCGATCTTGCTATACGCAAACGCACCGCTCCGCAATAAAAATTCGCAAAGTTGATAAATCTCTATTTGATTTCGCCACGAGTGTTTAATTATACTCAATAAATAAGTAGCGACTTGTGTGTATAATAAAGCTATCGAAGAAACAAGAAATAGCGAGCTATAGTGCCGGCCGGCTGAAGAGTGAGTGTTGCTGCTTTAAAGGTACGGTGCTTTCCTTTCTATTTCTTTTACCGCTCGCCCACACAAGTTCTTGGTCCTTCTGTCCCCGGATTCCGCAAAATACACTCCACAAATACACATATTTTTAAATTCAATAGTCCTTTTCTCCGTGTTGATTTTTTTGCTATCTACCTCCCCATTTACAAAATTGTTAAAACCGCAACTGTTTCACGCACGCATTATATTTTAACGCATATTTATATATTTTTTAAGGCATATTTATCGATATTGCTACGCATTTTTCATATTTCGCATTTATTTAACTGCCCATTCCACCAGAGGGAGACTCGGTACTGGGTCGCCTGCGTGGGTACCTCTATCTTACCTATTTCTTACCGCTAAGCAGAGGTGTTTTTGCATTACTGTGATACGGTTCGAAGGGTAAGACAGGCAGTTAAATTACTGGGTACAGTGACAATAACATCAGAAGTCACAAACCAGCAACACACGCTCAGCTAGTCTTCACTACAGCTAACTCCACTCAACCGCATTTTCAATTTATTTCTCACTCACTCATTTCTCAATTAAACTCTCGTTTTAATATTTTTATTGTAATAATCGCATTTATAGTTTAATAGTAACGCAATTTTATTTTCACACGCAAATTTATTTCGCAAGATGGCACAATTAAGGCGTAAAATTAATTTATTAGAAGCTAAACAGGAAACGTTGTTTGAAAGAGTTCAACAACTGTACAATCTCGGCCTAAAGGTTTCTGATCCCGAAAATGAATCTAAATTTCTCACCCGCATACATTCATTAGAAAGTACTAGAACGGAATTTCTTCAAATTGTCGATGATCTAAATTTGGCCTATATGGAGTCGAATGCGGAGGTCAAGCCTTCTTACTCGACGGTTAACGCATTTGACGATTTATATTGTAACATCAAAGTTGTTGAAAAATCCCTTACTCAACTCAGGGCTGGCATACAGAGCAATACTAATTTTAATAAAAAATTGCCTCCTTTGGAGTTAGCCTCCTTCGATGGTACCCCTAATAGGTGGACCGTCTTTTATCAAAACTTCAAAAGCCTCATTCATGATAATGCTCAGCTCACTGCAGCCGAAAAGGCTCAGTATTTAATAGGGAAACTCTCAGGAAAAGCGTTATCAGTGTGCTCAGGTATTCCGCCTACAGGTGAAAATTATATAATTATTTGGAACGCACTCATTGAAAAATACCAAGACATAAGAGTTCAAGGGTCTGCTTATTTGGAGCAAATGTTGCATTTTAAATCGCAGTCATTGGACGCATTCATAGATCAGTTTTGTTCTGCTGAGGCTGCCTTACGTCGCCTGGAATTCGATGACCTTGCTGATTTCATAATAACGCATATTGCACTTAGTAAATTAGATAAAGATACCCTCACTCTTTTTGAACAAACTAATAGGCAGGTTAAAATTCCAAAGTTCTCTCATCTCAAAGAATTTGTCAAAGAACAAAACAAAATTCACACTTTACGTACGCTTACAAATTATAAACAAACTTATAATAATGTCACAAAAACCTCAAGCTCATATAAAGTATCAAAACCAACACATTCTTTTCTTGTAAATACCGATAGTAATGTGCAGCAACCCTATAACGCATATAATAGTCATTTATCACGCAATTGTTTAGTATGTAAAAGTCAGCCTTCACACGGCTTATATAAATGTGCTAAGTTCTTATCTTGTAACGCAAAAATAAGAAACGATTTAGTAATTAAAAATAGTTTTTGCATAAATTGCTTAGGTTTTCATCATATCAAAAACTGCAAATCTCAAAATGTTTGTTCTATTTGTCGCCGCAAACACCATACCTTATTACATGTTGATAATTATCACTCGCAATCTAATTTCAATTCGCATAACACCAATAATATTCGTTCGAGGCAGGGTATGTCGAGCGAACCGGTTGCAACTCACACGCCAAGCGATTCCCAGCCTAATCGCCCTAGTACCCAAGACTCAAATTTAAATGTAGATGGTATTAGGAACGTTTCGCTGTCAGTTACCACTACTCAATTGACAAATAAACATACAGCCGTTCTTTTGCCTACCGTATCAGTCTATGCATTTGCATTTGATAATAACGCTCGGCAGGTACAATCGCTGCGCGTATTTTTAGACACTGGCTCGACCAGTCATTTTATAACAAAGGATTGTTGTGATCGCTTGAATTTATTGATCACTCCCGCTTCGTCTACTATTCAAGGTATCGGCTGTACGAAAAGTGCTTCGCTAGGATGTGTAAAACTCACAATTCAGTCCCGCTATGACGAACGCTGTCAATACACAATTGAAGCTCGAGTGATGGACACCATCACCGATCGCTTACCTAGCGCGCCGATAGATATATCGCAGTTAGCTCATTTGCGCAATTTACCTATGGCCGATGATAATTATTTTTCGCCTTTGGGTATCGATTGTCTCATAGGTAATGAACTCATTCCGTTCTTACTCGGGGGTAGAAAAGTTAGTTCGCCCAACTCATCGGTTGTCGCTTTTGAGTCTACGCTTGGTTATGTTGTTATGGGACGGGCTGATTGTGATGCGTCTCTTTGTTGTTCTGCACTCGATAAAAATAACGCTTTTATTTATGACACGGAAATTCAACGCTTGAATAATTTAACGCAACGCTTTTGGGAACTCGAAAATGTTCCTAATAAAAAACACGTTAGTCCCGACGATGAGCAGTGTGAACGTAGAAACAGAGCTGGGCGATTCTTTTAGTATTGCTAAACGGCGCTTGTTATCATTAGAAAAGAAATTTAACGCTTCGCCTAATTTACGGTTAGAATATAACGCTACTATTCAAGATTACATTGATAAAGGTTATTTGTCAAAAGTAAGTAACGCTTCCCCGCAAGATAGGTCTTATTACATACCGCATAGGGCTGTTATTCGCCCAGACAAAGAAACCTCTAAGCTTAGAGTAGTTCTTGACGCCAGCTGTAAAACAACTTCGGGAAAATCGCTTAATGATTTATTATATGTCGGACCTAATCTTCAACAAAATATATTTTCACTTTTAATTAATTTACGAATGTTCAACATCGCTTTGTCCGCAGACATCGAAAAGATGTACTTTCAGGTTAAACTATCGAAAGAACATCAGCCGTACCAACGCATTTTGTATAGGTTTGAGATCAACTCAAATATTGATACATATGAGTTTAATAGGGTTTCATTTGGAATATCCAGTTCTCCTTATCTCGCAATGCGTGTCGTATGCAACTAGCCGCTGACGAACGCGATCGCTTTCCGCTCGCCGCTTATGAGGCCGAAAAAAACGCTGAAAAAATATGTCAAGAAATGGTCGACATGTTCATGGCCGGGGGCTTTAAGTTAGTTAAGTGGATGTCCAGTGACCCTAATGTTTTAAATAAAATTCCTGAGTCGTATAAAAAGATTTCGCATCTCGTTAACTTTGATGACACGTCTCACACAAAAATAATAGGAATGCATTGGTGTCCTAGTGATGATTTTTTATTATTTCAAGTCAATCCAAATAATAATGTACAGTTGTGCACAAAACGCACAATCTTATCAGAAACCGCTCGCTTGTTTGACCCGCTTGGATTGATAGGCCAAGTTACCGCTTTTTTAAAATTGTTAGTGCAGCAGTGTTGGCAACTCAATCTCGGATGGGATGATCCCGTCCCTGATAGCATTCTTCAAAGGTGGAATCAATTTCGCGTCGAAATGCCTTCTCTCCAAAAATTAAAAATTCCTAGACATATAGGTATAACCGCAGGTACTCACATTTCTTTAATTGGTTTCGCTGACGCTAGTGAAAAATGCTATGGAGCCGCAGTGTATATTAGGGTTTGTAATTATAAACAAAATAGAATCACCACGAATCTTTATGCTTCTAAGTCTCGATTAGCGCCATTGAAAAAGGTTTCACTCGCACGCCTAGAGCTTTGCGCTGCTCTTCTTTTGAACAAATTAATGACTTCTGTTATGGAAACATTGAGCTTGCGCTGCAAAATAGATGAAAAATACGCCTTTTCAGATTCTACTGTCGCTTTGACTTGGATTCATTCACCCGCTTACAAATTTCATACTTTCGTCGCAAATCGAATAACTGAAATTAATACTCACCTTCCCGCTGAACACTGGTATCATATAAGCGGCCATGAAAACCCGGCAGATATAATATCTCGCCCTGTTACGCCTTGCAATATATTAAATAATTTAGTTTGGTTTCATGGACCTCAGTGGATATCAGAACCTTTCTCGATTTGGCCTTTGGTTCCCTTCAAGCCCAGCGATACTGGCAGTGATTTTTTTGAAACCAAAACTATTACATTACATACGCAGGTTTCAACTATTGAATCACTCGATAATAATCCAATTCAAAAATTAGTCGATAAATTATCTAGTTATAAAAAATTACTTCGCGTTATGATTTATATTCTACGCTTCATTAAAAGTTTAAAAACCTCTGGTTCATTTCAAAAATCTGATTATGATTCCGCGGAGATTTATATTATTCATTTTATTCAACGCAAACATTTTTCTAGTGATATTTTCGCATTAAAAAATAATAAAAATGTCTCTAAATCTTTGTTAAAACTTCATCCTTTCATTGATAGTGATAACATATTACGCGTTGGTGGTCGATTAACTCATTCTCAACTTAGTTATGGTCAAAAACACCCAATAATTTTACCCGCGAAGGATCGCCTCACTCAGTTAATTGTTGATGATTATCATATTGTAAATCTTCATACTGGCCCCGCACTTTTACTATCACTCGTGAGACAAAAATTCTGGATTCTTGGTGCCAGAAATTTGATACGCCAGAGAGTTCATCAGTGTAACATGTTTTAAAATGAACCCTAAATCACCTACACCTATTATGGGTGATTTGCCCGCTTTTCGTGTTTCGGAAGCGAAAGCTTTTGTTTACACTGCAGTTGACTACGCTGGACCTTTTTATATCACGCACATTAGGCACCGTGGTGTTAAAAGTCAAAAGGCATACATTTGTCTTTTTGTCTGTTTGACAACCAAAGCGATTCACCTTGAACTTGTCACTGATTTGAGTTCTGATCTCTTTCTTGCCGCTTTCAAGCGTTTTATCTCTCGCAGAGGCCCCGTGTCTATGATTTATAGCGACGGAGGTACCAATTTCATAGGAGCCAAACGCAAATTAAACGAAATATACGCATTGCTAGAATCAAAATCCCATAAAAATTTTATTGGTCAGCAATTGGCTGAGCAACGCATTCAATTCAAACATAGTCCGCCTTATGGCCTACATTTCAATGGTTTATGCGAAATTAATGTACGCTGTGTAAAAACTCATCTTTATAAAACCATTGGAAACCAAATTCTCACATATGAAGAATTTATCACAATTTTAACACAAATAGAAGGCTTGCTTAACAGTCGTCCTTTGTGTGTTCTTAGTTCAGATCCCTCAGATATAAACGCATTAACTCCAAATCATTTTTTAAATTTAACTCCGCTTAAGTTTCTTCCCGCTGAGGATCTCACTCACATAGAAGATAATCGCTTATCACGTTATCAGCTTCTTACAAAACTTACTCATAGTTTTTGGCAACGCTGGAGCCAAGAATATCTCACGTCCCTCCAACAAAGACAAAAATGGAATAATCCGTCTACTCCTATTCAAGAAGGAACTGTAGTTGTTCTTAAAGAAAATAATACGCATCCTCTTTGCTGGCCTTTGGGAGTGATTGAGGAGGTTTTTCGAGGTAAAGATCATGTGATTCGCACACTGAGAGTCCGAACTGCCAGTGGTAGTTTCGTTCGTCCAGTGGTAAGAGTTTGTCCTTTGCCGCTCCAATAATTCTAATTTATTTAAACGCATGCTATTATTATTAATTTATTATTTTTAATTATTATTTAATTTTCTTGTAGAGGGAACCTCTAGGCCGGGGGAGTTGTTAACGCCGTTGAACGACAGTAGATTTTTTATAAAATTTACGCAATTAAATACACGCACCCTCACATGCACACGCACACAACAAAACTTTCCTTATATAATATCCTTCCCCGACCCTTCCTCTCATTCTCTCGAGTACCGATCTTGCTATACGCAAACGCACCGCTCCGCAATATAAATTCGCAAAGTTGATAAATCTCTATTTAATTTCGCCACGAGTGTTTAATTATACTCAATAAATAAGTAGCGACTTGTGTGTATAATAAAGCTATCGAAGAAACAAGAAATAGCGAGCTATAGTGCCGGCCGGCTGAAGAGTGAGTGTTGCTGCTTTAAAGGTACGGTGCTTTCCTTTCTATTTCTTTTACCGCTCGCCCACACACACTACAAAAAATAACTATGATGAAAATTTTCATGGAAAATTGAGGAAAGGGTTTTTATTAGAAATATGCAACAAAAAATTTTTTTGGAGCAATACTATTCAAGTTATTCAGTTTTTAATATTGCGGAAAATATCGACAAATTTATGGGCATAATGCATTATTGCCAATAAAAACGGCTCAACTGAAAATGAACTTACTGCTTATAGGTAGAATATACTCTAGCAAGCGGCCCCACTCCCACCCGCCCAACTGCGTGAGCCCAAGGGCCATCTTTCGTATTCATGGTAAAATATAAATGCGCTACTAGGTAAAAATCAATTAAAAACACTAATTTGTGAATGTAACTTTTAATTCATAGTTTCATTATTTTTCGGGCTTAGGACTGACAAAATTACATCGTAGACAGATATTATGTTAACACACCAAAATGTAATAGGTAGCACATCAATTTTATTAGCAGCGTTTTACCTGAAATAAAACTCATATTAAAATAATTACCTAACTGGAAGCTTTATATTGAGAGAGCATTTCCGTTTCCCGTCGACTTCCGATCGTTTTCATAATCTTTATGTCATCGCTCAGTGGCTTAGATCCTTTAGCCTAGGGATATGTATGGTACGCAACAAAACAAATCGCAGTATACATTTTTCTGCCACATTTTTGCGGGAGGCGAGGTAAACACGCATGGCACACTACGAAAATCTAGCATTCAATTACAAATACGCACACTATAAAAATATTGGTGTCGATTCAGACACACAACTTATTATTCTATTAAACTAAACTAATTTGACAGGTCTAAAAATAAAGCCGTCTCTTTTAATCCTTTAGTTAGAGAAAAAGAAAGATGGCGATAGTTTTAATCCTGTCAAATTAGTTTAGTTAAATTAGGTTGTGTCTCTAAATCGACACCCACAGACATATAAATAAAAGCAGACTTAACATATTGTTCAAAAATGCGTGGCAACTTCACCACGTGCTAACATTACTCACACACAAACAAAAGTCAGGGCCGCATTAGGGTACGCCGGGGCCCCACACTCTGCACTATAAGGACTTTGTACTCATTTTTACAGGGATTTTTATTGAGTAAAATATGAAGTTTTAAAATGATAGAGTAGAGTTGGATTGTCGTCATTGAAATTTGAAGTTTAAAAAGATAATTTACAACTAAAATTTTTAGGCTAAAGCAATAGCTTTTTTTTTACTGAGTCTTGAGTGCATCACACACAACATGAATGTAGTCAATAACCTGAATTAAGACGGTTCATTTCTGATTTCGTCTAAATAAGACGATTTCTCGTTTATTAGTGATGCGCCTTTGCCTATGAAAGTCACTATAGTTATAGTTCCCTATAGTTATTTTACCCCCTTGAGGGTAAATTTTTTACAAACTCTAAATGTCATATTTATTTATACATATAACAGCCTAAAAAAGAAGTTTCAAGCTTCTAGCTTTAAAAATGACAATACTTACATACAACCTTTCATCCCCCCTTTCAACCCTTTTTTCGAATTAAAAGTAGCCTATGTCCTTCTCAGGCTCTAGTCTAGACTATCTGTGTACCAAATTTAATTTAAATCGGTTCAGTAGTTTTGGAGTGAATGCGCGACAGACAGACAGAGTTACTTTCACATTTATAATATTATAGTATGGATGTAGGAGTTGCGAAGGAATTAAAAAAACAACTTGTAGGTGTATGCTTGCTTATTTAATTTATTTTTAAAAAGTACAATTTTCTTTAAATAATTTCTTTCGGAAATTTGGTCAGTACGAGCGTAATGATTACATCTTATGTCTAAATATAATTTCAGAATGGTTTTTAATTAATAAAATATATACATGTTGTGCATCATGTTCCAAGTCGTGGGTCCGTCTCTCAACTGTCGTCTTCTTTGAATGCTGCAAATTACAAATATTTTTTTAAATATGGATATTATTATCCAAGTTAACATAATCATAGTACCTACTTAAATTTTTAATTTAGTTATTACTACTGAAATTATTTAATTTTACGTACAAAAAGAAAAGCATGAATTTGGATCTTGGTATCCTTTAAAATTAAAAACATTTCTTTAACTTAGTTTTATTATCTCTTTAGACAAATTCATATAATATCATATAGTTTCATTCTACTTAAGTTAATAGTTAGTAGCACCATACCGACAACAAACTACCAGGATGTCCATAAATATTAGCTAGATTTTCTATTCTAAGTTCTAACCCTGAGTTCGACCCCTTTGAACTGCCTAGTCCAAGAAATTTCAAATTAAACAATGAAATATATTGAATTGAAAAATTCACAACTATTTCAAAATAAAACCAAGTAAAAACAGATTTTTGTGCAAGGCATACGTTAACTGCCTTGCACAAAAATCTGTTTTTACTTGACAATCTTAGAGAATTACAAACACATGAGACGCGATATACATCTTGTAAGCTTAACCAAAAAATATGTACGAGAATTACTTACCGATGGAAGGTAATTTCTGAAGTTTTATTATAAGATGCGTTAGAACACTTCGGGGCATAGCACTTTACCATTTTTCTTGTCCGATTAGCAGTTATTTTTATATAAAATCACAAAACAAAATATTCTAATACAATGTCACTACACCATTTTTGTCTTCCTTTGACAAATGTAAACATGGCGTCTGCCAGTACAAATGTGTGAGTAAAATTATGTTAAGTCTGCTTTTATTTATATGTCTGTGTCGACACCATTACCTCACTACTATAAAGAAACACACACACATCGACAAATTAACGTGTATCTACGCAATCGCCTGCAAATCACGCCCGTATACTGTGTTGAGCTACCAACGTACCATTGTATTTTTCTATCGTAACGGCATAAAAATTATTTCAAAATTGTACTTGAATAAAACACGTTTATGTATATTTTATACTTACATGTGATAGGAAACGCCATAGTCTTGAAGATTTGAGTTACTGGATAGTCTTTTGCAAGAGGAAACTGCACAATTAACCATTTTTTACGAGCTCTTACTAGCGATACGAAAGGACACCTAATGGCAGCGGCCGCGCGTCAACTATAGTCCGTGGGCCCAGAGCAAAATTAATTATTTATGACCACACCGTCGAAACATTTTGTATCTGTTATTTGGGTGGAGTCGGACAAATTTGGAGCTTAGCGCATTATGGCAGTAGGGCGTTTGTCTGTCAAGCTCTCACGAAGTTGTCAATTTTATGCAATAAAAAAATTTATGACCACATTGGTAATTTTTCCTTTAACGATAGTTTTTGTCATATAAATAGCGAAAAAACATTTGTCCGACAAAAACATTAGGTCATTGGACGCGTCGGACACGCTAAATATGTCAAAATTAGGTGAAAAAAACAATATTACCACACTGCTGATTTTAACAGAATCTACCATAAAAACCTTTTGCAATAATGTGGTAACCTTGTCGGATAATTTTCACGGGGCATATGCGCCAAAGTTGTCAATTTCCCGGAAAACTTTTATGTACTACCACAGATGTGATTTTTATTTTTTACTGTTTCTATACATGTGTAATGCATATATACTCGCGAGCAAAAGTTTGGAATCAGTTACTTGAAATTGGTTCCCGCGTGATCTTGCTTTCTAAATAAATTTGCAATAATCATAAAAATGACATCATGTTAAAGGTGCAACTGTCCACTTTAAATCAATATAAAATTAATTCATATCGAGCCCGTAATTGTGGAGTTATCCCGGATTAAGTGAAGGAGGTAGGAAAACAAGGAAATAGGGAAAAAATAATTTATGAATATAACAAAAATTATTAAATAAAAAAATTATTTATCTTTAAAAATAAGTGTCAATATTTTGTGTTCCCTCCCCTCGCCCTAATAACTGCTCCAAGACGATTCTTCATAGACCTGATCAGCTTCTGAATTGATTCTTGTGGAATACCTTCCCACTCCTCAATCAACGCTGATTTCAGCTCATTCAGACATAAAGGAGCAGGAGTTCTGGAACGAACCTTCCTCTTCAGTTCATCCCACACGTGCTCAATGGGATTCAAGTCAGGGCTGAACGCTGGCCAGTCCAATGTGGCAATACCGACTTCTTCGAGGTATTCCGTTGTTACACGGGCAGTGTGACAACGAGCGTTATCGTGCATAAGGAGGAAGTCATCACCGATGTATCCCGCATAGGGAACGACATGTTCCAGGAGAATATCGGAAATGTACCGGTCCGAAGTTAGACCGCCTCCTCGTCCCCCGCCAGGCACGAAAACAAGCTCGGTTTTACCATCGAAGGAAATTTCCACTGTTTCAGCGACACAGCGAAAGGCCACTGTTTCAGCGACACAGCACTGTGCAAATCGCTCCCCAGGCCGCCTGTAGACCCGTCCTCTTCTGTCCTGCTTTCATCGGAGAACAGGACTTGCCTCCATTGCTCAACCTCCCAATCAAGATGGGTGCGAGCAAACTGAAGGCGTGCTTGTCGGTGAGCTGCCGTGAGTTTCGGGCCTGTGGCAGGCCTTTTTGGAGTCAGATTCGCTTGCTTGAGTCGTCGACGAACTGTCCACTCGCTGGCTGCTACCCCACGAACATCTCGGAGCTCCTGTTGGACGTCGACACCAGTCAAATGCCGATTTCGGAGAGAGGTTGACACGATAAAACGGTCATCCCTCTCCGATGTGCACCGGCGCCGTCCAGATCTTGGTCTCGGGATAAAGCCACCAGTCTCCCGAAAGCGCTTATAAACTTTCGAAACACAGGATTGGCTTATGTGGAGCCGACGAGCGACAACCCGCTGGCTGAGCCCTTCTTGCAATAGGGCTACGATTTGTGCTGCTTCTGTAGGTGTTGTCTCCATTGTCGTACAAGGTAAAGGGTCAAAAGTGGCGGAGATGTGTACCGGTCAACGTGTGAAAGTCGACTGATAAAGAAAATCCGATAACAGGTGCTTTTATAGGGGGTCAATAGGTCGCAACTCGTGACGTATTAAACAATTGAAACACGTCTTTTTCGATACACCTTCACTTAATGCGGAATGGCTCCATAAATACTGGCTTGTTTTTAATGAATTCGGTATCAGTTTAAGAGTAAAGAGTTGAACCTTTAAAATGATGTCATTTTTACGATTATTAAAAAAGTATTAACTACTCAAGATAACGCGCAACCAATTTCAAGTAACTGATTCCAAACTTTTGCTCGCGAGTGTAGGATCGGTTGTCCGACAAAAATAATGGGGCTTTTCGATACAATTAAAAAAATATATAAATTTTTGATTACGTTTTATATACATATAATTATACAAACGTTTACTAATGTATACCCAAGACCATCATAAGTGGCTTATTTTGTAAACAAATATGGCGTCAGGACAGTTTTAGTTTTGGGACACTATAGTAAATTGATTAATTGAAATTACATAGAATCAAATCTCGAAACGTTGGGTATTTATTACGTGGTTCTCGCTATGTCAATGTCCTTTAATCATGTCAAAAACAAAGTCTCGTGTATGGATTTTTTTTAACAATTGGACAATGATTCCCGTAAAGTCAAGTGTAACCAATGCCAAATAATAATTTCTCGTGGCGGGCAGGGAAAACAGCAAATACTAAGAAGCATTAACTCACCTTTATAAGAATTGAATTTTTGTACGTTTGCCCCAATATTTTTGTCAGATAAGGCGTTATTATTCTAAGCGTTGCCTATTGCGTCTCGTACATTTCATTCATTGTTATTATCGGATCTCTCGTACGACCTACACGCGGCTCGCGGGCCCATTCGGAAAATGTAAGCTGTCACGGACCAGCCTACGTTGTCTATCTCTTTCTGACTTATGCATAATTTTGAATGTTTCTCTTTGTCTTCGGTAGTCATCGTCGCGTCGCGTCGGTGCCTCAGAGGGCCTATTACCGATCTCATGGTTTTGCAAATGATATCATATGATATCATAGAGCAAGACGAAAAATACGGTTTCCGGTCAGATTTTTGATCATTTGTTCATTATTAATTGATGACATCATTGAAATTATGCCATAGTGATGATATTATTGGAGATCGGTAATACGAAATGCAGCATTTATCGAAAAGACAGGTCGGATGGTTATGGTGGAGTTGCTATTGTAACACATTCATCTGTAAAATCTAGTATTTACCCAATTATTCTAAATAATTCTGGAATAGAAATATTATGTGTAAAATTGTTCAACTGTAAAAAAAATGAATATATAATATCAATTTACTGTCCTCCGTCTGTCTCTACTGTCCAATCTGA
The DNA here is from genome assembly GCA_963935595.1 of Schoenobius gigantellus. Taxonomy (NCBI): domain Eukaryota; kingdom Metazoa; phylum Arthropoda; class Insecta; order Lepidoptera; family Crambidae; genus Schoenobius; species Schoenobius gigantellus. The sequence continues at coordinate 66,759,671 of OZ012540.1, read as the reverse complement.
TTGGGATCAAGTTTTTCATTATTTAATCATAAAACATTAATTTGTGGGGATTTTAATGCTCACCACACAAACTGGTCTTGTAAAACAGACACAAGAGGTATGTGTATATTTGACTCTTTCTTTGAAAATAGTTTTGTTACTCTAAATAATGGTCAACCGACCAGAGTCAAATTAGTAAATCAAGCAATCCAAGAATCTGCTCCTGACATATCGTTTGCATCGTCAGATATAGTTATTGACCTCAGTGTGAGTATGGAGAATTTAGGCAGTGACCACCTTGTTATTAAAATATCTATTAATTATACAGATTCTCGTATTCATATTCATATTCATTTATTTACTCATAAACATAGGTTAGAATTAAAATTACAAGCTCAGCTATGTTTAACCTTATTGGCATACGATTAGGTATATAATCTGAAATTATAGTTATTTTATGTCCAAAAATTAAAACATTACATTGTCACAAATTAATTACAATAAAATATGTACCCAATTACTTATATAAAATGAATGTCAAGACTTATAAATAATACAATACAATAAAAGATGTCAACTTAACAAATTAAATTAATATAAATTAAATCCATTAATATTACCTATGTCGAATGTTTAAATAATAAAAACAATGTCAATTTGAGGTGCATCATTAATTCATTACATATAGGTAGGTATGTCAATATTAACTTAAAATTTACCTTTTAAAAAATCATCAATAGAATAATATGCTTTGTCAACTAAGAAATTATTTAAAACATGTCCAAATTCAGTCGTATTATTTATATATCTTATGTAAGACGGCAGCTTGTTATAGATCGTGGGTGCCATACAGAAGACACTAGCCCGAAGATGACGCGTTCGACTCATAATAGTGCACCGTATCAATCCCTGTCTTCTATATCCTTCTGGATATATTTAATAAAGATGTTTTCCTTAGTAAATTTAGCTACTTCATATATATAAATGCAGGGGAAAGTTAAAATTCGTAATTGTATAAAACGAGGTCTGCATGATTCTAATTGTTTTATCTGACACATCGCTCTAATGCACTTTTTTGCGCTATTAATACATCTTTTTTACCTGTTGAGTTTCCCCAGAAAATAACCCCATATCGAAGTGTAGATGACACATGACCATGATATGCCATCAATAATGTAGACATATTGGCTACATTACTAAGTTAAGTAATGTAGCCAATATGTCTACATTACTAAGTTAAGTAGTCAAGTTAAGTTAGTCTCTCCACAATATATTAAAAGAAAAAAATATAAAATGGCAAACTGGGAACACTTCAGGAAAGATTTTTCAAGTTATATGTCTGAATATAATCATGCTATAGATGACATTCAAAATAGATATGATTTTTTTGAAAACAAAATAATCCAGTCTTCCAATGAAAATATCCCAATAATTAAAATATGCACCAATCCACAACGCAATTTCAAACCAAAAGACTATTGGAATACATCTCTCTCCCAAGTAGTCGCCCAACGTAGATTAGCCCTTAAACAATTTCGCCGTAATCCTACTCCACAAAACCTAACAATCCTTAACAATAAAATAAGTGAAGCTCAGCGTATGATAAGAAAGGCAAAATCACAATCTTGGCAAAACTTCTGTAACAGTATTGATTCCACAAACTCCATATCTGATATGTGGAACCGGATGAAATGGATTAAAGGCCGGTCCAGAAAAAAATATTATCCATCTGATAATATTGTTTTAAAATTGCTTCATTCTTTGACACCTGACACACGGCCTTAGAAAACACTCCGAACTTTGAGTCAAATAACCCTATATTAGAATCTCAGTTTAAAATGCAAGAATTAAAACAATGTTTAAAGAAAAAAAATAATGCTCCAGGATTAAATAATATATCATATTCTATGATTTTAAATTTACCGGAAATAGGATTTACAATATTATTATACTTGTTCAATGACATACTTCGGACCGGGACAGTACCAAAACAGTGGCGTAATATTAAAATAATTCCAATTCCTAAATTGACCAACAACCAAGATACTTATTTACTTATCTTAAATACTATCCTAATTTTAGACCAATCTCACTTATTTCTTGTATATGTAAAATTTTTCATAATATGATCGCAAAACGTTTAGAATGGTACATTGAGAAAAACAATCTATTATCTGTATATTCTACAGGTTTTCGTAAGGCCCAATCTCCCATTGAACCTCTTGTACGGTTAGTAAGTTACATTCAACTAGGATTTTCAAAAAATCTACCAACACTAGCTTGTTTTATAGATATTGAAAATGCTTACAACAATGTCCTAATCAATCAGTTAACAATAACTTTAGATAAATTAAATATTGGCAAGACAATCTGCAAATACTTGTATGAATTTCTTAGTCAGAGATATTTGCAAATAGTCGATGAACTAAATAACAAAAAATTTGTTAGATGCACAAGTAGAGGCTTAGCACAAGGTGACCCAATTTCTCCTCTATTATTTAATATTGTGACTCACAAACTTTAACATGAATTAGGGAATAATTTAATGATAAGTTAAATTCGCTGATGATTTTGTAGTTTATAATAGTAACAATGATCTTAAGAGATGTGAACTAACCCTTCAGTATAATATAAACCTATTAGTAACATTTTTGGACAATTTAGGTCTAACAATATCGTCACAGAAGTCCCAATGTTGTATTTTTAGCAAAGGGAAAAGAATACAATCAATCTTGCTAGAAATAGATGGTCAGATAATAAAACAATCAGAATGTATAAAGTATTTAGTATTAAAAATATTTAGGTGTTTACCTAGACAGCACATTATCATGGAAATATCATACTGAAATCCTTACTAAAAGAATCCGGAAATTAATATTTGTATTTAAACGACTCAGATCTGTGACTGATCTCAAACTTCTTAAAGCTACTTATCTGGCATTATGCCAATCAATCATAACTTATTGTATCATAACATGGGGCGGAACATTTAAAAATCATATGATACAAGTTGAGAGAGCGCAAAGAGCTATACTAAAAGTAATGATGTTTAAGCCGTACAGATACCCTACAAATCAACTTTATATGGATATTGATGTGCTTACAGTTAGACAGTCATATGTTTTAAAATCAATATTATTTAACCACACTAAAACGACGTTTGATTCTTTAAATTTGACAAAATTCAGAAGAAAAGATATAATATTCAAAAACCGCACATCATTTTCGCTATTTGCACAGCGTCAACAAATCTTCCTAGGGCCCTATTTATACAGCGTGTCCCAAAAAATAATGTCAAGCGAAAGTCCAGAGTTAGAGCATCTCTTGGAGTACCCGAATCACCCCCATGTATGTTCCGCGATTATTCGTAGTTTTCGAGTAATATTTTTTTTTCTGACTTTTTGAAAATTTTGATCCAAAGAACTTAAAAATTTTAAATAAAAAAAAGTAGAACATATTTTAATGTTTTTCTTTTTGCCACTGAATCATCTTTAGTGCTTCTTTTATGCCTAAAATAATCAGCTTCGTAACTTTAGTGGAAATTTAGAAAACAGTAGTATAAAGTCAAAATTTGAATGTTAGTGAATAATTACTTAAAAATTCATCTTTAAATTAAAAATCTAAACAGGCGAATTCATGGTTTCTAAGTATGTGTAAAAACTTCTCTAGACTCTCTGCTTTCATAATCATTTAAAAAAAGAAGTACTTAATAGGGCTACTTTGGCTTAAATCGGCCATCAAAGACAGCAAGGTGAAAATTTCATAAAACTCGACTTCTGAATATTTTTTTTTAAAATTCCAATTATTTATTAATAAACCAAAAATGATTGTAGAAAAGCTAAAAATTTATTATTTGAAGGTCAAAAATAACTGTTCCTGCTGCCATCTTTAATAACCTTTGAAGGTTTATTATAACTTAATAAATGAAACAAAACATTATTTTCAAAGTATTTATTATTCGATCGCTTAAAGAAAGTTTTCAAAATGACGACCTTCGTGCTCAATACATATTCTACATCGTCTAAAAAAGTTTTCTTTTAAATTTATAAATGCAATTCTGTTGTTTTTTATTGTTTCTTCCGCTTGTCTTAATTTTGTTCTTAACACTGTGACGTTTGTAATGTCCTTGGCGTATACTAATTCCTTGTAGTATCCCCAGACGAAAAAATCTATGGGGTTCAAGTCGGGGGACCGTGGCGGCCACGCAATGGGCCCTCCACGACCGATCCATCTGCCTGGAAATGTTTCAGACAAATGTTGTCTAACATTTCTAGCAAAATGGCATGGAGCGCCGTCGTTTTGAAAAATCATATTTCTCCGCGTTAATAGGTCTACATCTTCTAATAAGACGCTGAGATCACGTCGTAGAAATTGCAAGTAGGCCTCGCTGTTCAGTCGGTCCGGTAGTTCGAACGGACCAATCAGCTGTCCGTTTAGGATGCCTGACCACAAATTGATACTAAATTGTTCTTGGAAATTAGATTCCCTTGTGAGGTGTGGATTTTCAATACTCCACGAATGGTAGTTATGCGCATTAAACACCCCACATCGCTTAAAATGTGATTCATCAGTCCATAGAATATTTTAAAAGAAATTTTCGTTTTCAGCTTGTCTCCGTAACATTTCCTGACAAAATGCCACCCTTCTCGGGTAGTCTGCGGGCTTGAGCTGCTGAACTTTCTGGATGTGATATGGGTGAAAACGCTCTTGATTAAGTATTCGATGTGCTTGTGATTTCGGAATTCCGATTCGACGTTCTATTGTTCTTACACTAACTGATGGATCTCTCACCACTTCTTCGACCACTGATTGGACAGTATCTGGGTCACTCATTTCAGATGGGCGCCCCGATCTTCTACCTGGTAGGCGTCCTTCCATGTAAGAGTTATGTACTCTTAAAATCATGCGATGATCAGGCCAAGTTTCAGGCTGAGGTCCACCTCCATTTTGTACTTGCTGCCGGAACAACCTGGCTGCTTCAGAAGCATTTCCTCTTGCATATCCATAAAAGTAATGCATAAGAGCATATTCTTGCGATGAAAAAGACATCACAAAATGAAGAGCTTGAAAAGTCCGTTAAGAATGCCAAATTTGTCAAAATCCCGTATTCACACAAAACCAAATCGTAATCGCACTCAAGGTCCGTAAAGAAAGCAAAGTTCGTCAAATAATCACAAATGAGCGTATCGTACGTAAGGCGCAAACAAAAGCAGGCAAACGACTGGCGCCAGAACACAATAGGCGCTCGGACTACACCCCCCGCCTCATCCCCTTGTCACAAAGAATAGCATTCCTCAGTTACAGTTATCCATTTCGCCAATGAGAGTGAGAGAGATAGCAATAATGCGGTCTCTTTCATATCCTCTCACTCGGGCAATTTTTTAGCAGGTAAGTACTGCGTTACATCCAACACTACAACTGATGTGATCCGCGAGAAAAATATTTAAATATGGGTTTCATGTAGTTAATTTTTGCTAAATTGTAATTAATCTGAATCTTAGAAATTATAAAAAGACCAGATATTTTTTTTTATCATCTGATAGGAATTTGGTAAATTTTATGAAATTTTCACCTCGCTGTCTTTGATGGCCGATTTAAGCCAAAGTAGCCCTATTAAGTACTTCTTTTTTTAAATGATTATGAAAGCAGAGAGTCTAGAGAAGTTTTTACACATACTTAGAAACCATGAATTCGCCTGTTTAGATTTTTAATTCAAAGATGAATTTTTAAGTAATTATTCACTAACATTCAAATTTTGACTTTACACTACTGTTTTCTAAATTTCCACTAAAGTTACGAAGCTGATTACTTTAGACATAAAAGAAGCACTAAAGATGATTCAGTGGCGAAAAGAAAAACATTAAAATATGTTCTACGTTTTTTTATTTAAAATTTTTAAGTTCTTTGGATCAACATTTTCAAAAAGTCAGAAAAAAAAATATTACTCGAAAACTACGAATAATCGCGGAACATACATGGGGGTGATTCGGGTACTCCAAGAGGTGCTCTAACTCTGGACTTACGCTTGACACTATTTTTTGGGACACCCTGTATAATTTAGTCAATCGGGTTATTGATATATATCCTGAGAATTATTTTAATTGCAAGAAGAAAGTCTTCAACTTCCTGCGGCAGAAATGTTATTCTGAGATTGAAAATATGTTGAAGACTGTGAAATAAGTCAAAGTATTTTTTTTTATTAGTTTTTTTTTATATTATTATTATTACTATTTTTAAAGGGATTAAATATATATTATACTCATTAAAATACGAGATAAGAGTTTGCCTATGTCCTACTACCCAAAGTCTTAAGTTAAGCTGTCTCTATACAAATATCAATAAAATTAGTCACAGTGGTTTAGTTGTGATAGCGTAACAAACAAATTCACTTTTGCATATTTTATAATATTAGTTAGGATAAACGAGTGGAGTCACACTAGTGTACCTACAGAGGGATTCGCACTAAAGATCACACACGCACTTTCATAAGCTGGTATAAACACAAAAACACACTCCCATGCACACCCCCTCGCACACACACACGCACATGCACACACACAAACTCACACGCACGCACACACACAAACACGTTTTTCTCTCTTTTTATTTTCTTAATTTGTTAAATAAAAACAACCGGAGGGAGGCCGGAGCCCGTAACACAGGGTATCCTAGTATGGGTTCCGTCTCTCACTCTGGCTTAACGAACTGGGCTTTGTAAGCGTCGATCTAAGTCATTGTGATTGAAAATAAATGGTTTTTATTATTATTATTATTAAAGTACTTGGGCTTCTGGTTAGATAGGTTTCTACTATGGAGAAAACACATCAACGAACTTTACGAGAAAACTTTAAAGTTCTTAAATATTCTAAAAGTTTTAGCTGGCTCTAACTGGGGAGTACATCCCAGATATTAAAGAATTCTATATTTAACGTTAATCAGAAGCAGACTGGATTATGGATGTTATCTCTATGACAATAGCTGTAAAACTCATCTCTCGAAATTAGACAAGTTACAAAATCAAGCTCTCAGAATTATAGGAGGCTTTATTAAAAGTTCACCCATCCACGTAATGGAAAGTGAACTCGGCATTCCAACTCTGTTTTTGAGAAGACAATTCCTAGGTAGTAAATATTGGGTAAAAATACAATCTTGGGATAACAACCCTACAGTCGAAATTTTTAAAAAATTAAGAGACATAAACTTTTACTACAGAATTATAAAATTATAAACTCAAATAGATATTGGCATAATAAAAAAATACCCTTAATTGTTAAAATGCTTAATAATCTTCCAGAAATAAATATTCATTCCTCTAGAAATGTTTCAGTTAAATACGTGGGTGTCATATATTGATATCTATCAAATTATAGAAGTTTTCCTAGATAGTATCAAAGGCCCCAAAAAGACCCAAGTATTAAACTCTATGAAATGTAACATTCTATGTGAACTAAATAAAAAGTATAAAGGTTGGTTTAACATCTACACAGATGGGTCAAAATCAAATAATAATAGATGAGCAGCCTATTTTTGTCCGCAACTTAATGAAAACGCAATGTTGAAAATATTATCTGACACTTATGATACTAGAATTAGTTGCTATACATGAGGCCATATTGTATGCGTATAGAAAAGAGGCTACAAGAATTGTTATCTTCTCTGATAGTAGGAGCGCTTTGCAACATATAGCTCGGTGCGCCTCTGGACACAGAGGTGTATCGATAGCATAGAAGATACTTGATTTGTTGCACAAACTTATTCAGGAGGGTGTGAGCATTAAGCTTCAATAGATTCCATCTACTGTTGCAAGTTTGACCGGTGGCCAAACTTGCAACAGTAGATGGAATACACAATATAATATTCTGCCCAACTACAGCGAAATTATTTATATTTGTCAAACACTTATAAAAGTAAACTGGAAAGAATATTTTGACCAAAGATCTAAAAGTAAAGGAATATGGTACAAAACTATCCAAAGTGAGCCTCTTCATGTTCCCTGGATTTGTAAATCAAAGTTGAGTAAAAGTAATATTATAGTAATTCTCAGACTTCGTTCCGGACACATACCGTCAAACAGCTTTAAGTACCTCATGAAAAAAGTGGTTTCTCTTAATTGTGAAGTGTGCAGAAAGGTTGATGATGTTCTTATTAACGTAGTGCGAACGGAACGAAAATCAACGTCAGCAATTAATAAATTCTTTAAAATTATATAGGTGTTTTTCAAAGTATTCTGTCTGAACCTCTATCCGATAATGTTAAGGTAATTTGTAATTTGGTTAGATTTTGATTATATAATAAGTTTAATTTAGTAATTTTATAGTCTACAATAGGACTGACATGTCTTTTCAAGACCAAAGTCCTGTAAATAAATAGATTAAAAAAAAAGCAGCATTTCACGACTTCTTTTTCTCAAATGTATACCATGTCATACGATGAAATATCCATAATTGGCCTGCAGGATTATGAAATTTATTAATTAGTACGTGTCCGGCGTCTGCCATTTTACGTGTTTGTTGTGATTTGATTAGTGAGTGAGATATCAAATTTGTACCGGTATTTGTTTGATTTTGTGATGTGATCTTACATATTTGTTTGCTGCGGTAAGATTTATTTGCCAAAACGGCTTTAATGCATATTGAATGCTGTTTGCCTGACTTCTTGCTTAGTTCTTCGTTTCCCAAACTTACGAGGGTGGGTCAAAAAGTTCGCGGAATGGAGGGTAAAAAGTAAGAAATTAAATACAAAATTATTTTTCCTTCTCAATGTATTCCTCCTTAACTCTAATACATTTATTAGACCTATCAATTAATTTATTAATACCTTCAAAAAAAAAGGATTTCTCTTTGTCGTCAAAATAGGCCGAAATTGCGCTCTTCACTTCTTCATCGCTGGAAAATTTCTTCCCTCGAAGCTCTTTTCATTTTTGGGAACAAATAATAATCACTTGGGGCTAAATCTGGGCTATAGGGAGGATGTTCCAAGATTTCGAAGCCTACTTTTTGAACAGCAGCCATCGCAACTTGCGCCTTGTGCACGGGTGCATTGTCGTGCAAAAGGAGCACACCCTTAGTCAATTTTCCCCGTCTTTTTTCTCACAGCATCTCGCGCACAGACGTTCTAATAGTGCAGCGTAGTACTCTCCAGTGATAGAGACACCCTTTTCTTTATAATCAATAAGGAGGATTCCCTCTGAATCCCAGAAAACAGTAGCCATGAGTTTTCCAGCCGACGGAGACACTTTGAATTTCTTCGGAGGTGGTGTGCCCTTTTTGTGCCACTGCATGGAGTCTTGTTTGGACTCAGGCTCATAATGATGAACCCAAGTTTCATCTCCAGTCACAATTCGGTTCAAAACTTCATACTTTTGTTCACCACAGAGCGCTAAAAACTCGCGACAACACTCAACTCGCCGCTGCTTCTGGTGTGGCGTGAGCATTCTCGGCACCCATCTTGCACACACCTTTGACATGCCAAGATGGTCGTGTAGGATGTTCAAAATGGTTGTAGCTGATACTCCAATCATTTCTGTAAGCTGTTTCTTTAAACGGGCATCTTCTAATATGATTTTTTCAAGTTTTTCGACGTTTTCTGCCCTGGTTGCCTTTACAGGCCGCCCTGGACCGGATCATCTTCAATCGAATCCCTGCCTTGCTTAAACAGGTTGTGCCACTTGTAAACCATGGTTTTACCAGGGCAAGAGTCCCCGTAAACAGAAGACATCTCTTCCAAAATAGTCTGGGGAGGTTTTCCTTGTTTGGTAAGGAACTTGATGACTGCGCGAAACTCAATTTTCTCGCATGTTGCAAATTTTCTTCCGGATTGACTTGTTGATTGATGTGTAGCTCAGGTAATTATGACCTATTTTTTTTGAAACTTAGTATTTATACTCTTAATGAGTGTCACAACTAGTGCAGGTATTAAAAAGTCACCTTTCCCCCCTCCATGTTCATTCCGCGAACTTTTTGACCCGCCCTCGTAGTTACCTAGGAAAATAAAAAGCATGTTATCAAGTTAGGCCGTGCTCTTCTAAATATGACAATTGATTGTAAAAGGCGAGATGGATTTTTTAAAGATTTTCATTCATCTTTACACGATAATAAAATATACGTGAACGACAGGCGGTTGCAAACTGAATAAAATGTTTTGTTTTCCATGCTTTATTTATTCTTTATGTACAGAAGAAGGTGGACTTAATGCCTTCATGATAATTGTTTTTTCTTTAACGGATGGAAATTCCATCCACTGAGTTTGAATCAGAATTAATTCAAACTCAATGGCTGTTGATGGAGTGACAAATGAACTTACACCTAATTGTAGTGATTTAGAAATCATTTCTCTTTTAGTGCGAACGTCCAGACGGCTGTGTCAAAGGGCGCAATTACTCGCCTATGACAGACGCACAGGTGCCGCGCCGCGCCGTGCGCCCATTTCAAATTAACTTACACTTTACTGACTTATTTTGCTTCAAGTGCGGGCGACCGGGCGGCAATGTGTCAAAGGTTATACACTCTCGTTGGATTAGAGATTTTGCCGCGCGCGTGTTGTATTAAATAAAATTGTTATTTGTGTAGTAATAATAGTCATTTTAGCTTGCACATCATGAGCGGCATGACAAGCGCCGAAAGCGTAATAAAAGTAAAACAATGATTATTGTTGATAACTATTTTTTTTAAATTTTATTTTGAGCATACGTATTTGTCGTAACAAGTATATGAAACTGTGCAATGGCGTTAATTCAATGAAATATCTAAATATTCAGCGCTCGGCAGGCGCCCCCGGCCGCTCCGCGCCCGAGTGCACCGCAATCCTTGCACCCCGGGTAAAGACGTCCCTGAGCGAAAGCCATCTGCGACGAATAGCATGTGGGACCGCCAGAACCCCGCAGTGCCGGAGCTATGAGAGAAGCTTATGAAATTTGCTTATTAAATTTGTTTTTTGAATATTATGCCTTTTAAAATTATGGCAAACATAAATTATGACTTTTGTTACTTATGCTTATTCGAATTATGCCTTTTCATGGTTATGCCTTACATATTTCGGCCTTATAATATTATGCGTTATGCAGTTATGATATAAAGACTCATGTCAAGTGACGATTATGGCTTTTTAGTTTATGACGAAAAACGATATGCGTTTCAATAGGTAACCATCAAATATAATGCAAAAGAGTTTTGCTTTTGAGTGTTTATAGTATTTTAAATGCCTTATTTCTTTTAATTCCTTATTGCTCGAGAGCCTTGTTTCCTTACTAATAAAGATAATAATAATAATAATCTTAATTTTATTTCCCATCACAAAAAAAAAAAAACAAAACAATACCAACAACTAATAAAGATGAAGGTTTACTTGGAATATAAAGGTTGCTAAGTTGTTCATAGCAATGTTAAAGCTCTTTATATTGGCTTCTTTTTTAAATCAGAAAACAATAGTGATGATGAGCTCTTAGATGCTAAAGTATTGAGATATGGCATTGCAAAGTTGCCTTAAAAAGATAGAACAAATGTGGAACAAGTGGACACTCTGTTCTATTTAATTCATGATTTATATTATTATGGCTCTGGATAACTAGTTATTTTGTGGTTGATTAAATGACACACTATTTTGTAATTTTTTTAATTACAATACTTGATGCATAAAAAATAGGTTAAGCAGCAATTCAAATTTCTTCTTGTATTTGGATAGATATTTTGTAATTTTTTTTATATTGTTACATAAAAGTTGGCAAGCGAAGGGAATGAAAATAAAGTAAACTATTGCTAAAAATGTTCAGGTGAGTGGCGGTGAAGATGGTGCTCGGTATGGCCCGTCGCTCATGCCTGGTGGTCACTGTGAAGCGTGGCCACATGTCAAGCCCATTTTCCAGGTGAGATAATATAAACATAAAGTCTTTTTGACAATTGAATATATCATTTCACTGTGTGTGGTAAGTGATAAATATTTTAAGGTTGTTTAATTTGTGATTAATTTATACAAGAAGTAATATTTACTCATAAATAATTGCTGCAATAGTAAGAAAAAAGCTATTACAATACAGTGTGTTTCTGCATCAAGTGCACATACCGAGGCAGGGGGCAAAAATTGGTCATTTTAGTGATAAAAAAAACATCCCTCATTTTTTTTTGTATTTTTAGGGCCATTTAATTTTGTTACCCTCTGTTGCGAACCTGACGTGCATAAACTGTTAAAACTAGTGCTTATTTCAATCTGTATCATTTCAACACTACATAAATCGTGTCTCTCGGTTAATTGCAACAATAGCTATGATTATTTGAAACGGGGTGTTGGAGACCACAGTACCTACCATAAACTTCGCAAATATTAGTCCTCTGCCCCGTAGGTATGTGCACTTTATGCAGCTCCACACTGTATACAAGAACATATTGGTATAAAGTGATAATGAAATAGGATACGCTTATTGTAGTACAGTTCAACAGCGCTTTTGTTTAATATACAATGTAAGTTGAAAAAGCATTGCCGTTATGACGATGCTTTTAGCCTTACTTTCTATAGTAACTATAACGATCAACTATGTACCTACTTTTAATAAATGTTTATTAAAAAAGGTGAAAGTGCTCTATTATTGATATATTTATTGTATTTTCAAAGGCAATTTGCGCGAAAGCAAACAATGAGCCTTGCTGCGATTGGGTGGGTGATGGGGGCGCCGGTCACTTTGTGAAAATGGTCCACAACGGCATTGAATACGGTGATATGCAGCTAATCTGCGAAGTGTACCACATCATGAAAAATGTCCTAGGTATCTTGTACTGATATTATAATGGTATAAATTATAAATAATGATTGAGTCAAATATCATTTGCGAAAAAAGGCAAAGCAATTTAGTTAATTTCTTAAGTTGCATTATGATTGAAATCAAGAGTAAGTATACCTAAAGGTATTTTCACTTTGTCAAATTGTAAAGATACTGTATTGACTCAAAAATGATTTATTGAACGATCCTAATTATTGTAACTGCGGTGCTCTTCAGGTATGTCACAAGATGAGATGGCTGCTGTCTTTGAAGAATGGAATAAGGGAGAACTTGACTCTTTCCTGATTGAGATTACCCGTGACATCTTAAAGTTTAAAGACTCAGATGGTAAGTTATTAATCTTTATTTCTTATGGTTTGTACAGTGTCTGTTTATGTGGAGAAAGGGTATATTATTGTAGTTGAAAATATTTTAAGTCCGGGGAAAGCCAGATACTGTTTTGGATATGAAGCAAAATCTTATACCATGAAGCAAAAAATGTGATATATAAATAAACATTCTGAAGAAAGCTAGTCTTAATGAATATCAATTGAACAACATTATTGAATTATCTTACCTTAATCTATATCATCATTATGTCTATTAAATTGACGAGTTTATTATCATGTACAGGCAAATTCTTGCTTCCGAAAATCCGAGATTCAGCAGGTCAAAAAGGAACCGGTAAATGGACAGGAATCAGTGCCCTGGAATACGGAGTACCCGTGACGCTAATCGGGGAGGCGGTGTTTGCTCGTTGCTTATCCGCCCTTAAAGGTATTTATTTGCACCGGTTGCTTTTGCACCCGATGCTCTAATGTTCATTTTCCCGAATACGTCATTTTTTTCATTGGTAATCACATGGCATTATTTGACAAACATGTTTGCAGAGGAACGAGTAAAAGCAAGCAAGGTGCTACCAGGATCGTCAGAACGATTTACTGGTGACAAAAAATCATTCCTGGAGAATCTTAGCAAAGCTCTGTACGCCAGTAAACTTATATCATACGCGCAAGGCTTCATGTTACTACGGGAGGCGGCAAATGTGAGTCTCCGACCACCTACTTGTTCGATCATCTTAGTCACAACGCCCACTGCTGGGCAATACCTCCGCTAAGATGTTTCATCATCTTAGCCACAACGCCCATTGCTGGGTAATACCTCCGCCAAAAAGGGGGCATTTAGGCCGTTCTCCACCCTCAGAGCTAGCGCCAGAGCCTCGTCGATTGGTCGGCACCGAGCGCCGTGAGCAGGTGAGGATGGTTTGGGTCCCGTAAGGTGATATTCCGAAACCCTTACACCCCTAGCTGTTTACTGAGGTATTTTTATTTGGGAAATAAACAGTTAACATTTTTCTAAGTAAATTACACATTAAGACAATATCAAACACCACTGAAGTTTCCACTTAATTATTAGTATGGAACATTGTAGATAGCAATTTTATAATTATTCATTAATTCATGAGCATCATTTGAATTTAAACAAGGAAGGAAAGTAGAGAATGCCTATGGCATTAACTCTACCTTTCTACATACCAAGGATGATAATTATAAAGAAAGGATTGTCAATGTCTAACATTTCTAAAATTATTTACTTATAACCACGAGCAATAGATGGAGCGAGCTGTATTAAATCTAAAATTAGTCGATATTTTTAAAAGCAACAAAGCACACACGCTCCTAGGATGCACAGCAGTGATTACATAGATTTATGTAGTTATATAAGAGGACGATAGATGGCGCTACATTCATTTTTGACACTTTCTGCCAGACATTCTTTCTCATTTTATGGTGCGTTCGAGAACAAGTAATTGATAGCGTTCCAAAGTGAATTTAGTAATTTTCGCCTGACAGGAGTGAATTTCTCGCGGACCCCAGAAAAAGTTAAATTTTACCTGGTATTGACAGATAATTGTTCTGTGATTTGTGGCTAGCATTTCGTTTTTATGTAGAAGTTAAAATTTGCAAATAGTAAGTAAAGCTAAGTGCAGTAGGTCTAGTACGAGTTTTTAAATCGAGTAAACTACAATAGTTTTCGTTAGCTCGCGAAACTGTCAGTTTACGATGTAAACGGTAGTATGAGTTGCTCGTTTCGAATTCACGTTTAAACGATAGCGAGTTAGTTTTACTCGATTAGACGAACTTCACATTATATATTTATCGTCTCTCTTACACACATGTGAATGGAAAGAGACACGCGATTTTATCACTGTGACGTTTTCTTAGCCGTTTTTATTATTTTTAAAGCGAGTTGAATGAAAGAAAAACAGTATTTGGAAACTTTATATATTTATTTATAACCATTGGGTGGTTGAGTTCCATTGTTACTTGGTCAATGTACCAACTAAGTGCTTCCTGCGACAAGTAATTAGCAAGGCCAATTACTCGCTGGTAGTCTCCATTGGCATAAAACAATAAGGCACACAATACCTAAAACAAAGGTAACAGAAATTAACTATAATGTTATGTGTGTAAATAATATTGTAGGTACTAACCTTAGTCTCTAGAGACACTCTTTGCGAACTACGAAGGTCACTATACTCCCTTAATGTACTGCAAACATGATGGAAAGCAGCTTTTGTTAGGTGGTAGCGTTGAGTAAAGTGTGTGTCGGAGATGCGGCTTAAAGTAAATGATTGTCGTAGCTTAGAATTCTTCCGTCTCTCTTCATGCGCTATTTCATCTTGCATGGCCCTCCATGCAAAGTACTACCGTGCAGACATAATATTAATGTTTAGAAACACAAAAAACGTATTAATGTACCAAACTCACATAAAAATGTAAGGTGAGAACCCAAACTACAATAGTTTTCGAGTAAACTGTCAAACAAATGTCAAACATGTAACTCATACTGCCAAAGACTCAAAAACTACTCGAATACGTACTCATTGATCGAGTAGTTTATTACTTTGTAACTCATACTGTCAATTCGAGTTCCTTATAGTTTCCGATAGAGGCGCTGGTGTGAAATGTATGGAAACAAAACTATTCGATCGTTCGAATCCAAAACTATCAAAACTCATACTAGACGTACAGTTGTAAAATAAAGCAAGGTCGTGTTGCAAAACACAAAACTCTTCTTTATTTTTGTGCTACTAAAAAGTTTAGGAATGTAAAAAAATAAACCTTTTTTCTATTGTAAAGAACGCAAAATTGATTCCTTTTTTGATGTGCCTCATTTAATAAAAAATATAAGAAGTAATTTTCTAACTCATAATTTCATTAACAACAAGAATGAAATGTCTTTTAAAGATATCATATCAACTTATAATTTAGACAAAAATAATAAAAGTAGGTCGCTTCTAAAATTAACCGATCGGCACATAAATCATGCATGTGCATTCCAAAAAAGACTGTTAAGCCTTGCAACTCAGCACCTAAAAGTTTAGGTACCGTGCATAGAATCAAGATAGAATTGAAATGTATCGGAGCATCGGGATTCGGGACTAACGAAGTAAATTTTTCCGCGTGTAGTTTTTCTTTTTTTTTACAGCTTAAAATACACTTTTTGTTACTTCTTTTAATATTTGTGTACATAAGATATCATTTACAGTTCACTATAATATACACAGTAAGAATTTTAAAAACAATATTATATTTATGTTGCTTGGTTAAAGTAGTTGAATGTAACATTATCCATTAAATTAAGCGCCATTATATCAAAAAGGCCAATGATTTACCAACAATTACAAATTTAAAAATACATGTCTGATGTTAAATTAAATTTAGAAAGTTTTTGTACAAAGATTTCAATTGTTTTGTGATGAGTTTTAGAGATTGCATTGTATTGACGACATATCCTGACAAGTGGTCTAATGCCTCATCATAAGTCATAATATTCCGCCCATGCCACTGCTCTTTGCGCTGCCGGCAATACTTCCCAAAACACTGCCGGCAATACTTCCCAAAACTGCCGTGGCAGGATCAAGAAAAGTTTATGTTTACATACTGCCCTGCCGCCTATCAGCAATGGCGGACGTTGAAATAGTTAAAGCGTCAGCGCTGTGTCTCCTTAGAATATATAATTTTATTTGTTCTTTAGAAATATTATATGATATCAAAAAATAAAATTTGTCGTCGCAGAACGCGGTGTATGATATTTATTCATCGTAATAAAATTATATAATATTGCAATAAATATCAGTATCATTTTGATTTGCTTTGGTCACCTACTATTCATATTCATGGCTCACTTATGGCGTAATCTTATGGGGAAATAGCACGGACGCACTAACAGTTTACACTTTACAGAAAAAAAATTAATTAGAATATTGGTAAACATAGAACAAACAGATACTTGTAAACCACATTTCCAAGAAGAAAAACTTTTAACTTTTCCTTCCATCTATATACTAGAAATATGTAAATTTGTTTAATTATTTATTTTTATTTATTTATAAATGGCTCTCCATGGTTGGTTACATCAACACTCAAAATACAATCATGTTAATTACTTAATTTGCTAGATGCACCAACTAGTAAAGGAAAGCACCACATGCTAATATTATATACCTACTTAGTAAAGAGAATACCAATATAACTATTGTTTACAATACTATAAGTAAACCGAACGAGACTATCGCAATATGTAACAATTTTGTTTAACAAATACAAAATATAACAAAATATAAAAAATACAATAATTTAAATTAATGGACTTGAAAAGTTAGAGAGAGTTGGCCATATCGGCCGAGATCCGAATTAAATTGAACTTAAATTTACTAAAAGTATCTCCAAAGATGTCTAACAGATCACTACGCTCATTAACCAATTTACATATTCGGGGTACAGGCGAGCTAGTTCCCAGAACGGTTCTACGAAAAGGAGGCGCAAATGGAGTAAAAGGCTTTCGAGGATACCTATAGGGGACTCTGAGCTTAAATTGAGTCAACAAGTTAGGGCAGTCAACGTTATTGTGAAGTAATTTGTGTAAGAATGTCAGATCAATAATATCGCGTCTCTGAGTCAAGGGTTGCATTTTAAAAAATTTGTTCGAAAACATCCAGAATTTTATACAAAACGAGAGAACATACAAACAAGATACCTACTTAGACAAAAATTAATTAAATTTGACAGTTTCACGACTGAAAATGCACTCATCCGGTCCTTTAGTCATGTCCATAAAAATATACAATAAGCTACCAGAATATATAAAAAAATCACAATAAACTCAATATATCTATAAATTTTTTAATTAACAAAAGTTATTACAACACAAAAGAATATCCTGATGATAAATTTCAACTACACTAAATAACACCCAAAAGTAAAATTATACATAGACATATGATATATCAAATAGTAAATAAATCTATATACACGGTTATTTTTTTATCACCCTGGAAAATTTTAGGGATGCTTCAGGACACATCCATTATTATATAAAAAATAATAAAAATGAAAAAAAATCTCTAAAAATGCTGCTCTCAACTAGTGCAGCATTTTTTGGATTTTTTAGAAAATTAATATAAAATTAAGGGAGTTATTTTTTTATATTAAATCATTCTAAGTAATACCATGGCTTGAAGCGTCCCTTAAATTTTCTAGGTGTATAAAAGGAGATGTTCCCATCTATAGACGCACGCACAGCCGTAACCGCTAACGGTAGAAACGTGAAATTTGAACAGTTGTTTCAATTCAGAATGCGCACGTACAATAAGAAGGGATTTTAAATAATTTGAACCCTATAGGGATGAAATACGGGTTGCAAGTTTGTATGGAAAAATCTTTAAATTAGCAACGATTTTGATAAAACTTGAGATTCATGCTCTTAAAAATATTTAATTGAATACGTGTTTCATGGTTTATTGGAATTCACCCCCTGAGGGTGCAAAATAGGGGTTGTAAGTTTCTATGGAAAATATTTAAAATCTGCTCCAATTTCTACGAAATTTATGCTTAAATAGGCTACAAAATTATTTATCTTACGGGAAAATATAAAAATTCCACGAGAAAACAATATAAAGCGGGCCAAGCCGCGAGCGGAAAGCTAGTAAATAATGAAAATGAAATATCAATAACATTATTTGAGAAAATGTAAACAATAATTTCTATGATGTATCAATTTTTATCTAATTTGTATTTTAATTTTATTGTTATTTGATTTTTAATAAAAATCTAAGTTCTAAAAGTTATATAAAAATAATGGTAATTAATATAATAGACAGATTTATTTTTTAAGAAATAAATAAAAATAAATAATTCAGTATAATCCGGCTAAAAGTACTTAATAAAATTTAATAATTGGAATGACAAAAAGAGCCCGTGGGAGAGCCATGCTTCGGCACGAATGGGCCGGCTCGACCGGAGTGATACCACGGCCTCACAGAAGACCGGCGTGATATAACGCTTGCGTTGTGTTTCGTCGAGTGAGTGAGGGTACCGGAGGCCCAACCCTCCTACCCCCCCTATGATGGCGCAGTTAAACAGATTGTTACCCCAGGAGGGTACCAACTGCGCTAGCGTTGGAGAATCCCTCTCTGGACGTCCACTTTCAGGACGCAATATACCTGGGCGTGGACGCCTAGGCCGCCCCTCGAATTCTGGGGGGGGGGGGGGGGGGGGGCAAAACCGCGCTCAAACATACCTGGGGCAAGAGCAAACCCACGGCACCCCCTGCCACACTGACTGTGGACTTCTGTAATATCAGGGGACTTCACTCCAACCTGAATGCTGTCCACCACCACCTCGAGACAGTAAAGCCGGCCTTGCTCTTTTTGACCGAGACACAGATATCGTCTCCGGCGGACACTTCTTACCTTTCCTACCCAGGGTACGGTCTGGAACACTTCTTCGCACCTAAGGCCGGTGTGTGCGTGTACGTCAGAGACGATATATGTTCTCGGCGCCTCGGTCACCTTGAAAGTAGGGACCTCTCCACCTTATGGCTCCGTGTAGACAGCGACGACCATCCCCGCGTCTATTCGTGCCTCTATAGGTCCCATAGCGGTGATACCGAAACCGACCGACTCATCGAGCACTTAGAGGGTAAAACTAAATTAGCTTCTAAGAAGCTTGGTGTGCTCAACAGATCGAGACAGTATTTCACTCCGGCGCACCGCCTTCAGCTTTACAAGGCGCAGGTTCGGCCTCATATGGAATACTGTTCTCATCTTTGGGCTGGGGCACCCCAATACCAACTTCTCCCACTGGACCGCATTCAACGGAGAGCGACTCGAATCGTCGACTGCCAGGAAATTTCAAATCGGCTTGATACCTTGGCGCTGCGTAGAGATGTCGCTTCGCTATGCATCTTCTATCGTATTTATTACGGGGAACGCTCCGAGGAATTGTTCGGACTTATACCTGCCGCCTCTTTCCGCCATCGTTCCACGCGGCAAAAAATCCATGCCCATCACTTAGATGGTTGGCAGTCCACAACTGTGCGTTTCTCTCGAAGTTTCCTGCCTCGCACAGTCAAACTTTGGAACGAATTGTCGCCTGCGGTATTTCCGGACCGATACGACCTTCAAACTTTCAAAAAAAGAGCGTATTCCCACCTCAAAGGCCGGCAACGCACTTGTAACTCCTCTGGGGTTGCGGGTGTCCATGGGCGACGGTAATTACTTACCATCAGGTGATACGTCTGCTCGCTTGCCCCCTATCCCATAAAAAAAAAGAAAAAAAATTATACTCGTATACAAGAATTATATAGCACTCGTCCTCTCTCCTATTCATTTGTGCAGTGCCCGCCAGAGTCCATAATTCTTTCTGATTTGAATTCAATTACCATCTAAATGTTCTTATGGAATAAAATATTGAGTATTGATTTTCTTCAAAAACGAAACGACGCGCTTGACGAGCGCTCGACGCCAGACTAATAATTCAAAAATAGAGCCCCTGAATGTAAATGCCCATCCTTTGACTTATGTGCAAAAACCGTTCTTTCGAGGAGCGCCGCCGGGCAGTAGCATGAGTAGTACGAGTATTATGTTTACATGCACGTCCTGCCCACTTCCCTGCCCACTTCGGCTGAACGTAAACGCGGTTTAACATCTTCTATTAGGTAGGAAGCGTACTATCATTATGTTAATTATGGTGTCTTAAAGCAATATCTTCTGGAACTCATTCAGGATTTGCTCAAATAAGTATATTGTTATATTTCTTATACTGGGGGTTTCAGACTGTAGATAGGTGCTCTAATTTCGAGCGCACAAATCAGTAATACAGTACAATAAAGAGTTTAAATGTTTGTGGAGTCATTTCTTTATATGAGAAAAAATAGCAACAATAGTCTCATTAGGTAGTGAAAAAGACAATTTACAATGTAGATAAATACCCAAATCTCTCATCACATTTACCCCATCTATCGTGACACCATTTAGTTTCTATGAAAACAATGTTTTAGTTTTCTGTATAAACAATATTTCTTGATGTTAAGGTGCAACAAGTTACCTATTGTTACAATAAAAATAAATCTAATCGAGATTGTTTTCCAAAAGAATGTTATCAGCAGGAGTCGTTACAGTTCTAAAAATCTCTATAAAGAAGCACTTTTGAATGTTAGAATATGGAAGTAATTTTATTAATATACAAATTAGACATTAGACCAAGTTTTGAACCCTGGGGCACCCCTTAAGTTATGGTCACAAATGAAGAGAAAATACCGTTAACAGTAACGGCTTGACTTCTCTCACGGAGGTAGGATGTACACCATCTTGGAAGATCAACATGTATGAACAAACTTCCCTAAGCTGCCACTAAGTAACCTATACGATATTTTGTCAAATGTTTTGGAGTAGTCGGAGTACACGAAGTCAATACGCAGCACTCTGCGCCATTGTATTTGCTAAAAATGTACCAAATTCACAAATATTAGGGTTATTATTCATTAGTTTCAGTGGATTTTTTATTGATAAACCGTTCACTTGCCTACGTAAGCGTTGTTCGCTGTGTCCAAGACTCTAATGGGTAACCAAAAAATAAATTGATTGGGTTGCAGGTACATAATTGGAAGCTAAACTACGGCAGCATAGCTTTAATGTGGCGAGGCGGCTGCATCATACGAAGCGTGTTTCTTGGCAACATAAAAGTGAGTACCTACCAGTTCCATGACAAGGAAGTTGAGAATATAACGTACTTTTTTACAAAAGGAAATTATGTCTTGGAGGCAGGTATGTTCCAGACAGTGCTAAATTTGTAATAAAATTGATTTTTTTACTAATTATTAATAAAATTTTTGTTGTTTAAGGATCTATATTGTTAAAAATCGTAATTATCGAGGAAAGTCAAAGGTCGCATAAGCAATTTTTTTTATCGGACCTTATCGCCAGCGTGATGTGATCCATATACTCCACCTTCTGCTATCGTGCATTGTGAGAATACGATACGTGATTAACTAACTGTTATATAATTGATTGAACTGATTAATTTTTTATCACACGAATAGTCAAAATAAAACACATAGAGTACGTGATCGATTTATGTGATGATAATGATGATTATATTTATTAATTTTAATGACAATTTCCGGAGTTCTGTTTTAGCCTTTCTTGACACATTATCAAGAAAGGCTAAAACAGAACTCCGGAAATTGTAAGTTGAATAGTTAATTTATAAAATGTTATTTTTTTTCCTAAAAAACTAAGTTAAGTGTTTCAACTTGTAAACATTATTCTTGATACTTATCTTTCTTATTTCACTACTCAGTTTCGAAACCAAATGTTAAGGGCACACATCTCCACTAAGCACTACTCGAAATATTATTTATCTCTGTTTTTATCTATTTACAATTTTACAACGATGATAAGTTGTTTTTGACAGTTTCACATCGTTTCATATGTAATTAAAACAAATTTAAGAATACTCGAAATTCTCATGATTTATGAAGGAACTTGATATTTGGTTATTGTAAAACTTTAATAAACCATTTTTGAATAGTAAGTTAGTAGTTGTAGTTATGTCAAAAAAAAAATTTTTTTATATTTTTAAAATTGTACGTTGAAGGAGGATGCCCGATTTTACCCCACTATCGGTATTAATAAGCAATAAAGCGGTATTTTTAATTAAATATATTTTATCAAAAATGTTTTTTCAGTAAATATAAAACAGCAGGCCAATTATGGATCTTTCATCGCATGACGTGGTATAAATTTGAGAAAGAGAAGTCATGAAATGCTGCATTTCGTATTACCGATCTCCAATGATATCATCATCTGACCGGAAATCGTATTTTTCGTTTTGCGCTATGATATCATATATCATTTCCAAAAGCATGAGATCGGTAATAGGCCCCTTTGATAAAAACAAAGCAAAGCGGTTTTTTTCGGCAAAGAAATTAATGACTGTACATGCATTTCCTGTTAGAAAATGACGATTGCACATTGCATTTCTTTGTTGAAGCTACAATAACAACTTATTTCAATGTTATGCACTATTTCTTTCGTTACATTTTAAAGTATTTATTTCTTATAAATTATGAAATATATTACATTTCATCATTTCAATTATTTTTTTTTTGCAATGATAAAAGGTTGATAGATCACTTAGAGTATAAAACCCCGTTTTCCACCTAAGCAGTGCACCATTTTTAGGTTAAGCGCAATTTTTATGAATATCTACGAAACTGCAGCTTTAATTTAAAAAAAAACAATACTAATTGTTTCCTATTCAAGGACGAAAAACGATAAAAATGAGCCAAGAGTTGTTTCTGTTCATGGAAATTTGTAAGTGGGGCAAGTCTCCATACAAAAGTGGGCATCGTCCTTTGGCGCGGAAATGATTATTCTCCCGACCCGAGGCACTTTATGACGTTAAATATTTTGTAGTATTTTTAAAGTTTAGGTTAGTTTTTTTAGTTTATTTTTTAAGTTTTATTTTCTACACTACATTGTATTGAAATATGAGTTTCACTATGTAATAAAATAGAACTGCGTAGCGAGTAATAAATGGCAAAATCTTTATGGCAGCGAATCTGCACACTTAATAACCTCCTTAGGTTTAAGTGTTTGTTATGGATGCGATCAAAAAGAACCCACAGCTGTCGCGTAAGTGAGGTCGCCAGTGTGCAATCAATCTTTATAATCTGACGTATTGTCAGTCAACTCAAAGTCAACTCGCGTACGAGGCGCGGGGGTGAACGTGTTTGATCGCAACTAGGGTTGCCAGCTGTCCCGATTTGAGCGGGACTTTCCGATTTTGAGATGTATATGGACACGTCCCGATTTAACCACGATCGGATCGCAAAATGCTCCAATTTTTGAGCTGATCACAAAAATTTGTCAATTTTCTATAATAAAACAGTGACTAAATACTATGACTGAATTATCTTGGAATATTTATCCGTCAAATATATTGAATGATCACTATAAGACTAGGTTTTATGGGAATTAAATCAAAGTTAAACTGCTATCATAAACGCCGCCGTAACACAAGATCGCTAAACTAGTGATGGGTATAGTTTCTTTCAAAAATGACAGTTCTAGTTACCAACCGTGGCGATGATTTTGTAACTCATCGATTGATCGGCAATCGTTATCAAACTGGATGATTCAACGAAGAAAAGTGTAATTATGTCCATTAGCTATAAGTATTGGTTGATTTATTCAACAAATCTACCAAACTCACTCAGACTACGACGTGACAGAATGTTAAACATATTACCAATCAATTTCAATTAAACATAATTATAAAATATACAGGGTGTAACTGAACACCCCAATAACATTTCAGGGTATGTATCCATCAGAAGTAGAGATTCTGTAGGAAAAATATTAGGGCTAACAAACCTACTTTTTTCCCATACAAACTAAATAAATTATTTTTCGGTATTAAGTGCCGACAACCCTACGTAAGTGTACGAGGAATACTACGCTTACGTGATACAAACTAAATACATGGTTGGTTGCTGATTATGGTTGTCACTTGAAAGTTTTTGCTTTCAGTTTAAAATCAAACAACTCTAAAAGTATTGGGGTTCCAGGTCGCAGACAAGCACCGAAGGTCCATTTAGTATCTAACTTAGATGCCCTAATTATAGGGTGTAACTGAACACCCTAATTATTGGGGTGTTCAGTTACACCCGGTATACGATGGCCGATTGCCGATGAGTGACAAAATCACCCACCGTAGTTAGAGAATAGGCCCGCTGGCGAGCCTAGTCGCGACCGTGAATAGGTCCCGCCATGTTAGTATGAATGAAACCACAATATAGAGAACGATACAGTACATTGACTCCATATAAAGGGACGAATCGGCGTACGCACACATACAAACGTCGTTTACACGGCCGCCAAGCATACTATACAGATTGTTGTGCTCCACGTGAGCGGCGCGCCGTGTACGTATACGTTCACCGATTTTTTTGTAGGTACCAACCCTAGCGCCCAGTTCAGCTTTAAGGCTGGACCAAACCAACGCGTGCAGCGGTGGCGTGCACGGTGGCGATCAGTGGTTGTGTACGAACTTGTAGCGGACTGTTCACATTGCTGCGTTCTCATCGATGTGAACACGTCGCTACAAGTTCGTACACAACAACTGATCGCCACAGTGCACGCCACCGCTGCACGCGTTGGTTTGGTTCGGCCTTTAGGCTACTGTATCTTTCTCTATATTGTGATGAAACCTCGCGTGAACAGGACGCGTTCACGAAGAACTCCCAGCTGTCGAACCTGCTGCTGGACGCGTACTTCAGCGAGCGCATGGGCGCGTGCCAGGCGTCGCTGCGGCGGGTGGTGGCGCAGGCGGCGCTGCACGGCGCGCCGGCGCCCGCGCTCGGCGCCGCGCTCGCCTTCTACGACGGGTACCGCGCGGACGTGCTGCCGGCGAACCTGCTGCAGGTCAGTGCCGCGCACCTAGCTAATAATCCGTTCGAGATAATAAGAAGGTTTCCGTGACAGGTCGAAGTTTTCCGTTTCGTGGCATACTAGTTTGCGTGATTCAAAATTATTGTTTTTTTTAATATATAACTTGTCTTTATTTAATCTTAAAGTTATTTTTATTAAATGCAATAATTGATTTCACGTTAAATAGACACAAGAATATCAATCTAGTTAAATATAAAATTATAATTCTGAAAAAAATATTTCCCTAAAGCACATACGTATAAAGGGAAGCAGAGCAGACTAAACGTATCGTTCAAAAAACGTGGCAACTTTACCACATGTAAACATTACTCACACACAAACAATATTAATTTAGTTTGTGTTTTAATTGATGCGTTAGAATACTTCGGGACACAGCACTTTACCATTGTTTTTTGCCGATTAGCAGTTATTTTTATTTATAATCACAAAACAAAACATTATAACACAATGTCACGACGCCATTTGTCTCTTATTTTGACAAAGCTAAACATGGCGTCCACGTGGCGTCTGCCACGGCTTCGGAAATGTTTATGTGTACGTTATTGATACCATAGACGAAAAACAGAAATAGCGATATATCATGTCACTGGAGTGAAAGTAAAAACGATATACATTACTTATATGACAAATGTGTGAGTTAGTCTGCTTCCCTTTATACGTCTGTGGTGTAAAGTATATATTCCGATTCACGATTGAAAAACATACTTAATAGGGATGATGACTGAATTCTAATTTTCACGTCTCGTCATAATATATTAAAATACCGTAGAAAAAGATACCATCCTGTGAAATGGGAATTAAAACCGGCTTAGGAATACATTAGATACAAGCATTTTAAGTTGTTAATTTGGAAGCGATTAGAAAAAGAGTTCCGACATGAACCGTGACGTCACTGTTTAGTACGGCCATTTATACTCCATGTAAATTGCCGTTTTGCTAGAAAGAGATGGGAAAAATCTTTAATACCTTATATCTTCCTTGTTTTTTTAGTTATTCGAAAACCGCTTTTTTCTTTTAGTTTATTATATGAATGAGCTTCTATTAAAGCAAAAAAAAAATTTGTCATCTAGCCTATTAAACAAATATTTTTTCAGAATTTTAAATAATTATATTTAACTGCCCTGATATTCATGGTTTTATTTAATGTGGAATTAATAGTTGCATTATTGATAACAATAACCGAAGGAGATTTTTAATCATGGAAACATGAAACGAAAAAATTCGACCTGTCACCGAAACCTTGAATAGACTATAAAAAGGCCGAATCGCAAAATCGTAATACGAATCATATTATGATTCATATTATGAATGGAGTGCAATTCATCATAAGCAATTATTCTATTTGACAGCTTTATATGAATATTCGTAAAATGGTCTACAAATTAGGCAAAATAAAATAAAGTGTCAATTGGGACCATTTCACGAATATTCATGCAAAGCAGTCAAATAGAATTTTTGCTTATGTTGAGTTGCACTCAATTCATAATATGAATCATAATAATATGATTCTGCGATGCGGTCTTTTTAGGTCCGCTGTGGCGGTCTAATTCTGCCGGCGTTTATGCTGCGTTTGTGGTGTGTGTCGTAACGCATCACTAGCCTCGCTTTTTAAATTGTTAGTCGACTAATAAATAACTAAAACATAAAACATAGGTTAAAGATTTCGTCAGGGCTGGTAAGAGCTCGGTGGCCGAGAGGTCTATGCGTCAACACGGTATGTTGGAGACGCGGATTCAAATCCCGCCCAGGACGAAATTTTTTCTTCATTGATTTTACTTATTTTTCGATTTTTTTATTTTCGAACTAATATGATTTTCGTTTGAAAAATGACGTTTTCACATTATATCAATGTTTAATTGGACACATTTTTTGAAATCATTTTCTAAATGAATTAGAATCAAAAAATGGAAAAAGAAAAAAGTTCAACATTTTCCTTAAGACTATGTATAAATAAAACTTTTTTCACGATTCTGCCCCCCTTGACAAGATGACTTTGGATAATCATTATCGCAATCGCTAAATTGACAATGTATGAGATTTGACAATTGCGCTCCCATACACTTTTCTTCTAGCAATTGCGATAGCGATTATCATAATGCACCTTGTCTAGGGGGGCTGGTCTCAATACTATATGCGATACTGATAATGATGAAACGCGAACGCGCGTGATGATCCATTCACTACCGCGCTCGTATTCGAGTGAAAAAAATTATGCAGTGTTTAAAGTTTTTTTTTGTGTATCGTTTTAATAATTTTGACCTTGGTGGTGTATACTAAAGTACTTAAATAAAATAGAAAAAAATATTTATTAATTTTGCATTATTTACAATGTTACCATCTTTCCCTTTTTCTTTCTTTCTTAAAGCTAAGAATCGAATTAGCTGTGTCTTTGAATGAGTGGAAAATCACTCGAGTAGTTTGTAAAGTGACAAATCATTTCTTCAAAAGGAGATGCAATATGACTAAATGCCATAGCGCCGCGTCCAGTAGACTTCTTTCGTAAACGGGACTCTAATAGTGGGATTGTTCCAGGCCCAGAGAGATTACTTTGGCGCGCACACCTACGAGCTGCTGGACCAGCCAGGAAGTTTCGTCCATACGAACTGGACGGGTCACGGCGGCAACGTCTCTGCTTCCACATACAACAATTAATACTCAGCATTGATTAAACTACTCGCCTTATAAGGCCCTACTAACATTTATTTATTTTCAAGATTTATATTTTAAACAACAAAACAGTGTATGACACTGATAGACTATGATTCAGATGTGATTTTTTTACTAATTGATAAATAGCATAATGCTCTTTTTACACCATTCCTAATGTTTATATAGACTTTAATATACACATCGTTAAATTTTGATTGTTTGAAGTCTCGTAGATAGATGAAGGAACTTGTAAAGCACTATTCATTAATTTCCCGGCATTATTTGTCGTATCATTACAAATAGAATGTGATAATTGATATGTACAGTCGGCTTCAAAAGTAGATAAGCATTTTTAGCAGATTTAGCACCATGTCACACCAACTATTCCTATTATTTAGTATGGTTACACCATTGACCATTTAGTACTAAATGGTCTAAGGGTTACACCTATATTACATTGTTAATAGTTGGTGACATGGTACTAAAATGGTTATCCACTTTTGAAGCTGGCTATACACTAAGGTCGGGAAACATTGATTGGGGTTTCAAATTTATAAGAAAAGGTAGTAATGAATTTTTTTCATCATAACCTGTTCTGTACCTGATCATCCTACCACGGGAATAAAACGAATACAAGGTTACGGTGTATTTAACATCATGGTTTGTAGAAATTGTTATACTTCCAAAGTTAAAATCTGCCGTATCATGTTTCTATAAAATCATGTTGATGTTACAAAGCATTCCTCATTGAAACTGCTATAATGCATTCCGTCACTGCTTTTATAATAATATGGTGGTTGGTGGTTTATATATTTCGCTCAGTACGATTTTACTATATAAGTGTACAGGGTGCTGTTTTTTATAAATTCTATTTAAATAAAATGATTTTGTTATATTATTGTCTTCTTTTATTTTTGTAAATGTTATTTATATACATACTAGCGACCGGCCCCGGCTTCGCACGGGTGCAATGCTAATACTAAATATACTACAGAATGTCTTTGTATAAGTATTTATACAAAGACATTGTATATGTATATATACAACGTTCACAACTTTTTTGTCTTGCTAATCATAAAGTGCTATAGGGCGAAACGCGGCCTTCGACGCGCTATAGACACGCGCCGTCGATCCCCCGGCCGGTACCGTCGCCACCGCTATGTCCCTGCATTTTAAATCTGTAATATCTTCGAAAATATTTATTTAAATTACATGCTGTAAAGAGCCATATTGATTTATATTAAATGCACAATGTATTTAAGGTACTTAATTGGATAAGGATTAAAGCTGTATTGCTTAAAATCGCTTCGTAATAAGCTATTTATCTCGTAAAAAGTAAAGGATAAAAATGGTTGTTGTGGGTTATCCCTAAGAGATAGATATATATACCACCGCGCACTTTTTTGTAGACCTTTTTAAGGTGTACAATACTGTAGTGCATTATTTTGATCTATCTTGTAGGGTTCAGCCAGCGTTTGCAATGTAAGCGCAAAAGTATGTTTATTTACGACATTACATTAGAAACCTCTAAAATTATCAGTGTTCCTCAAGTGTGGCTGACGCCAGCCGGGCCACAAAAAAAAACTGAAAAATAGATTGTTTGAGTATGTACTCGTAGTTATAATGTCGGCAAGTTGAGTTTGTCGGCAAGTTTCAGAGTTTGTCGCTTGCGCGTTTTAGAGATGTGTGGCCCGGCTGGGGTAACATTACCCCAGCCGGGCCACACAGATCTCGGAAACGAAACGACCTAGTGCAAATCTGTTTGTTGATATCGATAGGCGGCAGTTTGTCGAAGTTTGTTGGATAAGTTTCAGTTTTCATCGGGCTCGCGTTTAAGGGGGCTGTGTGGTCCGGCTGGGGTAACGTTACTCCACCCGGGCCACACAGATCTCTAAAACCAAACGACATAGCGAAAATCCGTTTGCTAATATAGATAGGCGGCAGTTTGTCAGAGTTTGTCGGACAAGTTTCAGAGTTTGTCGATCCACCGTTTTAGAGTTCACCTGCAGCAAAGTTGCTGCAACTCGCTAGCTGGATCTCGAAAACAAAGCGACGTAGAGAAAAACTGTTTGCTGGAAGGTTTGTCGGAGTTTGTCGAACAAGTTCCACAGTTTGAGACATGCGCATTTCCGAGATATGTGTGGCCCGGCTGGAAAAACGTTACCCCAGCTGGGCCACCTGGATCTGGAAAACGAAACGACCTAGCAAAAATCTGTTTACTGACAAAGATAGGTGGTAGTTTGTCGATACATTCTTCAAAGATTCAGAGTTTTTCGACGCCTTAATCCAAAGATCGAAAGATATCTTTATTTGGGCAAATAGTCTAGGAACCTGGAGCACAGATTAGATAATAGTTACTACGTACCTGGAGTCCCAAATATGCGAGGTTTAGTTATTTTTTATGTTTTATGTATTTACAATGAGAAGTTAATGTAAAATAGTTAATTGAATTCAGTGATGAAACAGTAATTAACTGTAATATTTAAAATAATGTAAATCCTTGATGAGTGATTGATATACCTATTTTAAATGTATTATTTAAGCAACATTTGGCATCTGGTCTCCGTGTCTATCTATATGAAGTAATGTACAGTCGCGTACAACTTTGTTAAAAAAATCGATTTTATTAAGTGCATGAAAATAATTTTTTTTAAAGAAAGTTGTACGCCACTGTATGGTCAGCCACACCCCCCCAGACGAGCAGGCCAGGGGTAGAAAAGTAATGTCTCCCAATCGGTTGTCGGCCGGCCGGGTCATTTCATCCCCAGCTTGGTTAATCGCGTAGAGGAACCCTGAGCACGGCCCTTTGCATTGCCATTATATCCTTGAGCCTTGTCCCATTGTAGGCGTCCACTTGTTAGTTAGGTACGTATATTGATTTACTACCAAACGTAGATAACGCATGAACGTTCGAAAAGTGGGCCGGTGAAGAACTGCCCAATCGGGCCTCGTGCAGTTCTTTTCCATGCGTTGGATAAGCAATTTTGAGCATTATGTTTGAGAGTATAAAGTTGATATTTTCTTGTAGCAATTACTAAAACGTCAAATTTAATTTGACTAGGTATGAAATGATGTAACTGCACACGGTTGTACTTCAAATAGTTGCCGTAATAATAAAGAATAAGGTTGAATTCGATAAATACGGTACTTTCTTTATGGTAATTTTAATTCGGGTGTGCATATTCAACTACCTATTTAACAGCGTACAAATGTATAGTCGATTAGGTGACAGATTTCAAGCGCGTTTTTGTATGAAGTGCTCTATCTACGTTTGGTAGTAAATCAATGGGTACGTACGTCATTCTTATTCAACATTACTGGCAACACGCACGAAATTGAGAGTCGTCTTGAGACATTACGCGGTAGATATCTCAAGAATATACAGCACTAGCTTTCCGCTCGCAGCTTCGCCCGCTTAATTTCGTTTTTCCCGTAGGAATTCCATTATTTCCCGTAGGAAAATATGCTATAGCCTATGTTACTCAGTGATATTCTAGCATTCTATTAGTGAAAGACTTTTTCAAATCGGTCCAGTAGTTTCGGAGGATATTCAATACAAACATACAAAAATACGAATCTTTCCTCTAGATAATTAGTTTTACTTGTACTCTTTTTATTTACCTACTCTTACTTACGTACTCTTTTAAGTCAAACTTCCAGAAAGTGTTGATCGCTGAATCCAACTCGACTAGGCAGCGTTCGCTACTGCTGTTACTTATCTATTGTCCCCAAAGTATTATTATTATCTTATCTGTGCTAAAGAGAAACATAGAACCTTATTGTTCTGAGCATAGAACGATGACAAGTGTAGAGCCTTCACAGTCTTCAAGGTCTTCACACCTCACACTTCAATCCATCTTCAAACATCTTAAATAATCAAACATCCTTTGGGTCTTGTAGATCTTGGGTGTTTTTTTTTCAACAAAATAATGTTTCAAGCTAAGAGCATTTACCCTGCTCTAAGGTTTCAAGGTTTTATCTGTTATCTGTGATTTCGTCTATGGCGTCAGTGTCTTAGATATTTTTTTAAAATGTCTTTATATGAGGGAAATTATTTAGAGAAATTAATCATTAACTATATTTATTTTAAAATGCATTTCACAGCTTATTAATAATATATTATTTGATGGCTTAGTGTAGACATACCTAAATAAATTAAGAAGAGGAGGGATATGTATTTGACATAAATAAAATGAACTCATGAACAACGTAAAAGTAAGTATCGTGAGGCAATTTATTTAGTTTAAATCTAATTCTCTGACGGACGGTGATTAATACCTAAATGTGTATTGCCTTGATATTAACATACTCAGCCCCCGTAGCACGTCCACCAAAACACGATATGATAAAGCGATTTATCGCGGTGGACTGTCAAAATACGATGAAACCCTATTGTATTTTGACAGTTCACCGCGATAAACCGCTTTATCATATCATGTTTCAGTGGACGTGCTAGGGGGGCTGAAGGTTTGCACGAAATACTACGATCCGCTAACAGACATACAGCATGGATATATAAACATGATTTGCATAAATAGTTAACGCTCTGATTGGCCCCTGCTAGGCCTGCTTAAGAGTGGTAAGGCTCATGGTTACCCATCTCAGTTTGCAGGTTAGTATTCAACATGGTGTACGGTTTGATTTTGGGTGCGGTGCTGTTGGTGATGTGGCTTCCGTGCCTCAAGCGCGGCCTGTATGCTGCGCAAGGGCCAGTGTACGCGCGCGACCGCTGCAACCGACTATACTGCATCACCGCAACAGGGAAATGCTGTGCAAATAAATGTAAAACCTAATTGATTGAAGTCTATCATTTTCCATAAAAAATTTCGGTTTTAAGCTTACATTTCTTGTCCTTTGCTATAAGTACCGAGCACTTTCCTTTTTGTGTTATGGGAAAGTAGGTAAATCAAGGTTACGATTTGAGGTTATATGCTTTGTAGTCCAGTAGTGGAAGAAGTTTCAGTTATGAAATTCTTAAAGTTTCCAAATTTTTGATATTTTATGTAATAGATATTTAAGAGTTATTTTGCAAAAAGTTAGAAAATTTTAATGGCTGCTTTAGGTAAAATTTAGGTATTTATATAATTCGTAAAAAAATCTGTGATTATAAAATTTAAGTTGAAGAAATATACAGGATCTAGTATGAAATAATGATATCATAATAGTATTAAGTTTTTAGAAATTTTATGTACCTGCTTCATACCGAAACTTAAAAATGCTTATAACTTTGTCAATATAAAATTTAAGTTTCTGATATTGGGAAAACAGTAATAAAACTTACAACCGAATTTCCTTATAAAAGATTAGAAATCTAGAATTTATGCATTCTTAGTAATTCAGTTTTATTGTCATATTTGGTCTAATATTGTATTTAAGTTTTTAAAGATAATACCACTTCATCACAATAATGCTATTTATAACTACGCAAAAAATTAGAAGTGTAGCATCTTTGCAAAATAAATTATAACAGATATTAAGTTATACGAATAAAGTGACCTACAAGCGAGCGCGGCACCGCGCGCAGGCACAAATAGCGCACGCACCGCTCCGCGCAACAAAAAACTATCGGATGTCCGCGTAAGCTACGTTTTAGCGTGCACAAATGCATAGGCTAGCCTCACATTGCATTGTCGGAGACGCATTTTTGAAATAATAGAATTCAAATTCGAAATCGTAATATTGGAATACAAATTCACTATTTTTGAATATTCATTACGTGCATTCTGTATCGCGTGGGTACTACTCACTCGTCACAGAATACACGGAATGTGGGAAACTTCGAAACTACTTAACCGATTTTGAAGAAATTTGGCTGACTGCATGTAGGTAATTTGGTCCAACCTCTTATAGAAGATTAATTTTTATCTTGATTACTGTCGTCAATTTTTATTATTGCGTTAAACCTTATTATGGCGAAACGTAGTTCGCGGGAATTTGTTTTTAATGATAACACTGAATGCGAGTTATTTAAAAATATTTTAAATTGGCAACAGTAGAAAATAATTCGCATATTCGTGTTTGAATTCCAGGTTCACTTCTGAATTATTATTCAAAAATGCGTCTCCAGAATTGGAAGCTTGATAGTAACTGTAACAAATAACATCGTCTAATGTAATCAATAATATTGATATCATTTAGATAAAAATTTACATCTGCATTGTATCTAGAGCATACAAAACCGGTCCCGGTTCCAGTTTTTTGAAAACAGAATACACCCCAGAACTGGCAGATATAATTATTATTTTCATTAGGAACTATTAATTTCAACCATACACAAATTGAAAGCATAAGATGTTACGACAAGGAACACAAACACAACTTTTAGGGCGCTTGCGCACTCATACGTATTCGGTTCGTATTCGATTCGTGTTCGGTTTTGATCCGGTTTGGCCGTCCTAGTGATTGTATGGACGCTTGAACACTCATACGTATTCGGTTCGTGTTCGATCCGTAAGTTCTCACTTCGAGTAATCGTGTGGGGTATCTATGGAGAGGTCTTCAAAAATCATATTGAGGATTCTAATATAATTTTTTTTCTAAACTGAATAGTTTGCGCGAGAGACACGTCCAATGTGGTAAAATGTGTGCCCCCCCCCGTAACTTCTAAAATAAGAGAATGATAAAACTAAAAAAATATATCATGTACATTACCATTCAAACTTCCACTGAAAATTGGTTTGAACGAGATCTAGTAAGTAGTTTTTTTAATACGTCATAAATCCTACGGAACCCTTCATGGGCGAGTCCGACTCGCGCTTGGCCGGTTTTTAAAATATAAAATGGCAATTTATACTGGAAAGCATATGTTAGAAGTGGAATGTTAAAACACCTACAGCTTATTCAAATATCAATTAATTAAGCTGGAACTTTTGCTCGTAATTCCATTCCCATATTATAACAATCTTTCCTTAGTCCTAGTTCTGTACCCTTACCCCTATTGAATATGCTGTCTCATTCTATCGGCCCAAGGTTGCCTGGAAGAAATTGCTTTTTAGCAATAAGACCTATTTGTACTGGTCTGTTTTTTTGTAAAATATTCCATACTGTTTTTGTTCCTTTTCCATTAATTTTTTTGTGCCATCAGAATTTAAATATTAGATTTTAAAAGAAACTACATTAATTTTGGAGGTAGGCATTAAATTGTGGTTTAATCTGTTACATTAAATTCTTAGTAACTTTAATGTTAGAGCATGATTCCACCATTTTGATAATGAAAGCCGGATTTTGTCTAAGCTAAGCAGGTACCTACCAAAATTATAATGTTTGGTATCAAATAGTACCAAATGAGTACTAAATTGCAGTGAGTTTTTTAAAAACAGGAACTACAGGAAGTGATCCCGCCTTCTTGACGTTTATCGCACAACCGTCTCAAACACGAATCGAATACGAATAAGTACGCAAACGTTAGGACGTAAATTTCCCGTTCTGTTTTTTCACGTATCGAACACGAACCGAATACGTATAAGTGCGCAAGCGCCCTTACTATGGGACTAATCTTGAAATCGTGAAAAATATCAGCTGTTCCATACAAATGTTCGACATCCACTGAACCTAGATGTACTATTTGACAGTTTCTGAATTTCTTTTTTAAGAACTTTCATCATTTCGTCGCGAATCGCAATGTTTTCATCTGAATTAGTAATAATGTTACAGTATACAGTAGATAGATAATCTGCATTCCGAGGGAGGACTTGGCCGGCCGAAGAGCGTCCCCCAGCGAGCCACAGCGATCTGTACAGATCCTCTTTTTTAAGGCCTATGGTCTCTTAATAGGCTCACAGCGGTAAAGTAATCAATAACCCTCTTTGGAGACGGAGCATTCGTATCGATGGGTGGCAAACTAGGTCCACCCAGAGCTGCCAGCGCAGCGAACTCAACGCTGCGCTGGGAGGCGGAGACCTCTCCTTCTGTAAGATGACGTCCTCGCAGAAGGAGGCGACAGCCCCCCATTTCGCCTCGCCGCGGAGCATGGCCACCACCATGCTCGGTAGCGAGGCGGAATGGGGGGCTGTGAGGACGTCATCTCGCAGAAGGAGACCGCGGAGAGGAAGCGGGAGGATGATCCTCAAGCCGCTCCGCCGATCCGCTTATTTATATAAATATATATAAATAAATAAAAAAAGCATGGTACTCACAAAGTATGTGAATTGGTGGCTCATCATCCTCGCCTCAGAATCTACAATTAGTCAAGCCCATTCTGTGCAGATGTTTGTTGAGTTTATAATGACCAGTTAAGGTTCTAGTGAGTGCCCTTAGTTGGCATCTGCTTAGTTGGAGGTTTTGCATTGCAATCCTATATAGGCACTGACCCCACTGGAGACAGGCCTGTGTTTGTACCCACTTCCTGAAGACCCTGTTTTTGATCCCCCTCGAAACGCCACAAGCTGGTTTTAGTCGGATGAGAGCATTCTCAGAGCCAGCCCTCGTTAGTTCGTCGACAATTTCATTGCCTCGGATATTGGAGTGACCTGGAACGCAATCGTTACAGAGGTCCCGAATTCATTCTAGGCCTTTGTGCACTTCAAGTTGATTTTGGACTTGAATTCTACAGCAGCAAGTGCCTTTAAAGCAGCCTGGCTCTCCAACAGAATGAGAATGTTTTACTCTCACTCGAACTGTTCGCGTGAACACAGTCGATGATGGCATAAATTTCTACTTGAAATATGGTGACATGTGCGCCCAAGCTCATAGTTCTCCTGTATTTCGCAATAACTCCGAAAACACCTGCACCTATTC
Source organism: Schoenobius gigantellus (assembly GCA_963935595.1). NCBI lineage: Eukaryota > Metazoa > Arthropoda > Insecta > Lepidoptera > Crambidae > Schoenobius > Schoenobius gigantellus. Next base: position 66,722,757 of record OZ012540.1, on the reverse strand, counting down.
TGCCTTCTCTTCTGGAGCCGTCAGTGTACCATAACTAGTTAGTTTTCCTAAAGGGATCAGGGATGTCCTTATCTAATTCATCTCTGTTAGGAATCTAAACTTTGTAGTTCTTCTTGAACTCCAAAGCTTCAAGTATACCTCAGTTCTAAAGTATACCAAAGAACTCTGAAATCAGAACAGTTCTTAGTAAATGAAGAATGTTAAAGCTTCTGGCGAAGACGAAGTGGCCATCGAAGTGGTTAAGGAAGAAGGAAGGAAGGAAAAAATGAGATAGATTTCACCAGTATATTGCTGAACAAGTGTCTAGAAGAGTACCCGGTACCCTCAAGTCAGGAAGTGCACTTATCCTAGGAGACTAGCACTGCATTTGTTATAAATGAACGTTTCATCTGGCTTAATTAAAACCTAATATGGGGAAGAAACGCGTGGTTAGTCATCATCATCATTTAAGCTAAGAGACGCTCTCTGTTGGACATATGATTGCCTCCCCGAAGATCTCCAAATCGAATCGGTACTGCGTTTCTCGTATCCAGCGGTTTCTCGCAAACTTTACCAGATGTTCAGTCCCACCTTGTGAAGTGCCCACCAACGCTGTCTCCTGGCACGCGGCCGCCACTAGAGGACCTTTCCACCCCAACGGCCACTGACCACTGCTACTTAAGGCATTTGGCTTTCATTTTCCTGCGGTTCCCATCATTCTGTTTTGACAAAGTAAAGAAAACCCGAGCACAGCTCACTCCATTCCTCTTTGAGTGACCATAAGTCTTCTTTTGAGGTCCTTTGTAAGAGACCACGTCTCAGGTCCGTACATCACCACTGGCAGATGGCAACACGCAAGTATTGAGAGGAACAATCTAGGTAGATTGTTCGAAAATATGCTGCGTAGCTGTAGCTTTCGAACGCTGCCCAGCCAAATTGGATTCGTCGATTAATCTCTTTCTGGAAGTTCCATTAGTGAAACGAAGGTGAGTCATGTAGAAGCCGAGCCCTCTCTAATACCTACAAAAGCTGAAATACATCCTCTAACGCAGCTGTGAACAGTTTCGGCGATATTACGTCGCCATGTCTCAAACTCGCTGAAGTCGTATTGGTTTCCAGTTTTGGTCCTGAAGGCGAACTGCTATAGTAGTCTAAGCAATCTAAACGATTTTGGAACTTGAGTTAGAAGCGCTCGCTTGTGAATACCTGTGGGCCTTTACATCATAGAATGGAGAAAGAGATAGGGCCTTATTCGAGATATAAATATTGATGAATTGAAGAGGGAGAGGCTCTTGAGCTAATTGACTTTGGAGCACCACTCTTTCCGCCCGGGTGGTTAGGGCATAATAAGTATCCACCGTTTCCCCTCTTAGGTACAAAGGGTATAGCGATACGGCTGGCCCGCGATAGCTCCATGCTACCACAATAGGAAGATGCATATTGAATTTTTAATTCTATTAAAAATAACTTAGTTCAGTTATTTTATAACATTAAAAGCAAGAAAGTTATTTAAATTACCGGTAGGACAGAGAGATCCGACATGCTGCGTGACGTCAATGTGGAATTTTCATTTATATTTTATTATTATAAGAAGTTTCTTCACAGTTTTTGAATCTTGTATGATGACTTACTACATCATATAATTGTATTTTGTGCATATTGTCATTCTGTCTAGAATAGAGAATTTAATTTGCTCCTTCTTGAATATTCCGTTGGGTGTTTCATTACACGAAAAGCACAAGTTAGTTATAAGATTCGATAACTGACTTCTCATCACGGCGGCTAATCTCGGCAAGGTCAAGAAATAATTTATTACTAATATGGCTCCAGATTAAATTTTACGGTCTACAAGTTTTGGTGCAAATAAATGTTTAGTCTTTCATGCAAGAGATTCTTCGCCCTGTCATTTCTCTCACCTCACTGACTGGGGGATACCAAGCGCTCGAAATCGCACGCCTTTTTACTTACTTTTCCAAGATGAAGTCCATAAATAAGACATCCCTTTTTTACCCCATATAAAAATCATATGCTTTATTACTGATTAAGACTAATATCAGTGCAGCGACTGCAGCGCGTAGCTACTTTCCCGTTTTCGAACAATTTCGTTTTTGATTTGATTACCGCCACAAATATAAAACATAGAGTTCTGAAATTCATATATATGACTAGCTTCCGCCCGCGACTTCGTCCGTGTGGAATAGTTACTTTGGGCTAACGCTAACTTTAACCCGCGACTTCGTTTATATAGGTGAGTGAGTAAGTACTGGGTCTTATAATCTTATATCATGTAGATTGTAGGTTATTCTCAAAAATACCGTCTAGCCAACGGCGGGTACGGTGCGGTTATGCATTTCCCCCCGAGAAAAAAAAAAGGTTATTCTCAAAAAAAACAAACTTATGTTATTTTAAAGTACTTCTGCGTACACTATATTTTTAGTTTTGTTTTCTTCCGGCAGAAGTAGATAGCTAACTGGGGCCACCGCCCTTCCCCCTCATGACTGCCCGCCGGCTTTGCACATTGTGCGCGCAGTACTCGATCATTATTTTGCTGTGATGTTATTTTAAAACTGCGATATCTCCTAAGATATTCATTTAAATCGAGTGATGTAAAGGGCAATTTTGTTTTAAATTAAATACTTGTGATGAATAACGTATTTATTTGGATAAGGATGGTATTAATATCACGTTTATAAAAATACCTTCGCAAATAATGCATTATTTTAGAACAAATTTGTTTAGCATAAAAAAGGTTATAGTGAGCTAACCTTAAAAGATAGACATATGCTGTCGCGGACTTTTTTTTGAACTTTTTAAGGGGAACAATTCTGTCATACATGATTTTTGCGAAACTTTAACTGTTTACGCAGCGCACGCAGCGGAAGCTCTCAATAGGAAAAAAATCCCCCCGATTTTTAAACATTCTTCATTGGTGCTCCGCTCCTATTGGTCTTAGCGTGATGATATATAGCCTATAGCCTTCCTCGATAAATGGGCTATCTAACACTGAAAGAATTTCTCAAATCAGACCAGTAGTTCCTGAGATTAGCGCGTTCAAGCAAACAAACATTAGTATAATAGGTTGGGGAAAAAGTTTCTTCGCATTTTTTAAGAAAATTCAAAACATTTTTTAATATAGTTTATTTACATTTAACTAAAGTATGTAGGTACCATTTTGTTCGATAACTTTTTGCCATCTTGTAGAAAGGGACATGATCCCATTGCTATAGAAATTTTGGGACTTCTGGTCAAAATACCGCGACAAGTGGTTTTGGCAGTCCTCTCGTGATGTTAACCTGACACTGCCTAAAGAATTCTGAAGAGACCGAAACAGGTGGAAATCTGAAGGTGCAAGGTCAGGACTATACGGCGGATGCATTAACACCTCCCAGCCAAACTCTCTTAATTTTAGCTGAGTGGCTAAAGATGTGTGAGGTCTAGCGTTATCATGATGAAAAACCACACCCCTTCTGTTGATTAATTCCGGCCGCTTTCTCTCAACTTCTTGCTTTAATCTCATCAGTTGTTCGCAGTAGAGTTCAGAATCGATGGTCCTGCCTGGTGGTAACAGCTCATAATGAATAATGCCCTTCCAATCCCACCACACACACAGCATCACCTTGTTGCGAGTTAACCCGGGTTTCGCCACAGTCTGTGAAGCCTGACCGGCCTTTGACCACGACCTTTTTCGAACGTTCTTGTCGTACGTGATCCACTTTTCATCACCAGTTATCAGCTTCTTCAAAAATGGTTCGGTTTCATTACGTCGTAATAAAGAATCACAAATGAGTACACGGTTCATTAGGTTTCTTTCAGTGAGCTCGTGAGGTACCCAAATGTCGAGCTTTTTTGTGTACCCAGTTTTTTTCAAATGCGCCAAAACTGTTTTGTGGTCAATTCCCAGTTCTTCAGCTACGTCGTAACTACTGACATGCCGATCTTGCTCCACTTTTTCAAAAATGGCATCCATTTTATCTGTAACAGGGCGACCAGAGCGACGTGCATCTTTGACATCAAAATTTCCGGATTGAAAACGCTTAAATCAAATTTGTGCTACTCTCACAGACACTGCACTAGGTCCATAAACATCGCAAATTTTTTTCGCGGCTTGCGTTGCATTTTTACCTTTTTTTGTAGTAAAATTTTAAAATGTATCGAATTTCTTCATTAGATTCACTCATCTTGGCGGTACGAAAAACAAATGAAAATCACACATTTTTCCTAATTTGAATTTGGAATTATGTTCTTTAAAATTTAAACTTTCAATGATACCAAAACCAGCCAGATACTAATAGTATAGCCAAAGAGATTTTATTACAAGTTTATACATACTATAATGCGAAAAGACTTTTTCCCCAACCTAATAGAATATTTTTAAACGTATTATCTAAACATTTTTAAAGACATAAACATGATTAATAATATTTCACTCGATACAAAAATCACTCTGTCCATTATTTTAAAACAGCTGTGAATCAGAAAATATGTATATATACATAATAATATATGACTGAAAATGTAAAAACACATTTTATAATTTTGAAATCCAGTTTTCCAAAAATTGATAAAACGTATTAAAAAGTAACGTTTTCTTTCGATCACAGCGCGTAAGCGACATTAGAAGCTATGCAATTATCAACTGTACTACCCTGCAATAAAGTAACCGTCTCGTGCGTGAGTAGATTTTCTGCAAACCTGGAAGTAATCGAGAACGGACACACGAGTAGGTACGCGACGAGCGCGAGGCTCGCGCTGGGTTAACATAGCCGCCTGTCCGCAATTATTAGAAAATTGCGCGCTTTTATAAATTCTTTGTTTTCTTCTAAAGCCTATTAAAGCTTTACGCGTTAGCATAGAATAGTCAACTCATCTTTAATAACTTTAATACAGTATTAGGCTCACTGCGACATAAAATGTAATTTACAAAGAAAGCTGAACCTTCATTTTTCTAATATTTTTATTACAACATTTTTATATAGTCTTACAGCGTATTCAATGAATTTTAGAAACTTAAATTCAATATCGCTAAAATAAGTAACAATTTTTTACCTAACAGTATAGCAAGTGTCTAAAATTTCTAAAAACTATAAAATATACAGCTGCTAACGTAGGTATAATGGCAGATGAAATCAAAATATTGCACTTAAATTTTATATTGCTGATTTTATTAAGAGATGTTGCAAATACCTAAATAATACCTAACGCCGATGTAGAAAAGTTCTAAAAAGTTGCAAAAGTGTCTATAAACATGTCCCTGACGATATATGTCAAAATAAACAACTTTAGAATTATCATAACTTTTGCGTTAAAAACACCGTCCCACTACTGGACTATTTGATTCTAAGTAGGTATATAATCAAAGATTATATGTAACGTAGGTTAATAACCACAGCATTTAATCCATAATACCTAGGGGAGAGTGGGGGACGGTGAATCACGGGGAACAGTGAATAAAATGATCTAGCGCTACTAGTATTATACACACTAACACGTGCCGATGTGTTTACGTAAGCCTTTTGAGCACTCCTCGCGCCCAGCCAGTAGACATGGGCTGGATTAGCTAACTTCCGTACCTAATCCACCTGTTCCTAATATTTTCAAACACCTAATCCAAATACCTGTTCCTAATATTTATTCAGTTCCACAAAAATATTCGTAATAGGGAATGTATTAGTATAGTATGTACTTACTCGTAATAGGTCCTAATATTTATTAGGTACCGGCATAAATATTCGGAATAGGGAATGTATTAGTATCGTAATAGGTCTTAATATTTATTCAGTATTGGCATAAATATTCGGATTAGGGAATGTATTGGAATAGTAATAGGTCCAAATATTTAATTTCATTCTTAATTCAAGTTTAATATTTTTTACCGTTTTTTTGTGAGTATATTACGTGTTTACTCCGCCTATTATGGACCGATTTTCAAAATTCTTTTTGTGTTCGATAGAGTATAGTCCTGGGGTGGTTCCATTATCACCAAAGTCAGGATCTGATGATGGGATCCCAAGAAAATCGAGGGTAACCCTTAAATTTCATAGGTACGTCCGTGTTTCATGTTTTTTCGAAGCTATTCAGGTATTTGCGTCTGGTAGTCATGAAATGAGCTGATGATGGAAGGATCCTTGACTTTTAGGAGTTAGAGGTTAGTTTTTTAAATACAATAGGCACGTTTTCATGCTAAATTGCATTCTTTCAAGTTACTTCGGTGAGCTGGAATTACAAAAAACATTAAAAAAAAATTTGTTACAAAAAAATAAAACCGACTTCAAAAAGACTTCAATTTGGCAGCGACTTCATAATAAAAAGGTGATGGTGTGCATTCTTATGTGATTCTTATATAATTTTTGACTTTTAAGTGTTTTTGAAGTCGGATTTTATTTTTTTGTATTTTGTAAAAAGATTTTATGATTTTGTTAAACTAATCGTGCGTTTGCACTTAGAAACATAAAACATGTAATGTTTTACAACTTGTTGTATGATATAAATCTCAAAACTTATTGTGTATGCTTTTGCGTTCGCACTGCCGAAAATCGTGTTGGACTCGGAGCACATCCTAAGATTTGTTGCAGATTGCGTTAGGATCACCTCATAACTTGTTGTCTGTTAACGTTTTTTATGGATATGTCCACGATTGTGTTCGCAATTTAGGCTGTCAAAGTCATAAAACATGTTTTGCAACTTGTTGGGGTGTTGACAATGGAAACGCGTTCATAAACATTGACAGAAACATGTTGTGTCTCTTGCTGAACTAAAGCTTCGCTGTATTTTCTAAGCAAAAAATAATTATGGTATTTTATCCTAGATGACGTTTGAAACTTAATAATTAGACATAAAGTGTAGTTTTGTTTACAGGACCTATAGTTTGACAGATTGATACTTCACGATTAACAAACATGGTATACGAATACCTAATCCTAGGTGGCATGGATTAGGTACGTACTGGTAACGAAAAATACCTAATCCACGTACCTAATCACATATATATGCCTCAAGTCTACCAGCCAGTCGCCCGTGAGTTACAGTGCAGGGATGACGTGCAGCGACCTGTCGCCAAAATATACGTACGTATAATTTTTTTTGTGTTCTTTTTAAACTTGTTTCTAGACAAGCCTTGTAGTGTGATTGAATTTTCTATTGATATGTCGTACTAATTTGCTATTGTAATTTTCATTATTTATTGTACCAAGTGTCTTAACAACACGAGTTTTTTATTGTTATTTTTTATACTTATAACGACATTTGGGGTACTGTGGATCACAGCATTTTGGGGTACAGTGGATATTGATCCAGTCCACCCCAGTGTGATGTGACATGACATTATTTAATTAATTTGTGTTACAAGCTTTTATTAAGCTGTTTATTTGTAAATTCCGATAAAATCTTGCAAATTGATTTTCACTATATTTCAATTGGTAGACATACTTATGTATGTTTGTTTGTTTATTTGTAAATTCTGATACAATCTTTAGAATTGATCTTCACTGTCTTTCAATAGGTAGCCACAGTGACTTGAAATTTAGTAGATAGGTATTAATTGACATGGATTTAACAAAAACATTATTTTGTAGGATTCAAGATGCCGAGGACATATGTTCGAAAAACTGATATTGGCCTTCATACCGAAGAGCAAATGAAAAATGCATTAACGCAGATAGACGAAGGCAGCTCAATTAGATCCGTCGCTAAAGATACTGGCATACCCTATACAACTTTATATAGATATAACAAAAACTCGTCCAATGCAGCTGAGCCTCCACGACTAGTCCCAAATTATGCCGTGAATAAAGTGTTTACCGCAGACCAGGAGCACATTTTAGTGGACTATCTTTTAAAATGCAGTCAAATGTTCTATGGACTGACAACACTTGAAGTCCGGCAACTGGCGTACCAACTTGCCTCTATTAATAACATCAAAATGCCAGAAAACTGGCATAAATTTGAAGCAGCTGGAATCGACTGGCTATATGGCCTTCGTAAAAGGCACACAGTACTAAGCCTGAGGACCCCCGAAGGTTGCAGCCTAAGTCGTGCAACCTCATTTAATCGACACAACGTTGACATATTTTTTGACAACCTGAAAGACGTAATGACCAGGAATGCAAACTTTGGAAATGGGATGAGAGTTTATAACTTAGATGAGACCAATACGGTTACTGTGCAAAAATCAGGAAAGATTTTAGCTCCTAGAGGTCAAAAACAAGTCAGCAAAGTGACAAGTGCTGAAAAAGGCACTTTAGTTACAACTTGTTACATTGTAAATGCAACTGGATACGCGTTGCCACCGGTAATGATATTTCCACGGGTTCATTTTAAAAACCACATGATTGCTGGGGCCCCAGCTGGTACTCTTGGGTTAGCCAATCAGTCTGGGTGGATGAATACAGATTTATTTATCTCCACCATGCAGCATTTCATTTCTATAATAGAAGCAAATACAAAGAGGAGGTGCCCTATCGCGTTTTCCGTATGAAATCAAGTGAAGCCGGAAATCGGGGTGCGGGGGGAGGGTGCGCGACGCCACTGTCACCTTGTAGCGAGTAGAATTACTAAAATGCCAGCATTATTGACGTTAACATAAAACTTCCGCTATACATTACTAGGTGGCAGTAGTGCTAGTACAGACTAAAATGCCAGCATTATTGACGTTAACATAAAAGTTCCGATAAAAATTACTAGGTGGCAGTAAAAGATACATTCGTAGGAGAAAGATAATTATGTTAAAAGATACATTCGTGGGAGAAAGATAATTTATTAGGTGCTGTGTCAATATAATCTAAAAATAAAAATTGTTAAAACTGCTTATATTAATTCACGTGTTTTGTTTTCGCCCGTTTTCGTTTTGTTTTTATTTTTCAGGATGCAAAAGTATTAAAGCATGTGGAGCATTCTTTAGAATGTAAGCCCGATGATGTTGGTAATGATATATTATGTTGTATTAATAATTGACTTTGAGTGTGCTGTAACTAATGCCATAAAGCATTTCTACCCACATATCGCAATTAGAAAATTTTACTACCACTTTAGCAACAGTACTTATCTGGAGGAAAAGCAAGTCCATTGGCATACAATCGAAACGCATTGTAGCGTTGCATGTGCGCGTCGATTTATATATATTTTATTAAATTTGATCTTCAGTCTTTTGTTTTTATCGTCAAGGGTGTGTTTGGGCTATTGCGGTGTGACTACAGAGAAATTAAATTAACTATAGTCACACTGGTGTGACAATACGGTGTGACTACGGGTCGGTTGGGGATAAATACGGTACATTCTTTATGGTAATTTTCATTCGGGCGTGCATATTCAAGTATATATGTACAAATGTATAGTCGATTAGGTGACAGATTTCAATCGCGTTTTTGTATGAAGCGCTCTATCTACGTTTGGTAGTAAATCAATGTGCATACTTCTAATGTAGGTACAAAAACAATAATCCTTTACCTTCCGCGCTAGTTATTAACTGTGTTACGGCAAAGTAATGATCCTCGTCCTGTCAGTAAAGTACGTTTTTAAAACAGCTCATAATGTTGAGTTCTACTTACAAAACAAAGCAAACTGGTTTCGAGTTGACACAGTACAATGTAGACCAATGATGTGACAAAGTTACGAAACGCAAGTAAAAATAATTAACTGTAAGACTAAAATTGATTGAGCTGAGGAAGATAGTAGTTTTTAAATATATATTTCGATATAATTGCATGATGTATATAAAATATATTTATTTAGTATATAAAAAAAAATCATAATGATAGTTAATTTGTATAAATATTTTAATGAGTAGACAAACCTAAGTCACCCTAGTTAAATTTTATATGATACATATTCGACTGGATTCCGGTAAAGTTCTAAGAGTTATACTCGTATTTATATAAGGTGTATAAACTTATGTAAGTCTCGCAAAAAAGTTACAAATTGACTCGAATTGGAAATGAAAAGAGATTGAAAAAAAGGTATTTGAGTGGGTCCAGGGATGGCTTAGATCCGTCGGGACAATTACTCAATAATACTAAATTAAAAAGATATACTTGAGTATGTGTACCCATATTCATACAATCACTTTAAATAAACTTTCAGTCCCATCATAATCATACAATTGAAGATATTTTTTAAGTGTCTTTTCGCATATATACTGAGTTAAGCCTTCTAACTTCACATGTTTATTGATGCGATTGAATAGAAGTGGACATAAAAATTTAGAAAAACATCTAGCGAAGGCAGTTCTGCAAGCAGGAACCTTATAAACAGTTTGTGCTCTACGATCTGAGTTATAGTTACGCCGTATAACATACTGCTTTAAAATAGCAGCCTTAATAAATAGTTGTCCGACTGAGAGAGTCTGAAATTCATTGTACAACTCTGATGTAGGATATCTAAGGCGTTTAAAGAGAATAACTTTAAGATAATTCTTTGGGCTCTTTCTAGTTTTAGAAGTGTAGATTTAGGGGCGCCACCCCAAGCAATAATGCCGTAAACGAGCAAAGATTGGCATAAGCTATGGTATACAATTTTGTTGGTACGACTACATCCTAAATGTCAGATTTAAAAAAAAATAGGTATTAATTTACGTATACGATTTTTTAAATTATTGATTTGCTCCTTCCAGTTTAAGTTTTTATCAATAATGATACCTAGATACTTGACGCTATTAGAATCAGTAAGAATGAAGCAATTACAATTGTCTTGATTATGACATACATGTGCCCTCAATGACACATTGTAAGATTGTTGCAAATTGGGTGTTCTGATAGAATAAGGAATGTATTTAGTTTTAGTTAAATTAAGGGTTAAGAGATAATTGTTCAGTAATGTCATTATATCCCGCATGCCAGCTTCAGCCCCCGAACCTACTTCTTCCCATGAGTTCCCAGTAAAAAGCAGGACTGTATCATCTGCATATGATATTATTTTGCAGTTTTGAATTTTTGCATTACATATATTGTTTATATATATCAAAAAAAGGGTCGGACCAAGCACTGAGCCCTCTGGCACGCCATACTTTATTGATTGCCTTGAGCTACATGTGTCTCCAATTCTGACAGACTGTGACCTAGCCGATAAGTAGTATTTTATTAGATTCAGCGGTACACCTCGAACCCCAATTTCTTCGAGTTTAGAAAGCAACAAGGGAATCGAAACGGTATCGAAAGCTTTCGCTAAATCTAAGAAAACGCCTACACATTTTAGTTTACTGTCAAGGCTTTTGACCACATGAGAGACCAAGGCATCAACTGCATCGGCAGTCGACCTGTTTTGACGAAATCCAAACTGGTTATCTGACAACAAATTATTAGACTCTAAATAATTGACAAGTCTAGCGTTAATAACTTTTTCAAGCACTTCAGCAAGAGTTGGAAGGAGTGATATGGGACGATAGTTAGAAATATCGCTCATGTCACCTTGCTTAAAAAGAGGAATTACCATAGATTCCTTCAATAACTTAGGAAACAAGCCAGAAGTTATACTCAAATTGCAAATATGAGTAATAGGCGTACTTAAAAATGTAAGAATCGTTTTATAAAACTAGACGATATACCGTCCCAGCCAGTAGAAGTATTATTTTTTAACGAACCAATGATTTTATTTATTTCTTTTTCATCCGTTTCTAACAGTATAAAGGAATTTACTTGGCTGTAGTTAAATTTATATTGTTTAATCAAATCTGACTCAATTGTTTTTAAATTGTGTAAAATATTTTCAGCATATTTACTTCCCGTAGTAACAAAGAAGCCATTTACAGTATCAAGAGATTCCATTGGTGTTTTCGAACAGCACTCAGATAGTTTCGTAAGATACATCACGGATCCCAGTGGAGCATATGTTATGATTATTGTATCTAGCAAGTTATTGTCATTGATAGTGTAGATCACAGTGGAGCCTCTATCTATAATTTAATAATAAAAAAGAAAATAAAGTATAGATAGTTTTTATTGAATAAAGAGGAAAAAAACTTTTTGTCCTCCGACTTAAATTCCACCGGAATTTCTTTCATTTCTTAAACATAGTTTTTTATATCATATCATACAGACTCCACTGAAATGCATGGTGGATCTTACCAAACTACCTGAGTGCTGTTCAATCCACTGGTGTAACGTTAAAATGTGATAAAGTAGCATCATAGGATCCACCCCTCTGTCAACTACGATCCACCATCTCGATCCACCAGTGGATCTAATAGCGCTTTGAAGTTCAGTGTGATCCACCATTGGTCTTGGTGGATCCTATGATGATACTTTATCACATTTTATATATATTATAATCTAACACTCAGGTAGTTTCTAAAGATCCACCATGCATTTCAGTGGAGTCTGTATGATATGTATGATATAAAAAACTATGTTTAAGAAATGAAAGAAATTCCGGTGGAATTCAGGTCGGAGGACAATAAGTTTTTTCCTCTTTATTCAATAAAAACTATCTATACTTTATTTTCTTTTATATAATTAAATTATAGATAGAGGCTCCACTGTGATCTACACTATCAATGACATTAACTAGCTAGATACAATAATCATAACATAGGCTCCACTGGGATCCGTGGTGGATCTTACGAAACTATCTGAGTGCTTTTCGATCCGCTGGTGGAGCATTAAAATGAGTTGGAGTATCATAGGATCCACCAAGACCAATGGTGGATCACAGTGAACTTCAAAGCGCTATTCGATCCACTGGTGGATCGAGATGGTGGATCCTAGTGGACAGAGGGACAGAGGGTAAATTTTACGTCCTGTATAAATATGCATTGATGGTTTGGTTTAGCTCTCATATTATATCACCGCCGCTGCGCTTGCACTCGCAATCGTCGCTAGGCAAATTTAAAGTCAAGGTCAAACTTTTATAAAACATACATAGCGTCATTGAAGTTCTAACACCACGTAAGTCATTTTTGGCGGAAAAAAGACCACACGATGTTTTTCGAATACTTCGCATTAATCACAAATTCGTACTAACATTATAACCATGAAGCAAATACAAAGAGGAGGTGCCCTATCGCGTTTTCCGTATGAAATCAAGTGAAGCCGGAAATCGGGGTGCGGGGGGAGGGTGCGCGACGCCACTGTCACCTTGTAGCGAGTAGAATTACTAAAATGCCAGCATTATTGACGTTAACATAAAAGTTCCGCTATACATTACTAGGTGGCAGTAGTGCTAGTACAGACTAAAATGCCAGCATTATTGACGTTAACATAAAAGTTCCGCTATACATTACTAGGTGGCAGTAAAAGATACATTCGTAGGAGAAAGATAATTATGTTTAAAGATACATTCGTAGGAGAAAGATAATTATGTTTAAAGATACATTCGTAGGAGAAAGATAATTTATTAGGTGCTGTGTCAATATAATCTAAAAATAAAAATCGTTAAAACTGCTTATATTAATTCACGTGTTTTGTTTTCGCCCTTAATACATCCTACGTTTTCGTTAGTATTTTTACTCGCCACTAGAGGGCCTTTTGTGCTTTATCGGGACATTGACAGAAGCGTCCATGTGGCGTCGAACATTCTAGAAGCAATACGTCAAGTAATAAATTAATAATGCTTGTTTAATGTACTTACAAATGAAAAGAGATTTTTTTTTCCTTCACTTTGTTTCTGTCGTCTGTGTAACTTTTGCACGATAGAATACAACATTTCATTTTGTATTTAGGTAATTTAGAACTAAAATAAAAGAAGAGCGTACGACGTACTAATCCGACAGATAAAAAGATCAACTGATGTCAGCGCCTCTGGCGTTAAGTAGCTAAAACTAAAAATGCGTGACGTCAGGACTCTGGTGATAGGAGCTGGACCTAGATGCTTATAACATCTCCTCTTTGTATTTGCTTCATGATTATAACGGTTTTATTTTTCCTAATGGATCCAATGAAATGTGTGTAAGTAATGGAATGGCATTATAATAGTATATTTATGTATAATTGTGCAGTCTTTTCTCTCTTCGTAAAAGTTGCTATTTTGACATACGCGGTGTTAGAACTTCAACGAGGATAGGTACTATCGCGGACAGTTCCGCCTGATCACCGCTACGCTCATTTTCGTTTGCACTTAAAAAGAAGCGCTCTCTAGTCCCGCCCTGTTGACCTCGAATAGACATAAATGAAAGATCATGCTCGGCCGCTCAAACACTTTGGCCGGCCGGCCTCCGCGCCGCCGCATGCCAATTGCCAGCGCCGAGCCGCCGAGACCCCCCGACAACGATTGAATTTTTTTTGCTTAGAGGTTATTAACGTATTTTGTTTGTTATAGGTTTATTGTTATTTACAAGCAGCTATTATTAGGAAAATTCTTACTTGGAATACAAAATGTGGCTTATAAAAATGTGGGTAATTGATAAATAAAAATATTTTCGACTCTGAATGGGTGACCAAAACTTTGTAATCTCGAGTTCCTTCTCGTATGAGATTAAATTTTCTTGTATGAGATTTCTGGCAGCCATAATCACAAACATATTCCACCACAGGTTCAGGAGTCCAATAATCTCGCACAGGTCAACGTTAATGCAATCAAGGGTCAGGTAAACAAAGCAATGGTCAATATTCAAATATTCAAAGGGTCCGATAAGCGCGCTAAATTCAAATAAGTAGATTGACGGTAAAAATCAAAAAAGGGATACGGTATGAAGCTACGGAATGCAGATCGCAACTAAAGAGTATTGCATTTCTAATAGGCCAAAACTTGATACCCCATTTACACTCGCGCGCGAGTCGCGAGACGAGCCACGAGCCGAGCCACAAGTCGCGAGTGTAAACACTGAGCTCGTGGCTCGGCTCGAAGGGGGCGTGGCAGAGCGTGGCGCGGCGTGCCCCGGCGCTTTTGCACAATTAAAACGCATAAATTTTTAAATGATCAGGTGGAAGTGTTCGCGATAGTACCTACTTTATTTTTTATGCCCATCATTGTTTTGCAGGTAACAGTAGGTAGGTATCCTATGTAGGTACTTATTTTTATATGTAGGTAGGTAATGTATAAAAGCATCTGCGTATTAAAAACATATCTCTTTAAATAGGTAGGTATACCTATCATTTGGAATTTTTTAACTGCCTCGGTAGTCACTGGATGTTGATCGGGAGGCCCAGGGTTCTATTCCTCATGGGTGCAGAAATTTTTCTGCTTGGTTTGGTTGGTGGTAGGGCTTCCGACTCCGCTTGACCACTTTTAGCAATAATTCGGATTATGATTATTCCTACACATTTAATATATGCCTGAATAGTTCAAAAAATCTGAAATATCTGTATTGAGTTCTTGACTATTTTTTGTAGAAACGTCTTTAATTTATCATCTATCTTCTAATATATAAAATTCTCGTGTCACAGTGTTTGTTACCGAACTCCTCCGAAACGGCTTGACCGATCTTTATGAAATTTTTTGTGAATATTCGGTACATTGATTTACTACCAAACGTAGATAGAGCACTTCATACAAAAACGCGCTTGAAATCTGTCACCTAATCGACTATACATTTGTACGCTGTTAAATAGGTAGTTGAATATGCACACCCGAATTAAAATTACCGTAAAGAAAGTACCGTATTTATCGAATTCAACCTTATTCTGCATTATTACGGCAACTATTTGAAGTACAACCGTGTGCAGTTACATCATTTCATACCTAGCCACATTAAATTTGACGTTTTAGTAATTGCTACAAGAAAATATCAACTTTATACTCTCAAACATAATGCTTAAAATTGCTTATCCAACGCACGGAAAAGAACTGCACGAGGACCGATTGGGCAGTTCTTCACCGGCCCACTTTTCGAACGTTCATGCGTTATCTACGTTTGGTAGTAAATCAATGATTCGGTAGGTCTAAGAATAGGTCGTAAACTATTTTTTATTAGGGCGAAATGTAAGTTCGTCGTTATTATGGCGAAACGTAGTTCGCCGGCACAGCTAGTCTAATATATAAAATTCTCGTGTCACAGTGTTTGTTACCAAACTCCTCCGAAACGGCTCGACCGATCTTTATGAATTTTTTTGTGTATGTTCGGTAGGTCTGAGAATAGGTCGTAAACTATTTTTTACCTATTTTTTATTATGGCGAAACGTAGTTCGCCGGCACAGCTAGTCTTCTAATATATAAAATTCGCGTGTCACAGTGTTTGTTACCAAACTCCTCCGAAACGGTTTGACCGATCATTATGAAATTTTTTGTGTATGTTCAGCAGGTCTGAGAATAGGTCGTAAACAATTTTTTATTATGGCGAAACGTAGTTCGCCGGCACAGCTAGTAATTAATAAAAAACGAATGGCGGCGCTAGTAGTAGGTATTGTGGCTCCTTAACATATATATATACTATATACTACTAGCTGTGCCGGCGAACTACGTTTCGCCATAATAATCACCGAGGTGTATAAAAAATAGTTTATGACCTATTCTCAGACCTACAAAAAAGTAAAGATCGGTCAAGCCGTTTCGGAGGAGTTCGGTAACAAACACTGAGACTAGGGAATGCAAATCTCGCGAGATTGGGGCTCAAGCGAGATCCCGCGAGTTTATGAATAACAATACTGCGAGATCTCGCCAATTTCGAGATCTCGCGAGATTAGCAGTTTGGTGTGTTTTTTTTGCAAATAATCACAATATTTGAATAAATTAGGAAAAAAATTATAAATATTATAAGATAAACGTTTATTTTCACGATTTTTTTCAATAAACTTTTATGCATCAAACATTGTTTGACGTATCTGTCTAGAATTTTATAATAAACTTCTAAGTAGTAAACTTTGGTATACGTATCTATCAAATAACAAATGAAAGAAACAACCAGTCTTATCTTCTAATATCAAACAAAAATCTTTTAGTAATAAAACAGTTCTTTTATAACAAACAAAACAACGAGAAGTCAAAAAAAAATGAAACTCATTATCTAAGTTGAGTTGACTATTAAACTGAGATATTATTATCAATTAAATAAAAGTAATGAAACTATATCTACTCAGTAGATCCATTAGATAATTAGAAATTACAAACTAATAGAAAGAGACTATTAGAAATTACAGACTAATTAACAAAATATACCAATCAAATGAAAGATTTATTCAATTCAAAGCACAAGCCATTATTACGAATTATTTTGAAAGTAGCTCCTTAAGAAGCACAAAATGTTAAACGGCTTCTTATTTTGTTTTTATGCTCAAGTGTAATCTCGTTAAACTCGCGAGATCTTGCCTTTTTTTCGTCCGAGATCAATCTCGCTAAAAAAGGCCGAGATCTCGCGAGATCTCGTTCTCGATTGCATTCCCTAACTGAGATTAGCTGTGCCCGCGAACTACGTTTCACCTTAATTTATTTTTTCCCGACATCTTCAATAAATATCGTTAATGTACAC
Organism: Schoenobius gigantellus; assembly: GCA_963935595.1. NCBI lineage: Eukaryota > Metazoa > Arthropoda > Insecta > Lepidoptera > Crambidae > Schoenobius > Schoenobius gigantellus. The sequence continues at coordinate 66,705,452 of OZ012540.1, read as the reverse complement.
AAAAATAAATACTAAAACTTAACAAATTATATACTAAAATCTTCCTCGAGAATCACGCACGAGTGGTGGAAACCGCTTGAAAATCGGTGCAGTAGTTTTTGAGTTTATCGCGAACAGACAGACAGACGCGGCGGGGTACTTTGTTTTATAATATGTAAGGAAACAGAAATACTTATTTGATATTACTTAAGCCTGTACCTGAGTCGTAACGTAAGCCCCAGGCACTGCTCTAGGCTCTTTTCTCTGCAACGCGACCCGGCACCCGCACGGTGAATCCATGGAATGCTAAGTTATCGTCTCTTCTCTCTCTCATGTCAGAGCTTTTCTGTGGGCGGTAATGTCCCCCAAATGCTTTCATCTCATAAAAATTACGAAACTTTTCTTAAATTCGAAGTCTTCTATCTATCTTTTAATCTTTAATATCCTCCAAAACGGCTTGACCGATCTTTATGATCTTTTTTGTGTATACCTATTCGGTGCTCTAAGTCAGTAGGCCTGAGAATAGGTGGTATTTTATTATTATTTATATTTTTTATACCTCTAGGTGATAAGGGGTATTTTGGTCAATTATTATTATCAATTATTATGGCGAAACGTAGTTTGCGGGGGGTCGGTCTCAGGTTGTCTAGATAGCATTAAGACTACACTAAACTAATGACTATATCATAAAAATGACTAGGTATCATTTCGCCTAGATCTTTAATTGACTACATCCGTTTTATGACTAGGTCGCAAAATGACTACATAGCTTATTGCGGGGACAGCTTTTCTTTTACTACCTATATGCTCAGAAAGCGTTTGACCACTATCTCGCCTGATGGTATAAGCGACGATGTAGTCTATGATGTAGCACGCTCTCCTAGATGTGCCTGTTCATTCTAAATTTGAAGGATCCTAGATTATAATTTTGTGGAAATACAGACACAGCCAATTTATTCTATTCTGTTGCAGTGCGCACAATGATAGAAGAAGCAAACCGCTTTGTCCGTGCAGTCGGCACTGCCACCAAATACGGATGATATTTAGCCGTGCGCCAGGAATTCCTATGGTGGAAAGGAGCTGTGGGGATCAGGTTTTGTAATTCCTGCGCACATTCACCGAAGTGTAGCCTGTAGAACTCCGAAAGGCAGGCAATTCTACGACAGTGCTCAAGTGTCTGTAACTGGGCCACAAGTTTTTCGGTGCTTTTCAATCTTTTTGTACGCCACTCTATTAAATCCAAAGCCGCCAGCTAATATTTTGCTGAACCATCCCACAGATGGCAGCTGTACTTCATAAGGGATCGAACCTGTGCCTGATATAGGCTTAACAACTGGTACGGAGTAAAGTATTTGCGGACTTTGGATAGGATACGAAGTTTCTTAGCCGCCACTTCGACTTTGGATTCAATAAATCGACCGAAATTGAGGTTGGATGGTATTGTTACTCCCAGCAAATCAAGATGATCTGAAATATCTACAGGTACACCCCGGAAACTTGGAACGAGATCAAAGTCGCTCCATTTCAATGAAAACAGACACGCCTGCGTTATGGCAGCGTTAAACTTGACCAGATTGGCATCACCCCAATCTGCTACGGCTTTAAGGGTCAAGTTCAGTGGGTCGTGCGCCCTGGTAATGACTCAGATTGGCAACGGGCGTCGCATTACTTACCACCTGCCCCGGATCTGAGTCAGCCAAGTATGGCGGGCGTGCCTGGAACAGCTCTCCCACTGACCAGGTGTAACCCAAACCCAATTCCCTTCCATATTTATCCCTACCCACATCCCATCCTCTTTCCTAAGCCCAACCCCGCATAGCCGAACAGTGGCGGCGCAAAACCACACCCAGGCCAACCTAGCCTAGGGGCATTAAATACCCCCTAAAAGTCGGTACCACACCAGCCATGGGCCAACTGGTGTGAGTTTGGCGTCTAGCCATACGGCCCGAAAAGAAATAATGGACATGCAAAAGAGAATGGTAAAACGACCCCAGGAGGGTCCCACCGATGGTGGGGAGTCCCTCACCGGGCCTAGCCCGGTCTGTCCCACGTATTCTGGGGGGGACAACGTATGCCCAATTTCTGAAAAGAATCTTTGTTTATCTGGCCTAGTAGAGGCCATTAAGACGGTTGACAACACCGCAACCGTCAACCAGTGGACAGTCGTGGCTCATAAGCGCCCTTGCAAAAGGAGCGCTAATGCAGCCACCCACACAACCACACAAACACAGGGGCCAAAGGGACAACCGGAACGCAGTCGCCCCAACAGGCGCGCGAGAAGGGAAGCTCTGCAGCCCAAAACCAGTACAGCGACGGCCACCGCAGCAGTGGAAACACAGCGCGAACCTGTAGAAATACAGGGGCCGTCGCCGACACAACCAACACCGACACAACCAACACCACCACCACCACCTCCACCACCACCACTACCCAACCAGCGGAGCGGGAGGCGGAAGCCGAGGGGTAAACTAGGTCGGCGGACTGCTGCGGCGGCTCCCACTGCTCCTGGAAAGGAGCAGCCTGGTGCTGGGAATAATTCAGGCGGGCCAGCTTCAGCGAAGCGAACTCGTCTGGATGAAACTCAGTCACCCAGGGGGGATGCCAAACGCGCGAAAACCGACTCGAAGACCCGGCGGACGGTGAGCTACGCAGATGCGAGTAACTCGCACCTGAGAGTAGCGGTCACCACCGTCCCGCCGAGAGACCTCTCGACCGAACAGGCAGAGTGGCTGAGGGAGACTATCGACGATAGGATCCTACAGGCCATACTGTCTCCTCCGTACCCGAGCGCGCAGGCTCCATCTTTCCGCGGTCGGCCCTTTCTTTTAGAGGGGGTCCTAGCGATGTGGTGTGAGGATGCGAACGCACTCAGCTGGTTGGAGAAGGAGGTGAAAACCATCAAGTCACCAATAGCTGACACCACTCTGGCTGTCATCAGACAGTCAGAGATGAAGAAGAGGCTCAGAGCGGGGCTTCTGGTCCACACGCGCATCACCGACGCCGTGACACTGCAGAGAGTCCTTTGTGCCCAAAACCCGTGGTACAAAGTTGATTCTTGGCAGTGTTACGACATGACGGTGGACAACAAGGCGCAGGAACCGGAGTCCAAGGAGAAGGTGGTGCACCTGATCCTTGGGATACCGGAAGATCAAAAGCAGACCATCCTGGACAGGGACCGCCGAGTGGCTCACATGTCTGGTAGCGGGTACATCCGCTTCTTCACCTCGGAAGAGGCGAAGAAACCAGAGGAGCCACCGGCCGACAACCAAACAGCGGAGAGGGTGCAACCGAGGGGCGCCTCTTCCCCGGAGCCCTCCACCTCGGCTCCCCAACAGGGTTTGAGCCGGATGGAGACCACCTCCCCGCTGACGGTAGGCGAAAGGGACACCAGCGACGAAGATGACGTGTTGCGGAGTCCCTAGTAGCCTACAAATCATTCAAACAAACCTCCAGCACAAACAGATAGCGACGGCTACACTGCGCAGAGTGCTGGAGGAAAATACCAAGACCGTCGCTCTGATCCAGGAACCCTGGATCAGGAACAGCAGAATCTGCGGTCTGAACAACATCGGTGGTAAGTTACTGCTAAACACAACAGTGGACAAACCGAGAACCTGCATTTACATGCCTAACTCTGTAAAATCAACTATGCTTAACCAATTCTGTTCTAGAGATCTTACTGCAGTGAAGCTCTCCACAGACAACCAAACTACCCTTGTACTAGCTTCAGCGTATATGCCGAGTGAAGAGGACATTCCTCCAAGGGAAATGATGGAACTGGTACAACACTGCGAGAACCACAGCTGGGAGCTGATCATTGCGGCGGACTGCAATGCACATCATCCACTGTGGGGAAGTAAGGACACAAACAAAAGAGGTGAGTTACTAACCGAATACCTATTTCAAACAAACCTAAATATCATGAACAAAGGCACAGAACCAACCTTTGTAAGCTCTAGGTATCAAACCATCATCGACATTACTTTGGCAACACACACGGCGGCGAACCTTATTAAAGGTTGGCATGTATCGAACGAACCATCCTTCGCGGACCACCGCCGAGTGTGTTTCCAATTGCTCTATGAATTACCAGACCCTGCTCCTTATCGCAACCCCCGTAAAACAAACATAGCAAGGTACACAAACACATTAACAAAAGAACTAGACGAAACGCATGGTAGCGGCGAAACACCGAACACGAACAGTATTGAAGAAAAAGTACAACTCCTCACTTCAGCAATAGTCCGAAGTTACGAGTTGGCATGCCCGATGTCCATACCAAAAGACCTCAACAAGAATTTCTGGTGGGGGCCAGAACTTGAAAGACTGCGGAAAAAACTGAGGGCACTCTTCAATAGGGCAAAAAATACAAGAACTCCCGATGACTGGGACAAATACAAAAATGCGCAGAGACACTACAAGAAGAGGATCAGATTCCGGAGAACGGAAGCCTGGCAAAACTTCTGCAGCAGCATAAACTCAACAAACCAAGCCGCCAGAATAAAGAAAGTATTGTCTAAGGGAAACACAGACCTCCTTGGCAACATCAAAAAAGGCGACGGCACTTATACCAAATCTGAAGAAGAAACCAGTGCTGTAATGCTGGAAGTACACTTTCCCGGTTGTCGAATCGCGTCGCACCTGGAATGGTCCGACGAGCACTACAGCACTCCATCAACCGAAGAATGGGAGGCTGCCAGCAAAGTAGTAACTGCGGATAGAATAGAGTGGGCTATAAAGAGCTTCAAACCCTTTAAATCCGCAGAACTGGACGGAATATTCCCAGCGCTGCTACAATGGAAGCCTAACTTAGTAGTAAAACACTTAGAACCTATATTTAAAGCTTGCATAGCCTTCAAATATATTCCCAAACAATGGAGAGAGGCGAAGGTAGTATTCCTACCCAAACCAGGGAAAGAAGACTACACTACGGCGAAATCCTTCAGACCAATAAGTCTAACATCATTCCTGCTCAAAACACTGGAGAGATTGGTAGACAGACACCTAAGGGATGGAGCACTCCAAGTAAGACCCTTACATCCCCAACAACACGCCTATCGGAAAGGCAGGTCCACAGAGTCGGCACTACATATGGTGGTCCGTAAAATAGAGTCGGCCATACACAACCAATCCTCAACCCTAGGTGCCTTCATAGACATAGAAGGAGCCTTCGATAAAACAATGCACAATAGCATAAACCACGCCCTTCAAAAGTACGATATAGAACCAGCAGTAATAAAATGGATCACCGAGCTGGTAAGCAAGAGGGCGGTTCAGATAGTGGGGAATAACACAGTCAGAGCAAAAGTGGTTAAAGGATGTCCCCAAGGGGGAGTCCTATCCCCACTTCTGTGGAACATAGTAGTAGACAGCCTCCTAAGGAAACTGAACGAAAGAGGCTACACTACTATTGGTTATGCAGATGACCTGGCAATACTGATAAATGGGACTGCAGAAAACATACTATGTAAGGAAATGCGCGCAGCCCTAGTATTAGTGGAACAATGGTGTGACGAACATCAATTGTCAGTAAATCCAAATAAAACAGAACTTATACTTTTCACCAACAAAAGGAAGTTACCAGAACTACAACTACCCAAATTATTTAACACCAAACTCTCCCTGTCAACACAAGTAAAATATCTGGGCATTACCTTCGATAGTAAATTAAACTGGGCGAGCCACATGGAAACAATAACAAAGAAGGCATGCTTAGCGTTTAACCAATGCAGGAGACTCGTTGGTAAGAAATGGGGTCTCAATCCAAAAATCACACTTTGGTTATACACTGCAGTTATCAGACCCTCTATAACCTACGGATCAGTGGTTTGGTGGCCCAGAACCCAACTGACCACGGCAAAAGCTAAGCTCCAGAGTCTGCAACGCTTAGCAACTACATCGACCAGTGGATGTATGAAAACCACTCCATCAGCCTCCCTAGAATACCTCTTACAACTGAGGCCTCTAGATCTAGTCATACAAGAGGAGGCGAAAGCAGCAGCCCTAAGACTAAGATCACAGGGACTATGGAAACGCAACACTGGAAAAACACACACAATTATCCTAGATTGGAGTACGAAAGAAACACCTCTTCTCGACGCACCAATCGATAGAATACCATGCCACCATGTCTTTGGCAGAAGATATGATATCCAACTTACAGCAGAATCGAAAGATTGCTCTGACACTAAAGAAGTTAGGATATATACAGACGGCTCCAAAACCACTTGTGGAACTGGAGCCGGCGTCTTCTCAAACGACCTTAATATCAAATTATCAATAACCCTAGATAGGCGGAATACTATCTTCCAAGCAGAATGCATTGGCATCACCAGAGCGGCTCAGGCGATTGCAGCTAGAGGTGTTAATAATCTTAGCATAAAGATTATCTCAGACAGCGCATCTGTCCTGCAGGCCCTCCAAAACAACACTATCAACTCCGTCCTTATACTGGAATGCCACAACATGCTCTAAACCATAGCAGATACAAACCGGGTAACTCTGCAATGGATAAAAGGACACAGCGATTCACTTGGCAACGATGCAGCAGATGAATTGGCTAAGAGAGGTTCAAACACAAAAGTGTATGGACCAGAACCCTTAATGCCTATTCCACAGGCCCAGATTAAAACCTGGCTGCGTGAGAAAACCGAGGAACAACATCTAACAGAATGGAGAGCCAATGAGGGATGCAAGCAAACAAAAGATGCAATCCCGGTACCATCCAAAAAGCTTGCCCGTTCCCTCATCAGACTAAAGAGAGACAAAATCCGGAAAGTTATAGCTACTATAACCGGACACTGTCTCCTAAACAAACACCTATTCACAATAGGAGTGACAGACAGCCCCCTATGCAGAGGATGCATGGAGGCGGAGGAAACGCCACAGCACGTCCTTATGGAATGCACAAGCGTGGCCGATCAACGGGCGAAACTTCTCCACTCCCCGGCATCCATGCCGGAAGCATGTAGCAGCCCACAGAGGCTGCTGGCATTCTGGGAGGACCTGGGATGGATGGAGTAGGATGTAGGCTGACGCAAGGTCAGAAAGCACAATGGCCCAATCAAGAGGCTAAGTGCGAAAGAGCCCCGTCAAACTAACTAACTAACTAAAGGGTCAAGTTCATTCGCTCAATCATAGTCTTTCGATGACAACGGGTTTATTCTCTACTCACCCTGGCACTAGACACGTATCTCTCCATAGCCGTGCTGTCATCTGCGTATCCAAGAATACCTGGTGTCAAAAGATCATTAATGTGGAGTAGAAACAGTGTGGCGGAGAGAAGGAACCCTTAAGGAACGCCGGCATTGATGGTTTTATGTTCTGACATGGAACTATCTATCACCACCCGAATAGCTCTCTCACTCAGGAAGTTTCTAATTAAGTTGCAAAGGCGAGGAGGAATCCCGTACGATGGTAGCTTGCTAAATAAGCTGTCATGCCAAGCCCGGTCGAAGGCTTTCGAGATATCAAGGGAGACAGCCAGTGCCTCACCATAGTTCTCGACAGCCTCACCCCACTTATGCGTGGCGTATAAGAGAAGGTATCCGGTGGAACGGTTACGGCGAAAGCCGAATTGCCGGTCACTTAGTATCTCGTTCCTCTCTAAATACCCCAAGAGGTGTTTGTTTATAACACGCTCTATACTTTAACACAGTATGGAGTTTATTGCGATGGGCCGGTAGTTGGTTGGTTCAGCACGACTGCCTTTTTTGGGCACAGGTTGCACGTTAGCAAGTTTCCAAGACTTGGGGACAATGCCCGTATCGAGGGAGAGACGAAACAGACGTGTCAATATAGGAGACAATTCGGCCACACATGTCCTCAGTAATATCGCTGGTAATCCGTCAGGGCCACTGGCTTTATCCACATCCAAAGTGCACAGCATCTTAAGGACAGTTTTTTGGTGGATTCGGATGTTCGGCATAGTGTATACGCAAGGAGGTAGCGTTGGCGGAACGTTGCCGTCTGCATCAAGATGCGTGAGTTTGATGCAAATATTGATGCGAACAAATCTGCTTTTTCCTGAGCAGTGTGAGCCAGTGAACCGTCAGGCTTTATTAATGGAGGCAGCGAAGGGCGACAGAAATTCGCCTCTACAGATTTGGCGAGGGATCAAAATGCTCTACTCTCAGAAGAGTACAGAGCCAGTTTGTTCCCGATAAGGACAATGTGGGCAAAGCGAGCTTTCTGCATTGCTTTTTTGCAGGTCTTAGCGGCAAGATTGAATGCTTTTTTCCTCACACGATTGCAGTGAGCATTATACCAGGGGTGAGCTTTGAAGCTTAGACCAATGTCAGTGTGCGGAATAAAGAACCCCATTGACTGTTGTATCACTTTAACGATAGATTTGGGCATTTGGAATTGAATCACATTCGCCGCCAAAGGTGTGATGCGAAGAAATGACGCAACTCGTCCCATTCTGCCAACCGGTATCTCCACACTCTCCTTTTCCCATTTGAACTGCGTTCTGGAGGGGAGTATTGTCGATGCAGATTTCACCAGACAGTGATCGGATATATCGAGAGGTGATGTTACCGACACGGTGTATCTATCTGGATCTGTAGTTAGCAGAAGTTCTAAACAATTGGCCGTTGATGGTTCACATCCGGGATAGCTTCCTTACAAGTTGGGTAAGGTTAAGGGACAGTGCAAGCTTACGCGCCTCCCTCCCAGCATGATCGGTTTCCCGGTACGGGAATAACCAATCCTCATGATGAGAATTGAAATGCCCCAGGAGAACTAGCTGAGCGGAAGGGTACCGGCGTTGAACTATGTCCGCCGCTTCGCAGATATTGAAACAGACGAGTTATCTCCTGATTTTCATTGCAGTGCGATCTGTACATGCAAGCGTATAATAACTGGTCTACACCTGTGTTCACCAGTACCCACAAAACTGAAGAACAGGGATCCTCCAGATTTTTGAGACGTTGAACTCAAATTTCGTCGCGAGCATACATGCACACACCAGCACGGGGTTTGAAGTTGTGCTCCAGAGTACCTGCGTACGTGAGGTATGCTGCGTCTTTAAGACATTTAATTTGTATCTCTGTGAGGCACAGCAGATGCGGTTTAGTAGTCTCGAGATGGTCGTGGAGCGGATCGATATTTGAATCGAATGTAACTGAGGTGCACAAGGAGTGAGAGGATGTGCATCCGCTTTCTAAACTTTTACCGTTTTTAGACTTTGTCATGTATTAAATAATAAAAAATAGAGAGAACAGGCAGGAATACGGCAGTTGAGCGAGGAATACATTAGCCCAGCCGCATATATGACGGAGTGGCACAGCAGTAGGAGACTGACTTGGAGACAACGGGGACGCCCGAACCCCCACAGAAGTGGCCATTATTGGATCCTGTCATCCGGTTGCCAACACAGCCCGATGGAGCACTTCCAGGATTTTTTGCAGGCGGTGGGGCAGCCTTTCATACGTGGCTAGCTAATACTTGGGCCCCATACAACCTGCGGTCGGCCAGCGGAGAGCACCGTGCTTCGGATCCCGCTAGTCTCCAGAGCCAGGCGCTAAACTGAACCACGTGCAGTACAGCTACCTCCGGCTTTCATGTACATCGCAGCTGCTTAGACCCGATCCCAAGTGGCTTCATCGGATTAAACACCGGAATACGACTGGGTCGTTTGGCGGTGAGACTGACTCCGATGGGTGGTGACCAGCCACGGCGAAACAAACGCGCTACACCCAGGGATCACGTGCAGGACATCGAGGGCTAAATCCACAGAACACAGAAAGAAGTGTGAGTGAGCGTTGTGATTGGTTCAGTCCGATTTCGCGCGAAGATTAGTTCTTTTGATTGGCTATCAATCAAGAGAACTAATCTTCGTATTTTCAAACCAATACTGCCTAAGGAATCAAAACTTAAAGGAGTGAAATAGGGATTAAAACTAATTACAGTGTGAAACCTTATCAAGGTGAAACGAAGTTTGCGGGCAGGGCACAACCAGTTCTATAAAGCACAGATAACTAGTTATTATAATAAAAATAAAACCGACAGTCTAATGTAATAATTTTATTTGAGTTTACAATACAAGAACAATTTTTAAGGGCATTGTCGAGTGGAACGCTACGATACAAAAGTGTCTCTTAGAGTAGTATGGCGTTAATTATAGGTTTATGCTTTTATGCGTTCTTAAACCATTGATAAGATTGTGATGAAACTTTGGTATGGTGTGGGATCTTTGTTTTTTTCTAAAAAATTGTTTGTATGGCTTGCCTCGTGATACGTAAATACTTATGTGTAATAAAAACAATGATAAAAATTTTGATTTCTCTTAGTGTGAAATATGGAAACACATACAAAATACATATAGAAAGCGAATCGAAATAATACCTATTTATGATTATTATGATATAGTATCTTTTTTCCAAATGCGTAAATTATATCTGTGAATCATAGTTGAGGATTGTCTCGTTTATAATGACGTGAAAAATAATAAAGTATTGAAAATTACAGATGCGAATGCGAAAAAGAAAAGTAATGCGAAGCATAAATGGTCCCAGCAGACTGGTGAGTTTGTTCCTAATGCTCTAAAAACTATATTAGCCTAAAGGGATATGACGATATATGTAGGCGAGAGTATTGATTAAAAACAATCCAAATAACTTACTAGAGTACCTGTTTATGTTTTATGAAATAAGCAAGGTAAGTATTGGAAACCATTTTTGTTAGTGGTTGCAAATTAATGCTAAGATTGATACAAGGAAAACTATAAGTACTAAGTAGGTATTTGAAATACAATCAAGCAAACAACATTAAAAATTGTTACTACTTTGAACAATGTTAATATTTTTCGTGATTTAATTTAAAGAACATCAGTTAAACACATAATATGATTATGTACTACAATTTACCTATCGATTATTACGTCTTTACTAACCGTCCCTATACTTATTTTTTTTTAAATTACAAAGTTTATAAAAGGTCTATACTTTGAGAAAAGCCTACAAAATAACCCACAAAATCCAAGAAAATACTTTCTTAGACATCTTTCAACAATATTTTGTATCGTAGAGTGGACGGCGCATCAAGCTACACATTTTGACTTTTGGACCGCTCGCTCTTATGTTGCTCGTAATAGCGACAGTTTTCGTTGTGCAAATGTAAAGCTTGACATGGCGCCCACTGTGTCTATATCTTTTCACACGTAATGAATAGGTATACCTACTTCATAAATTGCTACAGATAAACATGAATGAATAATGATTACTTTAAAATACCAACGGGTTACACATAAGGTAATTAGATATATATGCAAGATTTTTTTCCAGATAAGTATTATGTAGGTAGGTATAGACAAACACGTACGTCGGTACCGTATAGTAAAGGTATACTAACAACGTCGTTACAATAATTCTATAGAACATCGAATATGTACTTGTTAGAATAAAACCCACTATTGAAGCTAATGCAGATGCGATGATCACGATAAGCAGATTTCTATTTTTTTTCTTAATTGGTCTTAAAGGTGTAGTGTGTGATTCATTCATTCAATATTCTGTACGTAGTGAGATTGCCACTTGAAGTGTAAAACATATTTATGTAACAATCTGCATTCGAAAGGCACATTGCACTCTTTAAAACAATGCCATAACGTTCCATTACACCTATGAAGACAATCCCACCAGTAATAATGTACACTATTAGTATAGCGCTGTATATCCCAAATTTCTTTTACTATTGACGTAACGATATCGTTAAAAAAAGGATAGGTATTCTACCATATTTCAAGGTTTCTTAGTTGTATTTTCTACAATTAAAAGTATTATTATTATTACACGTATATCTCACTAATAGTATTAGGTTAATCTAATAATATTTATCACATTTAATAATACTAAACAATAGAACATTATTTCGCTTATAATCAAAAGGAACTACCTAGTTAATTTTCTACCAGAGACAAATCAATAAATATTAAAAGTAACATCAAGCCATAAACATCAATTCATTAATAGATATAAGTAAATATAATCATAAGTAGGTATTCTTAACGCGCATACCTACGTTGTATAACATCAAGCATAGTAGACATTTAAGAATAATATATGAAAATTATTTACAAAAACACCAATTAAATTATCATATAATAGAATGAATTATAAGATTGCAAGATAGTACCGTTCTTTGTCATGGTCAAGGCATTTAATCAGTTCTTAAAATGCTCTACAAATTAGCGTAACTAGAAAAGGCCTTTTACCTAGATATAATGTTTTTTAAACAAATTCTAAAATACAAAGTATTTATTGTTCAAAAATATTAAATCACTAATATTTTGACATCACTAAAATATGTTATTTAACACGTTTATAACAATATACATAAGCACATCGCATGTTTGAATTTAATCTGATACTGGTATTTTAATAAATAAAGAACATACGTAGTATATCTACCTTAAATTATTTTCTCTACATTATTAAGTGGAGTGCGTTGTTATTATTTCTCGTGTATTTGTATAAGTAAACATATGTGATATGATTTTCTTTCTATATTATTTGAATTTCTGTATAGGTATATAACTTCTTTTGTACAATACCACATAATTTGATTACGTTTTTACTGTTTAAATTCTTACCTATTTGACAAACAAGACCCCAATAGAGTATTAAGCAAACCTATTCTAAACGTAAATCGTTAATCTATTCATTGATTTAATTAACAAATGCGATAATCATACTAATCTTTGATATTAAATTCATCTCTTCTAGCTAGGTAAATAGGTGTAATCAAAAGTGAAACTTTCTTTGCAACAAGATGGATTGCTGTTTCATCTGAAAGGTTACAAAGAGTTTATCACAAAGGTAAGGTCACATATTCTAAGATTCATCAAGTACCGCTATTAATAGAGGTTATACAAACAATCAAGTATATTTTTATTTACTTAATGTATAAGACATTGCAAAAACTACGAAGTTTGAGCTAGTAATAATTACTGTTAAAAATGTTTAAACTATGGCCGGCAAGTAATGTTTCTCTTGAAATAAGTTTATCGAAAATTGTTAACAGATTGAATCACTTTTTGCTACATTCACAGGAAAGTTTTAAAATTAAACCTTAAAATAGCTACATTAAGTTAGGCCTCTACAGCCTTATAAGGCCAGTACAATTTAACAGGGAGTAGGAACGTCAGACATTCTCACTGTAACATCTACCTAACATCTATTTATAAAAATTATAAATATACGTGATTGACACATATATCCATTTAAATTGTCTATACCTATCTGAAAAGAACACCGAGTGATCGAAGTAGGTATACACAAAGAATTATAGGTGCACATAGATTTATAGGTAAAAAGGGAATCATCTAGAAAAGGGTAATATATCACGTCATTAATTTCATCCATCTAAATTCTCCCAAGTGCATTAGGTTTACTTGAACTAAATTGAATATGAACTATATTGCATTAAAAAATATTCAGTCCATTTATTCAACAATTCTTTCACTGTTAATTTACATTATTAATTCATTATTAAATAATTCGTTCTTAATTTATTCAATAACTTTTTCATTCAATTAATTCATTATTAACTCACTTAGGCGCATAAGATAAAAATTTGCATACTTTTCTTTCTGTAGTTTCGTTTGGTAACAGAAACACAACTTATCTCTCTCTTGCCAACTTTTGGGGACTTATCCCGCATGATGGCGGGGTAATTACTTTTCTCCTTCACCCTACGCTTCTCTGCATCCGAATCAGAAGTATGACATGTCTCCATGTGTAGTGTGCCACATCTAACCATTTGGTTTTAGATCTTCCATGGTATCCTTAACCGGCGATAGCAGAGCCAGGTTTTCAATCTGTTCAGGTTTTTTTTACACGTCCATGTCGTCCATACTATCTCTTGCTGCTTTCTTGCTTGTCAGCGATTTCTCGGATACCTATGTTGTCCCTTATGTACTTATCATACGTTAACGTTGTCATTTTGGTAACTTGGATGCACCTCAAGATCTCGCTTCCATACAACAAAAACAATATAACAAAATGACCGAGTATTCAAATACCAAGTGACCTATCCGCCCAGATGTTATAACTTGTTACTCTTTTAAGTTACTATGATGCGCCTAGTGAATAACTTAGTACGTAAATAAATTATCTAAAAGTATTTTTTTGCATCCATGCGATTAAATGTTATTGGAAGTAAGCAAGTCACCAAAAGCATCTGAAAAAGTACATACATGTGAATTAAATAACGACGTGAAATATTTTTAATCATACACAATACATTTTAAATTATATACTTACTAATATAGCGGAATAAAATGAAGATTTTCATATTTTCTATTCCAAATTGGCTGCTCTTATTTTTATTCACCCCTTGAATAAAATAAGTTTGATGATTCAAAAATTAGGCCTTAGTTAAACAAATATAGGTAGTACCTAACTATTCTACACACAATGGTTCGAAATCTGTTAGTACCAAGCTAAAGGTAAGTAAAGTAAGCTTAAATAAGTAGTCATCTATTACTACGACAGTTATATAAGAATCACAATTTTGATATATACATAAACATATAGACATGAAAAAAAAGAAATATTCTTAAACCTAAGCGTTCCAATATAATAGCACATCAAAATTAAAGTTCTTTCTTAGACCCGGCTTCGGGTATCCAGAGAAACACTACCAGCACCATCTATAAAGCCATCGGAAGTGTAGTTTTCTCTTCGCTCAGTCGCGTGACTTGCCACGCCGGCGGGGTCAGTCTTTCCCTCCCTTCTCATCCTTCCCGTCTTTCCCGTCCTTCCCATCTCTCCCATCTTTCCCATCCGTTCCTTCTTTCCTGTTCTTCCAATCTTTCTCCTCCTTCCCATCTTTTTCATCATTTCTATCTTTCCCGTCTTTTTCTTCTTTGTCGTTTTTACGGTTGGGGCTGAGTGAGCGTCCGCCTTTGTTCCTGCGCAGTTCAAATCAAACAAGATAAATTAATATAATGTAGTTACCTAACTAGAGATGCTATAAGAGGACACCATGGACGCTATCTTGTCGCGTGGTAAAGAATAACGGGGCACAATAATGCATTAAAAAAATATCAACAATGAAATCATAGCCAAAAATATTATGAGGTGCCACTATAACGGGATTTAAAACATTATATATTGAATAATAATAACAGACGTTTCTTCTAACTTTTTACGACATTCGCTTGAAATGCCATTTATTCAATTTTAATTATATTTATTTATTTTGATTTGATGACAATTTCTAAAAATCGATTGTCACGAGTGAGTTCCTCAACGTGTTCATTAACTAAAATAAACTTAAGTGCATCCATCATTCATGCAGATCAATACATGCAATATTTGCAATGCGGTCAAATAGTATATAAGTAGTGTATGTACAATGATGTGAACTGTCTAGAAATTCGTTTAGGTATATTACAAAGCATCAGGTACTAACCAATAGATTACAGAAAGATGCGAAGTTATAGGTCGCTATTTCTCCATTAATAAGATCATTGACGACTATAACGTGTCAAGCGATATATTTCGATAATATTTATTTACATACCTACTTAGGACGTATGATACGATTAAGATATTGCACAATTACAGCCTACTTTACGCCTGAGAATGTAAGTTTATTTATCTCTTTATTTCAAAAACAATAAATGTTTTGTACAAATAAACACGAGCATTGTATGGCATGCGGACCTACTCGTATATCTAATAGGGACTTTTTTCAGTCAAGCCATATCACGAAGCAAAAACAAAGTTTGGTTAGGGCGCTGGCCTCTATTACACCATGATATATATTTTGGCAGGGAGTCGGTGTCGCTGTGGAGGCGGCACTAGCCTTCTCATCTGGAGGACCGGGTTTCGATCCTGCTATGTGTTTTTTGAATTTCATATAAACATTTGTTTGTCCCACAGTGAAGGAAAACATCAATCTGCATTCTGCACACACCAGCGAAGAAATTCGAAGGTGTATGTGAAGTCAACCAATCTGCACTGGGCCAGGGTTGACTAGGGCCTAAACACCCTAACTAAGGGTAGGCTCGAGCCCCTCGGCGGGGTCGTAATGAGCTGTGATGATATATTTTGGCAGGTGTGACCTGTCAGGGGTGGTGGAATAAGGGCTAAATAGAATAGCGATGTTGGCAGCCGATGCATAACCCGACCAATTTTAGAAGTAGTCATAAAAAATACAAATTGAATTAGTAAATTTAGCCCATATAACGTTAAAAATATGTAACATTACAAAAAAAGACATGATCATTGAAAAATACCATGCTAATAGTAACGTAAACGAAAAAGTGGCCGCACTTTATCATAAAAACTGTGCCACGTACAATTGTGTAGGCTATTTTATGTATGACCTACAACTTTATAGGCTTTTCTAGATATGCTCAAGACCTTTCAGACAAGTCATGTCTTTAAATATCTAGGGGACAAGATACCCAAATCACCCAACTGCCATATCTTAAACTAGAAAATTCTCAGAATACATACAATAATAAAGACGACTGTTGGTTAGTTTAACAGTGAAGAGAGGGAATTTTATGACTAATTTCATAGTCTACCATAGCTCAAAAACTATAACCTTCTTCAAAGAAAGGTAGAGGTTTTATGTTCGACTTTTATTCTTTTTCTATTCGAAAGTGGTATTTGTTACACACGGTAGACACGAGCTAGTCCCATTGTCGCCAAGTAAGGATCTAAAGATGGGATCCCAGATAAATCAACAAGGTTCTTTCTGAAGTTATTCAGGTATTTGCTTCTAGTAGTCATCGTTTCATGTTGCTGAGCTGATGATGTAGGGCTCCTTGTGGATTAGGAGTTATTTAGGGGATACTCAATGTTTAAATTTTATGGGCACGTGATAATGAAAAGTTACAAACGTTGGGAATAATTCTTTTAAAGCCATTTAGACAAGTGTCAAGGTACGTTAGGTCAAATTCCAATACGCGTGTTAGTAGCAGTAAATTCACTATAAAGATTGTATTAAATATTATTGGCGAGATCCAAACACATTTTTATATTGAAGTTAGTGCTAAGCGATGGTCCACTGGAAAGTCTTAAAAATGAAGAAAATAAGTCACTTAATGATTGAGCACTTACTTCAATATAAAATATGTGATGATTGCTTGTATTCTAATATTATTTTTGAAGAAACTAAATAAAGGTATAGTTATCAATTTTATAATAGACGTTGCCGCAAACTCTATAAATTTTACATAATACCAATTTTTACAAACTATATATTATATAATTACACTTGCAATACATGTGGCAACCATACGATAACTAAAAAAGAAAACATGAATTATGTAGGGTGTCATCTTGATATCAAACGTCGAATGCTCATTTATATGCGTACTACGAAACATGTTACAGACATTATGTAGGTACCTACAATACATCCTTTATAAAATATACACACATACACAAATGTATTTAGTGTAAGTTATGATGATTCACATTTTTAATATACCTAGTTAAACATAGTAACATTTTTTTTCTATTATGCGAAAAATGGCATGATGATCGATTAAATGATTCCTCATGCATATTATGTGAAGTTTGTATGTTGTATGATACAGTCCACCAGAAAAGCGTTCACCATCTCTAAAACATGACTGTAACATTAACCGTTCAAAAAAAGTATTTTTTTTTGCACAAAACAGTTTTTATTGTAGAATAACAATAAGCTTTTTTCTTGATTTATGTATTTAAACAGGGATGTTTTTTTTATATTCGTAATACGAGAAACTGAGTAGTTAGCCCTATTTTTAGTTTTCAATTTTGTTTAATCGTTCACAAACCTATGGATAAACTATGTATAGCGTGGTGTGTGAGTAATCAGTGACACAGGGCATATTTTTTTTGCCTTAAGGTAAATAAGACTATGGATGAATTTTAGAATTATTAATTTAAACTTGAATTGTAAAGTTATACTCGCACAGTACCACAATATTTTTCTTCATCACTTTTAGCTGGTGACTGTACATCCATGGAATTCGATTGTTGAGCCACTTCGAAAGTTATTTCTCTACATTTCATATTGATAAGAGTATTGATCAAGTATTTTGACTTAAATTTAAAAAAATACATAATAACGCCTTTATTGTGGAATTGAACTCAAAACAGGCTGATGTAAATTGCTGAAAAGATTATATTCAATCTTTAATAAAATTATCCTAAGATTATCGTCTTATTTTATATGGGTCACCTTGATATAGGTAAGGCCGCTATTCGGACGGGTATTTTAGCTACTGGAACAATTTTTAAGGTGGCAAACAGACCTTTGGGTGAGCAAATGCTTATTGTAATAACTCAGGGCAGGCACATCTCGAAATAGTAGTGTTTTTGAAAAAAAAAATTATTTTCATTCGAGTTATTTTATAGAAACAATTGTTTTTCAACCTGGGTGATGTGGAAGTATTATTAACAAAATCCTGGGCGTTTAAGAACCTTTGAGTTTGATGGCTTTTGATGGTAAACAATAGTTAATGCGTACGTTGCAGAATGTTTTAAGCCATTGCATGTTGAATGATAAAATTTTAAGATGGCGTAAGTAGTGACTAAATTAATTAATTTATCTTTGAAAAGTTATTTCATGCCGTAATTTAGTATGTTTCAATCCAGATTTCACACTTCGAAAAGTCTCAACAATCAATTCGCACAGGGCCTCTCGTGATGTTAATGATGTTCGCAACACGTGTAGCAGCCGGAATATGGTCTACTAGGCGCGCATCTACACTATAACATCTGTACAAACTGTTCTTGCCTTCTGAATGTCATCACCCGCCAGCCTTTTAATTGTCATCCTTCAATTTTCGAGTGCCACCCGCCCGAGCTGAAGAACGAACTGATAAAACCAAATTAGGCCAATATTTGGACGATTAACGATATTTGTAAAATTCTACCCACGATATTATTCCTTACTATATGTTGCAATATGCTCAGTTTTGACAGTTGTCAGTACCGGATTTCATTATTTTTATATTCTGAAGCATGCAAGGGCAAGTTTTTTTTATCAATATTTTAACTATTTTTTTAACGTTGTTGCAATCTTGGGCCTACTGTCCACAGAGGCGTAGCTTCATAGACGCGTATTCGTCATTATACGCTTGCTGTACGCCTTCTCGTAGCTTGCATACAAAAAAATATGAAACTCTAGCAGCGTAGCGCTCGCATCGCTGGAGCGCATTCAGAGCATTCGCGCGAAGTACAACATTTCGCTTTAACCCCGTTTAATGCTTTTGAGCGTGACGCCCGGGTGAAACAACCAGCCCGTTCAAGACCTTGAGTGTCAGATAGAGTTAAAACCGAACAACCACCGAATTTGATGGTTGTAAAACGCTCCGACGTTTATTACTGAAATCCTCTTGAATGATTGGATGATTTGGGGGCCATAATCTGAAATGTGATCTCATAGAAAAAGAGAGAAATAAAAATTAATGTGAAAGAGGAAGATAAAAGATGGTTGCTGCAATGCGTTCAACGCCTCTGGGCGAGTTAAAAAACAACCGGACAACTACACTCCGAGGCTTTGAACGTGGTCCTGTATGCCGCTACGTTGACAGTGTGTCATAGTTTTGTATGTAAGCTGCAGGCGTACAGCAAGCGTATAATAACGAATACGCGTCGATGAAGCTACGCCTCTGTGGACAGTAGGCCTTATTCGAATTGCGTCTCATTTAAATTGACTTTTTAGGTACGAAAATAATAATTGTTATTCACCAGAAAGATAAAGGGTAAGCCTTAGAGCCATAGTAACGTTATTCTTGACGGAATTCCTTGTGGAGTCTCAATATGGCTTAGTTAGAGAGCCTAACTGGCGAATCAATAAGCTGGAAGAACATTATACATAATCCGGTACTGCTTTCAAATGAAAAGACTTGATATAATATACTTAATGACCAAAAATAATGCTACATATTTACCTACTGCTCACGAACTTGGACTTCTTCTCTCCTTTATCACTGCTTGTTGGCGGCACTGGCGAGGGACCTCCAGCATTCTTGTCGCCCTGTGTATGACCGTATGACCGATTTTTATTACATTATTAAGTCTACAATATCACATATTCTTACAATTGTATATACAATTGTAATAATTGTATTTGCAGCTAAATTATCAGGCAGGCATAGTGTTTCTTGGAAACTTCCAGAGTTTTAACTGTCAAACATGCCGCAACTGCCAGCCATAGATCAGTCATGTACCACCCACTAGGCTTGTTTCGTCAAAATTGTGGAGTAAGGAAGAGCCTTACCTTGCTCGTGGATGGCCCGGCTTCGCCCTGTAGCTGCGACTGACTGTTGACATGTCCCATTTTGGAAAGAGGAGGATTCTTGAACGAGTATGAGAATGCAAGTCCTCTCTTCAATGATGCCCTGAAAAAGTCCCAATTTATACATTCGCGTCGTGCGGTATGGTCGTTTGAATAATATTTTAAGACTGCGAAAAAATTAGTCGCAGAGAAGATAAGAAAGTAATTTATTCTGGCGTGGTATGAACATACGATGAGGAATCATGTTACTATAAATGTATATTAAAAAGCTGAAGAGTGTGTTTGGTTGAACGCGCTAATCTCAGGAGCTACTGGTTCGAATTGAAAAATTCTTTTAATGTTGAGGGGCCCATTTATCGAGGAAGGCTATAGGCTATTTAAAATAACGCTACGACCAAGCTTAATTTCACACAAGTAAAACTTATCTATACTAATATTACAAAGAGGAAAGATTTCATTGTTTGTTTGCTTGTATTGAATAGGCTTCGAAGCTACTGAGCTGATTTTGATGAAAGTTGTTATAGGGATAGTTCGAGACCAGGGGAAGGACATAGGGTAATTTTCGTACGAAAAAAAATTCCCACGGGAAAACAAAAATAACGCGGGCGAAGTCGCAAGCGGAAAGCTAGTAGATTATATTTAGAGATACTTTGTATTTACGGAATCTGTGAATGAGTGACGAGTTCGTTGTTTGACTACAGTAGAACTTGTCTAATGTCTGTGGAGTGGAAACATCACTCGCAATAAGCGAGGTGCATTGCGAACCAGACTGCACTTTGTTTGGGGTTTCTTTTTAAGGCAATAGGTACTCTTGTGAATAGCTTAGACGCATAATGTCCATTTCGCAAAATGTCTACATGCTGCAAAATGTCCCTTTCGCCCAATGTCCCTTTAGCACAATGTCCCTTTCGCACAATGTCCCTTTCGCACAATGTCTCTTTCGCACAATGTTCATTTCTTATAATGTCTCTTTCGCATAATGTCCCTTTCGTTTCGCACAATGTCGCTCTTATATCAATTCTTTGTTACAAAGCTAATAAACAACAGTAAAAAAAACCGGCCAAGTGCGAGTCGGACTCGCCCATGAAGGGTTCCGCAGCAGCAAGTAACATAATATAAAAGTTCTTGTAGTTCGTTGTAACTTTAATCGATGTTTTAATAATAGTGTATTTTTTTAAATTAAGTTATTGATAAGTAAACATTATAATTAGGCACCTATTACAGATTTATTATTAGAAAATAACGGTTCGCGGTTTATGCATAAGGTTTATGTTTATGAAATTAAATGTTTTTTTTATATTTGAGTAAATCGTAAACCGCAATTTACCTTTCATTCTATCATGAATGAATGGTAAATTGCGGTTTACGATTTATGACGTATTAAAAAAAACTACTTACTAGATCTCGTTCAAACCAATTTTCAGTGGAAGTTTGCATGGTAATGTACATCATATACTTAATTTTTTTTAGTTGTATCATTCTCTTATTTTAGAATTTACAGGGGGGGACACACACATTTTACCACTTTGGAAGTGTCTCTCGCACAAACTATTCAGTTTGAACCAACCAAACACCTATCCATAGATACCACACAAGTATGGGTTTATGAAAAAAAATGTTTGAGTTTCAGTTCTAAGTATGGGGAACCCCCAAAATTTATTGTTTTTTTTCTATTATTGTGTGAAAATCTTAATGCGGTTCACAGAATACATATACTTACCAAGTTTCAACAGTATAGTTCTTATAGTTTCGTTTAGTTAAAAAAGTGGCTGTGACATACGGACGGACAGACAGACAGACATGACGAATCCATAAGGGTTCCGTTTTTTGCCATTTGGCTATGGAACCCTAACAATATAATATTTATAAGTAATCAGTCTTTATTCTTATATGATTATGTAATAACAATAATTTTTCGAATTATCTCCAAAAAGTATTACGCAAATTACGTATAAAACTGCATATTAGCACGGTATTATTATACATATATGTTATACATATACATATATTATATTACTATGGTATAAGGTACTCATAATAATATCAATCTTTATTAATATTAATAAAGAATCGTTTGAAAATTATAAAAATAGGGTTTTCGACTTTTCTCTGGGCAGCGTTCGGGAAGCTACTACGCAGCATTTTCTCGGCCAATCTGCCGCAGTGTCCAAAGACGAAAGTCTTCAACTCGTGCGTGTTACCATGCAGTGACGTACGGAATTAAGACGTGGCCGCTTACAATGGGTCTCATAAGAAGGCTCAATGTCACTCAAGGGCAATGGAGAGGCTATGCATGGGATTTCTCTACCTATGCGATCGCATCAGAAATGATGATCGATCATAGGCGATATAAGTGAACGCCTTGTTTCTGTTTCCATGAGAATCTGCTAGAAGCTGTGTTGCATCCGAAAGACTGGAAAGGGTACCTATCAGCCGCATTAATTGATTTTGTTAGAATATCTGACATAGTTCTACCAAGAATAATAGATAATTTTTAAAACTATTTTAAAATGATTTGGAATTAGGTAGTAATTAAGAAAGGCTTTTAAAGTTGGTTTTGTACGAAAGATTATATTGATACTGGTTCGTTATTGATAAAAATATCGATCGAGTAATCAGTAGTTATAACTACTTACTTGATTAATGTTATCAGATTAACTTTAGATAATCTAATTATTTGTACTTAGATTACATGTAATCATCATCATCATCATCACAGCTTCATATACGTCTCCACCGAGAGGCTCGAGCCTATTCTAAGTTAGGTGGTTACGTAATCACAACTAGATGTAAACGTAATTTGGTCGTAAACATGAATAAAAACTGATTATGAATAATATTTTGTTCTAATATATTATTTACTAGCTGTGCCAGCCAACTACGTTTCGCCATACTATTTTTTCCCGTTTTTGAAACATTTTTTCATTGATGCTCAGCTCTTATTCATCGTAGCGCGATCGTATATAGCCTAAAGCCTTCCTCGATAAATGGACTATCCAACACAAAAAGAATTTTTCAATTTGAATCAGTAGTTCCTGAGATTAGCGCGTTCAAGCAAACAACAAACAAACTCTTCAGCTTTATAATAATAGTATAGATTACCTTAATAAAGGCAAATTGAATTAAAAGGGACATTATGCGAAATAGACATTATGCGAACGGGACATTTTGCGAAATCGTCATTTTGCGAAAGGGACATTATGCGAAAGGGATATTGTGCGAAAGAGACATTTTGCTACCTGTACACATTTTGCGAAGTAGACATTCTGCGACTAAGCCAATACAGGTTAGGGCAGCACTTCAAGTCGCAAGTTGTAAATCTGCCTTAGGAATCACATCGTCATCATCATCATCTGGTGTTTGTCTATAGTACTAGCTGTGCCCGCGACTTCGTTCGCGTGGATGTCGGAAAATAACAACATTTCGTACATTTTTTTCCCGTTTTTGCAACATTTTTTATTGATACTCAGCTCCTATTAGTCGCAGCGTAATGTTATATAGCCTATAGCTTTCCTTGATAAATGGATTATCCAACACAAAAATAATTTTTCAATTGGAATCAGGAGTTCCTGAGATTAGCGCGTTCAACCAAATAAACAAACAAACACCCAAACAAACTCTTCTGATTTATTTTTTTGTATAGATAATACGTATTTATTATGTTTCTTTGTATTTAGCAATTTTCTTATGTGCTTTGTTGTTTCCTAATACTTGCATAGTTTCCAACACACTCGTAGATTGACTGGAAGAAATTTCTAATAGGCCACTTAAGGCCACTTTTATGATTTTTTTAAAGATTTGTTGTAAATAAAGTAAATACATATGAGTAGGTATATACTGTGTAAATCTATGGAATATATACCTAATAGTCCATAACGTGATGACGCAAGAGTTACCCACCTGGTAGGACTTGGAGGCGGGTAGCTAGTGCCGCGGTGGTCCGGGGTCAGGTACTGGTGATGGTGGGTGGCAGACAATCTGTTCCGATGCAATAGTTCCTGATGCGATTGATACAGCTTTTCGGACGCCGATTGAGGACTCGGGCTGTGAATGATCCACTCAATCTATCTTGATCATTCAATAATATTTACTAAGGAAATATTGAAAAATCCTCCTTCATCTTGATCAAGGATTTGCAACCTTTGCGTTGTTTTTAAAAAGTTACGAATGTCATTTGGACGTGAGTTTGTATCTCGAAACAATAAATAGAGCAGTTTGCTTCAGTTACTGTTCTGAGGATTGTCTCAAATACACAGATAATAAACGTCAATATAAAATTTTATAATTAAATACGTCAAAGGCATAATCGCCGTAAGTCCTTGAAACGGCGCTTAAGCTCTTTAAGAATAACCAATTTTCATATTAGTTTTAAAATGACTTAGAATGAAAATTATGTAATAAAGAAATAATACGTGTCCATTTTTATATGTTATTGCACTAAATATACTTATCAATTATTATACCGAAAATTAACTTTTTATCTCTTTCCGGTCCCTTTATAACTATTATTCCCGTGTCTACGTTGAGGTTACCTCTGCGACGGTCTGGGTGGGGACGGGTCTATGGTCAGGTCCGGTAGGCTGTGCACCAGCGCCATGACGCCGCTCTGCGGCTGCACCCGCAGCGTGTTCTTATGCGAACTCGCACTGCGGGTGTGCTTCGGCTGCAGCTTGCTGGGGCCCGGAGTCGGCTGCAACTGTACAGCGACAATAGTACATTGTTACCCTAGGGACGAAAGGAACTCGAACAAAGAAGGTCCTAAATAAATCACCCGGGCGCTAAATAGGTCTCTCGCCCGACGGAAACACTCTGCTTTTTATTTCGAATATAAAGAATATAAAAATAAATAGGTATGATGAGTTCATACGTAAGTCGTTAACACTCGATTTAACAACTGAAAATCGAACTGTTGC
The DNA here is from genome assembly GCA_963935595.1 of Schoenobius gigantellus. NCBI lineage: Eukaryota > Metazoa > Arthropoda > Insecta > Lepidoptera > Crambidae > Schoenobius > Schoenobius gigantellus. The sequence goes on along the minus strand of OZ012540.1, from coordinate 66,680,307 downwards.
TTTCTCGCTTTTTTATGCTTCATTTTTCTGTGGAAATCCACAAAAAACAGCCCACTTTTTTTATTATTGAAGACGGTAAATATTTAGCGCAATTCTATGTACCTACATCAAATAATAATTTAGTATAATTTAACGTCATGTATAAAGTCATCTCATGTAACGAAATTGTAGGTAATATTTTTTACAGCAATTTTCATAAAAAGGGTTAAATGTAGATGTGGCTGAAAATTTCGACATGGCTCAAATGGAATGTGTGAGAAATGAAAAATCTGTTACGCATCTCTACTTTTGTGGGAGGTGAAAATAGATTAGGGTTTGTATGATATCCGAAGGGTGGCATGTCTTTAGTTTGTGGGCTAAATGAAACGCCATCATTAAATTAAAGCTTGTTTATCTAAGTATAAGTATAGCAACAAGTAAGCTGTAAGTTAGTACAGAAACAGCTATAACTTTATGTACCTTTTTATCTGTGGAATTGCCGTTTAGTATACATGAAGTTAGTGAATTTTATATAATATACATTATTCATTACTCATACCTGGATAGTAGGTCGAAAGTTGCCTGAGGAGCGGGCTGAAAGTAATACTTTTCAGCCCTAGGGAGAATTGCTTTCTATTATAAAAAAACTAGTTCTATTTTGACATTTCTATTGAACCAACCATGTTCCAACTTTCTATACAGCCACTCAATTACAGCGCGATGTTAAATTGAAATAACATAAAGTTAAGTATTAAAGAATATATTTTTAAATGACTTTATTATAATTTCATCATCATCATATCAGCCAAGAGACGCCCACTGTTGCATATAGGCCTCCCCCAAGGATCTCCATACCGATCGGCCCTGCGCCTCCCGCATATAATTTACTTTCAACTTTTTCTTTAAAATAACATAGATTTGGGCAAAATATTTATCATATTTTCAATGATGAAAATTAAAAATAATGGCTGAATAGCTGGCCGGCTACAGAAGAAAAAATAACAAAAAGGCAGGAAAGCGGCAATCCGATCTTCATTTGTTTTTTCGAGTTGTAGAGTTTTATTTATACTTCCGTATAGCAGAGATTTGTACTAACATAATGTGGTTAACTGATTCAGATATGGATTTAACGCCTGATTTCATAACAGAAGAAACTGAAGCAGAAGTTGTTAATTAAGCTATCTAATATACTTAATTATAAAAATGTTGTGTAACAGTATTTGTTATCGAACTCCTACGAAACGGCTTGACCGATTTTTGTGATTTTTTATGTATATTTGGTAGCTCTGAGAATAGGTCGTAGGCTATTTCCTATACCTCTGTTATTTTTGATATTTTTTTCCTCTATTTGAAACGTAGTTCGCGGGCAGAGCTATTGTAAAATAAAATACACTCATTTTTTCTTTAGCTAATTCATGTTTTTCCTTGTATTCGCAATGAAAGGCACAATGTTATTTGGTCCCTCGAACTATTGTCGCCCTCGGTCCGCTCGGACGCCAAACACCGTCACGGAACTAAATAAGTTACTTTCACGCCTAGGGTAACAATCTAATATAATGCATATAACTGATAATAGAAGAATGTAGGCATCCATGCTACCGATCCATCTCTGCCAGTAAAATGTTAATTGAAGAAGTCAGGTGTACGGGAGGCAACAAGTTCTTCAAAGTCATTTTTAGGTAGTACTCTCGGGTACCTACTAAACATTTTTCCTGTCAAGTTGTCAAAAATTTTGAAAATGTAGAAGTATCGGTGCGAGGTCTGGTAACTACGGCGGATGACGCGAAACTTGGAACCCTAATTCTCGTAGCGTAGAGACCGTCAGTTGTGCCGTGTGAGGTACAAGCGCTGGCGAGCAGGAGCAGCGCGGCGGGGTCGAGCGATTAATCAAGGCCGGCCGGAGATTTGCGAGCTTCTCCATCATTGTGTCCATGCCGTGACCATACATTTTCCAGGTCTAAATTTTCGTTTGAAACATTGCCAGGGAATATACGTACATATAAAAACACAGTGCCTAGGTGTCAACCAGGGTTAAACAAACTTGATGATTTTTTATCGCAAGTGACAATGAGGTACTAAATTATCTCGTTTCTGTGTCTGTTAACTCAACTAATTTTCCTGGTGATCGTTCGGTTCGTGCGGCACCCATTTGCCTTGCACCTTGCCAATTTGAGGCAAGTGGACCAATATTGTTTTGATGCAAACGTCGAAAGCTGCTGCTAACACAGACGTAGATTGAGTACCTATCGTCAGCATCCACTAGCGCTTTTAATTCTTCGTTGTTGACTTTAGTTATCGGGCGCCGGCCACAGCTTCATTTTTCACATTTAAATTTCTATGTTGGAAGCGTTCAAAGCCAATAACGAGTCGTTCGTTACTAGCACTGTTTACTCTGAAGCCGCATTGCTACTGTGGCAGAACTTATTCCATAATTAGTCGTATTTTTATCAAGTTAATGCTGATGAAAAAGATACAAACTGAATTTAAAAAAATAATTCCATGTTTTTAAAAAAGGGCTTTTGAATCCGTCTGGCTTTCATCACAACAATCTCAGCTAAGCTTGGTAAAATAACATTATTGTTCCTTAACGTAGAGGCGAATTAACAAATCTATCTATTTGTCAAAGATTCCTAAAGGTAAAGGTGTCACCTACCATCAGCAAGATGGAGGCAAAGATTAATCCTGTTAACATAAAAAAAAACTTACCGCGGGCGCTGGTTGTTGCTGCGGCACCACGGTCTCAGACTCGCTCTCGCTCACCACGTTCACAGTGATGGAGGTCACCGCTGTGAAAGTTACAAGAGCGTTATGTATGTAAAACATAATTTTGTGTACCTAACACATTGATTGGTAGTAAATCAATGACCTAACATCACTTAAATTAAGAGATGTCAATTCCGAAATCAGCAATCATAACTATTTAGATTGATTAAAAGACTAGATACTAACTACACTCAGGGACAAATTTAGAGGAACACTACACTTTTTACATAGACTCAAGCTACTTTTACAACATCATATAGATGTGTGATTGACCTTTAATGCGTTTGTTTGATTGTTATCCGGGATTCATGATCAAGGCCATAACGGATAATGACAAAATATTCCTATTTGTGACCTGGAGAAGAACGGTAACTTTTAATGGTGGTCTTTTTTATCACAAACGTACAACTGGTTTCCGCGGTGAATTTTTTTTTGTAGCGAATCCGATGACTAGAAAGCTGGTAAAACTAAATATGGTTTCGTATGCTTAAATACACAGCGTTTTCAAAACTAGAAGTGAATTTTTATCGTTTCTCTAAAGTCCCTGAGTGTATTCACGCTTCATTGGTTGAGCAGGGATTGCTTAATTATTTATAGGTACAATTTTTGTCTGGGACATATAACTATACGGAAATCATGTAAAAGACAAAGATATCGTAATCCCTGTATTGTTAGAACGCTTTATTATTGTGTAGCCTTCCGAACATGTGATATTGGAGCAAAAAAAAACACAAAACATTATCTCATCGCGGAGGTGACTGGAGGGTCGAATACACACGCGGGACTCAAAAGGTAGGACAAACGAGCCATTGTATAGGACGACCTAAACAATGTCTAACAACCAATTCCGTCGGCCCGGCGCAAAACGTCATTTATCACATAAAATATTCCGTAGGGATGACGGAATATCCATATTCCGGTACAGCAGTTGACTGAGGTGATACCGAGTATGTTATTTCTTAAAGAAGTTTAATAATTCGATTTACTATGAACATGTTTTTTTAATAACCTAACCTGTCTTTTTGTTTACCAAGTAGGCAAATCAGTTAAATAGACCCAAGAGTAGGCTATCTTTTGCGGTTTTGAGATTCCCCCGCTAATCGGGGCCTACCCACTAAAACTTCCGGGGTTCCGTTAATCCATTGCAGTCGTGGACTAATTTCGCATCTGCGTGACCCAAGTCACCAGATCACCTCCTGGAGAGCCCGGAGAGTTGGCAGTACTGGCCGGGCCAACGCCAAAGGAGAAGCACCCCGTACACTAGGAGCTCTTCAGATGTGGGGAACCAAGACTCCTGTTCCTCTAACCTGTTTTTTATAAATCGGGAAATTGCCTGACGTATTATGCAGTGTGCCAGGGGATCGACAGCGGGCGTGTGTGGGACTTGCAGACTTGTAGCCCAGAGGAGCCCAGAGAGTCCGGATGGATCCGTCCGGAGCTCAACCCTGGATGCGGTTAGCTCTTCTGGGCGGCTATGTCTCTGAGGTGTTAGGGCAGATGGTCGCCTCCACATCGTCGCTAGAAAGGCATGCAGGATACCCTTACTTAACCTAACTTTTTTTTAAAGAATCAACTGGTGTCTTGAAGCGCATTACAAACATGAAAAATCAAACCCAACACCAGCCAGTACTTCCTCAGTCCTTGATTTGCGAGGCACACATACCGTCATCGGGATTTTGCGGCGGGATCAGGTGCTCCACGGAGGTGCCAGCCTTGTAGAGGTTCTTGCTCGGCCCAGCCTGGGGCTCGTCGTGGGATGCGGCGCTGCAATCATCATACATCACACTATTAGGGATCTCTCGCACTATCCGGTACGGCCACGACCGCGATCAGTCGTACCGAGCCATTGTTTGCGGCCGTTGCTCGTAGCCAGCAAGTGCGTTATCGCTTGTCTGGTTTTATGGTTAAGGCGCATAGTAGGGTCAATCATAAAAAAACACTGCAGAAAAAACCGGTTCTCTTCATAAATATTGAATAAAAAAAATCTTTCAAAAAGATGAAAGAGAGGATGGTCTTTTTAATTTTTTGATAAATTAATTAAAACTTGGTTAAAATGTGACCCAAACATGCCTCGATTTTAAAACTTTAAACCTAATCGCGTCGTAAATATTAGGTTAAATCATATACTTTCGATTTCAGTAAATAAAGTGATCAATATTCTAGCGGATGGTCTTTTTAGATTTTTCTTATTCGCCTTTATTAATTTTTTATTGAAATAATTTATCTTATGCGTAAAGATTTGCTTAAATATTCCCCTCACTCTCACTCACTCACTCCTATGTAAACAGTGCGGGACGATCGAGCAAGGTCATTATGACCACAATGCGCCTTACCTGGTGCCTGATTCTGCTAATCGTGTATTGATAACGTTTCAATAAAGCTGCTTTTGATACTTTTATATGCTTTTTCAGTGGTGCAATTTATTCTTACTTTCTTACAATTTCTTGATAAGTTAATAATGAGAAATGTTTTAGTTAGTTATCGGTTAACCAACAATAGGTTTCAAAAAGCAATGTACTGAGACGTTTTCGACACGCTATAAATACATTAACACTAGCAGAATAAAGCCCCTGCTCGCATGCGGCCGCTGGTCGTAATGGTGGCCGCCTAGTGAGTGAGCGAGATGCCTTACGGGTATTATTACAGGTTGCATGTAATCAGAAAAATCATAATGACGGGATAATATCGTATCCACGATAACTGGGTAGTCCCGTTTACGGTTGCAAAACAATCGATTGCTTAATGAAACAAAGAAGGAGAGATTATTTCGATATCTGAAAACGAATAACGTTAAATTAATTCGATTACGTAACCGATTGCGTCCTATAAAGTTGGGTATATATTTTTTGTTTGTATCTGATAATAAAATATGACAAAAGATATTTGACACATAAAAACCGACTTCAAAAACTCTGAAAGGTTAAAAATAATATAAGAATAGGTACAGACAACATCACACTTCTATATTGAAGTCGGTGCCAAACGATGATTTAGAAAGTCATTAAATTAGGGTTTCCCTCGATTGTCATTGGATCCCATCATCAGATCCTAACTTTGGTGACCTACGGACCACCCCAGGAGTATACTCTATCGAATACAAAAAGAATTTTGTTAATCGGTCCACAATTGGCGGAGTAATCTCGTAACATACACACAAAACACGTTGGACACACCAAAAATTTAAGGGTTTTCTCAATTTTTATGGGACCCCATCATCAAATTCTTACTTTGGTGACCATGGGACCACCCTTGGAGTATACTCTATCGAATACAAAAAGAATTTTGAAAATCGGTCCATAATTGGCGGCGTAATCACGTAACATACACACAAAAAAACATACGCATCGAATTGAGAACCTCCTTCTTTTTTGAAGTCGGTTAAAAATATATTGCAATCAGTTGCAAATGTGTTTTAATTAGTTGAAATACAACGTACTATCTTTGAAAGAAAAACTATTGACAAATACCTAGCAGTCAAGCGGGCTTATTAAATAACTAGCTTTATTTTACGCAGCTTCGCCCGCGTTGTTTTTCTTTTCCTGTGGGAATTTTATATTTTCCCGTAGGAAAAACAATTCTATATGTTAATCAGGAATAATGTAACATTCTAATAGTGAAAGAATTTTAGAAATCGGTCCAGTAGTTTTTCGTATCGATACATAGGTACATACAAATCTTTCCTCTTTATAATAATAGTGTAGGTAGATTATTATATCCTTGTACATCCGTTTGGTCAAACTAGTATATGGCTAGTGCTCCTATAGAATCTGGTGTTTAATTCAGAATTTCATATTGAATTATTTCAGTTTCGCATTTTTGATTTTTTGTTGACATCATTCTGTTCACAAAATGGAAAACTTTATCGTGTTATTTACGAATATGTATTACCTATACCTCGGCATTAGCGCTGCGAAAACTGCTTGAACGCTTAATGATAAATGTATGGGGAAGCTACTGTAAAAGAAAGCACGGTACCTCTTTGGTTTCAAAGTTTTCGTTCTGAAAATTTTCACATAAATAATAAACACCGTGGATGGCCGGAGACCCTAGTTGATTTTGAAGAATGAAAGGTGATTGTGGAAGCGGATCTATCGCTAAGCACGTCGACGAAGCCATTGACGTACTTATCTTTTTTTTTTCGGGTGGGCTGGCCCTTGATTTTTGTTTGAAATTATCACTATTTGGCGTCGATCCTAGTTTTCAAAGGGTAGCCTAACATCCTGAGGTGAGCACTAGACCATTCTGGGGTGGGCACGTTTTGTGAGTATTATTCACAGTTGATCTAGGTTTCCGTAATAGGGAATATGCATGATTTTTTTTTATTTCATAAACTAATCAATTACATCTTTATAACATAGAAAAAAATATAAATAGGCTTGAAAATAGTCAAGTTATTGTTCAAAGTGAAATTTAAAACATCGAATAAATTTGATCCGTTCAAACGCCACCATTTTGCGCGCGTTTTGATGACGTCATTGGTTTTAGTTGTCATTGGTCTCGTGTTTGTTTACTATAGCGTTAGCGCGACCACATACTTATTTCGTGACTTAATATCAGGTAATTGTTATACAAATGATGGAAGAAGTTAAAAAACCTTTTTACAAGTATTGTAGGTATGTACCGCAGTGCAAAAACAATATTAATAATACACCCCATAATAGTTATTTTCACTACAAATTACGGCGAACTTACGTTTCGCCATAATAAAAAATAGTTTATGACCTATTCTCAGACCTACCGAACATACACAAAAAAATTCATAAAGATCGGCCAAGCCGTTTCGGAGGAGTTTGGTAAGAAACACTATGACACGAGAATTTTATATATTAGACTAGCTGTGCCGGCGAACTACGTTTCGCCATAATAAAAAATAGTTTACGACCTATTCTCAGACCTACCGAACGTACACAAGAGATTTCATAAAGATCGGTCAAGCCGTTTCGAAGGAGTTCGGTAATAAACACTGTAACACGAGAATTTTATATATTAGAAGATTAAGAAGGTAGATTAAACTTTTAAGCAAATAACAACAATCAATAATCACGCAGAGAAAATTGTAGAAAAATGGCGCCAAATATGTCGTCGTACGTACACAGCAGTGACAAAGCAAATGCGTGCTATGCTTTGCTTGTCGTGTTTTTAAAAGCAAGGTCCGGCCGTGCTTTTTGTTATGCTTTGCTTTTAGGCATGCTTTTACAATACAAAATCTGGTAGACCAGTCAGATTATTTAGCGCAATCTTAACTTAGCATGCTAGAAAAAAGCAGGAAAAAAGCAAAATGTGTGTCATTCTAGACATTTGACATTTGGTAAAGAAAAAGCACTAAGGTAAACGCTGGTATACTCGTCAGTGTCCCAATACTCGTCAGGTACCTATACCTATACTTTAAAAGGGGCTTATAATATTTCTACCAACCGTTAATGATAGAATTGTGATTGAAATACAATCACAGTACTATAATGTTTTACTATATTTGCAACACTGCATTAAAATTGTAATTGTGTCAAAAATTCGAGGTGCTAAAAGTGTGCGCTCAAAAAAAAATCTGTAATAGGTATAGTTTGGCAACTAAACTGAGCAACAACCGGCTCCTATTTTTTACATAATATACCGCTTCAGATATTTATACGGTAAGTGTGTTTGTTTTTTAATAATAGTATAATACATTTTCTAACACTATACCTATTAATTAGTGCTAAATCTTGAGAATTTATTTTTTTATTGCATGTGACATTCATTGGTACTCGCTTATGCCTGTTTTGCCCAATACTCGTCAAAATTTATGTAGTTCTGACGGATACTGGGGCGAGCATTAACAAAAGTACCTTAACCCGTCATTGTTACCTTATTTCTCGGTATTAAGTTTAATTTTCCTTTGACATTATAAAAATCTTATACTTAGATAACGACGGATATGGGGACGTTCGTTACAATTGTACCTAAGCCCATCATAGAGCTCTTATTACCTTGAATTATGTACGATATTCGTTTGAATCAATTTGTTTTATTATTGGATAAAAAGTAGGTATCTCTATATGTACAGTTTTTTTTAATTCAAATAATTTCTTGAATTTTAATATTAGTTATATCAGTATAATAGTTTCATTATTATGATTACATTTTTATATGGTTCAGTAACATTTATAGACTACGTTTTTATGGGACCTACTTTTACAAAAATAATTAACTGTTCTATGCACTTTGGTCGAGCAGGTATTGAACTTTTCAATGACTCGTGAGATAGGCAGTTTGCTTCATCATCATCATCATTTCAGCCACGAGACGCCCACTGTTGGACATAGGCCTCTTCCAATGATCTCCATACCGATTGGTCCTGCACCTCCCACATCCAGCGGCTTCCCGCGACCTTCACCAGATCGTCTCCCGGTATGCGGCCGCCACTCGAGGACCTTTCGGCCCAACGGCCGTCAGTTCTACGAGCAATGTGTCCTGCCCACTGCCACTTAAGGTTTGCAATTCTTTGGGCTATGTCGGTAACTCTAGTTCTTCTACGGATTTCATCATTTGTGATGTGATCACGTAGAGAAACCCCGAGCATAGCCCTCTCCATTGCCCTTAGTTCTTAGCCAAACATAGTGGCAGATTATACTCCTCGGTCTTCTGTATAACCTGCCGCAGCGTATGGATGTGGTCTATGGTGCAGTGAAAAACGCAGATTATTTGTTGAAAATTATATTTGCGGAAGAGTCTCATTGGATAAATATACACGAGCTATCAAAATTAGAGTAGAAGTATGAAATACATGTCAGATTCAAAATTCATATTAGAAAAGTAAACAAGTATAAAACTGCCAGTGTCCTTATTAATGTCATAAGTTTTAACATATAGTACTATAGCCATTTCGGAATCTGGCTTTATCGGGAGGCTGGAAGTCGTCGAACCTACTTGCGAGATGATTTGTAATGACCCTCGAGAACAGATTGTAAACATGACTCAGGAGCGTGATGGGTCTATGGTTCTTCAACGTGGCCCTGTCGCCCTTTATGAAGAACAGTGCCACCATGCCCCTATGCCATGCCTTAGGCGTTTTGCCCTCGAGTATGACGGAGTTGAATAGCCGCTGCAGCGCTTTCCGGGCTGATAGTCCATCCACTTTAAGAGTTAGGCTGTAACTCTATCATCACGCGGCGCCTTGTTGTTTTTAGGCTGTTTGAGAGCTACACTAATCCCGTACAGGCTGACGTTCGGGATGTCTTCGGTGTAGTGCCGAGTCAATTTGGCTCTAGGATCTGTGGCCAGAATAACAGGTGCCTGTGATGATGCGTAAAGCTGTCCATAGAAGCGTTCGATCTCGACCATAAGTTCAGGTCGGGGTGTAATGACTCTGCCGTCCTCTGTCTTCAGCAGACTCTGACCGGGTGTCAGATCTCTTGCGAACACTTTGGGGCCTTTGTTCTGCTCGATGGCCTCTTTAATACGTTTCGTATTAAATCAGCGTATCTCGCGAGTCAGACATTAAGGCCCGTGTTACAGAACGCAATAGTCCACTGCTGGACAATCTTTCTCAGCACCAACCCACTGCTGAACAATCTTACCCAGCACCAGCCCACTACTGGACAATCTTGTCCAGCGCCATCTCAGTGTTGAGAATCATGCCCAGCACCAGCCCACAGCTGAACAATCTTGCCCAGCATAAGTCCACTGCTGGGCAAACTTGTCCAGCACCATCCCACTGTTGGGAATCATGCCCAGCAACAGCCCACTACTAAACAATATTTCCCAGCACCAGCCCACTGCTGAACAATCTTGCCCAGCACGGGCCCACTACTGGATAATCTTGTCCAGCACCATCCCACTGCTAGGAATCATGCCAAGCACCAGCCCACAGCTGAACAATTTTGCCCAGCACAAGTCCACTGCTGGGAATTTTGTCCACCATCCCACTGCTGGACAATCTTGTCCAACATCATCCCATTGCTGGAAATCTTTCCCAGCACCAGCCCCATTGATGGACACACTCATCCAGCACCAGCCCACAGCTGGACACTCGCCCAGCATCAGATTTTGGCGTAAATTTCAACTTTATTTGGTAACATAATATGAATTTATTTTCTCAAGAGTGGTTTCGACCATACTTAAGTAATCAAAGATCAAATCTTTACTTGAGCGTACAAGGCACTTCTATAATAAGCAATAACTCAGATGAACAACAATCAATGAATCTCGTTTTAAGAAACATTCAAAAATTAAAGCTCATCATAAAACTACATAGTTTTAAAACTAGATTCATTACTGAGAATCGTTTTATAATATGGGCCTAAGAGATCTGTTTGTTGAGTCACCGACGAGCATCTTCAGAAGACTGTAGACCCATTTCATGCCATTCCTCCATCAGTTTAGCTCTTGGCTCCGAGATGTTACTTCTTTACTGAGTACGGCTGGGTTTGCAAAACTTTGCACCCGCCGTAAAGACAGCTTCCAGAATCCTGTCATGTTAAATGTCCACGTCCGTGCAGTCCTCTAGCTAGACAATCAAAGCGATTTTGCAATTCGAGTTGGAAGCGCTCGGGGTTTTGGATCTGGATGGCTTCGGCACGGAGCGATACCTTTCCGCTTTTATGTTAAGATTCAATGCGCCTCTTACCGTTCAGTGATCGCTCCCCATGTTAAACGAATTGATTACTGACGTCATTGAATATACTGGTCTTAATCAACATGATTAAGTCAATCTCATTTTTTGTCACGCCATCCGGACTTTTCCAGGTACACTTTCGATGCAGCCGTTTTTTGAAGAAAGATTTCATGATATAGAGTCCCTCTCTGTCCATGTAATCGGCTAGCATTTGACCTCGGTATTTCCGGATTCCAGCTCAAAATTGCCCCACTTTCAACTCATTATCGCCCCGCTTGCCTAGCCTTGCGTTGAAGTCTCCCATGACAACGGTGTAGTGAGTCTTGGAAGCATGTACCTATTGCTCGAGAAATGTTTTCATATATATCTTTCACTTTCTCGTCGGGGTGGGTTGAGGTCGGGGCGTAGACTTGTATGACCTTCAGCGAATACCGTTTGGTGATTCTGAGTTTAAGGTATGCCATCCTATTCGACACACTTTCGATCTGTACCTCGTTGTTCACGAGAGACTTATGGACAATGAACCCGACACCACCTTGGGACAGGTCTTCGTCCTCCCGGAAATAGAGCAGGTTGCCAGATTTAAGGACCATCGTGCTATCACCCTCTCATCGAACTACGAATAGTCCCACAATACTCCAACAAATCCTGCTCAATTCCTCCTGTAGTTCCAGCAGCTGCTCCTCGGTCCGCAGTGTACGCGCGTTATACGTTGCCAGAGCCAACATCGTTTGATTGGGGGTTTTCGCCGCCCTGGGATTCTTTGCACACCAGGTCCCAGCCCTGGGTCGACGATTGTCCCTGCTGACACGGCCTCCGGGACCGCCGGGCACTTGGGGCCTTTGGCTAGTCCTATTCATTTGGGGGGGGAAGTTGGACCTTCTGAGGCCATCTGATGTGTGCTGTTCGATCCACTAGTGGAGCATTAAAAAGAAATAAAGTAAGTATCATAGGATCCAGCAAGATCAATGTTGGATCTTAGTGAACTTCAGCGTGCTATTATCAACTGGTGGATCGAGATGGTGGATTCTACTGGACAGAAGGTTTTTTTGAATATGTAACGAATGCTTTTTTACCCATGGGTAAAAAATAACATCTCTTTGCAAAATAATTTTGTTTTTGGATGGCCACTGCTCTCATAGGCAACCACTGAGCAATTTTTGCCGGGAAAAAACATCACTCTGATCTCTCTCTATATCTTAATAGGCCCTTCTATCCTAATGCGACACACTTTTTTAGGGCGAGGGAATCTCTTTACAATTCACAAGGGACTGTAGCTGACAAGGCTGTCCTTTGGATATGCCGTAGGACTCGGGTAACAACCCCATACCCGGCGAAACCACCTTGCGGTACCTCTCTACCCCCGGTGAAGGCATGTTCGGGATCGAACTAGCCATTTCCCGAACACACCCCTTGGGAACAGGCCCAGTGGTATAAACGAGCTGGGACATGCCAAGGAAGGGGTTACTCGGTTGTGACCCCCCAGACGGGCAACCAGGAAGGTGATGTAATATCTCCCAGCTGGTTGTGGGTTGGTTGGACCTGAATCCTTCCTGGCTGCTTAGGGTAGTAGGTGCGCACCTTAGAAGGCGCGCCTCTTCCTACCTAACCGCCTACGACGGAGCGGGGCGGCTTGAGAGTCCTCCTCCCGCGCCCGCTCCGCTGCAAATACTCCAACCGATGGATGTGGCAGTTTTCCGGCCTTTAAAACAAATATGGAGGAAGGCCGTATATGATTCATCATAATGATAATCAGTTTGTCATACTTAAAAAAGAAAATTTCTATTAATACTTTTATATTGAATATACTCTTTGATTTTCGCACAGCCTTTAAAGAAATTTATTTATAGTAAGTTATTAGTCTGGGATCTGATTTCTTTATGACTATAATATGTATAAAATACAAATAAATATTACATTATTTTATTATAACGTAAGTACCTATATGAAAAATAAAACGAATATAATTATATATTTTTTTCGTAATGATTATAATGTTATCTTTAACGTATAGCAATAAAGTTCAAGGTAGCGTGAAAAATCGACGACTTTTGGGTCAACATGACGGTTACTAGGACAAACTTGCCGACTACTGGTACAATTGGCTCCTTTTTACTTTTTTATATTACAATAAATTATTTATTTAGTTTATCTAAAAACCACTTTTACCTCTGAAAACTACAATAAATATTTTAGCAAGCTATCGAAGTTTTAGATTATTAAGTCTACAAGGTTTACTGTAACACAGCTCCAAAGTCAGCAAAGTTCAAAACCTGACGAGTACTGGGCCTTTTACCTTAGTGCGTAATGGTGGTCATCCCGGAGTCCCGGACGCTAAACAATATACTACTTTTTGAGCAACTGTATTAAAGTGTCTTTTCGTATTCCACGCGATGCGAAATTACGAAAAAAATGGTGTAAAATGATGAGAAGGGAAAATGTATCTCCATTATCGGTTGTATTTTGTTGTAAAGATCATTTTAACGTGTGCTATATTTATGTACAGCTTAGTGTGAATTAGCTATTGAGCAGTAGATGATTCGGTCTAAAACTAACCTAACTTGTACAAAAGTTCATTAAAAACTTATATAGAGAGCTTGCTTATTCCTATTGCGGTTTTACGAAATTTTGATTTTTTTATTACAACAAAGTTAGCAAGTTAGTTTCAGTTTCGATTCGGCTACTTATAACTTATTAGCAGAATTGGGCCGCTGATCTGAAACAAACAAGCACTTAAATACTGAAAGAAAATTTTTCATATAAATCGCAATATAAGTAGTAAGTATTTATTTCATTTTGACAAAAAGTATATAAACATATCATACTTGAGTGAGCTTCAATAATATAATATTACGTGTAAATTATAATGATATATACGTAAATTAGGAGTTTAGGAACAATTTTAATGACAAATGGTTATGTAGGTACTTAAGTAAAGGTTATGTTTTGTTGTAAGTATTATTTAAACATTTATGAATAAAAATCTATGTTCTGGACTTAAATATACCATTTAACATAAAAATTACCTTGCTGCTTTCAGTCCTATGATTACTGCGCTCGTAAAATCGAGATTTGATGCAAAATATGCTGACATAATAAATGCATCTATTTTCGGTAGATTATCCGATTGTGCTTTGACAAAACCAGTTTCTGTCATTGTCCTAGATTGATTACAAATATATATACACAAGTAATCACACAGAAATACAGTTTTAAACAATTTTTCTCACAAACACTACTAACACATGAATATCGACGCCGATAAATCCATTGAGGCATTGACGTGAATGACCACTGACGTCACATTCCGTTTCGACCAATGGTGGCGCGTTTTGTAAGTTTGAATTTCTCTCCCATAATTTTCATTTTTATATAATATTTTTTGGGTTTAAATAACAACTAAATAAAAAAATACCTTTTAAGTATAATGTAAAAGACAATAAAGAATCTAGAAAAAAATATTTGATACAAATTTAAATTTTATGCATATTCCCTATTGACCGTTAGTTAATACAAGCAATTTAAATGATTTGATAAAGTAAAATCTTTTCTTTTTACGAAGATAATAGGATATGTTACCGATACTGAGCCTGGGTAAAAATTAGATTCACCGGGATAAATTAAATTGAGGAGCCACATTTTTTTGATTCTGACTTAATAAATCTATACTAATATTATAAAGCTGAAGAGTTTGTTTGTTTGTTTGCTTGAACGCGCTAATCTCAGGAACTACTGGTCTGATTTGAAAAATTCTTTCAGTGTTAGATAGTCCATTTATCGAGGAAGGTTATAGGCTATATATCATCACGCTTAGATCAATAGGAGCGGAGAACCAATGAAGAATGTTTCAAAATCGGGGGAATTTTTTATACTGATATTATAAAGCTGAAGAGTTTGTTTGTTTGTTTGCTTGAACGCGCTAATCTCAGGAACTACTGGTCGGATTTAAAAAATTAATTCAGTGTTAGATAGTCCATTTATCGAGGAAGGCTATAGGCTATATATCATCACGCTTAGATCAATAGGAGCGGAGCACCAATGAAGAATGTTTCAAAATCGGGGAATTTTTTTTCCTATTGAGAGCTTCCGCTGCGTGCGCTGCGTAAACGGTTAAAATTTTGCAAAAATCATGTATGACAGAATTTTTCCCCTTAAAAAGTTCTAAAAAAAAGTCCGCGACAGCATCTGCCTATCTTTTAAGGTTAGCTCACTATAACCTTTTTATGCTAACCAAATTTGTTCTAAAATAATGCATTATTTGCGAAGGTGTTTTTATAAACATGATATTAATCCTTATCCAAATTAATACGTTATTCATCACAAGTATTTAATTTAAAACAAAATTGCCCTTTACATCATTCGATTTAAATGAATATTTTAGAAGATATCGCAGTTTTAAAATAACATCACAGCAAAATAATGATCGAGTACTGCGCGCACAATGTGCAAAGCCGGCGGGCAGTCATAAGGGGGAAGGGCGGTGGCCCCAGTTAGCTATCTACTTCTGCTCGAAGAAAACAAAACTAAAAATATAGTGTACGCAGAAGTACTTTAAAATAACATTAGTTTAGTTTTTTTGAGAATAACCTACAATCTACATGATATAAGATTATAAGACCCATTACTTACTCACCTATATAAACGAAATCGCGGGTTAAAGTTAGCGTTTGCCCAAAGTAACTATTCCACGCGGACGAAGTCGCGGGCGGAAGCTAGTTTTATCAATAAAGACGCAGGTTAATTACTGTAAGAAACCCCTCCAAATGATTAGAAAAGTTCAATTAACTGACCTCACTTCGTTCAGTATTACTACAAGTATAAATAAGATCGGGACTCGAGCCAAAATACCACGGTAGCTGGTCGAGTGTGGTTTTCAGTCTCGAAGGTTCGATTTCTACTTATTTTCGTTTTGTTTTCGCCGAAAATCAGTAGAAATCGAACACTGACGAGCACTTGATGCCGGAAGAATGATTCAAAAATAGGGCCCCAGAGCGGGCACAGACAGTGATCGAGCGAGCGCGCGTTACATTGCGTAGCACTTTTTGCAGTTGTTTTGTAACACCTGAAAACCAATATCTTTTTTTATATAAGTTAAGTTTCGTAAGGAGCGTCGGTGGCGCAGGAGCGTCGGTGGCGCTGCGGACTCGTCACTTGCCTTCAAATCGGGAGGTCCGGGGTTCGAGAGAGCCATGTACCAATGAGTTTTTTGTTTTTCGAATTTCATATGTACTTTTTCTGACGCTACTACGGTGAAGGAAAAATCGTGAGGCAACCTGCATACAACTGAAAAGAAATTCAACGGTGTATGTGAAGTTGACCTCTCCACACTGGGCCAGCGTGGTTGACTAAGGCCTAAACACCCTAACATAGGATAGGCTCGAGCCCCTCGGTGGAGAGGCATAATGAACTATGAAGATGATAAGTTAAATTTAATGGTCTGAATGCGTAGACACGGGCTTTGTTGTGGATCTTTTTACACCATGTACATACGAGTACGATATTGCGCAAAACAGAAAACACAGCAAGTAGGTACATTTTACTCCAATGAGCAGAGGTGGACTTACGAGTATTTCTGAGAAAGATCACTACAGAGAACTGCTGCTTGTAAATCGGGAAAATCTAAAGCTATACACGGTTATTTTTTTATCACCCTAGAAAATTTTAGGGACGCCTCAGGACACATCCATTATTATTTAAAAAATAAAAAAAATGATGTAAACAATAAAAAAATTAAAAAAATCTCTAAAAATGCTGCTCTCAACTAGTGCAGCATTTTTTGGATATTTTAGAAAATTAATATAAAATTAAGTAAGTTTTTTTTTATTCATATAAAAATCATTCTAATACCATGTCGTGAAGTGCCCCTAAATTTTCCAGGGTGGTAAAAAAATAACCGTGTATATGTTTATAATTAAACCCGAGAATAAATTGTTTTTCTACGACAAATACCTTTATTATTGTGATTTAAGTTTAGAGGCAGACAGAGTGTCGTTGCACTGCCGGAAAAGACATTCAGAAAAGGCAACTTGTGTAATAATCGAGCAAATAAAATTAACAAACAGTTCTTGCAAAAAATAAATTGCATTTCCTAATTTGGATTCCTTTTCCCTCGCTAATCCAAAAGAAATAGTGGCGCAGGTACTCTACCTTCGAGACTGAAAACCACACTCGACCAGCTACCGTGGTATTTTGGCTCGAGTCCCGATCTTATTTATACTTGTAGTAATACTGAACGAAGTGAGGTCAGTTAATTGAACTTTTCTAATCATTTGGAGGGGTTTCTTACAGTAATTAACCTGCGTCTTTTATTGATAAAACTAGCTTCCGCCCGCGACTTCGTCCGCGTGGAATAGTTACTTTGGGCAAACGCTAACTTTAACCCGCGACTTCGTTTATATAGGTGAGTAAGTAATGGGTCTTATAATCTTATATCATGTAGATTGTAGGTTATTCTCAAAAAAACTAAACTAATGTTATTTTAAAGTACTTCTGCGTACACTATATTTTTAGTTTTGTTTTCTTCGAGCAGAAGTAGATAGCTAACTGGGGCCACCGCCCTTCCCCCTTATGACTGCCCGCCGGCTTTGCACATTGTGCGCGCAGTACTCGATCATTATTTTGCTGTGATGTTATTTTAAAACTGCGATATCTTCTAAAATATTCATTTAAATATTTTCGTTTTGTTTTCGCCGAAAATCAAAACAATATTGATCTTCGACGTAATGTTCTATCGTTTTTCATCGCAAGAAAAACGAAAATCAATAGGAATCGAGCACAGGCTTTGCACAGATGACGCTTGAAAAGCGCTCGATGCCGGATGAATGATTCAAAAATAGAGCCCCTGCGTGATTCAGCGGCTTGTGGTGGTAAAAGTCAGCGTCCGTTGTAAATACATTACGCGTTATAAAATTTATAGTTATAATATTGTTTTATTTTATTTAATAGAAAAAAAACAATTCTTAATAAATACTGATTTTTTCTTTGGTGTTTCTTTGGACGAAAATTAACAAATACTGTTGCAAACAAACAGTTTGGTATAAAAATCCCGAAAAAATAATTGTCACTTTAAACTTAAATAAGTATCTCGGTTACTATTAATTTCCCAGGTATGGTCTACAAGACAAAAATTATACTTATTGACAATGGGTTCAATACGTGTGTTTCAGCTTCGCGTTCTGTCTCTTACAACCTGTATAGCGTTATAATAAAATTGATTCAAAATCAATGTTGACGAATGTCTTCATATTTAGGGTTCCGTACTTCAAAAGGAAAAAACAGAACCGTTATAGGATAACTTCGTTGTCCGTCTGTCTGTCAAGACCCTTTTTCACCTTTTTCACGGGAACGCATTGAGATATCGAACTGAAATTTACATCAAGTACTCGAGACTACGTTCTCCTTCAGCCGTGAAATATTCATACTTGTAAGTCAACGAGATCGAAAGATATACCTAATCGTTTATGACGCATAATTTCTGAAAGGACAATGTCGAAAATCGCCCCATTGCCAACAAAGATTTGATTTAGTCATAATTATATGCATATTTCCTAAACACACATTACAAAATATATGTATGTATTCGACGGACAAATCAAAAACATTTAAAAGTACCTCCTTTCAGAAACAAAACCAAATGAAGTAAAATAAACGAATTGTATATTGTTACTTTTGCTTGATTGAATGGAATTGAGTCGATTTTATGTAGGTATGGACAATTTTCATGACTTCTTTCACAATTTACAACACGTCAATTGACTACTCATCACGCGCTGTCGCTTTGTAGGTAGTTTGTTGTGTTTTGACTTGCTTTATAATTTCGAGATTTCTTGTTATTTCCTACATGCCTATAATAACCTTCTTTGATTGATTGTAATAATTATTATTTTAATAACTGTTTTGGTATGGACTATTGCTCTAACGAAATAAGGTGTTACTTCAACTAACCTCAAAATCTGATTCATCTACATCTACAATCAATATAAAGAGGAAAGATTTGATTGATTGTTTGTTTGTTTGTTTTGAATAGGCTTCGAAACTACTGAACCGATTTTGATGAAAGTTGGTATAGGGATAGTTCGAGACCAGGGGAAGGACATTTTCCCACGGGAAAACAAAAATAACGTGGGCGAAGTCGCTAGCGGAAAGCTAGTAATATATAAAGCTCGATTTTTTTTATATATAATTCAAATTCGAAGCTTGTCCGTAAGTTATTAATGTGGACGTACCGTATTTAGTGATGTCTTATTATACGAAAACCATTTTTCACTGCTGTTGGTATTGGGGCGAATAATGTATGGAAGCAGAGCAATGTCCTTTGCGATTTCACAAGGGACTCAAAATCCCTATTGATTTTGCTTCCCGTTGACTTAGAATCATGAAATTTGGCAAGAAGCGAGGTCTTATAGCACAGTTAAGGAAGGAAAATCTGTATATATTACACAAAGTTAGGAACTTTAACATTCACTGAACCTAGATGTATGGAATAGCTGATTTTTTTTGCGATTTTGAAGTTGTTCCCATAGTGAAAGTTGTTCAGTTAGCTTGTCTGAACGAGCACACAATTTTTTTTGTGATAATTAAAAAATAACCTTGTATACTGAGATAAGTCGATAAGTCTGTACGGAGCCCTCGGTGCGCGAGTCTAAGTCGCCCTTGGCTGCTTTTTACAAATGTTGCGTTTGTCCAATATAACGGTATAGTGATATAGCATAGTGATAATATTGAAATGTCTCCATGATTATGGAGTCTGACCTGGTCGACTGTTGGAAGCTGGACAGCCGGGAGTTCCTGGAGCTGCCGCCGGTGGAGTTGCGGTGCATGGGGTGGCGCAGCCCCTGCACGGCGGGGGTGCGGCCGCCGCTCGCGCCGGACGCTGCAGAAACCGCGAGGCGCATCAAGTTTTTACACTTTGCCGCAAAAGTTCGCAATTGGATCTTTTTTATACCGGGATTCTATTTTATCACCCCGGAAAATTTAAGGGTCGCTTCAGGACACATCTATTATTATATAAAGAAAATTAGAAAAAATCATTAAAAAACCTCACTAAACTAGTGCTGTATTTTTTGGATATTTTAGAAAATAAATGTAAAATTAAATAGACGAGTTATTTTTTTAGGCTAGTATTTAAACGAGTGACTGTAAATTCAAATTTTAAGAGACAAAATAATTCATTTGGGTTATTGTGAGTGAGCGACTGACTGCGAGTGACGATAAATCAACAGAACAGTAACTTATAAACATTCATTCGAGTTACTTCAAATACAAAATGAAAAGCTTCATAATATTTGACCGACCTAATATTTGTTTGAGTGTCAACGTTACGTCCTGCATTTTTTTCAATTTTTTGGCAAATGATTTATTTATGGTGAGCGGCATTTTATATTAAATGAAGTGTTTCGAATAGAAAAACCACTTCGAAAAATACCATAACGGGCAGAGTACTTACTTTGGTTGAAATTTTTTATAATTTTTTTATTAATTTTTGAAAATTAATAACGAGGGGAGGAGGGAAGCTACCCCCTGTACCACTCCCCCCTCTCGGCAATACGTAGTTTTCGAGATATTAATTTTTAAAATTTTCACAAACCTAACCTCAAAATGTATGGGAAAAGATTGGGTTGTGTATTTAAATCATGTTTGTGCCGCACCTTGAACCTATTTAAGAATAAGATGTTAAAATTGGAAAATCTTAATAATATGATTTCAGTGGTATAGGTTCCTATAGAATAGTCATGTTCTGAACCTAACCTAACAGCAATTTTGTCACATATTTTCTTCTGAGATGGAGAGAGGCTTGGCCCCCCGAGCCCCCCTATTATCTGGATTTTATTATTAAATAATATTCGTCGTCAGTTTATTTAATTTTTGCTTACTCAAATTCAGTTATTAAAATATTATCTCATCATCAGTCGCAACGTATTATTATTCCCCTTTTTTATTTATATTTATATCATTCTGCTACCGTGTCCTGAGGCGCCCCTCAAACTTTTCTGGGTGATAAAAAAGTAACCCTATACATCTACTACTATGGTGGCAAGCAAGCAGGCTGCCCATCTGACTTTCAGGTTCATGTAAGACTTTCAAGTCTACAACTCATTTTTTTAGGGCGGGAGAATCTCTTTGTCATTCTAAGGGACTAGCTGACTAGACCGCTTGCTTGGATATGCTATTGGACTCGGTGATACCTTGCTGCTATTCTGGTGGTGTGCCCCTACCTAGCTGGGTTTAAAGGCCGGCGTGTTGCTGTGTGTACAAAATCAAAAGTTCTCTTTGCGATTTTACTATAAATTAAACAGTCAAATCCGACATTCAACCCTAGTAAGCTGACACCGCAGTCAATCTAAATTGGCATTGTCATAAAATTATTTTAGCAGATTTTGAAATAGGGTTGTACTTCCAGAATAATGATTTCCTTTTCTAAATGTATTTTTGTAACACATTGTATATTTATAGATTTGTGTTAAACAAGCGCAGAATTTCCCAGAATTTTATTCGCTTACAATTAGCAAAGTGCTTATTGAACTGAACTTCGAAACAAGCCACTCGCTTTTCAATACAGAGCTCTTTTTAAGTTGGTAATTGCGCTACTCAGACGCACAAGAAACTGAGCCATGTGGAAAACAAAGATTCAATCACTTATGGACTTAACGCATTCCTTGATTTTAAGTGGTCTTAATGCACTTAAGGACAAAAGGCTCTCGGAACGCTTATTCTCCGCGTCACTGAGCACTACGAACTATTCAGTCCTGAATAGATTGGTTATTCTTCATTTAGTGTAAATGCTTTGTTATTTAATTTGTGCTTCCACATTTTCGTATATTATGTAGCTACTATAAAATACATAAAGCTGGTTTATAAAGATTTTTTTTTTGCAAAAGAAATACAGTGGTTTGCATTTTCAATTTTAATATGACCAGGGTAGGTGGCTTGCCCGGGCGCGCTGGTAGTGGTAGTCGCAGTGTGGACCTTACCATGCGCGCCCATAAGGGCACGGAGAACACCGGGGGGTTTTAGTGGGTCGGCCTGGCACTCTGCCGGGCCAGCCCCACACACGCCCGCCGTCCAGCCAACGGCGGGTACGTTGCGATTACGCATTTCCCCCCGAAAAAAAAAAATGAAAGGTATAACAGATTTTCTATACAAACGCTGAAAACTGATATAATAATGCCTTGAATAAAACTTATCATTAAACAAACTTATTATACTGCACTTGAAAAAATTGCCATATTTTTTATTAAATCAGTACACACGATGAACATTCATTGCGCGATAATTAGCTACCTACTATACTATTTCTATTTTGGTAATGGTAAAAATGTGTTGAAAGACATTTTCACCAATAATGCCCATGTCACGGCAATCATTAAGAGACAGATTTTTAATATTATAAGAAATCATAACGAACCATCGAAGGAGTCAGTAGTCAGAGAGAGTTGAGAAAAATCGTATTCGGTAGATGCACCCATGCTGCGGTGCAGCATGGCAGCCACGCGTTCGCGGGCCTCCCGCTCGATGTTGACGTCGTCCGAGCTCTAAATAAGAAAAAGCTTTGACGCAAAAAATATCATTTTTTTGTAAAAATGGTAAGAAAAATATATAAGTAAGTACTTAACTTATTTTTTCTTCTGGGCCACCGAGCTCTAACCAGCCTACCAATAGGTACAGTTGAAATTCGAACCAGACGGAATTTCAAGTGTATTGATCTTTTTTGTACTTTGTCCAGCCAAAGTAAAATTCACTGTTAATAACCACGTACTGGTTATAGTTGGTAAGAGCTTGATGGCCCAGTGGTTAAGGCGTCGACAGGGTATGTGGAACACGCGGGTTCGTTTCCCGATCAAAACGACTGTTTTCTTGTATTGATTTATTCATCCTTTTTGATAAGCGATGATTAAGTGTGAATCAATTCAATGCGACATACACAGGTCACTTAGTGAACAATTGCCACACATTCATATTATAATACAGGCATTCCATGAAATAATCTATACTAATATCATAAAGCTGAAGAGTTTGTTTGTTTACTTGAATCTCAGGAACTACTGATTCAAATTGAAAAATTCTTTTTGTGTTGGATAGTCCATTTATCGAGGAAGGCTTTAGGCTATATAACATCACGCTACGACTAATAGGAGCTGAGCATCAATGATAAATGTTGCAAAAACGGGTAAAAAATATACGGTGAAACGTAGTTTGCTGGCACAGCTAGTCTCAAATATGTGTGCCGAAATGTGTTACGGGAAATAATAAGGATAAGGATCAAATATATGATTATAAAATGAGTATATAATTTATCGTGCCAAGTGTACCTATATAAATGATATGACGCGAAACTTTAAAACTTTAAACTTTCAATTCATGCATTTTTAAAGAAAACACAAAGACAAATATACAACTTGAAAATTCCTCTTTATTTTAAACCAATTTTTAAGAAATCTGTAAAAATTTCTTAATTACTTATATGTTGATTGATACGTAGTTCTTAACAGTGAATAAAGTCTACTTTGGCATAACAAAGTACAGAAGAGATCAATACCTACAGTTGAAATTTCGTCGGGATTGGTAATAGCTCGGTGGCCCAGTGGTTAATTATTACTTTCTTCATTATCTTAAGCAAGAAAAAGTGCGAACAAGAAATGAATTTAATGTTAATAAAAATAAATAGTTCTTATTTTTAGAATTTATTGTTTTTGTAGTATATAAAACGAAGATACGAGAACATTTAACGTGACTGAAAGTTCTGTGGTAGATCGAAGACAAATATCATGCGCATATATTATTTTCAAAGAAGCTGTTATTATAAGCCTTTGGAGTAGGTAGTTAACTTTAGGTGGGTATCGTTTTCAATTCATTGTATTTTATTCGATATCCATTACAAGCTTCAATTGAAATTTAATCTTCAAGCAATTTTATATGCACATTAGTATCGAATATATGGGGTCTCTAAGACGGTCAAATATGCGTGACAAGCATGCGCACTGACATTTGAATCTCTATGTTTTCATCGAGCACATTATAATGTTTTTATTACTCTTGACTACTTGGGGAACCCGTTATTGTCACCGGGATTAAGAATGTAAGCAAAAAGGTTCAATTGAATGTCCAGAAGTGGATATAATTCAACCTGCAAGATTTAAAAAAACCGAAGTGTGCATCATTGTGTAGAGCAGGCAAAATTTAGATGTTCCACGATAGTTACCGGCCTCGCTGCGCTGATAGTACTCAGGGCGTAGTCTGAAGACGTATCTGCGTCTACCTCCGAAAGGTCGCGTGACGGATTTTTGGCGAACCAAACACCAAGGTCGTAAGTAAGTTTGGCCTCCCTCAGTTTTTGCTCCCAAATCTGTAAGTAGAAATGAACGCAGAGTGTTTTCTGATCTAGTGATTGGGACCACCTGATCGGGAGGTTCGGGGTTCGATTCCCTGTCGAGGCAGACATTTCTTTGCTCAGTTTGGTTGATGGTAGGGATTCTGAGCTTGCCTACCTAGCTACCACCATCTCTTTAATAAGTTCAATAGAATTAGCGTCACTACCGATTATTCGTGTCATATGACATGTAAGAAACGTTATACTGAATAGTAGACAAGGTTTTCTGTTAAGATAAGCATACCTTCAGAGTGGGGGTTTGATTGGGATCCTTGGTCGTCTCCGTCAAGATGAAGGTCTGGAAAGCTGTGCCGACTTCGTCCAGTACGACAAATATCAGGCCCACAATGTCTCGGCTGTTGGACCGTGTCGTGATCTTCGAGAAATGCAACATCCTGTCCACCATGTACTTCGGCCTATCGTATACATTTCGTTAGGTATATTACTAGTGTTTAGCAATTCAAACATTTAATGATTTTGCGAGTGCGAGTACGAGATTCTAAATATGTCAGCTTGTTTCCTTACATGTTGAAGTAACAGTCAATTTAGTGAATCTTTGATGGAATATAAAGAAATACGTCATTGTAAAGTAAAATGAAGTCTTCACCGGTAAATGTCAGTCATACAGTCAGATAATAATTTTATTTTTATTAATATCTAAATTAAAACTAAATTTCATGAATACAATTTGTCTGTCATTAAGTAATAAAGCGAGTTTACACTTTAAATTCGCAAACGCCCATAGCGCAAATAAAAAGTCGCAGAAATGAATAGTAAAAATATCACACAAACTAGATAGAAAAGTAAAACTTTTAAGTTTTGGTAACATATTTCAAGAAATTACTAAACATTACTGAGCACATACGTCTTTACCTTATTAACTTGTATGGATACGAAGATCCCTTAGATAGCTTCTTGCATATCAATAACATATCCGTTAGAAGGAAAGCTCGAACTTCCATCTGTAAGGAATGTCAGATTTACAATCTAGTATTACACACTACGAAAATATAAATCAACAAGGTATTCGCAACACTATCTCAATTCGCGCGAGCAATTTATGCCTACGCAATCGACGCGTGAAAGTAGATTCATCCGGAGCCGTTAACGAATATCGAGTTTTCGAAGAATTTTAATTAAGCAACGTCATTAGGAGACAGTTTCATTTGTGGCTGTAATCGAGGGTTACAGACAAACATTAATTGTTTTTCTGTATATCCTTGAAGTATCGACGAAGATAATCAATTGTGTTGTTTCGAACTTATCCAACGAATCTACGATCACACGTGGTGAAAGGGGTGCACCCATAACGCTAACGCACGCTTATTGGCGTTATTCAAAATCTTGCCTCTTTCACGGCATCCCTGAAACGGAGGTCTCCCTGGTGGATTAAGGTGCGGCTATGCGTCGGCAGGCAATTGACCATCGGAGCTTTCAGGTTCAGTTGGGAAAACATCCGAAAATATCTGTCCAAATCTTCGTCCTTGAAGTCCTGAAAAAATATTTACTCGTTAATACGACATTGGCCGACTTGATAGGTATTTGCACTATACAGTATCATCACTACAAAACGTTGTTTAACAGTTGTCTAATGGTAGTTATGGTTTCAACTGAGCAGTATAACATTTTGTAGTAAGACCGTTAATGTTTTTGCTTGAAAATATACCGGGTGTAACGGAATACCGAAATAATATTTAAGGTTGTTGATTAACAGAAAAAATGTTTTATGACTACTCTCTGTATTTTTATTATACGAGTATGCCTACTTTCGATTTAATACACTTAACAGTTTAGCGTATTAAATCGAAAGTAGACATATAATAAAAATACAAGGAATAGTCAAAAAACATTTTTTTTTGTTAATCAACAACCTTAAATATTATTTCGATATTCCGTTACACCCGGTATATATACAAAAAAAAATCTGCGAAAATAATCCACATAAAAAAATAGATACCGCCAAACATAGAACCTCGTCCCTTTTTTAATAATATAATAAAAACGCCTATGCATTTTATTTAAAAGGAGTTTTTCTTCCTAAAGTAAACTAATTATGGAACTGTATAATTGTAACGTAGGTACCTAGGTATTATCCTTGCTAATAATGAAACGAATCAGTTACGGTCGAAAAACTGGGATTTTCGACAGCAATATATTACTTATTGTGTTGCAGCGCCATTTTTGATTCGTTTTTTAATCGCACGGGTTATATTGTTAAGTGTGGAATTAAACTAATTACCTTTCGTGACTGACAGGCAGAGTGTGAAACAATTTCGTTAAAATGTTATATTACTTGTACTTACTATTTCGAACACGTCGATGGAGCTGGAGATGTAGTCGAGCTTTTCCAACTCCTCGCGTTGGCGAATGGATCTGTTCAGATCGAGAACGTAGTTCTTCGCAAAAGATTCCTGTTTGAATGCAACAATGTTATTGCAACGCTTATATCAATTAAGGATTTAATGAATGTTTGTTTAAATTTAAAAACAAAATGAACTATTTGAAATTTATGATCAAATAAAACTAAACAAAAAGATATATGCATTAAAATGAGCATATAAAAGCGTTAATAAAAGTGAAAGATACAAAACAATAATAATTTCATTTTAAAAATTATAATAAGTAACTTAAATCAAATTTAATATTTACTTTTTTATCGATTATCGATATCGGTGGCCGGCTTTGGTTTAGTACCTAATAGTTTGATTTCTCGTAATTTATTTGTTATCGCAACTAGACTTCGTTCTGAACACATTCCGCGTAATAAATTTCTATATACCTACAATGAAAAAATCTGATTCGTCTAATTGTGAAATATGTGGAAAACTAGAAGACGCACATCATTTGTTGATGGAATGTGTAAAAAACGAAGAAAAGAGAACTAGATTTCTATCAGCTCTTAATGTACAAAGAACGTTAGGTATACACCATATTAAAAAGCATCCCATAATAGTACATTATGGTACAAGTGTGTAATGTTGGTGATTACCGCTGAGGCGCATTGAGGCCCGAGCCGTCAGGCGAGGGTCTTAAGAAGCCGAGGACGGTAACCATCAATACACACGTGTATCATACAACGTTTTTCAACACACTTCTGAATAAAACAATACTTAAATAAAAAACCATTTTACATAGTAGATAAAAAGTTTACTTAGAGAAACAATTAGTAAATGTGCAGTTAGTAAAATTATAATTAACTATTTTTGATGACATAGCGGTCTCATCAGATAGATTATTTATTGAAATACTTTCATGTTCTATTGTTATTTGTGATGGTTCATTATTCGTGTAGGTAGGTGAAATCCAATCATTGGACGTACTTGGTATTTCGCCAGTAGGATGCGTCTCAGAATCAAGTTTAATTCTTTTTGTGATTTTTGCACAAATTTCCTTCTTGTTTTGTATGGAATCTTCTACGTATGATTCTGCTACATTGCTAGATCGCCACCCGCCATGTCGCTTCAAAGTCATTATATCAGCTCCTGAATTTGCCAGCAATGTAGCTGAAGTTCTTCTGAAACTATGTCCAGTGTAGCTCTCAGCATCTACTAAACCCAAAAACTTAGCGATTTCTTTAGGCATAGAACCAAATTTGTTTATACCTATAGGCTGACAGGTACATTTACCATTCTGGTAATTTAGAAAGAAACGGTCATTTTTTGTTTTTGGCGAACGCAAACTTTCATACTTCTTAACAATATCATAGAATGGACCGTGTATGGTGAATGACATAGGTATTTTATTTTTCGTGATAGGTATCTTCACTAAAAGCATCTGGCCATGGTTCTCTATATCTTTTACAGTTATATTTGTTAATTCTTGTATCCTACAGGCACCAGTTACACCAAATATTAAAGCAACCTGAAACAAAAGAAACAATAATTAAGGTCAACACACAACACAAGCTGCTATTAAATATTTAATTAAAATTAATTTAACTAACCTTTGTAGCCAAATATTGGTTATCTGGAGCATCTTTAATAAATTTTTCAATATCATCAGATGATAAAACCTTTGATTTTTTGCTTCTAAATCCATCAGATAGTCTCTTTAGATAAGCTGACAAATTCGAGTACTTATGTTTTAAGTCCACTCCATTCTTTGTTCGGATTGTACTTTTTAAAATTGAGTAAATACACCACAAAGAGCTAGGTTTGTACTTAGAAGATAAGTCTTTAAAGTACGCCATGAATACATTTTCTGAAAAAGACTGCGTATTCTTGTTGTTTTGCCATTGTATGAAATTTTGGTACGCTAATAGATATTTTTCCTTTGAGTTTTCTGGTAGTAAACTTTCCATAACGTTCTGGGCTTCACATCTTATATCGGGCGGTGTACAACATAAATCATTTTCTTCATAAATTGTATTTGCAGACATCTTAATTAATAACTAACTAAATAACTTCAAAAGAGAAAACGAGACGAGTTGTGAAAAATGTTTCGTAATGGCGGGAAAAATTAATCAGTTTTCCTATGCGCGCGCATCGGCCATAGACTAATAAATTTCGTAATGGCGGGAAAAATTAATCAGTTTTCCTATGCGCGCGCATCGGCCATAGACTAAAAAATGAGGTTTCTTTTTTTTGGGCTTTTCGCGGATAGCATTTTAGCGCAAGTGTAAGCGTAACTCAACCAATAATATTTAAAAAAAACTATTACTCACTCGTGAATAATAGTAATGAAAAAGTCACAGTTTGATTATAGGTGTCATTATGTGCCTAATTGCCATGGGATTAGAGCCACTTTATGAGGAAGTGTGTTGAAAAATATATTTTACACAGAGATAATGCTTAAATAATTAATTGTTAACATTGGTTAAGGATAAGGTTATGATGGGGCTGGCGTGATCATATTGTTCAAAAGCCCCTTAATTTAAAGAAAAAAAAAATAGTTTGTCTAAAAAAATCTATCACGGTATACCTAGTTTACCTATCAGTCACACCAAACAAATCAAAAAATAAAATTATCTATCTATATTAGCTATTATTATTATTTTATTATTTGGTATATTTAAGGAATTAATTAAAATATTTAATAAATTTAAAAAGCGCACGTTTTTATGCGTCTTATAAGAGGAAACACTAAGGTCGGGCGAATTCAAAAATAGTTTTTTTGTAAAATGTATTGCTGTAAGATACCTATAAAAAGTACACAAAATAGTCGTTTCCTAGTCCATGTTTTGTTCTCTAAAACTAGATCGATTTATTATTTTTTGAATTAATAATTAATTAAAGAAAGGCTTTGGCTAATTTATTGGCTGTATTTGGCTATGGTTATTATTATGTTTTACACGGACCTAAAAGAAAGAAAGGAGCGTTGTTGAATCACGAGTGAAGCATGCAAATGACAGCACATTTGTATGTGTGCGTGTCTTGTTCTTTGAAAAATGACAGCTTTTTGTCTTACCAGCAGGCGTAGCACGGACCGTGGACAAAACGGGACAAGAGACAAATAACATGTTTCTCCTCGCTCTCACATATTACAATAAAGCAAGATGGGATGAGGGTTAGTCACTTTCTCTTCTATAGTCCATGCGCCGTGCTAGGCCTGCTGGTACATCTGTGTGAGTGTAGGTCGTGTACAAACACATGAAATTGTCTTACCTTGCATGCTTTACATATGTTTAATGCTACACTAAGTCCGTATTTTTTTGTAGGTCCATGGTTTTAACTATGTATAGTCGACCGTATTTCGCGTATAGACAAAACATCGTTAGGGTAACCTTAGTAAGTGTCGTATGTTCTTGCAAAGCAAAATTGACTGTGTTGTTTTATCTTTATGACGAAAACTGAATTTCAACCTTAAGGTGGTAAACCACTTTATTGGTAGACTATACATAGTAAGGAATTTATATATTTAAATAAGTGTGAACGGAACACTCGTTGCGCGAGTCCAAATCATACTTGACCGGATGTCTGACAATATAACAACTATGTAAATAACCTTCTTTTCGAATTTTTTGTGTCATATTTTAAAAAGAAAAACGGCCTCTTCATTGGTGATTTTCTGTAATGGAGATCACTGGGTGCCCCATTTGCGTTTTGATCATTGAGAGGTTACTTAAGGCCAGGTTTCCCAGGAAATCTGCTCATGCATGGCGACTGCCTTATTGCAAAGAAATATAGTTGATTATTGCATAGCTTCTAATGTCGCTTACGCGCTGTGTCCGAACTAAAACGTTACTTTTTACACGTTTTAATTAATTTTTGGAAAACCGGGGTACAAAATAAAAAATATATTTCTACAATTTTCTAGACAATAAAAATGCACGTCGATTGGTGGGACTTTTATGTCATTTATTATTGTATTTTCTGAATTACAGCTGTTTTAAAATATTGAATCGAGTGATCTTTGGATTTTTTTTCTCTCGAGTGAAATATAATTCATCATGTTTCTCCCTTTTAGAATGTTTAGATAAAATGTTCAACAATCATCATTATCATCATCCCAGCTCATATACGTCCCTACCGAGGGGTACGAGCCTACCCTGAGCAATTATGGTAGGGCGATTAGGCCTTAGTCAAACCACGCTTGCCCAGTGCGGATTGGTTGACTTCACTTCACCTACACCTTTGAATTATTTCGCAGGTGTATGCAGGTTTCCTCACGATGTTTTCCTTAACCGTAAGAGCGTCAGATAAATATTACGAGTATATATGAATTTTAGAACTGTATGTTTTATATTTGAGGAGAAACTGTAAATCAAAATTGAAAACGGGAAAACAGCGCCCTAAGCGTATTTTGCTTACTAGTGTTCTTCGCTTTCTAAAGTGGTATAAGTTTAGACAAAATACGTTTCACACAAACATATAGCATATTATAACTAGATCTAAGGTTCAATACATAAAATTTTGGTTTGAATGTTAAATAAGTCCTGTTTTCTCCTTTTGATATCACGTTATTTTTAAACGTTAATGTCGGGGTGTGGCTCATAAAACTCATAAAACAAAACTATTCTACGCCAACAGCGACGTGACGTTATCATAAAGTAATTCTAATCCCTTCGGAATGATTGGACTTTAATCTTATCAGTATTCAACGCAGCGCGCCCCCTGACCGTTTTTCTTACCCTTTATTCCCTTTTCGTGGAATTGTCCAGTGCCACTCACTCGACGGGAACCGATATCGCTTTCATAACAATAGATGCGCTGACCGCGTTATCGGTATTCATTTCAAATCTGTTCTTTTGATGTAGGTAGAAAATCAAACTACTATACGCTTACCACAAATAGACATTACGAAATAATATTTTGATAATATGATATTTAGAGATGATAATATGAACCATTCAAACATATGAAACTGATGGTCTATGATTAGAATAAGCTATGGTTAATAGTAGACAAACTTCTTCTTCTTATTCTATATGGTTAATTTTATATTGCCGGCCAAATTGATTGCATGCTATGTTTAATTTTTCTCGCATTTATTTTTATGATCTTTGAAATTCTAAGAAGATGTAAACTGTCTAATAAAAAACTGGCCAAGTGCAAGTTCCTAACTATGTACATACATATTTAGAGTTTTCAGATTTTTTCCCTAATACGTGCTATAAGACCTTGCTTCTTGGAAAAATTTATGATCCTAGGTCAACGGGTAGTACCTACTTTAGGTTTTGATTCCTTTGTGAATTCGCAAAATTTGGGAAAATATACGACATAAAGTCACATCTTTTGATCGCAATGACTTACATGTACAGCCGGCTTCATAAGTAGATAAACATTTTAGTACCGTGTCACACCAACTATTAATAATGCAATATAGGTGTAACCATACTAAATAAAAGGAATAGTTGGTGTAAATGCACTAATGGTACTAAATGCTCTAAAATTCTTATCTACTTTTGAAGTTGGCTGTACTTATAATTTTTTCACAGCATAAAGAGACTGTAGATCCGATTGTCTTCTTTTTCTAATACTTATAAAAAAATCTCGTGTCACAGTGTTTGTAACCGACATCCTCCGAAATGGCTTGACCGATTTATGTTTTTTTTTGTATATTCCGTAGGTCTAAGAATAGGTCGTAAACTGTTTTTTATACCCCTAGGTGATTTTTTTTGATAATTATTATGCTGAAACTTAGTTCGCAGGCACAGCTAGTTTGATATAAATATCAGTTTAATATCTTTATGCGTTCCCGAGTAAAAGGGTTTTAACAGACAGACGGACAGACGTACAGACATAGAGACGTATAAACGAGTGATCCTATAAAGGTTCCGTTGCTTATTTTTGAGCTATGTTACGTATAACATTTCGCGTGGGAATGAAAATGGATCGTTACTCGTGATCCCACTAACTTGTCCCACTGGTGGGATCACGAGAAAATGTGGTTCCGCGTAGTCCCACACTGGTCAATGGGACCACGTGGAATACCCGTAACTAGACCTATTTATAAGATCAATAGTGAAACTAATTTGCTAAACTAGTTTATTTAGCCACAAGGAATTATGGCAAACTCTTATTACTTACTGTGATTATGCAAAATTCTCCAAGAAGTTTTGAGCAAAAATAAATAATATTGACATTAAGTAAAATATTTAGTATCTATATATATAAAAAAAGGAGAAGTTTAGCGTTTCTACCATTAGCGATACGCACGACCGTAACCGCTAATGGTAGAAACGTATAATTTGGACAGTTGTTAGCTGAATTCAAAATACGGACGCACACTAAGGGATTTAAAAAAAAATTACCCTGTAGGGATGAAATAGTGGTCGCAAGTTTGTATGGAAAAATCTTTAAATTGGCAATGATTTTGATAAAGCTTGAAATTCATGCTCTCAAAAACATTTCATTGAATACGTGTCTAATGGTTTATTGAAGATCACCCCCTTATGGTGCAAAATAGGTTGAAAGCTTCTCTGGAAAATATTTAAAACCTGCTCCAATTTCTTTGAAATTTATTATCTGAGCTCCTAAATATAGATAACAGTCTTCTATATAATAGACTACAAAATTATTTTTCCTACGGGAAAATATAAAATTCCCACGGGAAAACAATAATACCGCGGACGAAGCCGCGAGCGGAAAGCTAGTAATAAAATAATAGTAAAATTTGTAGTGAGTACCTACCTAAGTAAAAAAAAAGTAAAACAAGGAATTAATAAAAAGAATGTAGATTAAAATATTTTATTATGGTGATTGTATGTTAACTGACTTATTAGAAAAGAAAAAAAAAATCGGTGACTTAACAGCAGACAGAGTGAAAAACCCGCCAACCCGCACTGGGAACATAATTTTAATGGGACAATTGGTCAAGTTCATTCATTACAAAAAAATATACCCACGGTATTACTGGAAGAAATATTGGTAGTAGTCGCGTGATCGGACAACTCAACGGAACTAGTGGTATAGACCCGGCATGTGTACATAACGCCAGTAAATGAGGGCTTGACATAATTTCTTGTGGCCAAACTAGTTTGGCATGTCAGTTGTACTATAAGAAATAGAGGATCTTATAAATGGGTCTATGAGGAACGATTAAACGTATTCTGCGTGTCCCATTAGCTAGTGAGAGTTCGAGGAACCCCAATTTCTCGTGATCCCACTAGTGGGTCAAAGTAGTAGGACCAAGAGGAACAACCCATCAAAACCCGTACTTCCCGTAGACCTAGAAACGTTAAATTAGGTATGAAGCAAGATCTTATATCATATGTTTGGGAGAAAATCTTCAACCCGTCAATATACAGGGTAAATTTTGAGGTACCGGCAACCTCGCAGGATTAGATAGCTAACATCATTAACTACAACTTTTGTTTTACGATTTTTAAGATAACTCAATATATTGAACAAAAATCAATTTTCAACTTTTTATTGCACTGTCGTGACATTGATAAGTCTATGTTTCATTTATAAAGGACTCCGGAAGACAACGCTGCTCGCGCGCTGTGCACGTAGAGATACAAACATTCTAGAGGTATATTAAATGAATATTTATTTTTGTATGAAAGTAAAATCTAACGATTTATCAAAAGTCGTAGAACAAACGTTGTAGTTCATGATGCTTGCTATCTAAAATCAGCCTCGATTGCTGCCGCTGATGCTGATATTCGCAACAACCCTGAACGAAGAACGAAGTAAAGGTATACAGTCACCATGGCAATCAGGTTGGTCCGTTCCGGCTCAGTGTCAGTGTGTGCAATGATGCGGCGCAGAATCAGGCTGTACTTGGTGAGACGCTGCATTGGCTTCACCATGATGTCTGACAGCTGCAATCTACACAGAAGCACAAACAAAAAGAATAGCTATACTCACAGATTCGAAACTAGGTATGGAATTCAGGTAATTTTGTAGAGACGAAAATCAACCATATCATATTTTTTTCGTGTTTAGAGAACCTTTCATTTCCTTTAAGAGCTGTTATGTTACGAACTACTAAGAAATTCGAGCACTTTAGATTTATAAAATACTATCCCCATTATTCATAAACATTGAATAACTCTTAATTCACACACACTCTTATAATGTGTTTTATTATATTAATTTTTCACTATAGTGACTACATGCAAAATACTTCATCAGTTAGTAGAAGCTTAGCTTGTGATGAATAATTGGGAAAAACTTAAAGAAGTCAGTCTATCGATACACAAGTTTTATCTTTTTATTTTACACGACTATAAAATTATTATATACGTACATTCAATCTATTCAGATCACCATGAAGTTTTAATTTGCTCTACAAAACTTATCGAGTTGTATTAACGTCTTTTAGCTTTATGGATTTGCTACAGTACCAATATAAGCCAATTATAAAGTAATTTAAAACTTCTATGCATTTATAATCTACTTACTTAGCTTAGTTTAGCCCATAATTGCTCTAATAATTGAACATTCTGACATTAACAGGGAATGGCTAATGCATTTACTCTGTAGTATTGATTAATGTTTCGATATAGTATACTACGAGTATTATTATAACGATACGAGTTGATGTCTTGGAGTTCAGCAGCTTAAAGAGCTTAGGCTCATTGTAGTTTGAGATGAAATCGGAATCATAATTGGGTACTGTACAAAAAAAATCAAAAATCAAAATTGTTTATTTACTTCTTGTTCATATGATTAGAAATTAAGCACTCTGGACTTCACACTAGGATTCCCTGTGTCGTGAAGACCAGTCTTCCCATTTATGTTACATATACATATGCATACGAAAAAGCGTTTGCGTGTATGTGTGAGGTGTGTATGTGTGTGTGTGTATGTGTGTGTGTGTGTGTGTGTGTGTGTGTGTTTGTGCGTATTTGTGTGTGATGTGTGTGCGTCGTGTGTTATGTAGGTATATTTTTATCTGGAAATGTCTGTTTTATATTATATCTTTCTCCTTTATTGTTAACATTACAAATAAGTACAGCATGAGTTGAATTTATACATAAAAGTAGTCTAGTAAATGTTAATTCAAATTTAAATTGATTTATTTCTGTATTTGTAGAAGGCTTTCCGTTTCATTATAGCTCAGATCTTCTAACCATTTAAATACAGTCAGTCTGCAACCTGCTCGAGTTAAGTCTATAATGTTTTTGGAAGTGTTATATATTTTATTGTAAAGATGGGGACCCATGAATTGACTTGACCTGCGTGCAAAAGCTGTTCCAGTTCTAGGTTTGTCCCACTTAAGTAATCTGTATGAAGTGCGAGCTTGCTGTTTAGCTTGTCTGTGAAAAAGCGTTATCGTTGCAGTAATATATAGTTTGCGAACACTTAGGACTTGGCACTCGGAGTATAGTTTGTCGGTTGGATATCTCCTAGGTCGACGATGGGCTATTTTCAAGATGGCGCGCTGGACTCGCTCAAGTTTAAGTAGGTGAGTTTTGCAAGCTACGCCCCACGCTGTTATGCAGTAATTAATTACTGATTGGCATAAGCTGAGGTAAATCATTTTAATTAGATCATTACCTGCTACAGAACTTAATTTTTTGAAAATATGCATTAGTTTTTTCATTCGTTTTGAAACTACCTCTATTTGAGGTAACCAACTGAATTTATGATCTATAACAACACCTAAGTACTTAACTTTATCGACTTGTTCTAGTAATTCACACTGACAGTTTTGATGATCATCATC
This sequence comes from Schoenobius gigantellus, assembly GCA_963935595.1. Classification (NCBI taxonomy): domain Eukaryota; kingdom Metazoa; phylum Arthropoda; class Insecta; order Lepidoptera; family Crambidae; genus Schoenobius; species Schoenobius gigantellus. Next base: position 66,643,549 of record OZ012540.1, on the reverse strand, counting down.
ATGACATGTGTGAAGTCTAAGTTCAGGGGTTTCCTTTGGTGCTGTTTTGTTAGTCACTCTAAATGAAACAAATTTGGTTTTGCTAGTATTTGCATTGAGTAGGTTCCTTTGAAGCCAAAGACTCACCTCATTTAGTCCCGCTTGTGCTATATGACTGACCTGCGTCCACGAATTAGCATAAAAAATAATTGCAGTGTCATCAGCAAAGGTTAGAATTTTCGCATTTTTTATTTTCATGGAGCACAGGTCATTAATGTAAATTAAAAACAGCGTGGGGCCCAAAACACTGCCTTGCGGCACGCCAAATTTAATAGTAGCATAATCACTGTAGGAGTCTCCTATGATAATTCTCTGTTTACGATCAGACAGATACGACTGGAACCACTCCAGTGCAACACCCCTTATTCCGAGCATCTCAAGCTTCTTTAAGAGTATCGGCCGGGAAACGGTGTCGAACGCTTTGGCGAAATCTAAGAAGACACCGAGACATTTCTGATTTTCTTTAATTTTGCCTATTGTGAAGTTAACAAGATCGTTCACGGCGTCTTCAGTAGATTTGCCCGATCTGAAACCATGTTGGTTCTCAGCAAGTAAACTCTTTGACTCGAGGTACTTAAGCAATCTCAGATTGACAACTTTTTCTATTATTTTTGAAAGAGTACTCAAAAGTGATATTGGCCTGTAATTCGCAGGATCTTGTATTTGACCGGCTTTAAAGATAGGGATTACATTGGCTACCTTAAATTCTGAGGGAACAATGCCAGTAGACATACTTAGGTTACAGATGTAAGTAATAGGGCTAGCTACAGCATATTTAATTTTCTTGAATATATCGTTACTTAGGAAATCATGCCCTAAAGCAGAGCTAGACTTAAGCGATCCAATTAGCTCAACAATCTCCTTTTCATCCGTAGGGTCAAAGAAAAATGAAGAGTATGTAGATATCCGAGATTTAAAATTTAATTTGTTTGCCAGCTCTGTTTCTGTTAGCCCAGATTTTTGAAGCATTCCACTAGCAAGGTTTTCACCGACAGAAGTAAAGTAGGAGTTAACTGAGTTTAAAGATTCAAGTGGATGTTCACTGATTTTAAGAAGTTCCTGATTTGTGGTTTTAGTACATTTGATATTGCATATATTTTTTACAGCTGTCCACGTTTTTTTAATATCTTTTTTATTAACAAGTAACATATTTCTTTCAAAATTGTTTTTTACGTCCTGCAGTATATTTATACAGTAATTTCTGAATAGAAGAGAAGTATATTAGTTTTGCTAAGTAATAGTCAATAAATCAGTTTTAACACTCAAGACGTAACATTGAAAATTATTAAATTGAAATTAAGTCATTTTGGTTATTCTTCACACGCCAATAAAACGCTAATAATTAAATAATACAACTCTAAGATTAGCACTTGATTGTTGTATGCATAGACTTTCCATTATCTATACAATATTTTTTGATACGTTCCGTGTTCGTTGGCAAGGGCGGATTTAAGGGGAATACAAAAAAATGTGGGATAAATTTTTAATTTTTTATCACTAAAATGATCCCATTTTGCCCCCTGCCTCGTATGTGCACTTAATGCAGAAATACACTATATATGGGTCTGACCGTTGCCCTTCCATGAAAAAAGTCCTGGATCCGTCCTTGTTGGTTGGATATAATATTTCGTCATACATTAACTTCACTTCATCAACATCACCATCCATCACTCATTCCTATACAAATAGGCATCACCATTTGTGGATAACGTTGGTCATTATTGATTCGAAACCTAATCATACCTGTTGCACGACTTATGGCTGTGGCACCATTTCAGATAGGCCATGAAGTCAGCGTTTCCGGACAGCGAGCGCAGGTAGTCAAGGGCCTTGGTCTGTTCGTTCACATACTTCTCATACGGCTGGAAGAGCTCGCGGAACCGACAGAAGCCGGCAGCCATCAGCTCAGTGTTAAACCTGATATAGACGTGCTTTGGTTTTAGTTTTATAATCAGTAGCTCAGCTTCATAAAAGTTTTGATAGTACATCTTTTCAATTATATTCACACCTTTTTTTATTTTGTGCTAGGCGACAAATATGTACAAATAATATTGATATGGGTGTATAATCGACTTAACGTATTAGTTCTGGGTAAGTTTTATATACTTGTCGGTCAGTATACCTACAATAACATTTTGTGTAACTCGGCTCAACTCATTGCTTCTTGGGGGAAACATCGCCAGTGTTCTGATAAAGTTGAGGTGACTGATTGCTAGTGCTTATTAGGCTATTGAGATGGCTTGATATCAGGCGGGTCATAAGCGTATGACCTGCCTTCTATGTGTAAAAAAATATTAGCACTTACGGCGCTGACTTTTCCCGTGCATCAATGATCATGGGATAGATGGTGATATCCCAGAAATAGAGGCTGGCGTTGAGCACGTCGGGAATGTTGGAGAACAGGCTGGCGGTATCCACGTCCAGCAGCTTGCCGCTATCCTGAAGAGCGTGCGCAGCCGCTATAAACACCTGCAACAAAAAGCGGAATGATACGCTGTCCAATCAATTTAATGATGCAATATCGAGGTTTAGGTATAGTTGGGCCACTTTAATAGGCCACATTTGACAGTTCATCAAAGCTATTTACTGGTAGCCTTGTAATGTCGATCACACAATATTATTTATTTTACGAATGATAAAATCGCACTCTTTTCAATTGCTATATATTAGATTGATTATCGAAATGAAAATGAAGACTAATTTGACACTTATCTTTTTTAAAAAGCTTTCCTAAATTAAATAAATAATTTAAATCGCCGAAAATAGACGTCATCACAAGGTCATAGTCGAAAGCCAATTTTCTTTTTTTATGCTAGGGATGTTCCCTCTGCAATTGAACCAATTGTTTGAATCATTCGTTTCATTTCTCGGGTAACATTCGAGTAACTAAGTGGAATATACACCGTAATTTATTTATTACTCTAAAATTTAAAGAGTTTCTTTAGCAGACCATCAAAAAGAACGTTTACACTACGGGATCGACTGTAAACTCTCGATTCTCGATTTTTGTTCAATGTGATTTTCTAAAATAACCTAGAGTAGTAACAAAACACGGTGTATACAGTAAAACCAAACAATGATAATATATTAAAGTAGGTACCTTACTAGCACCCCTACTCGCTATTTTCGGTTTTTCACTATGAACTGTCATTTAGAAAAATTCTTCATATCCATTACCTACTAGTTATGGCGGCGCTCATGGATATAATGAGTGTATTTTAAAATAACTGTTTAAATATAACAACAAAAGGTAGCAAATAGACTATACCTACGTATCTTATTTTAATAAGATAGGTAAGTTTAAAAATAATTTTTGGCTTCTATAAAATAAGCCAGCAGCTTTAAAAGAAATCAATAGTTTTTTCTTATAGAGAACTGTTTCCTTAATAATACCTATACAAGTGGTTATGAATTGCAGCAGTATCAAAATTATCCACATCGATGACTTTTTTTTCTCTATCTCTCTCCCTATTTTGAGTGAATGTTAAATTCGCTCTTCTTAGCCTGACTGTGCATATTTCTTTTTTACTATTTGAGAAACAACCTTCTCTCCTATTCCTAATGTTTCAGCAACACGATCTCTCACATGAGTTACAAGCAAAAGAGGGCCACCGTTTACGGATTTACGTAAAAAAATTGAATTTAATGAGAATGCCGGGTTAAATAGAATAGTAAATAGAGTACACCAACCAGGCATAGTCACTTCACAACATACAACTGTACGTAGTTGTGTGCTATCGACCTAATTAATAACAAATCTATCAACAAGGAACTGCACAATGCAATAGCTTTAGTATTGCCATATAATAGGTTGGGGAAAAAGTTTCTTCGCATTTTTAAAGAAAATTCAAAACATTTTTTAATATAGTTTATTTACATTTAACTAAAGTATTTATGTACCATTTTGTTCGATAACTTTTTGCCATCTTGTAGGTAGGGACATGATCCCATTGCTATAGAAATTTTGGGACTTCTGGTCAAAATACCGCGACAAGTGGTTTTGGCAGTCCTCTCGTGATGTTAACCTGACACTGCCTAAAGAATTCTGAAGAGACCGAAACAGGTGGAAATCTGAAGGTGCAAGGTCAGGACTATACGGCGGATGCATTAACACCTCCCAGCCAAACTCTCTTAATTTTTTCTGAGTGGCTAAAGATGTGTGAGGTCTAGCGTTATCATGATGAAAAACCACACCCCTTCTGTTGATTAATTCCGGCCGCTTTCTCTCAACTTCTTGCTTTAATCTCATCAGTTGTTCGCAGTAGAGTTCAGAATCGATGGTCCTGCCTGGTGGTAACAGCTCATAATGAATAATGCCCTTCCAATCCCACCACACACACAGCATCACCTTGTTGCGAGTTAACCCGGGTTTCGCCACAGTCTGTGAAGCCTGACCGGCCTTTGACCACGACCTTTTTCGCACGTTCTTGTCGTACGTGATCCACTTTTCATCACCAGTTATCAGCTTCTTCAAAAATGGTTCGGTTTCATTACGTCGTAATAAAGAATCACAAATGAGTACACGGTTCATTAGGTTTCTTTCAGTGAGCTCGTGAGGTACCCAAATGTCGAGCTTTTTTGTGTACCCAGTTTTTTTCAAATGCGCCAAAACTGTTTTGTGGTCAATTCCCAGTTCTTCAGCTACGTCGTAACTACTGACATGCCGATCTTGCTCCACTTTTTCAAAAATGGCATCCATTTTATCTGTAATAGGGCGACCAGAGCGACGTGCATCTTTGACATCAAAATTTCCGGATTGAAAACGCTTAAACCAAATTTGTGCTACTCTCACAGACACTGCACTAGGTCCATAAACATCGCAAATTTTTTTCGCGGCTTGCGTTGCATTTTTACCTTTTTTGTAGTAAAATTTTAAAATGTATCGAATTTCTTCATTAGATTCACTCATCTTGGCGGTACGAAAAACAAATGAAAATCACACATTTTCCTAATTTGAATTTGGAATTATGTTCTTTAAAATTTAAACTTTCAATGATACCAAAACTAGCCAGATACAAATAGTATAGCCAAAGAGATTTTATTACAAGTTTATACATACTATAATGCGAAAAGACTTTTTCCCCAACCTAATAAAATAAGGAAAAGTAAAATAACGAGTTTCCCTGTAGTAACAAAATAAAAATATTCTCACTTTTCTTCTTTTACTTGGGATCTTTATTAACGATCTTATACTTCAAATTAAAAATGAATGTCTCGTCGTAAAAAAATTTCCAACCGTATGGAAAATGAAAATGACTTTATATCTTTTCAGTAGGAACGATATGGACATTAGTCTGATTGTAAGATGGTGCGAGTACAACCAAATGCCTCTTAGATAAATGTATCAAGTAATAACACTTCCAAAAATTAAATACCCCATTTTGACTATGAATATGGTCCTATACTTAAGCGAATTAACGTTATTTGTGATTTAGGGGTACACTTCTCTCTTCAATTCAAATATTTCCTTTCCATTTCCATTATGATTTGTTGAGTTCATTTTGTTTCTCACATTTAGAAATAAAAATCTTGTTTGCAGAAAAGATCCTTATTCTGCTTGTCATTCCTAATTTTGTGTGTACATTAGTCATTTTTATACAGCCGATGTTTATTTTCGCATAATAACTGCAATTGATTCATAAATGTATGGAGATCGTATCGATTCATTCAATTAATCGATAAACGATCAGAAAGTCACTTCACTATGACCTTGTTGGTCAGAACTGTCAAATGTGGCCTATTAAAGTGGCCCGACTATAGTGAGTGTCTTTTTTCTCAAGCTGGATTATTTTTAGAGCATTTGGTCTATAGCACACTTATTTTTAATACGTTTATAGGTATATTGAATGTTTTAAGATAAAATGCTCTACAAATAGTTAATAAAGCCTATAGGTAACTAACTTGAAGTAATTTTATAGATAAAATGATATATTTTAAGATATAACTTTCTACAAACATTCTATTTTAGCTATTGGTAAATCTTATCTTTGTTTATAAAGAGACTTATATCTAGATAAAATACTTTAATAGATAATTTTCAGTTTGTCTAATTAAATGCTAGTAAAAACGTGTTTTAGTGATTTTTTTCCTAAAAATGAATTAATTAAGTGCATTTGTATTAAATATTTGAATTGGATGATTTTATGCAATAGAAACAGTGAAAAAAATTAAAAGGTCTGGTGGTTTTCGTCGAAAAGTCGGCAAATATTTAAAAAGGAAGAAAATGAAGAACAGTTGCATAATAATTCAGATTCAGAATCGAAGCTTTCTAGTGACTCATGCTATAACTCACATAGCCTTGAAGGACTTATTTCAAATAATAAATAATGTTCCACCCGATACCCAACAAAAGGATCCGAGAACATTGCTGCAGAGTCCAAGAACGATTAAAATAAAAAAATTCGGCAATGGCGAATACTGGCATCACGGGCTTAAGAATAATCTCACGAGATATTTTCAAAATTTGACAGAGAATAAAATAGTGACAATCGATGTTAACTTTGATGGACTACCTACGTATAAAAGCTCGAAAGTTGAATTCTGGCCCATTTTGATAAAAATAATTGAAATACCATCAATCCCTGTTTTGGTGGTTGGTGTATATTGCGGAGTCGGCAAGCCCTCAGACGTTAATGAATGTTTGATGTCATTTGTTACTGAGGCTTTGGAAATAATTAAAGAGCCAATTGAAATTAACAATATTCAGTTATCTATTAAAACTGAACAAGTCAAAACATGCGTTACTCATCTATTACTCGGGCTATGTGTACACAAATCTGTGAATATGCACATTACAAATTAAATACGAATACGCAGCTACGGAGGAAGCCGTCCACTTTTTATACCAAGCAGCGTCTTTGGCACCGCCCGCCGCCGCCGGCGTATACGAGTATAACTACTATTTTTCACATTGTCTTTAAATAAAACAGAAATATCTTTTTCTTACCCTCATGAATTGATTAATTAAATTACCTACTTGTTACTGCATAAAATGGTCTTCCGTTCACAACACATCAAATTACCTGTTTACTGATGAACGTCTAGCAATACTGTGAGAAGATAAAAAGGAATACAGAGATGACAGTTACTAGGTACCACTCATAAATCTGTTTATTCTTTCACTAGATAGTTTAGTATGTAGCAAGTGAAATTATTCTTGTCATTGTGTCTTGTCCTCTATACAGAAAATTCTCTAGAGTGTTTGTTCTATAGATATCGTTTTTCTAGTAAATTTTATCTTGACGCCATTTTTATTGCCTATTTTTGCTTCGAATAATTTTCGTTTACATATTTTAATGCTTATGTTTATGTTTTTTTATCATTAAATTATGTCGAATTAAACATTTAATATGTTTTAAATTAATATATTTTTTAAAAAATGAGTATTTTAAACATTACAATGCAATTGAAAAAATTTGGTTACACCAAATAATATTCATATTCGGTAAATAAATATTAAATCTTACATTTACAGCGGGCGCTCTTATTTTAAGACAGTTTTACATAATATTCGACGATAGAATTTCATTCGCACATAGATTTGCTTGTTTACCCATAACTAGCTAAAACACAAGTAATATTTACGCCACGATGCAATAAATAAGTTTAAATAACTCTTATAAATTCTGCGCCATTACGTGTCGTTGTATATTACAAATCAAATGTAACTTAAAGTTGTTAGTCTTGAGTTAATTTGGTTTTAAAACATGACGAGTAAAGACTTCTCTAAAGGTCTCAATCTACTAGTAAAACTTTTGGTCAATAAACAGTTTAGTGAGACACTAGAAATATCTCTATAGACGATTTGAAAATGTTCAACTCTTAACTCTATTTATTCATGTTTTCTTAACTCATTCTTATGAGAAGGGATAAGGTTGTGCCCACTTTTACTAAACTGTGTCTATAAGCGTTCTTGAACATTACTTGGGAGATAATAAAATGAAATTCTATTAGATATCTTATAGTCCGTTTTTAGACGCGATTGTGTTACTTGGGGTATTATAATTGGGATGATGAAGGTAATTACAAATGTAATTATAAGAAATGAAGCGTCAATAATTTCAAAGGATATAACGTTGATTGGATATAATTTTTACTTGGTCTAATTACACTTTCTATAACATTTCGTATATAGGTAATTCATTCATTTGTTATAATAAGTATTCATATTTAATAACATAACTTTGTATCAAGCTTTATTTGTATAATTATCATATTCTATATTTTCATTTGATATAATTTTTACATATAATAAATAATTTTCTACCAAAATATCATTTTGATCATAAATTGATTAAAAATATCATTTGACAAAGTAATTCATTCGTGCAATCGTGCTACTAGTGGCAGAAAACGCTATGTTATAGCGCTCTATATTTTAGGAACCGTGTGAAGGCTCGTAGCGCGCTACGTCTCGTAGCATGCTACATTACATGTAGCTAGATAATAATCAATCGCGTGAGCGCTACAGCTATTAGACGCTATGCATCAACATGCATAGCATCTAATAGCTGTAGTGCTCACGCGACGCGATTACTGCTAGTAGCATGAGTCGGCCGCTGCCGCTGCCCACACGCTATGCTATATAGCTTGCCGCACTCGATCTCAGATCGCCCTGTTCATTCATAGCGTTATAGCGCTATAGCTGGTAACTACATACTGAAATAGCACGCGATGTGCGCTATGAAAGGATAGCGCGCTATAATATTGCGCTATGCGATATATTAACCACCTCTAGAGCGGAGCCCCGCAGTCGCGTCGGAGCCGTGACAGAAAGAATGCACGGTACATGCTTGCTTGCATGGTGCATGTTTGCTTGCATGCTTGCTTACATGCTGCATGCTAACTCGCTTTTATGCTGCATGCTTTCTCGCATATTGCATGCTTGCAAGCATGTTAAAAAGTGCATTGCAAACATAAGGTGTAATATAAAATGTTTGTTATATCGTCTGAATATTATTATCTATAGTGGTATAATATCAAATCTTCATTATATCACCATGGACCTCAGGTCCGTGTATATCACATGAAATTAAAGAATCTAAGATCTTATCAAATGTTCATTATTAAGTCAGTTGTTATATGAAATGAAATTATACATTTGAATTTTAGATAATCAGTATTTATATCAAACACTACTGTTAAAAAACTGCTGTGCATAAATACTGTATTAAATGAAAGATGTGAATAAATTAAACTGAATAATTATATTTCATAGGAAATACATTTGCAATAGAATTGAATTACAATGACAATTAAAATTTGTAGGAAAAAACAAAAGAACAACGACTTGTCAACTTAATGAACAAAAATTTTTATGCAGTACGGCTACGGCAGACATACTCGTAGGTGCCTACTTGTTAAAGAGGTTGGTTCCTAACAATTACTCATCCGTTTAAATTATCCCCTGATTTCAAGTTTGGAAGGCGACATCGATACACGTTCAGTTGTCCATTTGGGACATCAATTTGACCGAGGGATTGTCGACCTAATTCTATCATATTACGAGCTTATTCGAATAACGGACCACGCCGAGCTAATTCCAAAAGTTTATCTACGCAAAGAGCGCATTCATATGAAAATTGTTTACATTTTAACGCTGTCGCGTAGGTAAATAGTACCATGCATTGTAAATTGTAACTGCTGATAAGTGGTTTGAATATTGCCACCATTCTGTACAGCTTTGGTGTAGCTAATTTTTTTTCTTGTCTCATATAAAAACACACAACTCAGTTTTATTGTGAAATTAACAAGCATTAATCTTCAGTGCTTTGTCTTCGAGATTAGATAGTATTTTATGTATCTACCATTCTCGCCAGTAACGTAATCGAGTTTAAATAACTTATGTATGTTTCAGAAAGAGTTACATTACTTAAATGTGACCCAAAATAAATACTTTAAGTACCAAAATAATTTTATGATTTGGTACATTTATTTCGTTTGCTAATTAAAATGGAAAAATGCTCGCCAAATATGGTTTAATGAAAAGTTAAATATGCATCGAAGAGTACTTGTTCTAAAGGGTCGTCAATTAATCTCCGGTCGATGCTTGAAAGGGTTCGGAAAAATCACGAGATATGTACACACGCCTGCACATTAGACTAAACGTTTCTGTTGCAAAATAGTACTTATTACAACGACATAAGATGCCACAGTGTTTATCTTGATGTGCTGTCATCCGTACAAGTGGGAGGCCGGGTGTAATAAGATATAGAAAGGATAGGGTATTTATTTATAAGGCTGTTTATTTTTCGTTGAAAGGGTAGATCACGAAAGGGTCATGACCCTGAATCCCTAGTGGTATGTCTCCTAGGTGTAGCTCTTAGGGTTCTAGTATCATAAGAATTTTCATACAAAAATCTAGTTCAATGAGTTGCTGCAAAGGGTCGGATTTAATTATCAAAATTGGGCTTACTAGCATCTGTGAGCTCGAAGACTTAGGCCGGTTTCAGTGCTAAGCATTAACGTATATACGTCAATGGTGCTAAGCCGACCGTCGGTGCGTACCTTCAGTTCTCACGCTACGTACTGATCGACCGTTAGTTTGCAGTATTCAGTGCTATCCTACGTAAGTGGTAGCCGCGTACCTGGATACGGAATTTTTTACGCCCCTTCCATAAGGTGAACCGAAGATTTCCTGAAGTAACGTGAAGATGCTGGGCGCGAGAAGCATATGATCGATCTGTGCGGAAATCATTGGGTAAGCCTATACCCAATAGGGGTCTTTTGACTGTTATAATGAATATATTCTTGTCTCCTATCGTTTTCATCTATTCCAATGATTACGATAAGCTAACCAACAAAACAATTGTTTTGCATGATTATAGATTATTTGCTATACCCGCAAACTACGTTTTGCCTCTAATACAAACTTTCAACCTCCGTTTTACCCCTTTAGGGGTAGAGTTTCATAAAATTCGTTCTTAGTGGATGTCTACACCCTATTAGAAACCTACCTGCCAAATTTCAAGTTTGTAGGTGTTATAGTTTTTGAGATTTCGTAAAATCGAGCTTTATATATTATAGATAGAAGATAAGAATGTTGTGACAAAAGCCTTTATTGGTGTTGTTAATTGTTATATTTGATTTTGTGTTTCAATTAACTTTTATCGATACGCACGCTCTTCGTTTAAATGTAGGAAAAATCTAGCATTATTACGAAGCGCACACGTGATTCTATTACACGCACGCCAACCCTAAGACGGGATCAGGTTTCTGTTAAATAGGGAAAATAATTTGGAATGGTTGAGGCCGAGGAAATCCGATTAGAGACCTCAAAAACGATTGCGCACAAACAAATCACACGCATGAGATAAATTTATCGCCCACTTTCATGAAGACTATTTATTTCGCGCATTTGGCATTTGATTGAAGAAAATATAAGCCGACTTCAAAAATATAGAAAATATCAAAAACATTGAAGATAAAAATAATATTAAACACATTAAAAATTCTTCTTATGAAGGCTTTTCCAATTTCCGAAAAGGTATACAATATTTTTTTTAATACTTACCTATTATATGTTTGTAGTTTATATGCATTTTGATTATGAGTCGGATGTATGCACATACGAGGCTAAACAATGTAATATTTTAGATTCAATTAAAGTTTTTCCTTTCAGAGTCAATAATTAGGTGAACATAAAGATCTTAGTAAGTAATAAAATTACTTACTTTAAAATATTAAAGTTTGATATTTCACTTATTATTATCTTATGTTTTCAATGAGGCCCCATGCACTACGACCCGTTTGGATGTTTTGTACTTCCCCTTTCATATTGGTTTATTCGTTGCATCGTCAAGACAAATTGAATTCAACCAGTAGGAAAACCTTATAGTCCTCAGGTTTTGGGAACAACTTTTCCTAAAGGGACTCATTCTCTTTCAAACTAGAGAATTACTAAACACGGTAGGAGCTCTATACACTTCTCTTTCTTATTGCAGACTGCAGGTTTCTGCGTTACTCAAACCAATCACAGATACCTTGTGATTGGTAACAAAGTGGTTTGTCAAAGCTTACAGCAAAAGTCGGGAGTCCGTTCTAACTCGAACTCATTATAAAAGAAAATGTCGAAAATCGCCCCATGACCAACAAAGATTTGATTTATGTCATAATTATATGCATATTTTATAACACTCATAACAAATATTTGTATTCAATGGACAAATCAAAAATATTTAAAAGTACTTTTAGGAACAAAACCAAATGAAGTAAAATAAACGAATGGTTATTGTTAGCTTTGCTTGATTGAATGGAATTGAGTCGATTTTATGTAGGTATGGACATTTTTGTATTTGTGTAAATTATGTTTTTCATAACTTTTTTCACAATTTACAACGTTAACACACTTCAGTTGACTACTCACGTGCTATCACTTGTTATTTCGTTGTGTTTTTGACTTGCTTTATAATTTCGAGATTTCTTGTTCTTTACTACGTGGCTATAATAACGTTCTTTGATTGATTGCAATAATTATTATTTTAATAATTATATAGGTATGGACTATATGTATTGCTCTAACGAAATAAAGTGTTACTTCAACTAACCTCAAAATCATATTCATTTTGATATACACGGTTTTTTTTTATCACCCTGGAAAATTTAAGGGACGCTTCACGACATGGTATTAGAATGTTTTATATATGATTAAAAAAATAACTCGCTTTCTTAATTTTATATAAATTTTTTTAAAAATCCAAAAAATACTGCCTTAGTTGAAAGCAGGATTTTTAGAGATTTTTTTTATTTTTTTTGTATTTTTTTAATTTTTTTTTAAATTTTTTTAATTTTTATATAATAATGGAAGTGTCCTGAAGCATCCCTGAAATTTTCCAGGGTGCTAAAAAAATAACCGTGTATAATACGATTTCTAAGCGTGTTTACATTAACGCGAGAGTCTCGGCAAGAATCTACGCGAGAACCTCGGCAAGAACTTCTTGGGTAGAAAGTACAACGCAGGGTTGGCACAAAATCAGTGATGAAATCAAATGTCTTTATTTTTGTGAAGAAAAATGTATTTTTATAAATATCTATTTTCCGAGTAAATCAGATATTTCATATTTCAGTGTCATTATTGTAATTCTTGATTAAAAAAACTTATTTTCCAGCTTTTTGGTCCCTAGTCTGTTACGTAATTTCGAGTGAACAATGCCAAATGTAAAAAAAAACTTTCCACTGATGCTGAGGAGGCTATCGCTCCAAATAGTTGCCTCAGAACTGGGTAAATATTTAATTTTTCCTCTTCCTCTTTCGTTTCCGTAAAATAGTTGCTTACTTATTAAAATAGTAACGATAAAAACGAAAAAATCAAAAAAAATCATGATTAATTGGATTTTATTAAAAAATAATGATTTTTTCCAACCCTGGTACAAGGTTCTCCATATTGTTCTCGCGCCTTTGTTTCGCGCCAAAAAACCGATAAAAGTCGGAGAACTACGCGAGAACATCGCGAGAACATGCGAATCGGATCCACATTCACGCTTCTCGTGTTGTTCTCGCGAGATTCTCGCAAGAATGTGGAGCGCTTGTAATGTCTAATTATACGAAAAGCATTTTTTCACTGCTGTTGGTATTGGGGCGAATAATGTATGGACGCAGAGCAATGTCCTTTATGCCAGTTATTTTGGCCCACGAATAGCTTGATGTGCTGCAGTCCTTTCTGAGCCACCCATTCAGTTTGGTGTGTTCTCCTTATTTGCTTGATAACATTGTTGACTGTGCTGTGTGCTAGTTCAGCGAATGGTTCCGGACTTTCGAAGTCGGTCCCTGATTTCTTCTTGCCAGACTATTAGGCTTATGGTTTCCATCAAACCCCTCATGAATTTTACGTATTTTGCTTGATCCGGGTTAATTTAAAGTCCAGTTTATGAGACGTCCCCTCACGTACTTACTCAAATTCATTTTATATATTTAATTGATCTTATTATTTCATTACCAACCAACAATTTATTTTTTATCACATCTTTTCGAAAAGAGCTAATTGGTTACTCGTACAGGGACTAATGTACATTGTTACCCCTTTTTTTTGGTGAGAAATACGAAACCGCACCGTACCCGCCGTTGGCTAGACGGCGAAGGTGTGTGGGGCTTTTCCGGCAGACTGCCAGGCTTACCCACTAAAACCCCCCGGTGTTCTCCCTGCCCTTATGGGCGTGCTTGGTAAGGTTCACACTACGATACCACTACCAACGCGCTCGGGCAAGCTCGACTAACTGGTCGGGCTATCGCCAAGGAGAGATTGCCCGAGAATACCAAGGCAATCCCCAGACGGAAGGCCTTACGGCGGCGTGTACGCAGGCCTCCACGGCATTTACATTGTTACCTTAGGGGTAAAGTAGGTTATTGAGTCCCGAGACGGGGTTCGAGGGACTAAATAAGTCTTTAACCTGAAGTAAATACTGTGCTTTTCATTCCGAATACAAAGGAAATAAAAAATAAAAACATGAATTAGCTGAAGAAAAATGAGTGAATTTTATTTTACATCAATCAACAACTTTTGCTTTTCCTCTTCTCTTAAGAAATCAGGTGTCAAGTCCATCTGAATCAGATGAACTCATTCGACTTTATTACGAAACGCTTTTTATCTCTGGTTTTACAAAACCTGAGTTTAACCCGAGTTCGAAGTAAATCATTCATTCAATCATTATTTTTAATAGCCTGGCGATGTTTCTTTTAGCTACAGTTCCATTTTTTTACAAAATGCCGTAACTTTTAAGTATTTCTTGACATAAGGCGAAATATAGAGCCATATTGATATTGATACATTAAAATACACACTATGAAATGTATATCACATTATACACGGTGTTTCATAATAACCAATAAATATTTTATCGTTATCTAAAACTAATTATTAAATTGTGTTTACCCGTAATGTCATTCAACCCAAAATTTTCATGTAAATCATAGACATGATGATGTCATACATGAAAATTTTGGGTTGAATGACATTACGGGAAAAACTATTTAATAATTAGTTTTAGATAACGATAAATTATTTATTGGTTATTATGAAACACCGTGTATAAAGAAAATCACATGATATCACAGAAGATTACTTACATTATTATTATTTTTTGCCATAAAATATGGCTTTATTAGATGACCTTATCGATCTCTGCTTTACCTTAGGGGTAATTTTATAAAAAAAATATGCAAAATATCATGGACCTAAAATTTATCTGTGAAGTTAAGCCGCAAAGGCGCGCCAAAGTTTAACAAGTTTGTAATACTGCATTTTTCATATTTAAAAAGGAAAATAAAACAAAGAGGCCTGTTATTTGGAATCAAGAACAAAATATAATTGCGATACTCAGTTTTTAATTTGAACCAGTAATTTGACGAAACTTTACTAGAGGGAGACTTTTTACTGGAGGGAGACTCTGTACCAGGGTCGTCTGCTTAGGTACCTCCGTCTTACCTATTTCTACCGCAAAGCAGCAGTGCTTGCATTGCTGTGTTCCGGTTTGAAGGGTTAGATATGGCAGTGAAATTACTGGGTACTGTGTCTTTACATCTGGTGTCACAAGTTGGCAACGTACACTGTGGTTCTTGTGGGGGTTGCAGTTTTGCTGCGAATCTCACAAGAGCCACATGTATTATAGGTGACTGTCACCACTTACCATCAGGTGGGCAGTTTGCTTGTTTGCCAACTTCTGCAATAAAAATAAAAACATTGCCATTTTCTTTTTCCTCTGCCAATGACGCTGGCATTTTTATATATCTTGGTGCTTGGTAATATTTGTGCAAGGTCTGCCACATTTTTGAAAATTATACTGACAGTCGGCAGTGCAATTCCGTGTAAATCAGCTGTGTCATATTGTATCTGCAATGAATGAATAACAACTTAGAACTAGTGGTTTTAAAACACGTTTTTCAACACCAAATTAATAACAAAAGCTTACCTCATGACGCACCCAACAACTTAGTGCACAAGCAACTTGAATTTAAGCTGACAGCGGTGATCGTCTTACGTCTCCAGGTTTTTGTTAGCATTTACAATTACATTGCCGAAACGTTTTGTAAATTTGTTCATCGTGTAAAACGATGAATGGGTTTAGAGTGACCCGCGTTCAGTACGTCTAGTATGAGTTTTGATAGTTTTGGATTCGAACGATCGAATAGTTTTGTTTCCATACATTTCACACCAGCGCCTCTATCGGAAACTATAATGAACTAGAATTGACAGTATGAGTTACAAAGTAATAAACTACTCGATCAATGAGTACGTATTCGAGTAGTTTTTGAGTCTTTGGCAGTATGAGTTACATGTTTGACATTTGTTTGACAGTTTACTCGAAAACTATTGTAGTTTGGGTTCTCACCTTACATTTTTATGTGAGTTTGGTACATTAATACGTTTTTTGTGTTTCTAAACATTAAAATGATGTCTGCACGGTGGTACTTTGCATGGAGGGCCATGCAAGATGAAATAGCGCATGAAGAGAGACGGAAGAATTCTAAGTTGCGACAATCATTTTCTTTAAGCCGCATCTCCGACACACACTACTCAGCGCTACCACCTAACAAAAGCTGCTTTCCATCATGTTTGCAGTACATTAAGGGAGTATAGTGACCTTTATAGTTCGCAAAGAGTGTCTCTAGAGCCTAAGGTTCAGTACCTACAATATTATTTACACACATAACATTATAGTTAATTTCTGTTACCTTTGTTTTAGGTGTTGTGTGCCTTATTGTTTTATGCCAATGGAGATTACCAGCGAGTAATTGGCCTTGCTAATTACTTGTCGCAGGAAGCAGTTAGTTGGTACATTGACCAAGTAACAATGGCACTGAACCACCCAATGGTTATAAATAAATATATAAAGTTTCCAAATACTGTTTTTCTTTCATTCAACTCGCTTTAAAAATAATAAAAACGGCTAAGAAAACGTCACAGTGACAAAATCGCGTGTCTCTTTCCATTCACATGTGCGTAAGAGAGATATAAATATATAATGTGATGTTTCATAATTGAAAAATGGTCTAATCGAGTAAAACTAACTCGCTATCGTTTAAACGTGAATTCGAAACGAGCAACTCATACTACCGTTTACATCGTAAACTGACAGTTTACGATGTAAACGATAGCGAGTTAGTTGACTATCAAAACTCATACTAGACGTACAGTTTGGTTGCTTAGTAGAGGACGACCCCACGGCTTCCAAATTATTGAAATCTATTTTATCAAGCATATCCAAATCAATTTAAAAAGCCAAGTCACAATTTTTGTAAAAAATATCGAAGAGTAACACACTACCATGGAGTTATCAATCAAACACCATTAATAAATCCATGCACACTACCATCACACTACATATTCAATTCTTATTCAATTTGAAGATCAGTTGTCAAATGTGACATTCGAATCGAAAAATCAAAGATAAACCAGCGCTAAACTAGGGGTATGCCTAGTTTAACTTTAGACCTGGGTTCAGCCTCAATTTTTGCTTAAAGCAGAGATTTAACTCGTTTCGTAACAACAATTTTTCTTAGAACCAACAAAAAACTGAGTTTTTGCTTAGACTGGGTTTAAACAATACCACACCCCGGACACTCCATACAACGTTCGCAAATCAATTACCTATTACTACTACTTAAACAAATGACGTTCGTACACGCGCAAATGTGTGCGTGGAATCTAGTAGGGCTGAGTGTTCGGTTATCAATCGCAATGACGCGGGAAGTGCAGCGACTGCCTTCTCTTTCACCCGCATAGCGCTGTCTCTGTTATCGCCCGGCGCTCGCGTCTACTCGTCCGAGCGATCGCGCGCGCCCTTGTTTACGTGTCAGTGATGTCTACAGGGAAGTGCCGGGTAGGACGAGGTATTTGAAATGAGTGCGAGGAGGTGAGTGGCCGTTCTGTACGTAGTACTATTATCTATTCTGTGACAATACTTAAACCATGTCATGTAATAAGACCGAATTGAGTTTATATAAACCTCTGCTATACGGAAGTATTAATAAACAAAGCCCTACAACTCGGAAAAGCAAATGTAGATCGGATTGCCGCTGTGGTAGGCCAGCTATTCAGCCTATATTTTTCATTTTCATAATTGAAAAATGGTAAATCTCCTGTTCAAATCGAGAAATAGTTGAAAGTAAATTATAATAAAGTTATTTAAAACATATATTATTTAATTAATGCTTAACTTTATGTTATTTCAATTTTACATCATGTGCACGCTGTAATTGACTGGTTGTATAGAAAGTTGGAACATGGTTCAATAGAAATGTGAAAATAGAAGAAGTTTTTTACAATTTGACAGCTACTCGTATCAGTTGAAAGCGATTTTCCCCAGTGCTGAAAAGTATTACTTTCAACCCGCTCCTCAGGCAACTTCAGACCTACTTTCCGAGTATGAGTATGAAAAATAAATAAATGCGATTCTTACTCATAATAGAATTAGTATTTTTTTACAATTTGACAGCTATCAGTTGAAAGCTATTCTCCCTAGTGCTGAAATTATTATTTTCAACCCGCTCCTCAGGCAACTTCAGACCAACTTTCAAAGTATGAGTAATTAAAAATTTAAACGTGATTCTTACTCATAAGTTTCACTTATTTTCTCATAGGGCGATAAAAAGTAGAAAGTTCACCTCAGGAGCAACACAATTTTAAGCTCGAGTGACGTATTTTGAATCCCTTACTATGCTCAGGATTCTACTTTAGAACCCTTCGCTCCACTCTGGATCCAAAAACACTCTCGCCCTAAAAATAGTTCTTTGCTCTCTTGGTCAACAATATACTATTTAAATCTCTCTTATTTCGAATAATCATAATAGCTATAAATATGCATTTTCCCCGTGACAACATTGACGACGATAAAACTATACTTTATCGTATTAAGGGATTTAGGTCTAGAGTTCTGAGTGCACCGGGGATTAAAGGTCACCCAAGGCTAAGCCTGCTTTATTCTCGAGGGAAGTACTTTACTTTTCGGACCACCTGCGAGAAAATAAAAACGGTTTCGTACGTCGGTGAAGGTGGCGTATCTCGGGGTAGCATAGAGACTGCTTAAACTCTTTGAGGTTAATTAAAAAAATCATTAATGCGGCTGTTTATTTTGATTTTATTTACTAAAGAGTTTTTCAATATAACCCTCCGCTGCTGTATCCGATTTCCAGCCTCCGTACCTTTTTATTGACGTTATGTAAGCCCCCGAATCGGATAAAAACTTAGCCGATTTTTTCTTGAAACAGTGAGTAGGTAGAGTTCGATGTTTTTTAATAAATGATTTTTAGCAATCTTTCTTCATCCTTGCTTATTTTTTCTAATCACTTGTCTCATGTACTGGCCATTTAAGTAATTAATGAGAAATCTACCGTTGTTTAAATTAGAAGAATGAGGTCTTTAAAAAATACTATTCTGCCGCTGTAGTACGAAGGACCGGATTTTCTTTGTCCTTGTTTCTTTAAAATTTATTCATCGGAATGATTTTCAACGTCTTCAACCTTGTAAGTTTAGAAGATTGCTTCGGGGACAAGCACCGTATACAGAGAAAATTAGGGTCACCCTTAAAAAAGAAGCAGATAGAATAAGTACCTACTGTACTGCTTTCTACAAAAATATTTTACTTACTTTTGTGGTAGGAAAGAGGTGATCAGATGTCTCATTAAGAAAATGGCATCTAAGCGTTTGTAAAAGCTTGAAGCTTGTGGACGTTTGCCAAGCCTCAACAAGCGTGTAAATGTAGCATGAGACTTTTTTGAGTTGCGGCCTACTGATGACTTTTTTAAAAAGGATAATAACTTACTATACCTATCTATTTCAATATCGTGTTTGATACTGATGTCTGTCTTTAGCTTTGAATGAATTATTACGACGGACACGTAAACATATTTTTTTCGCACTCCGAGTAAGTTTCGTGAATGACATCGTACTGGGGTTCTCCTACAGTTAAAGTTCCCTAAATGCGTCGAATGTTCTAGAAGGTTCCCGACCCTACCAGAAAGTTCTGGAATCTAATAGACTCCTCTCGCGGGTCTGCTGGAAGAAATTTCATTTTTGAAATAAGCAGTACCTTTGTACATCTTTTCTTCTGTGTTGTTTATATATATGTTAAATTCTGCGTGCATAAATTGATAAATAAATAAATAAATAAAAGTATCGAGTGTTCTGGAACTATTCGAACATATGAGGAAAGTTCTGGAAGGCCCTGCTACTCGTTTAGTGTGGCGGCCGCTAAATACTTCGTACGTGTCACAGTGTGACGCCTAGACAATGGACTCGAAGTTATCAAAGCGATAACTTTGAGTGAGAATAAATGCAATCTACTGCGAAGTACGAAGTGTAGTGCACTTAAAGAGTGTTTGTTGTCGAGGAGTTGCACAATAAACGTTTTCTTATATTGAAATTGCCATTTTTTAAAATATCGCGACCGTAACAATAATTATGCAGCAAAAGTAATTGAGATTTTTTGCAGCCGATAAATATTCAAAATTGACGAAGAAGGTTGATTCGATGAAATTGATTTCGGCCCTTACGAACTTTCCCATTTGAGAAAATCTTCAAAAGCTTTTAAGTAATATTCTTTTGTTTCTGTCAGAAGTAAATTATTAATAATGCCCGCAGCATTTAATTTTATGGAATCCGGTGTTAAATCACTTACATTGTCGCTTGACATTATCTTTTTACAATATATTACTTAACGTCTATGTCACCAAATCTTGTAATAGTATGTAAATTATAAACTAATGATACACATGACGCTCAAAATATGATGATCAAAATAAACGTATAAACATAAATATGGAATATACAGTGTAATAAATGATAATGAAAATATTTTTGGTGGTAAATAACAAATTCAGATTTTAGGAGCACAGAGCGAACTGTTTAATTGAAAATAAATTTATTACTTGAAAGCATTGTGCTAAAATGCTGATTACATTAGTCTCAGTCTAATTGCAGTTAAGAAATTAGATATAATCTTAGAGCTTTTTTTATTGCAATTAAGTTGGCAAACAAGCAAACTGCCCACCTGATGGTAAGGGATAACAGTCACCTATAACACAATTGTGGTTCCTGTGAGATTCGCAGCAAAATTGCAATCGCCACAAGAACCACAGTGTACGTTGCCAACTTGTGACTTAAGATGTAAAGTCTGGCACTGAAATTACTGGGTACCGCCCAGTAATTTCAGTGCCATATCTTACACTTCAAACCGGAACACAGCAATGCAAGCACTGCTGCTTTGCGGCATATAAATAGGTACGACGGATGTACTCATGCACACGACCCTGGTACAGAGTCTCCCTCCGGTAAAAGAGCTGTTGAGATGCAGGTTTCCAGTGCAACGAAAACTAAATAAGAAATTACTTTTTAGGTAAGCAGGTGAATGAATTTTGAGATGTCAGGTGAAAGTGGAAAGAATTTGTAATTGTCTCATTGGAGGTAACCGCTTAAGTTGAGTTCTGTAGTGGGATACTCGTACATGGTCGTACTGTGGTTTCAGACTAAACTTGTGAACAATTGCCTTATACGGCCGAATACTCAAACGACACTTAATTATTTATGAGCTGCTCAAATAGTTGACAGCAGCTTAACTCATACTTAAAACAAACATTGAGTCTTTGACGTGTAAAAGTGATCATGTAATAATCCAATTTGAATAAACTACATTAAAACTGAATTCGAATTTCTTACGTAGCCCAAAGGTAAAGCGACTGCAGTTGTTTAGTATACGCTCAAATATGTCGAGTAAGCTTGAGTAAGCTAAGTACAGCAGGCGTAGCACGGGCTGCCAGACTGGACTTGAGTCACGCATTATCTCACAATTTCAGTGACATAATCTATGTCTTAAAAAGGAGCACGATGGCACGTATTAAGTGGGACTGACGTGATAAAAATTTCTTGACGCTCGTGAAGGGACACGTGTGACTGATTTTTATCACAAATTTTTAGCTCTCCAACTGCTACTACATCTTCTAAAGTATGCAATGCAATGCACAGGCACGCCAGAAACCCTCCTTTACACTCTTAAGGAATGATTTCGGGGATAAAAACTATTCTTTATCCTTCCCCACAACTCAAACTTTCTCCATACCGGTTCCATCTAAATCGGTTCAGCGGCTATTGAATGAAATGATGATGTCCTCCTTGACGGATTCGTCATCCAAGCGTCTCCTCTCAATGGAGGTAGAAGCATCAAAGCCCTTTTTACGCCACTGAGGCCTCTGTTTTGCAAGCATTTCCCAGGAATCTAGAGGGATGTCGCAGGCAGGTGTCGCTTTTGAACATCTCTATATCGAAGGTACTGACACCCAGGCTTACGCTTCCCCTCCTTCAGCTGGGAATAAAACACTGCTTTAGGTAGCCTGGAGTTATCCATCCGCACAAGATGCCCACACCATCTTAGCTGCCCCCCAATAAGCATACACACAATGCCGTTTGATTTGGTACGTGGGAGTATTTCGCTATTTGGCACTCGGTCCTGCCAACCTATACGCAAAATTTTTCGTAAGCACCTCATATGAAAGACGTCCAGGCGCCTTATGTCACTCTTATAAAGGCACCAGGTCTCAGAGGCGCAGAGGAGTATTGGCAATACGATAGCATTGTACACAGTGATCTTGGTGTGCAGTTTTAGATCATGTGAGTCCCAGACTCTGGTTCTCAGTTTGCCAAAAGCAGCCGACGCCCTTGCGATACGAGAAGAAATTTCAGAATTTAGGCGATTATCATCACGGATGAAACTTCCCAAGTAACGAAATGATGACACTTAACGAAATGATGACGAAATGATGACACTTCCTCCAAAACCTCCCCACCCAGATATATTGGTGTTGTATCTGGAACACCGCCCCGTGCTGTTTGTTTAAGCACTTGAGTTTTGGAGGTGCTGATAACAAGACCAAATCTTTTGCAAGATTTATTAAGTGAGCTTAGAAGATGTTGCAGATTCCAAGAACTATCAGCCATCAAACAAACATCGTCTGCATAAAGTGCACCGACAACCGGTGTTTCGTACACCAGACGGTTATTGATTCCCCATACAAACTTCCACTCCCCTTTTCTCCCCCTTAAGGGGTGATTTCTGCGATAAAAGCTATCCTATGTCCTTTCTTGGAACTCAAAAATCGGTTCAGTAGTTTAGGCGTGATTGCGTAACACACAGATAGACAGAGTTACTTTTGCATTTATAATATTAGTGAGGATATACACAAGTGTAGCAAGCACAATCACACTATTACTTCAGCTCCTCGTGTGAGGAAATACCTAATCAAAGTAGTGGAGTGTCTCAAGGTATACTCGTACATTCATTAGATGAATGTATACTTTGTGTCTGTTCTCAGTAACACCAGAAGTAATAATTTTTTGCCTAGACATAATTACGCAAGAATAGGTTTAATTTAGTCAGCACTCGTGATGTTTATTTATGGATAGTTAATTCTGTGGTCAACAAAATTACCAACAAAAGTTATGTGTTCGCGAGTTTGCATCCATTAGAAATAAGATTGAGTATTCTTTACTTCATTTCAGATAACATTAAAAAGAAGTAAAAAAAGGTTCTTTTAAAGGTGCACGTTTTCAACTCTGTTGACGGTATCGTGGGTCGGTGGCGGGTTCGAAGCGCCTCCCCACGTTGACACACGGACCCTGATCGCTCAGCGGGTTAGAATTCCTTTGGTGGCGATAAATAAAATACTAAACTGAAATATTTATACCTTTTAATCTGACAATCTGTCTTACACTGATAACTGTATTTATTATTGAATGCGATAATTTATTAATATATTATGTTTCTGATTGCGTGCTTTCTCGAACAGAGCCGGAAACGAAGAGAAGAATGAAGTAATGTCATAGACAATACATTATAAATATTATAGAGCTTATCATAGAGTAATTTAACATTTTTATGGATTATGAAACTATACAGCCAAAACAATGATTGACTTTATCTTAGCAGACTATCTGATATAAATTAAATTAAAAAACATGTTAATTTTCAATTAACAAACTCATTGTGTTAATAAATGTTTAATTACGTTTTTGTCAATTTATGCGTAAAATGTACAAGCAGAGCCATCTAAACAATTACCTACAAAATAATAAACTTTTACTATTTATATTATAAAAAGTCTCGTGCGAAATATAAAATATTACTACAAACCACAAAATGGCTCTGTTAAAGAACCAAAAGAAGCAGAGGCTTGCAACCTGCGTAGATTGGAACGTTTACGTATAATGCGACCAAACTAAAAGTAGCGGTGTTCGATCACACAGTTGGCGAAATTATGACGTTTTGATTTAACTGGATGGACCATCGTGTCGCTTGTGATCAAGGAACGCGCCTTGCTTGAGAATCTTGACATTCTATTTGTTTTTTTGGTGATGCACGTATATCATTACACGTGATTTTATTATTATGTTATACACGTGATATTATTATTATAAAATGAGTGATCCGGGTGCGGGCCCTAGTGGCTCTCAAGCCATTCAACAGAACGTCATGGTTAACGTCAAAAAAATAGACAATTTGTAGACACTGAAGTAAGAGCTCAACTGCTGTTAAAATGAAAAGAAAATAAAAATCAGTACCAGAGTTAGGTATGTTGTGGTTAAAATGGCAAAAGGAAAGGGAGTTACATATACGGCTTCCACAATATCATTGTGAGCCCAATCCTATTGAGCTCATATGGGCACAAGTTAAGGGCTATGTAGCCAGTAAAATTAAAAAGTTCAAGTTCAATGAAATTAAAGATTTTCTACCAGAAGCATTATCTACGATAACCCCAGAGAGGTGGCAAGCCTGCATTTCACAAAAGAAGAAGATAGATTATGTCAGTTGGATAATGTCATTGATAATATGGTGGAGCAATTTGTGATTAATATGGGGCAATCATTATCATCTTCGTCGACCTCATCTGATGAAGAGAGTTAATAATTTAAAATTAATCTACTTATCAAGTTATGCTTATACTTGATAAGAGGGAGGATTACTCTCTGTCACATCATTTTGTCACACCAGTGGGACACAGAATTTTTTTACTGACAGTCACACTATGTGGCGTAGCCTGGTGTGACAGGCAGTAACTAATAGTAGTTTATGTTGGAAATAATAATAAAAAAATAATATTTTTATTATATTGTGTAATTTGACCCAGTTCTAATATTTCTGGATAGCCACACAAATAATAATAAATGGTTAACATTACACTCCAGAGTATCTGGTAATACATATAAGTAGATAGTATCAAATATGATTATGATATTCATCCTTATACAAGACATGAAAAGGTTTCGAAACCCTGCTTCTTTCCGTTTCTTTTTTTTAATGTTTTATTTTAAGCTATACTTCATTCCTATCTGGAATGAAGTATAGCTTAAAATAAAATGCTAAAATAGGATATATCAAAGTTCCCGTAATAACTTTCGTCAGTCCAATAGTAATTGGAAATTAGAGAAACTATTTGATGTTACCTTAGTCTGACCTTAGACAAAGTTCCATCAGCGCAGATATCAATTTTCATCTCAATAGAATTAAACATTCTTGAAAAAATATATTAAGGGCTGAAATGATAACAGATCTACTTAGCTTCGACTAACCTTCTGCTTAATTCCGACTTTTCGTCTAGTCGAAGATCAAAGTGATGAGCAAGGTAATTGCTGCCGTATTTATAGATATGTGCGATGATGAAATGACAGAAAAATTGATTTAAATAAATCTGTCGGAGGTAACTTACTGACCAAAGCGAAGGTAATGCAATTTCAGATAGTTTGTCTGTTGTATCTGAAATTGTAACAATACCCTCCGCTTTGGTCGCATAGAAATCAAAAATATTTACTTTGCTGTGATAAAATTGGCCACGGATTGAAGTCGCATATACGATACGGACACGGCGAGCCGGAGATTCCATTGAATATTCTACAAGTACTCGTACCGATCGAGTCTGAAGATAAGAATGATATATTTTTATATTTCTTTGAATGTTTGATGCCGTCTTATTAAAGTTGAATTCATTACACTGTGAAAGCCTTTGTGGGGCGGCCGCTCTTGGAATCGCTCTTGAATTATTTTATCTTTCGAACAGCCTCTACTTCCGAAGGACCATCAGAATTGCAATTATTTTGCAATTGAAACTGTTATATATCCTGTTTGCTGATTAACTCCTTTATGTAATCACTATGCATTCCCTTTATTCTAACGTTGAATAAAATGACAAATGACATGTACGTCACTTAAATAAATACGATGTTTACAAATAGTTGTATGAATACAAAATTGGCGACGAAAATATATTTCGATGGCCTCTACAGAGCTAAATAAGCACAAAAAATCGCGGAGCTGCATCCGCGGTTTACTTACGCGTAAAGAAAACCAGCTACGCGAACGTGACGTAAGTACCCCACTACAAGATTTCGAAATTTCAACGGAGATACAAAACATTACAGAATTACAGAATAAATACGAAGAATGTCAGGAAAAGATTGAACATCTTACGGAAGAAGGGCAATTAGATGCAGAAGTGGAAAATAGATTCGAATTTCAAGTAGCTTACACAAAGGTACTAAACATCCTAAATCGAATGAAAAGACCAATAACTACGGAATCTAACAATCATGAGACGAATTCCAGTGAACAATGCCGAACTCACAGGATTCAATTTCAACCATTTCAAAACAATTCGGAAACTTTCAAAAACTTTATTCGAAGGTTAGAGCTGTTCTTAGACTTAAATCAAATAAACGACACAAATAAGAAGACTCAGATATTACTGTCAATGCTTACGCCAGAACTACATGAAAAAGCTTACGTTTTATGTGCTCCTGATGAACCAAAAACTATGACTTTTGAAGACTTAACCAAGATACTTGACGAGTACATCAACCCTACCCCGGGACCATACGCTCTACAACACAAATTCATACTGCGCCTACAAAATGAGTACGAAACAGTGCCAATCTACGCCGCGACATTAAGAAAGCTTGCCACTAATTGTGAATTCAAGTGCCGCGATTGCAAGAAATCAATCGCTGATAATTTTCTATGCCTGCAGTTTATCAGGGGACTAAAAGACAGCGATATCCGAACAAAACTATTAAAGAACAAAGAAACTACAACATTTACGGAAATCGTGAAAACGGCGACAGTACTAGAAATGAGTAAAACTGACAATGAAACTATTTCGCCCAAGAACAGGCCATCAATCGAACCCACCAACCAAATGACCACCTCTTCGAGTAAAAACGCAAACATTACGTCAGAACAGACAAACACATTCAAGTACAACCCAAGTACAAACACGTTCAAGCAAAGAGAAAACGCTTCTATTCCCAGGAATCTAAAACAATTGCGAGGAAGGTGCTTTCGATGTGGGAAAGGAGACCACATGGCCAACGAATGCGGAATGATCTTTGAAATTTGCTACAAATGTCAAAAAAGGGGCTACCTAGCCAGTGTTTGCCTTCAACGCCCCAAGAAGACAAATCAGGTGGAAGAACCGCAATTGGATGAAGATAATTCAGCAGAAATAAACCTAATCAAATCAGAGACTACAGAAAAATATATTATTACAATAGATATAGAAAATAAATCTTTACAGATGGAATTTGATACGGGCGCAGCATTAACCTCCATCTCACTAGACACATTCAAGAAACTCAATATCAGAAACAAAATATACAAGACTGAGGTTACAATGAGAACGTATACGAATGAATTGATAAAACCAATAGGGGCTGTTTACGTAACAGCGAAATACAAAGACCAGATCTTTCATGGAAAAATGTACATCATAGAGAAGTCCGTTGACCCTATCTTCGGAAGAAGCTGGATGAAGGACTTAAAACTAGAATTAGCAAACATAAATGCAGTACAAATGGAAACATCACCAAATTAGATGAACTACTGAAAGAATACGAATCGTCAGTCTTCAGACCTTCATTGGGAAAAATCCCAAATTTTCAAGCCCACTTATCCCTGAAAGAAGGTACACAAATGATATTTATAAAGCCAAGAAGAGTTCCATACGCATTAAAACAAAAAGTAGATGAAGAGATTGAAAGACTGTGTACAGAAGGAGTTATTTCTAAGGTAGAGCATTCAGAATGGGGAACGCCGATTGTACCTATTGTAAAGCCCAATGGAAGCATTCGTCTATGTGCGGACTACAAGGTAACACTCAACAAGGTAATCAAGGACGAGCAGTATGCCATACCCATTATCGAATACATTTTTGCTAAAACGAACGGCGGATAAATTTACTGCACCCTAGACATTACACAGGCTTATCTTAATATGGAAATGGATGAAGAAAGTGCACTCCTTCAAACATTGAGCACGCATCGAGGTACGTTCAAAGTCAACCGATTAATGTTCGGTGTCAAGGTAGTCCCGAATCTGTGGCAAAAATATATGGATAGACGACTACAAGGAATTGAAGGCGTGAAATGTTTTTTCGACGACATAATCATTCAAGGGTCTAATGAAGGACAATTGTTACTACGCTTACGGACAGTCTTAGAAAAACTGAAAGAGTCGAATCTACGAATCAACAAGGATAAGTGTCATTTTTTTCAAAGAAACATTAATTACCTAGGACATACGATCGATAAAAATGGACTACATAAAAATAAAGAGAAGATAACTGCAATTCTAAACACTACAAAACCTAAAAATATAAATGAACTTAGAACTTTCCTTGGGATGGCGAACTACTACAATAAATTCATTCCACACACTTACAAATCCTTTGAACAAATTATTACGGAGAGGTGAAACATTCAACTGGAATGATCAATGTGACATCAGTTTTGATAAAATTAAGAAAGAAATTTCTAGTGAAAAAACGCTCGCACACTTTGACCTGAATAAGACGCTCTAGTACTAGCAACTGACGCGAGCCCTGTGGGACTTGGAGCCGTACTCTCTCACAGGCTTAAAGATGGATCAGAGAGACCCAAAGTTTTTGATTCTAGAACACTTACAGAATGTGAAAAGAAGTACAGTCAGATCTACAAAGAAGCAACAGCAATATACTGGGGACTCAAGAAATTCTTCCACTACTGTTATGGTAGAAACTTCGTATTGATAACCGACCACAAGCCACTTACTGTCATTATCAACCCACAGAAGACCTTGCCCACTATGAGTACAATGAGACTGTTCCATTATGCACATTTTCTTTCCGGATTCGACTACAGCATTGAATATAGAACTTCAACTGCTAACAGCAATGCTGACTACTTATCAAGATTTCCAGTAGAGAGAGCATCGACAAACATAGACCAACATACTTTATTTCAATTGAGTCAAATACACACACTAACAATAACAGACACAAAAATAGCCCAAGACACGTATATAGATCCAGAACTAGCACTGATCGTTGAAGCCATAAAAACTGGCCGCTCGGTAAAAGTATTCGGATATGCAGATTCAGAACTTACCTTACAAGACAACTGCATATTTAAAGGGACCCGAATAATGATACCTAACTCCCTTCGAGAAGCTGTATTAAATGAACTGCACGCAGGCCATATAGGAATACACAAAATGAAACTTCTGGCGAGAAGCTATGTGTACTGGAAGAAGATAGACAGAGATATTGAAAACAAGGTGAAGGCATGTAGAGCGTGCCGTCTACAACAAAACGACCCTGAAAAAGTACCATTGCATCATTGGGAAGAACTAATAGAACCATGGCAGAGAATCCACATAGACTGCGGGCCCGATGTATGGTCAGCAGCTGCTCATAATAGTAGACGCTTTCACAAAATGGGTTGAAGTAAACCCTACTAAAACCATGACAAGCACTTGGTGTATCACAAAATTGAAGGAACTGTTCTGCACTTTCGGACTACCACACATTCTAGTGTCAGACAATGGACGCCAGTTCACATCAGTTGAGTTTGAAACATTTTTAAAAGCATACGGAATTACCCATCGCACTTCAGCACCATACTATCCAGCCACGAACGGTCAAGCTGAGCGTTTCGTGCAAACCATCAAGAAGTCGCTGAGAAGTATGGAAGGACAATCTGGGAATATACATGAGAAGCTACAGGTAATAAAAATTCAACTACGTCGCACCCCCAACGCTACTGGACACGACGCGTACTCACTGATGTTCGGAGGAGACATAAGGACCAACTTACACGTCATGTTTGGGAAGAACGCCATCAGGCAGCGCTCAGAAGGGCCAAGATGACATGTGCAAGAGATATTTAGACATTTCAGAGGAGAGAGAGTCCAAGTGCGAAGCTATTCGAACCCTACCCGCAAATGGGAATTCGGTACAGTTACCCGTCGTCTGGGACATCTCCACTATACAGTAACTACTGATGAAGGTGAACTCTGGCGCCGGCACATAAACCAGATGCTGCCCGCCACGATGGTGCAGCCGCCGACCAGAGTGAATTAAGGGGGGGGGGGGAACTTGTTATATATCCTGTTTGCTGATTAACTCCTTTATGTAATCACTATGCATTCCCTTTATTCTAACGTTGAATAAAATGACAAATGACATGTACGTCACTTAAATAAATACGATGTTTACAAATAGTTGTATGAATACAAAAGAAACTATTGCTTTTGCTGAGATTGATCAAAATTTATTACTTCGTATTCATTAGATATCATCGTTTAAGTGTCATACAGCCTAATACAATATAAGTAGATATTTAACTTCAGTAACGACCCATATTTTCGATTTATCACTGACATGCAGTCATATAGTGTATGATAATAATAAAAAAACACTACATGAGAACTTAATAAAGTCTGTTCCTACTAATCTATTTTTCAATACTTTCTTATTTCTTACTACAAGCCGCCAGAAAATCATATCTCGTCTTATTGCATGACATGGGTAGAGTTAAGCATTAACTTTTATGTTCTCGTGAATCACTTGCGTTTCTCTATTCACGGCACTTTTATGCAAATTATATGTTTTTTCATAATATAAATTCTTATTCATATCAGGAGCATTCATGAAATTAACACTATACGATGAAATGGGGACGTTGAATAGTTTACTTCTTATCTCGCTTACGCTTATCAAGTCATTATAGACTATTAAAGATAAGAAGGTTCCCGTGACAGGTCGGAGTTTCCTGTTTCTAGTTTCGCCTTTGTGTCAGTATAAAATATAAAAATATAACTTATCTCTTTAGGGTATTTTTATCAAAAATCCAATAATTAATTCCACATTAAATAAAAACAAGAATATCAGTCCCGTTAAATAAAATTATAATTCTGAAAAAATATTAAGCCAATAGAGTCGTCCGTAGAGTCATCTTTGGCTAGATACGAGTATTTAGATACAAAAGTGAGTTATACGAGTATAGAGTCGATAGAAGCATTAACCTTAGGAGTGGATACTATCACATCGCGGAAGTGAAAAATATTCTATTGAATTTTACATCTGTGACTTTGCATTTTCTTTAAAAAATGACAAAGTATTTGAAATATATAAGAAAAAAAATTCGTCTGGGGTGGGACTCGAACCCGCGTGTTCTACCACAGGGCCACCGAGCACTTACCGGCCGCGAGGAAATTTTCAACTGTACTTTGTTAAGCCAAAGCAGTCTTTATTTATTTTATAAAAAAAAATTATTCACTTTAAAATAAATTTATTTACTGTTAGTAGCTACGTATCACATCCAATTTATCAACACGGTATTTTGAAGACGCGGGTTCGAGTCCCGCCCGAGACGAAATTTTTTTCTTGTATTTGATTTATTTTCATTATTTTTTCAACTTTTGTCATATTCGTTAAGATTCGTTCAACTGTAAATAGGTCGTAAGGCTGTTCACGGTCGTAACTTTACATTTTCATTGAAAAAACTGCATGATTTTTTTAAAGGTTCTTCATGAAGTCAAAGACTTTATATTTCACAAAATAATGATTTTTTTTATGATTTCTGTTTTCCCAATACCGATAGAATCACTGCTCTTCCAAGGAAGGCCTTTGTTCGTGAAACGCAAAATTTGAAAGCTCTTTATCGTAAAGTAACTGAAAAACAGAGAAAGTTTGAGAAAATATATTACGAACAACACATTTACATTATTAACACAATGTTTATAATTGTATATATATATTGCAAAAATAAAAAAGCCAATTAGCTGATTGGTTGGTATAGATTTAATGGTTATGGTTCATTTGATTAATGGATATTTATTACTAAATGTAATGTTTCAGTTTTGAATTCTGCTTACAAATAATGTTAGTAACTGCATTGGAACACGAAACACGTTCTCTGTACGACAAGCTTCCGGTGCTGAGAGATTTTGTGACTTCACAATTTAACCGAAAGCTGAAAAATGTGAGGCTTTGCGCGAGTACCTCCCCGTTCACTTTTACAGGGCCATTTTTTACGTAAAGTCACTTGTTCCGTATATGACCCTTAAAAAGGGGCAATGATAATAAATAAAGGTTCTAAACGTACGCACCAATTTGTGAGACTGATGCGGCAATAGTCGTAGTATGAAAGAAAATGTATGACGATGATGAATTAACACGGCAATTCATCGTGACGAATATCACAATGAATTGCCGCGTTGATTCATCATCATCAACCTACTCTTTTCCTACTCTTAGGGATTGGGCTGTCAATTGTCCCGCCACATGCGGGATGTCCCGATTCTGAGGACGTTAACGACAGACACGTCCCGCTCAGAGTGCGTACGGGGCACTAAAAATCCCGCTTACCTACTCGTACTATAATTACCGAGCTAGCCGAGCGTGGGGCCATGCATATTCTGCATTCAAACTCAAAGTCTGTTTTTTTTAATGAATACCTTAACATGTATTTGTTGACGTCAAACAAAATACAAAAATAAAATTGACAAGAATCTAAATAAAACGATAATAAATGTACATCGACCGCGCAGGACTCGTGATACTTCACAACTTAGTTGGCAAACAAGTATTGTCCACCTGATGATTAGTGGTAATTGGTAACGGTCACCTATAGTAGGTCCATGTTGTTCTTATGAGATTCGCAGCAAATCTGCAACCCCCACAAGAACCACAGTGTACATAAACAACTTGGGGCATAAGATGTAAAGTATCCAGTAATTTCACTGCCACATCTTAACCTACAAACCGCAATACAACAATGGAAGCACTGCTGCCTAGCGGCAAAAATAGGTAAGACGGAGGTACCCAAGCAGGCGACCCTGGTACTGAGTTCCTCCTGTGAAATGTCCATAACTGCACCAATTGCCGCCGATTACAATCAATAGTCACAATATGGAAATGTATGGCGTCGCGCTTTGAAGTGTGTGACTGGCGTGTGCGGCCGACAACGGACAAGCTCCATGCAGCGGCCGCGGGGTCGCTTAGACGCAGAATGTCCACTTCGCAAAATGTCTACAGGTTGCAAAATGTCCGTTTCGCCCGTGTGTTTGACATGGTTTGTATTGGTTTGCAATCGGTTGCAACCGTTCCGATCGAGTGTCGGTTTTTTGGCACAAATCAAGGAGAATTTGCAAAAATTTTTTACAAAAAATAGAACCAACTTCAAAAACACTGAAAACTTAAAAATAATCTTCTTCTATATTGAAGTCGGCGCCAAACGATGATCTCCTAGAAA
Source organism: Schoenobius gigantellus (assembly GCA_963935595.1). Taxonomy (NCBI): domain Eukaryota; kingdom Metazoa; phylum Arthropoda; class Insecta; order Lepidoptera; family Crambidae; genus Schoenobius; species Schoenobius gigantellus. The sequence continues at coordinate 66,609,969 of OZ012540.1, read as the reverse complement.
AATTTGTCACCGACTTCAATATAGAAGAAGATTATTTTAAAGTTTTCAGTGTTTTTGAAGAGGTTCTATTTTTTGTAAAAAAAAAAAAATTTTTTTTACTTGTTAGTGAATGAAATCTTTTTAGTGAAAGAAAACCCGAATTTTAATACTAAATTAGTGTTTTCCTCGATTTTCTATGGGATCCCATCATCTGATCCTGACTTTGGTGACCATGGGACCACCCTTGCAGTATACTCTACCAAATACAAAAAGAATTTTGGATATCGGTTTAAAAATGACGGAGTTATGAGGTAACAAACATAAAAAAAAATACAACCGAATTGATAACCTCCTCCTTTTTTGAAGTCGGTTAAAAAGTGTTTGCGACGCATCTACATGTTTCTGTGCACTCAGTCTTGTTTGTGATATGGATGTTAAAAGTATCTGATCCGTAGCGTCGTCTTTGGCTAGATATTACATATAAACTAATAAACTTAACACTATTTTGTTTTTCTTACTTTAATGGCTAAAATAGGTGAAACGGAACTTTAGTGTCGACACAAGTTCAGCATCTACCATGCTTGCCTTTCTAGAACACACTGGCGCACTTGCCAGCGTGTGGATGGGTCTCCAAAATTTGCTAAATGCTTGCGTTAGTTTGGAGTTTGTGGCAAGTGCCAAACGTGTGGACTCGGCATAAGGTGTTGATTGTATAAGGTGTCTTTAGATAATCAATTCCGATTGATTGTAGCGAAGTTTTACGCGTACATATGTTGAGCAAGGAATACACAATAAGAAGAATAAAAACGCAATATATTAAACAGACATGTATGTGAAGTAAAGTGACTTGTATGTGAAGTGTGCTTGGAATTATATAAATAAGAACCAGAATCATAAATTCAAAAACGCGACGAAAAAAAGAGATGAGACGCGGCTATGTAAAACACATATTGCTGCTTGATTGATTCCTACTTTCCTTAATGTACTAGAAGCTGGGAGCCGCCTTTCGAGTTGGTAATTGAGGAACGCACACACTTAGAATTGAGTTGATACCACATTTCGTAAGACGGAGGTGGGTACTACGTATTTGGATGGCAAATAATATGTGTCAAGAAATAACAAATTCTTTAGGATTGATATACGTACGAATGATATATCATAATCATTGCCAACGTTATATCACATTAGTAAGTGACACGTTACGTACATCTAATTTGATTCTTTGTTAAGATGCCTATTCGGTTTTCTATGTATTAGATATGTACAATCAGCAACAAACACGACAAACTTTACATTCGTATCACGAAAGCTGTCGGTCGCTATAACCCGCGATATAAGAGCGGTCTCAAGTTCAACATGTATGATCTCGAATCAAGACAACAAGTCTCGTCTATTCGAATCTTACGATTTCGAATGCTAATTTAAATTCTATTGTTCCAAAAATGCGTCTTAAAAATGACGGTCGTTCTTTCACGCATTTACGCATCGTACATCGGGAGACTCGGTACTGAGTCGCTTGCGACCTCTCTTATCTATCGGTGCTGTTAAGCACTGGTGTTTCTAGCTTTACTCCAGTTCCGGTTCAACTCAGCTTCCTCCCATGAGGAGGCACAGACCAGTTTGTTTGACAACTATGTTGTATAAAAAATTAACTGACCTCTACAATGGAAATAAGATGGCGTATGTAGTCCGCCTCGGTGGTGATGAGCTCGCGAACGACCGCCTGCCGCGCCTCCTCATTCGGAGTCAGTTCTGTAAAAAAGATGACTTTGTTAATCAACTGCGTCAGAATACACGCGCAACAAACAAACGATTAATCACAGTTAACATTAATCATCATTATATTTTGCCAGTTCCTCAGCTGCCGCAAATCACACAATTTAATGACATCGCCACTGGCTTAACCGTTAATGCCTTTATCTTCGGCTACGCGAAACTTGGATTTCGGATGTACCAAAATAAAACATTGCAACGCTTATGAGAGGCATTTCGTTATTTGTATGTCACCGTTTATTGTAAATACCGTTAAATTATAATCTATCTCGCGAAATGCATTTTACACTCCTTGCAATTTAGCGGATTATTTTTCGACAGATTTTATACCCCGTTATCGGAGGTGCAATTTGGTAACTTGACGTTCTTAGAGATGGGTAAAATAAAATTTTTATGATGTCGATATCGATACTTTTTCTTAACAATTTATTGATTGCGGCAGAAAGTTCATGTTTTTAATTTCTCGTTATTCGTTTTCAAGCCGCTGTAATAGGAAAAGAATGTTTTAATTTATAAAAATATTTAAATATATTCTAAACGAAACAATTTTTGTTTTGCAACTTACTGAAAAAATGCTCGGAGATGCATAAAATTTCTGATATAATAAATGGGGAACGCGTATTATGGCGATTTGATATAGAGTATAAGGTTTTTATCAAAAACACTCATTTCAGACTAAGATGAGTCGAAAGCTTGTTTGGAAAATAATAAAATATTGTATTTTATTTTCTGTGAACTGCTATGCCTAATTGACATTTCAAAAAAAAAAACAATATTTTAGTTAGTGAAATATTTTTATTGATACACATTAAAATTATGATATACTTATACCTATTCATTTTAATCATGTCAGTTGTAACAAAATAAACATGTTTAATTTTTGTCTAAGACTTCATTACGGTAGAGAAAAAGTATCGATATAGTTATATTTAAACATTATTTTTACCTATCTCTAAGAAAGTCCAGCTACCAAATTGCACCGGGGTCTAAATCATATATCGATGTGAGATCGTCAAATTGTAAAAAGGCATGTGATGGAACGCACCTCGCGCACTGATTGGTTGAAAGTCATGCATCCCGCGCCGCCATATTTGTTTGTCAATTATGTAGTTGGTTGTCGAATGCCCAGAGCAATAAATAGAGCAGTATTCTTCTGAGTATTCTTCGAATGTAAACTAAACAAACAGTGTTTATCGAAGAGAAATCATTGTTACGTTTCTAAATTGTTTTTTTAAATTATATTTTCTTACGTCTTCATATCCCTCAGAACTAGGTATAGGTGCGTCGTGGACATAGCTAAATACTTTTAGATCGCAGCAATCATTTATTAGCTTATAACAAACTGCTATTGCTGACTACTGCCATCCCAATTTCCGTTACAAAAGGTTATATCCGAATGTGACAGTTGCAAGGCTTATTTTTATCCTGCAATTTTCGCGGGATCAGCACTTTGGGATTTCCGCGGGCAAACCCTACCCTACCTTGCGAAACATCTAGTCAACTATACACAAATGTTATGTTATTGAAGTGGAGGCGCAGCTGAAGTTACATAAGAACGGGGTTGGTGGCCGCCGTCTTTCTGGGGAGCACTAAAATGGTGATATTGATTCCGGAACTTTTGTTGGTAGTACAAATAACTGTTGTTTACACTGGGGTGCCCGCTAATGGAACGTGATGCTCTTTACGGGGCGTAACATGGAACGGGACAGTTGATTTCACGGAATATTGGGTGACAGGAAGAAAATAATTTCGCTTATTGTAAAAAAAATTTCACTTATTGTAAAAAAATAATAAGGAGAGGTTCGTACCTAGCACTTAAGAGTTGAAGTGACGACGATAATATTTTAATAGAATTTAAATTAAAACGGACTTAACGTGAATTCCTATAAAAATCTTTTCATTTAATGTTTAAAACATAATATTCTGTCACTGTAAATTTTAAGTTTGCACTTTGTATAAATTTCTTAACCAAGCTTGAGTATTTAAGCCAGATTAAAATAAAGTTTATGGTCAATATCAAATAATTCCATTCTATAAAGGCTGCTAGACATAGAATAGAAGTCAAGTTGAAAATAGACAAACCATTGACTGAACACAATAAAAAAATCTTTAGAACAAGATCTTTTTATTAATGACGAAGAAGTTCAAACAACAACAATCTCGTTCAATCCGATTTTCTTTTCGTCGCCGTAAATTTTTATATTTTTATTATTACTGTTTATCAAAGTATGCATTTCATGCTATCAATGCAGCTATACCAGTGCACTGGTGATTTTCTTTACTTTTTTTTCAAAAGTTTTCTTAACTTTTGAAAAATTGGAGGAGTCTGTAGGCATTTCCTCATTTAATGAAGAGCCCAGATGAAGCTCGCTTCCACCCCACTGATACGGAATTCTATTTGTGATTAGTTACCGCACTGCACCAGTGTTAATATACATATAAAACTAATTATTAATATCACACTGAATAAAATCTCAAATTTTCTATTAATAAGCATATTTATAGATCTGTAGATTATTCATGGCCTTTGTGGTAATCGTAATGATGTAATTGAGTCCTTATGTGTATCATGAAAATAGCTTTATACATATAATTAATATCAGCTTCAGAGGAGACTTACTTTGTGTCATTAACGACTCTCGCTTAATACGTCCAAAAATGCTTAATGGGAGCAATTACATGAATTGTAATGCAGTTGACCGAAAAATAGCGGTTCTGTATTGTTACAAATTATGACTCTTCAAAGCGACTGCTGACCACTTCGAATTGGGCAAGTAAGTGGTGTGCCAGTTTCTTTTTTATGTTCCTATTTAACAAATTTCGAAGAATACCCATTCTGAGAATTATGTAATGAAATGAATATTTATTGTTTTATCATATGTTTCATAATTTTAATTTATTGCTACTTAGTTGGCAATCAAGCAAACTGCCCACCTGATGGTAAGTGGTAACAGTCACCTATAATACGTGTGGCTTCTGTGAGATTTGCAGTAAAACTGTAACCCCTACAAGAACCACAGTGTACGTTGCCAATTTGTGACATCAGATGTAAAGTCACGGTTCCCAGTAATTTCAATGCCATATCTTTTTAATGGTAATTAAGTAACGATATAGAATTTTATAGAAATACTAGCTGTGCCGGCGAACTACGTTTGGCCATAATAAAATATAGTTTACGACCTATTCCCAAACCTACCGAACAAACACAAAAAAATTCATAAAGATCGGTCAAGCCGTTTCGGAGGAGTTTGGTAACAAACACTGTGACATGAGAATATTATATATTAGAAAGAAGACTAGCTGTGTCTTCGAACTTACGTTTCGCCATAATAAAAAATAGTTTACGACCTATTCTCAGACCTATTGAATATACACAAAAAAATTCATAAAGATCGGTCAAGCCGTTTCGGAGGAGTTCGGTAACAAACACTGTGACACGAGAATTTTATAATAGGTTGGGGAAAAAGTTTCTTCGCATTTTTTAAGAAAATTCAAAACATTTTTTAATATAGTTTATTTACATTTAACTAAAGTATGTAGGTACCATTTTGTTCGATAACTTTTTGCCATCTTGTAGGTAGGGACATGATCCCATTGCTATAGAAATTTTGGGACTTCTGGTCAAAATACCGCGACAAGTGGTTTTGGCAGTCCTCTCGTGATGTTAACCTGACACTGCCTAAAGAATTCTGAAGAGACCGAAACAGGTGGAAATCTGAAGGTGCAAGGTCAGGACTATACGGCGGATGCATTAACACCTCCCAGCCAAACTCTCTTAATTTTTGCTGAGTGGCTAAAGATGTGTGAGGTCTAGCGTTATCATGATGAAAAACCACACCCCTTCTGTTGATTAATTCCGGCCGCTTTCTCTCAACTTCTTGCTTTAATCTCATCAGTTGTTCGCAGTAGAGTTCAGAATCGATGGTCCTGCCTGGTGGTAACAGCTCATAATGAATAATGCCCTTCCAATCCCACCACACACACAGCATCACCTTGTTGCGAGTTAACCCGGGTTTCACCACAGTCTGTGAAGCCTGACCGGCCTTTGACCATGACCTTTTTCGCACGTTCTTGTCGTACGTGATCCACTTTTCATCACCAGTTATCAGCTTCTTCAAAAATGGTTCGGTTTCATTACGTCGTAATAAAGAATCACAAATGAGTACACGGTTCATTAGGTTTCTTTCAGTGAGCTCGTGAGGTACCCAAATGTCGAGCTTTTTTGTGTACCCAGTTTTTTTCAAATGCGCCAAAACTGTTTTGTGGTCAATTCCCAGTTCTTCAGCTACGTCGTAACTACTGACATGCCGATCTTGCTCCACTTTTTCAAAAATGGCATCCATTTTATCTGTAATAGGGCGACCAGAGCGACGTGCATCTTTGACATCAAAATTTCCGGATTGAAAACGCTTAAACCAAATTTGTGCTACTCTCACAGACACTGCACTAGGTCCATAAACATCGCAAATTTTTTTCGCGGTTTGCGTTGCATTTTTACCTTTTTTGTAGTAAAATTTTAAAATGTATCGAATTTCTTCATTAGATTCACTCATCTTGGCGGTACGAAAAACAAATGAAAATCACACATTTTCCTAATTTGAATTTGGAATTATGTTCTTTAAAATTTAAACTTTCAATGATACCAAAACCAGCCAGATACAAATAGTATAGCCAAAGAGATTTTATTACAAGTTTATACATACTATAATGCGAAAAGACTTTTTCCCCAACCTAATATATTAGACTAGATTTATTTGAGAAAAAAATTAAGCAATTGTCTGATGAGGTAGGGAAAAAGGACTATGGAACTGTTGTGTTTAAAAGTAATTATGAGAAACATGTAAAATATAAACTATGTATTAACATTAATCACGAAATTGTTGAACATGCTGGCAAGGAAACAGGCAGAAATTGCTGCTTAAAGATAACTGCCAAGAATCAACAGCAGAGATAGTTCATTATGCTTTAAATATTATTATTTGCAATTTGTATTATACTTTAGATATTATTAAATATTGGTTATTAAAGATACAAATAAATAAAATATTGTCAATCGTAACTTCCGCTTGAAAACGTTGAGGTGTACAAATATGGCGTGACAGTAGCGGAAGTCACTGCTTTTATGAAATGAGTTTCTTTATTTATGCCAAGATTAAATGATTTTTTCATAACTAACAATACTTATTTCCATATTTATCAATTATTTATTAGATAGTAATCAAATAGACTAAGAATTAAAGTATCGGCCAAATGGAGCTTCCGTTTTACAGCAACGAACACGTGCTTGCAGAACACGAACGTGGCCACGTTCGTGCTCTTGCCATGCGTTTTCCACGCTTTATAAGGAGCATGCTGACTAATACCGAGTCAGTTCTCGTCGGAAATTATTGAAAGTAATACCTGTCGTCTTACTTTTAGTGGATTTATTTAGAAGGGAAATCTATGCTGGTTGTTATACGTTTTCTTGGTTTAAAGTGTTTTCCATTAGTGTTGACTCTTTTACACAGTGATTATTGTTCCCTGCGGGTAAAGTTTTACAGTAACAAGTATAATATCAGGTTTTATTTAACAAAATCTCGAAAATCATTTCACCTATGAACATGAAATTTGACAGGAAGGAAGTTGATGGATAGAACATGTAAGATAAGAAGGGATTTTATGATACTCAACCCTCAGGGGAGTGTAAAAGGAGTTGAACATTTTTTGAAAGTTCGTCTTTTTTGAAGCTAGAAGACCTACGAGTTTGAACATGAAATTTGGTAGGAAGGAAGTTGACGGATAAAACATATTAGATACGAATGGATTTTATGATACTCAACCCTAAGTGGAGTGTAAAAGGAGTCGGAAGGTTTGGAAGTTGGTCATTTTTGAAGGTAGAAGAATGAAATTTTGTATTAGCCGATAAAAATAAGTGAACACGTGTTTAAGCGTTTTTGATAATCACTCAGGGGTTGAAATTTTATTTTTTCTTTAAGGGCCCGGTCTTAATCGGTGTTCTAGCAGAATTATCAGAGAAGTAAAATTTTTTTTAGTTATTAAAAATGCAATGAAGGAAATACATTTTACGTCTAAATCTTATGTTTCTAAAACACATTTTACTATTTACTTAAATGCTATTTTTAAAGTCTTTATATTTTTGATGGCGTGCATACATGCACGCGGTCCTTGAGGCTTTAAACATACCTATATTTACATGCCACGCGCTTAAGGACATATTCATGCACTCGTCACGTAAAAAATATTACCAAAACATGAAATATATTCAGTAAACATTTTTTCTCAAATCTTAAACAATGATCTTTACTGGTTACTTTTTCTTGAAATGATATTCGTTTTCGCGTCGAAATTTCCCTCAGTTCTGCTACGATTTCGCAGCGTAAACTCTCGATAAGTTTTCATTCTATAAAATTTACCTATAATGATTTTATAAATACAGTTTTTTAATTATTGGGGAAGGGCTTTAGATTAGCAACCCACGATTTGGAGGGTGGGGGGTGGTGGGGGGGTAGGGGAGGAGGGGAGCTACCCCCCCCGTACCACTCCCCCCTCTCGGCAATGCGTACTTTTCGAGATATTAATTTTGAAATTTTTCCTAAACCTAACCTCAAAATGTATGGGAAAAGGTTGGATTGTGTATTTACTCATGTTTGTGGCGCACCTAGAACCTATTTAAGAATTAGAAGATGTAAAAATTGGAAGATCTAAAAATTTATAATATGATTTCAGTGGTATAGGTTCCTATAGAATAGTATGACGCTGCGCTCGCTTCGCTCGCTCCGCTACGCATGGTCATGTTCTGAACCTAACCTAACCTACAGTAGGCATTTTTGTCAACTATTCTCTTTGAAATGGCGGGGGGCTTCGCCCCCCGAGCCCCCCTAGTGGGGGGCTGCGCCCCCCCGTCCCCCTGCTCTTTTGTCTTTTGTACTAATTTAAACTTCGCGGCTATGACTGACGTGTTCTGACTTTGACACTTGACAGCTTGAAATCAAAATGGCCACCATTCCATTGCGTTTTGTTTGTGACAAAGTGATAAAAATATGATAATTTATTTCTATAAATACTAATTATTTTACAAATGACAGGTTTGAGTAACATTATTATTAATATATTTGTCATTTTAATTAGTTTTATTGCTTAAAACAAATTAATTTAGTATCGATGCTCAATGTAACGAAACGCATCTCACTAAAAAATGGCAAAATCTAAAAGGCCTTTGCCATCAAATACAAGATAGAAGAAACATAATCGATATTTTTCATACAAAATTACAAACTTTAACTAATTATTACAAATAAACTATAAGTTTCCGAAAGGTAAAACTTCGCAAATGTACTTAAAAAAATATAGTCTTTCCGATGATAAGTATCTGAATCAGCAAATCGTGGGTTGTTAATCTAAAGGTGAGCCAAGTAATATTTATAGTAGTGGTGAAATTCATAAAATTTTAACTATTTAAACCACCTTAAACAAGGAAACTAAAACATTTCGAAAAAAATTAACCAGTAAAGATCAATGTTGAAGATTAAAGAATAAATGTTTACTGAATATATTTCATGTTTTGGCCATATTTTTTACATGACGAGTGTATGAATATGTCCTTAAACGCGTGGAATGTCAATATGGGTATATTTAAAGCCTTGAAAAGACATTAAAAATAGCATTTAAGTTAATAGTAAAATATGTTATGGAAACTTCAAGTCCTACACTCTAAATTAACGTAAAATCCTTATTCCTTCATTATATTTTTAATAAGAAATAAAAAATTTACTTCTCTGATAATTCTGCTAGAACACCGATTATTACGAGACCGTGCCCTTAAGTATCATACTAACAACTGCGTGTCGTATCTTAACGGGACTTTTATAAAAGCATTTGTATTATAGTTTAAATTATTTTTTGCTACGGGAAAAAATAGAATATTCAAGGGAAAAAATCCCACAGAAAAAACGAAAATAACTCGGGCAAAGCTATATGCAGACAGCTAGCTCAGTCATATTCCTAGTAATAGAGTTCATAAAAGGCATTTTATATACTTGGGAGTTTTACTGAATACTAGAGAAATGTAAAGAAAAGCAATCTTAATATATAAATAAAAAAAACTTAATACTAAAATCAAGTGACAGCCCTCCTGTATCACGTAACAAAAGCTCGCCCAAAGCATCGAATATTATCCTACCTGTTGTTTTTACAGATGAAGATAAATTACAGAGATTTTCAGATACGAGGAAGAATGGTTCAGCGGCAGCGGCTTTGACGAAAAAATTCGTTTTTAATAACCTATTTTTTTCAGTTTACGTTACAAAAAAGCTTACCGTCGAGAAAGAAATACGAAATAATAAACGAAATTAGCTTCCTTATTTGCAATTTCAGACATATTATTGCTGATTCCGGTAAAACCGTTTTGTTTGTGTTTTTCACCTCTAGTTATGAATAGGCAGGAAAGTTTTGTTGTTTTTTATTAGATTTTCATCGCAAAGTCTATTTTTAAAGTTTCCCTCCTCAAAAGGAAAAAAACAGAATCCTTATAGGATCACTTTGTTTTCCGTCTATCCGTCTGGGTGTCAAGACTCGTTTTTTCGGGAACGCCTAGAGATATATCAAACTGAATTTAATATCAAATATTTGGGTCTGCAAGTCAATTCGATTAAATGAATGACACTATTATTTAAAAAAGGAAAGATTTGTATGTATGTAACGAATAAACTCAAAAACTACCAGAACGATTTTAAAAATTCTTTCACCATTAGAAAGCTACATTATCCCTTATTAATATAGGCTACAACATTACTTTTCCTAAGGGAAAATGTAAAATTTCCTCAGGAAAATAAAAATAACGCGGCAGAAGCTACGAGCGGAAAGCTAGTGTGGTATATTTTCGTAAATTTTGCGATTTCATAAGGGAATCAAAACCTATTCCCGATGACCTAGAATCATGAAATTTGGCATGAAGTAAGGGCTTATTGCACATATTGATAAAAAAGGAAAACAGTGAATATGTAGTACATGGTTAATTTTTGATTTTTAATTATCTGTCCAATCGCTGTTTCATTTAGATAATAAATAAATAGAAGTACCTACTAGAAAGCTATCATTTGGTATATAGGTCCTTATCACGTCGTATCAGGTGGGATTATGTTAGGTACTATAACGCTAAAACTCAGGCGTTTCAAAGATAAAAGCAACGTTCGGTGTCAAACAAACTTCGGATCGGGAAAATTGTAGTATCGGCCTTTTGAACAGCGCGGCTTATCCTCACTGCAGACATCATCCCAACTTTCGGGCAAAACTTTTACATTTGTCACTTCGTTGTAGACCACCTGGTCCATGAAAGTTTGTCGGATTAGTCTTTCCATGCGGTCGTATATAAGTGACGACAGTTTTTCCCCATATAACTGGTCGGATTGCATAGATATGTCTTCGCGCATCGATTCAAAACAGAAGGCCTACGGCGCGTGGACTATAGCATATATTGTGATATGAGAGAGCGAGAAGAAACATGTTATTTGTCTCTTCCGTTTTGTCCACGGTCCGTGCTACGCCTGCAGCTTGTTACAGCGACGCGGACGAAGTACCGACCTGCAATGCAATATTATCATAATACTATGCACAGCCTCTGGCTTAATCAGATTTGAATATTTTCATGAGAAATAGTCTAATAGACAATTCTTTTCCCATTATTCAGTTTTCCTTTGTTTTATGATAAAAAAAAACAAAAACGATGATTATCGATCATAGAAATATGACCCGTTATTGGTTGGAGCTCTTTCGATATGGAAATTTTGATCTGAAAAATGAATGACGTTTTCGGCCGAAAACTAATGTCAAGAATGACGAGTAAAAGGGGTTAGTGGAAGCTGACGATATTAAATTTACGGTTGAGTTAGCAGCTCAGCTTTTGACGTTAGCATCAAAAAAATATTGATCCACTAGCTTCTGCCCGCGACTTCGTCTGCGTGGACTTCAGAATTCAGAATTGGGTCTAAAGTTTCGCCCGTTAACAATGTTTAATCTTCCCACGGGAACTATTTGAGAGCTCATTAAGGACATGTCCTTTTCCATAGCATAGGTGACATGCATACCTACCAAATTTCAAAGCTGTCTACCCGCGGCTTAGCTCGTAAACAATTTTCCATTTTCCCTCGAGAACTACTTAAGGAATCAGGATAAAAGGTAGCCTATGTTCTTTTCCATGTCAAAGGCTACATGCATGTTCAATTTTATGCAAATCCGTTCAGCCGTTTTTGCGTGATTGAGTAACAAACATCCAAACATCTAAACATCCACACTTTCACATTTTTAGTATTAGTAGGATTGTGTTAATTTGGTATGGTAAAAAAGCTTAATAAGTGGCTTCTAAGAGAACTGAACGACCGAACAACGTCCTACTAACGCATTGAGCTATGCCTTTAGTTACTTCAGACACAGGAACGAGGGGATTTTGAACCGTATTGTCACTTGCGATGAAAAATTGATTTTTTAAGCAATCGTAAGCGGTCATCGTGTTAGTTAGATCCTGGTTCCGCACTTTGATCGTGCTCCAAACGAAAATTTAGCTCTAGAAAAGTTTGGTGGTCTATTACAAAATAAGATAATTACTCAGAACAAAACATATAATTTATATCTTCTTGTATATGAAAATATTACATCAATGGATAGTGAGTACATTTTTGTTTCAAACGTGTGTTCAGACTTACATTCGGTTAACTGGGTTTCAGGTTCATGTAATAATAAATAAAATGTACCTATAGCTTTAGAAATGTTTTACCTATACCGATTCCCGGCCGCTTCAATGTTATTAAAAGAGAAGTGCTGATAACGTGACTTACATAGTCTTGTAGTGCTAATATTGCCGCGATTCAACATATAACTTGTTCGATAATAGGCTGTTCGTGCTTTCGCTATTTGCTGCCAGGTTCGCGTGCAATAAGGTTTTTGTAGGGTGACTCTCTGTTTGAAACGCGCAATGAATTAATAAAATAAATTTATATGTAAAGACCGTATTTTTTTTTAAATTTGTGTATTGTGTATCTCGTCGCGTCGGTGGCGCTGTGGACTCGGCACTTGCCTTCCAACCGGGAGGTCGGGGTTCGAGACCCGCCATGTACCAATGTGTTTTTCGTTACGAATTTCATATGTACATTTATCTGACGCTCCTACGGTGAAGGAAAACATCGTGAGGCAACCTGCATACATCTGCGAAGAAATTCAATGGTGTATGTGAAGTCGACCAATCCGCACTGGGCCAGCGTGGTTGACTAAGGCCTAATCACCCTAACATAGGATAGGCTCGAACCCCTCGGTGGGGACGTATATGAGCTGTGATGATGATGATGATTGTGTATCTATTAACAAAAATAGTGATTCTCGTTGTGTAGTTTTGATAAAGTTATATTTAGTTGTAAATAGATACATTTCTCAATGATGTAAGTCAAACATGCACTCATATATATTATAACTAGCTGTGCTCGCAAACTACGTTTCGCCTTAAAAGACTTGAACGCTTTCTTAGTTATATCTATACTAATACAAACTTCCAACCCCCGTTTTACCCCCTTAGGGGTAGAGTTTCGTAAAATCCGTTCTTAGCGGATGTCTACACCCTATAAGGAACCTACCTGCCAAATTTCAAGTTTGTAGGTGTTATAGTTTCTGAGATTTTGTGATTAATCAGTGAGTGGTATTTCGGTTTTATATATACTTATATATAGATTAAATTAATATAGTACATATAATTATTTAATCTGACATAATTAGTCCAAAACATATATTTTTATGTATAAACATAAACGTATAAATACTATAAGCTACAGACTTTGTCTCTTTTTCAAGAGAAATGACTATATGTTTGACTGTCTATTTTGACTATTGAAGTGTCTTCGGCAACTTTTGCCTAAGTTGCAACGATGATAAATTGGTTAAGAGTTGTGAAGCTCTTTCAGGACTAGCTACGCAAAGTGCAGGTAATTTACATTACCATTTCAAAGTATCCTCGAAATGATCTGAGCATTGTTACCCTAGTAGATAGCGTGACCCTTATCTGAGTGATCGATGCAAGCACCCAAATATTATGAGGACGATAAAGGCGCCACAGATTAAAAAATTCGAGCTTCAAATGTTGCTTTGATTCAGATTTCATTGTAGTACATTGCATATATAGGATTATAGGATACTAGCTGTGCTCGCGAACTACGTTTCGCCATAAAAAAAATCATTTCTGGAGAGGGCTAGTTTTATCGGGTTAGGGGCGTTTGGTCATAGTTTCGTTTCGTCATAGTTTTTAACTTTCATAGATGTAGTGTCGTTTCGTCATTAATGATTTAATTTAAAAATATTTGGTGATCTTTCATCATTTGTACATCTGCTCTTAAAATATTGTACAGTCAACAAACTATGTACTAAATAAATGAAACCAATATGAACAGGTCTAAAAATCATATGTATTTTTTTACAACTATTCCTTAATTAGGCAAAATTTAATAATATAACAATATTTAACACTACTGCTTAAAAATTTACAATTAAAAATCACAGAATCAATCACAGATCTTATATCTAATACAGGGCTAAAATTCAAAATACAAAAATTGTTAACACTCTTTAAAATTAATAATTAAAAATCACAGAATCAATCACAGATAGATTTATCTATCTAATAGTGTAGGGCTAAAATTCAAAATACAAACATTTTTGACACTTTAAAATTAACAATTAAAAATCACAGAATCAATCACAGACATGTCTATGATGTAGGTATAGAAACGTTAATTCCTATAGAAATAAAAACTATAAAGACCTACCAAAAAAAAAAAAAGATTTACAGATAAAAATATTATGAAGATTGATTATTAGTAAGTAATCATATAAATTTTGAAATTCTTAATATTAACAAGCCTCAAAAATCTGTTCATTGAACGAACTTTGCTTTCCGCACTGTGTCTAAGTTACGTTCGTATGCGCGAACATACCGCGACCTGTATAACAACGATAGAGAGTCAATCGAGTCATTTAATTTTTGTAATGGGTAAAAAATGTTAAACTCGCGTCAGGACACGAGACACTGATCGAAAATTCGTAAGACCAATTAAAATTGAAAAGGCCGCAGGAACTGTCGAGGTACGGTGAGGGGTCCACGTAAGCCGGCCGAGAACAATAGCGGCTGGCAAAAGTACTGGAAGTCACACGTCACTTGAGACAGTTTTAATCAATTTATTTACTTTGTTAGGAAAAATCTAAATTGTGCTTTTATTTGATTTTGTTGTAAATATTAATTAGGTAAGTTAGAATAAATTAAATATTATTTATTTGTTATAAAATTACGTTTTTAAGTAGTATATTAATGTCTGTTTTGATCATATTTTTAATTTAATTGTAAATATTTTGATTCATTATTACTTATGTACGCACAACGTTACAACAGGAAGTTGATTTTCTGAGGGATAAACTTTTTAATGTAATATAAATTGTCATGTTTGTGTACGATAGCGTAATAAATAAATATTGTATTCTACCACATAAAAGATAGTACTTTTATTCTGATAATTAAAGCAATTCGTGCAAAATTATTCCATAACCATTCCAAAATATCCAAAACGCACAACGATAATACTTAAGTTTTCACTTCTGCCGGCACTCCCGGAGTGCAACCCGTCAATTTTTTTATGGTGTGTAACTAAATTAATGCATTTTTGATAATAAAACTGCATTGCGGACTGTACTTTAAGCGAATGTCGTGCACATTTTGCGTATTGTACATTATGCTCCGAGGGGACCAAACGCCCCTAAAAATAAATCATTTTAAGTAGCCATGACGAAACCCCACCAGTTTTTCTTAATGACGAAACGAAACTATGACCAAACGCCCCTAACCCGTTTTATCACCTAGGACTGACCTATACCCAGACCTACTAAATAAAATATAAAATAAAATAATACACAAAAAAAATCATAAAAATCGGTCAACCGTTTCGAAGGAATTCGATAACAAACACTGACACTAGATTTTTATAAATTGGATATTACTTTTAATTGTTTGTTATTACTTAGAAGTGGTATATTGTGCGCTCTCAATATCCATTATAGGTAGTTAATTATGTAACCATTAGCTATTAAACTATTTGAATTCGAGACATTTCATTAAACTAATGTTTTAGACAATACGCGTAAATTATTAAGTTACATGACATTGGTGGCAATTCTGCTGGCACTAGTTGGGTTCAAATAAACTAAATTTAGATTTAGAGCTGTCAAGTTGTATTTTCAGTTAAAATTTTCATAAAATTTTCAATAAATTAATAATCTGTTATGGAGCAAAATAATATATCCAAAAAATTTGCTAGTGCGGAGCAAAGCCTTCGTCTAGTACATTTAGTAGAAGCCGATCCACAGCTGAAATGTGGCAAACTTCCAAGCTCATTCACTAAGAATGAAGCTAAAAGGCGGTGGATAAACATCAGTGAAGATATAAACTCCATCACAGGGGCTAAAAAAACTTGGGAGGAGTGGCGCAAGGTAAGTTTTTGAAGTTATCCTCGATTTTATGTGTATGTGGTTCGGCGCTTGCTGCCTCTAATTCTTCCACCAAATTGGGGAAGAAGTTCACCAAAAACTCTTCCTCATTCATTTTAATGAGACAAAACACAGAGAGAAAACACAGTTTGAGCGAGCTTCGTGGTTTGAGCTCATTTATACAAAAATAATCACAAACTCCTTGTATTTTTATAATTTTGACACACTTTTGACAGCTAAATTCGTATACGAACCTCAACTTCGACTGGTCCATACCTTTCGTTGCGTTCGAGTGATATTCGTTCGAATTATTTCGATTGTGAAATTCTGAGAATACACAAACTGTGGTTCCTTCAAAAAAAATTCGAATTTCGAACATTTTTACGAATGTGAACTTTTTTCGAATGCATGAGAATCGTGTCCGTCGTCCCATTGTCAATCACTTTGGAATTGGGATAGTGTGCAACCAATGACATTCCGAAGCGAACTTGACAAAGGATTGTAAACCATCCGTGAAACAGCTCATTTTCTCGAGTTCCTCTTAACATGGGTTATAGCATAGCAGAACTTTTAAGAAAATCCATCCTTGACAGCGTCGTGACATATCGTGGTGTTCAAATTCTTCGCAGTGAAAATTGTTCCGATTCAGATCGAAGAGTCCTAATTTAAATAATAAAACTTTTAAACCACTTATGTGATTTGTGACGACTACGGCGTACAATACCTATCTATTTTTAGATCTGGGGGCACGGCAGTGCCCCCACCAAGTCGAGCGCGAAGCAAACACTGCCGTACCATCCTTTACTGGAACCATTTCGCCGCATTTTCAGGCTCCTATTTGAGAACCTCTGGATAAGACCAGAACGCAGAAATTTTCGTCATCCAGTAAGCTATAATCACATACTTAAAATCCAAAATTTCAAGTCTGTAGGTCATTTAGTTCCTAAGTTAAGCGAAAGCAAAGTTTCGCATTTATGACAGACACTCACTCACTCACTCATGATCATCAAATAGAACAAGTACTTCCCATAAACTCAGAGCTGAAATTTGGTACAGAGTTAGGGTTTAATGGCCACATAAAGGGAAAACTATAAAAACTAGGATAATTAAAGATCTGGAGTACCTGGTGACCCTGATTAGAAAACACAAAAGCCCAACCAAACTATTAGAGATATCGACATACCGCCTTTACAAAAAATATTCAACTTGGTGGGCCGCTTTATTTGATGTCAAAAATCGAAGGTCTGAAGTATCTGATGAAGAACCCTCAGCTGGTCTCAGCTGTATTAGAGATATGGTAATACCCCCTTCTACTATTGGTACATAAAAAAATCGACTGTCAGTGCAAAAATCCAGAAAATGTAATAAAATAAATCAATAAGCTCACGTTTCTACAAAAAGAAGTGAAATTCCACCAAAAACATTCTGTAAAAAACTAGCCAAGTCTAAGTCTAAGTCAAGTAAGACTTGGCCGTTGAACATTCTTTATACGTTAGTGGCTACAAGTCAACGGCCATTAACACAACATTAACTATAATAATAAAGAAATCGCAGTAAGGAACCTTAGATTTGGCACGACTTTGTCTAGATTTCATTACTTTTTAGAGATAAACAAGCAGCTCCATCGAGACTTGGCCAATTTTTTACAGAATGTTTTTGGTGGGATTTAGTTGACCTGGCATATTGAATGTCATTTGTAAAGAGAAAATTTTCAGCGTATACTCCCTTACATATTATCACCTATCATACTTTTGTTACAAATAATATTTATTTAAAAAATGAAATGAATGTCTTAATGAAAATTATTTAAACTTTTTGTATAAATCGTATAGCTGTTTTGCATTGCAACTAATAGTAAGGCATAATGTAAGAAGCTATTATAAGTTTGAATTATGCTCTTATTTATTTACATAAAACTACATTTTTCGGATTTACTCGCGCATATTTAGTTTTAAATATTTTTATTATTTATCCCGACGTTTCGAACCATTAGGCGCATAAAATCATATACCGAACGCTTTTCAGCATTCGTGGTTTTATTTATACATATTTAACTCATATTTATATTTGACTATTCTATTATTTTGGTTTGTGAA
Source organism: Schoenobius gigantellus (assembly GCA_963935595.1). Lineage (NCBI taxonomy): Eukaryota > Metazoa > Arthropoda > Insecta > Lepidoptera > Crambidae > Schoenobius > Schoenobius gigantellus. Next base: position 66,591,613 of record OZ012540.1, on the reverse strand, counting down.
TATATAAAAAGAGTAATGTTACTACACCTACATATTTATAGTTATTCAGATACATCATGTTAGGACTAAAAGATTAAAAAATATCACTGTTACACTTAGCTGTTACACCTTTCAACCAAATGAAGTTGTTTTGAAGTACAAAAAAGACAAATTAGTTTTATTGACAACTGCTCGAAAATTCGAAAAGTGTTCACTTTTAGTGTCTGCTATTACAATAGGCCTAGATTAGAACCGCGCGTTGGACACCATTTTTATGTATAACACAATTTCTGCATATAGAGAATTTTTAAATATGGACGTCATATTTCTGAACTAATATGCGTTTACGTTGTTTAAACATAATTTTATATGTAGGATGTTTTGATCTATTGTATTTAAAACTATTGTACACTTGAGTACAAAAAGATCGACCCAACAATGTAATTATTTTACAATATGATCACCAATTTATTACCATATCATGAAGTGGCTAAACGTAGCTGTTCATATCGTTAAACGTTTGATTACCTATTTGATACCTATTTAATACTACTGCCGTTTGTAAATTGATGTAAGTAAGTAAATGTCTGTAAATTTACGCTATTTAGGGGCTGCTGTAACTGTTTGAGTGACTTCAATAGCTGAAAGAATTAATATTTTTATTATAAATTAAAATTACCGGTCAGAGTTACGCACTTGAAAGATTTTATTAATGTATATTGTGTTATGGTAGGTTAATATAACGAGAATTCAAAAAGAAGGGGTCAGTCCTACGGTACATATTATATTATTTTGGTAATAAAACGGTGCGGGTTCACGATGTTTTGAAACCGCAGCACCTAGGACCCCGGACGCGGCTTGTGGCATAATTTATCAGGGTTAGTTTCGCGGAGCGTCAGGATCCATTACTATTATGATGCGTCAGAATTTCTTCGTTTAGAGATGTGAAAACCTCTTTCCTTTAAAGGATATCATCCGCTATGGGTTTGACATGCTTTGTTGCCGTGCATAAATAGCCAAGTTTTTAATGTTTACTTTAAAAGTGAATCTTTCATTATGATTATGAAGGATCTCTATACAGGTCGGCCCTGAAGTGGTCGGGTGTCCTTACTCCATTCCGATCAATTGTACCTCCAGACTGGACAATGACAAAATAATGTTATGAAGGTGTACAAACATTATAAAATTCAGAGTATGCCGCCTAACATCGCCTAACTGTTGTTCGACATTTTAATAGTTTAAGAAAGCCAATTGGTATTTCGTCGGTCGAAGACGTATTATTGTTAAAAATTGTGTAGTTTTATTCCAAAACCATGCTCCTAGAAAACCTGGTAGATAACACGTACATTGACATTTATCTGAAGAATGTGACTCTGCTTTGAGACAGCGTTAGCAACCGCAATTTGCGATCTTAAATTTTGCCGCCTTCAAACAGGATTTCCTTGATTCATTTGAAGACTTAATCATTGAGGCTCAAAGACTGGGAATCAGAAAGTTAAGTGGCGCAATTTGTTCGCTTTTTAAAGTGGTGAATATTATGTTCTGTGAATAATCGCTTCTGAGTGATTACAGTGATAATTCGCCGTTATTACGGTAATGTCTCATCTGTGTGGGCGTGGACGGCGTAACACGAATAGCCCGACACCAAATATTTCATCTTTGACTTATGACCGTGCGTTCATTCATTTATAACTTGTTAGCTTTTGCCCGCGACTTCGTTCTCGTGAAAGTCCTTTTTTATTGATTCCCTTTACGAATTCCCCCCTTTTTACACCCTTAAGGAATGATTTCGGGGATCTTTATTCTTCCCCGCCACTCAAACTATCTCCTTACCAAAATCGGTTCAGCGGTTATTGATTCCCCATACAAACTTCCGCCCCATTTTCTGCCCGTTAAGGGGTGATATCTGCGATAAAAGCTATCCTATGTCCTTTTCTGGGACTCAAACTATGTCTATACCAAATTTCATCTAAATCGGTTCAGTAGTTTAGGCGTGATTGCGTAACACAAAGACAGGCAGAGTTACTTTCGCATTTATAATATTAGTAAGGATTGGTGTAATCTATGGGGTGAGTTAACAACGGCACATTATTTTTCAATAAAGCTTTAAAAACTGTTCAATTCCATCGTGTAATTTTTTATCCTGAGTATCCAACATATTATATTTTATGGTATTGAATCTAAGGGAGATTTAGAAAATGTACCCAAATCAGCAATTTTATAATTTGTACACCTTTTTTTTTTTTTTTTTTTCGGGGGGAAATACACCTTACGAGGTAGGTACATATTGTAACACCTATAACTTTAAATCTAAGATAGCCGGATACATATTGTAACACCTATTACTTTGAATCTACTTCTGAAGCCGACCGTACATATTAAGGGCTTTCAGATTTTTTCCTTAACATGCGCTATAACTAGTTATAGGAGCTTGCTTCTTGTCTAATTTTATAATTACAGGTCAACGGAAAGAACGATTTAGGTTTTGATTCCCTTGTGAAATCGCAAAATTTGCGCAAATAAAAGACAAACACTCGGAACGCACCGGAACGGCGCACCGTTACGTTTCGAAAACCGCCGCTTTGTTTAGTAAAAGTTTTTTTAACACCCTTGCTCGTAAAGCTGATGTAATTCCACCGGTTTTAAATATGTAAAGCGGGTCATAAAAAACGCGTTTGTTACCAAAGCAAATAGTTAAGTTATAGTCCATACAAATTGCATAACAGTATTATTTGCCATTTCAAATATGGAACTGATCGCCGCCGCACGACTCCAGCTAGTGAGCAGCGCGCTGTTGCTATTCAAATTTCGAACTAATCGCCGCGCGGCGCTAGTCAGTAGGCAGCGCTAGCGCGCTGTTAAAATGGCGGGAAAGCAACAGTGTGCATTCACAGATTGAGTTTATTTAAAATAATTTTTTTCTGTTTCCTCGCAAATGTGTTAAAAAACGTCGTACGATATAGGTACGTGCGTATTGGTTATAACTGTAATTGGTTGTAACCATCTTAACGCACTAATATCGTAATGTACTATACCTTACTCGTTCTGCTGCAAAAATAAAAATTTTCATTTTAGAAAAGATGTTACAAGGACTACAAGTAATAGCTGATATTTGACGTAACTTTCATATAATAGTTATTAGGTTTCTCTACATTCGTTTTATTTACATATTGGAAGATTTGAAGAGAAATGCGTTCCGGTTCGTAAGCAAGTCCAATTCGACCACCGCTTACAGTATGATGAGTATGAGTAGACCCGCAGAGTGTTTGATATAAATTTCAGTTTGATGTTTCTACGCGTTCCCGAGAAAAAAGGCGTTGACAGACTAACGGACAATGAAGTGATCCTATAAGGGTTCGGCATCTTGTTTTGAGATGCGAAACCCTAAAAAAAGAATGCTCTCTTTTAAACTTATTATTACAGCGCTGATACTATATTAATCTATACGTAAAATTTATAAAAAAAGTTTGACGAATCGAAATTATGTAGAATTTAAAGTTTTTTATAAGGTTTATATAGACATATCACTGTCTATATAAATCTTACAATAAACTTTAAATTCTTTACCCACATAACAAGTACTAAAGTAACTTTACCCACTTTTAATAAAAAATGAAGCGTGTTATTTATATAGTCTCTATAATAATATAATTATGACTAGCTGTGCCCGCGGACTAGGTTGCGCTTTAATAAAGCTCAACACTCAATAATTTCTGGAGAGGGATCACCCTTATGACCTACCAATATACACTAAAACACATAAAAATCGGTCAAGCCGTTTCGGGGGAGTTCAATAACAAATACTGTGACACGATGTGAAACCGCTTTTGTTCGAGAAAGACGTGCGTTTCGGAGCTCTGCTGATTTTAAGTTACGTAAGTGTTATAAGTGACTGTGTATACCTGAAAGTTATTTCAATGAAGCGTTTGTAGCACGGGCTTCCTCGTTACATCATATGATTGAAAAATAAAACTTACAACAAAGCGAAAAAACATTTGTTGGGATACTTCAAACTTATTTCATAAATGCAAATTGCAAACTTGAACAGTGTTAGAATGCAAAAAAAAAAGAACTTTGAACGCATTCGCTCAGTTTATGAAAGGCTGTGCAGTGATAAAATTAACTAACAAGCTGTCAAATCGAATGTTAACTGCGAATTGAGATTTATAGGTTCAATTGTAATTACTGTTGGGCCACAAGACCTGCAGATTATACTTATAGCTCTGTGTGCAGTATACTTGCTCCCTCTTGTTAATAAGGGAACGAAGGAAACTTCAGAGCAACATAAACTTTTGTAGCGAAACATTATATTTTATAGTCGGTGACTTTAACTTAAGTGGGATAGATTGGAGCTAAGTAAATGAGTTGTTTTCCAGCGACTACGTAGTGCGTGATTTTCGTCAAAATTTAATAACTTACACCAGATAAACAATATTCCAAATCGTTCCTGATATTTTTTAGACCTGTTCTTCACCAAAATAACTTCCTCAATATGTACAGTGATAGAATCTCCTGATATCTTAAAGTTGACATACTACATCCTCCGCTTGAAATCACAATTTCCGAGATAACTGAAGTGAATCTCAAGTATAATCCTGATAGCAAATTATTGAATTTTCACAAAGCTGACTGTGTAGAATTATGAAACTGTATCTACAATTAATTTGAAGAAAATGTTTGACTAGATAAAGGATATAAACAAAATGGTTGAAGGATTTTATTCTATTACTAGCTGTGCCAGCGAACTACGTTTCGCCGTATATTTTTTACCCGTTTTTGCAACATTTGTCATTAATGCTCAGCTCCTATTAGTCGTAGCGTGATGTTATATAGCCTAAAGCCTTCCTCGATAAATGGACTATCCAACACAAAAATATTTTTTTTAATTTGAATCAGTAGTTCCTGAGATTAGCGCGTTCAAGCAAACAAACAAACAAACAAACTCTTCAGCTTTCTAATATTAGTATAGATTATCTTACATATTCAAAACTTGTTCAAAAACGGTTTTTCTCTAGCTTGGCATAGTGGAACAAGATCCCAAGTAAAATGCGCTATACGAGAAGGTTACAAAATGTTAACATGATCTCGTTAGAAAAATATAGGATTTTGCTGGATGGATCATTTGTTTTCAAAATTTTTCAAGATAAAATTAACTGTCCACAACTGCTTAAAAAATTGAATGTTGGTGTCCCTAGGAGTAGGTATTCCTCGAATTCGCGTAACTCCATTTTGTCGTCCTTTACGCAAGACAGCTTTGGGTGCGAATTCGAACTACGAATGTAAAATTTATTAAAATAACATTGACGTTTTTGCTGACTCGTTTGTCAAGCTCAAAGAGAACTCATATGCGTCTTATTACAAAACATGTTCTAAACTTAGTCCTGGCTTAAACCAGGTCTAAGTTGACGCTGTCTCTATCTATCTATATTGATACAAGTGAATAGTATGATTGTCTAAGTTTTTAATCATGTCGTGTTCACTTTAAAAATTTGTGACACTTATTTTTAAATGTTAACAGAATTGTACTTAATTAAGTGACAGTGTTAACAAATACTGGTGTACCTTAAGTAAATAAATAAATAATGATGAATCCTCTGTAACTAGGTAACCTACAAGGATCTTATAAACTTTACTATCAGCATCATTGGTTTTTTATTACAAAATTAGTATGTACATAGTTCACGTGTTGAATGGTATAAGTTTTCCTTAATATATGGCCTTTTTTATACAACTAAGTTAGTAAACAAACAAACTGCCCATCTCATGGTAAGTGCTAACAGTCACGTATAATATCTGTGGATCTTGTGAGATTCGCAGGAAATTTGCAACCCCCATAAGAACCACAGTGTACGTTGCCAACTTGTGACACATCTTATATGTGAAGTCACGGTACCCAGTCATTTCACTGCCATATCTTACCCTTCAAACCGGAACTCAGCAAGGCAAGCACTGCTGCTTTGCGTCTGAAATAGGTAAGACGGAGATATCCAAGCAGTCAACCCTATAGGTAAGTAAAACTGACGGCAAAAAAGATCTTTACTACATATTTTTATATGTTCTGTCCAGGAACTTATCAGAAATCTTCCATTCTATTACATTCACCAATAAGCTCTATTATGATTTACAATTTTTTTTGAGATACTTATTCTAATATTTTACAGTAGGTAATCAAAATGAATGTTCTGTTATAAATTATTGCGAGATTGCAATTAATCCTTCCTGGATTAAAAGGGATAATATATATTGAGTCATTTTGCAAAAATATGTAATGTTAATACAATTTTTATTTCCATTTTTAGTTACATTGGAGTGGTAATTTAAATAATATGAATCAGAGCTGTTCATAAAATAGGAAGAAATCTAAGACGCGATCCGTTCGGGGTGTTTGCAAAACGGCGATTTCGTTGGATTTATAAAGAATCTCATGAATTATTGAAGGGTAGTTAGGTCAGACCGCTCATTATTTACTCTGCTCGAAATATATTTGATACTCGAACTGATTTATAGCCAGAATCTTGCTTACACGCGAAATTACGGACCTTTTGCATGGAGGACCTTCTAAAATTAGGCAATCGACAAGAGAACTTAAAAGAAAAAGTTTTCTCGAAAACTTTGAAAATCTACCATGGCTATTTATCTGTTTACGTGTTTTCAACGTCAAATCAGTGTTACTTGATTTGGTTACTGTGAAACAGATAATATTATACTAAGTGTCGTTAAGTGTTTGGAGTTTGACAAAACATCCGATGTAACCTAAATAACGCTTAACTAGCTTAAGTTGAACTAACTAGGTAACATTTCAATATAATTATGGTAACAATGATTGCAGTAAATTTTTAGGGGTCCCTACCACAAAAGAAAAAAAAACAGAACCATTATAGGATCACACAAAGGTGCTTTATGGAACACACCTTTTCTAGATTTATGGAAAAAAGAATCACGGAAGTAAATTACTATATAACATCTTCCACAAATAGATGTTCCTTTATTGACGTTACTGCGGCTATCCCATGAAAGATGGTGGACATTTGTGGGTCAGCGTGTAATTATGAATGTTGGAAAACCGATTTATTATCCACGGGCACGAAACCCAAATCTTATCGCCATGGCGACATTACAAGACATTTGTTTCGGAATAGCTTCAATCAATTTAAGTGAAACGACTCGAGGTTAATGAACGATTGAGGATTAGTTGTTAATGCGATCGTTTCACCCAATGAGGTATCCATTTCCTACATTTTATCTAAATGTAAGACTTTTTATATAAAGTGCGACTTTTACATACTTAAATTGATTATACATTCACAACGTAACTCCTACAGAAGACAAATAATCTGGCGATCAAGAATCTGTTAATCGCTCTTAATTCTCCCATTACTCGGAAACGTTTCCCTTGAAATTAAAAACATAGGCCATAAAATTAGAGGTACTTGATATCTCATTGCCTAATTTTATATAGTCACTGAAAAAAGAACAAGCATACTTACCTATTTCAAATTGTTCTACTTACTTCGATCATTTTTAATACTGCTTCACTAATTTTTTTTTTAATGTGAACATTTCTCATTTCGTGGTATGATTGGTAAGTGGTGTGGGGCTATGTTATCTTCTTCTATTTGCATGAATTTTCTCACTATGCGGCAAGTATAATTATTTCTGTTAAACATATTTTTTCTGACGGATGAATTTCTTACTCTTTTCAAATATTTAAAAGTTTTCAGCTGGTGTGTAATGCATATAAATTTCTAAAAGCCAGCGAGTACCAGCTACGCTAAGGAAATAAAATTGAGCTGTCAATGCTATCAATATCGTTGTGCGCTTTCAACATGATTCATTGTTCCGGGAAACACATGTGCTCACTTTTAATTTAAGCCGTTGTAGCCAGAACATATATCTGTAATCCATTATTTCAATGGAGTCACAGTATCAGCAAAAATCAAAAATACATTTTCCATTTCCATCCGAATGTTTTCATTATTGAACTATTGCTGAAAGCACACATATTTTTAACGGATTGACAATTTATTTTTAGAGCACGAAACATTTTTCTATTAATGCAAATTGATGTATTGTTATACGTTTTTGATTCCACGTAAGAGCTACTGTGGTGTATTTTCTTGCTAAATTTATAAGTTTGGTTGAAAAACAAAACGTAATGAAAAATTTACCATAAACAAACTGTGAATGCTTTCCAAATTCTATTCGACGAAACTATAATTATGTGATCTATAAGTTTAAGTGTGTTTTATTATATGTCCCTAAAAATTATCAAAACAAACGGTCTAAATGTCAAATTCCGAGTTTTGAGAAAATCAACCACCTAAAGGGGAGCACGGGATTTTGGGCGAAAAAAACTATCTTTGTAAATAAGGCCAGGATAAACGCGAGATTTATTTTGTTTATGCAAATATTGAATAATGACTAAGATAACTGCAAATGTCACTGACGTGACGTGAAACGACGTTGACGTTGACAATTGACATTGACATTGTGAAATTAATTGACAAAGCTGTTGTGATTATGATTTTAGTTGTGAATTTTGTGTTAAAACAACAGTGAAACCAAAGTGTTTTTGCAAAATTAGTGTTTTATAAAATTTTAAGAAAAAACGGTGTTACACTACCAATGAAATAGACATTAAAATACGGTCTCGTACCTTCATATGTACTGCCGGCTTCAAAAGTAGATAAGCATTTTAGTACCATGTAATATAGGTGTAACCATACTAAATAAAAGGCATAGCTTATCTACTTTTGAAGCCGGCTGTACATCTAACGCTCCTACGGTGAAGGAAATCACCGCGAGGAAACCTGCATACACCTGCGAAGTAATTCAAGGGTGTATAATGTAAAGTCAACCAATCTGCACTGGGCCAGCGTGGTTTGACTAAGGCCTAATCGCTCTAACTAGTTAGGGTAGGCTCGTGCCCCTCGGTGGAGACGTATATGAGCTGTGATGATGATGATGATGACCCACTCATAATCTACAGCACCTTTTTTTGTCAGGAACACAAGGCACTATGAAATTTGTCTGTTATCATTTACTCTTGAAAATTTAAGTTTCTTTTTAATACGTTAAGTGCAATAGAAGTAAACTGACTGCCTATCTAATCTTATGATGAGTAACTGTCATCCATGCAGTTTGCCCATATCAGGAGCATAGCGTTCTATAGAATACCTTATATATGTTATGTTCTCCTTAAGCCTCAATCGCAGAGCGGCCTATTAAAGAGCACAGATATGTATCTAGCTAGATAGCGTCAATCTTTCCACTCGTATGAAAACCGAGTGTGTCAATTTTTCTTTTCCGACATGACGTCGTAAGAGGGCGTAAAATGTCGGTTTTCTTTTTTGGGGTTTGCAGCTCCAATGGCTAAGATTTTTTCTCTGTTCTTAGCCATTAACGTTGGCTAAATGAAATAGTAAAAATTTATTGAAAAAAATCTTTTAAAAAACAAGCTTTTATTTAAATGCGCTAAAAAGAAAAAAATAACTTTTACACTTACAGCCTTACAAATAAACGTGGCATAAAGTTAAACTCGAGAATAAATTAAGAATAAGCAAAATGTCTACAAATAAACCAAGAATAACTTATACTGAGTATAACATTGACATTTCTATTGATACAAACGTTATTCCGAAGTTATACCAGCCCGCACCCTTGTATAAACCTAGTATAACTCGATTTGTACTTGTTTACTATGGTCATTTGAGGTTATAATATTTAAATATAGTTAATGAATACATTAGTCTTTATTTACTGTTAAAAATTAACAAAGTTCAAATGAGATCAATCATCATCATCGTTTCAGCCAAGAGACGCCCACTGATGGTCATAGCCGTCCCCCAAGGATCTCCACACCGATCGCTCCTGCGCCTCCCGCATCCAGCGGCTTCCCGCGACCTTCATCAGGTCGTCGGTCACCCTTTTGGGGGGCTTACCAACGCGGCGTCTCTTACGGATCTCATCATTACTTATCGTTCACGTAAAGAAACTCCGAGCATAGCCATCTCCACCCCCCACCCCTTCTCCCCCAAATTAATGAGATCAATACAGTTAAAGATTTCGTCGGAGCTGATAAGAGCTCGGTGGTCGAAGTGGTCAAAGCGTCAATACGGTACGTTGGAGACACGTGTTCGATCCCCGCCCGAGACGAAATTTATTTATTGATTTATTCAGCATTTTTGAAAAATAATCAAAGTTCTATATCGAAATTTAACTATATTCAAATTAATATATGGAAATGAAACCAATCAACAAAACGGTCGCCCGGTCGAAAAACTGACAGCTTTCACAGATAAGATGTTACTTTTTTGTACATTTTTCTTTGATTGCGCTGTTGCCATATTGTGCATTTTGATAGATCGGAAGAATAGCTATACCGAAGATAAACCTCGTTTATTTGTCAAAAAAATTTCTAGAGTTATTCCCGTTTTATACTAAGTATAACTATACCTAGTATAAGGGTGGAATAAATGTGGTATAACTCATTTTTATTTGTAAGACTGTTAAACTTTTACTTATAACGTCATTTCACATTTGACACAATTTATTGACATAAAAGCTTGTCGCGAGATTTACTTTTGTAGATAAACAAATAAATTAAATAATTTGATGTGAATAATTGAACTTGTGATAATTTATTTATTTGCTTTAATGGTTCATTTTGTGCCCTTGTTGTGCAATCTACTATTTTATGTTAGTTTTGCTGTTTCTTGTTTCTACTCCTTATGCTATAGCTATGAACATTAAAATGGTTAAAGGTTGCGACAGAATAACAGAGGTTGTCGCTAGTCGGTGACTACTGAATCGTAAGCCGTTTTGTCTTTGTAAAATACTTATAAGTAGTACTTAAGCAACAATATAATGTATGGAAAGACAAATAAATTAATTTATTATTATTATTATATTTATCTATATTATATTATATTTTATATATAAATACAAATAGATCTTCGAAATTTATGTACGCCCATAACTTTCGAACGACTGCACCAAATTGGATGATTCTTGGTTTTATGTATTCGTTATTGTTAGGACAAGGTTTGTGCAATATAAAAATTACAATAATTTAAACAAATATTTCAGTAGTTTAGTTAAAAAACAGGGCGAGACAAAGTACGTCGAGTCAGCTAGTTTCAAATAAAAGTGATAGACAAGGACCAAATAAAGTTGGGCTTGGCGATAACAAACACCGTTGTTGGACGCCATTCAGGAATGGTTCCGAAATCCATTTCGAAAGAGAAATTCACTGGAAGATTTATATTTAGACGTAACATAAAACAATTCAATCGGGACGCGATAAGATGCAATCAAACTGTGACCGATTTGAATTTTGTAGATATCTTTATATGTATAAATTACCACCATTAATCAACGTCTTTAGTCATTGTGCGGTGCTTTAGAGGAGCGGAGAGGGGGGTTTAAATATTTCCCGTGGTACACAAAGGGTTGTACTGTTTCACAGTCAAATTCAGGCACTCAGCACGTCACGATGACTTTGGAAAGTGTATCTGGGACGCGCGTGAGACTGACACGCGAAGTTTGTTCGCATTAAAAATCTGATTGAGTGATGCCGCGATAAGCACCATTATCGACGAACGTATAAACCCAATGAGCTGTCCTTTGGGAAACCTATAAGGAAGAAAATACCAAGACAGATTTTTGAGAATGCAATATATTATGCTTTTTATTTTCTTCTATAAGCTACTGGGGTACATATACAGCGTGGAAAAAAAAGACCGTGGTTGAAAGAAAAGTACCCTTAATATTGATGGCAAATTTTACTAAAAAGGAACATTCCTTTATTTTCAAAAGTAATTAAAATTGCATTTTAAGATTTTTGAAAAATCAACTGCTTGAGCCGGGAATCGAACCGGTGAAATGTGAAAAAAAAACATTCTGTATTATATGATACCAACCGAAAGAGTCATTAATAAGGGTCAATTTGTTTTGAACAACATAGTATCTTAAATTAAAGAACGACAAAGAAAAAATTATTTTTTTATTGTAAAGCTTACTCACTATCTAAAGAAATAGTTCGACGACTGGGGCTGTTCCTAATTATGTACAGTAAACACCACGTCAAGCTTAACATTTGCACTACGAAAACTGCTGCTATTACGAGCGACGTAAGAGTGGTCCAAAGGTCAAACAGGAAAGCTTGACGCGGTGCTTCCTGTACATATTTACGTTTTCGGATCTTTCCCATAATGTGTGCCCTTGCTTCATGCCTTTGCCAAATTCATTCTAGGTCAATAGGGAGTACCCCATAAGTTTTGATTTGTGATATCGCATAACTTCGGTCTTATTTTTTGAATGCATTGACTGATACAATATGAGTATGTATTTGATATAAATTTTAGTTTGATATCTTTATACGTTTCTGAGAAAAAAGGTTTATAACTGACAGACGGACAACGAAGTGATCTTGTGAGGGTTCTGTTTTTCCCTTTGAGGTTCGGAACCCTAAAAATTTGGTATCTATCGCTCTTAATTAACGCCTCGTCCACTCGTTTGATAAGTCAACGCGAAATCACAAAATGCCTTTCGTTAGCAAAGATTAGATTTCGTTAGCAAAGATTAGATTTCGTTAGCAAAGATTAGATTTCGTTAGCAAAGTTTAGATTGCGTTAGCAAAGATAACCCAATATTAACAATAGTAAAATGCACTCACTTTTCCAGTCGTACACGTCCTCGATGTGCTCTGGCGTCTCCGCCCACAGGAGGTACGCGAAAGCCTCGTCCGGGATGTTGGCGATGCAGAACCCTTTGAGGGCCGGCACGCCGCTTCGGGTGAACTCCGCCAGCTGATTCGACAGCTCATAGCTGGACTGGAAAAAAAATGTTAGGACAAGTTGAAAAGAAAATGCTACTGAAAGAAACTAAAAAGTAAAGAAACGAAATTTCTTATTATAATTTCCTAGTGGCATTTTTCACGTTGCAGGAGGGGTGGTTGATATTTCTAATTATAAGAAATGCCCCAAAATATTAGGGATATCATTAATTATGACACTTAAAATTATGGCAAAACATTTTAGGACTACCAAAATTATGTCAAAAGAAATTAGGGATTTCATTAATTATGCTTTATAACATTATGCCTTTGGATAATTGTGCCTTATACAAATTATGCAAAGAAAAAATTATGTGACGTTAATGTTATGCTTATCGATTATTATGCTTAGTGATTTATGCCAAGCGTCTTTATGACAAACAACATTATGCCAAATGAAAGGTCCCCGTTCAATACATTTAGGTTCAGTGGATGTTGAATATTTATATGGAACAGCTCATATCTTTTGCGATTTCGAGATTGTTTTATTCGAGACTACGATTTAAGAACATGTTAAAACTAAATTTATCATATCTCTACACAAAGGGAATCCCCCTTTACCAACAAACAAACAAAAGTAAAAATCACCCAAAATCAAGATAGTTTTAATCCAAATAAGATTTGATAGAAAGCACTTTAAAATCGTCTAAATTTTTTCTAAGGGTTTAGCTGACAACAAGAATGGGCGCAATAAACTTATCAGCTTATGTCATTATCATTATCTTACACAATAACGTTAGTTTACATTATAATTATTTTAAATAATACGGGTTAACTACAAGCATTGGAACTAAGTAATGGTTGACTTTGTACAAACCTTTTCTCATGAGTCTTTTAAATATGCTCTATAAAGTTATGATAACGCAAATCAGCAACACTGTGGAATTTTGTCTCATAATGCTATACGTTTACCCATAGAGGTTGCTCTTGTTTTTTGTAGGCTGAACGTTGGAACGACAAGTTTATTTTCATTTTACTTGACTCGGTTAAAAGTTAGATTTATGTTCGGTTAGGTTTGATTTATTGTATAAATCAATATTTTCAGGAATACTTCAATGTGACTGTAATTGCTGCAACAATTAAAAAAAAACTTCCCCCCACACTAGGATTTTCTCCTGTGTCGTAGGTGCAGTTACAAACACAGAATATCACATGCATATATTACGCCCAGACCGGAACAAATTTTTGTGGACCATACAAAATATTTGTCTCGTACGGGAATCAAACCCGCGACCCGTTGTGCAGTAGGTAATCACTCGACATCTGCGCCAACCGTGTCGTCGAATATGTGGCTAAAGATAACTTAATTTAAGTAAAGTCGACCTCATGTCAGTGAAATATTTCGAGGACCTCCGTGTTTCGGACGGCACGTTAAATAGTGAGCCGTTGCGATCGACCAATTGCAGCGCATAGATTAATGACGTGATAATATTGTAACGTTCAGATTGGTCAAAAGTAACGGTTCACCTGAACCTTTGATGTTTTTCTGTCAATGGTTTATTAGTTATTATTAGCCTTCTAAGGCCTCGTTTACGGAGACGCGGGGCGTCGCGCGTCGTGTGTGGCGTGGCGTCTCGCGGCGCGTCCAATGTTTTTTCTGTTTACGGTGGGGCGGCGCGTGAAGCGGCATTCATAATCGCACGCGTAAACACAAACATATGGCAATATACGATGTTGTTTATAGAGATGCGAGAAGGGAACACTGACGGACGCGGTGGTGCCATCCGCGGGCTCGGCCGTAATAAACGCGCCATTTCAAGCAAAGGCGTGTAAAATCGCTTCTCCGTAAACGCACTCATACAACGCCATATCTTTGAATTCTGTGCGGGCCGCGCCGCGGGCCGCGCCGCGCTACGCCCCGCGTCTCCGTAAACGAGGCCTAAGCCTTCTAAGTGACGGTTAGCCGTCTCATCGGATTCTAAATTCAGTGCAAGCAAAGAAGGGAGAAAAGAGAGTGCACGAAAAAAGACAAAGAAAAATATTGCACCGAATAAACATTAAGACAATTTTAGATTCAGCGATCCATTTGCGTAATAATAATGTTTAAAATGCACATTTCTGTTCAATTCAGTTGATAAACTACTCAAACGAAAGGTATCAAACCTTCTTAAAACGGATGTGGATTAGGTAGATGAATTTAAGAAATATGAAAGAGCGGATTATTAGATGAATTTGTTACCTTTGAAGGGAACACGCAATGAAAATTATGAAAAAAATAAAATCATAAACATGACACAAAAAATTATTGTTAACAAAGACGTGTCCGCTTCCGTCTCGCTAGTGATGTATTTGTATATGCGACCTCACCCACGCGAAAATCGGGTGTCCATTCATTGTGTCCGGAAAGCGCCTACTGCGGCGGGGAAATATTTGTCGTCGGTCCCATAAAATAGCGCTTTCTACTTTGAACCTAATAATTTTCATCTGGATATTGCATAGACGAAGGTCATTTACAAGCTGGGAAATAGTTATTGTGAAACTTCGTTATTTTCTTAATTAGTGAACTTTAGGGCAAATACTCTTCTGCATTTATGAAATGCTTTGGTTAGTGACTGACTGAGGTATTAACGCAGAGGCCAAACTACTGCACCTAGAAGTATGATATTCGGTGCTAGAGTTTGTTGACTTAATGTAGGCGCGTTAAGGAAGGATTTTTCAAAATTTCCACAGAAAGCTGAGAGGTCTCGCGCTTTCTCATAACCAGAAACTCATAAATCCCCATCCAGAAAATAAGGAAACTACAGTGTTGAGCTTTATTAAGGTGAAAACGTCATTCGCGGGCACAGCATATTTACATTAGGTATATCTCTACTCTGTTTTTTCTATTCTCGCAAAAAATATAGCATATATAGTAATAAATAAGAATGATCACATTTCTAAGCTGTAAGTAAAGAATTACATATTTTACCAGTTTTATTTCCCTTCTGTTTTTTAAAACTTTTTAAAAATATTTAAAAGCTTTATTATCAACTATATCCAAAATGTTTAAAGGGTGTTATCCCAAGAATATTGAAACATATCATTTTAAATATATTCAATACCATCCATAACAATTTTCATAGTTCAAAATTTAAAAATGTGATTAATTTCCACGTCATATTTAATCCCTTTAGGGAAGAGGTTACAAATAGTAGATTGTTTACCAAGGGAGCAAAGAACTATTTTTAGGGCGACAGTATTTTTTACTTGAGCTTAAAATAGTGTTGCTCCCGAGGTGGACACTCTACTTTTTATCACGTTCTATGAGAAAATAAGTGAGACTTGTGAGTAGGAATACACGTTTATTTATTTACATACATTTAGTAAGGGACAATCAGACAATAGAAAGAAAAAAGAAAAACTACTAAAAGATATACATAGAGCCTAATATTTACAACGTTCATCGTTATAATCTTTTTATTACTGACTGTAGATTTTAACATTGAATAGATACCTACTCCAAAGAGTAGGGTAAAAAACTGAAAAGCAAAAACACTGAAAAGTTAAAAATAATATAAGAATAGGTACAGACAACATCACACTTCTATATTGAAGTCGGTGCCAAACGATGATCTCCTAGAAAGTGTTAAAATTTGTCACCGACTTCAATATAGAAGTGTGATGTTGTCTGTACCTATTCTTATATTATTTTTAACATTTCAGTGTTTTAAATACTAAATTTGTAACTTTTTATCTTCTTATTTTCTACCCAACTATATAAGAAGGTTACATGCTTTTTAATTTTCTCGGCGGTTCAATTTTTTGTTAAAAAGTTTTTATTTTATAATTTTTGGTGACTTTCATCTATTAATTTTACAATCAGTGAGTGCTCCTCAACCATCCCCCGTTTTTGTACCTTTAGGGTTGGAATTGTTTTTTCAAATTTATATGGTACCACACTCGGGGTATACCCTTTCCAATAGAAAAAGAATCATCAAAATCGGATCACTCTGTACGAAGTAATGCGTGGTCATTGATCACAATTAGTGAGTAAATGAACAATAATTTCCAGTTTTTTTTTTCAAATGTAAATGGGACCACAATCGGGGTATACCCTATTCAATAAAAAAAAAACATCAAAATCGGAGTTCTCTGTAAAAAGTTATGCGTGATCATACATTAAAAAAAATATAGGTACGCGTCGAATTGAGTACCTCCTCGGTTTTTTCGTCGGTAAAAAAAGTTTAAAAAGACATATTCTGGAAAAGATTTCGCTTTTCTTGCATTTTTCCAAAGGATGAAATTGTCATATGCTTTCATATACTGTTCACGGGATTCAGTAGGTAAAAGACTTTGTAACACATTTTTAGCGACCGATAAAATACTTTCATCGTCATTAATGGAAGCAGACATACTCATTTTTTATAAAATTTCAAATCTCAATTTATATGCAATCACCAATGAACTATAGAGCGGAATAAATTTCACGCGGTTCAGTAGTAAACAAGGAACCCTTATAGTTTCGCCATGTCTGTCTGTCTGTCTGTCTGTCTGCGGTTTTACTCAGAGACTATTAGCACTAGAAAGCTGTAATTTTGTATAGGTATGTATATTATTCATGCCAAAAAAGTGGTAGAAAAAAATATTGAATTTTTTTTTCCATACAAGTAAAGTGGGAATATTTTTTTTTCTCGACTAACTCATCGTATGAGGTATTGTTGAATAGGTCTTTAAAAAATAATGTAAGGTTCAGAACACCGCTTCTGAAATATTTGGTTTTAAAGTGCGCATTTTTGTTAGAGGTAAGTGTCCCCCCCCCCCCCTCTATCTGCTAAACGGCTATATATGGACACGTGAAAAAAATTACAACAGTAGTATATATAACGAAATTTAAAGGAAAACTATCAGAGTTGAGTACTAAAAAAAGTAACTAAAAAGTTATGGAAGACCAACTTATAAAATGTACTCGGAAAACTAAATTTCATTGAAAAATAGTACTGAATATAAATTGACGAACCACGTGAAGATAAGGAAATATAAAATCATTGCAGCTTTAATAATAATAATAATGCCTTATTTAATACCAACATGTTGTGAGGTGTGAGTGAGAACTCAAAGTTGGCATTTGTAACTACGGAACCATACACTGCGCGTGGCCCGACACGCACTTGGCCGGTTTTTTTTAAATTAAGGTCGCGCGCTTCTTACGTATTATGCTGCCAGTAACTATTTCATACAATATAATAATAATAATATAATAATATTAGTCCCTGAAGGACCAAAATACCTTTTAATTTAAAAGGTATTTTAGTCCCTGTTTACGGGGAACTAAGTAACTATTTTCGAATAGATGTGATAAAAAAGCATTCTTAGCTGATACTTTCTTAGCTGATTTCACCTTACTGCATGTCAAAGGACGTTGCTCTGCATCCATACATTTTTCGTCTCAATACAGATAATTGTAAAAATTGTAGGCATATATGAATTACTGTGAAAAAGCTTCAAAATCGAACGATAAACCTAAATGAATCAGATTTTGAGATTAGTACACTATGCACAGAGTCCTTCACCTATTTAATTATTTAAAGCTAGCTGACCTGTTGAACTTGTACCTATCACCTTTAGATAAGATGGAAAATCTAAAATAACAATCTCGAAGTGTATCGCGTTTTTCAATAGAAAATTACCTTTATTAAATAAAATAATTTTATTTTTTAGCTTTTCTTTAAGATTTTCTCTACATCTTCCGTTTAAACCAGCCCTGTATTCAAATCAAATCAAATCAAATTATTTATTTCGGACTAGTATTACAGCGAAGAAAAGAATAAAAATTCAAGTCGGTCAAAATATATTAGCTTGAAAGTGCTTTTTAAGCGTCAAGTGTCCCCACCCTCGACTTACTTAAAGGCTGCATTTGGAACTTTGAAAATTTAAATGAAGGTAGCCTTTATAACGAATTTAAAATGAAAACTATCACAACTAACAAGCTTTAGAACAAGCCATCGAGCAATAGGCCATCAACTTAGAAATTGTTAAAAAATTATTTTTAAACAACTAGGCACCGTGGTCAAGCTTTTATGGGTTATTGCCCGTGGTTCACCTGCGTAGTCCACCTATGTGTACCACGGGGAAAAAAAACTTCCCTTGGTTCACCAGTATGTCCATAAGCATTTAATTATAAAGTACGAAAGAAAATTGAGGATTGGCATTATAACATTTCATCAAATGACTGCTGTGTGTTAAGAGGCAATCGTACAGGCCGTTTTTTCATACAAACGTAGTCCCTATTTCCTTCCTGGATAATGGCACTAGTTGCTCTATTTTTTCCAAATTAATCGCCACTATAAGGATGTTTCTATGTTTTCCTTTTTTTACTAAGTTAATTAATAAAGGAGATTTTAAACCTTCAAAACTCTACAAAATCTCCCTAATTATATTTTGTATTCAAACGTCCAGCAAACAAATTGAACAAGATTATATGAAAAAAGCAAAATATAGGAACACAGAAAAAGTCTTGCTTAAATTTTTATAGCGTAAAAGTAATTAAATTGTATGTCGCGCGAGGATTCTTGATCAAATTTCAAGGATTCTACGAGAGAACCCATTTTTTAGCCATCATCGACCTGTGTGGG
Source organism: Schoenobius gigantellus (assembly GCA_963935595.1). Lineage (NCBI taxonomy): Eukaryota > Metazoa > Arthropoda > Insecta > Lepidoptera > Crambidae > Schoenobius > Schoenobius gigantellus. The sequence continues at coordinate 66,572,248 of OZ012540.1, read as the reverse complement.
CAATTCTGAATAATTAAAAAAGTTTAATACATAAAATAGTAACGGGATACTATCAATGTGTTAAACTATTTCTTTTCAAACTGCGTCAGCGGGTGTTTTGTATAAAGCTAACATCGTCCCGCTTAATTTTTTGATGGCTATGACGTATTGCCTGCTTGAAGTTATCAACAGCTGGCTGAACAACTGGGCGTTAATCTGTCAATTTTTGTCAATATATTGACGATCGCTCACTGTTTTCTGTCTCATTCACTCACTCACTTTTCATAATATGAGATATTAAACTTCTGCTACATTTTTAAAAAAAATTCTTTGATAAAGGTTTGTATCTTGTCTTGACCGTAATGGATACAAAAGAATGAAAAAAGAATTATCCAATTTGGTGCAGTCGTGCAGAAGTTATGCGCGTACCTACATTTCGGCGATTTTTTATATTTTTCATATTACCTATAGTGAATCGTAACCATAGCATCAAAAGCTCTATGAAAATTGTAATTATTAGTCTAATACCAAAGGCTCTTGTTTTTAGCATTAAAAATAACGAAGTTTCATACAAATCACTTCAAAATCTGTTTTATCTTACGGATTACATTTCTAAAAATCTTCTTGGCAGCCATCATTAAGACTTTGATTCACTAAATAAGCCCATTGCTTTAACTACCTTATCGATTTATACTCATGCTTGCGGTATGACCCCCCGGCTCTTAACATTCCACGATTAATTAAACGCCTTCGGTTACTGAACAGAATTTCATTGGAGGGTACCGGCACGGACCCACTTACAAAGATTTTTCATGACTCACGAAATGGTATGAACTAATTCGAAAGAACTTTGAAACATTATACGAGTATGCTCGAAACAGAACGTTAATTTTAAAAGTGGTTAAATATATTGCTTTACTTTGGAAGCTTTCCCAAAATCCACCATTCGCTTGGTCAGTTTCAAACATTTATTACGTCATCTATAAATACTGTTATATACCAGATAAACAATAAAAATAAAGTTAAATGGTTTAAACATAAGATTCGTTCTAGGAGAAAGGTTTCACAGATTTTGATTTATAAAGTTTCAAAAATAATACGTTATCGAAAATATGATTCTTCCCTTTCATGACTTTAGCATGTGTGAAATATCCCACCAAAAATATTTTAACATTTGCAAGGCGAAAAGTTGATATCCAATAGGTATCGAGAACTATCTCTACACGTCCTCACGCTAAAATCCTTATGTTCTTATTCGGCTACGCTATTCTTATCAGACCAGCTCATATACGTCCCCACCGAGGGGCTCGAGCCTAACCTAAGCTAGGGTGTATAGGCCTGAGTCAACCACGCTGGCCCAGAGCGAATCGATCGACTTTACATACACCGTTGAATTTCTTCGCAGATGTATGTAGGTTGCCTCACGATGTTTTGCCTTCGCCGTTGGAGCTAAAGTTAATCTATACAAATAAATAAAATTGAATTGTCTGTTTGTAATGTCAAAATAACAAGTTTTTACTAAATGGGTATGAATGTACGAGTATATCGGGTACCAATAACAAAAACACAATTTAAAAAATGTTTGTTTGTCTGTCTGTTTGTTCCCGCTAATCTCCAGATCGGCTGGACCGATTTTAACGGACCTTTCACTAATAGATAGCTAATTATATAAGGTATAACATAGGCTACTTTTTATCAAGATCTTCAAATTGCCTACAAAAATCAAAATGCTGCCAAAAGTTACTATTCTACGAGGACGAAGTCGCGGGCACAGCAAGTTGTAAATCTATACTAATATTATAATTATAAAGAGGAAAGATTTGATTGTTTGTATTGAATAGGCTTCGAAACTACTGAACCGATTTTGATAAAAGTTAGTATAGGGATAGTTCGAGACCAGGGGAAGGACATAGGGTAATTTTCCTACGGGAATTCCTACGGGAAAAAAATTCCCACGGGGAAACAAAAATAACGCGGGCGAAGCCGCGAGCGGAAAGCTAGTGTTATAAAAAGGATCAAAACAACTATGATAGATATATGCATGTGCTGCCATCTGGTGATGTCAATGTCTAATGCTCTTGTCATCTTGTTGATTATTGATTTCCATTTTAAGAAAATATAATAGTCGTTACTTGTCACTACAAAGCGAAGTTTCATTTTAGGTTATGGGCCCAGTCCCATGTTTTTAGTTATCAAAAATTCCTTTTTTTTTTGTTTTCTGTTAGATTTAGTCAGGAAAAGTGTAATTTTGACGGAATTCATTCTTGATAAAATTAAAAATGACTACGAACTACCTTGTCAACGTGCTTAAGTTGAGGGGCCGAGAAAATTACAGTGAATGGACTTTTGCCGCGGAGAAATTTCTGGTGCTGGAAGGAATGTTACAAATTCTGTATCATCCACTATTATAGCTTTTGTGATGGAAATAAATGATTATTACTGTATCAAACCAGTTGCGGAGAAAAAGATCGAGGCTGAGGATGACAAAAAAACAAAAGCAAAACTCATAATGACTATCGACTCGAATTTTGTAATAGAGAATTTGATTTGTATTTGCAGAAAGAAGGCATTACGCATCAGAAAACTAATCCATACACCCCTGAGCAAAACGGGTTCTGCGAGCATCGCAATCGCACTATAGTAGAAAAGGCAAGGTGCTTGATGTTCGATGCAAATTTAGGCAAAGAATTTTGGGCTGAAGCAACAAATACTGCAGTGTATTTACTGAACCGTATTGTAACATCGGGCTTAGATGGAAAAACTCCTTATGAATTATGGACCGGAACTAAATCAGATATTAGCCACCTGAGAGTTTTTGGGAGCAAGGTTATGGTCCATATTGCAAAGGAAAAGAGGCAAAAGTGGGACAGAAAGTCAGAGCAACACATTTTAGTTGGATATCCTGAAAACACAAAAAGATATAGAGTGTTTAATCCTATAAATAAAAAGATAACAACAAGTAGAGATTTTGTAATTGTGGAGCATGAAAGAAACAATGATATCGCCATGCCAATAAAAGAAACTAAACAGAACATATCAATTTCAAAAGGGGAAAGTGATATTGAAAATGATGAAAATATTACTATATCATTTTCTGATGAAACATATATTCCGTGTGAAAGCGACTCAGTAAGTAGTCAAGATACACCAATTAAATTAAGTCTCAGGTCTGTAAGGGAAAGAAAGACAGTTGGAAGGTACGGTTTTTCGATTATGTGTTATAGTGGAGAAATGTTTGATGATGCCAGTGACTTAACCCTAGAAGAAGCGCTGAATGGACCTGAAAAGAAAAACTGGCTCGATGCTGTGAATGAAGAAATAGTGTTTTGAAAATAATAGTGCGTGGGAGCTAGTTGATGCCCCGGTCAATAGTAATATAGTGAAGTGTAAATGGGTACTTAAAAAGAAATATGACAATGAGAACAATGTTCGTTTTCGTGCAAGGCCAAGGGTTTTATGCAAAAGGAAGGTGTGGACTATATGGAAACTTTTTCACCTGTAGTGCGTCACACTACACTTAGACTCTTGTTTGCATTGGCTGTTCAATTAAATCTAGTAATAACACATTTAGATATAACTACTGCTTTTCTGAACTTGGGGATCTTGAAGAGGTTTTATATATGCAGAAACCAGATTGTTTTCCAAACTGTAAAAATGATGGAAAGATATGCGTTTAAAAAGGGCAATATATGGTCTTAAACAATCTTCGAGGGCCTGGTACACGAAAGTTGATGATTGTCTTACTGTGATGGGTTATAAGAGATCTAAAATTGAGCCTTGTTTTTACCCAAAAAATAATAATAATTCTAAAACAATTGTTACACTCTACGTCGATGATTTTTTTGTCTTTTCAAATGATGCTTCGGAAACAGAAAATTTAAAAAAGGTTTTGGCTTCACAATTTAAACTCAAAGATTTAGGAGAAGTGAAGCAGTGTCTAGGTATGAGTGTAAATGTAGACAAAGTAAATGGAGTTAGCACATTGAGTCAGAAAAATTATATAAGTCAATTACTAAAGAAAATTTAATATGTTAGAATGTAAAACTGCTGATACTCCTATGGAATTTAAGTTAAAATTAAATAAAACAGAAAAATGTAATGTAAAATATCCTTATCAACAACTTGTTGGCAGTTTAATGTACCTGGCTGTGTTAAGTAGACCAGATATAATGTTTTCTGTAGTATATTTAAGTCAGTTTAATAATTGTCATGAATCTAAACATTGGTTGTACGCTAAAAGGGTCTTACAGTATCTAAAAAAAAAAGAAATAATTTTGGTTTAATTTACAGAAAAATAGGTAATTCAGAATTAGAAGGTGAATTTGCTGATGCTGACTGAGGTAATAATATGGTTGATAGAAAGTCATATACGGGCTTATGCTTTACTTTATCTGGTGGTGCTATCTCGTGGGCTTCTAGGAAACAAAGCACTGTTGCTTTGTCAAGCATCGAAGCCGAGTATATGAGTATCACAGAAGCATGTAAAGAAGCAATCTATTTAAGATTCTTAATTTCTGAATTAACAGAAAAATTGTATACTATAAATGTCTTTAATGATAATCAGGGAGCTCTAAAGTTGTCAGCAAATAATTTATTTCACAACCGTTCTAAGCACATTGATGTTCGATACTATTTTTGTCGAGATTGCATCAAAGAGAATATTGTTAGATTGCAGTATTTGGAGACAGCAAAGATGCCAGCAGATTTGTTAACCAAAAGCTTGCAACATGTCAAACATTATTACTTCTTGGAAGCACTGGGTATTAGAAGTATAAAGTAATTTTTTTTATGTTAATCATGTTGTAATGGTATTGGGACATTTGATTGTTTTGATAAGTAGGAGTGTTATAAAAAGTATCAAAACAACTATGATAGATATATGCATGTGTTGCCATCGGCTGATGTCAATGTCTAATGCTCTTGTCATCTTATTGATTATTGGTTTCCATTTTAAGAAAATAAAATAGTCGTTACTTGTCACTACAAAGCGAAGTTTCATTTTAGCTAGTATAAAATATAGTGCGATGAAGTAGATTCGTTATAATACACAAGCTGTCACGACAGACGTTCTGTCGTTGTGTGAAAAAAGATCTTGTTTTTTTAGTAACGTGTTTAACTTAGTGGCACAACTGGAACAATATGGAAATAATGATGGGTTAATTTATATATCTCACGGCATTTTGGCGTATGTGAAACTGACTGATGGATAGACTAATCCATCAGCACACGTACAAGCTATCGAGTCTAGAAGCGCAAATCCTCTAATAGCTAAAGCACTGATAGAAAGTTGGTAACTTCATAACTTTTGCGAATTTATTTTAAACTAGCTGTGTCCGCGACTTCGTCCGCGTGGAACTTTTGGTAGCATTTTGATTTTTGTAGGCAATTTTTTTAAGATCTTGATAAAAAGTAGCCTATGTTATACCTTATATAATAATAATATCTTTATTGTCTCATTGTGGTTTACAAATCGTAGTTGGTAAAAGATATAAGGAAGTGTCTCACAATTTACCTAAATAGGCATACAATAGTTACAATGGTTTATGGATACAATGTCATATAAAGTTTGGCGAAACGATTAGGTAGTTACACTTAACATTCTATACCTACTTAAAATAAAGAGTATTTTGCAGATACATACATGTTTACAAACTTTAATCATTAAATTTTTTTTTGCGAAGTACTCCTTGAGGTCATAAAAACAACCATCAAGTAACAATTTCTTTACATGGGATTCGAATTTACTCTGTGGGAGGTTTTTTATGGCGGATGGTAGGTAAATGATTATATATTTTAATTCCCATGAAAAAGCATTTTGTGACATATCGCTTTTTTTGATATTGGCAAAAACAAGGTTATTGTTGTGATGTAATTGTTTACAATTTTTCGATGCTGAACCTAACTGGTAATAATGTTGGTGTTTTTTAATAAACTTTACAATATTCAATATTATATATTCCTGTCAATGTTTATAATTATATTTTTTTAAGATGGGTCGACACGATTCATCACTTTGAAGGTTATAAATTGCCCTGATACACCTTTTTTGCAATATAAAGGTTGATGTCACATCTACTGAGTTACCCCAAAATATTATTCCATAGCTCAGAATTGAGTATACTTTCGCGTAATAGGCTGTCTTTGCCGTATCAATGTTTGTTTTATTAACTAGCGATTTTAACATGTAGCATAATGGTCTTAACTTATTGTTTAGAGTTACAATTTGACTTTCCAATTTAAGTGGTTACCGAGGATTATATTCAAAAATTTTGCGTTATCTACTTCCTCGATTTCTTCCTGATTATATTTTACACATAGTTTTTTATGTTGAGCTTAATATGGTCGGAATTGTATATATTCAGTTTTTTCTATATTAATTTTAATGTTAAGTGTCATAAGCCAGTTGATTTTTTTATTTAAATTGTCATTAATTTTATTATTGTATTCATCCCATGTCATGTTTTTAGAAGTAATTAGCATTGAAGCATCGTCAGCAAATAAAACACACTTTTCGTCTGTTATATTAGGGAAATCGTTTATGTAGCCAAGAAATAGCAATGGTGATAAGATACTTCCCTGTGGAACTCCTAGTTTTAACTCTAAGAAAAGTGATTGACTATACTTCAACGATTTTGTAACTTGATCATAATAACAAATTTCAGTGGCCTGTTTTCTTTTTGTAAGATAGGATTTAATCAAGTTTAGAGTTAGGCCCCGGATTCCTTTATTCTCTAACTGTGTCAATAAAATTTTATGATCTACACAATCAAACGCTTTTGACATGTTCAAAAGTATCACGGAGGCAGGTGTACCCATGTTAATAGCTTCCAAAATTTCCTTTACTAATTTGAATACAGCCAATGTTGTCATAATTAGCTATCTATTAGTGAAAGTCCCGTCAAAATCGGTCCCGCCGTTCCGGAGATTAGCGGGAACAAACAGACAGACAGACAGATAGACAGACAGACAACCGATATACATTCATACCCTTGTTGTAAAAACTTGTTGTTTTGACATTACAAACAGACACTTCAATTTTATTTATTTGTATAGAGTATAGATAAAGTAAGTACTATAGCATATGAGAGATTTTGTAAATGGCGACAATGAAAATACCATATCTATGAGACTGTACTTAGAAGCGGAAGCTAGTAGGAAGCCTGATTGCAAATGCAAAGCAAATAATGTCTTAATTCATTGAAAGCACTAAGATTTGAGTGACAAATTATACAACGTGTTTGGTACATACCCTATCAAGCTAAATCCTATAGTTAAGTTATGGCATTATTAAAAATTCAAAATTGTAAAATTTATTTTGAAATGCTCCAAATAAAAAGGTGGGTCAGTGAAAAAATTGTATGGGGAATTAGAGTATTAATTTTAGAATTTTCAATGACGCCAAAGGCTTCATAAGGTATCAGAAAACGTTTTATGAGAGTTATATAAACACAAATATCCGGACACCAATATATAGGATGAATATACGGACTTGATCCGAAGCAGTCAAGCTCACATTTCGGGAGGACATAACGATTCAAGTTGAAACCCTCCGAAAAAAACTCAAATTAACGTTAAAGTTCTAACAGTTTCTGAGGATTCATCGCAGATCGGCCGTCAGAGTGTTGGGAAACGGAGAAACGGCGGATCGCGCCTTCCTATTTCCTAATTTAATTTTACGACCAACTTTGTCAACAGCGACCATTTAAATGATGAAGTGCTGCGTTTTCCGCGTCATGTGAATATTATGACCGAACGTATCCCCATTGTGAGGTTGGGGGAGGTGAATTTTCCGTTGAAATTGAGTGTGAATCTTGAAGATAATAAATATCGGATGGTTGAGCCTGCATAAGCCAGTAGCGATTGCGTTGGGTGTCGAGTTACGACTTCAATAAAATTACTCTTGCACTTTATGAAGTATTAGTCTATGTCTTTTATATTTATCGAATTCTTAATGAAGTTTTGCACCTTTTTACAAGCTTTTATTTAACTTGCAATGTAGAATCTCGCGACAAGCTTTTATGTCATAGAAATTGTGTCAAATGTGAAATGACGTTATAAGTAAAAGATTTAGTGTAAAGGTTTATTTTTTCTTTTTAGCGCATTTAAATAAAAGCTTTTTTTTAAAAAGGTTTTTTACATTTAATTTATTTTTATACAACTAAGATGGCAAATAAAGAGATCGCATATGATTCTAAATGGAAACAGTATATTTGTACTTATATGTCGTTCTTGTAATATCGCAAACCTGCAACCGCCACAAGTACTACAGTATACCTACGTTGCCAATCTATGACATGAGATACTTACTTCTCCCTTCAAACCGAAATACATGATTGCAAGCACCTGCTTTGCGACTGCAATAGATAATATTTCAACATTATCAAATAATATGACTACTTATTTAATGGTAATTCTGTATAAAATTAAACAAAGAGAAGTGGAGTTTTCTCTAGCCTAGCCAGCGACTCTGATCGGAATTAAACTGTTATTATGAGTTCGGTTATATGATGGAAATAATTAAAATTCGGGATGAAAACTATTCCTTCGTCAGGGTTAATGCCATCTCTACCAAATTTAAATCAATACATACGTAAATGCATTTGAAATCTATTATTCAACATCAAGGTTTGTCAGGAATAAATATACGTACCTACGACAAGACCATCAATCGCTCTTTTCGTTCGTAGCGTAACATTCCGTAGGATAATCCTTCTTTTTAAGAAGCTGCCGTAACTTTTTACAGAATCGACCCCATAAATTTCACTTCCAACTACTTATCTTATTTTTGGTTGGAATTAAATTTTTGAATATGTGTAATTAGCCACAGTGGCTCTTATCATTTTAATCGATAGCATGTACTCAAGCACAATACTTGTGTAGAGATAATGGGGAGCAGTCCAAAACAGAAATTAGCAAGATAGATATCGACCGATCAAGCTAGACTGCGTTAAAGAAACACCAGCATTACATCAAAGTCACCATAATTATCACCACGAAAACTGTTATAATTAACCAAAGCCTTTGAAGGCCTGCCGTGACTAGCACGCCGCCTCATTCAGCGTTAATGCGCTGTCGATATAATGGCACTCCGACGAGCCACTTCGAAAGCGAATCGCACATGGCGTTCTAATGGCGTCCGAAACGGAGACCTATAATGATGACCTTGCTTCGGGCCAGCAATTTGTATACTTCGCATTAATGACACGTGCACTCCGCGTTAATGACCTTTCACTCCCTACTTGATTAGGATTGACATGTTTCACGTTGAATTTAACACCGCCGCTCCTACTTTACATGCGTAAACCGAACTGCGTTAGATTGCTGTCATCGGTAAGGTTGCTTTAGAATCCTTATTGGCACTAAATATTAATAGTAACAAAAACATTTATTTAGTTTTTTTCCATTACTTCATCCATGCAAAGCCTGAGTAACACAAGATGCGTTTATATTTTTGTTTATTGATAAACACTGCACGAAAATCAATAGAACATAAGGAAAGAGTAATCCCACCAAAAACATTCTGTAAAAAACTAGCCAAGTCGGGATGGAGCTGCTTGTTTATCTCTTAAAAGTAATGAAATCTAGACAAAGTCGTGCCAAGTCTAAGGTTCCATACTGCGATTTCTTAATTATTATAGTTGACTTGGCCGTTGACTTGTACCCACTAACGTATAAAGAATGATAAACGATCAAGTCACACAACATTAACTATAATAAGAAATCGCAGTAAGGAACCTTAGACTTGGCACGACTTTGTCTAGATTTCATTACTTTTAAGAGATAAACAAGCAGCTCCATCGAAACTTGGCTAGTTTTTTACAGAATGTTTTTGGTGGGATTTCACTTCTTTTTATAGAAACGTGAGTTTATTGATTTATTTTATTAGATTTTCTTATTTGATACAGTTTTTTTCTTTTTAGGGGTAGTTTTTTATTATTACAAATCTTTCTTTCCTTTTTTTGTTTTCTTTATTGGAAGCGGCCCACCAAGTTGAATATTTTTTGTAAAGGCGGTATGTCGATATCTCTAATAGTTTGGTTGGGCTCTTGTGTTTTCTAATCAGGGTCACCAGGTACTCCAGATCTTCGATTATCCTAGTTTTTATAGTTTTCCCTTTATGTGGCCATTAAACCCTAACTCTGCACCAAATTTCAGCTCTCTGAGTTTATGGGGAAGTACTAGTTCTATTTTGATGATCATGAGTGAGTGAGTGTCATAAATGCGAAACTTTGCTTTCGCTTAACTTCGGAACTAAATGACCTACAGACTTGAAATTTTGGCTATTATAGCTTACTGGATGACGAAAATTTCTGCATTCTGGTCTTATCCAGAAGTTCTCAAATATGGGCCTGAAAATGCGGCGAAATGGTTCCAGTTAAGGATGGTACGGCAGTTTCCTTCGCGCTCGACTTGGCGGGGGCACTGCCGTGCCCCCAGATTTACAAAAATCTTAATTCACTAATTCGACAAAAAACAAAAAATAGTAATGTGATTATGTTACGAATGCGATTTATCCTAAATAATAAACAAATTGTATAGTCTTCATACGATAGATTTGTGGAACATACACAATTCATATACATAGATTAGTTCACCACCATATACATTTATTACTTGCAAATTAAATTATTTACATAGTTAAGTTGTGAATATTTTTTGGCTTTGGTTGTAAAAGTACTTACCTATTTAATAAAATAATATAGTTATGAACCTAATACAAAATTATATTATACCTACCTACAGTATTATAATAACACCATATAAAAAATAATTACTTATATTTTACAAATCATATGTTGGTAAGTGCTTTGAAACAGAATAGTACTATTTAGAGGGGTTCGCCCAGTCTTGCCATCTCCTTAGGCTAAATGCTGTAAGCTTTTGCCCAACGTTCTTAACAGTATGTAAATAAAAAACAAAACAGATTCCTTTAAATTAAGTAGGTACTACAGGTCACTACAATTTTATTAATAATGTTTTATGTAAATTTTGTCTATTGATATGATATTGTTTACTGCATATGACTGTCATTTACTCACGCGCCTCCGTCTTACCTATTTCTGCGGTAAAGCAGCAGTGCTTGCATTGCTGTGCTCTGGTTTGAAGGGTAGCATATGGCATTGAAATTACTGGGTACCGTGACTTTACATCTTAAGTCACAAGTTGGCAACGTACACTGTGGTTCTTGTGGGGGTTGCAGTTTTGCTGCGAATCTCACAGGAACCACAATGTATTATAGGTGAACGTTACCACTTACCATCAGGTGGGCAGTTTGCTTGTTTGCCAACTTAATTGCATTAAAAAAAATTAATCCATATTATTAATTTTAAAATAAAGAGGTTAAAATATAATAAAATTGATATTAACGACGACGACGATAAATAGATAAGCGAGGCAAACTTCTACTGCACAACAGATTTCAATACTTCAAACATAGAACTTATGCTAACAAATGTACTGTGATCCATTAATAGACTATTAACATAAATAGACTGTGATTCATTCAATTTTCGCGAGGTTACGGAGAGTATGGTTAAGAAGAGTATCCTTTCCTCCACTTCCAAAGCTACAGGTATTTGACTGTATTGGCCGTGAAATGATCGTGCCAATTTTGGAACACGTAATTCCTATTATTACTCATTTGGTAAATTTCGCTTTGAAGAATTGTGTCTTTCCAAATTAATGCTTGGAAGCGCGCTTATGTAATTCCTCTTCCTAAGTCACCAAATTCTACTACTTGTTTACATTTCCGTCCTATTTCCATTCTTCCTTTTCTGTCTAAAGTACTTGAAGGCGTTGTGCACAAGCAGTTGCTATCGTATTTGTACCGAAACAATTTAATTTTGGAATTTCAATCAGGTTTTCGGCCTTTGCACAGCACTGTTACAATCATCACGCTACTGGATTTTAGCAACGCTTTCAATACTGTAGACCATGACATCCTACTGCCCATCCTACGCTCAATTAACATATCTCCTCCCGCCATTGCTTGGTTCGACAATTATTTTCGCGGTCGCCAGCAGTGCATCAAACATGATGACCAATGTTCTGACTGGTCTGTTCAGACCAGTTAGAACATTGGTCGTACAGCTGCTGGTGTCCCGCAAGGCGGTTTACTATCCCCATTGTTATTCTCCGTTTTTATAAGCGAACTCACTAAAATCATCACGTCTCCCTATCACCTGTATGCTGATGATTTGCAGATTTATAGACACTCTAATTTAGCAAATATTGCTCATACGTTGGAACTAATCAATAATGATCTCTGCAATATCAAATCATGGGCGGATTCATTTGGCCTTCTAGTCAACCTTAGTTAAGGCTATGATAATAGGTAGTAACGGGTTTTATGCAAAACTTGACTTTGATGTGCTTCCTAAGGTCCTGTTTAATGGGTCCATATTCCTTTTTCCATAAAAGCTAAAGATTTAGGCGTAATCATGGATACTGTCCATGATTATGCCAAAATCTTTATCGTGGTCAGCTCATATAAATGATTTAAGTCGTCGTATGCATTTCATTTATCATTCCCTTAGGCGACTACAGTATTTTTTGCCATTCCAAACTAAAGTTATGCTTCTTTAGTCACTTTTGCTCCCTGTTCTCGACTATGCCGATGTCTGTTACTTGGAGGCTACTGAAGATTTACTCAATAAACTGGAACGCCTTCAAAATCTAGCGATCCGTTTCATATTTTCTAACTTTCGTTCCAAACTTCAGTGGCTCCCTATCCGTCAACGCAGAGATATGCACATCCTTAACCTCACATTCAAAATACTTAACTATCCTGAAATCCCCCATTATTTGCGGTCCCGATTTCACCTTCTCCCTCCCGATTCCCGTCCTAAGCGTTTCTGTGTTATACCAAAACTACTTGATATTCCTAAATATCAATCAAAGTTCTTCCACAAGTCTTTTATAGTGCGTGCCGCTCAACTATGGAATGCTCTGCCGGTTGATATTCGTAAAAGCACTTGCATAATTTCGTTCAAGAAGCAGCTAAAAGCTCACCTGCTCTCGAATTTGTCAAAGTGACATATATATACCTATGTGTGTGTTTGTTTGTGTGTGTTACACTTTGCTTATATTGGTAGTAGTAGTATGATAATTGAAAATTCTTAAACGTACACTCGTACACATACTTTCGCTAGTGATGGCTGGAAGAGATCTCTTTAAGAGATAAGCTCGCCCTTGTACATGATGTTCTATACTATATCTGTTTTGAAAAATGTGTGTACACACATTTTTTAAAACAGATAAAGAATTCAATGTACAATTTTGTGTTGTTGAATAAAAAAAATGCGAAGATCTCCCCTTCCCTATTTGGGGTAGGAGGAGAGTATCGATCGGCATGTGTATAGTACAATAAGTAATAAGAGTTTGGCAGAATGAATTGGGAAGAAAATAGAGGATTTCATAAATGGGTCTACGAGGAATGATAAATGGTATTCCTCGTGGTCTCATTGGTCAGTGGGACCACGCGGAATCATAGTTTCACGTGGTCCCACCAGTGAGGTAAAGTAGTGGAACCACGAGTAATGACCCGAAAATTTATCGATACAACTTTCCTATTAACTGGTATCGGTGTTTTCTAATTAAAACTGAAATGAAAATGTAATACGCTGAAATGAAGTTTCAAGGAAGAAAAAGAATCATTAGGTTGTACTTGAACATTTTCACGGGTACTATTTTGCTTCCTTCATTTTTAATCATAATTTGCAAATTCAATCATTCAAAAGCAAAGTAATATTAAAGATGTTATGCCATAAAGTGATACCTTAAATAAATTTATGCCATCTACCGGTTTCCGAAATAAGAGTAATGTCTTAAGTTTACTATAGGAGAATTAAGTCAATAATATAGGAGGTGGTACAATGGATAAGTACAATTTAAGCAAAACTTTATACATAATTCGGGGTAACGTTTTACGCCAATTTAGTTCTATTATGTAATTAGCCTGAATTGTCAAGATTCACCGTTGACTTTGCAGAAGATATTCATAGCAAGATGCACACGATTTGAACACAGAGATAAAATTTGTCAGCAATGTTTCTCAACATAGGTATTTTTATTCTTTGTTGTCGATCCCAAAATGTATCAACTTCGCTCCAAGTTAGCCGAGAAAAGATCTGCACGACAAAACTTCCTTAGGCAGTTTCTGTCCCTGTTTATATCCACAAACGTGCTTGTGTATTCTACAGTCGACGGCACTTTAGGCTGTACAAAACAGTCGAATATCTCTAATTGATTTTGAACCTTATTTTATTAAAGTTAAGTTTAAGGTTGATTGAAAATTACAAAAGATCGATCCATTATAATGTTATACATAGTAAAAGTAATATTAGACATAGTTGTGTTTTATTGTTAAATGGATATCCAATTTTTTATAGTTATCAGATTTTTCTATCGGCCTACGAATTGAAAATACGTGCGAGATATTACATTTCTTCTAAGTGTGTCGAAATAATAGTTATTTGTTATACATGAGTGCAAAGTTGCTTTTTAACCGCGTGCTCAACTTTGATGACCAAGCAAGCGAAGAATTCTAAAATTAGAATCCTGAGCGTTAGCGAGGGAATCCAAAGAGCACAAGGTGAAAAATCTTTGCACTCGAGTGCAACACGTAACTTTTCATTCCCCCTCAGCGAGAAAATAAATAAAAGTACACCAAGGAGGTTCAAAGTCTGAGTTTTTAACAAATTTAAAAAAGTTGTATGATTAATTTGGCACCATGGAGATAGAAGTAAATAGGTTTAATGATGTTTTGAAATCACATAGCTAGTGCACGCGATGTTCTAAATTCAATGGCGGTCAGTTATCGAATAGCAAAAATACTCTTTCCGAGATGAGGGGATGAAAAGTATATTATTATATTTTCAAGAGAGCTAGACAAATCGAAAATATACCAAGCTCTTTCATTATTTGGAATATATTGAGTAGTAAGCTTATTTTCTGACCGCGCGGCTAAACGGCGACAATTTCAAACAAAACACTAAAGACAATTTAATGGGCTTAACATATTTAACAGCTTCGCTAGAAGTCGGCATACTCTAAAATACCAAGAAAAAACCTCAAATAACTTAAGAAGGAATTGTTGATTAATGTACAAAGTGCTCTTTTTGATTTCAAAACATAATGATAAGAATATTTTTCCTTACTTTCGTTAATTCTTCATCAAGGCACCGCTCGAGGCAATTTGGAACGTTTGTATAAAGATAATGCCTATTGAGCCCTTGCTAATCTTTATTCCGTTTATTTCTCTCACAGGCCCTTTGTAGGGCTTAGGTGCAGACCAGTGGACCAGCGTTTTTTATTTCGACACAACATTGATATTTAAAGCAGGGGTGTTACGGATATTTGCATCCGCATCCGCAAATGCGGAATATTCGCATTATTCAGACATCTGCATCCACATCCGCACCATTTAATGCGGAAATTTTACGGATGCGGATTCATATCTGCAAAAAGTAACGTGTAAAGAAAGTGGGCGTGACCAGAGTAGCACGTGCCTTGCGCGTGTCTCCTGTTGTAAAAACTGTTTAAATTATGTCCTCAAAATATTATTAAATAAAACAAATTACAATTAAATCAATTTTCATGTATTTGTTTACTTATAATTGATACTTAAAATACTGAAATCTGCATCCGCATTCTCAGATGTCAAAATTTTTACATCCGTAACAACCCTAATTTAAAGAGTTAAAGCTTTGTGTTGTAATTTCTTGATGGAACTCCATGGTATCTTGTTATTAAAACACTAATTTCACAAGTTCCACTTGAATCTTTATTATATTTAAATTATTGCGACCGGTTTCGATACATCATCGTCCGGCAATAAACAAATTTCATAAGAAGGGTATATTTACATAAATATACCCTCACGACCTTTATAAAAGCGTCAAAAGTTATTTTGAATGTACCTTCGTTTTGTTGAACAATATTATTAGCAGATAGATCAAACTGTGTCACAGTGCAGTCAAAGTCGCGTATTTCAAAAATGAATAAAAAAATAAACATGAAATTGGTGGAATGTCATAAGTGATTCATTACTGCGCGATCGATTGTTGACGAGGGACGTGTTAACGGTGCGAGTAAAAAAGTCAGAGGTGCTTAACATGTTTACTTCTAAGTGTGCGGGTTGTGCCGAGGCTGTGGGTGATGACGCTGACTGTTCAGTTTGCAAGAAGACATATCATTTTTCCGTCACCTGTGGTGGTATCTCTGAACGAGGTTTTTCAAGATTAGGCACGGGAAGAGCTACCTGGACGTGCAACACCTGTAGGGATGCTTCGCAGACCGGATTAGATGTGTCAAGGATGGAGGACTCGCAGCAAACAACTACACCAAGTAAGCCAAGTTTCTCATCAGGGTTACCATTGGACCTGGGGTACACGCCTTCATCGTCGGTATCAACTCCAAAGCAGCCAGTTGTAATGGAAGCGAAGAATGATGGAATGGGGCAAGCGCATATGGCAATACTGGGCGATATATCGACTAAAATATCACACTTGTAGGCGCAAATGTCCACTATCACATTGATTCAGCAGGATCTACAGCAGGTAGATCAGTGAAGTCAGACATTGGTGAACTGAGGTCAACGTTGAATACCCGACTTGATAATCTTTCTACACGGGTAGACGAAATTGAGTCTAGAGTTTTATCAGTGGACTGCCTTAAAAATGAAATAGATGAGTTAAAAACTCAGGTCAAATCTATTCTCGACGACGGGTACAAAAACAATCAGTGGGTTCGACGCTCAAATATTCAGATTAACGGTGTTCCTCAAAAAACTGGAGAAAATCTTATAAATGTAATAAAATCGATTGCGGATCGCAGTGGCTTTCATCTCGTTCCCGAAAGAGATATAGACTTTGTTACCAGAGTGGCAGTGAAGAACGACACTGAGGGCAGAAAAGGTAAGCCAATCATACTAAAGATGCAATCTAGGTACAAAAAGGTAGATTTTCTAGCATCTGTTCGTAAACTGAGGGAACTGAAGTCGAGTGATATCGGCTTTTTGGGCACCACTGATCGTATTTACTGCAATGATCATCTCTCTTCGCGTAACAAAAGTCTCCTTCACCAAGCTAAACTTAAAGCCAAGGAGAAGAACTACGAGTTTTGCTGGGTACGCAATTGTACAGTCATGGTTCGTAAATCCGAGAAGTCACCAGTTATCCATATAACGTCAGAAGAATCTTTAAAAAAAATGATATAAGTGTAAATTTAATTAGTTATAATCTTCTCATATACGACAATAATTTCGGCAGGCCACTGTTCGGTGAATTATATCGATGTTTGCTTTGTTATTGTATTCCGTGCAAAAGGTTTGGAGCAACTGCGCCACGGACGATTCTTTTGTTCGAATACTTGTTTGAGGGCTTTTACTACTACGTTGGCGGGGCGCTCACTGCAGCATTGCGTGTTGCATCCATTGGTCAATGCAACCCGCACATAGATGCTATATTGAGGCGTCAAGCGGCGATGTATCATATGCAATATGAAAATAATCTAAATTTTAGTGACTATGGTTTATTGATATTTCTTATACTTACTTTTAAATTACTGGTAGACTGCGCGGTGCCGTGTTTTTCTGTTGCTTTGGAGGTATTAGACAAATGTTTATTTGTACGACAAGCGTATCGTGCGTTTTCCTTATTTATGTTAACGCACTTGCAGTGATATTGCATTTGCATTCATATTTTAAAGGCTTTTTATATATCGGATTTAAATTATACGGGAAATCAAAGACTGTTTATTCAAATATTACGAGTATGCGGCTCGATGGGACAAAGATTTTAGTAAATAGTCTCGAATCTATAAAACTATACTATGACTTTATAATTATACAACAATATTATAATACTTATATTATATAATTAACAGTGCTTGATAGAATATTAAAATGTTTTTATCAGAACGTTCGCGGCCTAAGGTCGAAGACAAAAATATTTTATAGAAATCTGATTAATTCTAATTACGACATAATCTTTTTGAGTGAAACCTGGCTATTGCCTGGTATTTTTGATGCCGAGATATTTGACGCGCGGTATAATGTTTATCGTACGGACCGGGACTACGAACGACGTGGTATGAGTAGGGGAGGCGGCACTCTGATAGCAGTCAAGCGCGAGCTGACGGTCTACATAAACTGTTCGGGGTTTCTGCCTGCATTTCCGGATGCAGATGTAACTCATGTTGATATTTTACTGGCAGCTGGGCCCCATTCAAAAAGACTTCATTTGTACTGCTGTTATTTTCCAGGGACTGCTGACCAATCATTATCTCAAATGTCATTATTTGAAGCAATATCTGACCTAAGTGTAGACAGACCAGATGACGAGTTTCTTGTAATAGGTGATTTTAACATCAGAAATGCTTCATGGACGTGTAATAATTATGGTTTTGCTTTAGCGAATCCATCGTATGATACGATGACCGCTCAAGTATTTACTTTCATGTCCTTTACGGGATGGTTTCAGTACAATGGCGTTCTTAATTATAATGCAAGGGCCTAAGATCTGGTTTTCTCTAGTTTTCAAAGCAGAGTAATCAGAACTGAGCCCCTGTCTGAACCAGAGGATAGTCATCATCCGTCGCTGGCTATAGACGCATTAGTCCTGATTAGTGATGTTTGTCTGAAGCAGCCTCCCCGCATAACACGCCGTTTTCATGCCGCTAATTATGATCTTATTAACAAGGAGTTAAGTGGGGTTCCATGGAATCAATATTTATCTAATACGGATATAGAGAGTGCATTAGCGAGCTTCTATTTAATAATTAATAAAATTATAGAAGATAATGTACCTAAAAAAGAAACAAACAATTGTAATAAAGATTATCCCATTTGGTTTTCTTATAAATTAATTAAAACGATTAAGAAAAAAAATGTCACAAAAAATGGAAAACATATAGCAGAATATCTGACTATGAAAATTTCTCTAATTTAAGAAAACAGGTAAAAGACTTAGAAGTTTCGTGCTATAATGCGTTTATTACTAGAACAGAAACAAATATCAACAGCTGCTCTAAGAACTTTTGGACATACATTAAATCTAAAAAAAACATTAATAGCATTCCTGATATGCTTAATCTAGACCAAGAGGTAGCCAATGACGGTGAATCAATTTCGAATTTATTTAATAATTTTTTTCAGTCAGTATTTGTAAATAACAGTAATATATTAGTCAATCCTTGCATTATAGAATCTAACTCTGTCGTCATTAATAACGTTGAAGTTACGCCGGGCATTGTGGAAAAATATCTCAAAAAAATTAATGTTTCTAAGGAAAGTGGGCCTGATGGCTTACATCCCTTATTTTTTACAAAGTGTAGTAAGCAGTTGTCATATCCCGTCGCACTGCTGTTTAAGTTATCATTATCTTCAGGTGTTATGCCTGCGGTGTGGAAGCGTTCCTTTGTGGTCCCTATTCATAAAAGCGGCGATAAACATAATGTCCGAAACTACCGTGGTATCTCCAAGCTCTCTGTTCTTCCTAAAACCTTCGAGAAAATTGTTTATGACTCTCTTTACCCTGCTATTAGTCCACTGTTAACAACTCACTAACACGGTTTTGTTTCTAAGCGGTCAACGGAGACAAATTTATGTGAGTTTTTGGAAAATGTTCTTGAATCAATGGATAAGGTTTGCAGGTAGATGCCGTGTACACTGACTACTCTAAAGCTTTTGACAAAATTTCTCACTCAATATTGATTTCCAAGCTTGAAACAATCGGTGTGCATGGTGATCTCCTGCGTTGGTTAACGTCTTACCTCAGAAATCGAACTCAAGCCGTTACAATAAAAGGTTTCGTTTCAACTTTTACCCCCGTAACTTCCGGTGTTCCCCAGGGATCGCATCTCGGGCCTTTGCTCTTTAACATTTTTATAAACGATGTTATTAAATGCTTTTTAAATTCCAAGATATTATTATACGCGGATGACTCTAAAATATTTGCAGCCATTAAGTCTGAAAACGATTGTCAGTTGCTTCAAAATGATCTTAATCGGCTATGTGAATATTGTTCTTCTAATGGACTTGATTTAAATGTAGATAAATGTTACACAATAACTTTTACAAGGAAAGCAAAATTCATCAAATTTGACTACAAACTTAATAATACATTAATAAAGAGGGTTACTGAGGTGAGAGATCTGGGCATACAATTGGACTGTGGTTTATATTTTGAACCACACTTTAACAAAATCACTGCGAAGGCGTATAGATTACTTGGCTTCATTTTACGCCAAAGTAAAGATTTTAAAAATGTTAACACCTTAATACTACTTTTTAATTCGTACGTTCGGTCTCAGTTAGATATGCGTCATCTGTATGGAACCCGATGTACTCTAAAATATATAGATATGTTGGAACGGATTCAAAAGAAGTTTGTCAAACGGCTGGGGTATAGGTTCAGGAACTTCGACTCCAATAACATTGAATCTTTGTTGGTTCGCCGCGAGCACAAAGACCAGGAGAGCTATTTTTGAATTACGTATGCGACTTCGAAATCACCGATGTGACTAATAATCACCGATTTTCAACAGGGATTGAAAAGGTTCCTAGAATACCGGTACAGAACCGGTATTTAACGGTTTCGGTGCTAGAACCAGAACCGGAACCGGAACCCAAACAAGAACCTTTAAGAACCCTTTTATACCGGTTCTTGACAAATTAAGTCCGTACTAGTCGGACTTCAATAGGAACGATACCGAGGTGCAGGTGCGTCGTCGGCGGCCGACGACGGGAGTGGGGAGAGAGAGGGAATAAAAAATAAAGTACCTATTTTTTATTACGTCTTATACATTGTAAAAACCTCGCGATTTTAATTCTTATAACTGTCAGTGAAATTAATAATATATAATATAAGTAATATAATATTCTGTTTATTTTAATTTTATATGTTAGTTTTATTGGGTCATTACTGACTCTACAATACTTTATACCAACTATAGCAAAATAGACTACTTCTTTAATTTTAATTATTTACTATTTTGCGGCGAGCATCAACTTTATGTTCATTTCAATTGCAGATGAAAACGTTACCGTGTAGGTAGATGGGTGCCTCAGCCTCTGCCCCCGCGCCTTCCACTCAGCCTACCCTGCCCCGCACGCGGACCGGCTACGCGGGCTACGGCCCGAGAACACTAGGGCAAACCCCAGACGGAGGGCCTTACGGCGGCGTGCACGGGACCAACCGCACACGCAGGCCTCCACTTCAGGGTCATTAGACGGGTATCGCCTGTGCGAATGCCCGCCTTCTCCTGCCTATCCGTCTGCGAGAGATGATAGCGGCTTGAGGATCTACCTCCCGCTCCCTCTCCGCGGCCTCCTTCTGCGAGGCGACAGCCCCCCATTCCGCCTCGCCGCGGAGCATGGCCACGACCATGCTCGGCAGCGAGAGGTTTCCACCTCCCAGCGCAGCGTTGAGTTCGATGCGCTGGCGGCGCCAATCCGGGCACACCAATAGAGTATGCTTAGCAGTGTCAGGAGCGTCGCAGTGATGACACTGCAGTGTTTCCTCCCGACGGGCGACCCGATGCAGGTAGTGACCGAAGCAGCCATGCCCGGTCAGTACCTGCACCATGCGGAATGTGAAGCTGCCGATACACCTTCGAATGGATGCATGCATCGACATCCAACGGCGTTTGGTCCGCAAGAACGCAGGCCGCGCCGTGGATGACCGTGCGATAAGCTCGCATGGCCCGGGTCGCTATGACCCACTGCAGACGTCGCAGCAGGGCCATCGACCTTATCACCCCGTGATAGAGCCGACGACACGCCGATCCTGGGCCTCCCACATTAGGGAGGACCCGCCCAAGTGCGGCTGCGGCGACGCACAGCCGTGGAGCAAGGAGCATAAAATGCTCCTCGAAACTCCATCGGGGGTCCAGAACCAGGACGAGGTACTTGAGATGCGCCTCGACTGGTATGCTAACGCCTTCCACTCGGACTCGGAGCCTCATGTGAAAACTCCTCGCGTGGAATCTCATGGCCCTCGTTTTTTCAAGGGCCACATCCAAACCCAAGAGGCGGATGCGTCGGACAACCAAAGACGTGCCGACCGACGCAAGGTGGGCCGCCTCCTCCTCCGTTTTAGCTCTCGCCGCGACGAGCGTGACTTCGGCGGAGCAGACGACCTCCGTTCGTGGCAGGAGGCCGCCTGGCAGAACCCAATTGTACCCCATGTTCCATAGTAGAGGATCTAGTACGGAACCTTGGGGTACACCTGCCACCATTGCCCACGTATGGACGCGACCATCCGGCCCCTCGTAGAGAACTGACCTGCCTTCCAGGTAGCTGTCCACGAGGGCGCGGAGGTACGGAGGCAACAATGTTGCTTAACCCTAGCAATTGTTTGCTGAGAGCACACGCCAATACCTATCGGGTTAATGTAATCTGGTTGTAGCAATAGTCATAGTCATATTTTTTTTCAATGTAGGCTTTAAAAGGACTTATTGACGTCATAAAAACAAAAACGAACATGAGTTTGAAACTTTGTTAAAAAAAACGACTACCTCAGTAAAAAAAAAACTATTACTAGTTAAAACTATCGCCTGTATTAACTGCATTAACATGTAAAATTCATTGCCAAGGATGTTTGTCTTCGACGAAGTCTTGTACCCTATAATATGCTCTAGCAATTAATTTTGTTTTAATTTGTTGTTTAAATTGTGTATCCCTCATAATTAAGAGTTCGTCAGGTATTTTATTGTAATAGCCTTACGCTATTCCCTATAAATGAATTTTTACTCTTTGCAAGTCGTAGATCCGGGACCACTAATTTATTTTTGCTCCTAGTATTCAAATCCCTAACGTCACAATTCTTTTTAAAGGTATGTATATTTTTGCGGATATACATTATATTTTCATAAATGTAGAGAGACGGAAATGTCAGAATATCAATTTCTCTGAATTTATTTGTTAAGGAGTCACGAGGCTTCATTTTATAAATAAATCGAACAACTCGTTTCTGTAATATAAAATTTTTTTCGACGTCAGCTGCAGATCCCCACAGTAAAACACCGTATGACATGACACTATGAAAATACGCAAAGTAAACCAATCTTGCAGTCGTCTCATCTGTTAAGTTCCTAATTATTTTTACTGCATATGCAGCCGAACTCAATTTATTTGCCAAAATTACTAAATGTGGCTTCCATTGTAATTTGGAGTCAACATTTATACGCAGGTTCGGCCTCATATGGAATACTGTTCTCATCTTTGGGCAGGGGCACCCCAATACCAGCTTCTCCCACTGGACCGCATTCAGCGGAGAGCGACTCGAATCGTCAACTGCCAGGAAATTTCTAATCGGCTTGATACCTTGGCGCTGCGTAGAGATGTCGCCTCACTATGCGTCTTCTATCGCATATATTACGGGGAATGCTCCGAGGAATTGTTCGGTCTCATACCTGCCGCCTCTTTCCGCCATCGTTCCACGCGACAAAAAATCCATGTCCATCACTTAGATGGTTGGCAGTCCACAACTGTGCGTTTTTCTCGCAGTTTCCTGCCTCGTACAGTCAAACTTTGGAATGAATTGTCACCTTCGGTATTTCCGGACCGATACGACCTTCAAACTTTCAAGAAAAGAGCGTATTCCTACCTTAAAGGCCGGCAACGCACTTGTAACTCCTCTGGGGTTGCGGGTGTCCATGGGCGACGGTAATCACTTATAATCATAAATTTCCTGATGGCGGTCGGTAGACACAAAGGACAAGAAACCCCTCTATTTCCGCACCAGCCACCTCACAAACACGTTCAACAGAATACCCAACAAGATCCTTACGTTCTTTATAAGTTACTGAATCTTTAACCAGTAAAAGGTTGCCTGGAAGAGATTGATTTTTAGCAATAAGGCCGCCTATTTGTACATATATATATTTTTTACATTTGTATCCCATTGTAATACAATTTTTGTACAATAAAGTGTTTATTATTATTATTAAAAGACAACCTTCACCCATAGCTGACACTATTAAATATACTAGCAATTTTTTAGGTTTTTATATTAAAGCACATATTTTCCGGTTTTTGGTACATCGTTTACAGCATAATACATCGATACTAAACTTATCTAATAAAAATTCAACGTCAATAATTTTACCAGAAAAGCGATTTACGTTTTGATAAACTAAAGTTAATAAATTTGTACACTTCTCATCGGTCATATTTACATCACAAAAAATGATTAGTCTCAGGTCTAATAGAGTTCACCTTACTAATAGGCACTGAGTTGTCAATGTACACTTTATTTAAATTATGAGCTAAGACAGAAGATAAATAATTTATAGATCGTATATCCAGATACATATTGTAATCCTTAGTCATCTTAATTTTATTACTAAATAAATTTATGTCAAATAATTGGAAGTCACCACTATGACGACTGATCAAATGATGTAAGGTCGTATTTAATTTATAAATTTTGTCATTTTGAGAAGCGGAAAATGAAGTACAATATGAGTATTACAAGTACCATCAAAGTAATAATAAACTTTAAATCAGTATCAATCAGCAGTAGAGGAGTTGGGTATCTAGCAGACTACGTGATGCTGTCGCATCATATCCGGGGGGGGGTTATTATCTAAGAAAAAATCTATCGTGATCGCTTACAATTTGACAGTCGCCGACCATCCATCGCTCCTTTCCTTTATAAAAAGATGTCGGCGCAGAGTCTTGTATTCACGGCGCAATGGTTGTCAAATTAAAAGCGATCGTGATTGTTTTTTTCTTAGACAATAAGGTTACCAGGTTACCATATCATGGAAATACCACCAAAGAAACAGTATATTACAATAAACTTTAAATCAGTATCAATCAGCAGTAGAGGAGTTGGGTATCTAGCAGACTACTTATGAGTATCCTTATGGTTTTATTGATACACTGATGACCAATTTCACCAACTTGTCTTAGCTTAGGATACCTACTCTTCGGTGGCATACTGTCACATTCTTTTATTAAAAATAAAAAGTGACGGCATACTTCTTGGGAGTTTCATAAGCTAAGGTTAGTGAAATTGGCCCTTAACTACTATCCAAAGTTCTACTTATCTAATTATAACTTTTTATTTGTTTATGACGTCGTCTTTATTGTTTTCCTATTATAATAAATTTCTTGTCAAAATTCATTTCATCATAAAAAATCATATATCCATATAAAAAGGTGGGTATGTACACCAACATAATACACTGGTACAACACAAAAATAATACAATACAATATAACTTTCCTTTGTCCATTCTAATATTAAATTATTACAGTGTAACCTGTGTTAATTCAATAGTTAGTCCAGGATAACTAAAACACTAATATTATTTAATTACAATACTTTCACTAACTCTACACCAACATACAGTGTCCAGAAAGTCCCAAATAACTAAAATTACAAGCGTAGAAGAGACGTGCCGTGCCGAACACATCCCCTCTTAACTAATATATGGAACCGGTATTAGAACCTTTATTTATTATTAGTTTGAACCTGTATTAAGAACCGGTACTTTGGAACTTTACCGGAACCGGAACCGAAACCGGAACCGCACCGAAAAGAGAACCCTTTTCAAGAACCTAAATGAAGAACCGGAACCGAAATTGGAACCGGTTTTCAATCCCTGATTTTCAATAATTCTTATTTTTGAATATCACTATGTGACTACCTTAGTCACGGATGTGATTTCATTTAGATATGAGCGCCGCGCCGGCGCGCCGCCGCCGCCGTGTCGTCCCCTCGCGCCGCCGCCGCCGGCCTACAGAGTCGGCGCGCCGAAAAATATCGAGCGAACGCGAGATCAGTGCGATCTAGAGATGGGAAAAACGTATCTTTGTTGAGATTGGATCATTTGTATCCGGATCAGTACAAAGATTCGAATCAGTAAAGTGCTTCTTTGCATCATTTGCATCAGTGACTCGGAACCGATTTAGTATCGCAAATAAATGAAATAAATACCTTCATGAATCGTTTTTATTGAATGATGATTGATGACAGTCGTAGTGCAGAGGGCATCGTAGTGCTATCCACACTAATCGATTCACTCTATTTTTTTTCCATTGAAGTTTTTATAGAAATCGATTTTCCTTCATAGTTATTACAGGACTGTCAGTTAGTTGTTAAAGATCTAACTGGCGTATTTAAAAATCGATTTTATTTGGGCTAGTGTTGCCGTCTCTCTCACTCACCCACTAGTAATGAATTAGTGAGAGAGATGGCGGTTGGCGATCGCCAACTATTTACCTATGTCAATCGTGTGAGCGCCGCGTGTCGAATAAAACCGAGATGCAATTGAGCGACGCGATCCGAAGCGCTCCGACTCTGAACTATTTACCTATCTCAATCGTGCGAGCGCCGCGTGCGGATTGAAACAGAGATGCAATTGAGCGAATGATTCATTTGCAGCGCTGTTAGAGATTTGAATCAGTGAATCACTTGGAAGAAACGAATCACTGAGTCGTTTCTGTAAAGATCGACACATCTCTAGTACGATCCAACATCACGAGCGTGCGCACGTCTGCGAGTTGTAAAAATGGGAAACTGGGAAACATACTGGTGAAAAAAATAAAAAGGAAATTCAGGACATATAGCAACAATTTGAAAAAAAGGATATATTGTCTTGGTGGCGGATCCTGGGACTAATATGAAAAGAGCTGCAAATTTACTCATTTAGCCAAGAGACGCCCACTGTTGGCCTCCTCCAAGGTTTTCCATACCGATCGATCCTGCGCCTCCCGCATCTAGCGGCTTCCCGCGGCCTTCACCAGATCATCGGTCCACCTTGTGGGGGGCTTACCAACACTGCGTCTCCCGGTACGCGGCGGCACTCGAAGACCTTTCCGCCCCAACGGCCGTCAGTCCTACGAGCGATGTGTACTGCTCACTGCCACTTAAGTTTTTTAAATCTTTGGGCTATGTCGGTAATTCTAGTTCTTTTACGGATTTCATCATTTCTGATGTGATCACATAGATAAACCCTGAGCATAGCCCTCTCCATTGCCCTTTGAGTGACTTTGAGCCTTCTTATTAGACCCATTGTAAGCGGCCACCTCTCAGTTCCGTATGTCATCACTGGCAAGGCAACACGCACGAATTGAAGACTTTTGTCTTGAGACACTGCGGCAGATGGGCCGAGAATATGCCGCGTAGCTTCCCTAACGCTGCCTAGCCGAGTCGGATTCGTCGATTTACCTCTTTCTGGAAGCTGGACTTACCGAGCTATACTATTTGCCCCAGGTAAACATGGATACTACACGGGAATTCGACATTATTTTAGTTTTGTCCATGTTCATTTTAAGACCCACTCGTTGGGAAACTCTACAGAGGTCTCTGAGCATTCTGACTAAATCCTTCACGGTCTTAAATACATCCTCCAGCACAGCTGTGAACAGCTTCGGCGATAAAACGTCACACAACTCGCTGAAGTCGTATTGGTTTCGAGTTCTGGTCCTGAAGGCGGACTGAAATAGTGGCGTTTTCGTACAATGACTTCAACACTTGGATGTACCGCTAGTCTATATGGCACCTCTGGAGTGACCTAAGCACGGCCTGGTCTCGACAGAATCGAAGGTTTTCTCATAGTCCACAAACGCCAAGCATAGTGGCAGATTATAGGTACTCCTGGGTCTTCTGTATAACCTGCCGCAGCGTATGACGTATGAATGTGGTCTATGGTACTATAGCCTTTACGGAATCCGGCTTGTTCGGGAGGCTGGAAGTCGTCACACCTGCGCGCGAGACGATTCGTGATAACTCTCGAGAACAGCTTGTATATATGACTCAGGAGCGTAATGGGTCTGTAGTTCTTCAACTTGGCCCTGTCGCCCTTTTTGAAGAACAGTGCCACCACACCTCTGTGCCATGCTTTAGGCGTATTGCCCTCGAGTATGACGGAGTTAAATAGCCAATGCAGCGCTTTCCGGACTGGTAGTCCACCTGCTTTCAGAAGCTCAACTGTAACTCCATCATCACCCGGTGCCTTGTTGTTTTTGAGCTGTTTGAGAGTCACACTAATCTCGTACAGGCTGACGTCCGGGATGTCTTCGGTGTAATGTCGGATCAATTTGGCTCTAGGATTTGAAGCTTGAATGATAGGTGCCTGCGATGTTGTGTAAAGTTGTCCAAAGAAGCGTTCGATCTCAGCCGTAAGCTCAGGTCGAGACGTAATGATTCTGCCATCCTCTGTCTTCAGCTTCGTTAGCAGACTCTGACCAAGTAAAAGATCTCTTGAGAACACTTTGGAGCCCTTGTTCCGCTCGATGGCTTCTTTAATACGTTCCGTGTTAAATCGGTGGATTTTGCAATGGTGTAATATAAACTGATTGATACCTGCTGTGTTTACTTGTTGATTTTTATTTAATTTTATCTCTTCTATGTAAATTATTTTAAATAAAACTGTGCTTGACCAAAAATAACGCATTTTATTCATTTTCCCATAAAACGCTGCCTTTCTTAGTCGCGCCGCCGAAACGCCGCCGCCGCCGACACTTTCGAGTCGGCGCGCCGCCGCCGACAAATCGTCTATCGGCGCTCATATCTAATTTCATTACGAGTGCCCTCACCCACTCGTAAACAAGTCATAACTGTGGAAACGTTATCTGTGTTTTGTTTGAGAACATATTGACAAGTTTGAAGTTTATGTGTGTTGATTTTAAGTTGGATTTAAAAATTTTTAAATTTGTCAAATAAGTAAATATGCACGGTTATTTTTTTATCACACTGGAAAATTTAAGGGACGTTTCACGACATGGTATTAGAATAATTTAAATATAAATAAAAAAATAACTCACTTACTTAACTTTATTTTAATTAAAAAAAAATACAAAAAATACTGCACTAGTTGAGAGCAGCATTTTTAGAGATTTTTATTTCATTTTTTTTATACATGGTTATTTTTTTATCACCCTGGAAAATTTTAGGGACGCTTCATGACACATCCAATATTATATAAAAAATAAAAAAAATGAAATAAAAAATTAAAAAAAAATATTTAAAAAAAATATTAAAAAAAATATCTAAAAATGCTGCTCTCAACTAATGCAGCATTTGTTGTTTTATTAATAATAAGCAAAATTAATATAAAATTAAGGAGGGGGGTTATTTTTTTTATTTATATTTAAATCATTCTAATACCATGTCGTGAAGCGTTCCTTAAATTTTCCAGGGTGATAAAAAAATAACCGTGTATAATATTGGATGTGTCCTAAAGCGTCCCTAACATTTTCAAGGGTGATAAAAAAATAACCGTGTATAAGTTTAAAATCTTTTAAATTTGTGTCACAAACAAACTTAGACCATTATTTTCTTATATTTTGGCCTAGTTGCAATGAATTTTTAGCCGTATAATAACCGGTATATACCGAGAACGGCTATATTCTGCGTGGAAACGAACCCTTACGTATGTGTACTTTATCTATGTTGGCAGCTCTGCGTTCGACTTTCAAAAATAGGATGTTTAGGAATTCGTGACTTCAAAGTCATCGCTGACTATTTAGTCAGCGGTGATTTCTAAATCGCATACGTAATTCAAAAATAGGTCTCCAGATCTTATTATTTAAAGCTATAAATGGTTTTGTAGATTCTTCATTTTTGTTGACTAGATTGGGGTTTAAACGTTCTAGGCCCAACGCAAGACACATGGTTACTTTTGATGTTCCCTTTTGCAAAACTATATTATAGAGGTAATAGTTTTCTTATTAGAGCTATTAAAAAAATATAATACCACATATAGTGACATCGATATATTTCATGCGAATTTAGGCCAATTTCGTCGGTGTTTGAAGGAACGAATACCTGCATTGTAGCTTTTAAAGCAGTGTTTGTTTGCCAAAGTGTTTTTTTTTCTTTTCTTTATTTTATTTATTTCTGTAAATTAATGTAAACACTGTACAGTTAAGTCAGATCAGTTACCTATTCTTTTATTTATATCGTACCTGATTCGATCTCTCGATCAACAGATCACATGTTATACTTATCTGTGGAAACTAATTAGGCTAGTGTATAAGTTATTTTGTATTTTATAAGATCACATGTAATAATTCATGCTGTTTGTTTCCTTAATTAAAAAAAAAGTGATTCATCATCACAGCCCATATACGTCCCCACCGAGGGGCTCGAGCCTACCCTATATTAGGGTGATTAGGCCTTAGTCAACCACGCTGGCCCAGTGCGGATTGATCGACTTCACATACATCATTGAATTTCTTCGCAGATGTATGCAGGTTGCCTCACGATGTTTTCCTTCACCGTAGGAGCCTCAGACAAATGTACATATGAAATTCGAAACGAAAAACACATTGGTACATGGCGGGTCTCGAACCCCGACCCCCGATTGGAAGGCAAGTGCCGAGTCCACTGCGCCACCGACGCTCCCTCCGTCGCAAAATATTACAATTTTACGTCGGCAAGTCAAGTTATTACAGATAAAATTATTAATGTCAAATTGGCGCAATGTCATAATAAGTTATTAAAATGTCAATATTACATTGGTATGTCAAGTAATTACAAATAATAATTTAAAATAAAATATAATACTAATAATAATTAAAAAAATAGTTTGATATTTTCGTCACAACTTAAAATAATTTAATAAGGGCGATGTAGATAGACAAGTTTGGTCATTCAGAATGCGGGTATTGATCTTGTGTCTATTAACCTCTATTGCTTCTAAAGCATTGAGCTTTCTTCCTTTGTCAGCAACATGAAGATATGTTACGTTCTTTGATGGGTCGAAATCGTGTCCCCCGTCATTGAGGTGTTCCGCGAAAGTTGAAGACTGGGTTTTCTTCTTCCAACTAGCTATATGTTCATTTATCCTAATTTTGAACTTCCTACCCGTCTGTCCGACATATATCCTTCCACATGTATTGCAGGATAGGCTGTAGATGCCACTCTTATTTTCAATAGGAACCTAATTTAAAGCATTTCATATTTATATGTGAGTACTTACTACTACATCATAAATTCATAGTAAGTCACACCAACAGACCCTAGTATTTGCAAAATTTCACTCAGTTTTGTATCATTGAAATTGATGCATTATTATCCAAGTTACGACACTTACTACGTCCTCAAGCTCCGTTCATTTTTCAAATTCACGCGGGCCAAGCGTTTCGTCTGTGACGTCACAGCGCGAGTGTCGCGCGCCTCGTACGTGCGTGACACCCTCGTTGATAGTATACAGCTTGGCAAAAATGAGGACGCCACTTGTACAGTTTCGCATAAGAAACACGAAAATAAAGAGACAATTTCAAAAAAGTTAAGAAATTATTAAATCACATTTCGAAAAGTAAGTAACGACAGTCTCATTAATACACTATCTAGTTGTGAAACTAGTTTTACTACGGAAATCGCTTTTTAGTTCCAGCTGTCACCGCTTCAAACTCTTTTTTGTCAAGCTGTACCTACTCGTACGTGGTATACGAACGCGCAGAGATGATGGTGCTATTTTAATAGTTTTGTACTAAAGAATATTTATTGTTGATATGGAAATGTAGAAGAAATGCTGGTGATTTCACAAAGTAGGATATGCCCTACTATGAACATCATGGAAATTAGACATAGGGTGATAGTTAGTTATTTATTTATTTAATTTAATACAGTATAAGTTTTACAGCGCAAACCAATTACTTATACTTAAAGCATGGTTGATTTTACAACAACAAAAAAATTAAACAAAATGTGGAACCTTTGTGGAACGAAACAGAACAGAAAGTCAATTAAAGCAAAAATGTCAAACAAAACAACATCAATCAAAATGTCAAAATCAAATTAAGATAGAACCTCAGAACAATAACTAAAACAGTTAGCTTTAGTAATTGTTCTGAGGATAGAACAATTAAAAACGTGTTAATACAAAAAAGAGCAGCAAATTGGCAATGTGCGACGAAATCTATTCGTTAACCTACTTGTATAACATCCTAAAACTATTAGTCAACTAAAATTTTAACTTACAATTATTTAGTAAGTCAAACCAAAGTTACAATGATGTAGTAAAGTTTACACTTTACTACTTACATAGACATTTACTACGTATCTAGACAAATAGAGAACAAAATGAAGTAAACTTAGAAAAAGTTCAATTGCCTAAAGTACTTAGATATTTTTATGGTCGCCGAGCATTTTTCGCTTAACAGTGGAAAGTCACTGTTTAATTAGGTATTTACTTATTGTATTTTCAAAGTGTAGTAGTGGGGAATATAAGTAAACTAGCTTTCCGCTTGCGACTTCGCCCGCGTTATTTTTGTTTTCCCGTGGGATTTTTTCCCGTAGAAAAATTACTCTATGTCTTTCCCCTGGTCTCGGACTATCCCTATACCAACTTACATCAAAATCGGTTCAGTAGTTTCAAAGCCTATTCAATACAAACAAATAAACAATCAAATCTTTCCTCTTTATTAGTATGCACTTTTGAATAAACTAAGTAACATGGCACATATGCTCTACAATACTATGTTCGCTTAAAAAGATATACAGCGGTGGACATATAATTAGAACCACTTCATATAACATGGAAGTATAAATCAACTGGCAGTATTACTTGCAAAATATTTTAGAGGTTCGAGGTTGTTAATCATCTCTACATAGCCAATGATGCGTGTTGTGCGCCGTTGTAACTTATCCAAAGCATCGAGTAAGTACTCGGCGTAGCCATCCTATCCCAGAGGTGCGAGTAATATTCTACTCGGGACCGTACTTGCGTTTTGTATAGCTAGCACAATTTATAAGCCGTATAAAATCACCGCACCTTGTTCAAGACATCAAGTTTTGATGTTAAAGCCGTTTTCACGCTTTCGATGTCCATACCGAATATGATAATACTGCTCTGCAGCTTCAATTTTATGCCCTGAAGAAATAGAGATATTTTCGCTGAAAACGCGCACACCTGTGTTTTCTTGGCATTAAAATCAACCAGATAATCTGTGACCCATTCGGATATGAGGTTGAAGACTCAGTTGAGTTCAGTGATAAGATTATCTCGTCTCTCCCCGCTGTCCGTCCGTCTAGCCGTCGCAAGTTTGAAATATCCCTCATGTTATGTACCGTCATCCACACAACAAAAAATTTTCCTAAGAGGAATCACATTATATGCAGAAGAAAGAGTGTCGGGGATACAACGAAACCCTGGCGCGCTTCGGCATTCACTGGCATAAGCTGCGAACTGCATCCAACGGAAAGGACACAAATTTTTCTCTCACGCAGAAAGTCTGCGATCCTGACTCAGAGCTGAACAGGTAGATCGTAAGACGGAAGCTTTGGCGATGTTTAGACTAATAGCCGTGACTCGCTGTGTAGATAGCTTCACCTCAAAGTTGCATCACATAAACTACAAGATCAGCCGTCGATAGTTTCGGTTTGAGCCGTATTGAAATCGTTGATCAGAGACCTCTAGGTAACGAATCAGATGGTTGTTCAGGATCCTCTCCATGACTTTCCATAGTATTAAGGTGACATCTATTGGCCGATAGTTGGCCGGTTCCGAGCGGTCCTCTCTCTTGGGCACTGGCTACACATTAGCCTCCCTCCAAGCGTCCGGTGCACGTCCCGAAGAATACGAGAGTTTATACAGGTGCGTGAGTTCTTACGGGGGACAACTCCGTTGCACATTTTTTGATTATAACCCTCGGAATGCCATTAGGGCGCCCAGACAAAGTAACAATTCAAAAACTATAACGAAGTTCGAAAAGAACAAAAGGAATGGGAATGATTCCACATCACTAATCATTCTCATATACATTGTCTTTCGATACTAATAAGGGTTGGTTTTCGATCTTTAGTTATAACAAAGTACCTTAGTGGCTCATAGACAAGGCTTGGTTTTACTTCCCTATTACTAATTCTTTATTATTACTAACGATCAAACGCCGACCCCTAGTTCTTAATGAAGGGACAGACGGATGGGCGGACAGAAACATGAGCACATTAGCGTCACCAAACAAAGTTTGGCTCAGTCTGGTACGCCATAATAACGGACTTTTTGAAAAAGAGAATTGAAATAGTGTATTTTCCTTCGCTAAAGCTCGGTAGTACCTTAGATCGAAATCGAGTTAAATGGGTTTTAGCGCCATGCGTTTACACTTTACTTTTTATACTATGATTGCGAAAAAATAAAGTAATCTAATACAATAATAAATAAATTCAATTTGTAATAGATTCTTGGGGTTTATCGCCAATGCCTTATTAAAATTTCTTCTGTAGCCGAGTCGCAAAGTAATGCACGCATTCTACTAAAAGATAGCCGCTTTAAGTTCTATTTTCAAAAAATAAAATTAATGTTTTTTTTTATAAAATAGAATAGGCCGACTCTTTATTCATGAGTTTTCTATACAATATGAAAACTTTTTCGTTTTTGTAGGTTCTTTGGTAACAGACGAAATACATTAAAAATCTACGTTTTATGAGTTATTTTCAGTTAATTTAGTTCTAGTCCTTGGTGGAATGATTTGGAAGTCT
The DNA here is from genome assembly GCA_963935595.1 of Schoenobius gigantellus. NCBI lineage: Eukaryota > Metazoa > Arthropoda > Insecta > Lepidoptera > Crambidae > Schoenobius > Schoenobius gigantellus. The sequence goes on along the minus strand of OZ012540.1, from coordinate 66,537,828 downwards.
AAAACAACAATAATAATTGATAGCAATGTGATAGTTATAAAAAATAAAATACTAAAAATTAATCTGAAAAATATGCAATGACTAGGCTGCTTGGACCTTTGTTTCCTTTGACTATCCCTAAGCAGGGAGAGTGAAAGGAAAAATAATATCCCCAAGGACTAAACATGTTATTTTAGCCCGACTCGGGTACGATACAATAGCGAACTTTTTAAGCAAGAGAAGTGAAAATAGGTATATATATTTTTACCCCATAATCGTGCTCACAATAATCACTTCAATCAATTGAATCATGTCATCTTGTCAGTTAAACTATGCCCAAGAAACGCTCGTATTGTCAGTGTCCGCAGAGATTTTATGCTGGCCCTGTGACCTTATTCCGAAGCGGCCTTTAATCTGACATTTGGTCGGCGACGTTCGCCCCGCACCGAGCAGCTAAACCTTTACCTTATCGTTGTTTAATCGCTATCTTTTATAAATAGCCTCTGCAAATCCATTGTAATAGAGCGAAAAGTAGGCCAGTTACAATCCGTATAGGTGGAAGGATTAGCCGGCCAACAGCATAGACATCATGTGCTTATTATGAATTATTCATGCGGTTATACCATTAACTATCACAGTAAAATGAAGTTTCCTTTGTGTGATTCGTGCACAGTATCCGCTCAATGATGAGGAAGGGAAATCCCAAATAAAAGTTTTGCATGTGTTTTATTACCATACTAGTGGGCCCGGCAGATTACAGCGCCACCTACCGGGTCCAATTAAATTACGTATAAACCTTCCTTGGACATATCCAAATACACACAGAAAATTTCGTAAGAATCTGTCGAACCGTTTCAGAGTTTTTGGGAAACAAACACACAGCGTTTCATTTTTATATATAAGAAGAAGAAGATAAGGAAGGCGAATAAAATCAACTAAACAGTGTACCCACTTAAATTACCCACACCTACAGAAACATATATGAAATAGTGACTTTAATACTTTATTATAATTACCCGAGGTGAATTAGCCCAGGTGAATTAAGTCCTTTGCATTATATTTTTACCAGTTGTAAACTGTGTCTTTGGTCACGATTAATATTTTTAACCGACTTCAAAAAAGGAGGAGGTTCTCAATTCGATGCGTATATTTTTTTTGTGTGTATGTTACGCGATTACGCCGCCAGTTGTGGACCGATTTTCAAAATTCTTTTTGTATTCAATAGAGTATACTCCAAGGGTGGTCTCATGGTCACCAAAGTCAGGATCTGATGATGGGATCCCATGAAAATCGAGGAAAACCCTTAAATTTTAAGGTGTTTCCAACGTGTTTTGTGTGTATGTTACGCAATTACTCCGCCAATTGTAGACCGATTTTCAAAATTTATTTTGTATTCGATAGAGTATACTCCTAGGGTGGTCACAAGGTCACTGAAGTCAGGATCCGATAATGGGATCCCATGAAAATTAAGGGAAACACTCATTAAAAACCAGCTCACCGCGAGCGTAGCGTTGTCTTCCGTCGTCGTTTTTAAATCAAACATAGACTTATCAATGTCACGACAGTGCAATAAAAACTTGAAAATTGATTTTTGTTCAATGTATTGAGTTATCTTCAAACTCGTAAAACTAACGTTGTAGATAATGATGTTAGCTATCTAATGCTGCGAGTTTGTTTCTGAAAATTTACCCTGTATACATGTCTAGATGGAGCGTTGCGTGCGCTGCAATCGGAACAAAAACAACAGGCCAGGTTTTAAGTCTTCGTGTGCGTGTCACGCATACGAGTATGCGTGGCAACGATTGTTTTACATGCGCACTTCAGTCATACCAGCTTCCTGAATATTTCCCATAAAAATGGGTTTTTACATAATGAAATAAATGAAAACAAAATTATTGTTTATAGTTATTTATTTATAGTGCCGTCGCACAATATACATATTTTCTGCGTTGTGGGTGCATTTACAAATATGCAATACACATAAACCCAGACCGCGTACCAGTCACTATTCACGGTACGACGATTTTCTAAAGCAACAGTAGCCACGTGTCCAGTTTTATTAAAAAATGAAGCAATCATCCGTTTGGAGGCACTTTTCACGCGAGCCACTTTGGTTGGTTTCGGCTCATCTCGAAAGATCCATATGCTTGATTGCTGTTTTGATTTGGGATCGTAGCTATAAATGCATGTTTCGTCAACTGTTACTATGTCCCACACCAAATTTGAAGCCCCTTCGTTGTATCTGGCAAGCATAGCATGGCACCAAGTGATGCGGTGCGTTTTTTGAGCATCAGTAAAATTGTGTCGGATTCATTCAATTAGGGTTTCTTTCACTATAAAGATTTCCGTTCTTAAGTAAACGTGGATTAACGTGGAGTAAATATATTTAGGTTCCTATAGTTAAAATTTTATATAATTCTTAAATTACTATATCAGTCTTATGACAAATTCGCAAATTCTGCGACACAAACTTTACCTCGCTATCAGCTTTTCACTCATTTCTCTAATGAACTTTGATCCATCACCAGTCTGGAAAGGTGTCACTTGATAAAATTACGTAATTTTAGCCAGACGACTACGAAGAGTCAGTAAATATTACACGCCATGTTAGTCATAATAGAAGGTGAAGTTTTAGAAAAGTGCCTTTCTTCTATTCATCGAAAGGTGCAAATTCAATGCTATTTATTTATAAATGGATAAAGCTTACTTAGGAAAAATGAGGACAGACAAAGCATAACTTACAGCCTAAGGGCTAAAGGGATTTGGCTGCGAGGACTTTTTGAATATCATTCACAATTCGTTGTGCTTAGATAATAATATTTTGTTATAAATTGTGCTATAAGGATTTTGAAAACAGTCAAGGAGATATTGTACTTTCGTGGTTATTACTTCAATGGTATTAGCCGAAACATTATATTCCATTTAAGAGTTTTTCCAGCTATGAATGGGTGCGAGACCTCATCATTTCAGCCAAGAGACGCCCACTGTTGGATATAGGCTAACAGTGATGGCCGTAGTGATGACATACGGAACTGAGACGTAATTACAATGGGTCTCATAAGAAGGCTCAAAGTCACTCAGAGGGCAATGGAGAGAGCTATGCTTGGGGTTTCTCTACGTGATCACATCAGAAATCATGAGATCCGTAGAAGAACTAGAGTTACCGACATAGCCCACAGAATTGCAAACCTTAAGTGGCAGTGGGCAGGACACATCACTCGTAGGACCGACGGCCGTTGGGGCGGAAAGATCCTCGAGTGGAGGCGCAAGACCGATCGGAATGGAGATCCCTGGGGGAGGCCTATGTCCAACCATAATCCTATGTCCAATAATAATAAATTTGACCATGTTTCTTACTATCGTTCTCAACTCAAATGGCTCCGAATTCGACAGCGTAGAGACTTACATGTCTTGTCACTCCTTTACAATATTTTGTTCCATCCAATGTCTCCACCTTATCTTAAGTCTTATTTCTCTTTTCGGTCCCATTCTTCGAGTCGTACTTTGCGATCTAATTACATTTTATCCCTTGACATCCCGCCTTGGTCAACTCAGTTTTTGACATACTCGTTTCCTTCTCAAGCCGTCCGGCTATGGAATTCTCTCCCTGAGATATTCAGAGAGCGCGTACGCTAGATTCTTTCAAATCCCTAGTTCGTAGTCACTTCCTATCTACAATTCCTTAGCCGCTATATTTTTATGTAATTTCCTTCCCTATGACACAAACGATTTTTATTTATTTCCATTTCTGCACCCTTCCCTTGCTTATTCTTTTCCCATATTTCCTATCTTAAGGTTGCCTGGAAGAGATTGCTTTATAGCAATAAGGCCGCCTACTTGTACATTTCTTCTTTTTTTTACATTTGTTTCTTTTGTTATATGTTTTTTGTGCAATAAAGAGTTTATTATTATTATTAATAATTAATAAATGATGTAAATTAAAAGCTTGGAACCTTTCATATTTTTATACAACTATGTGAGCAAGGTATGCTGACCACCCGATGGTAAGTGGCAACAGTCGCCTATAGCATATGTGGTTCCTGTAAGACTTGCAAATCTACAGCCAGTACAAGGACGCCAATCATCATCATTACAGCTCATATACGTGTCCCCACCGAAGAACTCGAGCCTACCCTATGTCAGGGTGATTAGACCTTAGTCAACCACGCTGGCCCAGTGCGGATTGGTCGACTTCACATACACCATTGAATTTCTTCGCAGATGTATGCTGGTTGCCTCATGATGTTTTCCTTCACCGTAGGAGCATCAGACAAATGTACATTGAAATTCGAAACGAATAACACATTGGTACATGGCGGTCTATATCTAACCCCGGACCTCCCGATTGGAAGGCAAGTGCCGTGTCCACAGCGCCACCGACGCCAATATAACAAACTGTCACATTACCCAGTAATTTCACTGCCTGTCATTGCTTTCCAACCGGAACGCAGCAATACAGACGACTCTGGTACAGTTTCCCTCTGGTATAAAATTATTATTCGTATCTACCAGATAGTGATTCTTTTTGACCGACTTCAAAAAAGGTTATCAATTCGATGAATGTTTTTTGTGTGTATGTTACGCGATTACGCCGCCAATTGGGATGATGACTGAATTAAAATTTTTACGTCTCGTCATTAAATATTAAAATACCGCGGAAAAAGATGCAGTTCTGTGAAGTAAGAATTAAAATCGGCTTAGAAATACATACATTAGAAACAAGCATTTTAAGTTGTTAATTTGAAGGCGATTAGACAGAGAGATCCGACATCAACCGTGACGTCATTGTTGAGTACGGCCATATAAACTCCTTGTAAATTGCCGTTTTGCTAGAAAGAGATGGAGACAAATCTTTAATGCCTTATATCTTGGTTGTTTTATAGTTATTCGAAAACCGATTTTTTCTTTCTGTTTATTATATGAATGAGCTTCTATTAAAGCAAAAAAAAATTTTTTAGTCATCTAGCCAATTGTGGACCGATTTTCAAAATTATTTTTGTATTCGATAGAGTATACTCCTGTGGTGGTCCCATTGTCACCAAAGTCGGAATCTGATGATAGGTTCCCAGGAAAATCGAGGGAAATCCTTAAATTTTATAGGTACGTTTAACGTGTTTCATGTTTCTTCCGAAGCTATTCAGATATTTATGTCTGATTGATCATGGACCGAGCTGATGACGGAAGGATCCTTAGTTAAGGAGTTAGTAATTACTTTTTTAACTACAATAGGCGTGTGGGAATTTAATGGCTCTCTATTTCTAGGCATAAAAATTATTGTCATAAAATCATATTCCATAATTTCGATTGAAATAATCGTCAAGACGCATAATAATCAGGAAGCAGAATGGTAATAAGCATAATATTGTGTGGCAGAAAATCATTTGTCATAAGTATTAAAACCCATAAACTCGAAACACAGAACAACTTGACGCATAATTTTTTAAAGCATAAATAATGTTTAGCATATTAATCATAACGAACAATACGATTACGCAGAATTTCTTCAGGCATAAACTTGCGCGCAAGCATGCAGCAATGTATCATGCAGTATGCATGCAAGCAAAATAAAAAAATAAAAAAATCATTATATATACTATGCAAAAATTATATCAAATGAAAATATAGAAGATTCGAGTATCATATTTGAATAAAATAATATATGAAATGTTATTATAAAAAGTTAAGTAAAACAGAGTAAACATTATAGCCTTTAAAATAACATCATATCTAATTATAAATAAATGTCCCAAAATATTAGAGATATCATTAATTACGACACTTAAAATTATGACAAAACATTTTAGGACTACCAATATTATGTCATAAGAAATTAGGGATTTCATTAATTATGCTTCATAAAATTATGCCTTTGAATAAATGTGCCTTATACAAATTATGCAATGAAAAAATTATGTGACGTTAATGTTATGCTTTTCGATTATTATGCTTAGTGATTTATGCCAAGCGTCTTTATGACAAACAACATTATGCAAAATGAAAGGTCCCCGAATTTAATACCAGCTCACCAAAGGTGATCACTAAAAAGATAAAAATACTTTTTTTAACTTCTTCTTATATATCGGGTGTAACAGAATACCGCAATAATATTTAAGGTTGTTGATTAACAAAAAAAATGTTTTATAACTATTCTTTGTATTTTTATTATATGCCTACTTTCGATTCAATACGAGTATTAAATCGAAAGTAGGCATATATAAAAATACAAAGAATAGTCATAAAACATTTTTTTTGTTAATCAACAACCTTAAATATTATTGCGGTATTCCGTTACACCCGGTATAAAAATGAAACGCTGTGTGTTAGTCTCGCAAAATCTCTGAAACGGGTAGACAGATTATTACGACATTTTCTGTGTGTGTTTGAGTAGGTACAGGGAAGGTTTAAAAGTGCATTTGGACCCAGTAGGTGGCCCTGTAATCGCCAGGCAGGACAACGTCTGCCGGGCCCACTAGTCTTCTTCTATACTATATACTATAGAAATGTTCTGTGTGTATTTGAATAGGTCCAAGGAAGGTTTAAACGTACAGTTGGACCCGATAGGTGGCGCTGTAATCGGGCAGGACAACGTATGCCGGGCCCACTTGTCTAATATATAAAAATGAAACGCCGTGTGTTAGTCTCGCTAAAACTCAAAAACGGCTCGAACGATTTTTACAAAATTTTCTGTGTGTATTTGAATAGGTTCAGGGAAGGTTTATATGTACGCAATAACCGGACAGGACAACGTCTTCCGGGCCCACTAAATATATATAAAAACCGGCCAATATCATTTTTGAAGACCTATCCATTGATACACCACACGGTTTGATGAAAATAAAAATTTGTGATTCAGTTCTAAGTATAGGGAACCCCAACTTATTTTGTTTTTTTTTTTTCTATTTTTGTGTAAAAATCTTAATGCGGTTCACAGAATATATACATCTACTTACCAAGATTTCAACAGTATAGTTCTTATAGTTTCGGAAAAAAGTGGCTGTGACATGCGGACGGACAGACAGATAGACATGACGAATCCAAAAGGGTTCCACTTTTTGCCATTTGGCTACGGAACCCTAAAAATGAAATGCTGTGTGTTAGTCTCGCTATTAAACTTAAAAACGGCTGGACCGATTCTTACGAAATTTTCTGTGTGTATTTGGATAGGCTCAATGAATGTTTAAATGTAAAGTTGGACCGGGTAGGTGGCGCTGGAATCGGGCAGGACAACGTCTGCCGGGCCCATTAGTAAAAAGATAAACCAACTTCAAAAACACTGAAAAGTTAAAAATAATATAAGAAAAGGTACAGACAACATCACATTTCTATATTGAAATCGTTGCCAAATTTTAAGATTTTCTAGAAGATCATCGATTAGCACCGACTTCAATACAGAAATGTGATGTTGTCTGCACCTATTTTTATAATTTTTAACTTTTACGTGTTTTTGAAGCCAGTTTTAATTATAATAATAACATAGTCACTTCATTTCAACTCCTATAATATCACACTTCTGCCCGCTAATCATGATCGCCCAAAACTATATTAAGACTGTGCTGAGAGCGGGATGGCGCTATACGCAGCAAAAGCGATGTCTCTGTTTCAATATTGTTTTAACCTTACTATAAGCGATAATGGTAAGGCCCTTGGGCACGGATCTCAGCTTAGACGGTAAAGAACTGGCCTACTACATCACGCTGCTCGGGAGGGTTGGATTAATTTGTGTCGTGTAATCATTACATCAATTACAAGGAGAAACGTGGGAGACAACTAGTGCCAGTTTTGAGCCTAGTGCTAAAACCTCTTCAGTTTTACTTAAAATTTCATACTAAGTAAGAGAGCTATGAATACCGTTTAGGTCAAACTTCATAGACTGGATTCAAACTTTTCTTCATATCCAACTAAGCTGAAATTTTAGTCACCTACAGTCCTGGAAATATCAATACGAGGGACTGATAATGATAAAAACTAAAACCGCATCCTTAAATTTTGGAAAAATTTATTTCCTTAGCCCGAAATCGAACCCGCTGTAATTGAAAAAAAGAAACACATCCTGTATTATCATACCAACCAAGAGTATCGTTTATAAGAACTATATTCTGACAAGTAATGACACATTGCAAAATAAAGGAAGGGGCTCATTTTTGACACTTGTTACTCGCATATTGTTGCAAGTGCATACGAGACTTAGTGATGATAATATGAACGCATCGCTTAATATATAGAGGAAATTGACTGATTGATATATAAAAAAGGTAAAATGTTTGCATAGACAATATGGATATCTATTCGAAATGTAGGTTTACTCACCTACACATAATTTACAACGCGATGTGGTGTGAAGTCGACTTACTAGGTAAGTAAAATGTTTGTTAATCGTTAGAGTCTGATTGTCATTTGATAAATTGTCGCACCACGTAAATTGTCGAAATAAATGCCGTTTCATTGTTACCCACCTAATGGCCCAACTTTTGAGGTAGTGCTCTTTGATTAACCGGGTCGACTAATATTAACGGCGGCAAACTGTTTACAGTGGAATTTAAAACTATGCTAAATGTCAATCAAAATATAAGCAGAATGTTTGAATTTAAAAGCATGGTCACAGCAATTAGTCTCTTTAGTAGTAATGCGTTGTAACGAACACTATGATATTGTGCGTACATACTTAATTCAAGTTACAGATAATTAATTTATATCTATCATCATATCAGCCAATAGGCGCCCACTGTTGGACATAGGCCTCCTCCAAGGATCTCCATACCGATCGGTCCTGCGCCTCCCGCATCCAGCGGCTTCCCGCGACCTTCACCAGATCGTCGGTCCACCTTGTGGGGGGCCTACCAACACTGCATCTCCCGGTACGCGGCCGCCACTCGAGGACCTTTCCGCCCCAACGGCCGTCAGTCCTACGAGCGATGTGTCCTGCCCACTGCCACTTAAGGTTTGCAATTCTTTGGGCTATGTCGGTAACTCTAGTTCTTCTACGGATCTCATCATTTCTGATGTGATCACGTAGAGAAACCCCGAGCATAGCCCGCTCCATTGCCCTTTGGGTGACTTTGAGCCTTCTGATGAGACCCATTGTAAGCGGCCACGTCTCAGTTCCGTATGTCATCACTGCCAGTGATGACATACGGAACGCACGCACACACGCACGAATTGAAGACTTTCGTCTTGAGACACTGCGGTAGATGGGCCGAGAATATGCTGCGTAGCTTCCCGAACGCTGCCCAGCCGAGTTGGATTCGCCGATTTACCTCTTTCTGGAAGTTGGACTTACCGAGCTGGACTATTTGCCCCAGGTAAACATATTCGTCAACAACTTCCAGCGTAGAGCCTCCAACATTCACAGGAGTGGGTACTACACGGGAATTTGACATTATTTTAGTCTTGTCCATGTTCATTTTAAGACCCACTTCTTGGGAAACTCTACAGAGGTCTTCGAGCATTGTGCCTAGATCCTCCACGGTCTCATCTGCCCATGACTACGATATCATCAGCAAAACGAAGGCGAGTCATATACTCGCCGTTTATGTTGATGCCGAGTCCCCTCCAGTCCAATTTATATCTATATACACGGTTATTTTTTTATCACCCTGGAAAATTCAAAGGACGCTTCACGACATGGCATTAGAATGATTTAAATATAAATAAAACAAATAACTCACTTGCTTAATTTTATATTAATTTTTAAAAAATACAAAAAATGCTACACTAGTTGAGAGCAGCATTTTTAGAGATTTTTTTATTTTTTTTATATATTTTTTTAAATTTTAATTTAAAATTTCTTATTTATTATATGATATTAGATGTGTCCTGAAGCATCCCTAAAAGTTTCCAGGGTGATAAAAAAATAACCGTGTATATGTATAAAAGCGAAATACCACTCACTGATTAAGAGAAAATTGTACAGTCCGTTTTTTATACAAACGTAGTCCCCTGTTTCCGTCCTGGATAATGGCACTAGTTGCTCTATTTTTTCCAATAAAATCAATGGCCACTTTAAGCATGTTCTTGTCTCCTTTTTTAATTAAGTTAATTATTAAAAAAGATTTTAAACCTTCGAAAACCCCAAAAATTGACCTAATTTTCTGCTGTATTTAAACGTCAAGCAAACAAATTGAAAAAAATTATATGAAAAAAGCAAAACATAGGAACACAGAAAAAGCCTTGCTTTGATTTTTAACGCAAAAATTACAGTATTACAGTTACAGTAGTACAGTAAACAGTCAGCGGGAGGGGAAGTCCGCGTTATAAATAGTCCCCAACCCCAAGGCACCTGATGCCGGGATATCGGGGTGAAGAGCGGTGCTTACCATCTGGGCCGCTGATAAAGCAGCAGAGCCACGCGCCTTCACAGGCGTATCGCGAGTCCGACATCGGATCATCCACGGACAGGGGGTCAGTGGGAATAAGGCCTCACTGTTGTCCCCTTCCCCCTGTCGCGTGGCAGACGGAGAAGCTGCTGGGGGGTTTTTAGTGGGTAGGCCTGGGTCGAAACGATTCGGGGAGTCCCACATACCCTCGTGGTTTGGCTCGACCACGAGGGATGCGCAAAGCATTTTCTCCCTTCCAAAAAAAAAAAGTACAGTAAACAGTACTATAGTTTTGTGTACTTTTTCATTGGTATTTTCGGTCCCAGCTGCAGTTGTCCCTATCGCGCTCAGTTCAGTTGTTCGGGCATACAGCGCGACAGCAAGACATTTTACAAATACCTATTTTTGAATTCTCTTGACCTTGGTGTTTGTCACGAAATCTCAGAAACTATAACACCTACAAACTTGAAATTCGGCAGGTAGGTTCCATATAGGGTGTAAACATCCGCTAAGAATGGATTTTACGAAACTCGACCCCTAAGAGGGTAAAACGGGGGTTGGAAGTTTGTATTACTATAGATATAACAAAAAAAGCATTGAAGTCTTTTTAGGCGAAACGTAGTTTGCGGGCACAGCTAGTCTAATATATAAAAGTCGAGCATCACGATGTTTGTCTGGGATAAACTTTGAAACTACTTAACAGATTTTGATAAAATTTGCCTTTCTGTATGTAATTTGGTCCAACTTAAAAGATAGTATAGTTTTTATATTTTATAGCTTTTATTGACCTCAATATTTGTTATTGCAAATTGAATTGCTTTCAATTATTAGTTAGTTCCAAAAGTGTCAAACAAGTGGCCGCTTGAGTGTGAGCGACACAAGACACAACACTTGGTTATCTAGTTTGGGTAACCTTCCAAGAGATTTCGTTGTGTTTTGATTTCTTCAAACTTTTTTTATGAAAACGTATTTATGTTTATAAGTAAATCTTAATTTGATTACATTAGAAAGTTTAGTATAACATTGATCCGATATACTATAACTAACAACGCGTGGCTGCGTCAGCTATAGCTAGACATAAATTTGAACAAGAATAATTTTGTTAGGCCAGTTTTTTGCCTAGTTTGAATCTAGTCTATGAAGTTTGACCTAAACGGTATTCATAACTCTCTTACTTAGTATGAAATTTTATGTAAAACTGAATAGGTTTTGGCACTAGGCTCAAAACTGGCACTAGTTGTCTCCCACGTTTCTCCTTGTAATTGATGTAATGATTACACGACACAAATTAATCCAACCCTCCCGAGGAGCGTGATGTAGTAGGCCAGTTTTTTTACCGTCTAAGCTGAGATCCGTGCCCAAGGGTCTTACCATGATCGCTTATAGTAAGGTTAAAACAAAGAGACACCGCTTTTGCTGCGTATAGCGCCATCCCGCTCTCAGCACGGTCTTAATATTGTTTTGGGCGATCATGATTAGCGGGCAGAAGTGTGATATTATAGGAGTTGAAATGAAGTGACTATGTTATTATTATAATTAAAACTGGCTTCAAAAACACGTAAAAGTTAAAAATTATAAAAATAGGTGCAGACAACATCACATTTCTGTATTGAAGTCGGTGCTAATCGATGATCTTCTAGAAAATCTTAAAATTTGGCAACGATTTCAATATAGAAATGTGATGTTGTCTGTACCTTTTCTTATATTATTTTTAACTTTTCAGTGTTTTTGAAGTTGGTTTATATTTTTACTAATGGGCCCGGCAGACGTTGTCCTGCCCGATTCCAGCGCCACCTACCGGGTCCAACTTTACATTTAAATATTCATTGAGCCTATCCAAATACACACAGAAAATTTCGTAACAATCTGTCCAACCGTTTTTGATTTTTAGCGAGATTAACACACAGCATTTCTTTTTTAGGGTTCCGTAGCCAAATGGCAAAAAGCGGAACTCTTATGGATTCGTCATGTCTATTTGTCTGTCCGTCCGCATGTCACAACCACTTTTTTCCGAAACTATAAGAACTATACTGTTGAAATCTTGGTAAGTAGATGTATTCTGTGAACCGCATTAAGATTTTTACACAAAAATAGAAAAAAAGACAATAAATTTTTGGGATTACCCATACTTAGAACTGAATTTCTTAATTTTTTTTCATCAAACCGTGGGGGGTATCTATGAATAGGTCTTCAAAAATGATATTGGCCGGTTTTTATATATATTTAGTGGGCCCGACAGACGTTGTCCTGCCCGATTATTGCGTACATATAAGCCTTACCTGAACCTATTCAAAAACACACAGAAAATTTAGTAAAAATCGTTCGAGCCGTTTTTGAATTTTAGCGAGACTAACACACAGCGTTTCATTTTTATATATAAAGAGAAGATAGAAAAAAAACAATAAATTTTTGGGGTTCCCCATACAAGAGCGTCGGTGGCGCAGTGGACTCGGCACTTGCCTTCCAATCGGGGGGTCGGGGTTCGAGACCCACCATGTACCAATGTGTTTTTCGTTTCGAATTTCATATGTACATTTGTCTGAGGCTCCTACGGTGAAGGAAAACATCGTGAGGCAACCTGCATACATCTGCGAAGAAATTCAATGATGTATGTGAAGTCGACCAATCCGCACTGGGCCATCGTGGTTGACTAAGGCCTAATCACCCTAATATAGGGTAGGCTCGAGCCCCTCGGTGGGGACGTATATGGGCTGTGATGATGATACTTAGAGCTGAATCTCAAAAATTTTTTTTCATCAAACCGTGTGGGGTATCTATGGATATAGGTCTTCAAAAGTGATATTGGCCGGTTTTTATATATATTGGTGGTGGTGGTGGAATGGTGATTTCTTCTTTTTTTTATTTTTTAAAATACAATTTCACATTCGTTAATGAGGATGGAGAAAGAGAACCTTGGATTTCGGGTAGTACGAGTGTTGATTATGTTTTTGTTAAGTTTTATTGTACTGTCTATAAATTAAAATAATGGAATAAACTATTTGAATATCAATATCTTTTGTGTTGCAATTAAAAACACATTATTTTATGTGTACTAATTACTACTGTCTGAAAAAAGTCTCACACCATTTAGATTTAATTTAAATTCAAAGTTAAAGTACGAACAAACGCCATGAAATGCCAACAGTAACCGCATTATAAAATCTTATTAGAGTGAAATGATGTTAAGCCTTAATAAGATTACGTGGTGCTAAAATATAATTGTTGGGTGATATTGCTACGGACACAGATTCTAGTAATGTCGCCGCAATTGTTTTGTAAAACAAAACATTTGATTGTGGCAGCCGAAAATGGCGAAATATTAAGAATTTTACCTACCGAAGCTGACAGATACGTTGTAAAACTACTCTTTTAGGGTTCTGTAACCTCAAAAGGAAAAATCGAACCCTGGCTTGTTGTCCGTCATCCATCTGTCCATTTTTAAAATTTGACAGCTGTCTGTTGATAACGGTTCGCCCTAGGGCTGAAATGTATTACTTTCGACCAGCTCTTTGGGCAACTTAGACTTAGGTACTTAGACTGCGCTGTACTTATCAATTTATGTATGATTAGGGCAATTAAATATTTAAGTAGGAGAGGCCGGGGCTACAATTAACAGGGGTAAGTATTTGAAAACGATGCAAATTAAAAAACCAATATCTTCGTCAAATTGTCATTGTGCAATCTTAATTTTTGTATGTGGACTGTATGAACGAAAATACTATGCACACAAAAAAAATGTTGTAGGTTACATTACAGACCTAAGGTCTAAACAACAAATAAAGTCTATGATTCGATCCCATGCTAGAAATTGTGGCATTCAGACAATATACCTAAATGTTTTCGCGATGTCGGCACCATCGCTCGATATCATTTCACCCTCGATTTATGTTTCACCGGTCAAGACTGCATTTTTACCATGACTAACCTTTTTTTATTTTTTTAGGGCGGGCTAATTATCATGACAAACCTACTAAAAAAAGATGTCCGCGATCATGTTTTATAGTTAAATAGTAGTTGGTTGTGTATTCAATAGATTCATTGTTTCTATTTAATGCTATTAGAGGTAACTATTTTCGAATTTCAACATAAGCTTCATTAAAATTACAAAAAAATCTTTGATTTTTTTCTTTATCGTCATATGTTTTACATTGTCGTATTTAGATATTTTTCCTCAGATACGGTATCTATATAATAGGGAAAAATACAGGAAAAACTAAAATGTATATTTTTATTCTTAAGATACATAAACACACGAACAGTAAAATCATATATTACATATAGTTCTAGGTAGCTAACAACCTATTGCTCACTGATTCAAGTCAAGGAAACCTTTTTAATTTCCTCAGCGGAAATTAATATTGTTTCCTTGGGAAGTAGCTGAACTTCTGAGTTTCAATTGAACATACATATAGTAAGCTAATAAGTTTCTGCTTAGGATTTTGCATTCGCGGATTTCAGAGTAGGATACAATGAAAATCGTTTCGCATAAAGTGTACGATATACACATACTCTTAGGTAATTCAATCGCCTTTTTAAGCGATAGATTTTTCACTCTTTAAACGTATATATTTGTACAATATAGAGAAAAATACATTTCTTATCGAACGTCGAAAAGGTGTATTTAAACTTGTTGCAGCAAAAGCTTCGAGTCTGTGCCTCTACGTCGGCGTCGCTCCCTCGGCAAATATCAAACAACAATCAGGGACTGTTTAACACGCTTTGTCTACTTGCCAAATATTCACCACTACCTGGAAAAAAAGCCCCGACCCAAACAAGATCCTCTCTAGAATGGTTCGTCACTATGAAATATTATATGTCTGGAATAATTATTAATACCTACACTTACTCGTTTTTATATTAAGTATCTGAGCTAGCTATTTCCTTGCGGCTGCGGCTAACATACTTTCAAAGTGCTCGCTTTGTTGTCTATATCAGAATATGTGTGTCTTCTATTATAGGACTATAGCATGGATTATCGAGTAGACAAATTATGAGTTTCTGAAACGCTGCCATATAAACACCGACCGTTCCGAAGTAAAACACAGTCTTCGTTATCCTCTGTCGTAAAAGTCACGAAGGACAAACAAATAGCGAAACAAAAATTGAAATTTCGCGCAACAATATGTTAAATGGTTTTATGGCTATAATTGTTCAATTTATACGTGTTTGGGATTATTTTTACGGATATGGAAATACTCAATGATAAGATTATTGAAGGCACTATTGCTGCTTGCACTCACTACTTGGATGTTGAACTCCATTACGCAAGTTAGTTCATTGGAGTTGCCTACCTGGCTAAACCTCTCTCCATAGCTTCTTCGCTCCCTTAGCGAACTTATCCAAATGAAATGAAACGAAAGGACCTACCAAACCCACCTCTCGAGACCTCGAACCATGAAATGAAACGAAATGAAAATACTTTTATTTCGCAGGTATAATGCATACATTTGAAAATGTCAAACTTAATTCACTGAAATTAATAAATAGTTAATTTTTTGAATCTACTACTCGCTCGGAATGCTGATCGTTCTCGAGAAGAGCGAGCCAAAAACTCGGTGGTTGCTCTTTTCAAATAAGTTACCTATTTTAAATCTTGAGAACCAAGCAGATTATATCCAAAATTTATTTTGTTGTTAAGATACTTCGTGACTTTGTTGTACACACAATGTGGCACACAATTTTCGTTGGGTTTAATTTTTCGATTTGACTTACGTTTTGAATATCGATAGGAATCTTGTTGTAAAAGCGAATGCCCAATGCCTTGAACGCGTCCCATAGAAGCTATAGTTTATCTTTGCTTCGTAAATTTAAATCGTGCATGACGGTCGCTACATACAGGTCATGATATTTTTTAATATTTAATACGATTTTAAAAATATCAGATAAGGCTGACTCGCCAAAAGAACTTGCTAACAATACCCTGACGATTCAAAGACAAGTTCTTAATAGAGACAAACAAATTGTGAAACATTTGGATAATCTTATACAAGACCGTGATAAATGACAATGACAAATAAGCCCTTCTTACTAATAAT
Source organism: Schoenobius gigantellus (assembly GCA_963935595.1). Classification (NCBI taxonomy): domain Eukaryota; kingdom Metazoa; phylum Arthropoda; class Insecta; order Lepidoptera; family Crambidae; genus Schoenobius; species Schoenobius gigantellus. Next base: position 66,521,501 of record OZ012540.1, on the reverse strand, counting down.
ACTGCGGTCTATACAGACCGCAGTATTATAGGGCTTATTTGTTGGGATTTTTTTAACCTTTCTCTCACAAGAGACTTCCCGACACTTTGCAACGTAATAGAATAAATAAACGACAAGAGCTCAGTTCGTGCATAATTCATCGATTTTCTATGATGATACTCTTTGTATGCTAACGCTGAACTAGAATAAACAAGAACAGAAAAATATGAACGCAATTATCGAATGTAATGTGCTGTGATTTGATTTGAGTTTTTATATATTACAGTGTTGTTTTTTAACTGGGACTGTATAGGAAATTCCATTACTATATAGATAATATAGAAAAACTGTCAAAGGAATAATTTGGTTTTAGGCGTAGTAAATTTGAGGGTTAAGTTGTTCCTGAAAATGAATAAAATTGTAAAAAAATGCTGTTCGACTCCGTTTCCGGTAAAGATCATTTCGTGGTATTGAAAGGAAAAATTTGGAATAGAAAAGTTGGTTAAGTTCAATAAAATCTATACTAATATAATTAACAGAAAATATTTATAATTTTGAATGTAATGAAAAAACCCCAAAAACTACTAGACCGATTTCAAAAATCTAGTATTTTATATGCATACCTACACACTCATTCTAAAACAACGTAAGGTCAGCCAAACAATTTTTGTAGGTACAAAACAAAGCGAAATCTTTAAAATATACATCAGCTAGAATTCCGCCCGCGTGGACTATGCGATTTCAACTGCTCTTGGACTACTATGTTTGTGTGATTAAAAGGTTAATTAACAGCTCCCATTGACACAATTATAAACATAACTATTTCTTTTTCTGGTTGTCTCTCATCCTCATCTTCACACTCCAAAAGGATATTATTGCAAAATTTATAAAAGCATTTTTATCAAATTATTACTTTTAAATCAAAGATTGATACATATTTTCACTCGCCATTTCACCCAATTAGGAAGAGACTTTCTTAAAATCAGAAATTGCGGCAACCTTCTCATAAATGAATTTTTCTAACAAAGAAGTTTCAAAGTTAGCTACCTAGATCTTCAGTTGTATAATAAACGTGATTATTTCGGTAAGTTTAAAAAACGACGTGCAATATACACGCACACTCCACAGTGCATGTAATTAAACAACACATATCTTTTACACTAAAAAAATATAATTTGCTTGAGAAATTTTTAAATTAATTCAGTTCGGATCGAAGTACAGACACAAGGAGGCGCACCCCACATGACAACCTTACGGAACCGACAAAGTTAAAGTTTAAATGAGTGTCTGTGGCCATTAGTGCGAACGCACACGACCGATTATTATCGACGACCGATTTTTTGACGGTGGAAAATGAGACATGTGGTGTTCTACGTTGCAACGCACACGAACTACAGAGAGGCGTCCAAAAATTCCCAGCTGTCTTGATTATCAGTGAAAAATGGAACTTTCGTTAATGTATACACTGCCTATTCCGCGACCCACAGATGGCCGCTTGCACTTGCTTAATAATTAGAACATGACACTGCTCAGCGATGGATGTATCAAACACCTGTCAAATCCTTTAATCTATGACGATACATCAATCTATGTACTTGTCACAATAGCCACCGACAAAGTGACAGACGTGTGCGTTGAGTCGGTCATAAGAGTGGGAGCAAAAGTCGTGCCAATTGTTTGGCTTACGTAAAGTCGGTCGTGTGCGTTTGCCGCTATTGGAAACACTATTACTATTAACTTTAATAATAAATATGAAATTTGTGTAGTACCTACTGTTGTTTACCTAGTTAATGGTACGGAACCCTTCGTGCGCGAGTCCGACTCGCACTTGGCCGGTTCTTTTGATTTTTGACTTCGTTATTTAGCGGCAGCGGGGAAAACGAAATGAAATGACGCAGATGAAGTTGCAGGCGGAAAGTCGGAAAGTTCTTAAAACGATATAAATACCTAAATGTGTTCGTTACGCCGTGATTAATATCAGCCACTTGTGGAACCCAGCTCAAGTAGCTATCAATAATGAGGCCAAGATTTTTAACCTGGTCGCTGTATTTATTTTATTATATGTTGGCAAGAATAACCGAGAATAAGTTCACGAGCGATATTTTACGCTAGTATACATGTACTCCCCAGTAAAACTGCTTGACAGTTCACGAGCGATATTTTACGCAAGTATACATGTACTCCCCAGTAAAACTGCTTAACAGTTCACGAGCGATATTTTACGCAAGTATACATGTACAGTAAGCTCCCATTCAAGCTATACATTTACACTACGAAAACCGCCACTATTACGAGCGACATAAGAACGGTCCAAAGGTCAAACAGTATAGCTTGATAAGGAGCTTACTGAACTCCCCAGTAAAATTGCTTGACAGTTCACGAGCGATATTTTACGCAAGTATACATGTACTCCCCAGTAATACTGCTTGACAGTTCATGAGCAATATTTTACGCAAGTATACATGTACTCCCCAGTAAAACTGCTTGACAGTTCACGAGCGATATTTTACGCAAGTATATATTGTGTACTCCCCACTAAAACTGCTTAACACTTCGCGGGATATACCTACTGAAATACCATTAATTTCAAGCTCGACACACATATATAGCTCGAGCATACAACTGACAGCATACAGGTAAAAATGAGGGTAGAAAAATGAGGGCTGAACGTTGGCAAGCGCGAAAAACGCGTTGAGTGTGCCTTGCATTGCTTAACAGTCACGGAAATGGGGGTATTTTGAAACAAAATTGCCATTAGTATAACTATGCCTCCAGATCCTTCAAAAGAGACATTGCAAGAGTGAAGTCGGAGCACATCAGTAGAATTGGCCAGAAACTAGAGCGTCTTCCTTCGGGGACTCGTGCGTTCTGGTCTCTTGCCAAAGCTATTCAGGGAAATTTCTGCACACCATCCTTTCCACCACTGCACAAGGATAACACATCGTTAGCCCATAATGCAAAAGAGAAAGCCGATCTTTTTGGGAAACTCTTTGCCTCCAACTCGACTTTGGATGACGGGGGCCGGGAACCGCCGACCATACCGCAGTGCAAGAGCTTTATGCCAGATATTCGGTTCCACCAAAGCTCAGTGCGTCGAGCACTATTCGCCCTGAATATCCATAAGTCTAGTGGGCCCGATGGTATCCCTCCTATCGTGCTAAAGACGTGCGCTCCAGAGTTGGCACCGGTTTTAACGCATCTATTTCGGCTCTCTTACTCATCTGGCGTAGTCCCAACTTCATGGAAGACAGCTTTAGTGCATCCGATCCCTAAGAAAGGTGACCGCTCGAATCCGTCCAACTACAGGCCGATCGCTATAACTTCTTTGTTTTCAAAGATAATGGAATCGATAACCAACCGCCAGCTTCTTCAGTACCTAGAGGATCACCAGCTGCTTAGTGACCAACAATACGGTTTTCGTAGGGGTCGCTCTGCTGGTGATCTTCTAGTTTACTTGACACATCATTGGGCAGAGGCAATTGAAGCGAAGGGAAGGCACTGGCAGTAAGTTTGGACATCGCGAAGGCCTTCGATCGGGTCTGGCACAAAGCGCTTCTTTCTAAACTTCCTTCGTATGGGCTTCCCGAGAAACTATGTGGATGGGTCACCAGTTTTTTATTAGACAGAAGCATAAAGGTCTTAATTGATGGCGAATGCTCAGGCTCACTGTCTATAAATGCTGGTGTCCCCCAAGGATGTGTGCTATCACCTACACTTTTTCTTTTGCATATTAATGATATGCTGCAAATCAGCGGCATTCATTGTTATGCAGATGACAGCACGAAAGATACCTCCTATAACGGCCGTGCGAATATTTTTCGGGAAAACGTCATTGAGTGCCGGAATAAACTTGTGTCTGAAATTGATACATCATTAGAGAAAGTCTCTAACTGGGGTCGACTTAATTTAGTCTGTTTTAATCCTACAAAGACACAGGTTTGCGCGTTCACCGCCAAGAAAATGCCATTTGTCGTATCTCCTCGCTTTCAGAGCATTCCCCTATCTGCCTCAGCCAATATTGAGATCCGTGGTGTCGACATATCGCGCGAAGTCTAGTTCCGTGGCCACTTGGAGGGTAAGGCTAAATTAGCCTCTAAGAAGCTTGGTGTGCTCAATAGATCGAGAAGGTATTTCAGTCTAGCGCACCGCCTACAGCTTTACAAGGCGCAGGTTCGGCCTCATATGGAATACTGTTCTCATCTTTGGGCAGGGGCACCCCAATACCAGCTTCTCCCACTGGACCGCAATTCAGCGAAGAGCGACTCGAATCGTCAACTGCCAGGAAATTTCTAATCGGCTTGATACCTTGGCGCTGCGTAGAGATGTCGCCTCACTATGCATCTTCTATCGCATATATTACGGGGAATGCTCCGAGGAATTGTTCGGTCTCATACCTGCCGCCTCTTTCCGCTATCGTTCTACGCGACGAAAAATCCATGCCCATCACTTAGATGGTTGGCAGTCCACAACTGTGCGTTTTTCTCGCAGTTTCCTGCCTCGTACAGTCAAACTTTGGAATGAATTGTCGCCTTCGGTATTTCCGGACCGATACGACCTTCAAACTTTCAAGAAAAGAGCGTATTCCTACCTTATAGGCCGGCAACGCACTTGTAACTCTTCTGGGGTTGCGGGTGTCCATGGGCGACGGTAATCACTTACCATCAGGTGATACGTTTGCTTGTTTGCCCCCTATCCCATAAAAATAAAAATAAAAATTGTGGAGAGAAATCAATACTTTTTGCAAATCGTTGTTGAGACCCTGGTTTAGCATCTAGGCAAGGCTCCAAACAATACTTTCCCCTAGAAAATTGATGGTCTCTGTTTGGTAGGTAGTGCCGGTGTAATTGATCATAGTTTCTTACGAAATGGCAGGAGCATTACTAAGGAGGTGTACTGTGAGGAACTGGACACAATGATAGAAAGTTTCAATCTCTGGTCAGCCTTTATTAATTGCTCGTACTCGCCTAACGGACCTAACTTCACTAGCAAAAATTTACGGAAATATAAAACGATTTATGTTTACTAAACGGCAATTTTATTAGGTAAAGACAGTATTAAGTAGACCATATCAGTCGTTAAAAGCTTACCTTGTAGTGGGCGTATCTTTGTAAACAGAAAGCTTACAGAAAAAATATACGCTGTAGTTTTTTATAAGACAAAACAGGCATCGAAGCACCTTTTCTATTTAGGATATTACATGTCAAAAAATTCTTTCTGTCATGCTTCATTTACCTTCCTTATGAAAACTCAAAGTCTTGACTCTATACCTGTTCGGAAATTGCGAGCAGATGTTTTTATAAAAAACAACTGTACGAGTACATCGAGCGGTTCTCCATTTCTTGACAATTTCCGCTATCTCATAAATATTTAACATTGTAGAATTGTTGAATAAACTTAACAATTGTGATATTAAATATGTTACACGTATCTTATTTTTAATGATTTTATTTCCCCATTTTTCTGGTACATTATTCCCATTACAATGTAAACATCTTAGTCCAAGTTAACGTTTTTCTTTACCAGACAGACAGGCTTGATAATAATATTTCACCTGATCAGGTTTCAAATGACGTTATTCGGGCAGTTATTATTTCGTTTGCCAGTGGTTCTACTGCTTATATGGTTTCGCGCCCCAACATCGGAACAGGGCTACCTGCTGTCCTAGAATCAAACGGTATGGCGCGACTATGGCAAGAGGCATGATGGCATGACACTAGTGCTTTGCAAGATAGGGAGGGCTTTGATATGGGAGATTACATATTGAAGGTTGAAAACTTGGGACTGCGGAGTCGCCAGTTGCTGAGGAGCATTGTCCTGCAATCTTTTTTAGCGCAAAAAATTAGCCTAGTTTTACTATGTAGTCTAGTTTATTTTATGGATTAATATAATTGATATATTTCTGTTAGGTTGTATGGTTTGTATGTATAGTTTTAATATAAGTATTGATTCAGATTAATAAAGTAATTTTAATATAATTAATAAAAGTTTTCGAGAGTCTATCAAAATATTTTTAAATATATATTTATTATATAATTAGAAAAGTCACAAGTCACCACGCAAATAAAAATGAGTCAAAAAATATGAGCAACATTTAAATACGTGGAAGTAAAAGACTATTAGTTTCACTGAAAAGGCCATAAATTTTTATTGCGTGTTAAGGAATAATAAACCGGGCACGTCTATTAAAAGGCAAACGTACTTATAAGAAATTAATTTATTAGAATTCAATAAAGTTCATTAGGGACGTTTATCAGTAGTCATTAGTTAATCGAAATCTTAGGCTGGACATATAAATAGTAATATGTAGAATAACGTTACTAGAATTTCGAAAAGTGGTAAGCTTGTAACGAGGTGCTTTATTATTCTAGATATAGCAACTCGTTGCGTTCGCGCCTAACCTGGTTGTATTTTTGATTTTATATATGGCATATTCTTATTCTTTTTCTTTCGTCATTCTATCGTCAACTTCGAGGCGTGGTGAAAGTCTCGATGTCACAATTTACCATTTTATAATTTTCATAAAAGTAATTATGTGGAAGTTTTATATATTTTGGTAAGTTATATGTTTCTGATTCATGTCTGGCTTTACAACGGTCCTTAAAACTGTTTCAGAGTGCCTTTTATATTTTATAATGTGTAAGAAATATAAAATAGTGACAAAACTTTGGCCCCTTATTTTATGACCCCACATCCCTAACCACTGCAGCGCTACGTCAGTCACGTCACGCTACGTCAGTACGTTACACTGGCGCCCGACGTGGGGCAGTGCTGTGCCGTGCCGTGACAAGCTGATTCCTCTTTGCAAGAAGATACGCAACTACCGGCCAAATACTCAAACGCTTCATAAATAAAATCTTACTAAAGGTCTTCCTAATTTTAAGGAGGTCTTAGATTTAAATGAATACTGAAACAATTTTTAGTCGTTGATAACGGCTGCTTTTGTAAGAGAGACTTATATATTTGTACACTGGTCACATTAATAAATTTTTCGCATATTCGATAGAAAACCATCTTATATTATTAAGCGAAAAAAAAATTGATTCTGAATCGACAACATATGTTCAAAAATCCACGAAGACTAAATATAATAATATCAAACAAAAATTAAATCTCGCCATGTTTTTACATTTGTAGATTTAAGTTTTCCAAGTTTAAGAAGCAAACGGATTTAAGCATATACAGCCATTTCTTGTGTATATTTTTAATGACTTTTCAACTAATGTAATAATTTATGATTTAATATTAAATTAATATGGTTTTGAATAAATCCTTGTCCTATCTTTTGTGTTGGCACCAACTTCAATATAAAACTGTGATGAAAACGACACAACCCCATCGAGTTTGGCCTCGTTTGATTCGTATTGACGAGTACTTTGATCCTAAATGGTAACCATCTGGGTCTGATGCTGGAGCTGGAAGGTGGCCATAGGAACTCCGCAATAAAACTGCACAATCCTATCGAGTTTGAGCTCGTTTGATTCGTTGTGACGAGTACTTTGATCATACATGGTAACCAGGGTCTGATGCTGGAGCTGGAAGGTGGGCATAGGAACTCTGCAATAAGACGACATAACCCCATCGAGTTTGGCCTCATTTGATTCGTATTGACGAGTACTTTAATCCTACATGACAACCAGGGTCTGATGCTGGAGGTGGAAGGTAGCTATAGGAACTCCGCAATAAAACAACACATCTCCATCGAGTTTGGGCTCGTTAGATTCGAAAATATTGTCTTGTCACAAGATTTACCTAAAATGTTTTTTTTCTTGAATTACCAATATCAAGATCATGTAAAAACATTAATTTTATTAGTTTTAACATATTTAGAAAAATAGTAATGGTAACTATGTATAAGAAAATCTCAATCATAACTCCTTACGCGCCACTTGAGCGACATCCGAAGCTCCCTTAAAATAAGAGCGACATTAATGCAGTTAATGTGGCATTAATCACATGTCAAATGATAATTGACGTTTGAGTATACGATTTTGGTTCATTTTTGTTCATAAAAAGACCTCAAAGTTAAGACCGTCTCTAAAATTAAGAAGCTGTTAATGTTTGTTTTGAGTATGAGTTAAGTTGCTCTCAACTATTTGAGCAGCTCATAAATATCTAAGTATCGTTTGAGTATTCGGCCGTACATCTTATAATGGTAACGCGCTATTATTATCACACATTACTGTTTCTGGTTAGAATAGATAAATACGAGTATGTCAACCGCTACGTCACCACATTCACTGGCGCCCAACGTGGGGCAGTGTTGTGCCGTGCCGTGTTAAGCTGATTTTTCTTTGCAAGAAGATACCTAACTACACCTTATATTGGTAACGTTATTATTGTCTCACATTACTGATTCTGGGTAGTATAGATAAATACGAGTATGTGTGCAGTAATTCTAGAGTTCTAGATTTTTATTTGCTAACTAGGACTTAAAAGTCCCGTTAATACATGACAATGATAATATATTATATTTTGACTATATTGACGTACAAGCAGACTGCTACCTCGATGGTAGGTGGTCACTGTCATCCAATAGCGCGAATTGGTTCTTGTATAACAAAAAACATAAGATTAACATTGTATATTGGCAATTTATGACATAGATGCTTAGTCAAAATATCAAGTAATTTAACTGCTTATTCCTATCCATCAAACCGGAACACATAAATGTAAGCAATTATAGCTGTCTCATGGTAGAAATATCCAGATATATGTATGTATAGAAGGTATAAGCACTTTAGACAAGACAAATTGTAACGTAGCAGCGTTACACACATTTGTTTCAAGGTATAAAAACATACAAAATACTCGTATTAAATAAACATAATTATTAAAATAAAATACGGACGTATATGCGGCCGGTCTTGTGTTTTTATAAAATTCCTTTTCCATTGCGCACCGCGCGCCGTCTACAATCTATGCGCGGGAGTCGAAGCTTCAACAAGCAATGTAGCTAAAAACTAGCTGCGCCTCGTCTCACACAGAGGACACTACTCACGCAAGGCACACGTTCACCGATCTCGCGGTGTCTTCATACGTGGTGGCTTGCGTATTATTTCATTGTATTTTAATTCTTTAATAATTAAATTCAGTGTTTATAACTCCCGATTTCGGTAAGTGTTGAACAATCAATAACATATTCTCTTGTTTAAAGTCGTAGCTGCTGGTGTGCTTATTTTTATTCTTTCTACCTACTTATTGATGTAAAATGTTCAATGTATTTTCAAATTCATTTATTTTCACATTCCACTGTTTATTATTTCATTTTAATTTCATTGTAAACTCCGCTCTGATTGTGACAATCACACGACACCACTTAAATTAGTACTTTTGCCTTGCTTTCGCTGCCGATGTGGTCACAATCAGGGGAGTTTCCTGAGGGAGTATTCTCCTAAGACGCTGGATATGATGTTTCCAGGGTTCTACGTTTGGAGTGCATTCTATGCTCGAGGCCTTGTACGCTTGGGCTGCATTCTGCACTTGGAGTGCACTGAAAATAGTTCCAGCCTTACTGCTTGCCGCAGAAACACGCCTCGCCATCTTCACCTTGGCTACACCATCAGATTAACCCCTGCAGACCCTCACCAGCTGCGTCTACCAACTCCACTACCCAGGGCAGTACTATTTTTTATCTTCGCGGAGACAAGAAGGTATCACAGCCGGCAGTAGACACGCGACCCTGGTTTTCTTCTTTAAATAAATTTGTTGTCTGCTTGAAGGTTGTATTCTTTATTTTCTTATTACTAAAATAACCTTCAACGTAGCACTTTTTTTTAGATTTCATTTTTTTAAAGAAAGTAATCAAATAATTATAGATTAAAAAGCACACCGTTACAAAATTTTAATTAAAGTTCTACCTATAATATTATTTATAGTTTGCAATCCTATACCGAGCTTATGTATAATCATATCCAAACTCGGTAAATTCTAAATTGCTTCAGTTTGTTATTTGCTCACTCTTGTCTTGTTTAATCACATGAAATCGATCTCCTTCGTGGTTTTATTCAAAGGCGCAGAGTAATATCTATTTTGTGCTTTGTGAGCATTACATAGAATTAACTTCTGCAACATCTCTTATTTCTATACATAGTGAAGCTATTCATTACTTTGAACACAGACAAAGTATAACGTAACATTCGTCATAATGAAACAAACGTTATATGGCTTGTTAATGTAGGAAGGCAATACCTACTGGTTTTTCGTGCTAAATTATAAACGTCAATCTATGTATGGTCCTCGGCTCGGTAAGATGCTCTTCGATAATTGAGCAAAAAAATTTCTAAGTCTCTGACTAGTGACATACGCCGATTCAATACGAAACATATTAAAGAGGGCAGGCCAGGTGCAACAAGGGTTGCAGAGCCAATTTTACTCTGTTATACCCGAAGGCAAAACACCTAAAGCATGGCACAGGGGCGTGGTGGGAATTTTTAAAAAAGGGTAACAGGATCCAGCTGAAGAACTACAAACCCATGACACCCATGAGTCATGTATACAAGCTGTTCTCAAGAGTTATCACGTATCGTCTTGCGGGCAGGTGTGACGAATTCCAGCCTATCGAACACATCACATATATACTCTGCGGCAGGTTATACAGAAGATCGAGGAGTATAATCTGCCACTATGAAAGCCTTCGATTCTTCGAGGCCCTACATAGGTCACTTCAGAGGTACCAAACTGACTATCTGTATATCTAAGTGTTAAAGAGCGTCGGTGACGCTGTGGACTCCGCACTGGCCTTCTAATCGAGAGGTCCGGAGTTCGATCCCGCCAAGTAGCAATGTGTTTTTCGTTTTTCAAATTTCATATGTACATTTATCCGACGCTTCTACGGTGAAGGAAATCATCGTGAGGCAGCCTGCGTATATCTACGAAGAAATTCAAAGGTGTATGTTAAGTCGACTAATCCACACTGTGCCAGCGTGGTTGACTAGTCCTAAAACACCCTAACTTGGGATAGGCTCGAGCCCATCGGTCGGGACATGTATGAACTGTGATGATGACATCTAAGTGTTGCAGTCACTGTACGAAAAAGCCACCATGTCAGTACGTTTTCAGGAACAAAACTTGAAACCAATACGACTTTAGTAAAGTGTAAGACGGGGCTACGCCAAAATTATTCAATTGTTCATAGATGCGTCGGAAGATGTATTTTAACTTTTATTTGGTCTGGAGAGGACTTGGCATCATCACAAACGGCGAGTACATGACTCACCTTTATTTGAGATTGTGGAATATCTAGGCACAATGCTTGAAATCCTCTGTAGAATTTCCCAACAAGTGGGTCTTAAAATGAACATGGACAAATCTTAAATCATGTCAAATTCCCATGTAGTACACTTCTGTGAAGGTTGGCTTTACACTAGAAGTTATTTGTAAACTTTCATGGGGCAAATCTACCGCAGTGTCTCAAGTCTTCAATTCGCGCGGGTTGCCAGTGATGATGTTCGGGACTGTGACGTGGTCACCTACAATGGGTCTCAAACAAAGGGCAATGGAGATGACTATGCTCAGGTTTTCTCTATGTGATCGCACCAGAAATGATGATCCGTAGAAGAACTAGAGTCACCGAAATAGTTCATTAAAACTGCGAACCTTAAGTGGCAGTGGGGAGGTGGACACTTGCTTGCAGAACTGACAGCCGTTGGGGCGGAAGGGTCCTTGAGTGGTGGCCGAGTACCGGGAGATACCAGCATTGGTAGGCCCCCACAATGTGGACCGACAATTTGGGGAAGATTGCAGGAATCGGCCGGATGCGAGAAACGCAGAACCGCTAGATTTGGAGATCCCTGGGGTAGGTCTTTGTACAGTAGCGTGCGTCTCTCCGCTGAAACGATGGTGTTTGTTCAGATGCTTTTTAAATAAGAAAGTTAAGAAACAAGCAGGCTGTCCATCTGATAGTAAGTTGCAACAGTCGCTTTTAGTACATTTCCTGTACGATTTGCAAATACACAACCCATATAAAAAACTAATGTACAATGCCAACTTGTGACACGCTGCCACAGTATCCAGTAATTTTATGGCCTGTCTTACCTTTCGAACCGGAACTCAGTAACACTACCAGCAGCCCTAGCACTAGCACGTGGACTATAGAAGAGAAAGTGACTAGCCCTAGTCCCGTCTCGCTTCATATATATGACATATTATTTTAGTCTGGAAAGGTCCACCGTTGGACATAGGCCTTCCATAAGGATCGCCATTCATATCGCTCACAGCTAACAACTTCCTGCAACCATACCAGATTATCGTTCAACTTGTGGGGGGCTAACGCCTACCAACGATGACTTTGAGTATAGGGTATAAAGGATGTTAATAAAATTTTGTGATGGCAGCAAAAAAAAATACAAAAAAAAGTATTTTCGTGAAATATGTTTACGAGTATTAAAGACTAGCTGTGTCTTCGCCATATATTTTTTTCCCGTTTTTGCAACATTTTTCATTGATGCTCAGCTCACATTAGTCATATGTAGCGTGATGTTATATAGCCTATAGCCTTCCTCGATAAATGGACTATCCAAAAATATTTTTTCAATTTGAATCACTAGTTCCTGAGATTAGCGCGTTTAACCAAACAAACAAACTCTTCAGCTATAATATTGGTAAGTAAAGTAAGATAAGTAATTAAGTATAGATATGGAAAATTTTAAAATTCGCAATGTCTCCAAAACAGCCATATACTCGTATAAGTGTAATATATCGAGGTTTGATTTTGTTAAATAGAGAATCTTGTTTGTAATATCAGAAAAAATGGACTGAAACGGAAAAATCGATGCTAAAAAATTATGATGTACATTATTGTGAACGATGCAAGATTAACTCGATTTCCTCGATAAGCTATTGACAACGATAAGACTTCACTCCGCCACGGGATATAAGGGTTAATCAATCACCTCTTTGAGGGCGACTCAGCATAAATTTTATGCCCTCTCGTATGATGATTTATAAATATAAGAAAAAATATATATAATTTAAGTTTTATAATTTAACTTAATAGGCTGTTGTTATATTTTTCATTCAAGGAGCGTCGGTGGCGCTGTATCCTCGGCACTGTACTGTGCCCCGAGTGGAATCGGGAGGCCCGCGATCGATCCTGCCATGTACTAATGCGTTTTTCGTTTCACGAATTTCATATGTACATTTATCTGACGTTCCTACGGTGAAGGAAAACATCGTGAGGAAACCTGCATACACCAACGAAGTAATTCAAAGGTGTATGTGAAGTCAACCAATCCGCACTGGGCCAGCGTGGTTTGACTAAGGCCTAATCGCCCTAACTTGTTAGAGTAGGCTCGTGCCCCTCGGTGGGGACGTATATGAGTTGTGATGTTGATATTTTTCATAATGTTGGAGCTAGTTAAACTTTTTTGTAACTTTAATTGGAGAAATATATCAACGTTTTAGATTTTAATCCGAATGCAACAACAGATCAAGTTTTGTAATAGTGTAAATAAGGGTGAAGAATTTTGAGCCATAACGCTTAAAATCTTTATTTACTTATAATTTTCCCTTCAAATAGTGCAAATTCTATCAAGCGTACTCACCGCATCCCTAAATCTACATTCCCGTTTAAATCAACAGCGACGTTTAATACCGGGCTAAATTAAATTAGGGAGCATTTACAGGCGAGACTAAGTGTCAGTTACATAGTTAATCGGCGATAAAAGAAAGTATTTTTCTTATTTTAAATCTTAATTATTTTTATGAACCATTAAACATAAATCTCGTAGAATTAAGCTAATGTGGATAATTAAAGCTTCGCTGGAATACGAAAAAGCTAGCTAAGTGCGTAAGCAATGGAATAATTCTTACAATAACACACAAAACTAAACACTAAAAGAAAATCGATACTGGTTACGATACTGGCAATTTCAACGGTCGTTCGGATTGTTACATTTTATCACGGAAAAGATGAATGAAAACCAAAATTTTAAGAGGGCACAGCACCTACTACTAGCGCCGCTATTCGTTTTTTATTAATTATGATAAATTAAAGGAGTTTCTACAAAAAATAGATCAGTCAACTACTCAATACAGATATTTCAGATTTTTTGAGCTATTCAGGCGTAGATTAAATGTATAGGAATAACCAAAATCCGAGTTATTGCTCAAAGTGGCCACTTTTGTAGAAACGTCTTTCATTTATCATCTCTATTTCTCTATATATAATAAAATCGTAGGGGTACAAAAATCTGTAATTGCGAAATATTAAGAAAAAAAGTACACAGGTCGCCTTAAAATCATTAGCAGAACACGATAGAATAGTTTTTAAAAAAATTGTTTGTTTGTTTGTTTGTTTGTTTGTCTGTTTGTCCGGAAAGATCTCCGAAACTACTGGACAGAATTTGATATGGCGTACACCACAATGCTTAGAATTTTCCGGAAGAACATTTAGGCATAATTTCGTTTGTTTAAATTCACTTTTTATTTTTAGTGAAAAAATACCATATAAAATTTTCGAGTTGGCTTTAGGTAGAAAAACAACATGGCGCACGTGAAATTATTTTGACAAGTCTGTCACATAGTACAGAGAGAAGGCATTTTCTTCCACGAAGGAAAGGCAATGGAACTACGCCATACAGGCTGATCTTAAGTAATTGGATTACGAAAATTGAAAGGTAGGAATGAAGTGTTTCACATAGTACAAATAAAATTTAATATTTTCTGTTAATGGCTGTGCCCAACTGGATTTCGCCGACCAAATTGTCTTTTTCTTATGTCGTACCGTGGTGGTAAGGCAAAAAGATCAAGTCATACAACCAATGTATAAAGCATTTTTTATGATAATACTTATCGAGTGACCATCAAATTTGAAGATTGGTTTAATTCTTGACAAATTTTCACAAAATCGGTACAATTTTTGAAATGTTGAAAAATGAAGATACTCTTTTCAAGGTATTTTGAAAGGTGTTATATGTTTTTACATTAGTACTAAGGAATCAAACTCTTTCATCCATTTAAAACTATTAAATTAATAGATTAATATTGATAATTAAAAAAAATATCTGACTGCAATGTTCTGGGTACCCTGTACCCTCTACGCGTAGTAGAGGGACGGGACGGGACTCTTGATCCTAATGTCTAAAATGACGGATCACATTTTTTTGGATCCACCCAAGGAACATGGATATCGAACGAAGAACCTAATGAGTAGAACACATTGAACCTAGCCACGTTGACTTAATTTGACATGACTGCCGATAAAGTTCGTTTCCAAACCCAGCGATATGCATATCAAATGAAAGGCCTTGATGAGTAGAGCACTATGAACTTAGCAACATTGACCTAAATTCAACATGACCGCCGCTCAAAAAAGGTGGAATAAAGTTAGTTTCCAAACCTAGCAATATGGATATCAAATGAAAGGCCTTGAAGAGTAGAACACTATGAACCTAGCAACATTGACATAAATTTAACATGGCCGCCGCTCAAAAAAGGTGGTTAAAAGTTAGTTTCCAAGCCTAGCAATATGGGTATCAAATGAAAGGCCTTGAAGAGTAGAGCATTATGAACTAAGGAAAATTGCCCTAAATTAAACATGGCCGCCGCTCAAAAAATGGATAAAAGTTCGTTTTCAAACCCAGCAATATGGGTATCAAATATAAAGCTTTGATAAGTAGAGCACTATGAACCTAGCAACATTGACATAAATTCAACATGGCCGCCGCTCAAAAAAGATAGATAAAAGTTCGTTTCCAAACCTAGCAATATGGGTATCAAATGAAAGGCCTTGAAGAGTAGAGCATTAGGAACCTAGCAAAATCGACCTAAATTCAACATGGCCGCCGCTCAAAAAAAAAGGATAAAAGTTCGTTTCCAAACCTAGCAATATGGGTATCAAATGAAAAGCCTAAAAGAGTAGAGCATTATGAACTTAGGAAAATTGCTACAAATTTAACATGGCCGCCGCTCAAAAAATGGATAATAGTTCGTTTCCAAACCCAGCAATATGGGTCTCAAATGAAAGGCCTTGATGTGTAGAGCACTATGAACCTAGCAACACATAAATAAATTCAACATGGCCGCCGCTCAATAAAGGTGGATAAAAGTTCGTTTTCTAATCTAGCAATTCAGGTATCAATTGAAAGGTCTTCAAGAGTAAAGCACTATGGAGCTAGGAATATTGACGTAAATTCGACATGGCCACCGCTCAAAAAAGGTGGATAAAAGTTCGTTTCCAAACCTAGCAATATAGGTATCAAATGAAAGGCCTTGAAGAGTAGAGCACTATGAACCTAGGAAAATAGCACATAATTCAATATGGCCGCTGCTCAAAAAAACTGATAAAATTTCGTTTCTAAAGCCCAGCAATATGGGTATCAAATGAAAGGCCTTGATCATCATCATCATCATCATCATCATCAGCCCACACACGTCCACTGCTGGACATAGGCCTCTCCAATTGCACGCCACTGAGCACGATCCGCGGCTACTCTCTTCCAGCTTTTGCCAGCCACCTTGCGAAGATCGTCGCTCCACCTAGTCTGAGGGCGTCCTACACTTCGCTTTCCGACGTATGGGGTCCACTCTAGTACTAATTTTCCCCAACGGTTGTCGGTTCTGCGGTTGATGTGGCCAGCCCATTGCCACTTCAGCTTGCTTATTCGGTGAGCTATGTCGATAACCTTCGTTCTCTGTCGGATCACCTCGTTACGTGATCTCTGATCCTTCAGAGAGACTCCGAGCATAGGCATTTCCATGGCTCGCTGAGCGACTTTTAATTTGTGGACTAGCCCTACCGTGAGTGGCCATGTTTCGGCTCCGTATGACATGACAGGTAGGACGCACTGATTAAAGACTTTCGTCTTGAGACATTGTGGTATAGGCGAAGTAAAGACCCGACGTAATTTCGAATACGCTGCCCAGCCCAGCTGTATCCTCCTGTTGATCTCTTTCTCGAAGTTGTTTCTACCAAACTGCACAATTTGCCCAAGGTAGACATACTCCTTAACAACTTTGAGAGGACTGCCTTGTACTGCGATCGGTTCCGGGATGACATGCTCGTTGAACATAATCTTGGTTTTATCCAAATTCATCCGGAGACCGATGTGTTGAGAAGAAGCAGCTAGACCGTTCAGCATATTTTCTAAGTCCTGCAATGTTTCGGCCATGACGACAATGTCGTCTGCAAAACGCAAGTGTGAGATGAACTCGCCATTGATGTTAATGCCGCGTCCTTTCCAGTCCAGCGTTTTAAACACATCCTCCAATGCATTATTGAACAATTTAGGGGAAATCACATCCCCTTGTCTCACACAACGATGCAGGGGGATATGTTTAGTTCGCTGATTCTGTACTTGGACGGCCATGGTGGCTGTATTGTAGAGACACCTCAACACTTGGATGTATCGCCAGTCGATTTGGCATCGTTGCAGGGATTCCAGAACAGCCCAGGTTTCGATAGAGTCAAACGCCTTCTCATAATCCACAAATGCGAGGCACAGAGGCTGATTAAACTCTGTGGTCTACTGTATAATCTGCCGCACTGTGAAAATGTGGTCTATGGTGCCGTATTCTCCTCGAAACCCGGCCTGCTGAAATTCAATTGAAATTCGTCGAGTCTTCGCGCAAGGCGGTTTGTGATGACTCTTGAAAACAGCTTATAGACGTGGCTCAGGAGGGAAATGGGTCGATAGTTCTTCGGAAGGGTCTTGTCTCCTTTTTTGAAAAAAAGTACAACAATACTCCTGCTCCACGCCTCCGGAGTTCTCCCTTCGAAAAGAACAGTGTTAAAAATGCTCCGGAGCTTTCTTAACACAGGCTTGCCGCCTGCTTTAAGGAGCTCAGATGTAACACCATCCTCACCAGGGGCTTTTCCATTTTTAAGCTGTCCAAGATCCATCTCAATTTCGCTTAGGCTGATTTCCGGCAAGTCTTCGGTAAAGTGGCGGGTCAAAGTGGCTCTCGGATCCTCATTTTCGGGATCTGGTTGAGACGCATGTGAGGCGTACAGCTGGCTGTAGAATTGTTCGATTTCCGAAAGAACCTCCGGCTTCGAAGCAACAACTACTCCACTGGTTGCGGTCAGCTTCGTCAAGTTGCTTCTCCCAAGGGACTGAACAAATACTTTCGCTCTACGATTTTGTTCAATGGCTTGCTGAATCAAGCGTGTATTGGAGCATCGGATGTCGTATCGTATTTGTTTGCTTATCATCTTGTTGAGAGCCCGTTTCTCGGACGAAGTGACTGGTGGGTCTTCACGTCGTTGCTTCATTAGCCTAAGGGTTTCTTCCGAAAACTTCGACTTCTTGCCTTTACGCTGAGTAGCACACAATCTCAAACCCTCTTCCCTGAGGATTTTGACCACATTTTCGAGGGCCTGGTTTACGTCAGCAGCATTTGTGGTTTCCACGGCAACAAGCCGGTTTTCCAGTTTTGACTGGAACGTTTTGGATCCCATAATATTTTGGAGCAGGTTGGAAAGGCCTTGATTAATAGAGCACTATGAACGTAGCAACATTGACGTAAATTCAACATGGCCGCCGCTCAAAAAAGACGGATAACAGTTGCTTTTCAAACCCAGCAATAGGGGTATTAAATGAAAGTAGGCCCTGAAGGGTACCTAGAGCAGCCATGCTCTAAGTGTGTTCCGCGGAACCCTAGGGCTCCACAATACCCCTATAAGGGTTCCGCAATAATTTAGAAAAATCAAAACGCCCTCTCTGGTCGTACTTTTATTATGCTTATTAATAAAGAATACACTTTTAAAAACTATTGTTTTATTTTAGTGTTCCGTCAAGTATTTCGCATTCCAAAAGGGTTCCGTCACCAAAAAAGTTTGAGAACCGCTTCGGGGCCTATTGGATGTTCGATGTTAGATGTTACCTGTGTTTAGTGTCCTTCGAGACCGTGATAATGCAACGATCGTGAACTAACTAACGTAACTCCAAGTTTGTGTGTTGGATGTTAGTCATCACGGCGAGTTTGCTAACCGAACTATGCCAGCAACACTATATCGCACAGTACACGTTACAAAAACGGAAGTCTCAATACATTTTAAGGCTAACCGCATAAATACGTTTTTTCGCATTCGTTTTCTGAATGCGGGCATCCGAATGCATCAAATCTATACAAAATACTCATTGACTGCCGCACACGTTCGTTTTTATTACGAACGGAACACGTTCTGTACGTACGTTTAGGTAGAATGATAGAAATCCCGAATGAGAAGAAACGAACGTCTGCGCTACGTTCACGAAACTCCGTGTCTGTATTCCGTGATCGGATATCGAATACGAAAAACGTATTTGCACAGTAACCCCCCCATTCATGCTATACATTAACTCTACGAAAACCGCCAGTATTACGAGCGACATAAGAACGGTTCAAAGGCCAAACAGTATAGCTTGACAAGGAGCTTACTGTACGACCAGTCAAAATTGGCCAAGTTGTCATATCCAAAAAATATATTTTGTTGGTGTTATCAACACCCATTATAAAAATCTAAACTTTATTCGTATACAGTTCTAATTTATTAACAATTGTTTATTTTAATTCGAATCATGAATACGATAAAGATTATTCTTGCAACTGTGTAGTTCTTTCTACTGAAGAAGAATTTATTAATATCAATAAGGTCTCTAAAACAATAATTATACTTAGTGTTTATAGTAATATGTAATGTATTAAATTTTGTGAACTGTTAGAAAAAGAGCATTACGAACCTACGAAAATTGTCCTAATTTCGAAATGGCCGATGCTCAAGAAAGGCAGAATAAAGTTGAATCATTATGGAATAAAATGGAGGAAAAACTAAACACTGTGTTAAGTATTTTGATGGCGAAACGTAGTTCGCGGGCACAGCTAATAATTAATAAAAAACTAATGGTGGCGCTAGTAGGTAGGTACTGTGGCTGCTTAAGAAAATAACTATAGCAGTGCTTTATCAACTATGTTATTACAATTATTTGAATTAACTTTTTTTATTCTATTTACATGTCTTATACTATTATCATTTTTCTTGGATTTGTAACTCTCGTTTCAGTCCAGTCCTGATTTTCCTTAAATAATTTCCGATGGAAGTTCATCAAACACAACCCAGTCAATCTGTCCTCTCCCATTGTACTTCTCAGCCAGGTCAGTCAGTAAGTCTTTTTAGTCAGCTACAGGTGATTCGCAACTCACCCTAAATATAAAAGTAGAGTAATCGGATTTAAATAATAATACACAAGATTAAACAGAAAATAAACAATCACAAAGGTATGGAGCGCGAGTCTGTGGTGTATATGTATAATCTATATATATGTTACCGGAAATGTATGAAATCTAGGAATTGTATACAACTCCTAGGAAATGTATACTATTTCGAAGCTATTTAAGAAATGTATAAAATATTGTTTTAAACATTATTTAATACACACCTACATATCCTGGGAAATGTAACATTTCCTAGGAATTGTATATAATTCCAATATCGTATTAGGAAATGTATAAAATGAATGCTTTCTGTAATAAAACACGTTGTTAAAATAAGAATAATAATTTTTATTAAGGTACTCGTTGAGACAATCAGATAACAATCATTCATACCGAAAAATATAATATCTTCATATTATCTTACTAATTAAATTCTTAATAAATGTCTCCATTAAAATCAACAGGACGAAATACCTATGGATGAAATCCCAGAGCAGCTTCGAGCAAGGGCTGCCCCCTTGCTCGAAGCTGTGACCTGCTCTTGTCGCTGTGACCTGGGGGGATCGGGGGGCTCGCAAGGAAAAATTTAATGAAGTTATAAGATTAAACTGTAAGTTAGATATTGTGACCATACAGATTGGAGCATCAAACTGCTTGAAAAAGAAATTTATTGGCTAAAACTGTAGGTTGGATTAGGTATTACATTTCCGATTGCTGTTCAGGAAATGTATAGATTTCCTAGGAAATATGTCTAATAAAAATTATTTCACACATTTCCGGGCAATTTTAGGAATTACATACATTTCCTAGAAATTGTATACAGTTTCTACATTACATACATTTCCGTTAACATATACATATTTTATAAAAGAAAGTCGTGTTAGTTACACTATTCATAACTCAAGAACGGCTGTACCGATTTGGCTGAAAATTGGTGGGGATTGCTTTAAACCAGGAGACGGACATAGGATAGCTTTTATCGCAGAAACCACCACTTAAGGGGGAGAAAAGGGGGGTTGAAGTTTGTGGGGGGTAATCAATAACTGCTGAACCGACTTAGATGAAATTTGGTATGGATATAGTTTGAGTTGTGGGAAAGGATAAAGAATAGTTTTTATCCCCAAAATCATTCCTTAAAGGTTTAAAAAGGGTGGGGAGGGGCGGATTTGTAAAGGAAATCAATAAAAAAGGATTTCCGCGCGGATGAAGTCGCGGTCAAAATTTTCATGTTTTGTGTCAATTGTTTTTATTAACACAATATTGCTTGCTTTTTGATTTACCGTTTCCCACGAGTACAATTTAATTATCCAGACTTATAAATAGGTAACCATCAAGAATACTCGTATAAGAGATAATAAATTGCAGCAAAAATATGTTACTATCATTTTGCGAAGTTAATATAGTCAGACTATTCGCATTAACCCTCTGCCACTATTTTTGTTTTTACCATTGACACTCGACAAAGGGCTCGCGATTCTTCAAAAACAGTGAATAAAACGCTCTTTGTTTTACTGAGTGAATAAAAAAAATGAATTTGGAACATGCGCGAATATACGGATTATAGTAAGAAAAAAGGAAAACGTGCAAAGAAGTTACACACTTAATGAATTTTATTTATTATAATTCCTCCTACTAATACGATATAATTATAATTGATTGTATCTATAAACCTATCCTAGACTTACACAAAATATTTCGTAAGAATCGTTTGAGCCATTTAAAAGTTTTGCGAGCCTAACACACATTTAATTGAATCACAGCGGTTAATACAGGAAGAAGAAAACTAGCTGACCCCGTGAGCTTCGTATCATCTTGCCGATCTAAATAATCAATCGTGAAGTGTACCGTCATTAACCAAACTATATGACTATTATCGTTTAATATAATATTTTTACAATATCTTTAAGATTTTCCGTATTATTTTAAAGTGAAACTGTTTTTACATCGCCACAAGTTTTTACGTCCATCTATCGCATATCGCATTACACAAAAACATGAGGTCTTTAATTTCACGACTTCATATAAGACAGGGCTGGCCATGTACGTTAGAGCTTCGACTTTAAATCTGAGTAGCAGTGGTTCGATCCTGGTGTAGAACATTTTTCTTCTTTTAAGCCACCCATGTAGATATTATATTAAAGCGAACAAAAGCAAAAATAAATGTTCAAATCAGTCAAGCCGTTATTGAATTTTAGCGAGATTAACGAACTTATTTTATTTATAAGAGAGAAGAAGATTTACATAATATATAGCTTCTTAAAAATGTTCTAAGGTTGATTTTACTCACATTAAGAGTTCGTTTTTAATGATATGAACTTCGCTCACCTTCTTAAAGATATCTGATGTTAGCGTTCCGAGAATTGAATACTTAGTCAGTATTCACAGAAACACGACAAAGTTTCTGTAAGAGTATATAATCTGATGATCAGGATAAGGTTTCTCTAGACAGAATAAGCGTGCTGAAATACTATCCTTCGAAATATTTAATTACTTCAAAATGATGATGTAATTTAAATGTGTTTTAGCCTATTCGACAAAATGTTGGTATTTTCAAGGTGGTTTCGAATATTGCGCGATAAAGTAGAATAAGAAAAGTTTCTATAAACAAATACACTGCCGTCGTGTATGTTTCGGTCTGTTCATAAAAAGACGACTTTATGATGTAATGAAAAAATATCAAGCAATTTTTATAAGAAACTATTTAAAGAAGCGATAAAGGTATATAGTATAGGTACAGAGATCATGTATCTAGAAAGTAAAATTTTGTAAATAAATGGTAGTAAAGAAATTTCTTAAAATATGAACTGGGTTGGTAGAAAATAAACAGTTTCGTAGTTTATTTGTCTTATTCCGCCACTTTTGCAAGCAACATTTTGTCGTCTCACTCTTTATGTAAAGAGAAAAGTGCTTTCTTCATAAAAACACAAAACCTTTTAAGTTGATAAATGGTAAATGGGTTAATTGAACAAATAAGTGAGTTCTTCTCACCGAACACAGTTATGACAGTTAACCAATAGATACCTACAAAAAGATATATGTATACAGGGTTACTTTTGAGCAGTAGCCTGTTCAGACAAGTAAAATATACAACAGACAAAGAAAATAAAATCAGCTGTTCGATACATTTAGGTTCAGTGGATGTTGAACATTTGTATGGAACAGCTGATTTTATTTTCGCTATTTTAAGATTGGTCCCATACTAAAAGTTGTTCAGTTTCTTTGTCTGAAAAGGCACACAAAATATGGCTCCTGCTTAAAAAGTAATCCTGTATATACTAGCTGTGCCCGCGAACTACGTTTCGCAAGAATAATTGTCAAAAAATCTGGAGCGGGCCACCCTTATCACCTTTTTTTATTTTTAGGGGTATAAAAATTGCCTACGACCAATACTCAGATCTACCAAACATACAAAAAAATAATTCGGAGGAGTTCGTTAACAAACACAGTGACACCAGTTTTTTATACCGGGTGTAACTGAGCACCCCAATAACATTTAAGGGTATGTATGTATCCATCAGAAGTAGAGATTCTGTGGGAAAAGTATATTAGGGCTAACAAACCTACTTTTCTCCCATACAAACTAAATAAATTATTTTTTGGTATTAAGTGCCGACATCCCTACGTAAGCGTACGAGGAATACTACGCTCACGTTTGTCACGTGTCATTATGTGTTTAAATGTGTTAAATTTTGTGTTAAGAGCTGATTATGGTTGTCACTTGAAAGTTTTTGCTTTCAGTTTAAAATTAAATAACTCTAATACTTTCAGTATTGGGGTCCAGGTCTCAGACAAGCATCGAAGGTCCATTTAGTATCTAACTTATATGCCCCTTCAATGTTATTGGAGTGTTCAGTTACTTCCTGTATATTAGATATTACTAGGTGTGCCAGCGAACTACGTTTCGCCCATTTCGCCATAATAATTGTCCAAAAACGAAATCTGGAGAGGGCCATCCTTGTCACCTAGGGGTATAAAATAATGCCTACGACCTATTCTCAGATCTACCAAATATACACAAAAAAATCGGAGAAGTTCGATAACAAAGACTGTGACACGAGATATTTATTCAAAGATTATGAAAATGTTAGAAAAAATTATAACATACGAAGCGTTGTCCCATACTGGGAAGTGGAAGAATACGGAACATAAAAAGAGACATTTTAGGAAAAGGACGTTGTAGAAGTGGACGAATTAGGAAGTGGACGATTTTGGAAATGGACAATTTAGGAAGTGGCCGAAGTCGACCGGAAGGACTCAACCTTGGTGCCCATCGTTTCTTAAGCTCTTAGAAGATGATGCGAATGCAATAAAATGAATGCTATTGACTAATTTAATTAAACCAACCATCAACAAGAATTATCTTGTAGAGGCGAAATGAAAATCACTACAACGAATAAAAAGTGCAACAAACAAAAAATATAAGTTGAACGACAATCTATTTTTTGCCATGCAACACTTACGGAGTCTGAGCGGCCGCCGACTGGCGAGTGGCTGCCAGACATGTTGTCACGCCTCTCGCTACGTTTACGCTTGAACGACACAATGGTTCACGCTTTTCACTCTACCTTAAACAATACACTGCCCAGCTATGGGCAGCTCTTACACTAATGTCCTTTTGTTCAGACCTGTGTGGAAAAGAAATGAAGTTAGTAAATTATTACAGTATAATTATCGATTGACATCCGCAATCGTCATACACGACTTATTTACCTAATATCTATGTTTAAATTATGAGGCTAAAAACTATATTTTCTCCAAATAGTTGGAGTTAATTTAGATAAATAATGAATTAAAATTTGTATGGTCCTTTTGGTGGGTAATTCTTGTGGGTATCTGCTTATGATTGTGGCTATACCAGACTCATTCAAATGGAATAGGAGATATACACACTTTTATACTAGTATCAGTATGGGTTACACAAACAACTGAGTTAATTTTAAATTACATACTACTTACTGACATACAAGAAATCGCGGGCAGGATGGGAACCCGTCACTTTAACATACGTACCTACTTAAGGGTCACCAGAACGAACGAAATTTCAACAGCATTGATCTTTTTTTAAACGATTTTATTTAGTTTGATTTTTTTGTTGTTGCAGTTCTTGGATCACATTAAGCAAGTACTTAATAAAAATTTTATCCCCTTCCTGTTGACCGATTAATTTTAAATTTCAAAAAACTATTTAATCTGATTGTTCAGTATTATTGTAAATCCAAGATGGCCACCATCGCAAAATAGGATAACAGTTTTTTTATTTCTTGTAGTCTGTAGGGGCAGTAGTCTCAAGTAGGTCAAGTATAGGGCTGAAATATATATCGCAACCCTAGGGCCGACAAGTAACTCAAAAAAGAATTTCACTGTTTGTCATACGCGGTCTCAGACAAAGTATTAATTTACGAGTAAGTCTAATACAATACATCCTAACTAGTGTAGAAAAAAGAAAAACTTATTCATTGGGCAATAAATAAATAAGCTTAGTGAAAACTTCATGCGCAAATCAAATATGCTACTTAATAATTTCCTTTTTCAGACTTTTGGAAGTATTTTATTAGAAACTATATAGCTTTACTTTACGCAACTTCGCCTGAAATCGGTCCAATAGTTTTGCGTTTATTCGTTTTCGTTACATACAAAACTTTCCTCTTTATAATAATAGTGTAGATTGATATAATAGTCACAAATTAATACTTAATGAAAATTTTCATACAAATGCCATGACAGTTTATCGCTTAAATATTATGCGTGAAGAAAAAGGCGGGAAAGCCAATGTCATCGAACAAATAATATGTTTTTTCATCCCCCCATCTCGGAAAGAGTATTTTTGCTATTCGATATCTGACCGCCAAAGCCGTTTTTATCCGCTTGAGTGCAACTAGTTATGTGATTTCAAAACATCATTAAACC
Organism: Schoenobius gigantellus; assembly: GCA_963935595.1. NCBI lineage: Eukaryota > Metazoa > Arthropoda > Insecta > Lepidoptera > Crambidae > Schoenobius > Schoenobius gigantellus. The sequence goes on along the minus strand of OZ012540.1, from coordinate 66,495,482 downwards.
TATTTACTTCCATCTCCATGGTGCCGAATTTATCATACAACTATTTTTTAAATTTGTTAAAAACTCAGACTCTGAACCTCCTTGGTGTACTTTTATGCTTTTGATTTGCTTTGCGCGCGTCATTTTGTTTTGACGTCGTATTTTTATTATTATGAAACTTGAAAATAAGGAAAAAAATGTATTATTTGTTATACATAATATAAATATTTTTCTGTAATACTTACCTATCATAATGTTGTAGTAAATATGTACCTAAACTGAAATAAAGGTATCTTGTGATTGTAAATGTTTTATTTTGCATTTAGTTATTTCCTCGCTGAGGGGGGATGAAAAGTTACGTGTTGCACTCGAGTGCAAAGATTTTTGACCTTGTGTTCTTTTGATTCCCTCGCTAACGCTCAGGATTCTAAATTTTGAATCCTTCGTTTGCTCGGTCATCAAAGTTGAGCACGCGGTTCAAAAGCAACTTTGCACTCGTGTATAACAAATAACTATTGTAATATAAAGGCCTCTACACACCAAACCCGCCGGGCCGCCGGCTTTGCCCGGCGTGTTAGGCCGCCGGCACGGTAATTATACTATTACCATGCCGCCGGGCTTGTTTTGTGATAATCCCGGTACGATTTATCACAAAACAAACCCAGCGGGCCGGAGGGTTTGGTGTGTAGAGGCCTTTAGCCTTCTTTTACTTTCCTCATATTCGGAATGAAAACACTCTATCGGGTGAACACGCCCATTTCAGTCTCGAACTATTGGCGCTCGCACTTCGTTCTAGCGCCAAAATATCTTGACTGTAATGGGTGCTGGGGCCCTACTATGATCGCTTATATAGTAAGGTTAAAATAATATTGAAACAGAGACACCGCTCTTGCTGCGCTCGCCGCGGTTTTAATATTGTTTGGAGTAATCATGGTTAGGGGGCTCTTCAGCCCTTATATAACAATCAAATATTTAACCCCTACAATATAGGTATCGAACGAATGGGCCTTACTAGTAATATAGAGTTTACCATACAAAAATATATTTAAAATGAAGTTAAATAAAAACTAAAAACTTGAAAATAGAAAATAGGTAGAACATATTTTTTTATTGAAAGGAAAGATAATGGTCATGTAGATAATATACTAAAAAGTTTAAAAAATATTTAGATTGATCCTAGGGACCAGTCATCACACCAATCTCCTGATCAATATAGGGCAATGATCAGACGCAAACATTAATTCGTAGGGTGCTTGAAATTTCTATGAACAGCCAACAAACACTAGGCACTGAATCACTGATTTTCGCTATCCGTTATACAGGTGTATTACAAAATATCAGTGCACTTATGCCTATATAATCATTTTGAAAAGATTTATTTACGTTGGAAACTTTGAACCAATTTCCTCGAAATCTGTAAAGATTTCTTAATTGAATATTGAATACTATGACAGCAGCCAGTCCATTGTGATCTTTGTGATAGGTAATATAGAATACGTCAGTGATGCATGCTTAAGGGAATGCTTTATAATAGAAAAATTGTAATAGAGACTAATAAAAAGACGATGAGCGCTATATTTTATACATATTTCCACTACATTGTGACGCCAGCTGATAAATCGAGCTAGTTGGGTACTATGAACAAAAGAATCTATACAAATAAATAAAATTAAAGTGTCTGTTTGTAATGTCAAAATAACAAGTTTGTACTAAATGGGTATGAATGTATATCGGGTACCAATAACAAAAACACAATTTAAAAAAAAATGTCTGTCTATCTGTTTGTTCCCGCTAATCTCCGGAACGGCTGGATCGATTTTGACGGGACTTTCACTAATAGATAGCTTATTATACGTGTATAAGGTATAACATAGGCTACTTTTTATTAAGATCTTTGTCAAAAGTTACTATTCCACGCGGACGAAGCCGCGGGCACAGCTGGTATTTACATAAAATTAGTAAAATAATTATATCAAAATAATTTTTAATAATTTGTGACCAAATTTTAATTCTGCTCACCTATTCAAAAATTGGTTGCTCTTTGCATTCTAGAAATGCTGCTATCAATGAAGATAGAACAAAAAGTTTCTAATACTTAATTTTTAAAAAATAAAAATCGACTTCAAAAACACTGAAAAGTTAAAAATAATATAAGAATAGGTACAGACAACATCACACTTCTATATTGAAGTCGGTGCCAAACGATGATCTCCTAGAAAGTCTTAAAATTTGGCAAAATTTGTACCTATCAGCTTGTATTATTTTTAACTTTTCAGTGTTTTTAAAGTCGGTTTTTATTTTTTGTAAAATATTTTTTATTTTTAACTTTTTAGTGAATGAAATCTTTTTAGTGAAAGATACCCTAATTAAATTCCAAGCTGGTATTTAATTAGTGTTTCCCTCAATTTTCATGGGATCCCATCATCAGATCCTGACTTCGGTGACCTTGTGACCCCCCTAGGAGTATACTCTATCGAATACAAAAAGAATTTTGAAAATCGGTCCACAACTGGCGGCGTAATCGCGTAACATACACAAAAAAAAACATACGCATCGAATTGAGAACCTCCTCCTTTCTTGAAGTCGGTTAAAAATACCTCATACCATAAATGATCAATGATGACGACTTTATCAAAAAATCTGGTCAAGCCCGAGCTGAACTCGCGCACCGAGGATTCGCACAAACTTAGGTAAGTTTCTTTCTTTCTTTTTAAATATTTCAGAATTTTTCTATAATACGTGCTGTAAGTCATTGCTTCTTTCCTTATTACATGATGCTAGGTCAACGAGAAGTACCCTCTAGGTTTTGATTCCCCTGTGAAATCGCAAAATATGCGACATAAATAGAATAGAAATAAACTATTAACGGAAACATCTTTTGATTACATGAACTATCTACGATAGAATTGATGGTGTCAGGCGTTATTTTTCGGAAGTCCATTACTAATTATTAAGGAGTAGGTATATAGCAAAACTTCCGATAAAAAATGTCGGTAGTTGGTACTAACTACGCAGGCCAATGGTGCACCGCCCACCCTCCCTCAATCGCATGCGACAAAGGAATATCAATAATTAGTACCACACCAACATGCAAATACTTAGATTCGACGCGTTTCGCCACTCCACGTGGCATCATCAGGATGTTGTCGCCTTCGCTGCGCTCGGACGACTGAGCAAAGTTTTTTTTTTTTTTTTTTTTTTGAGGGACCTATGCTGTTAGCCGCAGATGGCTGTTACAGCTTCACCTTAATTATTTATAAGAAGGCGAGAACTTTGGTGGGTCCTCAAGCCTCGTTTGGCTTACCGAACCTGATGGATTTCTATCTCAGAGAGGCATCACCACAGGGGTGTCCCGCTCTCTGAGTAGAGTCACCAGGCCGGTTATAGCCGGTGCGGGGATCGGCTGCAACTTGAGCGCGCCTCTGAGGCTCGGACGCTCGAGTTCGCCGTGTCGTGGAGGGTGGGACTGAGCAAAGTGTGAACGAGCCGTCCTTTTATAGAGCGATCACAACAACCGTCCGAGTTGTGTCGGTATAGGCGCACGTGGCCGCCATTGTAACAGCGCGCACGTGCCGCAGGTGTTGTTTACAAATTAAAAACACGTGGTTATCGGGTGCTGCTATGATCGCATCTATTTGAAAAAATATTAAGTAGTGGGGAATAAGTAAAACTGACCTGCTCGTTCAGCAATGTAAGCGAACTATCCCTGTTGTGTTTTGAAATTTCTAATTGTTCCAACAGTTTTAGACCTTTTTCACACGTATGTAAAATGGAATATGTGTGATTGGAAGGAATATTATGTCCTGTGTCTAATAGATGTTTAGCAAAATGTGATTTTTCAGGTTTATTATTTCGATATGCGGATATATGTTCTTTATAACGTGTGTTGAAACTACGGCCGGTCTGTCCTATATATGTAGAGTTACATGCATTACAATCTAATTTATAAACACCAGATTGGATAAACACCAAAAATCTTTTTAAATAAAAACAATTTATCTTGATTAATTTACAAATAATTTCATTTCGCAATTCTGTCATCTTGTAAACTAAGGTTCGTTAGTTTAAAACAATACTGCTGGTTTAGTTAACCATTTACTAGTCATTTTATTACACATTGACGATTTACAAGTTCTGTGATTTTTGTACCTTAACATTTTGGGGAATTGTGACCAATTACGTCACCGTGCGTTGATACCTAAAATCTAATTCACCGTAAGGATATTCGTTATGAGAGTAATTTGGTGGCGAGAACGATTGAGGGCACTCCAATAAAACGCGATAGCACCGTAAGGGACCCCGAACACTCAGCGACGCGTAATCGTGGATGCATAAACGACAACTGTGTCGTTTCAGAAATCTGTGCCATACAATTATCTAAGTCAATGGTATAGAAACATGTTTTTAAATGTAATGTTTAAAAAAAAACCTGAATGTAATATACATAAAATACAGGGTCTATGTGATGGTGTCCCATTTCCTTTAATAGTGAGTTCAGACCATGATACTAATTTGAAAATCACTACAATTTTCTCCAAAAAATTAACTTTGCGATGTAAATCGTATAACATTTCCATCAAACTGCGCGCGGCATCAGCTGTTTGGGTCATCGAACGTCAACGCACCGGTATGAGTAGAACAAAAATGATGCCGGCGCGCCATACATTGCGTAGAGTCTGACACACGAAACATGAACCTGACATTTTTTCAAGTAGCAACACTGATACAATGTCCCCATGTAGTTTAGTTCAACATGGTGATTTTGATACTTTGTAATAAACAATTTCATTATATTTTTTTCTTAATTTCTGTCGAAATATTACAATTATTAAGTAGTTTTAACATTCATGAAATCCAAATACAGCGATTTCTTATAAAATGTTCATTGTTGGAAGTTCATTGAAACTAAACATTACCTAATATTTAATTTTAAAAAAGTATCAACTCCTTTTTTTCCTTTTTTTTATATTCAGTAGAATATAGTAGGAAAAAAAAGGAAAAAAAGACAATCCTTTCACAAATTTTACATTCTAAATTACTACATAAATAAAAAAATATTAGAATATTTCAAGTATCAAAATGTATTTTACCTTCTGTAGACAGTATTACCAGAACTAGAATTTTTGAATTTGCCGCTTTTTTCCAAGCTCATGTTTCGTGTGCCAGACTCTACCATGAATAAAATTAAAAATGAAAACTTTTTTTTTTCTTTAAAAGCTTTTCCGGGAAAAATAAACATCGGTAAACAAATATTAACATTGCTCTGAACTCACTGTTAAAAGAAAAGGGACACCGTCACTTATACCCGGTTTGATAATACTGATATATAGCCAAATATTTCTTTATATGTATTTTTCAACTTCTTTTTTTGGAAATAATTGTAGGTAAGTTTGCTTTGTTTTACCAATTATATCGAAATCTGTAAATATTTTTAAATTCGTTTGTTTTCCATGATAACATTAGATAGTAGTATCATCAATGGTATTACGGAAAATTTTATTTGCCATGGTTCCTTTAATCAATCAATGGTACTAAGGGTAATATTATATTTTGTTAACCGCGGTACCGTGGTTGTTAACTAGGTACCTATCAACCGTAAATGATAAGCGAAATAGAATCCTTTATTTTGGATGTAGAAACGTAGTTATTAACAGTGAATAAAGTGTATTTTGGCTTAATAAAGTACAAAAGAGATCAATAGAATTCAAATTTCGTCCGGGTGTGAGAGTGATGAGGGCTCCATGACCAAAGAATATTGGCACAATTCCGTACATTTTCAGACCTGCATTTAAACGTCGCATTCACCAATGAAATTTACTGATATCAACAGAACACCTTTAGACTAATAAAAAAGGTAATTGTTAGTACTCTGAAAAAGTAGTGGTTTAAAAGTTATTCATTGTTGATATCGCATTAAATATTTTGAGGTTAGCAATTCATTGTGTGTGCCGTCGTGTAAATTGTGAGTATTATTGTCCTTTAATTATATTTATATATCACCTGTATGTGCCACTTTGATGAAATAGATAGATATCTCTTAAATTAGTTTTGATTATTAAGAAATATGAATTCTTCATTTTATTGGCCGCAATTTTGCACCCAGATATTTTTAGGTATTTTCAGCAATAAAGTTGTATAGGCACTGTTAATTTAAAATAGCATAACAAATGCAAAGTCGTTGAAACTTGCAATGTAAGTACTCGTATGTAAGTATATAAGTATGTAAGTATGTTCGGGTGAAATCTTGCAACTCAATTTTGAAGCAGATATCTTTAACCGATTGAGCTGAAGTTTTGTATACACTTTCAGTTTGGATGACAATGCATGGTTGACTATGTAACGTCATAATGCAAGATGGCAGCATACACAAGATGGCGGATCAATTATTTTTAATGCACTCCTACAATATGGGTATCAAATAAAAGGTCTTGCTAAGAATAACTTGAAATAGGCTCAAAGCTCTTCGCCGCTGGTCAAGCATGCGTGGCCTTAAGTAGGGTAAAATCATTAGAAGGTCTTCTTAGTGAAGAGCCAAGATAAACAAGTAAATTAAATAATTTGATGTGAATAATTTTATCCATTAGAATTTTCAAACAAAGTAAATACGAGTAGGTACTTAAAAGTACTGTTTTAAGTTCTTTTAAGTTACTACACACAAGTAAATCTCGCGACAAGCTTTTATGTCATATAAATTGTGTCAAATGTGAAATGGCGTTATAAGTAAAAGTTTTAGTGTAAAAGTTTATTTTTTCTTTTTAGCGCATTAAAATAAAAGCTTGTTTTTAAAAAGGATTTTTACATTAATTTTTTTTGTATTTAAGTCCATTAAGTCCATAACAGTTTCACTTTATTCTATTTTCTAGTAATCAATCATTATTGTACATATTAAATGCTAATAAAATTGTAAAAAAATCCATTTACAGAATTATGAGTGATACCATGACAATGTTACAGAATTAAAAAAAGATAAATTTTGACGTATGTGATGGGCCTTCTACGGCACCATGACACGAAGGGATCGACGTCATTTATGAGGAAGGAATAGTGTCCATTAATTAAAGCACATAAAATAAAACACAACAGAGATATAGCACACAAACACCCGGTTGCACCAAAATGTTGAACTTCTCGCGATTTAAGTTATACTATTCAACGTTACTTGTACCATCATGGTACTAGTCAGTGGTACTACTAACATAAGGGGATTTTTTGTAAATATTAAGGGTAACATAGGTTTACCGGTTTATAGTTAGTATGATCCAAGCCTTTTAGGTAAAGTCCAAATATTTAATCAAACTTAACTAGAATTTGGCGTTTACTTGTGCAGACTTAGGTTTTACCAACACGGGCTGGGTAATATTAGGTGTTACGGCATTTTTAACCCCTGACGAAAAGGTGTTATAAGCTTAACATGTGTATCTGTGTGTCTGTCTGTGGCGAACGAACTCTCAACGAATGGACCGATTTTGATGCAGTTTTTTTGATTGAAAACTGACATAATTGAAATGGTTCCTAGCTATATTTCATAAAGATCTGTTCAGGCGTTTGAAAGACTATCAGTTTATTTCCTTGTTGATGAAGAGATCTCACCAACTTTCACAAGTCTGAATGATTAGAAATTTGGAATACTGTTTCTTTGGTGGTTTTTCCATGATATAGTAAAATGGATCTGACGCTACAGCATCAGGGTAGTTTGCGGGAACTCCCCAGCAACTTACTGCTGATTGATACGGATTCGAAGTTTTCTGTTACTTTGATGATACTTGTATTGCTCAAAAATCCATTGATATTATTGTGACTAATCTAAAATAAATAAAAGAAAATATTAAAAGGACGAAATTCAAGCCGCTTGCAATCGATTTGGTTACTGATTCTGAACAAACTACTTTCAGTTGCTTTCAGGTTTTGTGTATACAAAAAATGACGTTGTATTCTTCTTTTTGATGTTCAAGGAACATTTTATGAACAACCATTTGACGGCCACGAAGATGAAACATTAATTTCATGATTGAAACAAATCGATCGAATGTTTGAAAGGACGGAATAAGAAAGCAGGAATGAAACAAATTATTTCAGTGAGCAAAAATAGCTAAGACAATATTTAAGAACAATACAAAATAAGTTGAGTGATCAAGAGAGGCTTTGGGATTTCAATATTTTTGTAGGGCCCTTCCCGACTGATTAACAACGATGGACCAACTTCTCAGAAGTTCTTGTAGGGACTATAAATCATTTAGATTTATTTCTCTATGACTTTTCAACCAAAAGAGTTACGCGTCTTTCAAGCAACTTATGTCACCTTTTTATGACACTTAATATTTAATGATTTATGGTCAATGGTATCTTATTATAATAGGGTAAGAGCTTTGGCTCGCCTCTCAACTAATACATTACTGTAAAATGTTTATAGCCTGCTTCAAATTATAGATGTAATGTTTATAAGAAAGGTATGCTTCTATCATTATGTGTATCGATTGGTGTCATTAAGAAATTTTAGAAAATATAATATAAGCTACAGATGGTAGGTATGCAGTTCCATTACTTGTGAGGAGAAAATCACGTTACTTTGTATTTCTTTTAATAAAAACCTTAATTTAGAAAATATTAATATTCGCTTCTATAGAAAATCGAAGTGTCGAATTAGAGGATGAACGTTTGTTGGTTAATTAGTGTAGGACTCCAAAAATACTAAATATATTTTAATGAGCCTTTATTTGACAACAAAAGTCTTGTTTATAATCTGAATTGTTTAAACTAGAAAATATAACATTTACACTGGAAAAATAAACGAAAAAAATGCAAGCAAAGCTGTGAAAAACTTGGTGTTGATTAAAATATAATATCGTCCAAAACCCAGGGAAATCAAACACCTTAGAAAAGGCTCTAAGTTAAAAACCCACGTAAAAACAATTAAGTACATGTCATTGTCTACCTTATTTGTCTACGGAAGAGATATGTATTATAAAATCATACAACCGTCAATGTAGTTTTCTAGATTGACCTGTTAGGTTTAATCTGGTCAATGAGGCCATTCTTTTTGTTAGTCATCAAATAAATTTTGAGAGCCTTTCGTTTTTATCTTTTTACTATATCAAATCGACTGGCCAATAATATCAGTAGCGTTTCAATGGAATAAGCATATATGTTTTTAATCTATTAGTCCGTGCTCTTGCTGTTATAGGTTAATAGTTCAAAAGGAAATTAATTTTAGGAAATGAGATTGATTCTCTTCGAAAGTAATGTAGATAATAAGGAAAAATTTGGATAGGTATATCTATAATGTTTAAAGCTCTATTCGAACTCCTCCAAAACGGCTTGATTGACCGATATTTATGACTTCTTTGTGTATATTAGGTAGGTCTGAGAATAGGTTGTAAACTACTCTATTTTCCCCCCTAGGTGAATATTATGGCAAAAAGTAGTTTGCGGACAAAGCTAGTTTATAATATATAAAGCTAATATATAAAATTCTCGTGTCATAGTGTTTGAAACCAAACTCTTCCGAAGCGGCTTGGCCGATTTTTATGAATTTGTGTATATTCGGTAGGTCTCAGAATAGGTCGTAAATTATTTTTATAGCCCTAAATGATAAGGGTGTTTTTTTAAAATTATTATGGCGAAACAAAGTTCGCGGGCACAGTTACTAACAAATAAATATTACTAATTGAATTCAAAAATATTGGGTGCTTTTATGGATAGCATTGGGTTAGTCGTCCTCAATTAGTTTTCTGAAGATTTACTTTTTGGGATATATTTATTGAAACGACTACATATGCTATTTGAATAGATTGTATTTTTGTTATTATAACATTTTTACTTTAAAATATTTGTCTTAATAACATTGTTTTCATGGGTTTATTTATTATTATTTCAATATTAAGCAAGATAAATTAACTTCTAAATCACTTTTCAACAATTTTATGTTTATTTTATAATGCAACTGTATTTTGTACTTGTATTTATCTTTTAGTAAAGATCTGTGGAAAGTAAATATTTTGAAGTTTGAATAACTTATAAATCAGATAAATGGCGTAGTAAAGAAAATATTAAAACTATATAGTTGTGTTTGCTGAAGGCATGAGGAATCTAGAAATAATTTTAAATGAAATAGCAAATGGTAGCATAAAAGTGAGCTTAGAACTAATTACAGATAGCAAGGGATAAAAGTAGAGATTTAGGGCGTCCGTAGTGGGATGATATTTTTTTTAAAAAGCAGGAACACAATGGGTGCTCCTTCACCGGATGAAGGCCAGGCGAAGAAAATTACGGAAGGAAAACTTGGAGGTCTTCTAGTGAATGGTGTGACTTCTACTTATGAATGTACATTATAATATATAATGTACATTATAATTATTAAGCGAAGGAATATAATAATTTTCATAAGAAGAAAAAATTAAGTTGATTTATTGCAAGAAAGCTTTAATTCACTTGCTATTAATCAATAATGAACGTTGATTTGATACTCGTACACACACATAATACTGGGCTACGAATTATGATCAATCAGTGTAGCGTGCTACGGAGTTAGCCCCTAGAGCATTTCGTAGTCCTAAATGCTATCACCGTAGCGTGAAGCGTCTACGCTTAACAAAAACTATACTTAAAGGAGGATGCCCGATTTTGCCCCACTATCAAGGTTGATGACCAATAAAGCGGTATTTCTAATTAAATATATTTTATCAAAACATGATTTTTCGGTATAATATAAAACAGATAGAAGCTACGGTTTTTTTCGGCAAAAAATTAAAGACACATGCATTTCCTGTTACAAAATGACAACTACATATTTATGCATTTTTTCGTTGTAGTTACAATAACACCTTTTTCAATGTTATGTATTATTTCTTTCATTACATTTTAATTATTTATTTCTAATAAATTATAAAATATATTACATTGTGATTACATTTCATCATTTCAATTAAAAAGCATTTTTTGCACTGACAAAAGGTTGACAAGATAGCATAGAATATAAAACCCCGTTTTCCACCAAAGCAAGCGTGCTCTAACGATGGTCAAAAACCTTAGAGCATTTACCCTAAAAAAAACTAATGAATCGCGATGATGTTGAATATGCTGCAAATCTGTACTTAAGTGGAACGCGCCTAAAATAAGTGACAGTTCCCTTTGTTTCTTGTCACGTTGCATTCTTTGCGATTTTTGTTACACATTTGATTCCTTGTTGTTGATAATACTGGATATCAATAAGTAAGCATATGGAGAGTATTATTGTAAATGACTTTTAATGATCGAAAGTTCAGCATAACTAGTTTGACGTCTTGCAACTATATGAGTCGCTTGGGTTAGATTAGGAGCAATTTTTATGAATATCTAGGAAACTGCAGCTTTAATTAAAAAACAATACTTGTTTTCTACTCAATGATGAAAAATGTTTAAAATGAGCCTAGAGTTGTTTCTGTTTATGGAAATTTGTAAGTGGGGCAAGTCTCTATACAAAAGTGGGCATCGTCCATAAATTAAATAAAATAAAATCAGCCTAACCTAACATTTTTTAAGAAGTGTTTATCAGTAAAAGTAGCTTGGTCTAATAAATTAAGAACTATTTCATGTTCCATTAAATTCACAAAAAAAAATTGACGATGCCATCAAATCAGAAACTAAAAAACTATAATTTTTTTTTATTGAAACTTCTATAAAAGGTTACTTTTTATTGCAATAAGTATTCTAGCATACGAGCAGACGGCTCACCTGAAGGTAAGCGGTAACCACCGCCCATGGACTTCGCTCATATCAGAGACACAGCTTAGGTCACTGCCTACCCTGAGTATAGTGTTCTCCTAAATAGGGATATGTTTTACCGCTCAGGAAACATAGCAGTGGGAAGTCGTTCCAGAGTCGGCACGTTCGTGGTAAAAAAATGAAAGCGAACCGTTCTGGACGATATTGCTTCCAGGCAATAAGAATGAAATAAAATAACAGCAAAAGTAGTTATGCCCACACATCATTAATACCGTTATTCTCGCCGGAACACGATGTATCTTGAAATTTCACCAAAGCTGTGACCGAACCCGAGGATACGGAGCCATGAGGCTTTGAGGATATATGACAACGATGTCTATGACCCGAAAAAAAAACCAAGGAGGCGAATGCATCGAACCACCGTCGCACTGCCAGCTGAGGCAAGATGTGATTACAGTTCATTTACTCGGTGCATTCGCAGTGAAATAGTATATCGTTAAGGATGCACACAAGGTTCATACTCGATAACAGAGGATATATCACTGAGCCCTAGGGTTCTCTTGTCGCTACCTACTACCTGTGGATGACTCCATTAAATCTTTCGTACAGAATCTCCTTCTACTGAATGTTGGCATGGTAAAATGACACCCTCCTCTACACACAGATTCATACCGAAAGTTGTCAAAAACGTTGCTTTACATAATTAAATGATATTGTAATTTATAACCTTCAAAATTTGCCTCCGCCAACGTGGCTCTTGAAATTCTTCCTAATTTAACTCCCAAAAGTCACCCCATTTCAAATTTTATTAATTTACGTTACGCATAATACGTATTTTGGGTGGATTGATATGTGTAACAAATTTTAACTGAAGACTGCAGTAGTTTCTGAGCAAATTGGCAGAACAGACAAACAGACAAGTATAACATGGGGCCCATTTGTTTTTTTTTTCGAATGTATAAAAATAAAAAGAGTTCATAAGAATATCAGATGCCATTTATGAGAAAGTATGATGAATGATTGTTTGTATTGCATGTTTTACGAATTTAATATGTACATTTATCCGAAGCTCTTACGGTGAAGGAAAACATCGTGATACAATCTGTATACATCTGCGAAGAAATTCAAAGGTGTATGTAAATTCGACCAATCCGCATTGGGCCAGCGTAGTTGACTAAGGCCTAAACATCATAACTTAGGGTAGGCTCGAGCCCTTAGGTGGGGATGTATATGAGCTGTGCTGATGATGTTGAATAACATTAATAAAGCTAATAGTGGTAAACGATGTCTGGGCATGACTGCTTCGCCTGTTATTTGCACTATTTCGTCCATCGAGAGGACCAACGAATGTGACGCCGAAGACGACGATACTTGTGCCCTGCGTTCGAGAAGAAGCGGCGGGCTCTAATAGCAGCCAGTCTCTCTCCAAGATATGATTCACGCAATACTGGAGAATAAGATTTCCTGAGGCGAGTCTAACTCTTTTTGCCTTGACGTTACGACCTATCAATGATCAGTCGCTCCTAGGCTTGGGAATATCGAGTCTTATCTTATATGGGGGGAGGGGGGCTTAGGGGCCCTGCACTTAGACACTTGAGGATCTTTTGTGCTGCCCAATGTTTCTTTAAAATTAGTTGCTATCGCCATTGTTGGACCAATTAAGTTCCCTTATGAGTTTCACTATTGATCTTGGTGGGATAACAGAGTTGACCGTATTGTGTGCCAGATACGCGAAGGGTTCCGGAACCACTAAGTCGGTTTCCGATCCCTTTCTAGCGAGACTAACGGCCTTCTCGTTTCTGTAGAAACCCTCATGTTCTGGAAACGATATCTGACGTACTGTGTTTTTTTTGCTTGTTTGTTGAGACATAGCTAGTATTGAGGATCAGTTTGGAATGCATTTTATACGATATCAGTGCTTTAAGCGCTGCTTGGCTGTCGCCTAGGTTGCAAATATTCAGTCCATTGCACCATTTTTCTATGTTTTCTAGTGCATAGGCGAGGATATGAAGACTTACATCGCACAGGTCACCAGAAGTCATAGATTTCGCTAATACCCAGGAACACCGTCACCCTCCTCAGAACAAGTAGGTGATAAGGAACTCGCGTAATGTAAGAAAATGCTGAAGAGATGGTGGAAGTTTTCGTAAGATTTCCTATAATTTATTCGGCAGTGAAGCAGATCCTTGGCGTGTCTTTCTTGAATAAGGAGATGTGGCGGTAATGGACGTGCGCTCGTAACAAGGCGCTTGTCGAGAAGGGTCACTGGGTTTTAGTCAGCAGGCCAAGGTGTGAGGTATACGTAAGGCATTTCCCAGTGGCCCACCAAAGGTTCTTTGCGTAAATGCATTCTAATATCCAAACAGGTGACAAAAATGGTATGATACCAGGTATATTAAAAACTTTACATTCCGTTGGTCAATTCTCCAAAACCTCTGACAGATTATGGCCGAGAGTAATCATCTTGTCACATGTAATTAGTAGGTACAGTGAAACATACTCGTAACATGTTATTGATTAATACTTTAAACTGTTGTAAATAGTATGATAATTGATTAGATTATTAGATTGTATACGGCACATTTTTGTAGGCATTGGTTACATTCGATGATGCACGAGCCTGTAATGGGCACTCCACCTAGCTGGGTTTTCAATCATAAAAGCAAGTCAAATTAATGTTGATTGATGGCGTGGCAGCTGTTCTGTCCTCCATTACGACACGAATCCAATGCTGGCGTCTATACGTTGACAATATTTCCTTTTTATTAGTATATTTTGGCCGTGCCTTGGGAGACGCATAACCAGGGAATAGCATAATTGACAGTATACCAAAATGGGTTTATTAGAGTTATGCGAAATATTTATTTCGCATAAGCTCAAGTCTCTTAAAGCCTTAAAGTCTAAGATTTCTGAGTCCTCAGATGTTATTTATTGTCTCAGAAATAATATGTTTGGGGAAAAAGAAGCTTTAGTATGTACTTCGAATATAGGTATGTACTTCGTACATATACCAACTAGCTTGGGCCGGCTAATTTACATGTACCAGGTAATCAGTAAAACACTACTCCATTTTATTAAAGTCTCCGTGCTTAAAATTTTAACTTCTTGTAAAACATTAATAATAAATTCTGTCAGATTACTTTCCGTCGACGCTAACTCTTAACAGACGTTTAACTACTATTTATAATGTCAGTCCTGATTTTCATTTGTTCAGGGAACTATTTCAATACATTTTAACATCGTAACGTCCCTCCGGACATACATAAAGTGAGGCACTGGGTGCTAGAATTCGTGTTTCCAAATGATATATAAAATTTTGACGAAATTAGGGTCAAGGCCTATTGTAGATGAAAGCACCTCGTAAAAAAGGTGCCAGTGTCAGTATATTGAATCTATATGTGAAAAAATCAAGCCTGGCTAGCTACTATCATCTTACCTAAGTTTGTCGCCATAATAACAATTTTAATAGCATTGTTGTGTTCCGACACTTAGAGGTAAGATAACTAGTTCCTCATTTGTCGAGGAGTCCAGGTGAAGCACGCTTCCACCTTCGGTGTTATCATCACTTTCCATCAGGTGAGATGAAGGCCAAAAGCTTCCCTATCGTATGTAAAAAAACTACTCGTATTTTATTTTGAGATAATGTTTTAGCGTACAATCTCTAAATCGGTGATTTTCGATTTGTACATGTTTATGTGTACGTGAATATAAAACCTTTAAGTAATAAAAGTATCTGGGGATTCACCACTGTGTTATGAAACACATGTACAGTCAGCGAAGAAAGTGATGAGTAAGTTACGTCAATGCTACAAACAAAGAAACTTTTTTTTTTAATTTTGATTACAAATCACGACGTAGCGAAAATATACTCGTATATAGGACGACGATGATTGTGTTAGCTTTTACCAGAGAGTCCGATATAACCATGTGTTCCTTCCGACATTTGGTAGGTAGACACGTGAAATATTTTTTCCCAGCGAGAAAAAGGACCCTTTCAGTTAGGAAACACAAAGGTTGACCCATTTTTCGACTCCCTGCTGGTTGTTTTTACGAAACTGCACAAAAAGAATGCTGTTGGTTGAATTATGACATATACTCGTACATATATAACATTTTGTAATACGGTTCACAGTTATGTTACAAATGTTCTACTTTAGGTATTTTGCGTTTTGCTTGCGACTAATTTTAAGCTAAATTTAGAAAGATCGTTTTTAGTGATTTTATGAAAATCAACCGTTTGTGAACCTTCATTTTTATTAGCACTGCAATAATCAATTACTCTCTGGAACAGTGATCGTAGAATAGCGTTGATTTTATCTGAGGTTGGGTGACAATGGATACAATACTTCTAAAATTTTCTAAAAAGATATTTGCAGTTTATACAAAAGAAATTGAAGTTTCTGTAAGTTTTTATGTGCTATTAAATATTTTTCAGTTTTAACGCAATAAATATGGAGAATAATGCTCCTCAAATTATAGAAACATGAACCTTATGATAGTAACATAAAAAGTCATAATTATTATTAACTGGTGTGACTTAAAAATGTAAAAAAATATTGAAATAGTTTTAAGATAAAACCTACATTATAAATTAATGTAGCTGTATCTTATTTTTCCGTCTGCACAGTGACGAAAAATATGTAAATTGCACCTATAAAGGCGAAGGAGTTATGTGCGACCTAAAGTTTGAAATGCTTTTCAGACTCAATAAAAGTTGAACATTGCCAGCGAAATTTATTGAATTTGTTTTGGCTTCGTATCAGACAAGATTTACAAAGTAACGTAGATAGTTGTTCTTATCTATATAAATAAAAATGAACCGTCGAAATGTATGTACCTATGCGCATAATTTCAAAATGACTGCACCAAATTGGTTACTTCATATATTGCTGTGTGCGTTATTGTCAGAACAAGATTTATATAAAAGAAAATGTTTAAAAAATTAATACAAAAATGTAAAAATTATGAATTTAAAAATTAACGACATTGATAGATTGACATTCAGGTTATTTCAAATCTATGGTTTCTTACTGTTGGGGACGAAGGCAGCTCTTCAATTACAGTTTTATTTGATGATTTTCGAACAAGCGTTTATTAAAATCTACAAACTTGTTATACGTTTAAGATATATTGAATGAAGGTGACTACGAATACAGTTTCTTTCAAATTTTTACTACTGTGAAGTTGACGTTTTTCTTGATATATGAAGTTGGTTTGGTATACTTTCTTCCGATCGTCGCCAGATGTCGTGTGCGCTCTAACATACCGGCCACCTTGGGAGACCGTTCTTCCAACTAATTATGTGCCATGGCATTCTCGGGATTTGTTGTCATGTCGAAAGGTTTTAGTCAGGGGTGTTACGGATATTCGCATCCGCATCCGCAAATGCGGAATATTTGCATTCTTTCGGACATAGGTATGCATCCGTATCGCATTCGCATCGAATAACGCGGAGCTTTTACGGATGCGGATTCATATCTGCAACAAGCTAACGACATGTGAAAAGAGTGGGCGGAACCAGAGTGGCATGTGCCTTGCGCGTGTTTGCTGTTGTAAAAACTATTTCAATTTTGTTCTCAAAATATGAATAAATAGAACATAAGTATTAAAATTTAATCGATTTTTATGTATTTTTGTACTTACAATTGATATTATCTTAACAAAATGCTGAAATCCGCATGCGCATCCGCGGATGTGAACCTGTAATATACTCCGCATCCGCATATTATGTAATTTTTTTTACATCCGTAACAACCCTAGTTTGAGTATACTCGTGCGAAGCTGGGGTAGGCAGCTAGTTTTCTCTAATTTTCCATCAAAGGTTATCAATACCTCTCATAGCGAAGGAGATACGCTTTTACGAATAATTCTAAGAAAAGCTTTTAAGGCAAATATTGTTACAGAAGATAATTCCGAAGGCAATTTGTTTCTGGATATCATTTGCAAAAGTTTGAAGATTTATTATTTTGGGGCTACCTATTTGTTTTCTCTTAGTTTATTTTGGAGTCATTTAAGCACTTCAACTAGGATGTAGGCAATAGCCTGCGACACCTTTAATCAGCTTTTTAGGTTTGTATTTCTCTTTGAAATACGATATTATTATGAACCGCCATTTGCTCTACATTTGTTTTATTTCTCCGAACTGAAAAGAATAGACAGGTTTTCCAACCGACAACCTGGACAATGTTTTCTTTTATGAAATAAGTACTAGCTTTTGCCCGCGATTTCGTTCACGTGGAAATCCTTTTTTATTGATTCCTTTACAAATTCCCCCCCTCCCCACCCTTTTTACACCCTTAAGGAATGATTTCGGGGATATTGGTTTTCAATACAGTTGTGAAACATGGCGCACTTTCAGAGGCTATAGTTATGATTCGAAAATTTAATATTTCGCACATGCATCTTTCTTTTACGCGGTTGTGATTGTGACTTACTTTAACGAGCTCGATCATTACATTAAGTTTTAAATCCCTAAGTCAATTTAAAAAGCTTAGTAGCAGAGTTTTTATGCACAGAATAAAATGGACAGATTTTTTTATACGAGGAAAATCCATACTCCGTACATCTTAGCATTGTATGTTTTTTAAACGACTTCGAAAAAAGGAGGTTACTCAATTCGACCGTATATATGCTTTTTTTATGTTTGTTCGCGGATAACTTCGTCGTTTATGAACCGATTTTGATGATTCTTTTTGTATTCGATAGAGGATACTCCAAGAGTGGTCACCAAATTTAGGATCTAATAATGGGATCCCATAAAATTGAGAAAAATCATTAAATTTTTACGTGTGTCCAACGTGTTTTGTGTATATGTTACGCCATTACTCCTCCAATTGTTGACCGATTTTCAAAATTATTTTTGTATTCGATAGAGTATACTCCTGGGATGGTCTCAAGGTCACCAAAGTCAGGATCTGATGATGGGATCCCATGAAAATCGAGGGAAACCCTAATTTTAGGGTTTCTTTCACTAAAAAGATTTCATTCATTAAAAAGTTAAAAATAAAAAATATTTTACGAAAAATAAGATTTTTTTGTCCATTTTGTTATTTCGTATAACTAATAGTATAACTAGTTGGACTAACCCCTCTATAATGCTTTGTTATTTCTGCAAGATATTCGGTACGAACGCAGAACCCTTGTCAGATTCAAATGATAAAAAAAAGAAATAACACAAAAATTAAAAAAAAATGTAAATTTTAAATTAATAGTTTTAAAGTAAAGGTATTTATTTACTTTAGTGTTTAATTATTTATACAATTATATTTGAAATTTAATTAAACTACAGAATAATTGTTTTAAATTGATTCAATTCATTATTTCACACTCTAGCTGATGGAAAGTGGCATTCTATCAGTCATGCATGAAATTTCACTATCAACGTTAGTCTGTTTGATTGTTGTTTTTGCTGAATCGAATGAAAAATACTAAGCTGGGATATTGTGCAAAAAACCGCTTCGCTACCCAGCTATCTTGCTATCGGAAGTTTATCCCATTTAGCAAAAACAACAAGTAAATACACGAAGTATCAACTATGAGGCATTTTTTTCAACACGGAAAGCGCGTGAATATTATAATGTCGCTAGGGAAATAGTCATTCTTATCTTGAAAGTTTGGTAGATGATGTGATGTGAAGGATTAAAATTGAACAATCAATCCTACTTACATTTAGTACTGCCACCAGTATTCCATTTTTAACAGACTTCGTAAAAAGGAGAAGGTTATCAATACGATTGTATGTTCTTTTTTTACGCTTGTTATCTCATAACTCTGTCATGTATTAACCGATTTGGATTTTTTTTCTGTTTGAGAGGGAATACCTCGCGATTGGTTCCATTGTCACCAAAGTCAGGATCTGGTGATAGGATCCCAGAAAAATCAAGAAAAACCCTTATTTATGTTTGTTACCTCACATAACTCTGTCATTTATTATCCGATTTGGATTTATTTTGGTTTGAGAGGGTATACTTTCCGATTGGTCAAGTTATCACTAAAGTCAGGATCCGATGATGAGGTCCTACGGAAATCGAGAGATACTTTTAAATTTTATAGGCACGTCTAACGTGTTTCATATTTTTTTGAAGCTACGAGTGGCTTAATAAGACCAAGATCATCTGCGCTGAGTTCAAAATAAAAATATGATTTTGGTATTCTTTCATTATTTTTGTTTCTTTTTTGTGTTCTTGAAGACAGTTTTTATTTTTTGATGATTTTTTTATTTAGTATTTTATTGATGTAAAGGTGTTACACTCAGGTTAATAAAGTCTGGAAATGGTAAGGGTTTTTAAATATCCCGTGATCTATTATACAGACCGCATAGAAAAGTAAAGCCAAAGTTGATTCACTGAGCATGTTTTACTCACTCGTCTCCTCTGTGGCAATAATAACAAAATGGGTCAGCAATAGAGGCAAGAAGAGTATTTAGTTATTTTTAATTTCAAAATGCATCCTTATGGACAGGCTTTCCACAATATTATTATTGATATCCCGTGAAGTAGTTTTCCCACTCTCTCAAGGATATTTCATTATATACTTTATTGAATTAAGGTCGAGACTTCAAGCTGATCAGTCTAAATGACGGATCCCAAGTTCCTACATATTCTTTTCCACGTCGTCGCCAGAATGAACGGGTACCGCGAGTATTGTCATCCATAAAAATGAAATCTTCTCCAAGATTAGGCAGGTTGTTTATTATCTATACAAATAAATAAAATTGAAGTGTCTGTTTGTAATGTCAAAATAACAAGTTTTTACTAAATGGGTATGAATGTATATCGGGTACCAATAACAAAAACACAATTAATTTTTTTTTATATGTCTGTTTGTTCCCGCTCATCTCCGGAACGGTTAGACCGATTTTGACAGGACTTTTCACTAATAGATTGCTAATTATATAAGGTATAACATAGGTTACCTTTCCCCAAAAGTTACTATTCCACGCGGACGAAGTCGCGGGCACAGCTAGTGTAGAATAAGGTTGTGTTTCATTTTTTATGAAATGAAACTTCGTACGCTCTATATTATAAATTACTGGCCATAACATTTTATTATCTTTACATATTATAAAACAATATCCCTCGCCGCGTCTGTCTGTCTGTCTGTTCGCGATAAACTCAAAAACTACTGCACCGATTTTCAAGCGGTTTTCACCTCTCGATAGCGTGATTCTCGAGAAAGGTTTTAGTATATAATTTGTTAAGTTTTTGTATTTATTTCTGTGTACATTAAAGATATTTGTTGAAGATGTCGGGAAAAAATAAATTAGGGCGAAACGTAGTTCACGGGCACAGATAGTTATAAATATTACATATCTTATTACTAGTCAAAGTCCCACAAAACTGTTTGCACAGTTTGGCTGTGGGATCATATCGGTTTGAGTTATAAATATTTAAATACAAAAAGCTATCTTACTATTATGATAATCTGCTGAGCAGGTGCTTTATTGCAAAATACAGGGTTTATTGAAATATTCATTTATCACGCTCCCATTGGATATTCTCAGGCAGGCCATTGAGTAAGTACGGTATGGAGTAGGTAATAACGGAGCCTCCGCGCCATAAGGAGTGATTTATTCCAAATACACGTTCGCATAGCGTTCCCCTGTTCTTCGCAGTATTCAAACACTTCGGGTTGACTAAAATCGGGCAACTCCGTGCCGACAGAGTAATTTAGGATCCCGGGCCGGGCGGTAACTACTGATTTCGGCGGGCAAAAGCCTCCTCCTGGCCGTTCACAAGATAACTTCTACTCCTCTCACTTCTTCAAGACTCCTCTTGAAGTCCACACTCGAACCTTACGCTTCCTCAATACCTAACATACCATAAAGCGGTCATCTCGCGGTTCTGTGCATCCCGACCATTATCAATCATTAGTTTCCTTTCGCTAATTCTAAAATTTAATATTCTAGAAACCTGTTTTTTCTTATTCTTGTATTTTCATTACATTTGTCTCTTTTTCATCTTAATAAAACTACTTAATTATGGTATAGGAGTTCTTTCGCAATAGTATGCGGCACGTAAGAGAAAGTATAATGAAGTGTACGGAGTGAACACTATACATAAACACACGACTCGTTATTGGATTGAACGTTTCCGACATGAAAATTTTGATCTGAAAAAGAAACCAGATCTGAAAAAATTCCTCGAAAACAAATGTCAACAGTGACTAACTAAATCCAATAGATGGAGGCTTATGCTACTTAATCTATGGCTGAGTTAGCAGTAGCTTTCGACGTGAGCATCAAAATAATATTAGTGATATGGCGTCAAACTTGCAAGATAAAAAAGTTTGATAAGTGGGCCTGAAGGAACTGGACGATCGCCAGCATGCAACGTGACGAACGCGTGAAGATGTACCGCGATGTATACGAAGGGATATTGAACCGCATTGTTAGTCGTAATTAAATAAAATTATTTAAAAAATAACGTTTTAAATACAAGCTTTTAGTACTTGTCAGTACGAATAAAATGAGCCCAAACTCGATGGAGCGTCGGTGGCGCTGTGGACTCGGCACTTGCCTTCCAATCGGGGGGTCGGGGTTCGAGACCCGCCATGTACCAATGTGTTTTTCGTTTCGAATTTCATATGTACATTTGTCTGACGCTCCTACGGTGAAGGAAAACATCGTGAGGCAACCTGCATATATCTGCGAAGAAATTCAATAATGTATGTGAAGTCGACCAATCCGCACTGGGCCAGCGTGGTTGACTAAGGCCTAATCACCCTAACATAGGGTAGGCTCGAACCCCTCGGTGGGGGACGTATATGAGCTGTGATGATGATGATGATGATGAAACTCGATGGGGTTGAGTCATTTAATTGCGGAGTTCCTATAGCCACCTTTCAGCTCCAGCATTAGAGCAGAGGTCCAATTATGCTAATAAGTTACAGCCGAATCGAAACAGAACTGTTGCGATCGACCAATCAAAGCGCCACATTATCACGTCATCGAACAGTTGAATGGCAATATACGCGATCCGATTGGTCGATCGCAACGGTTTAGTTTCGATTCGGCTGTAACTTATTAGCAGAATTGGGCCTCAGCTCCATATCATCATAATATTGCAGTGTCGCGCGATACTTATACATATGCATGCAAAATTTCAGCTCAATCAGAAACTGGGAAATGGGTCAAATTAAACTTGCAAGACTTCATCACAGACACCGGGACATGTGAAAGTAAATAAAAGTTTGTAAAATGGATTCTTTTCGACAGTAGCAGCAAGCAGTCATCGTGTTGGTTAGAAGCTGGTTCAGTACTAAGCAATGCCCCAAACGAAAATGTTCCCATAGGAAAGTGATGGTTACTGTTTGGTAGTCTAGTGCCGGTGTAATTCATCGCAGCTTCTTACCAAATGGCACAAGTATTACTGCCCATATGTACTGCGAGGAACTGATCACAATGATGGAGAAGCGAAGATCTCCGCCAAGCCTTGGTCGATCGCTCGTTCCCAATGCTCCTACTCGACAACGCTCGACCTCACACGGCACTACTGCTGATCACCATGCTACAAGCACTAGGGTTGGAAGTTTTGCGTCATCCACCGTGCTTCCCAGATCTTGCGACGACACTTTTACTTTTTTTTTCAAACTTTGGACAACTTATTGTCAGGAAGATCCCGGCGATACGGCAATTTTATAGGTAAAAGACCTTACATTTTAAGTGCAACAATAAAATTGAATACTCAATAATAAAATTGATGTATGTATTATTAAAACTACGTCAAAGTAAGGGAACCTTTTCAACCTCACAAAAAATAAGGACATTACAAGTTTTTTGTATTTATATGATGGTTAATTTTAATTTAAAAGGAGTAAAAATTATAATATTTCTTGCATAGGATTGTCATTCACAAATAAAAAAAAGGTAATCAAAAATTATTTTTAAACGTATTCTATTGAATACGTTTATAAGCATATAAAATTATTGCCTGTATAGCATTTCATAAATTTTAGTTCAAAAATAATTTTAACCCTTTATTTAAAATTATTAGTACCTAAATAGTACCTAAAATACTGCCACTTCCTATCTATCAGCCTAAGCTTCGCCCGTAAGGATATTTTCGTTCGAAGCAATTCAAAATATAAAGCAGCAGATTTTGAAATGAGTCCAACAAAAACAAATGTTTAACTCCTATTTCACCCCTTACGCTTGAATATATACTTGCCACACCCAGGAGTTAAACCATATAAAATCCGAAAGAAAAAAAACACCTGTCTTTTTATGGCATCAATCGTTTTGTTTCTTTGTTGTTTGTTTGATTCGATCCGTACGACTGACCCTATTCAGTCGTAGGGATAGAACCAAACTCTGTGAAGCCTTTTGGTTTTTCTCGGGAATTTAAACCGTTATGTTTGTTATCTATATATATAAAAGAAGAAACTGACTGACTGACATATCAACGCACAGCCGAAACCACTGGGCCTAGAGATTCCAAATTTGGCAAGTAGGTTCCTTATGAGGTGAAGGGGTGCACTAAGAAAGAATTTTTGGAAATTCCACCCCTGAGGGGGTAAAATGGGAATGAAAGTTTGTATGAAAGCCCGTCAGTTTTGAAGTTTGTATTTCCAAATTTTGGATTTAGGCTGGAGATTTATGCAAGTGCAAAAAGAATGGATTTTTCAAAACCACCATCTACTTGAAACGGAGGGCTAAAATTTGTACAAAATTAGACTATCTATATAACTTACTTCTGTTCCAGTCGATTCTTTCAAAAAGCACCGGACCGCCAGTATCTAAATGGGGCCATCCCCGCGATATCACAGAAATCGGCTCTCAATCAACGAAGTTCTACAGTAGCGAACATAACTAAATTGACAGCCCCCTCCTTTCTGAAGTCGGTTAAAATGCAATGCAGCCAGTGCCAGAAGGAAAAATATATGAATTTTTTTATCAAACTCACACTTCACCGTTTTTCATAAGTACATTAGATTCCTTCGACTTATCTCTTGGGTATCACAAGGATTCCAAAAATTCGTTATTTTTTAAGCTCCGACGCATGCTAGGAGATATTTGTAAAATTTCTAAATTTCTCTACATAATAGGGCTCGGGATGAAAAATGATTTATTAAATATAGGTCTCGGCTACATATGACTTATTATCTTCTATCTTTAACTGTATATAATATAAAAGAAGAAACCGACTGACTGACATATCAACGCACAGCCTAAACCACCGGGTCTAGGGATTTAAAATTTGGCAGGTTCCTTATGAGATGTACTAAGAAAGGATTTTCCAAAATTCACGCCCTAAATGGTTGAAATGGGGCTCCAAATTTTGTATGGGGAACAAGATTAGTTGGACTATTTTATTCGAAGCTTCACAGGAGTACTCCTATCGATAAATGAGTCAACACTTGTTTTAGGTTTTTTTCAGAATTCACCCTTTTAAATGGGGGATATGGGGTGTCGAAGGCTGAAAATTAATATGGGTATCCTTTGTATGGTTTATCGGGTCGCTGGTTACAAAAACAATAACGATTTCTAAATCCAACCTGGCGGTCGTAAACTACCATCATCGCTTTCTATCTTCTTCTTAATATGGAAAAGAAGAAACTGACTCACTCACTTCTTCTTAATTAATATGGAAAAGAAGAAACAGCCCAAACCTTCGGGTCTGAAGATGCAAAATTTAACAAGTAGGTTTCTTATGAGGTCTAAGGGCTATAAGCACTAAGAATGGATTTTTCAAAAACCACCCTCTAAGGATTTGAAACGGAGGTCCAACATTTGTATGAGGAAACAAAATCAGACAAAATTATTCGAAATTTCACAGGAGTACTGTTATCAATAAATGAGTAAACACGTGTTTTAAGTTTTTACAGAATGCAACCCCTAAAAAAGGGAAATGGGATGAGAAAGTCGGAAAATCAACATGGGTATTCTTTTTGTGGTTTATAGAGTCGCTGATTACGAAAACAGCATCAATTTTAAAATCTAACGTGGCAGACGTGAAATATCATCACCCATGTAAGGGTTCTATATATTTTTTCATTTTAGGTATGCCATCTCGATCGTCGTCAATCTGGTACCTAGGCGAGCGCGGGCGGCGCGGCGAGACGAGAGGAGTAGTTATCAGGAATAATTCTGCATCTATAATTAGTACAGTTCAAGGTGCTGCTGGAAGGTGGTTGCCTTACTCCGAATTTGACGCGAGCGAAGCCGCGGGCAAAAGCTAGTTTATTTATATAGTTCAAGGTGATTTCCAACATATAATACATTTTCATTAATATAGTGTGATGCAACTGTAAATAGTTAATTTTTTTTCCTAATGAAGACTAGACTCTATAAATTGCTCTAATTGAGCGTTTTTGCAAAACGAAGATTTTCTTTACATCTGCGGCATTTCCCACAGCATAATACCACAAGCCAATAGAATGGAAATACTCAAATAAATGAATAGTCTTGCAGTTTACAAGAGCAGTAGCATCTACATCTGATATTTGGCGAATTTTTAACCACATGATGTTGATCTCAGTCGTGTCACCCAGCCGTAATATTTGGTCCCAATTGCAAATTGTTCAACCTTACACCTATTAATATATCGGAATCTACTAAATGTAACTCTTCATATCAATTATTCGGCATGTATCCTACATTTGATCAAAAAATTACTATATATATTTTTTACAAGTACGAATGTCAGTGTAAACAAAACAAAGCTTAAAATAATAAAATTGTTTCCATGTTTAACACGCTTACATTTCCAAGTTATTGTTTCCAAATATTCAAATTATAAATCTATACAAACAAAACAGATCAAATTCGAAATCACAAAACAATTTGGTATCATGGGACTGAAACCCATCGAAACGTTTGTAGTCATGTGAATGTTATAACAATGAAGGGTATATCAACTTTGTAGTGAAAAAAAAACAACATTTCTAAATAAGATTTGGATCGTCAAATTCAAGCAAGTTTACTGCGTGCTTCACGCTTGTAGATGGTCATATTAAAATGAAAAAGAAGATACGTCGTAGCAGCTTGCAAAGAGGAAAAACTAAAGCACAAAATATTTATATTACATGCATGTTGTACGGCGATTCTAATTTTATTGATTGAATCAGTATTGAAGAGAGGAAAATAGAAAAGTACGTTCTTCTTTTACGAACTGGTATATATATATAACGTCTATAAACTTCTTATTTCAATTATCTCGTGTAGTTTATGAAAGAAAGAAAAAAAGTCAACCTACTACTCACTTATTTTTACACGTCGCTGTTATTAATGCCCCTTTGAAGGATCGATGAAAATAATAATAAGAGGAAGTGTCGAGATGATACGGAAGACTGTAATATACGATATCTACATTTACATCTCGCATGGCTGGTTCCAGCCAACTCTGCTGATTATATCAATATAATAACATACTCGATTGCGCTGACTTACAATATTATTACGGAGATGAGGAGCGGATTGTTAATTTTGTTAATACCTCTTTTCAGTATCATGTAATATTTACTTTATTTCGCTAAAAGCCTTTATTAAACAACGAAACGGTGTTAGTGAATTTTATTAGTGTACATTTTAAAACACTTATTCTTTTTTAAAACACTTACACCCAGTTTCTGAAAGGCTGATCAGCGATAAAATTAACTAATAAGCTGTCAAATCTAATGCTAACTATGAATTGAGTTGCTGGAAGCTAAATCAACCTAACTCTGTGTTAGTTGACACAGCTGTCAAATTTATTACAAAATTATTAAGGAAAGACTCGTTTTGGGTTTCCAAATTACATAAGAATAAAACAAAATATATGATTTCAGCAATGTGACCGTGTCTAAAAATATTTCTCACGAGAAATCAAATTATTAAAGATAAGTAAATTTTGGCTAACCATCGTTTCGGAAACTCAAATTGCTGTTAAGGTAACATGGATGTTAGTTGAACCATAATTTGATCAGCTTTTCAGAAACTGGGGGTTATTCTTTGTATCATAAAACAGACGTCATTTCTGGTAATTTAAACGTAATTATGAGGGAACGAAACTGGAATGTAAAGTTTGTATCACAATTCGATCTTTGTTATCGTTATTCAATCTGTGGTGGCTGTACACGTGTTCTACAATGGCATACATAATAACAAAAAAAAAATCATAAAAAGTGCACCAATAATAATAAATGATTTTCCCACCCCTCTTTCCAGTATTCTTGTGGGGGTTGCAGATTTCCTACTAATCTCACAAAAAACACAGGTATGAGGTGACTGTTACCACTTACCATCACGAAGGCAGTTTGCTTGTTTGCCAACTTAGCTGTATAAAAAAAAGCTTTTACCCGCTTATTGTGGTTTGTTCTTTTTAGGGTTCTGTAGCCAAATGGCAAAAAACGGAACCCTTATAGATTCGTCATGTCTGTCTGTCTGTCTGTCCGGCCGTATGTCACAGCCACTTTTCTCCGAAACTATAAGAACTACACTGTTGAAACTTGATTGATACTACACTGTTGATGTATTCTGTGAACCGCATTAAGATTTTTACACAAAAATAGAAAAAAAGCAATAAATTTTGGGGGCTCTCCATATATAGAATTGAAATCC
Organism: Schoenobius gigantellus; assembly: GCA_963935595.1. Classification (NCBI taxonomy): domain Eukaryota; kingdom Metazoa; phylum Arthropoda; class Insecta; order Lepidoptera; family Crambidae; genus Schoenobius; species Schoenobius gigantellus. Next base: position 66,467,266 of record OZ012540.1, on the reverse strand, counting down.
AAAAATTTTTTTTCATATGATGTACATTACCATGCAAACTTCCACCGAAAGTTGGTTTGAACGAGATCTAGTAAGTAGTTTTTTTACATCTACTTCAGATTCCCTGAATCACTCTAGTGTCGACTGGCAGACAAAGCCCATGGCATTAAGACCGCCGTTGTACATTGTGTATTAAGACTAATTTAATAATAAAAACAGGAAAAATCGATAGAGTATCTTATTAGTATTAAAGTATTTGACTCAATTGGATCACTTCAGTACTATGGGCAGTGACATTGATGGACTTATGCTCCACTGTGGCATGTGTAACAGGCGCCGGATGTTCTAACCCTCAGAACAATAACGAAAGCTCTAACCACACGTCCCATTATTACGTTTGACGTCCACTTGAACGTGTAACAGATTTCTAACAACGATCTCACTATATTCTATCAGTTATTATAAAGAAGAGAAGATTTGTTTCTTTGTAATGGATAAGTTCTAAAGCAACTGCATAGAGTTTAACAATTTAAAACTTATAGAAAGCTACACAATTTGTTGTCTTTTATTCTAGGTTTCCCAGAAGATTGGGAATATTGGTTTTGGATTATACCAGATAAATGAAATTCTCGGGGTATGATCTCAATAGTAGACTTATTAAATATATATAGTTTCAATTGTACATTCGACACTGACTCACTGATGATAATCAAAATTCTTAGGGTACTTCCTGAAGTCCTAGAAAGCTGAAATTTGGTATGTATGCTAGTATTAGTACACAAACAACAAAAAAAATCTAAAACATAGAACTTTTACCCCCTTAACCCCTTAAACTAGAGGATGGAAGTTTGTATGAGTCTACTGCTAATTTTGATGCTACAGGTCTGAAAATTGATATAAAGACTCCTTGTTATAAATAATAAAATACATATTTCAGAATTTTTTGTAAATCACCCTCCACCCTTTAAATTAGGGGATGGAATTAAGCGCGCGCAAAACATCTAAAGTGTACCCGCAGTGATTGATGATGAAGCAAATACAGCGCGGCGCGAGCTTACCGTCAAGATTTTGGAGCGAAAGGCAAAGATAGAGAGTGGGTCCGGACTGTCACATGGGCGAAAGGTGAGAAATTTTTTCGCTGTCGTCACATTGGCGTAAAAATTTATTCACTGTTTATTACTTTTCTGTTATACAATAGTTTTTATATCATTCCCCCTTTAAAAAGAATATTTTATTCACTGTAAACAGTGAATAAAAACGCACTTTAATCACTGTTTTGGTGTTTGAATTTAAAACAGACCTATATATTCAACCCCCATCTCAATGCTGTACAACCTATATGCACAAAAAATACTCTATATTAAATGTCCATTTCCTCTTAATCTTTCTCGTAGTCATGGTATAAAGTATAGTATGCAACTCTCGAATAAAATGGATTTATAGCGAAGGCCATGATTGACTCGCGTCGCTCAGGATTCTAACAAATAAATCACTCCCCACGGTCGTGATTCAGTCGTTAGAATCCTTCATTTGCTTGTGATTCGTCTATGGCCCTCGCTTTAAATCGGTCTTTTACTCACTAGTTGCATAATATACTATTGTACGAGTAGAAACGACACGGCCAAGCCACATATTTTGACTAAGGTGTAGAGTTTGTGAAGTTGGGGCGTGTAGAGTAAGAAGCTTGGCTCTGATGAGATCTGACAACTTTTTGACAGTGCGAGCCATATGGTCTCGCCTTGACAACATTTTACATGTAAATGTTTTTGGTGGGATAGCAATTATCGACTTTGTTATAGAATTGCGGCTAACTCGCATATAACCTGCCTATGTTAGTTAATTCAGCGACGATAATATTACGAGTAATTTGATTGTCAAATAAGTGTTTGGTACGTTCAAGGTGAACTTAAAATGAAAAAAAAATGTAATGAAACTTCTGAATAGAAAATTATAAGCAGTTATTAAATAACACATTCAAAATATTTTGAAAATATATAATTTTAAAGATATAGTTTACTCTATTTTCTATTACATATTAACATGATTAAGGACGATGACGGGGTATGATAAGGTTAAATCTATTTAGTCCATTAGTTAGATAAAAAATCGTAATTTTAGGTTTGTCGAAATAATAAAAAAATACTAAGTTATTAAAATCAAAGTTAAGGAGCGATGCGGCGGTGGCTCACTATATCATTTTGTAAAAAAAACGAGTCAATGAAAACTGTTGTCACCTTTTCTTATGCTTTAATCCCTTTTGTACCAATAAAGTTACTTATTGCTTATAAACCCGTTTCCTTCTGGTCCAAATAATTTTTCTTTTTTATCTATTTATCTGGTTATATTATATAGCTATTTATGATAAATAACAATAGAGTTTTTATTAATTCACCACGATAATAACAATATTTCATTTTAAAATATCCTTCTTTATATCCCCAAAAGGAACTAGAATTACTAGTCCAACTAGTAGGACATACTAGTAGGACCACGAGGAAACGGGTCCTATTAATGTGTCATTTATTGTGTTTATGTAATTATTAATCACAATTCTGTTTTATGCCGTTATTACCTGATGTTATAAAGCACTTTTTAAACAACATAAACGTTGAACGAGTTTATGGCCTCCGCTCCGTACCTATTTGATACTGAAAATTTTATTTCCAGCCTAATAAAGAAACGACACTAACGCTGTCTCGTTTCAATTTGATGAATGTTGTCTGCCTTACATTTTATAAGACACACGCTTTCCGCTCGCGAATTAACCCGAGTTATTCTTTTTTTACCGTGGGAATTTTTTTCCCGTAGGAAAATTGCCCTATGTCCTTCCCCTGGTCTCGAACTATCCCTATACCAACTTTCATCAAAATCGGGTCAGTAGTTTCGAAGCCTATTCAATACAAACAAACAATCAATCAAATCTTTCCTCTTTATAATATAAGTATAGATGATTCCTGATACTTCGAGACGATACGGTAAGCATTTATGTTCGTGTGTTGCGGATGGTGATTCGAATTCAATATACGAGTAGTTTATTCAAATTCGATTTTTAGGTAATCACTTTTGCACGTCTAAGAAATTACGCCAATGTTCACAAGTCTACGGCGGGAGACCTTGTAATGGAAAGAACCAGTAGGAAAAGGGTTATTTCTTCTCCCTATATTGTTACAGTCGTCAATTGAAAGCTGACCTCAAAGCAAAAGTTTGGAAGGTGACTTCCATCACAAGATTAGATGTATCAGTTCTATTATTATTGTGTCGTTACCAAATACAACAATATTTGTACATATAAATAGTTATACGCGAAGATTTCGCATACATACCCAACACTACTGTTCAAGAAACGAAATCGCCCATTTCATGTAAATATTTTAGATGACAACTAAGAAATGTAAAAAAAATCTTTGTGTCGTTTATTGACACCACGATGTAAGTGAAACTTACTTTTCGGATCCTAGGCGTAAAGGACACTGATGAAAATGGGCCCCCATTCTTTAGTGGCTGTATAAATAAAACCTTTCTGTGAATGACACATTGTTTTATGGGAAAAAATAAAATTCATATTATTAATATTTCCATATTCTGTGTGGTAGCGGGGATTACTAAAATAAATAAATACACAAATATTACATAACAGTAACATCCTGACGTGCATGGGCTACCGCTAGGAACAATCTAATATTAGTTCCATCCAAAACTGCATAGATGACATACGAGGGGCGGCTGATAAGTTCGCGGCCTAGGGTACTTAATGAAAGAAAAGTTTAGTTTTTTAATTTTTATTTTTCAATATAATCACCCTCAAGTGAAATACACTTCTCACATCGTGAATACAATGCCTTTAAACCATTGAAATAATATTCTGAAGATTTCTCTTGAAAATGGCTCTCCACGGCTGACTTCATCTCATTGTCATCCGAAAATCTTCGCCCCCTTAACTCCTTTTTCAGTTTCGAAAAAAGGAAAAAGTCACTGAGAGCCAGGTCCGGACTATAGGGGGGATGATCAATTTCTGCGAACCCAGTGAACGGGCGCGTTGTCTTGCAGAAACAACACACCGCGCGCCAACTTGCCACGTCTTTCCTGTACGACTGCTTCACGTGCCTGACCTAATAAATTGGCGTAGTATTGACCATTCATAGTAGTTCCTTTAGGCAAGTAATCAATTAATAAAATTCCCTCGCTATCCCAGAAAATAGTCGCCATAATCTTAGAGGCCGACTTTTCCACTTTAAACTTCTTTGGTGGTCTTTCTCCTTTTTTGATCCACTGCATAGACTCTTGTTTGGACTCCGGATCATACTGGCGAATCCAGGTTTCGTCTACTGTTACAATGCGGTTACAAATTTCGTCCAAATCGTTCTGACACAACTCCAAAAAATCCTTACAACTCGCCAGTCGTCGTTGTTTGTCGAGTGGTGTGAGCATTCGCGGTACCCAACGCGCACTAATTTTTTTCATGTGTAAATTTTGGTGTAAAATTTCTCCGATTCGCTCTTTACTAATTTGTAACTCTTCAGCTATCTGCTACAATTTTATTCTTCGATCAGCCAATACTAATTTTTCAACTTTTTGAACATTTTCTTCGGTCACTACTGTCACAGGGTGGCCCGGGCGGGGGTCGTCTTGACAGCTCTCTCTTCCTTGGTTAAAAAGTCAAGCCCATTTTTTTACTATTGTATATGATGGCCCGGAATCCTGAAGAACCGATGACATTTCTTCAAAAATGTCTTTTTACAAGGAATTTAATAACTGCGCTGTGCTCAAAATTGCGAGAATTTTCAATTTCGGTCGACATGGTATTGTTGCTTGTTCCAGGTTTGAAGTGTCAATGAACCAAATTGAAGAAATGGGTGTTGTTTATACTATCAATTAGTGCCGCAAGTTGTGCTATCAGTAACGAGATGATACCTTTTCGTTAAGTACCTTAGGTCGCGAACTTATCAGCCGCCCCTCGTAGCTTGTGTAAAACGGGAATGTAATAAATTATTATTACTCATTTTGTAGAAATAAAATAGTTAGTAACTACTCAATGCTTTAATTTAAAATAAGATATTGTTTTCGAACTACATTCATAACATTTTGAGATAAAGTTATGAAATACAAAATCGGGTATGCTGCAAAAGCACATAAACGTGCTAATTAGTTGACCACGTCAATACATAACATTTGAAAAAACCGACAACAGATGGCAGTAATTTGCGTATGATAAACAGAATTATTGATTTTGTTTTGTTTTTTGGGTGTTTATTATCTATCATAATATGTTTCTATTTTTTTTATATAAATGTGCAATCGCATTTAATTTTCGATTTTCGGATCGACGTCCCCATCGAGAGGCTCGAGCCTACCCTAAGTTTAGGTCTCAGTCAACTGGCCCAGTGCGGATTGGTCGAGTTCACATAGACCTTTGAACTTCTTCGCAGATGTATGTAGGTTGCCTCACGAGGTTTTATTTACTTTATTTCACCATAGGAGCGTGAAAATTTACATATGAAATTCGAAAAACGAAAAACACATTAGAACATGTCAGGATTGAGCTCCGTATCTCTTGATTAGAAGGCTAGTGCCGAGTCCGCAGCGCCGCCGACTCTCTCTATGGACAATTTATTAATAAAAAAAAGTAAAAAAATGTATTTTATACCTACCTATTACCTACTACGAGATAAAAGTAGAGAAATTTTACTAAAGGGAAACTCTGTACCACAGTTGTCTGTATACTTACAGTCCTCTATCTTACAGTAAGCCGACTTTGGTACAGAGTAAGATTCTTACTTATTTCTGCAGCTAAACAGCGGTGCTTGCATTGCTGCGGTCCGGTCCAACACTCCAACTGTTTACACGTGGAAGGTTGGAACCTTCCACGTGTAAAGAGACAGTTTGCGCATGTTGGACGAAGTTGGAACGTCATGGCGCGCGATCGGGCCATATGCTTTGATCGATCGTGAAATGGGACAAGTTTGAAGTCTGTTGGAGTGTTGGACAATAGTTTGGCGCCGGCATAAGATAAGCAGTGAAGTTATAGGGTACTGTGACTTGACATCTTATGTCACAAGTTTAGTTTACGTATACATTTTACAGGAACCACATGTAATATCATAGGCGACTGTCATCTTCTTCTATATATATAAAAGAAGAAACTGACTGACTGACATATCAACGCGCAGCCCAAATCACTGGGCCTAGAGATTCCAAATTTGGCACGTAGTAGGTTCTTTATGAGGTGAAGGTGTGCACTAAGAAATAATTTTTTAAAATTCACCCTCTAAAGGGTTGAAAAAGGGCTCCAAAGTTTGTATGGGGAAACCAGATTATTTGCTCTATTTGAATCGAAACTTCACATGAGTACTCCAATCGATAAATAAGTTAACACCTGTTTCAGAATTTTCCAAATTTCAACCCCTAAAAGGGGGATATGGGGTGTCAAAGTGTGAAAATTGATAATATCAACGCACAGCCCAAACCACTGGGCCTAGAGATTCCAAATTTGGCACGTAGCTTCCTTTTTAGGTGAAGGGGTGCACTAAGAAAGGATTTTTTAAAATTCACCCTCTAAAGGGTTGAAAAAGGTCTCCAAAGTTTGTATGGGGAAACCAGATTACTTGCTCTATTTTAATCGAAACTTCACATGAGTACTCCAATCGATAAATAAGTTAACATCTGTTTCAGGATTTTCCAAATTTCAACCCCTAAAAGGGGGATATAGGTGTCAAAGTGTGAAAATTGATAATATCAACGCACAGCCCAAACCACTGGGCCTAGAGATTCCAAATTTGGCACGTAGGTTCCTCGTGAGGTGTAGGGGTGTACTAAGATAGAATTTTTGGAAATTCCACCCCTGAGGGGGTAAAATGAGAATGAAAGTTTGTATGAAAGCCCGTCAGTTTTGAAGTTTGGATTTCCAAATTTTGGATTTAGGCTGGAGATTTATGCAAGTGCAAAAAGAATGGATTTTTCAAAAACCACCCTCTACGGGGTTGAAACGAAGGGCAAAAATTTGTACAAAATTAGACTATCTATATAAACGACACACCAAAAAACCAAGGGAAGCACCCTTACTTCTGTTCCAGTCGATTCTTTCAAAAAGCACCGGACCGCCAGTATCTAAATGGGGCCATCCCCGCGATATCACAGAAATCGGCTCTCAATCAACGAAGTTCCACAGTAGCGAACATAACTGAATTGACAGCCCCCTCCTTTCTGAAGTCGGTTAAAAATGCAATGCAGCCAGTGCCAAAATGAAAAATTTATGATTTTTTTAAAATTACTCTACATAATAGGGCTCGGAATAAAAAATATAAATATAGGTCTCGACTACATCTCAAGTAGCAGAAGCTTCTGTAATCAAGGCGTTTTATCACCAAACAGTGATATTATAATTGGCCTATAATAGTAATCATTGTGATTGCGTGTACATTAAAGGATTTTAACGTAGCGTTTTTATTATATAAGATTAAATAACATTTAAGTTCTATAACTGAGCTCTTAGAACGCTTTCAGGACCATACAAAAGAATCTTTAAAGTGTTGAATTGTAATAGATTAGAAAAAGTGATTATAGTACTATTTAGTACTAAAGACGACCCTTCTAACACATTAATGTATTTATTTGGCACTAATAATGTGTCAAAATATCTTTTACAGTACTAGTATTGTAACAATATCGAAAACACTATTACAGTATCATTCTGCAATATACAAGAACCTTGCACAACCATTACGTAATGTTTTAGCTTCTTAAAAGCTACCTCAACATCGCTATGGGCTAGTTCTTTAAAAGTCATAAAATCTCTTCTATAGTATTATATAGTACCATAGCGACTTCTGGTTCAGTTGCTAAATAATTTAAAGTGAAAATGGCTGCTGTTTTCTGCCGTGATTGCACATTAACAGCACGACTGAAGCGAATTTGTATTAAAGCAGTCATAGTCGGGACAAGTCCTTATTTTATTTATTTAAATTTAATTAAAATTATGAGGGCGCATTGCCAAAATTAAAATCAGCATAATGATTTTATCGATACAATTATTTTCGCAAGTGCACTGACACGACAGAGTCAGAGACGGTCCTTGAATATTTTGTAGTATGTCATTTTTACTAAAAGTTATGTTAAGCAACAATGACGAATAACATAAAGCATCATAATTAAAGTTCATAATATTTGTTTTCTTGAGGAACATTAAATGGAGTGATAAAAATAATCACTGGAATTATTTGTGGTGCAAAATAGCACTATAAGTATGTGTTGGTTACTTTTATAGTTTAGCTTTGTGAATTAAGCGTTGCAGAGAGCACTATTTTCGTACTAAAAAGCGTTTCTTGACACTTTACCATTTCAACTACAGAGCTAATTTATCACCATGAGAGCCTCTATGTAATGTTTATAGATTAAATCAGTGATAAAACTAGGGCCTTTTCAGGGTTCTGTAGAAGTTTACAAGACCATTATAGTGCTAATCATAAACACTAATTAGAGGCTCCAAAATGTTCTCAGGACCTTTATAGTATCAAATTTTGCTACTTGGGATATTACTTATTATCTTCTATCTATATCTGTATAAAAGAAGAAACCGACTGACTGACATATCAACGCACAGCCTAAACCACCGGGTCTAGAGATTTTAAATTTGGCACGTAGGTTCCTTATGAGATGTACTAAGAAAGGATTTTACAAAATTCATGCCCTAAGGGGTTGAAATGGGGCTCCAAATTTTGTATGGGGGAACAAGATTAGTTGGACTATTTTATTCGTAGCTTCACAGGAGTACTCCTGACTATCGATAAATGAGTCAACACTTGTTTTAGGTTTTTTAAGAATTCACCCTTTTATATGGGGGATATGGGATGTCGAAGGCTGAAAATTAATATGGGTATCCTTTGTATGGTTTATCGGGTCGCTGGTTACAAAAACAATAACGATTTCTAAATCCAACCTGGCGGTCGTGAACTACCATCATCGCTTTCTATCTTCTTCTTAATATGGAAAAGAAGAAACTGACTCACATATCAACGTACAGCCCAAACCTTCGGGTCTGAAGATACAAAATTTAACAAGTAGGTTTCTTATGAGGTCTAAGGGCTATGAGCACTAAGAATGGATTTTTCATAAACCATCCTCTAAGGATTTGAAACGGAGGTCCAACATTTGTATGAGGAAACAAAATCAGACTATTTTATTCAAAATTTCACAGGAGTACTGTTATCAATAAATGAGTAAACACGTGTTTTAAGTTTTTACAGAATGCAACCCCTAAAAAAGGGAAATGGGATGAGAAAGTCTGAAAATCAACATGGGTATTCTTTTTGTGGTTTATCGAGTCACTGATTACGAAAACAGCAACAATTTTAAAATTTAACGTGGCAGACGTGAAATATCATCACCCATATAAGGGTTCTATATATTTTTTCATTTTAGGTATGCCATCTCGATCGTCGTCAGTCGGGTACCTAGGCGAGCGCGGGCGGCGAGGCGAGACGAGAGGAGTAGTTCTCAAAAATAATTCTGCATCTATAATTAGTAGAGTTCAAGATGCTGCTGGAAGGTGGTTGCCTTACCCCGAATTTGACGCGAGCGAAGCCGCGGGCAAAAGCTAGTATTTAACTATATATGTATTGTTTTCAAGCTTTCAGTGAAAAGTTGCTCATTCTTGGCATTTTTCACAAAGGGTTTGTTGAGTGCCAATTTTAAAGGATAATAGTTTTGTAATTAAGATTTTTGAAGATTTTATCCAAAGTAATTCTCTGCGAAGGTACCAGGGAAAGCTCCAGATCTTATTCCATTCCGGTTATGTTAAATACAACTCATTTGCTAGCTGCCTTAAGAAGTAGGTACACCTGTACTGGCTGCTTTTAAATTCAGAATATAAATAGATTTACACGAAATATGGTTTTGATAAATTCAAGGAATTATATCGAAGTAAAGGAAGATACTTACACAATAAATTTCTTCGAATTATAAATAGGTATACGAATAATTTTTAGAGCAATATCGAATTGAAGTCCATTTAATTTCAAAATACATTGTGTTCACTTGAACCGTCGTATTACAAATAACCTGAATTCAAATCTGTGTTTTTCGTTACGAATCATTTTTTTTTTAAAAAAAACGTCGCCCCACACTAGGATTTTCTCCTGTGTCATGGGTGCAGTTACAAACATAGAATATCACATGCACATACGCCTAGACCGGTAGGTAGGTAATTTTCTTTATTATTTCTACATAATTTAGGGATTTGTTGTTAGGTTAGATAATAATGCAATGGTGTCTTCAGTGTTCATACTCATCCAGCTTTCTCTATTTGGATCCAGCATCAGCGAGCTTTTTCTATTTGGAAACACAGAACAAAAAACCGATTAGAATGCTACGGCTGTAAAAAATTATATTGTATGCCCGTGCAAACACAGCTGGATTTAATTGGTCAGTTTAGCGAAACCGTGTTTTTCACGAAGTTTTCCTTGAACTTGCTCCTAACTGAGCTGTACGGTTCGCTCCTTATACCTATATATACTCTGATGCCTTATTGGACTTCACGATAAATGTCGAAATAAATTAAGTCAACTGTTTATTACCAGAATTTTCTTTTCTCTTTTACTTAATCTTTTCTCCTGCTTTATAACCGACTTCACAAAGGTAAGATGATTCATAAAGGTTCTCAATACGGCTGTATATTTTTGTATGTTAGTTATACGCAATTATTCCGCGAACTATGAACTTATATTCAAAATTCTTATACCTAGTTAGAATGACGGACTTTTTTAAAATATAGCGCACTGAGTCCACTATACTCGTATGTGCAATGGGATACCCGCTCACTCACGTAAGCTTTGAAAATTTTGAATCTGTTATTGAAAATATGTGATGTGAACTATCAATTATTAGCCGCCGTCACAACTCAAACTTTCACATTAGTAAACAAAAGTAAACCTTTTGAAATATAAAATCAGTACTTTAAGGTATTCAGTTGATTTTTCTATGTTTTTACTAAATATAAGAAAATATTTAAAATATACTTTATTTCTTTTCTTTTTATATTTTAAGCGACTTGTAAGAGATTATAAAAATACAGTAAGTAAATATAGAGTACGACATCTTTTTCCGAAAGCTAAATCATCAGCAATCCGCAGTAATTACTACTAATCATAGAAATAACTATAAAAGTAGTAGTAATAGAAAGTAACCTTAATGCAATACTAAATATGTTATAAATTTATCTTGTTTATAATTTTTAATGAAATTCCAGACAAAATCATGTTTATTTTATTACAATGTACATACATAACATACCTGTATTTATGTGTTACATACCAGAGGGCAAACAAATTGGGGATATACCAAACAAATGTATTTGGGTGACCGCGGGTGTGACCTCAAACAACGAGCACATTAAGCGAGAAACGTCGTTCAGCCTTTCGGAACTTCAAACGCAAAAAAGGACCTTACAGTTTGGAGTGCACAAAAATGGGCTTTTACGCGGCCTTTCGAAACCCCATATCCTCAATTTCGAACAGCCACCATCATCGCTAATATACGTGAACACGCTTTTGGTATCTACATAAAAATATTTATTTTAGGAATTACATAGATGTCCAAAAACGATTAATTATACACTCATCATCATCATCACAGCCCCCACCGAGGGGCATGAGCCTACCCTAACTAGTTAGGCGATTAGGCCTTAGTCAAACCACCCTGGCTCAGTGCGGATTGGTTGAGTTCACATACACCTTTGAATTACTTCGCAGGTGTATGTAAGTTTCCTCATGATATATTCCTTCACCGTAGGAGCATCAGATAAATGTACATAGTATAAAAAAATATGTGAAACGAAAAACATATCGGTACATGACAGGATCGATCGCAGGCCTCCCGATTCCACTCAGGGCACAGTCCAATACCGAGGCCACAGCGCCACCGACGCTCATATTAACTATACACTAATGACAAGAAATCTATACGATTATAATATGGAACTCCAAAAACTCATAAGATATATACTGATAACAATAAATCTATAATATTACTAGCTACGCCCGCGAACTAACGTTTCGCCATAATAATTGTCGGAGAAAAAATTTAGAGAGCGCCACCCCTAGGTGACTAAGGGTAAAAAATAGCCTACGACCTACTCATACTCAGACCTGCCAAATGCACACAAAAAATTTCATAAAAAACGGTCAAGTCGTTTCGAAGGAGTTCTTTATATACTTATTAGAAGAATATAAGGAGAGAACTCGACACATTGACTCATCATCTCCTTTCATATATACAGATAAATCTGTAAGACCGCTGAAGTAAACTAAAACATAAATAGACGATTATGTTTTCTAGCTAGCATGTCGGCAAACACCGTCAGTGTCAGCGATTTTCAAGCCTCATCAAGCCGAGCCATTAGCAAGCTCAAGGCCTCGCATCGCCAATGATGAACGACAGAAACTATCGATAGTCGTAGGACACTTAAAACTTTACATGCTTTTGATCATGTAAAGGAACGTGACAACGTCTCAGTAAAAAAGTGTGTTATGTCTACTTTTGTTTGCTTTCTTTGAAATAAAGCTTGCTGACCCCCCCCCCCCCATGCAACAGCTTTGCTACACTTACAGCCGGTTGCACCAAGTTTTACGTTTTACGATTTCGTAAAAAAATTACAACTTAATACATAAAAATGGGTCGTTTCACCATTAAATGTATGGTTTGCGCCGTACATTAAACCTTTTAAAACGTAAAGGATAAAATAAAACTAAAATTGAAACTAGAGGTGAGACTTACGTATTTATATTGACTTTTACTGTTACTTTTACGAAATCGTAAAACGTAAAATTTTGTGCAACCGACCGTTAGTCTGACACGGCACAGTTTGCTACACTAGACTGCCATTATTGCAATATTACCGCAAAACATTCACACTAATATCAATACTACTTGATAATCAATAAACTTGTAATGGCTGTACAAAAATACATACCCTGAAAAATTTCGTATTTATCTGACAGTGTTTAATGATTTTGATGTTCTAAACGTATGCGTCTTCTGATTTATGAACCTCTAATTAACTGACAAAAAATATTCTACGTATAAAATACTTATTACTAATGATAACTATAATACAACTACTAATATATAGTATTTATTTATACTATACTAGCGCCCGCCCGCGGCTTTGCCAGTGTGAATAATTTATACAAAACTATTACCCGTGTGAAGTCGCGGCCGATAGCTAGTTATACATATAAAAACCTTCTTTTTGAATCACTTTATCTGTTGCTAAAAACTGCATTAAAATCCGTTGCGTAGATCCGTAAAAGATTTACAGACAGCGGGAGCAACTTTGTTTTATCTAATAAAGAAGAAAGGTTTGTATGTATGTACGAGTATGTAACGAATAAACTCAAAAACTAGTGAACCGATTTCAAAAATTCTTTCATCGTTAGAATGGTACATTTTCCCTGATTAACAAAGGCTACAGAATTATTTTTCCTAAGGGTAAATATAAAATTCCCCCGGGAAAACAAAAACAACGCGGGTGAAGCTGCGTAAAGTAAAGCTAGTAGGGGAGACCGGGGCTAGAAGTTACCGGCGGGTAAGTTGTTCCTCTCGAAATACCCCCGAGAGGAAAAGAAATAGATGTAATCTTGAAGTACATCATGGAATGCTTAAGTCAAGCGTAGCGACGGTCGCCATATTAGTCGTGCAACTGGCATTGTGCTGTGTCGACGCACGAGTGCGTGTATCTTTGACCCACGTAAATAAATATTTTTGTGACTATTCTTTCCGGTCTTTGTCTCTTAATTTCATAGTTAGCTTTTAGGCTTTTCGTTTGTTTGTGTAAAATATATCTAGTATTGATATTCCACTGTCAAAACTAAGTTCATTTTATAACCTAACCTACCATTGGTACTTATGTGTGTGTATGTCATTAGATATTCCCTTTTTTTGGGGCATATTGTGACCGGGGAACAACTTATTTTTTTTTATTGCTAAAGGTGGCAGACGAGCATGTGGCCCACCCGAGCATGTGGCACGCCTTAGCAGGGAGTTAAGATGGTCGAGTTAATATTTCGGAGCTCCTGCCCAGAGGTGCGAGTACTCCATATGCGGCCGTATTTGTGCTTATAAAGCATCAGCCATTGGCTAGGAGTGAAGTACTGCTTGGCTCTGTTCAGGACGCCCAGTTTTTTGCTCACCAATTTGAATTTGTCCTCCAAATGACTCCCAAACTGCACTTTGGCAGAAATTTCCACACCGAGGATCTCAATGCCACCGGACATACGAAGAGTAACTCCCTGGAACTGAGGCACTACGATAAATGGGTCCTTCTTCGTAGTGAATGCGCACACTTGTGTCTTCGTGGAGTTGAACTTAACTAAGTTCTTTGCACCCCATTCGGAGACTCGCCCTAGAGAGTCCTCGACTTCAGACACAAGTTGTGACCGCCTTTCTTGCAACGAAATCCGAGGGACATTCTGGTGGTCGGTATACCGCACATCACCCGTACTATCATCTGCATAACAATGTATGTTCTTAATGGACAACATGTCAATGTAATGTTCCTACCATCCAAGAAGCTGACTATCCATTTGCGGAGTCCCTCGGGGATTCCATAAGATGGTAGCTTGGTGTGAAGAGCTCTTTGCCAGACCCTATCAAACGCCTTAGCAATATCTAGTCCCACGGCGAGAGCCTCAACTTTGCCCTCCAAGGCTTCCGCCCAACGGTGGGTCAGGTAAACTAAAAGATCACCAGCCGAACGGCCGTGACGGAAGCCGTATTGTCGGTCGCTAATCAGCTGGTGCTCTTCCAGGTACCGTAGGAGGCGGGAATTGATGACCCGCTCCATAATCTTGGAGAGCAAGGACGTTATCGCTTTAGGCCTGTAATTTGACGGGTCGGATCGGTCACCCTTTTCGGGAATTGGGTGGACGTGAGCAATCTTCCACGAAGATGGAACCCTGCTGTTCTTAAAGGAAAGGCGGTAAAGGCCTTACCAAAGGTACTTACCCCATATTATTAGCAGTGATGGTTATTTACATAATGTTTATTTTAGGGTGCGGAACTATAAAAGAAAGAGTACTTGTGGGACTGTTTCGCAAGATCATATTCAAAAAGCTGCAGATGTTGTTATTAAAGATGGAAAAAAGACTAAAACTGCTGCAAAAAACTTAGAAATATGTCACATGACATTATATAGATATATAAAAAATATATATAAAAAGATTCAGTATAAAGATTGTTGCAACTGGGCTCACTCCACATGCATAAAAATAATGATTCGCTGTCATACATTTGCCCAAATTGTGGGTCAGATGAATCAAGTGATGATTAGTTTTCAATGTTTTTAATTATTTTTCTAAGATTGGTTATACTGATTTTATGCTAAATACTTTAGAATCAAAATATCTGATTAGCTACATAAGCAGTTTTTGTACAATTAGGATGATGCTTAACCGAGTAATTAATAATGAAGCATGTTTAACGTTTTGCAGGTGTTAAAACATAAAAAGATTTTATAAATTTTGTTACCCTTTTTAATATTAGATACTTTTAATTTAATTTATGTAAGACAAGTTGTCTACCTACTGATGAAAAATTGTTAATTAATCTTTAAATACATGACTACTTGATTAAAACTTATCTTTTAATCATCTAGGCTCCCTCCCTGAAATAGTTTATAACAACTTACCTCATCTCGTTAACAACTTGCACCGTTTCGGGGCCATGTTAATTCCTGACCCTGCATATAAAAAATTTAATAAAAATACTATTGGAGGTATATTAAAAAAACTTCCAGAATAAAAAATAGAATAGAGTGTTCAAGTGTTACACTAACACTCTTTATATTAACAACACATTTTCTTGGTCATATTTAAGCTTCGTTAATAATCAGAACTTCTAGCCCCAGTCTCCCCTACCATGTAAAGAAGATACGCCGCAGCTAAGCTACTTGAAAAGCAAATATAATGAAATATTAGAGTTAAAGCTATTATTATTATTTTCAATCTGTAACAAATTGTTGAAACACAATATTGGTACTGTACACTGTATATATTTTTTTACGAAAACTTCTGGAATGCTGTCATTTTGTAAGTAAACATAGTGAATGAACGAAATGGAAGTATTCCCAACAAAGAAACCTCAACGCAATCAAATGTGTAAACAGAAAATACAATTATATTCGACCCCGCAAAACAACGAGACGTGGCTTTCAGGCTAAAATTTGATGAAAAAGTAAAAATGCTCAATTCGTAATCAACATTTTTCATTATTATGAAGGGTTCGAGAAATCCATATCTACGTGTTAAATCTCCAATATTTTTCACATCTTTGGTGCGAAAAAAGTGATTTAACAAAAACATGTAAAGATCCCCTTAAGTTAGCACACAAATTAATCACAACATGACCTTCGCTATCTGTTCGCGGTTACCTCTGAGCTAAACTAATAGGGGGCAAAACTAATAGGGGGCTAAAAAAAGGGCTGATCGCTGATATCTTTTCAACAAAATTGTCGTAACAGAATACCTTTCTGATGGTAAGTGGCTTTATAGTCACCTATAGTACTCCTATAAGTCTCCAAATATGCAATCTCCATAGTGTACGTGGCAGATTTGTGACATAAAATGTATTAAGTACCCAGTACAGTTAAAATTATACTATATTTCAACAACTCATTATATTTATTATTTTAAAACTTTTGGTGTCTTCCTTGGTTTAATTATATTCAGCTCCGTATCTACGAGTATGTAATCATTAATGAACTGCACTTTCATGAGATAATATTGAAATTTACAGTTTTCAAAAAATCCTTCATTCATAAATTTCCTATTGCTAGACATGAGTTTTGCGTTTAGCCTGACTTACGTGTGACACAGCGTGTATCGCAGCTCAGACAAGTTTTCAGTCTAATTAATAGAATATTCAAGGAAGTTAAAATGTATTTGTTTAGCATAAGATGGAGTACATCTAATATATAAAAATCTTGTGTCATAGTGTATGTTATCGACTCTTCCGAACCGGTTTGACCAATTTTACAAGTTTTAAAGGTTTAGTAGATATTGGACCTAGGTATTCGCGAAATGACCTGTAGTCGTATTAGGACTTCTTCGCGAAATTCCTCATTCTAAATATGATTAGATATTTACATATGAAATTGGCGTTTTGCCGTACTGTACGTCTAGTACGAGTTTTTAAATCGAGTAAACTACAATAGTTTTCGTTAGCTCGCCAAACTGTCAGTTTACGATGTAAACGGTAGTATGAGTTGCTCGTTTCGAATTCACGTTTAAACGACAGCGAGTTAGTTTTACTCGATTAGACGAACTTCACATTATATATTTATATCTCTCTTACACACATATGAATGGAAAGAGACACGCGATTCTGTCACTGTGACGTTTTCTTAGCCGTTTTTATTATTTTTAAAGCGAGTTGAATGAAAGAAAAACATTAAAGTTTTTGTTTGTTGTAAATTATATTATTTTATAATGTCGCGGACAAGTCAGTCGCAATTTATTTTAATGATAGAGTTTATGGAAAGGTAAAAAATAAATTGTGTTAAACACTTTAGGAATGAAAATAAAATTAAAAATCTCGGTTAAATTATGTGTATTTTTTAACACTTTTATATGGAATGGTGATTTATGGCGGTAGCACTGAGTAAAGTGTGTGTCGGAGATGCGGCAAATGATTGTCGCAGCAGAATTCTTCCGTCTCTCTTCATGCGCTTTGCATGGCCCTCCATGCAAAGTACCACCGTGTAGACGTAATTTTAATGTTTAGAAACACAAAAAAACGTATTTATGTACCAAACTCACATAAAAATGTAAGGTGAGAACCTAAACTACGATAGTTTTCGAGTAAACTGTCCAACAAATGTCAAACATGTAACTCATACTGCCACAAACTCAAAAACTATACGAATACGTATTTATTGATCGAGTAGTTTATTACTTTGTAACTCATACTGTCAATTCTAGTTCATTATAGTTTCCGATAGAGGCGCTGGTGTGAAATGTATGGAAACAAAACTATTCGATCGTTCGAATCCAAAACTATCAAAACTCGTACTAGACGTACTGGTCACTTTGATCTCAAATATCTCCTCTATGGTTAGGAATTCCAAATTCAAATTTATACAGCTATTTACTCATGTATTTGTGTTCTGAAAATTATAATTCACTTGTTTTTTCCTCAATTGTTTTTTTTCTTTGCTTCACTCAGTTTACAAAATGGAAAACTTGAAATATCGCGTTATTTACGAGTACAAGTTCCACCGTGGCACCAGTGCTGCAGAAACGGCTCGAAGGATTAATGATGTGTATGGCGACGGTGCCGCAAAAGAAAATACAGTGCGTTTTTGGTTCCAACGTTTTCGTTCTAGAAATTTCGACCTACAGAACAAGCCCCGTGGACGGCCGGAGACCAAAGTTGATAATGCATAATTGAAGGCTATTGTGGAAGCGAATCCATCGCAAACCACGTCCGAGTTAGCTGCAGGCTGCGGTGTTAGTGATAAAACTGTTTTAATCCACTTAAAGCAAATTGGGAAGGTGAAAAAGCTTGAAAGGTGGGTACCTCACGAATTGAGTGAAGCAAATCAACAAACGCGCGTTGACTGCTGCGTTGCAATACTGAACCGGCACAATAATGAAGGGATAATCGGAAGCGCTCATCGCAATGGCTGAACCCTGCCGAACCAGCCAAACCATGCCCCAAGCAAAAATTAACACCAAAAAAGTTACTTGTGAGCGTTTGGTGGCCTAGTGCTGGTGTCGTTCACTACAGCTTTCTTAAATCTGGCCAGACGATTACGGCAGATGTCTATTGTCAGCAACTGCAAACCATTATGGAAAAGCTAGCTGCTAAACAACCGAGGCTGGTCAATCGCTCTAGGCCACTGCTGCTTCATGATAACGCTAGACCACACACTGCACAACAGACGGTTACCAAATTAGAGGAGCTTCAATTGAAATGTCTAAGCCATCCACCGTACTCTCCGGACCTTGCTCCAACAGATTTTTCGAAATTTGGATAACTTCTTGAAAGGGAAAAAATTCAACTCCGATGGGGCAGTCCAAACCACCTTCAAAGAATTTATTGATTCCCGTCCGAATGGTCTTTTTAGTAAAGGGATCGATGAACTACCTATCAGATGGCAAAAGTGCATAGATAGCAATGGTACATACTTTGATTGAATAAATATATTATATTAAAAAAATCGACTTTTTGTTCCTCCCATACAAAACGCCAATTTCATATGTAAGGACCTAATACTTTGGACTCATTCTCTTAAAGACGTATTCTTAAAGGGATCTCTTCTTGAAATGGCCTATATTTATGTAAGTTTTCGCGAATGGACATGCGTATTTTGTATACTAAGTATTTGTATTTTGTAAATAAACGAAAAATTTTAAACATCCAAAAAGGAATATAAATAATTCATATTTATATGGTTATTTTCACCTGTTCCGGTGTCTATAATGAAATCTTGCAAGTTAAATTTCACCCACTTCTCGGTTTCCGATTGAGCTGAAATTTTGCATGCGTATGTATATCGCGTAATAATACAAATATTATAATGACATGGAGTTGATCTGATGCTGGAGCCGGAAAGTGCCATAGGAACTAAGCAAAAAAAAGGACATAACCAAATCGAGTGTGGGCTCGTTTGATTCGTATTGACAAGTACTTTAACCGTTTAAAGTTTGTTTTAAAAGTGCTTTATGTTTTTTGTGTATATTTGGTGGTCTCATTATAATAGGTAAAGTCTTTTTTAATGCCCCTAGGTGATAAGGGCTACCCTCCAGATTGATTTGACAAATATTATGGCGAAACTTATTTCGCGGGCACAGTTAGTAATATTATATTATTAAGCCGACGACACTGTGTCTGTCAACGAAAATCCCAAATCTAAACGGATCTTTATTGGCACTGAAAAGTTTTGCGAACCGAAAGTGTAAACTGATGAAGTTTATATGTACGAGTATTGTGGCTGCTTAGACGACCTTTTATCTTCCACTCTGAATACTGCCCCACACTAGATCTTATGGAAAGTAAGAAGCGGCGAATATTTCATATTGCTCTTGCTCGAAGAACATTATATGTAATAGCTAGCACTTAAGCCCTGAGAGCTCGTGACCTATCCAGCGTATCACTCAGCTTAGCTAGGCACCCAACGAGTTCAACCTTTCTAATAAGGCTTTAGTTTTTGATTCATAGTGATTTGAAAAATTGGGTATGAATAATAAGAACAAATATTAGCGACATAAGTTGCTATCATGCAGTGCATTCTTCATGCTTGCGTGAGATAGAACGGCGTTATCAACTGCTTTTTATTTTGAGTCAGTAACGTACCTAGATGGGTTTGGGTTATATATGAATAATTTCTGACTTGTAATCACAATATGAGTTATTAAAATGTTGTATATCTTATGTGATATTTCATATTATGTTATGGAAATGTGTAGATGAGATGGGTTATTTATGACGTCTTCTGACTGCCATTCTCTGGCCATTACGCGTTGTGATCGTCATTATTAAAATAAAATGTTCAGTCACTTTAATATTAATAATTATATCATTTATTTCAAAAACTATCTTAAATTTAAGTAGTTTTTGAAATAAATGATATAATAGTAATATGTACTATTTTCTTTATTTAAATTCTTAAGCCTAAATTTCTTTACATTACTAATATTAGGTCCTTACATATGAAATTGGCGTTTTGCCGTACTGGCCACTTTGATCTCAAATATCTCCTCTATGATTAGGAATTTTTACAGCTATTTACTCATGTGTTTGTGTTTCGAAAATTATAATTCACTTGTTTTTTCCTCAATTGTTTTTTTCTTTGCGTCACTCAGTTTACAAAATGGAAAATTTGAAATATCGCCTTATTTACGAGTACGAGTTCCACCGTGGCACCAGTGCGACAGAAACGGCTCGAAGGATTAATGGTGTGTATGGCAATGATGCCGCAAAAGAAAACAGTGCGTTTTTGGTTCCAACGTTTTCGTTCTGGAAATTTCGACCTGCAGAATAAGCCCTGTGGAAGGCCGGTGACCAAAGTTGATAATGAAGAATTGAAGGCTATTGTGGAAGCGGATCCATCGCAAACCACGTCCGAGTTAGCTGCAGGCTGCGGTGTTAGTGATAAAACTGTTTTAATCCACTTGAAGCAAATTGGGAAGGTAAAAAAGCTTAAAAGGTGGGTATCTCACGAATTGAGTGAAGCAAATTAACAAACGCGCGTTGACTGCTGCGTTGCATTACTGAACCGGCACAATAATGAAGGGATTTTAAATCGAATCATTACTTGTGATGAAAAGTGGGTCCTGTACGATAATCGGAAGAGCTCATCGCATTGGCTGAACCCTGCCGAACCAGCCCCAAGCGAAAATTTACTCCAAAAAAGTTACTTGTGAGCGTTTGGTGGACTAGTGCTTGTGTCGTTCACTACAGCTTTCTTAAATCTGGCCAGACGATTACGGCAGATGTCTATTATCAGCAACTGCAAACCATGATGGAAAAGCTAGCTGTTAAACAACAGAGGCTGGTCAATCGCTCTAGGCCACTGCTGCTTCATAACGCTAGACCACACACTGCACAACAGACGGCTACCAATTAGAGGAGCTTCAATTCGAATGTCTAAGACATCAACCGTACTCTCCGGACCTTCCTCCAACAGATTACCATTTTTTTCGAAATTTAGATAACTTCTTGACAGGGAAAAAATTCAACTCCGATGGGGCAGTCCAAACCGCCTTCAAAGAATTTATTGATTCCCGTCCGAATGGTTTTTTTAGTAAAGGGATCGATGAACTACCTATGAGATGGCAAAAGTACTTTGATTGAATAAATACATTATATTTAAAAAATCGACTTTATGTTGTTCCCATACAAAACGCCAATTTCATACGTAAGGACTATAAAAAATAGAGGACGTAATAATGAATCATTGACTGCACCCGAACAACAATATTGAATGCAAACGAACTGAATGTAGAGGTCATTAAAACATCAATTCCGAATTAAAAAAGCGCCGTGTCATTTTATTGTGCTGTAAAGAGCTGTGCGAAGTTATTGTACTGTAAAGGCAATGTGACAGATGCACCGATTTCTCCCCTGCTCTGCACGTAATAAATGAATTTCGATATTTTGCAATGTAGTTGCGGTAGTAATCAACCAATAATTTTTATTAATGTAACAGTACAGCTTCATGGAGGACATTGGTTTGCAACAATCGAACAGCGTCAATGGTCACTTAATTTCATGGCGTTTGCCTCTGTGGTTTAGCTGTCCAACCATACAATTATCATCGTTGCAACCGAATGCACACTGCTTGGACATAATATGCATTAACTGACTACTATCCCATTACCTGGCATTCAGGATATCCCACGGCGATTGCACATATGAAAAACATTTGTTCTTTGTGATTTACTCTATCAAATGATACCATAACAATACAGATGTTGTTTTCTACTCGAACCCTCTGTGGGTTCGAAAAATAGGTTAGACAGGCTAATATTTTAAAAATGCTGAACGTAGCTTCTTCCATATGATATCGCCGTAGGATATTACGAGCATTAGTAAGTACATATACATTAGAAAAAGATATGATGAATCAACATTTAGTATGGTTTGTGGCATAACTGATTTTTTTTTATTCTTTCGGAAGAGAGGGAGAGGGAGAGCCCTTGTTTTATCCAACTTAATCAACATTGACTACAAACATAAGAAAAATAGTATGAAACTGATTCAATATGAAAGATAAAGATGTAAATATAATTATTCTGCTTTTATTATTGTCGCTATAAGGATAGTGTCATCTTATATTTGTGTTTGTGTTGTATTTTGCTTGTTTGTTCATTAAATAGGTATGCGTGTCTGTACTATTTTGTATTTTTTTTTCTTGTTTTATTTTGTTCTTGATGCTTCTGTTTTGTATTTTTTTTTATTAATATATGTTTTGTGCTATTTTTTATGTTACGTTTTAAATCGCTTAACCCCATTTAGGCCCGGCCAGAACACCAGCGCTGCATCAGACTAGTCTGTTGAAGCTTATGCTGAGGTCGGGTTCTAATTGGCCGCTATGTATAAATGTTTTTGTTTTTTGTCTTGTATATGTGTGCTTGTGGTCAATAAATGTTTTCTTTCTTTCTTTCTTTCTTATAATATCACATTTTTATAATGCTCTACGCTGTCTTGTAATTTTTGTATTGATATTATTATATCACTTAAGAGGACTGTGAAGTGCCAATTCATAGCTCGAGTATGCACTTTCAAAAATGCAGTTTGTTGCACACTGCTTAGAGTTGAAGTCAGAGGCAAGTGCCTACATTTCTTATTGAAATATTGTTTGGGGCGATAACGGGTTTACCCCCCTAAACCTTTACGAAATTAGACACTTCTGATCTCATTAGATTCAGTATACCTTAATCTATGTTTGTACGTTTGCTTTTCTGTAATTCACGATAATTTATTCAAAAAAAGATAAAAATGCTCGAGGTAGTTTTTAAGTCTAAAATATAGATATTTAGATGCTAATAATTTATATTCTGAGCTTCAAATTTCAATATTACTTCAAAATCAAAACGTACAAACCTAGAACTTCATTATATCTACAACATTTCCAAAAATTATGAAAATAGGACTATGTAAAGAGGGAGAAATGCGTTATCGCTTTTTGTCTGAAAATTTACAGCTTCACTATCGAATCTCAGCTGAAAGCAACAAATTGAATGCATAACAATCATTGTTTCGAAGCACCACGATTCAATAGTTCCGTATACAGTATTTAGTGAGAACCGATTGCTGTCAATAAAAATTATTTATTCATAGCGGGTTGGCCGCATCAACTAGTTTCCCAGCCGATATATTATTATGACACGTACCTACGAGTATACATATGGGAATATTCGCCGCCTGTCTCAATTCGCACGGTAAATGCATATGACATTTTGCATAAATATTTAATCGCAATGCGCGTTCGAAATGAATACACCAGATGTCAGTCGCCAATAAAAAAATACTATCGAGCCGTCAAATAATCACGTCGACACACTCTTATGGATTAATTTTGAAATTTTTATCTAATTATTGTTGAATTTTTGGTTATAACTTTAATGATCGAACCCCACTTTTTTCCTTAGGTTTGTTGGCTTAGGGCGTGTGAACTTAGGTTGTTGGTTTTCTCCAAGATCTGATAACTGTCGATCAAATGCAAGGAATATTGTTCTCATCTTGGCAGTCGTCTTTACATGAAATGATTTAGTGGCATACATTAAACAATATATCTACTTGTAATTACAGCAAGGCGAAGCAATATATATTTCGTTGTATTTACGTTTACTCAAATCCTCTCGTGTACTCATTAAGAGGCTTCATTAAACCCACTTTCTGGCTTTAATTGACAAAAATATGAGTAATGTTTTAGTAATGCGGTGGCTCCTACAGTAACTACTATCTCTTAAATTACTTAGCTCATTTTTACAAGATGTAATGGGAACACCATTAAAGTTGGAATTTCATTTGTTTATGGCCTTTTTTCACCGAGGTTTTGGTGACAATAGGGCCCATGTTGGGCGCCAATTGTCACCGTACTTGGTGAGATTCCTAACTCTTCGGCTTTAACAAATATAACTTCATTATACCAAGAAGAAAAATTGGTGCTTTACGAAAATAAAAGAGGCCCCAGTTCAAAACTCCATATTACGTTCTATTAAAATTTTCTTTTTTCTTCTTTATTTCAAAAAAAATGTTTTTGTTACAATATTTAATGGTTGAATATAAAATGGCAAAAAGAAATAAAGTTAACACCAAAAAATGTAATGGAGCACATTCTCCATTTAGAAAGACTACAGATATTTGAATTGTCCAAATTGTAAATATTGTGCGAAAATGTGGGTATCTTGAAATGTAGAAATTCTGAACAGTAGTATCAGCACCGGACAATAATGTAAATAATGACAGATGTTATAGTTTTCTGAAAATTTTATGGTCCAAGAAAGCTAAATATTAATCCATACACAATCTTTTACTAAATCCTATAACACAGATCTAGCACTGAGAAGCTATGATATGTCTACTATCATGTCATCTGATGAATATAGAAAAATCAAGAGTAGAAATAAGAAAAATTAAAACAATACTCTAAAGTAAAACTGATGAAATGGAAAGGAAATAGAGGAATTCATTAGTGATTAGGATTTTCTCCTGTGTCGTGGGTGCAGTTACAAACATAGAATATTATCACATGCACATACGCCCAGACTGGAACAAATTTTTGTAGGCCATACAAAACATTTGTCCCGTACGGGAATCGAAACCGCGACCCGTTGCGCAGTAGGCGATCACTCGACCTCTGCGCTAACCGTGTCGTCTACAATTAGATAACCGCATTAGATAAATCTACGTCAGCAATTAGATAACCGCAGATTTGAAAAGTTTTTTTTTTTCATTTATAAAACCGCATGCAGACACAGAAGAAATAGGTAATTAAAGCTTTCAAATAGTTTAAGTCGATATCTGTTATATAATGTTATCTACATTATCTTTATCTTTTACCTTATCTGTGGACGAACACTACTTCATGTAAAAGCTAATAAAAATGTCTAATCTATTATAACTACTGTTTCTTTCCAATAATTATTTTAAATGGGAATCAGCCGTCAGCTGTCAAACTGCAAACAATTAGCACCGTGTTTATCACCTATAAAAATAGTAAAAGTAACTAATTGACATCAAATTTGTTTTCCATTGGTAAAAAAAGTGTCTAAAATCATCGGATAAGAGTTATCACAGTGATTACCAGGATTCGACGTAGCATGCCTCACAGAAACGTGGCTTACACTGGAGCAATTGCAGCTGATACATATAGACGGGTATAAGTTCGCAGCGTCGTACTGTCGAGCAACTCGTCGGGGCGGTGGTGTGGTGATTCTTGTTCGGGACGATATACAATTTAAGGAATTAACATGCTTCGCAGATTTGTCAGTGGAATATGTAGTTGAATGTTGTGCTATAGAAATAATACAATTAAATTTGATTATAATTAATGTCTACAGAGCGGATCGCGAAATTGAGGTTTTCTATAATTTTCTTATTAATTTACTTTAAAAAAAATTAAACTTGTATCATCAAAGAAACAAATAATAATAGGCGGGGACTATAATATTGATATGCTTAGTAACTCCACAAACTACCGGACACTGTGTAATAGCATGCTAGAACTAAACCTAAAACAAATAATTGACGAACCTACAAGGGAAATTAATAATTCATCATCGTGTATCGATTTAATATTTACAAATAATAAAATGACATATGTAACTAACGTGACGGACTACGGAATATCTGACCATAAAGGGCTACTTTATAGACTTATACCTGACATAGAAACTGGGAAACAAGGAGCAAAATTTTTCAATAAACAAATATTTACACACAAAAATATGATGTTGGTAAAGAAAGCTCTTTTAGGTATAAACTGGAATAACTTGATTTCGCAAAATAAAAACATTAACGAAAATTATAACAATTTTGAAAGCTTCTTGACAAAAATTATAAATGAGAATATACCAACTAAACGGATTAAACTGAAACAAAAAAAAATAAATAAATGGTTTACAGTCGGATTAAAAAAATCGTGCCGTCATAAAAGATTATAAAAAATATTAGTTAGCAACAATGACATACTGAGAAAACATTATAAAGCGTACGAAAAAATTCTTAAAACATGTGTCAAACAATCGAAAAGAAATTATTATATTAGGACAATAACCAATGCAAAAAATAAGACTAAAAGCATGTGGAATATAATCAACCAAACAAAGAAATCTAAAAGAAAAATATTTAAAAACTTCAAATTAAAAGCCGAGGACAACACATTAGTAGAATCACCCGAGTCTGTAGCTAACATGTTTAACGAGCACTTTGCGTTAATCGGTAAGCCTACGCCGCTACGCCGCTACCTGCGTAAGCGCAGACGCAGACGGCCACAGTAGCACGAGGCAGATGCACGCGAACACTACATCGCTGCGTTCAATGTACCTTGCAAATGTAAGTGAACGCGAAGTGTACGCGATCATTAAAAAACTACCTAACAAATTTAGCTGCGGTGAAGACGGCATACCCAACGCACTAATTAAATTATGCATAAACGAATTGACTGCCCCATTGACCATGTTAATTAATCAATCCTTTAATGAAGAATGCTTCCCCGACAGACTAAAAAAGGCTGTAGTAAAACCAATTTTGAAAAAAGGGAGTAGTGAACAGAATCCCGGAAGTTATAGACCTATAGCTATCTTACCCGCCATTTCGAAAGTGTTCGAAAAGGCTATGACAAATCGTCTGTATAACTTTTTAGATAAATTTAACCTCTTAAGTAAATATCAATTTGGTTTTAGAAAAAAACGCTCGACTGATCTTGCTGTCATAACTTACATTCAGGAGGTCTATAACTATATTAACGATAAACAGTATGCCGTGGGAATCTTGTTGGATATGACGAAGGCGTACGATAGGGTATCGCACGACATCCTCTTATCGAAATTACATGACATAGGTGTCAGAGGAAAACCTCATAGATAGCTTCAGTCCTATCTAAAGGACAGGCAACAATATGTCCAGATAACATACCAAAAACAATGAGACTAGTACCATAGACCAAATTCATTCTTTGTGTAAGACTATAAATTGGTCCATACCTCAAGGTAGCGTATTGGGATGCATTCTATTCATCATATACATCAACAATTTGCCTACATTGACTAACTTTCCGTGTGTAATGTTTGCGGATGACATTTCTTTACTCTTTAAGTGCCCCAATAATGCAGTCGACAACTTACAAATAGTACAAACTTTTCAACATATTAAAACTTGGCTCGCAAAGCAAAACCTCCAAATAAATAGTTGTAAAACTAAAGCTATCCAATTCAGGCCGTACCAAAAGAAGCCTTTACAGCTGGCTACCTTAACAAGTAATATAGACATAGAGGAAGTGAACAACTTTACTTTGTTAGGGATGACTATGGATACTCATCTGTCGTGGAAATGTCACATTGAAAAGTTGACAACGAGCCTCTCGAGTTTCTTATATGCTCTCGCAATTTTAAAAGCCAACACACATTTAGAGGCTGCAAAGTCCGCCTACTACGCATATGCGCACTCAAGACTACGGTACGGTATATTGTTATGGGGCGAGAGTACTGATGCCCACCAACTGTTTGTCATGCAAAAAAAATGTATTCGTATTCTTGTTAATATAAGTAAACGTAAGAGCTGTAAACCTCACTTCATTAAACAAAAAATACTATCCCTAGCCTGCATATACATCATGGAAGTGGGTAAATTCGTGAGGAAGCATCCCGATCTCTTTACATTTGACAGTAATCCCAGACGTAAAACCTTGCTAAAATTAAGCACCACCCCAAAGCTCCAAATTTTCAAACAAAGCCCATTCTATAGAATCGTTCGTATTTATAACATGTTACCACAAGCAATAAGAAATGAGAATAATTATACAACTTTTTGTAGTAAACTAAAACAGCACCTAGTTCTAAAATGCTATTACTCGGTTAAGGAGTACTTAAGTGACAAAAAGTGTAAATAAATATGACCAAATGACATAATTACCACAAAGTGACAATTAATACGCCTGATAATATGACCGCAAACAATTGACAAAGATTAAAGTATTTAAATCTAATTAAATTAATCATATAATTAAATATTGACATTCCTTATTGTAATTGACTAGTAATTTGTAGTAATGGATTTATTATTGCGTTATTTTATTTTTATTACTTATTTGTATTAATGGATTGATAATTGCGTTGTTTTATTTATATTTCACTATTGAATGTCGCATGATATGTTGGAATGATTGACCAATTTTAATTTAATTTAATTTAGTTGTTAAAACAGTAAATAATAATAATATAATAAATAACAAATAAGAGTTGATACAATTAATGGCAAAGTAATAATTATAATTTGTAACTCCGTTCGCGATCTGCTAATAATGTTGCAGTGCCCTTGCTGGGTGCATGTACTGATACTGTTTAATGTAACTTACATCTTTACACGTACATGTAAGCAATAAATAAATAAATAAATAAATAAATGTCTAAACGGAAACATATATTTGTAAATTTGAAGGCAATAAATATAATAAAAATATATGTAATAATTGTTAAAATTATATTTATGTAGTATCAAAACTAAATAGACTTGTATTATTTAAGAAAATTAAAACTGTAATAGATCAATATTGTATTGGATAGTATTGGATTAATATTATGCAGTTGGAAGGCACATACTGACATAATATGTGACCATTCAAATTATTTTAAGTACGTTATGTACGTAATGTGTCAGCGCATGCTACTATTTTTACTACTATTAGCAGAGATATAGCTTTCTGTTTTGAAAAAAACAAAAGCTGAAAAAAAAATTTTATATAACAAAAGAAGTGCATGACAACAATATGCACGGCAATATATAGTATTGTTTAAATCATAATAATAATAATAAGGTATACTGACGTTTACTGACTTATGTACCTGTATATAAGTCAGTAAAACGGAGCACCAAAGTAATATTTAAGGGTTTATCCATCAGAAGTGGAGATTCCATAGGAAAAATATTATACTATCTAATAAAGCTAATCAAGCTTAGCTTCATTAGTTCCATATAAACTAAATAAAATCCTTTTTTCTATACAGACTAAATAAACTACTTTTTGATCCTAAGTGTCGACAACCCTACATCAGCATACCTTGTTTCTTCATTGAGTGTTTACATCTTTGGGTTAATTCCATTGTCAGCTGGACTATGGTTATCACTTGAAGTTTTTGCTTTCAGTTTCAAGTCGATTAACTCGGAAAGTATTAGGTTTCCAGATCCACGCGGCAAGCACCTAGTCTATCTAATATCTATTCTAATATGCCTCTTAAATATTTTTTCGGCGTTCACGTACTCTTGAATCCACCTGCTTTGTGTAAGGCCGTTAGCTTACGTGAAAAAAGTGAGCGCGTATTAGTACGAGTACATCAAGTACAGATAGGTGAAGAACACATTCCAAATTTTATATTTTTTAAAAAGCAATGCCCTGCTATAATGTCTCAGGATATTTTGATGTTTTGCTTGACAAAATAAATGCAATTTAAAAAAAATAATGAATTGAGTTTATACTCTGCATGATTTTTTTTACTTTGAATAAAATTCAAAAACAAAAACTATTTTTGCATAACACTAATTGGTATCTCTCCTGATGGTAAGTGACGACAAGACCGAAAGTAGCAGCGAGCTTTACCTGGAGTCCTCAACAACTGAGGAACTGGCTAGCATACCTCTGATTGTCAGAACACAACAATGCTATTAAACACTGCTATTATGACGACATACTTACGTAAGACGGTGGTAGTTAACATTTACTTGTTACACTTTCTAATAAAATTTGACTAAAGAATAATCTTTTGACATTAATTGTAAGTACAGAAACAACGTTCTAATTATTTTTGGAAAAATAGCATAAATTATTGAAATTCTGATTATAACGCCTAGCTATTATTTTCACATTATTTATACTAAGCTTATTTCTGGTATAGACATTACACGGTTTGCGTATATTAAAGCAGCTTTTTTATTTTTGTTTGAATAAAAATGGTACGAGCATGAAAATCACAATTTTCAGCACGAAACTTACTGAAAATAAAATCGCTTATTCAAATATGTTTCTGACGTTTTCTCAAACTTAGAAGGCGGAATATGAAAAAATACAAGATCCCCAAACCAAGCAACTTACACCTCCCACTTTTCTCGCGCACAAGGATAAAGCTGCGGTAATTTATCTGCGTTTATCAAAAACTTTTTAGTTCCACAAAAGTTTTGACATCGGACTATAGGGCGCGACGAAAAAATAATACTTAGTGCCTCTTTCCCAACTGTAAATATTCGTGTGTCGATGGGAGAGATATTTGTAATAGATACTTTTTTTACCTAATCTACAAAACTCGCGGTCAAGGTAAAGATAAAAGCTAGTGTGTATTTGGGTATTTAAAATTGTCAATTTCCTCCCATTCATTGTTAGTTAGTTTTATGCCTGTCAAGATGTTGACTGAACTATACCATGAAACAAAGACTTTCTCAATGTGCAATATAAAATTATAAATTTAAGCACGTTTACTGCATAAATTAGTTAATATTTGAAAAATCAAGGGTAGTGTAAATAATTAAAAAGAGTTTTGAAATTTGCAGATTTCAAAGCCAAGAGAATGTTTTAATCTTATTAGCGTGATAATTGTTAAATATAAAAACAACATACGAGAAACTCTAAAAAGGCGATACAGGAAACATTTTCATGTCATCTATCTCACAAAAGGTCCTTAAGAGTAGCGATGAGTCAGCTTCGGGTAGGGATGCGTTAACAGATGAATGGGTAAAATACATTATTCGGTAAATGTGTTCGTATTAGCTCTACTGCGACAAATGCTACGTTTATCTGTGATTATTTTGCTAGCTCGCTAAGCAAACTGATTCATGTTTTGTTTTTTCTATGTCTTGTCGATGTGATTGACCTATAACCAAATATCGCTACCTAGTAACTGAATAAAATAACAGACCGACAAATATACAGTCATTTCAGTTAGTTTTGCCAATTATGTAATAAATGAACGGTAAGGTGGAACTCTAAGAATGAAAATATTTCCCTGATATTATAAAACAGAATTAATAATAGCATCAGTGGTATGTCTATCTGAAGTTATTGACGTAATACGTTTCAATCGATCAACGCTGACATTCAAAGGCGCAAGAAAAGTTAATTTAAGGCTAGTGAAGGCGACGGATTGCTAAGGACAAAGTCTCGAAATGCGTAAAAAATTGCTCGCTAAGTATTTACCTTGGACTTGACGCTTACAGTATATGATCGCTTACTTAAATTGCTGCAATGGGCTCTACGCCAACAATTTATAAATAATTCAGTTCAATCTATTAGTGTTTGCTGATATTTATTGTACTGAGTTTTTTTTACATAAACACACCTTGACGAGAGTCCATCTGTGTTGGTCTTCTAATGACAGCTGTTACATTTCAGCACGCCACTTTATTAAATTATAACCTCTTATAACATATTATCTACGACAGCTCAATTTCATCATAATCATCACAGCTCATATACGTCCCCACCGAGGGGTTCGAGCCTAACCCTATGTTAGAGTGATTAGGCCTTAGTCAACCACGCTGGCCCAGTGCGGATTGGTCGACTTCACATACATCATTGAATTTCTTCGCAGATGTATGCAGGTTGCCTCACGATGTTTTCTTCCTTCACCGTAGGAGCGTCAGACAAATGTACACATGAAGTTCGAAACGAACCTCAATTTATCCTGTTGTTATTTGAATGACATCAAAAACTAATTTTCCCTAGTAAGTTGGACAGTTATCAAATAGATCTTCCATTTTATTATACAAGTCTCACCAATTTCCCACTATTGCTGGAATAAAAGTGATGCCCGTTGTAAAACTAGATTGATGCACGATGGTACGTTCGTATATTATTATTATTCCACCGTAACATGGCATATAATTCGACATGAATGTATTTATTTATTTCCTGTTATATGTGCAAAGTCCAACAGGTGCGCTATTATTTTTTCCAGACACTTTCTTTCTATAATTCATAGTAACTAAACTATTCATAATTAGATTGTACTGTATAATGTCAGTCTGCGGGAGGGCCAGAACTCTGTAATACAGGGATTCCTAGTACAGGTTCTGCTCTCTCACGATGGCTACCCATTTTTTTAATTTGATAAGTTTTAGATTACATTGTAAACTACCATTAGCCATAGCCATATTATTCCAGATATTTAGATAAAAGTTTGTAGTGGCCACATTAAGCATTTAAGATTATAATTTAAAAAAAAAATTATTATTATATTTTTTGTTTTCTATACACAGCACCTTATAATAATACATAGTACACGAGTACATCAGATGAAAAAGTAAACTGCAAAGAAAATCAAAAAATGGGTACATTGCAACTTAAGAACAGATTCATACATACACTATCTGCAGTTATATACATTTAAGTAGCGCAAGAATTTGATGAAATTTAAAGTAAGTAAATTTTCATTGATGTTTTATAGTGCCTAATGATTAATTTGTAGTCGAATTGAGTCCAACTTCACCCAGCGAATTTTAATCAATTACTATTGGCTATTGCAAGTCGAGAGGCAATAGTCAGTCCAGTCACGTCACACATTTAAATCTAAGATTTTTTTTATAAGCTTACACCAACATAACAAGGCTTGTTTGACCCTTTCTATTAACTAGAAAAAATAGGCTTGCTCTGTTTTTATAGAATAAAAATTATTCAAAAAATATAATATTAGCTGGTGCATCTATTACTGGTATTTTCAAACATACTTGGTATCAGTGGTTTAGTTTTATGACTAGGTAGCTAAAAAGAGCATACATCGGTATTCATGTAATGATATGACATTTGAAACGGCATATTTCGTCGCCTTACCTAACTTCGAATAACAAATTGAAAAATTATGCAGGTATCGCCAGACCCTAATGTACCCACACTTATTCCGTTCACTGAATATAAATACAATATTCGCAAGCAATTTCGAAATCTATGCTAGAATGATTAATGATGCATAATGGCGTATTAAGTTCATACTTCTACGTTTAACAATGAAGCTTCATTATTCGTTTCTTATAAATAATGCAAAAGTGATTGGATGCAAAGCAAGCGTTAAAAATTTTATAGAGGCTTTGTGGATACGCAACACTGCTATGCTAAATAGAGACTATCGATTATTAAATGAAATTAGTTGTGAACTGACTTTAGAACATGAGGAGGTTCTATGTTCAACTGTATCTATTTTTTTATGTATGTACATCGAGTCCTCTGCCGATTGTGAATCGAAAACAAAATGGAATATAAATACTCCTGAGGTGAACCCATTGTTGTCAAGTCAGGATCTGAAGATCGGAACCCAGGAAAATCGAGGAAAGAAGAATCAGGTAGAGAAGAATCGAGCTCTTCAATATTTACGTACAGTTGTATTCTTTTAAGTGATTCAGGGTGAGCTGATAGTGAAAATACAATCTTTAACAATTAGGTTGTTAGGAATTAAGGAATCATTCTTTTAGTACCGTTTAGTATAAAAGACGTTTTAAATTATTTTGGGCTTTGCCTTTGGTCAAATTATAATACGCTGTGCTGTATGTATCTTATACACATCTATGCATCTAATACGCTGTATGTATTTGATTTACAAAACTATTTGAAATAAAAATATCCTATGACAAAAAATACAAAAAACCGACTTCA
The DNA here is from genome assembly GCA_963935595.1 of Schoenobius gigantellus. Taxonomy (NCBI): domain Eukaryota; kingdom Metazoa; phylum Arthropoda; class Insecta; order Lepidoptera; family Crambidae; genus Schoenobius; species Schoenobius gigantellus. The sequence goes on along the minus strand of OZ012540.1, from coordinate 66,432,942 downwards.
AAACAGATTTTTAAATTTAAGTTGACATTTTTATTTGAGTAGATCGTCACAGCGTAGCAGCGTGGCATTGTAGATGCGTGAGAACCTTATGCCGCACCGAAGGGAGACTCTGTAGCAGGGTCGCCTGCTTGGGTACCTCCGTCTTACCTATTTCTGCCGCAAATCAGCAGTGCTTGCATTGCTGTGTTCCGGTTTGAAGAGTAAGATATGGCAGTAAATTACTGGGTACCGTCACTCTACATCTAATGTCACAAGTTGGTAACGTACACTGTTTCTTGCGGGGGTTGCAAATTTGCTGTGAATCTCACAAGAGCCACATGTACTATAGGTAACTGTTACGACTTACCATTACGTGGACAGTGTACTTATTTGCCAACTTAGTTCTATAAAAAGCCTTTTTCATCCTTATTCGGTCCCAATACATCCAGATATTCCAGCCCGCATTTCCAGTACTTACATACTTCTCATAAAAGACCTTCCGACATCATCCAATTGTCTCCTAAAATATCCATCTCATAGATTTGAAATAATTTATTTCTCCTTTTTGTAAAATCGATTTTCTCTAGAACTCTTTGCCTATCACGATCTATCAATAAGTTCAGTTTCAAAAATAAATTCCGGATGCAGATGTTCATCAGGGCTATATTTTGTAAGTTTGTGCTTACTTTTTGGATTTGTTGTATTGCAAATTGTTTACTTTGATGAGTATAATTATTTATGTGTTTAGTTTTGCACTAATTTTATATAATAGGATAAAAAATGTATAACTGTTGTCTTTGTAATCTATCTTCTATCTATTCTATAATATACAAAGCTCGATTTGATCTAAGCACCACAAGGTTGCCTGGAAGAAAATGCCCAGGGCATTAAGTTGAAATAAATTGGCCAATAAAGCCGTTTTAAGTATTTTAACTTTTTTCTATTTGGATCCACATATAACAGTCTATTTACATCCCATGATTTAAAATGAGTCATTAATTAAGGTATTTTTCACTTAAGCTCTCATATAAAAAACACCTAAATATTGGTTGATTTAGGTCGACGTGTTGTCACAGTCAAGATTTCGTCTCATATTTAACTATACCGTTGTTGCTAACGAGTAGTCCCCGAGCGACAATATCTAAGTTGTATACCCATGCCTTCCTACAGTATTTATCAAATGCAAAACAAACAAGTAATGATATGCAAACGTTATTCGAAGGTACGGCTGACATACATGGTTAATTGTAAGCAAAGTCCAACTTATCGGCTTTCCTTGTACGGATTTGTGTGGCAACTGAAAACCTCGACCGCGTATGCTAAAAGACTGTAGTAGCACTGCGACCGCCAGAATAACAGAAGCGAGTTAAAATATTATAAAAAGCAAAAAGTAGTGTTATATGATGCAAAAAAAAGGCACTTTCTTACAATTAGTCTAACTGTTTTTATCACATCTATTCGAAAAGCTTCTTCCTCCCTTTGAGATTAAAAGTGTTGAATTTAGAATGAGGTTTAGAGTGAGTTTTTTATATTTATTGTTTCCTTTATTCTTATTTTCTCTAACTGAATGTAAGTTAATAAATAATCGCGTATTGTTACTTATACGTTTCACTTTATTTGTCATAGAGGAAGATCAAAAGTAGATTGTTCACTTCGGGAGCAACATTTATTCAAGCTTGACTGTTGTACTTCGAGGGATTAAAAAAACACTTTCGCTTTAAAAAATAGTTGTTAACTCCCGAGGTAAACAAATGTACTACATCAAATTATTATGATTTTAATTAATATAATTTTTTGACAAACTATGAATTCCTGTATTTGTGATTTATATACACGAGATACAAAATATCGATTGTATCGTTTCATTTAATCAAGCCAATATAGACTTTATTCCCTTTAAATAACTATATTTTTATTTATTTTATGTATTTATTATTGCACACACATACATAATTGGAAAACACATTTAACAATGAGCAAAAGGTACTGCATATTTCTGTTAGAAATTTCTTCCTGCAGACCCGAGTCAGTGACAGGTGAGTTGAACGGATAAGGCATTTCGTGTACATAAATATACATACAAAAAAAAATTAAATTATGGTTTTAAATTGATATATATATATATATTTGTACTCCGCTTGAATCCTCTTTTGATTTCACATTTTGTGAGTTCGGGTGATCTATGGGATGGGCTCCCGAGAGTTTTTAAGAGAAAAATTCAAAGAAATTAATATTATGACTGTACATTCACAATATATTAATGAAAACTTACTGTATGCACACAAGAATAAAGATATCAAATTCAGTAAAAATAGTGACTATCATAATTTTTTAAGAAATAAAGACAGCTAGCAATGCCCACATATAGGCTCCATAAAATAAGCAACTCTTTTGCAGGTCACTATATACGAATGTACAACACGCTGCCATGTAACTTGTCAGTAAATAAATTTAAAATTTTAATTAAAGCTCAGTTAAGCAAAAAGGCTTATTACAGTGTTAAAGATTTTTTGTAAGATAAGGCAGCGTGGCGGTAAAAGAAATGAATTGCTCATTCTCTGAATAGTTTTGTAATATTCACAATTTGTAAGATATTTGGCGATTTTAAAAGAGTTTTGGCACATGAGTTTTTTGCCCGATTCTTCTCATGTTAGCCCCTACATTCGGAATCGGGTCGCTCTTGGCGATTACATGCGCGGCATCAACTCCGCCGATGTACTTGCCACTAGCGCACGGGTTAGCTTGATTTTAGTAGAATATTTTTTATGTTTTAATAATTTTGTAAAATGTGTAAGATTGACGATTTTAAGTGCCCGCAAGGGCCTATGAAATAAAGTACTTTTGATTTTGTTTTTGTAATATAGAAACACCCATTTCTGTGGAGTTATTCTGTTATTTGCAAAAAGCGTTAATAGTTTGCTTCATAACTATGAACCGAATGAATATGCGCCTTTATTTGAACTGATAAATTTTATTATCTTTCTTTAATTAATCTTGTTGGCTTGAAATAATATAAATAATTATCTTTATTGTGCTATATTGCATACTTTTTTGTAAAAACGAAGCGAAAACACAAAATACAAATTTTATACACACACAAACATAAAGTAAAAGAAGCGGATTTATTCATAAATATCTATGGATCTCTTCTAGTCAACATTTACAATCGTAAAGCGATTGAGCTCTTTCCCTTTCGGCCGCGTACAAAACCGGTGCTACGACTAGTATGATTTAAATACAGTATTCGCTCTGTAACGCCGTAGCACGCTCCATAGAATATCCGCGACCCGATGTTCGTAGCACTTGCTACATTGAACATCCGCTACGCCGAAACGTCGGCTACGGAATTCCGAATAATGGCTATACTGCTATTATTATCTGATATACCTAAAGTACCGAGATATTATATTATAATTATGATTTATTTGACATTGACATAATATTGTCATTTGCATTTTGAAATATAAGAGTATAATTATGTAGTAAGTTTCAACAAAAAAAGAAATGTTTATAGCGGCGAATTTAATAAAATGATAATCTAATAGTAATCAAGGATAAAATATAAAAATCCTTCGTCAAAATTTACCGTTCATCATCATCATCATGATGATGATGAACGGTAAATTTTGACTTAATTGTTGAGTTAAATCAATAGATATTGTCGATAAATTATTAAGCCTATTACAGTAGATTACCTATTCCCACATAGGTTCCGAACTTGTGTGATATCGGAGATATACCTAATATATTATTACACTTCATTTCTAATGGTGAAATAATTTTATAATCGGTTAAGCAGTTTTTGAGTTTATTCATTACCAACAAACTTACCAATCGTTCCTCTTCATTTAATTTAAATGTACTTAAATAAAAAAATGCAATACCGATTAACAAAAATATCTATCGTTACTAACGAATAGGTCAGGTCATATATTCCCTATTTGCGACATCTTTTAAATACTTATGTAATATTGCTAAAGCAAAACCGTCCTTGTTTCATTCATTTTGTCATTGTCATAAGTTCACCACACCACAGAGTCATAAGAAAATGTAAATGTCAAACAATATCAATCCAGAATTGGCGTTTAGTTTCACATACTCTTACTTACTCCGTAATTATGCGTATGCATATAAAAAATTAAAGGAACTAGAATTGTTAAAAATTTATTTATAAACATTAATAACTTACAACCGATATGCGCATAAGATCCATGATGTTAAAAAAGAGAACGATATTTTTCGAAAACTTGATTGATATTTTATTCTGTTTGTACGTCGTACAACAAAACGCATTTGTCATTTCTTCGTTCTTCTCCCAACGGAAATAGTAGGTAAATATTATTTTAATATTTATTCAATATCCGCTAGTTTTAAAAAGTAATAATGAAATCTGGCATTGTCATTTGAGCGAATCATTTATTTGAAATATTATTATAATCATAGTTGCATAGATAAACATTAAAACTTCGAGAAAATGAACAAAAACCTTAAAAATACCGAGAAAATGAACAAAGGCTATAAAACGTTTATGGGTTACGCAGCACTTTTAACCCTCTTTGTCGATAATAATGAGCACTTACTAGACATTACGTTGTCTAGAATGAGTTAACGTTCCACTTTTCTAAATTACGGAACTATAAAAATTTGCTGTTTCGTATTGAGTATTGCTACTTCAATTCAAATAATAATTATAGGACAGCGTGCAATATAACGTAAACAACAGTTAGTTCAGATTATAATTTGATGAAACAGGACATCATCATTTTCATCGTCAGTTTAATCCATGAACAGTCTGTCAAAAAAGTGGTTTACTACCCTAAGGTTGAAATTCAGTTGCATGTAATTGGGGTGTTACTGCGATAAACTAAACTTTGTTGAAAAATTTAAATACTTAGGACTTACCATAGACTGCCACTTTAGTTGGAAAATGCACATAAGTATTATTATTAATAATAATACTTATGTACATGTACATGTACATTAATAATTACAAATAAAAATATTGTTTACACGGATTTATTTATGTGTATGTGATTTAGTTAATGTGAACAAATGTATTAACAGGTAAATAATGTAATTTTTTGCTAGGAGGTATACATATTTGGTTATGTGTTTCTCAAACTCATAGAGCAGTATAAAGATTTATTGTAAGAGTGAATGCTAACGCCAACAAACTGCACTGCAGTTTGGCGTTGTATTAATAATGTCAAAGTAATTTGTAAAAAAAATTGTATACTTAAATAAATAAAAATGTCATAAAACAACACCGTTGACTTTCTTTTGCAATAACATATTGACAGTTACCAAGGTAACTTTATCGATATTATGTTTATATACGAAGTTTTGTCAAAACTGTTATGTTTCATTACCGGGCAAAGGTCTCCCCTGAGATGGTCCACATTATCGGTAGTGAAGAGTTTTGTTTAGTTTTCCTCCTTTTGCCAAGGAGTGTAACAGAAGAAAGAGAACAGCGACACTGTATATTCTAAATCCATTACCGCACGGTTAGATTCAGAATACGGTATGAGAAAATCACGATGCGGTCATTGATGGCTGTGATTGATTGACTTTTTCAAGAGAAAAGCTTTTAATACACTCTTTAAATATTTTTATTCTGTGGGAATCTAAAAACATAAAGAATGTCAACACAAAAAAACAAAAATTGCGAAATGTAATTTACATAATAGCGGCAATATAAATTTAGAAGAAATCTCGTAAGGGGTTTGGAACTATTACTCGAATTTCGATGACAACGCCAAAAGGACACGATGGCTCGTTAAAAAATGTCCGCCTTAACGTAAAACGCATACGGACCCTTTCCTGAAAGTCCGTACTCAAAATTTTAATGACCTTCCTTAAATGACATTTCCGTAGAGAAAATACCTTTTCTGAATGGCTTTTTTCGAAAACTTTTTGAAAATGTACTTTTTTCCATTCATGAAAATATCTTTCGAAGTTACAGTTTTACAATGAAAACGTAAACACACGTTTAGCTTTGAATTCTATTATATTGTAGACTAGCTGTGCCCGCGACTTCGTCCGCGTGGAATAGTAACTCTTGACAGCATTTTGATTTTTGTAGGCAATGTTTTTTAAAGATCCTGATAAAAAGTTATAGCCTATATTATACCTTATATAATTAGCTATCTACTAGTGAAAGTCCTGTTAAAATCGGTCCAGCCGTTCCGGAGATTAGCGGGAACAAACAGACAGACAGACAGACAGACAAAAAAAATTAAATTTTGTTTTTGTTATTGGTACCCGATATACATTCATACCCATTTAGTAAAAACTTGTTATTTTGGCATTACAAACAGACACTTCAATTTTATTTATTTGTATAGATTTAATATTCCTTGTAAATCATTATGTCTATTTAGTGATAGCCGTATAAAAATCTCTGCATTAGCTTTAATTTTATGGCCAAATTCGCAAACATGCAGTCGGATCATTTGATTTGTGAGATTATGTCGTGGTTTGTTTTAAGTTTTAGCCTGACGTGTATTTGACTGTAGGAGACCACTTGAAGGTCTGCAATTTTTCGAATATAATGTGTTTAGGACATAAATCTGGCAAAGGACATGTTGCGGTAACATTTTCAGAAAAGAAAACTTATTGCTAAGGACTTTCAAGGGATGGACAATCTGGGATTAGATATACTTATAAGGACTTTTTGAGTAGGCACATTTTGGTTAAAATAATGTTATTCGCCTAAACGACACGAAGGTGTAGGTAGGATTATTTATTAACCTCGCTTTAAATACAAACATAAAACTGGCACAATGTAATGTAAAACATATAAAAAGTTAACAAATAAAAATCAACTTAGTCTCCGAAATACAACGTTTTGGTGCTCGTAATTTGCACTGAAATTTTGAAGATAAAATTACCAACCCCTCGAAAAGAACATAGTCTCACCACTAGTGGGTAAAAAATTTAAGAAGAGGATTTGCTCAATTCAAAACAATATTATTTATAAAAAACATAATGATCGATACTTAACTGTTCTGATAATATAGTTTTTTAACAATAAAGAAAGGAACAAAGCTCTTGGTTTATTTTTAATTGGAGTATTACCGATAAAAGTGTGTGGAAAGTTAATTTTTTTACAGGAATCAATTAAGTTGGTACTCAATTTTAGTTAATTTTTATAACAGTTAATAGAACAATTTCATTTATTCATGTTTTGGGAAATCGGTGTCTCAACAGTTTGAGATGACATGATGTATATAAAAAGTGGTCGCAGCGTTTGGTTCTGTAAAAATATATCAAATAAAAATGTAGGTCGCAAACATATAAGAATTTTCAGTTGAAAATCAAAACCTGCCCTGCTTACCATTGGACACAAATCTCGAAAATCGACAAATAAGTACGACTCGGAGCAGTAGAGAGAAAAAAATAATGCTTTCTATTTTGTGATTTCTAGCAACATTTTTCGTAAATGTACACTTTAGATTGGACTTTATAAGCTAAGTATAATTTAATTTATTTTTCCCAAAAATTTTTACTAATTTCTACTCTTTTCATCAAATAGATTTGAACCTGAACGTTAACCATTTGACATAATCTAATCGTATTGTTTTCAACTGTTTTTTCTTCAATTATACGTCGCCTTGCAAATTTTCGCGATAAACTTAATACGGTGCTGATGCACCTTAGCCGTAATCGTTATAAGTTTGATTTTATCGGGATCACCCTCGGTGAAACTTTTCGTAACGGTGTGCCAAAATCACTCTGCGACAAGAAGGCGACATCCGCTCGAAAATAAAAATGAAACAATACTATTTTCTTAGCCTAACACATAAACATTTCTGACCGTAATAACTACTAATAATAAAATATGATACTTACAAATTAAGAAGACATCGCCAAGTGCACACAACTGGAAAAATGTCGATAACTCAAACATTCAAATTGAGCAGACCGATTGAGCTCAACTTACGGAAGGAAAATCAAAATCTATTGCCAAATCAAGTACGCGATACACTCCAAACTTTGCAGCCGGCCGACAAAGTAAGAGCAGAGAAAGTACGGATGCGGAGACAGTTAGAGACTGGCGGGCTTGCCCTGCCGAGATGTGCCCCTAACTGAGTCGGAGAGTCGGCTCCTCCAAACTTTATAGGGGCGAAATGCGTCGAGCACCTGCGCAATGGGCCATTACACCTTTGTCCGCCTACACACCAGCACCTACCAGGTACAATCGACTACAAAAAACTTCAGACCTAAGATACGTAGAAATCTTTCTTTGACCACAACTACTTTAAGCCCGTTAAATGCGCGGTTACCTTCAAAAATATCATGTATCTCAGCAACAATTCAGCGATATCAAAATTAAATAATGTCCTAACTTTTTTTGTAAAAAAAAACACATATTAGCATCTGTGAAAGATTTATCACCTTAGAATTTTTTTTTTCATGAGTAAGTATTTTAGTATAGTTTGAGACAACAAGATATTGCATTGTTCTGCTTTTGGCGGAATATTTACTTTCTTCTATAAAGTATCACTTCTATAAAATTATTACGTGTGTTAGAAGTGAAAACAAAATATTTTAGGTCATAGAATGCTATGAAAAATAACGGAATAACTTGGCATTTATAAAATATATTTTTCATGTGAATAAAATGACATCAAATATTAAAATGGAATGTATGAAGAAATCCTGAAATCAAACGCTAAGCAAACATATTAATAATAATAATAATAATAATAATAATAAAAACCATTTATTTTCAATCACAATGACATATCTACGCTTACAAAGCCTAGTTCGTTAAATGTAAAATGCTATTAATGCGCAACTCATTAGGGCGTTGCTTATATACAAAATAAGTAATAAAATATTCGTACTCACATGAAAAAAAAATTAATAAAGTTATCCCACTCTCCCATTTCATAGAGCTGTTATTAATAGAGCGATTTTAGTCTGACAGATTTTACATAGTGAGAGTATAGCTATATTTTTTTTATATTTTTGACCTTATCGAAACTTCTAGAGCAGTTTGACACATTTTTAAATCAATGTAAACGTTATATTTTCTAAATGTATTATATTTTTAGTGATACACCATTTACTAGATTCAAATGATAGTAGAGAATGTAGGAGTGGCAGGGATTCAGCTGAGTGCATATAAAAACCAAAAATATGTTTTATCTACACTTATTTTTCAATATTCGAATTAAGATCTCAAAAGTGAACTTATGTTGACAAACTTTTTAACTCAAAATGAAAAAAAAAACAACATGTAACATAATGAGCATTAAAGTACTTATATTATTTGTAATTATAAAATTCCAATTATTTTTCATGAGAAATAACAAATCTATGACAAACGTGTTTTCGGCAGCCATATTGCTGAAAACACTTGAAAAACTACTATAAAGAACCTAAGCCACGCACACAGCTAATTGCATATAGATTTGGCGCCATTTTAACTGCGTATAAAACAAAATCAAATTATAAAAAATTTCAAATGTTAGTAGTAATATAGATAAAAATTTGACTCCGCCAGATGTCTGTGAGCGGATAAAGTAGTGTATGTAATTGCACAAACCTTAGTACTAAAACTATTTAAAACACTCGCGTGGTAATACTATTAAAAACTAGCTGACCCGGCGTACTTTGTATCGCCATGTTTTTTAACTAAATTACTGAAATGTTTCGAAGGTCCATTTTTATTGTATTTTTTTATATTACACAAACCTTGTTCTAACAATAACGAATACATAAAACCAAGAATCATCCAATTTGGTGCAGTCGTTCGAAAGTTATGGGCGTACATACATTTCGAAGATCCATTTTTATTTATATAAGATAGAAGATTCGCCGAGGCTAGTTTTTAAACACACGTTCGTATTTTTATAACCTTTATTGCGGGACAGTTAAATAAACTACTATTATTTAACCACAATGTTGTAGAATGTGTGTATGACCTAGCTGTGGATCAGACTAATCTCTATTGACTTTGGTTATTGCTAGATTTTTCCAGTTTGCTGCGTCAGCAATTTTATTATGTGTTAAAGGATCCTGGCGTGCATTTAGACCATTAACTTATTTGCTACGATATTATTTTTTTTGGTGGGCTCGGCAAATGACCTCCCGCCTGATGTTAAGCGGTGAAAGAGGCCCAAAAATTTACTAATAAAAATATATCAAATGTGTATCGGAATTAATGAAAAAAATAACCTTTTTTCATTAGTGATTCAATTCAAAATTAATGACAAACGGTAGGCCTAGACAAAGTAACATTTCAAAAACGATAACGAAGTTCAAAAGGAACAAAATGTATGGAAATGATTCCACATCGCGAATCATTCTCATACATTTTCGTTCGATAGAACGTATAACGTAAATATAACGAACGCAAAACCGAGAAATTTATAAACATCGAGACATTACCACCTTGACATTAGCTGTATAAACAATAAACAAAACATCTTTTTGTTTGCTTAGATAAACATGTTTATAAGAGATTATACCTCCAAGTTGTACATTAATGATATAAAATAAACAGATAAAATTCCTTTATCGGGTTTTACATTAACTGTTGCGTTTTGTGATACGAGGATGGAATTCGTATTTATAATTGGCTTTCAAGCCCATGCTAATGGACATTATAATATGTGTATTGTAGGAGGACAGATACACAACGTTTTCTTATTCATATAAGGCGCATGACACATTGCACCGGACACCGCTGCGGTGTACGGAGGGACGAAAACCGCATGCGGCTGCGGCGGCACGGAACCGTGCCACCGTACGGTTTGCTCCGTATCACCGTCCGGAGCGGTGCACGACGACGCCCCGCATCACCGCATTATCTATGTTGAGATCTATTAAGCGTATGTACGTCCTTTCTACGCAAAAATCCGTACGATACTGCGGCACAGTGTGGCATACCCCGCGGACCGCACCGCATCACCGTCCGGGAGTGCGGTGCCGTCGCGCGCGCCGCACAACCGCACGGTGATGCGGTGCGAGTGTGTTATACCCTGCGGTTTGATTCGCCAGTCAAAATTAAAAACCGCAGCACCGCACACCGCAGCGGTGTCCGGTGCAATGTGTTATGCGCCTAAAAGAGAAGAATTCGGTTAAACGCTTTTTACTAAAGGAGCAAATTTTGTATTTGAATCCAACTCCAAAATTTTCCTTAATTATTTTCATAAATTTATATGGAAATTAAAACAAGCAAAGTATTGCAGTAAAATAACCACTGGAACGTCCGTGGGGACTATGGGTCCCCAAAATCGTAAGCTTCTCGATCGACCTGTGTACTATGGTGCCCAGTTCCCTTTGCGTAAAACCGCGCGGTGTGATAAAAAAATCGCGAAAAATAAAATATTTTCTCTATGGCTTTATTCCTTTGCCAATAGTCTCTTTCATAAGTTGACAGGTCATGTCCAATTTATTTTTAGTCTTAGATTGAAATAAATTTGTCATAGTCTGCGGTTTAACTTACTTGGCCGTATTCATACGTTTCTTACTCCATGACCGATGAGATTTATTGCGTACTTACTTAGTCTGTATTAGTATTTTCGTAGAGTGTTCTATATCAAAATAAACTAGAAGAATTGGGCTACATTATTATGTATGGTTTATGATAGTTTATAGTGTTATATTGCCACACTAAACGTTTTTTCCAAAAAGTGAGTATTTTTGAAATTTTAAGCACTTTAGTTACTATTCTCGTCATTATTCATTCAATTATGAATCCTTATCTAATTAACTATTATAAGTTCATTCCTTATTAAATTAGCTTTCCATACGTATTTTTTATTTAATTTTAGACACAATAATTTATTTTTTGCATTTTTTTTAAATTTGAGGTCGCGCGTGCGCATCTCGCGTATATAATTACGTAAGTAATCGATTTTATTATTTTTTTCTTTTTTCATTAAAAATATTACCCAAAACTATTATATATCAAAATAATCTTCAAGAATAGGGCTATAATAATATATATGGTTATTTAAAGTTTTATAAAATAGTTTTTGTGCAAAAATTTTTTAAAAAAAATCGGGTCTTCCGCGACCTTCCGAACATTTTCGCGCTTCATTCATTTAATTATTAATCCTTATCTAATTAACTGTTATAAGTTCCTTCTATATTAAATTACCTTTCCATACGTATTTTTTGTTCTCTTGTAGACAGTATATGTCACTCTCCGCAATTTTTTGAACACTCCGTACGCGCCGGGGTGAGTCATTCCGCAATGACGGCACCTTTGATATTTGAGATATACTACTTTTTGCTTTTGAAACCCACCACGCTTCGCGTGGCGGACGTTCGAGTGGTGCAATACATTCAGAAGCTTTCACTCTCTTCTCTGTAGAAGACCTTGGGAGCAACTAATTATCTACTATATCTCTGTCTACTAATTACCATACTGATTTTAAAGAAATGTATGGTAATTTGTAGATATTTAAAGGTATTGGAAAAGCAGGCCATTCCCGCATATAATCATACATACATACGAGTACATACATCTCTCTCTTACACGCACTCTCTCTCTCTCTCTCTCTCACGGAGAGAGTCTTCTAATACACACTAACTCAGACACACATTCACACTTACAGCACACACAATATACGCACAAACTTGTGATGGTCCAGAATTTTCTACTACATACTCGTATATACGAGTATTATTGAAATGTGTATTTCTTGCTAGTGTCAAGTAGAAATTATGTGTTGTAATTTATAATATGGGGTGGTCTCGTGCTCTGTAACGCAGGCTTGTTCTAGTATAGGTGCTAATCATCAACAGCTCATATACGTTCCCACCGAGGGGCACGAGCCTACCCTAAACTAGGGCGATTAGGCCTTAGTCAACCACGCTGGCCAAGTGCGAGTTGGTCGACTTCACACACAACCTGTAAAGAAATTCTTTCTTCACAGGTGTGTGCAGGTTTCCTCACGATGTTTTCCTTCACCGTAAAAGCATCGAATAAACGTACATATGAATTCAAAATTTGAAAACACATTGGTACGTGGCGGGGTCCGAACCGGTACCTCCCGATTGGAAGGCGACAGCCTTACGCACTACGCCATCGACGCTTTCCACAATATGTAACATAATATAGGTGCTAAACTTTCCACAATATGTGGACAGAAAATAAATTTGGTTTTGATTTTTTTTTTGAATGTGCAAACAGAAATAAATCTTTTTTGATAAAAACAAACAGGGTGTTTGACTATTCCTACGTACGTAGGCTATGTACCTATAGGTACGTTTGTCTACAGCTACACGGTAGCTCAAGCTTTCAAGGTCGTAGTTTTACGGCGAGCTTTGTATTTGAAATTATTATGGGCTTAGAGAGTAGAACTTCTGCGATTATGGGCTTAAGGTATTGCCAGATATATCATATATCCTTGGTTCCATCTAAACTTCGTTTCGACTTAATAAGATTTAACACTGTAGTTTTAACCCTTTTAAGTTTTAATTCATTGAGAGGTTTATGCTTGAAACCGTAACATTACTATACGGGCAGTCACGGCTACGACTGTAACATTTTATTTTGTACTAGCTTTTGCCCGCGACTTCGTCCGCGTGGAAATCATTTTTTATTGATTCCCTTATCCACCCTTTATCCTTCCCCACAACTCAAACTATCTCCATACCAAATTTCATCTAGATCAGTTCATCGGTTATTGATTCCCCATACAAACTTCCACCCCGCTTTTCTCCCCCTTAAGGGGTGATTTCTGCAATCCTATGTCCGTCTCCTGGTTCTAAGCTACCTCCCTACCAATTTTCAGTGAAATTGGTTCAGCCGTTCTTAAGTTATAAATAGTGTAACTAACACGAATTTCTTTTTATATAGATTTCGATTTTAAGGATTTAAAGGCAATACCATAACTTTGCTCAGCATACCATACTCAGAACGTAAAGACAAGTTCAGTGAAATGCTACAAGCCTTAAGGGGCCTTAGTGACCTTACTGGCATGACCTTAATGTGAGGCACTGGGTGCCGGAATTATTGTTTTTATATTCAGAAACAAAAGACAAGTTTAGCAAGATGCCCTTAAATCAAATTTAGACTAATTATTAGTCAATGACCTTGGTGGCATGACCCTAAGGTGAGCCACTTGTTTCCATTTCAGCATCAAAAGGTGAGATCAACGAGTATATATTAGTAATGTAATATATTATACACGGTTATTTTTTTATCACCCTGGAAAATGTAAGGGACGCTTCACGACATGGTGTTAGAATGATTTAAATATGAATAAAAAAAAATAACTCAATTTTATATTAATTCTCTAAAATATCCAAAAATGCTGCACTAGTTGAGAGCAGCATTTTTAGAGATTTTTATTAATTTATTTATTTCATTTTTTTAATAATAACGGATGTGTCCTGAAGCGTCCCTAAAATATTCCAGGGTGATAAAAAATAACCGTGTATATGCAGAAGGAAAGTTTATTTACGTGAAATTATAAAATAATGTTAGTACTGGCTTTAAAATCATGAAAACATAGTTTGACTACAACATTGTGTCTATCTACCTGTGCCTTAATGCACCACCCGTGGGCGAACTGTCACAAACACCTTAAAGTGTTCGTACAAATGAAATTCAAATTCACCACCCTATTTATGGCTTTGCAGAATAATCATGGCTGGCCGTCAAGCTTGGTAAGTTTAAACGCCGCTTAAGATTAACTGAACCGTAAAGATCGTTGTAATGTATAGGTTCAGTGACTTATGCAGTCTCGCACGTAAAGTGACATTGTCACGTTTGCGTTTTAATTTTCACCTGTGGTATAGATACGCATAAAAGTGAAAAGATTTTTGTTAAAACGTTTACTTATAATTTTTAATAATATTATTGGTACAATTTAATTTTACTATGTGACGGTGATGTGTTTGATACCTATCTATCTATATATTTATTCATAAAATAATGAGTAACTAGATGGAAAAAAGTAGGGTTATATCTTATTCTAGTTTTTTTTCTACCACATGGGTGGCAAAAAACCTGCGGCCTATTCGGTTTTAAACGGTTACCGCAACCTTTGAAAGCTTGCGAAAAGAAATGGGCGTTACGAGGTCTATTTTTAAGATACCTTTCCGAAGATCAAGTATAAGGATTCTGGGCGTTGAAAGAAGAAAATATTATCCAATACCATATTATATTAGTTAATTTTCCAAATTTTGCAAGCGAGGAACGTGGCAAAAATGACACGTGCTTATTTCGCTTGCCTCGCACTACACACCGCGCACCGCCCTTATTATAAAAGAGTCATCAAAGCATCCTCGTTCTATATCATGCAAGAGTGTGATATATATACCATGTACGTACGTGGCTCAGTGTATCAATGGTAACGAAGTTATTTAACACTGGACTGGAGGGCTCCCGCATCAAAATATTTCTAGAGTGATTGCGCAAGACGAGCAGGTTTTTCTTAAAACTAACATTTGCTTTATGAGATATGATGTTACGAAATTGTTTTATTTAGTGCTAAATACAATATATATATATATATATATAAACACCTCTTTGCACACTTAGTTGATCCAGCCACGACCCCGTACATTGCTGACTCCGCCTTTTGCACCGAATAACTTGAATCCAGTTGCGTATTTCTCGGGCGAAATGGCAACGTAGCATTCTATTATGCGATGTTGCCAAATGTATTTGTCGATAGAACCTATATTCGATATATATTTTTTCAACAATTTCATGCAATAGTGGATCCGTAACGGCTAAATTTTTTAAATGCACCAAGACTTTTGGCTCCGAATATATTTAAAAAATCAATAACTTGTGTTGATCAATTATATACTCGTACTTCCAGTAATACTTGTTTTGATCCGAATAGGTACCGATACCGTAACGGTCGATCAATTATGACTTTATTATACCTGGTGGTGATGATGAATCTAGATATTTTATATTCGCAATGCTCCATACATTGTAAGATCCGCCTCGGTTGTAACGGTGGCGGCACGGGGGGGGAGCACCGTACACCGCACCCCGCGCTCTTTAAGCCTCGGTCTTTGCTGCGCCATTTTTAACTTCCGACGCAAAAAGAGGGGTGTTATAAGTTTGACGTGTCTGTCTGTCTGTGTGTCTGTGTGTGTGTCTGTTAGTCTGTCTGTGGCATCATAGCTCCCGAACGGATGAAGCGATTTCAATTTAGTTTTTTTTTGTATTAAATGTGACTTACGGGCGAGTGTTCTTAGACATGTTTGATGAAAATCGGTTGAGCCGTTTATAAGTTATGGGGGTGAAAGTGGGGAAGAATAACCGAATGTCTGCAAATATACTCGAGTGGGGTCTCAAATCAAAGCGGATCACGTGCACTTTATAAAATAATATGTTAGGCCCTTTAAAAAGTATGAAATAAAAATTAAATAAAAAATTTAAAACACCCCCGAAAAAAAACCTCCAAAAAGTAAAAAATAAAATATGTTGATTGGCCCTTTAGTCGTCACGTCGGGGAACCGCAATTAATATATCCAGTAACGCTCTACGTATTCGGTCAGTAAGTAATTAAATAAATAGATATATTAATAACGGTCCCCCGACGTGACGACTAAAGGGCTAATCAACATATTAAATTTTTTACTTTTTGGAGGTTTTTTTTCGGGGGTTTTTTTAATTTTTAATTTTTGTATCTCAATTTGAACGCGCTAATTGAACTGTGCTTACGTCGACATTATTTTAAAGTCGTCATTTGAATTTGTTTTTGAATGAAGAATGAATGAAGACAAAAATGAAGGTCAAGGTATGTATTTTATATTTAGTACCTAGTTAAGCGATTTTTTACCGACGAAAAAACGGAGGAGGTACTCAATTCGACGCCTATATTTTTTTTATGTATGATCACGCCTTACTTTTTACAGAGAACACCGATTTTGATGATTCTTCTTTTATTGGAAAGGGTACACCCCGAGGGCGATCTCATTTAAATTTGAAAAAAAAATCCTACCCTAAGGGAAGGAAAACAGGAAATCATTGTTGATTTACTTACTAATTGTGATCAATGACCACGCATTACTTTTTATAGAGTGATCCGATTTTGATGATTCTTTTTCTATTGGAAAGGGTATACCCCGAGGGTGGTCCCATATAAATTTGAAAAAACAATTCCAACCCTAAAGGTACAAAACCGGGAGATAATTGATGATTCACTCACTGATTGTAAAATTAATAGATGAAAGTCACAAAAAAATATAATTAGGTAGTTTGCGTTTCGTTCCAGCGCCATAGTTTGATTTTTTTTTCGCGGAAAAGGTTCTATTGGTTGTCATTTTTAAACTTGTTATTTCTATCTGTTCGAAATAAAGTTGTGAATCCTTGAATGGGTTTTTACTAAATTTATAGCTTCTCGTGACGGGGACTTTACAGTTTGTTATCGCTTTCAAGCTGCCATTTTTTTAAACTGATAATAATATATGCTCCCTTAGCAATTATTTGCATGTATTAACAAATCATAATAAAATACAGTGAATTAACTGCCCAATTCAATTAAGTTTGAAGGGCTGTCACTTACATTTAATTGTTAATTAAATCTGCTGTTGGTACATTGCTGGCAATTTAAACTTCGTTAAAAAATGCATGAAGATGGAAATTAAGTTAAGTTAAAGAGGTACATTACCTTACCCTATTTTGAAAAAGCCCACTTGACTGTTAACACATTGCTATATAATCCTGTATACACGTCGTTCCAACTATTCTAAAATATTTAAATATTTTTAGTTGAACTAGGTATCCAGACCAAGGCGCAGGCGGTTGGGGAGGAGGAGGCGAGCGTTCCTGGACGCGCGCCACCAACAACTCCCCTAGCAAGCTGGGGACTGAAACGGCCCGGCCGGCTGACTACCGGTCGGGAGACACTTTTCACCCCTAGCTTGGCCGCCTGGGGGGTCGAATTTGGAGATACTTGTCGACCGTAGAGGTAAGTCCTGGCGCTTGCGTCAGGCAACCCTCCAGGGGGCACAATCGGGGAATGGCTAACGCCGATCCCGATTGTGTCTCTACGGAGGTAGAAGTATCTGGAGGGTTTTTAGCCGAGTATGGGGTCTTCTACCCGAGTCCGGCATATCCTTGGGGTGTCCTCGTCAGTCGGCCCCTTGTCGAATCCGTAAGAAGGATTTTCCCTCCTAAAAAAAAGGTATCCAGACCAAAGTTGCAGAAAAATTAAGGACCCTACCTGTTTTATCGAAAGTCTGTCAATTTATGGTAATATAAAGCAAAGTTTGGGTTTGGATTATGAGACATTTACGTGTGTGACTTAAAATACATAAATTGTGAATGTTGCGTGCTACCTAGGTATATTAAAAGCATGTTAGTATCTATAAGGCTTCTGGTTATTCAGAGATCTTTTTCGAGTTCCGGCTCTCGGCGCTTCTAAAAGCTTTACAAGTACAATGGAAAAAAATAATTACTCCCTAAAATACGTATTTAATGTTAATTCTGGCAAATAGAAGCACTAACATTAATTCCAAACATAATTTTGAACCATCCCAAAAGGATAATAACAGAGAGTCACTTTAGTGGCGAATTAGCGCGTATTTATTTATGTGAACGTGCGTCCACCATTCAACTGATGCGCGCGCGAGTCTCGTGTCTCAACTAAAGGATTCGATCCCAGGATAACGAATCTCGGGAACCTGAAAATTTTGGAATTAAATTTGAAAAATCCCGGGATTTTCAGGATAGGATTAAAATTGATTTCTTATTTTTAAGAATTCTTCAATTAATTCCTGAAATTAATTGAAGAATTTCTCCAAGCACGAAGTGTTCCTTCTATTTCCATCGAGCCTGAAGACGCTTTTGCAGCCTCTGCACTTATTATGTGCAACAAACTAAAACAAGATTAGAAACAAATCTTTATATCGATTCTTAAGCAAATCTTTAAAGAATCGTAAAATTTTTGCTAATTAATAATTTTTGCTAAAAAATAATTAAAATAACCGTGTATATATATTTATATATATATAACAAATATAAACTCAGATTAAATTCTATACAAATGACTAATTTTTGAGACCAAACGATTGGGATTCTTTTAAATACATTTATTTGTTAAAAGAACAATGCAAATTTTTACAAAAGCGTTGTGCCTATTTCACGCCATTTTATTGCAGGTAGCGCAAACTATGATTTGTTGATCCAGACAAAAATGTATATAGCGTCATCCACGATTTTTAAGAATGCTATAGCCAGGGTAACCTATCATAAGATCGAACATTTTTTGACCGAATTTCATTTAACCGAAAACTTTTCGACTATTTTTGTTTCGTTTTTTTTTTACCTCGTCGAAATTACGTTTGCCACTGTATCATTTAACCTATTATCAATTCGTTTTTTTTGTTACTTCAACGTTTCATTTGGTCGAATTTTTTTTTACCGAAGTTATGCCTAACCGAAATAACATTTGTTCGAAGTATTGTGTTTCCGAACATGCTAACAAAGAAGCAAGCAAGCATGCAAGCAAGCCAATAGCATGCAAGCAAGTATGCAGCATGCAACATGCAGTCTGTGCGTGGTTACAATGTCTAACCTCATCTAGCTTTTATCCTGTTTTATCCTGTTACATCTTTTCCTTGCGGGGACTTTCGCCTCCCGAACCCCCCGAGCACTGCACCCCTTGCACTTTTTGCGCCCCTGGCTCATTCGTTACCTTTGGTGTAATAGCACAGAGGTTAAGTAGATACACAACATAATGTAACATTTGTAGCCAAATAATATTCGGTAAAATGTTGTTTTGGTGAAGTGAAAGTATATGGCAAATGAAAAATGTTCAAAAGAAACTTCGACTGATAGTAAAAGAAATATTTTGAAAATCGGTGAAACGTTGTTCGGTAAAATAACACCGATGTCAAATGATATTTCGATGATTTAAAAATATGGCAAACAATACATATGGCAAAAAAGACGTCGGTGAACGTTTACGATCAAATGAAATTCGAACAAGCAAATTTCGGACAAGTGATAGGTTCCCTATAGCCAGTTATGGAAGAACGTTTCGGACATACTTTGGCAGAATTTTCAATTAACCATAGAAACACGAATAGTTAAACAATAGATATGTAATAAAATAAAAACATACATAAAAGAACGTAACTATGAGAAAGTATCTATATAGTTACACGTATTTTTAATAACATTCATATAATAACTAACTATACGTAATTGGACAGTCTTCTGAATAACTGCATTCGATTCGTTTTTAATTTAAGAGAGTATGATCATGTCACGTGAGCGTAGAAATATGAGGACTTTAAAAACGCTGTATTCCCTAATTAATGGCCCGAACACCCCTAGTTATCTTAGAGATCATTTTCAGTATTTCACTACCTCTCATGATACATCCCTACAATGGCCTTCTCAAATGCCCTACTCACCAATCGGGGATCATACACATAATCAAGGATGGATTGGACTTTTTTAGTTCAATCCATCCTTTTATGGAACACTCCCCACTGGACGTCAGGAAGTCATCTAGCAAAGTCAGTTTTAAAAAATAGATTGCAGAATTTTTTTTTCCAAGGAAAACATCTCCATCACATGGCTGAGACTTAAAATTGCTCTTCCTTATATTGGTTATATTTAGTATAGTGCATAGTTATAATTATGTATATGTGTATGTATATATTGTATAAAGCATATAATATTATTAATTTACATGTGGATATAGGTAAATATTTATAAAGGTTTTAATTTAGGTAATATATTGTTTATATCTTACATTTCATTTAATCTGTATTGGTACATCTACCTCTGAATTCTCTGCATCACCCAAAGGTTCACTGACAGATAATGCCCCAGGCATTAAGTCCGCCTTTGTACACAAACGTACACGAAGAATTAAATAAATATATATTTTATAGGATAGATAGGATATTGAAAACACATAAAATTGGATAGTGTCATTGTCCAGTCCCACTGACTGGAGACAGTATTTTATTCAGAGACCCACAAGTGACAGGGTTAGAGTCTAGACTTGTAGTAAGGACTTTGAAGACTAGGTGAAAAACTTAATAAAACAAAAATTTACAAAATTATTACATTAAAGAATAATTATTATATTTATCTCGTAATGTTTTACCGCGTTAAAATAAGTATAGACGTTGCAAGTTAAACGTGAATAAGTATCTATAAAAATCGTCGGTGGCGCTGTGGCCTCGGCACTGGACTGTGCTCCGAGTAGAATCGGGAGGCTCGCGATCGATCCATGTACCAATGTGTTTTTCGATAAACGAATTTCATATGTACATTTATCTAACGCTCCTACGGTGAAGGAAGATATCGCGAGGAAACCTGCATACATCTGCGAAGTAATTCAAAGGTGTATGTGAAGTTAACCAACCCACACTGGGCCAGCGTGGTTTGACTAAGGCCTAATCGCCATAGAGTAGGCTCGTGCCCCTCAGTGGGGGGACGTGATGAGCTGATATGAGCTGTGATGATGATGATGAAAATTCGTTAATTATTAATAGCATGATATTAGAAGATATAAGATTGGCGAAACTATGATATTTTGCAAATGGTACGTCCTGTGTCTAAAACACATAGATTTATAAGAAGCGTATTTTTTTATCATACACTAAAAATTACACGAACATTACACTCAGGTTTTAGAAAATAATATGAGTTGCGAAAGTGTCATCTGCTCGTACGATGCGAGGGCTACACGCATATGCGTACATACTTTCCTCTTATGTATCACAGACATACTAATTTTAATTTTGTTTATATGTATGACTATTTATATAAAAAAAACTTTAACAATACAACGTTAAAGAGATGAACAGGCTAACGCATTATCTCATTCATCCTGTATCACAAAAAAAACTAAGCGTCGACCTACTTTGCGAAACAAGTTGTTCATGAAAGTACAAACGTATTTTAAGTTCTTAATTGAACCTGTAGGTACTTCCACCGGGCCGTTAAAATCAAGCGCTAAGCAAGAGCTGCACTCATATTTTCAAAGTTGTAAGCGCTGAATTAAGCTTTTACTTAGTTTCTTAGTAGGTACGTTCGTCGCTTTATTACAAGATTGTGTCTACTGTTCTATGTACCTATACAGGATAAGTGATCCCACTCGATTATTTCTAAGCTATATAAGATATCGGAAAACTGATTACTGATCCTGAAAGTGTTTCACGGGCTCTTTCAAATGGTACATCAATAATCTATATAAATAAAAATCAATGTATGTATGTTTGTCGTCTATGCGTTCCGAAGCCATTCATCAGATTGTAATGAAACTTTGGTAGGGTGATCTGGGGACGCCCGTGAGGGTTCCTAGCAAAAAAAAGCGATAACGTAACATTGCAACGCCTGCCGGGTACAACTAGTGGTTTATAAAACAAACTGGATCTATCAGAAAAATCGATGTTTCCAGTTTCCCTCATCACAAACATTGATAATAGTACTACAAGTCAAATGTTTCACAAAAAATTAAATAAAAACGCAATTCACTAGCTTATAATTGGGATGATGACTGAATTCTAATTTTTACGTCTCGTCATTAAATATTTAAATACCGTGGAAAAAGATGCAGTCCTGTGAAATTAGAATTAAAACCGACTAAGAAATACATTAGATTCAAGCATTTTAAGTTGTTAATTTGAAGGCGATTAGACAGAGAGATCCGACATCAACCGTGACGTCATAGTTGAGTGCGGCCATATAAACTCCTTGTAAATTGCCGTTTTGCTAGAAAGAGATGTAGAAAAATCTTTAATGCCTTATATCTTGGTTGTTTTTATAGTTATTCGAAAACCGATTTTTTCTTTCTGTTTATGATAAGAATGAGCTTCTATTGAAACAAAAAAATTTTTTTAGTCATCTAGCCTATTGACCGACCGATATTCATTTAATACGGCGATCGCGTTATTATTTGCCGCTTCAATACAAATTGACACAATTGAAAATTTTATGTTCAGTTGATTGGTCCGGTTACATTGTTATTGACTAACTTTTTCCGTATCTCTTGCACTGTTTAGGCACTTAAGGCTGTAAACTTTTTTTTACCTAATTTATACAGCATTTGATGAAACAGAACATATTTTGGGAGAATACATAGTAACATTCATATTTTATAATAACTTATTTTCCTGGCTGAATAAGCGTAAAAGGGGTAAAATATAACCATTCAAGGTGATTCCATAATTCCTTTAGCTTCCATTTTTCAATAAACACCCCAGTAATCTATCTGGCTGGATGAAAAGTGGAAATAAATTTATCACAACGGACTACAGCTCAATCTGATTGTTACGCGGGTGCAGAAGTAAACTGAATTCGATCGTGTCTCAATTGAAATCAGTAGACGTTACGGCGAGCTTGCAAAATGAAAGAAATTTGAATTTTCTCGACCTTAGAGTTTGTATTTAAGCACGACTGATACTAAAACTCAATTTGAAGACCTGAAAACCGCATAATAGTTTGAAATACATTGCTGCTGCTGAGAGGTACGATTATATATTTCAACGTTCATATATTTTCAAGCTCTGATTGCGATTGTTTGATAAATTATTTATTTTTTTACTCAAATACGTCAAAGATGTCGAGACAAAGAATATTTTCGTGGTAAGCTGGTTCTTACTTGAAGAGACAACGGGATATTACACAGAAAAAATGAAACGACATTGACAACATATTGCGTATACTTACATGAAAAGAAAATATATAAGAGTATAATTATGATCTCTAAGTAGGTAGGTGTATATTTTTAATATGTGTGTAATATAACCAAGGATCACATATACTTACTCGTACATGACTACATAATCTATGTAGTGAAATAGGTCAATGATATGGATTTATTAATTAAATAAGTACATGGTCAAGGATATCTTTGACACAAATTCCACAAACGTGCTGTGGAAATTTCCAGCTTTTCCAATAAAAATCCTTTTCATACAACGTTATTAATACAATTTACCATTTCTACTTAAGATGTTTTTGGCGAGACGTAAATATGTTACTATCCTTCATTATTGATTGCCATAAAAAGCGCTGACGTACGTAAGCGTATATTTGTATTGATACATCTTTTATTAAATAGCAATCAGATACGATATTAGCGCAATTTTTCGGACTGTCTGACATATTCGCTTCAAAGTTGTTACAGGCAACAGAAAAGAACTGTGGACATGGTGGCCAGCCCGCCTCAAGAGGTAAATTGAGAGAGCCACGTCGGCGGAGAGAGGAAGTTAACATAACTATTCATTTCCATGAGAAACCCCCTCTATTCCTGCTCCCTCTTGCTCTCCTAAATTAAGAAATAATTTAAGAAAGAGCGAACTATCACTTCCACTTATGGTAGGATGAGTACCCCATGACGACTAAATAGTTATTTCCCAGGAACCAGTACTGGAACCTCTACTCTTGATCCTGGCGTACAACTGGGTTCTGTGGGGTGGCCTCTTGGTGGGTATGGAGTTCTTGTAATTCGAGGATAACACGCTGATCGCGGCAAGGACACAGCAACAAAGCTGGTTGACTGACTGACTACCTTGCGTTGGTTGGCGTGACAATGGTTGTGCGTCATCCGGCTCCTGAGGTGGAACAAGGCCGTCAACAAGACGAAGGTCATAAGAGTTGTAAGTATACAGTCCGCGTCACCGCAGACTGCCAGTGGGGCTCTGTGCTACTGCTTTGTACCCTATGTGACTCTGCTACCCGAATAGAGATAGGGATGCCACGATATATCGAAAAGGCAATAAATATCGATATATCGACGCCTAAATATATCGATAGGTATTTATTGATATCGACGATACGCCGATATCGATTTATTAGTACTCGAAACTCTAAAAACTCGATATTGTGACGAAATATCGAAAACCCAGATAAAAATACCCACAAAACCGTGAAAAATGCTGTTACTGGCAAGTCTAAAAAGTTATTCTGTTCTCGACTCTATTGTTGTAATCAGTGGTGAGTAGAGTGTTTATCAAAGAGATACACTATTGAGTCAATAGTGTACAGCGAATGGTCACCATCTTAGCCCACGATGTAGAGGGGTTATAAAACTACATTGGATTTTAATAAGCTTTTAAAAAAGGAAAAATATCGATAAAATATCAATATATCGGCGTACTAGACTGATATATCGATATATTAGTATCGACTTAATTCGATATTTATCGATATCGATATATCGATATTTTTAAAAACTTTGCATCCCTAAATAGAGGAGTCCTGGCTTCCATCGAGAATTCGATGAAGTACCTCAGTTTAGGGGTGGCGTCATTCAAACTATTTCCATGGTCTAGTGGTAGAGATCACCCGGTATTGATCTGAAAGTCCGGAGTTCTTTTCCCCATGGTTCCAGAGGGTTTTTCTTAGTTTGTCTGGTAGTAGGATTTCAGAATCCACCTAGCTAGCTACCCAGAATCCACCTAGCTAGCTACCACCAACTTACCTACTTTAATTTATCGCCATAAAACAATTAGCAGGCATATAGCCAGTTCCTCGGTTTGTTATTAACCGACTTCAAAAAAAAGGAGGTTATCAATTAGACTCGTATGTATGTAATATATCCAGAACTGCCCAGTTTTTGTATATGTTAGTCTATATTAGAGTCTGAACAAATGTGCCCAATTTCAAAAGTGTATGTATGTATGTTTTTATGTTTGTGTTCGCATATCTCCGAAACTATAAATCCGATTTAAGTATTTTTTTTTGTTGTACTAGGTATTGTTCAACTTAGGGAATACTGCAAGTTTCATCAAAATTAGTTCAGTAGTTTTTGAGATAGGAAATTTTAACCAACTTTTTACCGACTTTTAAAAAAAGTTACAAATAAAAAATGATTGTACAAAAAATAAAAACCGACTTCAAAAAAGTTAAAAATAATATAAGAATAGGCACAGACAACATCACACTTCTATATTGAAGTCGGTGACAATTTGTCACTGACAAATTTTAAAATTTTCTAGGGGATCATCGTTTGGCACCGACTTCGATATAGAAGTGTGATGTTGTCTGTGCCTATTCTTATATTATTTTTAACTTTTTGGAAGTCTGTTTTTATTTTTTGTGAAATAATTTTTTGGAAGCCAGATGAAGCTCGCTGCCGTCTCACCACTTACCATCAGGTGATTGCCAAAAGTGCAGAGACGCTCGCGCAACCAGCTGCTGACTCTAGGACGATCGAGGTTGTTTGTCCAGTATTGGAGGAGTAGGTCGCTCTGTTGACAGTCTCACCTTGCAGATAGTGAAAATTTTCACCTGACACTACTGTTTCGGATACTACCTGCACTATGCCATACAAAAGGAGGACATGTCGCGATACTATCACTGCAGTGTTCTGGACGATTCTGCTGAGCACATTCCAGAGGAATGCCCGGCCGAATAACCACTAGTTGGGAAATATTGCTCTGATCTGTTCACTCGTCTAGAGGATCACAAACAAGCTTACAACTATCTCCGCTTCACGAAATTCTAAAATTCTTGAACTATACCTGTCTCCGAGGTTCTGGAGAAAGATTTAGCTGGGTAGATTGGAGACCAGTGGTGAAGCCTCTTGCGTAACAGAATCCTGGGGAATTTTACCCACTTGTCCTCTTTGTGTCGTAATTAATTATCCCGCATTGCAGTGGTTGAAAATAGGTTAAAGAAAAGACGATGTTAGAAGATAAGAAGCTAACGTTCCTAACGTTATTATGTCAAAAATAATGTACACACAGCAACACGCTAGGCTTTACATGTTGACCTTGAGAACGCCCTATGTCGCTCTTAACAGTGGTGGCTTTCGTAATGCAAGGGAAAAGCTTGACGTGTTGCTGACTGTACCTACATTAAAATAAAGTTAAGAAAGATCTAATAAGAAATGCAAACGAGGTAAAGAAATCCAATCAATACTTGCAATGGATTTGAATCGAATATTTTCTCGATAAATACCTATCTAAAAGTAAATCAATTCTAAAGCGTTGGACTGGTGCGTCGTATAAAGAAATAAATTACAGATTGAATCATTGTAGCATTTTGAGGAAGATTTTAAACGGGCCTCAGCCGTGTAAGTTGCGTGCGGCACGCCAACACACCGCGGGCACACGGCCTAATCTCCTATTGATGAACAACTTCGCGAATGAAACAACAACTGTAAAAATATTTCGGACAAATCGACGAGGGAACCGGAAAGCTGTATTTATCACTCTTTTATACTTCTGCACCGCGCGATATTACGTTCCGTTGATATATTTATTTTTGTTTTGCCAAACTGTATTGCGAGACAACTTGCGACTTGCGAGGCTATTCGTTTCGAGTGATATATATTGTTCAACAGGTAATTTAATTGCTTAAAAACGTCATTGTGTTAACCGCGAGATATTTTCTGTGATAATATTATGATTATGAGATAGATGTGTGTCTGTTTGAAGCACTAGCCATATAAAGAAAAATGTATATAATAACATTGGTTGTTAGTTCAGTAGTCGGTTTCTAATATGGCTGCATTCATTATATTTTTAACATGGAGGTAGATCATTAGTCTTCTCATTTCCCAGAATGGCACCGTGTCATATTCGGACATTGAAGTACGAAAATTGGTATACTTAGCGGTTTGATTACGTATTTAAAAACGAACTGTACATTTTTTTAGCCCCTGTCCCTTGAAATAGAAAAGTCAATCTTTTTGAAATCGTAGATAATGGTAAATAGATTTTATTGCAATTCTTTAAATCACGATAATTTGCGAAAGAACTGCAATTTAAATAAGATTTATTTACCATATTTACAATTTTAAAAAGGTTCACATTTTGAAATTGTAAACATTAAAACCTTCAATTTAAATTATACCCTGTACTGGCTTATGTGAGAAGTTAGAACCAAGCTCCATATAATCTATATGTAAAAGTTTTTTATAAGAAAACATACAGTCAGTTTCAGTATCCCAACCCTAGCCAAAAAAAGTATTATGCAAACTTAAAAATGCTGTAGCATTGTGTATAATAAAAGAAATTAAAATGTTCAACCTAATCTACTATCCATAAAGGTCATCGATGGTAGGTATCCTTTTCCAAAAAAATGTCCATCCAGATTCCAGATGTTAGGGCCCAGGCAACATCACTCAGTAAGTAGTCAGGCATCTTCCATACGTAAATATTATTAATGAGGGTTTAATTAGGCATGTAGAATACTAAGAACGTATTGTTATATAAAAGTCCGAGTGAAAATTCCGGCTTACCCTTATTGCAAGAACTGAAGGAGATAAGTGATGAGAACCTGATAACAATCACCCACGCCGACACGCCTCGGGGGCTGCTTAAGATTCTCTAGATAGATCCCGAATGGAACAGCAGATAACGGCGTTTGAAGCCGTTGGCAAGAAAATTTATTAAGTAGTAGGTAAAATTTTGATAGAAAAAAAAGCTATATCCGATAGATAAAAAAGAGAGGAGTCAACGAGATGCATAAGGTAACAAACACCCGCGAATATTTAAATTTTAGTTTGTCAGTAGTCAATATTAATATATCAAATTCATTTTTTATCTCTGGAAAGTCTAAGATCATCTTTGAAGATGATTTTAACCAATAGAAAATTGATCGTACCTTAATTCTATTGTATTAGAAAATATGAAAATGATAAGAAACAAAATTTTGCTTAAAATATAAAGATCAACTTTTTTATGAATCGAAAGGAGGCGCTGACGGTGCTTTTTCAAGTTCAAGCTAGCATCTTTTGCAAAAATAAGTTTTTATGTAGTAAGTATACCCATGGGCATGGACTTATTAATCAAACATTACTTAAAGTATACCTCACAATAATAATTTCTTAATTATTGGCATCATTGTATTAATTTGAGGAGCTTGGTAGCGCATTGGCGCGTGCGCTCAGCAAACGATTGCTAAGGTTAAGCAACGTTCGCTGTGGTCAGTCCTAGGATGGGTGACCAAAATAAGAAACATCTCAAGCTCCTCCGTGCTTCGGAAGGCACGTTAAACAGTGGGTCCTGCGCCTGATCTCGCCCCGGTCGTGTCGGCTAACCGTCCCATCGGGCTAGGCGAGTGAAGGAACAGAGAGTGCACCTGCGTTTGCGCAGTCACTTGTGCACTATAATATCTCCTGCGCAGATGGCTAGTCTCTGTTAAGATTGGCTGCCGTGACCGAATAACGGTTAGGAGGACATTATTAACATGAAATTCACAATATAATGATTTAAACAGACTATTTTCGGATGATAGACATTTTATCTGTAGTTCCAATTTTTTGCTATTTCGCAGATAAATAAGTTGGAGTATGTGTGAAAGTTAAGATACGTCATCTTTGAATTACCTAAATTATACCGGGTATTATAAGTGACGGTGTCCCATTGCTTTTAACAGTGAGTTCAGACCATGATCCTAATTTGAAAATCACTGAAATTTTCTCCCGGAAAAATTTCTGGTATTATATTTTTTTTATTATATTTAGAATATTTTCTGGTATTATAAAACTTAGTTAACGTTTACATATACATTTTTACATATACATATATATACATAATCATACTCTGTAAAAAAACAATAATTATACAAAAAATAAACTTCGCAATGTAAATCGTAGTACAATTCCATCATACTGCGCCCTGAATCAGCTGTTTGGGTTATCGAACGTCAGGGCAGCCTAGACATGTGTAGTTCCGGATCGTAATAGTTCCAGGAACTATGTCCGACACTGTAACGACATAGTTCCTTTCCGAGGCGTTGATTTAAACAGGTTCACAGTTCCATTCACGTTCCATTTCTGTGGACCTATTCTGTCGTTTGGCGCATGTACCAGGGTCGTCTGCTTAGGTACCTCCGTCTTACCTATTTCTGCCGCAAAGCAGCAGTGCTTGCATTGCTGTGTTCTGGTTTGAAGGATAAGATATGGCAGTGAAATTACTGGGTACTGTGACTTTACATCTGGTGTCACAAGTTGGCAACTATACTGTGGTTCTTGTGGGGGTTACAGTTTTGCTGTGAATCTCACAAGAGCCACATGTATTATAGGTGACTGTTACCACTTACCATCAGGTGGGCAGTTTGCTTGTTTGTCAACTTCAATAAAAAAAATGTCCATGTCCGAACCGAGACATGTCGATGAATCACAGCGGCGAGTCCGAGAGTCGGAGCGTTGCCAATAATAAAAAAATAAAATTGCCTTAAAATCCGTGGAGTAGTTTAAAAGATCTAAACAAACATAGCGAACATACAGCGGAAGCGAATTCATTTTATACTATTTAAAGACACGGTAATAGTATATGGTAAAGGTTACGAGTATAACACGGACCGTAACGTAATGTATAATGGATCAAGGAACTGAAACTGTATGAATAGATATGGAACTAAACCTGTCTATGAGCTAAAGGAACTACATAGTTCCGCGAACATGATAACGGACATAGTTCCGAAATATTAAGTAACCGTTCCAGGTTCAATCCATTACAGGACATAATTTGCGCATGTCTACAGGGCACCGGTGTGAGCGGAACAAAAATGATGCCGGTCGCCATAAATTGCGTAACATTAATAAAAATTAAAAATGAAAACTCCCTTTTTTGCTTTAAAAGTTTTCCGGGAAAAATAAACATCTGTAAACAAATATTAACATTGGTCTGAACTCACTGTTAAAAGAAATGGGACACCGTCACTTATACCCGGTATATCATAAATTAAGAGTAGACATAAAAGGCAAAATATATTAAAATAGATCGATTTTAACACCAAAAATGATTCTTTTCAAAAATTTTATAATTTCCTGAAAATGTAAAGATTTTCTTTGATAAATCTAGAATGTAATACGAGCGATCGGCGCCGACAGCGGCTTTATTAACCTGAAAGCCCAAATCATCATAATTTACGCTCGAGCTACAAGAGTCAGATGCTAATCCGGTGGTGCGTAATAATAATAAAATTCGCAGCTGATGAAAAGTAGATGCTCCAATTTTTCATAAAAACGATTGGATATTACTTCGAATACTTGCGTTTCTTTATTATTACAAAAAAGTCCTATCGTATGCCAGACACCATATCCAACTTCAAATTCGTTCAAAGTTTTATCGTCGTACTGATACACTGCGCGTGCGTCGATAGGGTAAGCCGGTAAACAATTAAACACTTAAAAGTGATAAATGATCACTTTTTTTTCTCTAAGTTTATCGCAATAAGTGTATTACATACACTCATACTTACTCATATGATAAGAACTAATTTCTACCATAAACATGTACAAATTCGAAATTAGGTGCTAGTATCTACTGATAGTTTTAAAAAGCAAAAAAGACGATATGGTTTAGGTTTGTTTTTGCTTTTTTCTCTCACTTACATTGTATTATTTTATTATTATTTAGTAAAACAAGAGACTCTCTGAGTATGAATTCTTGTCATGCTTAATCGACGTTCCTGTTGACGACAGTTCGATGTGCCGGGAACCCGGAACTAACTAGCGGACATAGGCGAAGCCTATGCGCGCCCCATTCCTTAAGGTGCGTCCCCACTACGAGCCGCGCGGCTGCGGGAGCCGCGAGGCTCGGCCTCACCAGCTTTTTGTGTATATTTTTATCGCATTCTCACTATAGAGCTGCGCGGCCCAGTGTGGCCAGATTTTGAAGAATTATTTCCATTTTAGTAGAAATGTAGTTTTATTTTAGTTAGGTTGTTGTGCTAGAAATGTTTTGAAATTCTACTATTCCTAAATTAAGCGGTAACTACTGCATCTGTTTTGTGTAAAAAACGAAACTAACAGATAATATTAGAAAATTCCCATACACACTTTGTGAAAATTATCTGTTGTTTTGTGGAAAGTTTCGATGTTTTTCTATACAGAAAAAGAGACACGGCTAAATATACAGTGCAAAAAATTGTTTAATGAATGTAGTTTTTAAATTTTTGTTTCCATTAAAATTTTTTATTTAAAAATATTTCTTTATTATTTTTTAATTTATCATTCATCGTCATCTGGTAGATGATTGTTTGAGTAATAAAATACGTGTTCATTGTGAAGAATAGGAATGATTTTATTTACAAATTGGAGCTATAATATCATGTTTTAATAGAATGGCTGCCGTAGGTGTCTGTCATGTGATTTTATGTCGTTGTCAATGTCTAAAATTTTGCAGGGGGGAGGTGAAAAAGATGTGCAGAAAGAGAAGGACTACCCCCCGATACCCCTTTTCCCTCTCGGCGATGCATAGTTTTTGTAATATTAATTTTTTGATTTCATTCATACGTAACCACAAAATGTATGGACTAGTAAAATGTTA
Organism: Schoenobius gigantellus; assembly: GCA_963935595.1. Classification (NCBI taxonomy): domain Eukaryota; kingdom Metazoa; phylum Arthropoda; class Insecta; order Lepidoptera; family Crambidae; genus Schoenobius; species Schoenobius gigantellus. The sequence goes on along the minus strand of OZ012540.1, from coordinate 66,400,773 downwards.
GTAAAACTGTACATTGTAGTTTTTTCTTTATTGCAATGCAACTAAGTTGGCAAACAAGCAAAGTGTCCACCTGATGGTAAGTCTTACATCTTTTAATAAAAGCGTAAAGCAACATTTTCTTCAGCTCTGACACCCCCTTCCATACACACCCCCTGTCATAACGGCCCTTTAAAATTTATGTAGGTACTTACAGTATGGAGTTATTATTATAATTTTGTTTGTTGTACTTTTTTTATTAATTTTCTTTAATTTGTTTCTATTTTATTTTGTTTAAAATATTTGTATTTCATTAATGATTTTTTTTTTCTTTTATTAACCACCAACCAAGTATGGATATCATATATAAAGGCTGTCTGGCAGAAATCTGATAAGCCCGCATTTTTTTATTTTTGTATTTATTGTCCAATTATTTGTTATTTGTTCTATCGCGAGGAGATGACAGTAGTCGTATAATAGTGGCGGTAGCAAAAATGTTCACATTTATTTGTAACTAGCTGTGCCCGCGACTTCGTCCGCACGGAATAGTAACTTTTGTTGAAGTTAATAAAAAAGGAGCCTATGTTATACCTAATATAATTAGCTATCTATTAGCGAAAGTCCCGTCAAAATCGGTCCAGCCGTTCCGGAGATTAGCGGGAACAAACAGACAGACAGATAGACAGACAAAAAATTTTAAAATGGTGTTTGTTATTGGTACCCGATATACATTCATACCCATTTAGTAAAAACTTGTTATTTTGATATTACAAACAGAGACTTCAATTTTATTTATTTGTATAGATGTATAGATAATAATGAATCATAACATAAATTTTATACATGTTTATTTTTTAGTTATGACAAAAATTTTGTGTGCTTGTTCAGACAAGCAAACTAAACAACTTTCACTATGGGACCAACTTCGAAATCGCAAAAAAAAATCAGCTGTTCCATACAAATGTTCAACATTCACTGAACCTAAATGTATGGAACAGCTGATTTTTTTGCGATTTCGAAGTTGGTCCCATAGTGAAAGTTGTTCAGTTTGCTTGTCTGAACAAGCACACAAAATTTTTATCATAACTGAAAAATAACCTTGTATAATAGCAGAATATCGGCGAACAGCTGGCAGAATGGTAAGTTCAATTTAAAGTGGACTTACGGAATACAGTACCTACCTACTTTTGGTTACCTTTATATAGCCGACTTTTAAAGCGTTAAATGTCGAATATTATAACTTGTCAAGTCGTCTTGGTACGCATTTTGGTTCCTTAATACTTCAGTCAATGCTTGTTACAAGTTACAGCCTTTTACAGAAGTCATAATTTTGTCTATTTCTTTAAAATATCACAAAGTGTATACGTTTAAACTTCTTTCGCCTTATTAGAAAACAAACATGGTCTGAACTTAGTCCTGGTTGAAACTAGGACCAAGTTGACGTTGTCTTAATCTACGAGTATCAACACAAGTGAAAGCGCACTAGGTTTAAACCAAGACTAACTTTAGACCAGCGGCCCTACCACCTAACTAATAGTGATTAACGATGGCGATAGCGAGTTACTCGCTATCGTTTCAATTTCAAAAGCTATGATAGGCGGTACGAAATTACAATATTAGAGAGCTAAAATTATAACGAGGGAATTAGGCGGTAGGGCCGCCGCTTATGATAGTAAAATTAAAACGAACGAGAGGTTTTGTAACAAGATCGTTTAAAAGTTAGCGTATACTGTGAGGGGGCGCAACGGGTCGGGTCGCAGCGCAAAAATCAGTTCGAATCGCTCGTATGTATTTTATATGAGCTATCGAGTACTATGCCCGGGCGCAGCGGGCCGCATATTCCGCCGCTAATAGTGGTTGCGTGCTATGCGGCTCAATCCCCCCGCTGCGGCCCGTCACAGTGTGCGTGATCCTCGAGTTTACTTCACAAATTATATTTTTACGCTTTAGTTATTGTTCTGAGAGAAGATGGCATATTTATGGCATTATCGTGAGTCGCGTTTGGTAGATTTTAAACAAGTCGGGCAGGTTTGCCATTTTTGAGATAGTCACACTGACCGGCCGCGCGGCTGTGCTGGGCTGCGCGACTTGGGCCTCGCTTTACATCCACACTCACGAGGCTCAGCCTCGCGGCTAGGCCTCGTAAGCCGCGCGGCCCTAGTGGGGACGCACCTTTACGAACCGCGTCATAATTTGATTCGGGCCTTTTGATTGGTCCGCGGGCGGGATTTCCCCCCGCTGATCGAGGGAGAGTCTATGAATATAGGGCCAAATATTGTAAAATTGTAGTCAGTTAGTTGAAGTCGTGTTGTGAACAAGTCAATAAGCTCCTAATTTATCATCTAGAAACCAGTGTTTAAGTAACATCCCTAGTACCTACATACAGTCCACTCTCAACACCTTGGTCATTCGATCACATTGAACGGTGACACCGAACTGAAGGGATCTCAACTCTCCACGATCGGCGACGCTCAACAGTTCCTATGGTAATTTTATTTGATGTATCTAAATAATTCCAGTTTTGTAAGAAGTAAGGAAGGGAGGCATAATTATTAAAGAAAACATTTGAATATGGAAACCATTATAAACTCACCTGTATGATTTCCGGGATCGTCTTCTTTCTCAAACTGGTCTCAACGTATCGAACGTGCGACACCGGGTCCTCTCCAGATACAGCTCTCTGGTAGGACAGTCTCCGCCCTTTATTGTCGACTTTAGGCCCTTGGTACGAGTGGCAGACCTGAGTTTCCTTGTTCTTCTCGTCAGGGATAACTCTACGTAGGTAGTTCGCGAGGCCCTCGCTCGCAAGCCACGTAACTCTGGAAAGCAAAATAGTAACTAGAAAAAGGGTCGATAGATGAAAAATAAGCATTGAATTTTTAAATATTTGTAAAATATATACGTTGACATAAATAGCAGTAAACAAACGACGGCAACATCATAAAAACTGATAAAAAATATGATTTGAGAATACAAAATGCGTATAGGCATTCGACCCATACATACAACCGCTGTGCGCTAGACCTATACATATAGGAATTAAGCGGCCCTACTGACTATCTAAAAGCGATGACTCGCTATCGCTTCCGTGACATTAGAACTATACCTCTCTCAGAATAACATATTCTTCTGAGATACCTCTATACCTACATAGTTCTAATGTCACCTGTGACATAAGAACTATTGCTCTAACGTGTAAAACTCTCTGAATAAGGAAACTAATGGAACTGTTGCAATGTCATATAGAAACTTAGTTATGTAAAATTTTAGAAGACGAAAAAATAAATATAATGGCGTCTTTGTCTAACGTATGCAAATAAAACAGTCCAACTCTATGCAAAACAGTTTCGATTTATTGGCAACATTTTTCGTGACGTCAGACGTGTGCCGCGTCCGCCATATTTTGACACCGTTTTCTTTGAGGCGCGTTCCACTTACGCGCAGATTTGCAGCTTTTTCAACATTTTTAGCATCATCGCGTTTCATTAGCTTTTGACGTTATTCACCTCTTTAAACAAAACATTATTTCTAAACAATATCAATATTTTTAGATTAAGTTCTTTTTGTTACGATTTCTTCAAATAGCGCGGTTAAAAATGTTACCATTCCAAAAAAACACAAAACACGGTTAACATTTGATGTTAGCGTGAAAAAATGGTGACGCTTAAATGGAAAACCGGGTTGGTGTAAACTGTTAAAAATATACAGCATATTTACTAAGCCGCCATGTTTAGACGCGTAGGTATGGCAGTTCCATTGGTTTCCTTATTCAGAGGTAAAACTGCGAATGTCCCAAAATGATGAACGCATAGCCGTTACAGTGCTGTATCTTCATAGCTTCCGATTGCTATTAACCTGTACATTCCACAGAAGCTTATCATCTGTCGATAAACTAGTGCTGTTTATTCGCAATTTTTAAAATAAATGATTCTTATAAATAAGTTAAATATAAAAGATAAATGGTTAATTTGTGATTACACGTTATAAGACTCTTTATATTTAAAACCATTCTAGTACGATACGTAACCACACGACAACCCTAGCCAACTAGTTAAGGCACTTAAAATTGTAAAATACTATTTTATATCAAACTTAATGAAATAGGGGTGTCCATTAAAATTTCAAGATAACAATACCTTCTCGTTCCACTCAAATCGGATTATGGCCGCAGGATTAATTTAGGAGACAATTTATGGTTAGGTGACTGAGCAAATAGAATCGAGTGTTGGTAATGTCCTATGGATTAAAGGTTGAATGGATTTCACAGAACAGGATCTATATCGGATCTTATTCAAACTTTAATGTTATGGACCCTAAAGACAATGTGTATAAATTTGAAATTGAGTTTTTAATAAAATGATATTTTAAAAATTTTCTTTAACAAAAAATAGAACCGACTTCAAAAACACTGAAAACTTAGAAATAATCTTCTTCTATATTTAAGTCGGCGCCAAACGATGATCTCCTAGAAAGTGTTAAAATTTGTCACCGACTTCAATATAGAAGAAGATTATTTTTAAGTTTTCAGTGTTTTTGAAGTCAGTTCTATTTATTGCAAAATTATTTTTATTTTTGACTTTTTAGTGAATGAAATCTTTTTAGTGAAAGAAACCCCTATTTTCCTCGATTTTCTATGGGAGCCCGTCATCCGATTCTGACTTTGGTGACCATGGAACCACCCTTGCAGTATACTTTATCAAATACAAAAAGAATTTTGGAAATCGGTTTAAAAATGACGGAGGTATGAGGTAACAAACATAAAAAAAATACAACCGAATTGATAACCTCCTCCTTTTTTGAAGTCGGTTAAAAATAAGTTACTTTTGTAACTTTCCTATCCTTTGTATTTTCAAGGCAATGTAGCGATTTATTATGTGCTTATTTAATTTTACTAGCAAGTTCTTGACTCTTTTAAATCACACATTAAAAATGGAAAAGAGAATCGACATTCTAAGCAGCAAGTGCTTTACAGCTTTTTTATTTACTTTTAGTTGAACGTTTAGTCGCGTTTTTGGCTACAACCTTGCATTTCGTGATTTAGTTCTGAAACTTTGCACGAATGTTGCACATACACATACCTTCAATTTAAAAGGTGGAGCCACAAGGGAGCCCCCTGCGGGGGCCCCTGGCGGGAAGTTGCCTATCTTCCAGGGGCAGTTCAGCAAAAGCTGCATTTACCAGCCTATTTTGACCGTTCTTTCTACACGAGCGATAATTTGTCCATCTGATAACCTTCAAACTGCCTCAAAGTATGGAAGGAACACAATTATTTCTGATTACTTGCGCTACAAGGGGTACAATTTCGAATCTAAGGTACAGGATTACTTTTTATCACCCCAGGTAATTTAAGGGACGCTTCAGGACAGAACATGAGAATGATTCAAATATTATTAAATAAATAACCCTCCTATTTATTTTTATATTAATTTTCTAAAATATCCAAAAAATACTGCATTAGTTTAATGCAGTATTTTTTGTTTTTTTTTTAAATAAAATAACAAGCTTTCCGCTCGCAGCTTTGCCCGCGTTATTTTTGTTTTCCCGTGGGAATTTTATATTTTCCCCTAGGAAAATAATTTTATAGCCTATGTCCATCAGGGATAACGTAGGATTCTCAATGTGAATTAACTTTTCAAATCGGTCTAGTAGTTTCGGAGCCTATTCAATACAAACAAACAAACAATGAAATTTTTCCTCTTTAAAATATTAGTATACTTAGATGGATGTCTACCTGTCTTCCCATGAAAGCCTGCCTTAAATTATCCGGGGTGATAAAAATGTAATCCTGTATAAAAAATTTGTTTCACAGTGTTTGTTATCGAGCTTCTTCGAAACGGCTTGACCGATTTGCGTATATTTTTTCTGTATATTTGGTAGGTCTGAGAATAGGTCGTAGACTATTTTTTATACCCCTAAGTGATGAAGGTGGCCGTCTCTAGTACCTAACAATTATTATGTAGTATAGATAATTGCTATGCCACGCCAGATAGCATAACACTTATCTATTTTCATAGTACCAAATCCATAACACTAGATAGGTATAAAGTTCAATTTCCTTTCAGTAGCCATATGTATGTATCACCTTTCTAAAAGGACGTTGTAAAGCCGTCACGATCTTCATTAACTGAAGTGCAGGACGGTGGACTGCTTTATTTTTGGAGGCACAGTGGCGGAGCGAGAATAGCCCATATTGTAGTAGTTGGCCGAAAAACATCTGTGTGTCCAGCGGAACGCAGGTGATAGCAATATTCAAATTGCAGCTCGCGTTTAGAAGCGCCGACCTTAATTAAACGACATTCATTACAGTAGGTACTTTACTGTATTTTACACAGTGCAGTTTTGCACAGTGGATTTATTAATTAAGGATCATAGCAACGTTTAAGTTACTGTTAGTATCGTGTCTACCATTTGCACAACTGTTTTCCAGTACGCTGTGTTATAGTAGTGCTAAAGTAAATGTAGCGCACGAAGTTAACAAACCAACTTCCGTCAAGTTTGTTAATATTGCAGCTGTTGTTGATACGTGGAATTAGCATAATTAAATGATAACTTCCAGCTTGACGTTCCACGATTGTTTTGAATCATGCAAATAGGTTAATTTCATTAAAGATATAATTCTGAAAAAAATTATATAACGATATACAAGATATACAAAAGTATGGGACGGCTAAAAAAGGGCATAAAGTATGGCTGGATAACATTATTATAAAAAAATAATTTCGTCAAAATTCCGTTCCGTTTCGGAGTTATTAACATTTAAAGTAATTGATATAAAACCTATTTAACTCTGTAGTATTAACTATTTGAAAGGTTTCGGTCCCCGTACTGCCCATAGGTAAGGACTTATCACTGTTTCTGTTTTTATTTATAAGGAAAAGCATAATTAACTTTATTTATTAAAAAAATAATGAATTAGTTAACAGTGAATTTATATTGTAAATCCGTCGTAGTTTCGATAATAGTAGCCCACTAAATCAGCTGTCCCATCCCATTCTTTTATACACGCTGTATATCTGTATGTAAACCTAACATCACGATGTTTGTCCGGGATACTGTAGTATTATATTATCTGTGTCCGGGATAAACCCCCCAACCACTTAACAGATATTGCTGAAATTTGGCTTGCTGTATGTAATTTGGGCCAACTTAAAAAAAAGGATAGTTTGAATTACGAGTATTAACATCAATATTTATTATTGCGAATTAAAATTGTTTGTACTTTAATATTGATTAGTTTCAAAATTTTCAAATAGATGGCGGTGTAAGTTAATTTATCGACATAACACAGTAACACTTGGTTATCTAGGTTGAGTAACCTTCCATTTGACTACTTTAGATAGTTTAGTTTAACATTGATCTAACGTACTATAACTACTAAGCCTTTGCGACGCGTGACCAACTCAGCAAATTTAAAGTTCATTTTTCCTAGATTTTGTGGGTAAAATAGATTGTAACTTGAAAACGGGCACTTTAAATGAGCAGCATTGTAAGATTTCTTCTAGACAGTAAACTTCTGGCAGATAAGATTACAATTTGTCTGAAAATAATTTTTGGCCTATAAACTTTAATAATAAAAAAACAAACTCTACGACAATTGTACGAAAAGAATTCTCGCGACAAGACGTCATTGCCCCAGGCCATCAACCAGGATAGCTCAAAACAATTTTGAAACCGCACTAAGAATGAGATGGCGCTATACGCAGCAAGAGTGGTGTCTCTGCTTCAATATTGTTTCAACCTTGCTATACGATGAGCGATCATGGTAAGGCCCCTGGACTAATATTTTAAGTTTTTAACTTCTTCAAGCGTACGTCTTTTTTCACATTACATACTTACTTCCTCATACTCGTATTTATCAGATATATTAAACTAGACTTTATAGAAGATGTCGTATTTTTGATACTATGTTGTTATTACTAACAATAGCACTACGAGATTACTGTGCGTTACTATATTCTTTGATTATTTTGTTTAATTGTGAGCTAAAAGTTTACAAATTTTACTTTGCCACAAATATGAAAATGAACAAGTCCACGTGAAATGATAGTGGTTGCTGATATGAGCGAATCCAAGTGAGTGACGGTACTTCTTGTTCTTTTATCAATTTTCATACCTACGTATACAACCTTTTTTATTACCACTCCCTCTAAAAAGCTTATTTTATTCACCGAAAACCATGTATTTAATAATAAAAACAGGATTGAGCTCCATCAAAACTAACTATTTCAACTACTTTAAATATGGTAATCTATCAATGATTCATGGAAAGATGTTTGAAAACAAGGTTATTCAATTTAAATATTTCATATAAATAGGGTAGGCTCGAGCCCCTCCCCTCGGTGGTGACGTGTATGAGCTGTGCTGATGATGATGAATTTAAATATCCTAAAAAGTGACAATTGTAGTTTTCAAGGTTAGAGTACTGGTAACAATAGTGAAAATGGCGTTTGAGTGATTTTGGCATTGATATTACGTCATTTAGGGCTTTGACTTTGAACAGTTTTAGGGTGTCCATAATTAAGTTCTTACAGTAAATTTATGCATTTACTGTTCCAGTAAGTAAGTATATCAAAAAATGATTTTAGGCAAATGTGTCTAAAAGTAATTCCGGCAAATGAGACGAAAAGTTCTGCTGTGTGCAGTTAATATATTTTAAATAAGCGAACTCTACAGAAGCAAGATTTCGAAGAGCTTTATAAGCGAATTCAATATCGTTAATTTTTCCCTCTCTGATGAGTGTGTCAGTTTTAATTCCTCTAAGAATCAAAGCGCCCAAAATGAATGTCTTCAGCCCCCCTAGCATGACCACCCAAACACGATATGATAAAACGGTATATCGATATAAATTGCTAAAAAAGTTAGATCTTCAAGTTTTGAGTATTTTTTGGAGATTGGTCCTTTATTCACTAGATGCATAATATATCTACTATTATAAGTGTGAGTAAGAAGGATATTGAGTTCAAAAAAAGAAACCTATACCAATCTTGAAACCCATATTAGTTAGATTTCATAAGCTTCCAAGCTGAATGCCAGACCAGCCTCGCGTTACACCTCGCTACCCAGCAACGCCGGAAGACAATCTCTCTCTACCACGAGTGTCACGTTGACACGGGACAAATGATTTTGGGAGTGGCACCGTGATTTACGTCGCCGTATGCAAGCAATATCCGTTTCCCTGAGTGGTGCACACGTGGTAAGTTTTGTTTTCTATTATTCAATCAATATATTGGTTATTCGTGTTATTGTCAAATTATAAATATTAAAACATGCACAGTTACATATACAAGTTAACAGTTTAATTAAACATGATAAGTTCAATCAACTGTGAGTGTCTGGCATCTATCTGTCATCCAAAAAAGAGATTATGTCGTAAAGGGTGCTGTGTCAATCTTTTCTTCATCTTCTTCTTGTTGTCTTCTTACACACGGTATTTCATAATAACCAATAAATAATCAATGCGTTATATAAAACTCATTATTAAATTGTGTTTACCCGTAATGTCATTCAACCCAAAATTTTGATGTAAATCATAGACATGATGATGATACTATGATGGGTTGAAAATTGAAATGAAAATTGTGGGTTGAATGACATTACGTGTAAACAGATTTTAATAATTAGTTTTAGATAAAGCATTGATTATTTATTGGTTATTATGAAACACCGTGTATATAAAAATGAAACGCTGTGTGTGAAAACGTTTTCGAGTTTCAGCGAGACTGTTAGTCTCGCTGACCAATTTGAATATTTTTTTTTTTACTTTTATTCGCTTAATACATGGGTGGTTTAAAAAGGAAAATAACTGGTAAAATCGCGAAGAAAATTTTGTATGGAAAATGACGGTACACTTTCTGTCATCTGTCAAGGTGATACGAAGTCGCCGGGATAGCTAGTCTACATCTACACTATTATTATAAAGAGGAAAGATTTGTATGTACGAGTATGTATGTAACGAATAAACTCAAAAACTACTAGACAGATTTCAAAAATTATTTCAACATTAGAATACTGCACTATTCTTGATTAATACATGTTACAAAATTATTTTTTCTACCGGAATATATAAAATTCCCACGGGAAATCAAAAACAAAGTAAAGTTAGTATTCAATAAATTATGAACATTAAAAGTGATGCATCCCATTGAAGGTTGAAAGGTTGAGAACTGAGGATGTGACTAAATATGTGCGGGCAATGTTACAAGTGCAATATTTAAAGGATCCAGGAAATAAAGAAGGAAGGAAGGAAATGAAAACACAAAATAAATGTGTCTTATATCCTTCTGGTAGAGAGATAAACTGAATGCGTATATATGTATGACTGAGTATGGAATAGATAAACTGAATGCGCAAACTGCGAATTCGTATCTAATCTTCTCCTTCTTCCTTTTGTTCTCTTATTATAAAAATGAATCGATGTTCGTTAGTCTCGGTAAAACTCAAAAACAGCTCGACCGAGTCTAACGAAATTTTCTGTGTGTGTTTAAATAGGACCAGGTTTATACGTACACTTGGATCTAGTAGGTGGCCCTGAATCGGACAGGAAAATGTCTGCCGGGTCCACTAGCTTTTCATAAAGCTCAGAAAAATCCTTATCGCCTCTGTTTGTCGTGTATTTTCATATTCTGAAATAGTGCTCACATAGACTACTAACTTGCTAAGTTAGCCACGAAACTCAATACGACGTCAGGTAGGAAGGGTATCTAACCAAGTGTAATACAAGTTACACAGCGCCGGGGCCGGACTAACTTTATACCAATGTAAAGCTGACCCTCTTCGACAATATTATATACCTACATTGTATGAGCATACACTCAACAAAGTGCAAATCGAGTACAAAGTAACATTGTGATAAGAGGAGTGTGAAAGGGGGGGGGGGGGGGGTTCTTGATCAACAACATAAGAGATGGGTGAAGTGATATATTATTTATTTTTACTACACTTCGGTTCGGTGTACAGTGGAGCCAATTTTTCTTCTACGAGTACACACAAACATACATTTGCATAATATATGAATTATATTAATCGAGCTTTATACAGAATATAACTGAACACCCCAATAATATTTAAGGGTATGTATCCATCAGAAGTAAAGATTCTGTAGGAAAAATATTATGGCAAACAAATCTACTCTTTTCCCATACAAACTAAATAAATTATTTTTTGGTATTAAGTGCCGACAGCGCTACGTAAGCGTAAGAGGAATACTACGCTCACGTCTGTCACGTGTCATTTTGTGTTTAAATTTCTTTTGTGTTAAGAGCTGATTATAGTTGTCACTTGAAAGTTTTTGCTTTCAGTTAAAAATCAAATAACTCTGAAAGTATTGGGGTTCCAGGTCTCAGACAAGCACCGAAGGTCCATTTAGTATCTAACTTATATGCCCCTTAAATGTTATTGGGGTGTTCAGTTACACCCGGTATAGTATACTAGCTTTTCGCTCGCGGCTTCGTCCGCGTTATTTTTGTTTCGTTGAGAGTAAGACTTTCCGAGATGTAGATATTGGTACCTGGGCCCTGAAGTCCAATTGCATTTGTATTGAATTTGGATTCGCCTTTGTTATAGGTTTTAATAGCATCAAGAACTTTGTTTTTTGTGAAGACATTTGTCAGCTCCACGACTATTATTGGGGGGTATTTAGTTGACCTGGTAGGGATCCTGAAGGTGTCCTTAATTTCGCATATCCGAAATGATGGATCCAGCGATGACAAGATTTTGGTCATAACATTGAGCAGTTCTGATTTTGTCTCCGTCTCCTTCTTCGGGATATTTTTTTTCAATGGTGCACTTTTTATTTTGTATGTTGAAAATTTCCATTTTTTTCCACTACTCTGTCTTATAGTTGTATTTTTAGCTTTGTAGCTGGAACGGCGGATATCTTTCACGCTTTCTTGGCACTCCTTTATCTCATTTATAATTATTTTTAGACTCGACATGTGCCCTTCTAATAGGTCCAGGCGTCGATTTTGAGCTGTTTAGTTTTCTAGAATCTGGGCTGGCATCTTTCACTTCAGATTTGAATGATTGAGGCTCCTCACTTTCAAGGCGTTCTCATTTTCAAATTATTTAGTCGGATGCGAACCACGAAAGAATATTATATATATTTTTAACCTAGATTCGTTTTCATGCATTATTGGAAATGATACCATCCACCACGTCTATCGTTCTACAACATTTTTGATGTTTTGTTTTGTGTAGTAAAATATGGCATTTTTACGTTGAAACTCGTTTTAAAAAGGAATTACAGATAACAGTTTATGTTTTACCTTTTTTATATACTAGTCGATTGCTTATCACTCCACTAATTATAATGCGGAAATGACAATTTGTCATTTTCATTCTTTCTAATCTGTGGTCTGTTTTTTTGGTGAATCATGGGTGCATCGTCACGTACCAACTACACAGTGCACTCTTACCGTTTTGTTGTTTATTTGATAGCGATTTCAATTTGTTTCATTGTTTGATAAGACTTTTCATCAAACTGAGATGAATTGCGGTTTTACGGTTAATCGTTTGAAGCGACACTCGAAAAATTCATCCTATCGTGTAGGTATGTCAATGTGTAAGATCAAACTGTGATAGCGCTTATTATCGACTTTTTTGTATGCAGTTATACCTATATAAAGAAAGGTAAAACCGTTAATGACAAATTTTTTTTCCAAAAATCAATTGTCACTATAAAAAGCATGTTCCTATGTTTTCCTTTTTTATAAAGTTAATTATTAAAGGAGATTAAAAAGTTCAAAAACCTTAAAATCGACCTAATTTTTTGCTGTATTCAAACGTCCAACAAACAAATTGAACGAGATTGTATGAAAACAGCAAAACGTAGAAACACAGAAAAAGCCTTGCTTTCATTTTTAGCGCAAAAAGTAATTAAATCGGTCAATTTTTCGCGGAGAAAACAGGGGATTGCGAAACGTATATTTTGTGTACTTCTCATAGGTATTTTCGGTCCGAACTGCAGTTGTCCCTATCGCGCTCAGTTCAGTTGTTCGGACACAAAGCGCGACAGCAATATATTTTACAAATACCTATTTTTGAATTCTTGTAGTGTTTAAAAAAGAAATATAATGGGTGAAATCCTAAAGAAAAGCTGGATATAATGTAAAGTTATAAATCTACACATACATTATTTTTTAACTTTTCTGGTGTGGTTCTTTCTGGTGGAAAATGTGTGTACCGTACACCTCACGATTATTTATTATGTTCTATCCACGGACCTGAAAAAACGACGGACGGAACGTTGTTAAATCCAGAGTGAAGCATGCAAATGACAGCATATTTGTTCGCGTGCGTGTCTTGCTCATCGAGGAATGACCGGTTTGTCTGACCTGGCGCATCTGTGTGAGGATAGGTCGTGGACAAATACATGAAATTGTAGGAGCTTTCATGCTTCACATTTGTTTAATGCAATAGTAAGTTTGTATTTTTTGTAAGTTCATGAATCTGTAAAGGTGATACGAAGTTCACCGAGTCATCATTTCAATCAATAACGTCAACTTTTCAAATAAAATATATCAATTTAGGCGCGAGTATTTTCCCACGAATTCCCCTCTTTCGCTCACACTCAAAATGATAGAGCAGGACGATCGATCCAAGGTTGTTGGCAGTACTGAGCGCCTACGGCTAAGTACTGATGGTATTTGGATTTGATTTATTGCATTTTCAAAAATGTGTAAGGTATAAGTGAATAGTGATAAATGGGAATTTTCCAGTGCCCCTAACACTTGCAACTTGACTGTAACCTCCGAGATCTCCCCGCCCTTCTCCTTGAACTTAGCCGTGAAACTTTGAGCTTACCTTGAGAACTAAAAGCTATTTTGGTCAGCACCTCGTTCGATTCTTGTTTAATCGACTAATTTTGTAATGTATTTCACAGCACATGTGCTAGCGCTCCCTCCAATTCTATTTTGTAATACTACTTCATCCAATATAAGGTTACATTTTGGTTAGGATTGTTGACTTTTAGGATTAATCATTTTCAAATCCTCAATATTTTTCGAATAACATGCATATAGAAATACAAACATACAAATATTAAAAAAATATTTTTACGCTATTAACAATGATTACCCATCAGTGGCGAGGGGTGGAGATTAGGCGAAGGTAAGCCGTAACATCAAAGGCCGTAACAAAAAAGCACTCACCGCTGACTGCACCGCGTGATGCCAGCGTCATGCGTTTTTGAGATGAAAAGGCCCACTTTCATCATACAAAAAAGCACTGATAATATGATTACAGTGTCTCTCCACTGAGTTTGAATCAGAAAACAATTATCATGAAGGCATTAAGTCCGCCATTGTACTTATATTGTACATAAAGAATAAATAAATAAATAAATCATGGAAAACAAACATTTTTTTCAGTTTGCAACTGCCTGTCATCCATTTTTTTTATCGTACTTAGATGAATGAAAATGTTCAAAAAATCCATCTCGCCTTTTACAATCAATTATTTGGAACAGCACGGCCTATTTTGATAACATGCTTTTTATTTTCGTAACTAAGTTTGGGAAAGGAAGAACTAAGCAAGTAGTCAGTCAAACAGCATTCAATAGGCATTAAAGCCATTTTGGCAACTAAATTTTACCGCAACAAACAAATATGTAAGATCACATCACAAAATCAAACAAATACCGGTACAAATTTGAAATCTTACTCACTAATCAAATTACAAAAAACACGTAAAATGGCGGACGCCCGGACACGTATTAATTAATAAATTTCATAATCCTGACCACTGAGGGACCGACGAGACGATGACTTCCGAAGACAAAGAGATCGAAACATTTAAAATTATGCATGAGTCAGAAAGAGATAGACAACGTAGGCTGGTCCGTGATAGCTTACATTTTCCAAATTGGCCTACAAAATAATAATATTGTTCATAATTTTTACCATGTCAATATGGAAGCTGCTCATTAGGTGTATGATTATTGATAATAACCCAAAAAGATGTAAAAAAATTTAAGGCATATCTTTAAAGAGTGTCTAAAGAGGGGAGTGGAAGGAGGGGTGAAAAGTTAAATTAAAAAATGACACTATTCTTTGCGACAACGGAGAAAAATATGCTATTCCTACACTACACATCTCTTCCAAAAGAGCTACTTGGATGCAAACAGGGAGAAAATAGTAGATTATTAACCGAGGAGATAAAGCAGTGTCTTACGTCACGGAAGTAGACTTGAATCGCGAGCGTATCGAAGGACTCTATGCTTAACTCTCGAGCGCAGCGTGGGTGCTAAATAATTAAATCCTGAGCGTAGCGAGGAATTTAAGAGTATAGTACTGAGTGTAGCGAAGGATTTAATCTCAGTCAGACTAAGACTGCTTTATTTCCGAGGATAATACTCTACTTTCGCACCACGTACGAGAAAATAGAAACAAATACTTACGTAAGAGATACAGCATTTATTGAAAATTAAATAAATTCAATATTAAATCAAAATGTCACGAAACTTCTGTATTCAATAATATATACGATAGAAATGGCTGTGTGTGCTTAAATCCGTTTGCTTTTTAAACTTGGAAAACTAAAACCTACAAATGTAAATACGAGTCATGGTAAGATTAAATTTTGGTTTGATTTCATTAAATTTTAATGTCTTTGCGGATTTTCGAGCATATTGTCGATTCATAATCTTTTTTTTTTTCGCTTAATAATACATATAAGATGGCTTTCTATCTGTGTATGTGTACGGGTATCGTACTGATAGAATGATAGAGAGGATAGTTTAGAACACAGTTTATTGCTTTGATTGATAATGAGTGCACGCTACAATTGATGAAGGCAGAAGGTGAACTGATTGCGAAACTATATTACAATAACAAAACGCGCTCGCTGGCGTAAACTGCTGACCGCGCGGAATGTACTGGCATCGGCCTGTACACTATCAAAATTTAAGCACTTTTGGTGTTCCAAATACACATTATTTCAAATACCCTACTTACTTACTTGGAAAATAATGAAACTCAATACCATTCCCTATCCCTGTTTTTAGAGGCTTTAAATGAGTTACTTTATGTTGGGATTGCCTACATGACGTAGAATATTTCACTTTTGAGTAGGAGATGCAAAACTAGCATTTTCACTTCTCGTGCTCGCAAAGTACGTCTTTGGTCGTTAATAGGCTGCATAAAATGGATTTTTTGTTCTAGAGCATAAAGTAAAATTTTCTTTTAGACAAAGATTCTTAGGCCGAACAGCCAACAATAAAACTCAATAAAACTTCACAGAATAACTTGCGATAATTTATTTATTTGCTTAAACTTATTTGTCTTGTGTTTTCCACCTCAAAGTCATGAAACCAGATAAAAGTAGTAACCAGTTATTATTAAAACCTCATCGAGAATCCTTTTCAACTGACAGTGTTGTCAAATTATAAAAAAGAATCTGGTTCTATTTTCACATTTCTATTGAACCATGTTCCAAGTTCCAATTTTCTGTAAGCGCTGTGTAAAATTGAAATGACATTAAGCTATGTATTAAAGAATATAATTTCTTAAATTACTTAATTAGAATTAAGTTTCAACTGTTTCTTTAAAATAACAAAAATGAAAAAATGGTAAATATTTTGCCGAAAGCTAAGCTAATAAATAAATAAACGGGAAAGCGGCAATCCGATATTCATATGTTTTTTCGAGTTGTAGAGTTTTGTTTGTACTACCCGTATAGTAGAGATTTGTAGTTTACCTGATTCAGATATGGATTTAATAAGAGAAGAGGCTAAAGCAGAAGTTTGATTTATTAAAAAAAAATTTACTCATTTATTATTTTGCTAATTCATGTTTTTATTTTTACTTTCCTTGTATTCTTAATTAAAAGCACAGTGTTTACCTCGGGTTAAAGACTTATTTACGAGTAGTCCTTCGAACTAAAGGCGCCCGTCTTGCGGGCGTAAATATATGTTTTTTTTTGGGCGAGGGAATTTTTTTACGATTCGACAAGGGACTGAAAAGCTGACAAGGCCGCCCCTTGGATATACCATTGGACCCGGGTATAAACCCCATACCTGGCTAAACCACCCAGTAACTTTCACCCCCATGGAGGCATGTTCGAGATCGGCGCTAGCCATTCCCCGAATGCACCCCCTGCCCCCTAAACATGATCGCCCAAAACAATATTAAAACCGTACTAAAAGCGGGATGGCGCTATACGCAACAAGAGCGGTGTCTCTGTTGCAATATTGTTTTAACCTTGCTATAAGCGATCATGGTAAGCCCCCAGGAGACAGACCCAACGGTGAGCCATTGCTGACCCAAGCGCTGAGAATTCTCTACGGAGGGATGTTACATTCACTCCTAGGGTAACAATGTACTATTTTTCCCTGAGGGACTAAAAGTGATTTGAGATTAGAATGTGGATGTTGTCACTAAAATTCCAATAACTAATGAAAGTTTTTTAAATTTTAATAACAACTTTAAAATGAAAATGCAGTAGTACGTCTAGCGTACTTCAGTGTATTTTACAGAATGCATGTCACAATTAAAAATATCGAATAATCTCAATGTACTGACAATCACTTTCTGTCGCTTTCTGAGTTTCTGTCCTCGCTATAACTATAACATATTTATTTAAAACATTGAATAGTTGTTTATAGGCTATGTAACTTAAAAAAATTATTGTAATCATTGTGAGGTTTTAGGAAACCTCGATGCAAATGAATGAGAATGCTATTTTAAGCTCGAGTGACGTACTTTAAATTACTTGCCGCACTCAGGATTCAAAAATCTTTAAAAATAGTTCTTTGCTCCCTTACTAAACAATCTTCTATTACATGTCGCTTATGCGGCTTGCTCACTTTGTTCGCTTGCTCGGCTCAAGATTTGTGATTACGACAGAAAGACTTTTAATAATTGTCCAGCAATTTTAATTATAAGTTATGTATAATTTTGGTATGTATAATAATTTTAGGTATAATTTTACTTCTTACTCTTACCCTGGAAATCACCGAGACATTAACATACTGCGAAGTACTGAGATATTTTAAAATCAGAAAAATTCAATAAGATTTAATCCAACGCGAGGGTTGATTCCTCGATATTAAGGCGAGGTAATACTATCGTAATTCTTTATTGTATACATTCATTGGATAACACAGTTGGTACAACGTTTACAAGGGTGGACTTATCACTGAGAGAGATTTTTCCAACCAACCCAAGTGACTGTGTAAGATGTGTAAATGCGGGAAGTATTTGTACAACGTTCATGAAAATAAAATTTTACAAAATACATGGAATAAAATTAAAAAGCAAATAAAATTAACACACAAACATACATAATATATGCATACATATAGGTACTTACTTAATATACTGATGACAAATTTGAGAGATAGTGCTATTTTAAGTGGCGATTGAAGAGAACTGATTACCATCATTAACGGATAATCAACGAGGAGCAAGTTTGTATGAAATTCGCCGTCGTGAGTTCATTTGCTACAAATTTGCTAGCACCTAGTCTGAGGAAAAACTTGGTCAACAGTGTTGCTGTTGGTGCAACTCATTCGGTTAAAGTTTCACTTTTAAGCCTTAGAAGTGAAGAGTAAATGTTGTTGAATTCATATTCGTTGTGTTTAACCAAAATAAATTGACATATTGTCCGTGTCCAATTCTTTGTTTTTTTTTTGTACATTTATACCATTAATACTTTGTTTTATATTATTTCCCATTATTTCTCGTTTAGGCGACAGTTTGGCGCCAAACGTGGGACCAACGTGGAACGCCAAACTTGAGCTCTATACTCGTACATGCATTACAATGATTTTTTTTTTGCATTAACCGCAGAATATATCAAGATCAAAATATTTTATTCAACTTGGATTTTACAATCTCTTTTGAAAGTCAAGGAAGCTACGCCAATGGTTCACAAGTCTACGGCGGGAGACCTTGTACTGGAAAGAACCAGCAAGAAAACCAGCAAGGGCTATTTTTTTTCTCCCTGTATTGTTACAGAGTCGTCAATTGGAAGCTGACCTCAAGGCAGAAATTTGAGCTCAACTTTCATAACAAATGTAGATTTGTCAGTTCTCTTCTTAGTACAACGTTACCAATACTACTTAATGAATAGTTATACACAACAACACGATTATTTACATTATTATCATTAATAATTTCTTCAAATTAACACCAGGCATTGGCATCTTGTAAATAATCGTTGACTTTATAATATCCTTTACTCATCAGAGTCTTTTTTACATGCGCTTTAAACTTATCAAAAGGCAAGTCAGTTACACTTTGTGGGACTTTGTTGTAAAAAGTTATACATTTCCCCATAAATGAGCTTCTAGTTTTTTGGAGCCTGTACGTTGGAACGGCAAGTTTATTTTTATTTCTTGTGTTTAAATGGTGAAGTTGGAAATTGGTTTCAAATATATTATAATTTTTATAGACATAAATCAAATTTTCATAAATGTACTGTCCTGCTAAAGTCAATATGTTAATTTATCTAAATAAATCTCTAAGAGAGTCTCTTGCTCTTAAATTATAAATAGCGCGAACCGCTCTTTTTTGAAGTACAAAAATACTTTCTATACTAGCAGCTGATCCCCACAGAAGTATTCCATATGACATGATGCTATGAAAATAACTAAAGTAAATTTATCTTGCCGTTTCAACATCAGTAAGTTGTCTTATTTTTTTTACTGCATATGCTGCAGAACTAAGTCTGTTTGCGAAGGACTCAATATGTGGATCCCACTGCAATCTAGAATCTAGAGTAATACCCAAAAATTTTGTAGAATCGACGAATTCAACAATTTGGTTGTTCATTTGCACAATAGTATCAACTTTTCTTACATTTGGCAATGAGAATTTAATACATTTAGTTTTACTTGAATTTAATGATAAATTATTTATGGTGAACCAATGCAATACTTTAGAGAGAGTACTATTTACAACGTCAGTATCTCCGTTTCCTCTGTCAACCTTAAATATTAAAGAAGTATCATCTGCAAATAGCACTGTATCGCACAAACTATTAGTGAAGTGTGGGAGGTCGTTAATGTAAATTAAGAAAAGCAAAGGTCCCAATATCGAGCCTTGAGGCACACCCATAATTATGGGTGCACCAGCAGACTTAGATTTGTTAATGACAACTTTCTGGACTCTACTGGACAAATAAGACTCAATAAGTCTAATTGCTTCTTCAGAGACACCATAACATTTGAGTTTATTTAAAAGAGTCTGGTGACCAACGCAGTCAAAAGCCTTCGATAGGCCACAAAATATACCAATCACATCCTGTTTACGCTCCCAAGCAGCAAAAATGTGTTTAAGAAGGGCAACTCCAGCATCTGTAGTGCAACGACCTTTAGTAAAACCAAACTGATTCATATGTAATATGTTGTTACTTGAAAAATAACCTGTTAGCTGATTAGACATAATTTTTTCAAATATTTTACTAAGAGCTGGTAAAATTGAAATTGGTCGATAATTTGAAGGATCGTTTTTATTTCCCGATTTAAATAAAGGTATTAATTTGCTATTCTTCATAAGGTCAGGGAAGATACCTTCATATAGACTTGTAGTTGTGTGAGCTTAGCAAACGATTTGCATTGAAAACAAGAGTCCAATTTCCATTCATCATCATCACAGCCCATACACGTCCCCACCGAGGGGTTCGAGCCTACCCTATGTTAGGGTGATTAGGCCTTAGTCAATCACGCTGGCCCAGTGCGGATTGGTCGACTTCACATACATCATTGAATTTCTTCGCAGATGTATGCAGGTTGCCTCACGATGTTTTCCTTCACCGTAGGAGCGTCAGACAAATGTACATATGAAATTCGAAATGAAAAACACATTGGTACATGGCGGGTCTCGAACCCAGACCTCCCGATTGGAAGGCAAGTGCCGAGTCCACAGCGCCACCGACGGCGACGCCAATTTCCATTAGTAATTATAAAAGCTCGGAACGCAATTGTATCAAATTCTGTTTAGCTTGTCCTCCTAACCGATATTCGGTCATGGCGGCCATTTTCAACAGATACTAGCCATCTGCGCAGGAGATTATAGTGCACAAGAGACTGCGCAAGTGCACTCTCTATTCCTTCACTCGCCTAGTCCGATGGGACGGTTAGCCGACACGACCGGGGCGAGACCAGGCGCAAGACCCACCGTTTTACGTGCCTTCCGAAGCACGGAGGAGCTCGAGTTGTATTTTGGTCACCCATCATAGGACTGACTTCACTTACGCTTACCTTAAACCTTCACGTTGACTAGTGGATATGCTACGAGAATTTTAGTGACTGCGCTCTTTATAATCATGAACCAAGAATTTCACTAGACACAGCATAACATCGTTTAAAAGCGTGTACGTTTTTGTTTGTGTGTCACTTTAGATTTGTATAAGCGTGCGTGACTAAGGAAGAAACTCTGTGGCGTCTTTGTCGTCTATCGAATTATCAATGCTTGTTGATAAGAAAAGGAATAAATAGTATTAACATTTTCAAATTTTCAAAAAGGAACCTTTTTATGTAATTTTATCATTTTTACTCAAAAAAACTAGGCAAATGTTGACATTATACACGTACCTATTCTTTACAAAATATTTATTTTACATATAGTGTAAAACAATTAAAGTGTACATAATTGTAACCCCTAAAGTTGTTTCGCCATATTTTTTCGGTGGGTTCTATTATTAATGTAGGTACTTATTTTTTTGAGGCTTTAAAACATATGGGAGTTAATAACTTTGAACCGATAGAGAAATCCAACTTAAAATATTTAATCAAATAAAATAAATCTTACAATACAAATTTAATAAAAATCTTAATAATTATATTACCATTTTTGTTTACGAGTATAACAATTTTGATAATGTGTTTACCTATTAGGCGCGTCATTAAGTTAACAGCGCCTACAGTCGCGCGTCTTCAGGATGTCCCACATGTCGACGTCAAACCGAAACCGGGCGATGGGTCAAGTAAGAATAGTTGTCAGAAAAACGTAACAAATCTAATGGCTAACTTCACCAACCTTGTCTTAGCTTAGGATACTCTTAGGTGGCATGCTGTCACATTCATTAAAGACAAAAAGTGATAGCATACTTTTTAGGAGTTTTTTAAGCTAAGACACGGTTGGTGAAAATGGCCACAAATTTTAAAAATTATAGACATTAAAAAAGAGAAAATATCTACACCATGTGACAGTCTTTTCAGTCCTGTTGCTACAAATCTTAACTTTTCTAGAAAATTTACCGTTTTATAACCCTGATTAATGCTTCTGTATACTCTGGCCTAAAATTTTAAGGTAGCTGCTCTAGCTTGGAAGAAAATTATATTTTCATTACTCATACTCTGAAAGTAGGTCTGAATATGCCTGAGGAGCGGGTTGAAAGTAATACTTTTCAGCCCTAGGGAGAATCACTTACAACTGACAGCTGCTGTCAAATTTAAAAAAGAAAGTAGTTCTTTTTTCACATTTTTATTGAACCATTTTCCGACTTTCTATACAGCCACTTAATAACAGCGAAGTGTTAAATTGAAATAACATAATGTTAAGTATTTAAAGAATATTTTTTTAAATGACTTTATTATAATTTATTTTCAACTATTTCTTTAAAATAACATAGATTTGGGCAAAATATTCACCATTTTTAAGTTATGATCATGAAAAATAATGGCTGAATAGCTGGGCCGGTCACAGAAAAAAAAACAAAATAAGCGGGATAGCGGCAATGCGATCTTCATTTGTTTTTTCCATTTGTAAACTTTTGTTAATACTTCCGTATAACACAGATTTGTATTAACTGTTATTATGATTTGTATAACATTGTATTAAAATTACTAACGCAATGAGTTCATCTGATTCAGGTATGGAGTTTTTATAAGAGAAAGCGGGCTAAAGCAGAAGTTGTTGATTTATGTAAAGGAAAATTTACACGTTTTTTCTTTAGCTAATTCATTGTTTTATTTTTACTTTCCTTGTATTCGTAATGAAAAGCACAGTGTTTACCTCGGGTTAAAGACTTATTTAGTCCCTCGACCTATTGGTGCCCTCGCTACGCTCGGGCGCCAAACACCGTCTCGGGACTAAATAAGTTACTTTCACCCCTGGGGTAACAATGTACTATTTTTACGCTACCAAATATTCTAAATTAGTATTTCGCCCAGCTTCAACATACTGTACTGAAAGAATTGTACTAAGTATGCGAGTTTGGCAAGTAAATGTCTACAATAGTTAGCGCATTTTATAAGGATTACAAAATGGTATAGCACTTGCCAGATTATTGTTTGGATTGTGTTAGCTTTTTTTTTCTAATGATAAACCTCAACTTATCATTTTGTTTAATAACTATGTTTTTAACTATTTCTCAAACGTTTTGTTGGCTTCAAATCAATTAATCGCATCTGTCTTCCAGCTTTCATCTATTCTCGTCGTACTTCTGAGCATTTCCTTTCTATAATTTAATAGAACCCAAATAACGCCGACAAAAGAACGGAGACCGAATAACGAGAAATATTTCAGAAATATTGTGCAAAAATAATGTAAATTGCTTTCATTATTATACATTAATGATACCGCAAAATGTATAAAGTTCAGCTCAATATTTAACAATCTACACTAATATTGTAAAGCTGAAGAGTTTGTTTGTTTAAACGCTCTAATCTCAGGAACTACTGGTTCGAATTAAAAAATATTTTTTGTGTTGGATAGTCCATTTATCGAGGAAGGCTTTATAACATCACGCTGAGACCAATAGGAGCGAAGAATAGAAATTGACGCGGACGAAGTCACGGGCAACAGCTAGTACTGAGTAAAACTGAGTTCATGTATACAAATAAATAAAATTGAAGTGTCTGTTTGTAATGTAATAATAGTTAGATTTTTCTAAGCGAGGTATTAGATTTGCGACAAGACTGATGTGCCCATCACACAGGTCGTCTGCTTTTCGTGGCAGCTTTCGTTACGCTGCCACTAAGTGTTGGAACAACATTCCACCTCCGCTCAGAGCCTCTAAGCCCGTCGGGCTATTCAAGAAAAAAATTAAAATTCATTTACTTCAGCAGCAACATAACCTCACTTATTTATAAAGCAGACATACTTACCATATACCAAATTAGCTAAACCCATTTATCAAATAACGTCGCTGTCACTATTACACTATGACTACTACAATATAAACAAACTTTATTAATTAATAATTGCGAGTCCAGAGAGTCTTTATTTATTTATTATTTCAATCAAACATTTTTCACCATTTTAACTGCTTTATACATTTGAAAAATACCTACATATTTTAGAGATCTACACATTCATACACGGTTATTTTTTTATCACCCTGGAAAATTTAAGGGACGCTTCACGACATGGTATTAGAATGTTTTATATATGTATAAAAAAAATAACTCGCTTACTTAATTTTATATTCATTTTTTAAAAAATCCAAAAAATGCTGCCTTAGTTGAAAGCAGGATTTTTAGTTTTTTTTTTTTTTGTAATTTTTTTTATTTTTTTTTTTTTTTTTATATAATAATGGATGTGTCCTGAAGCATCCCTGAAATTTTCCAGGGTGATAAAAAAATAACCGTGTATATATGTATATATATATATATATATATATATATATATATATATATATATATATATATATATATATATATATATATTTATTATTAAATACATATATAAACGGCTTCACGGAAGATCAGCGTTGCAGACTTGCAACTCATGCTGAGTGAAGACCTTTTCGGTAGTATTATTTTATTTTTCCATTAGATCTAGTTATAAGACCATTATTGTGATTTAACTACCGAATAAATATTTTGAATTTGAATTTAATGTCAAAATAACAAGTTTTTACTAAATGGGTATGAATGTATATCGGGTACCAATAAGAAAAACACAATTAAAAATTTTTTTGTCTGTCTGTTTGTTCCCGCTAATCTCTAGAACGGCCGGACCGATTTTGACGGGACTTTCACTAATAGATAGCCAATTATATAAGGTATAACATAGGCTATCAAGATCTTAAAAAATTGCCTAATAAACAAAATGCTGCCAAAAGTTACTATTCCACGCGGACGAAGTCGCGGGCACAGCTAGTTTAGCATAAATGGAGAAGTAATAAAATCTAGATTAGGGAAGCCTAATTGTGAAATTAATTTCAAACCAAGGACTAATTATAAAGATGAAACAAGCATGTCACATTATTACGAGCTGTGCCCGCGAACTACGTTTCGTCATAATAATTGACCAAAAAACTTCTTGAGAGGGCCACCTTTATCACCTAGGGTTATAAAAAATAGCCTACGACCTATACTCAGACCTACGAAATATTCACCGAAAAATTCATAAAAATCATTGGAGCCGTTTTGGAAGAGTTCGATAAAATCAATGTGTCACGAGATTTTTATATATTACAAAGATACTCGTATGTATAAGGAGGAATTTTTGGGTTATTGCCCGTGGTTCACCTGCGTAGTCCACCTATGTGTACCACGGGGAAAAAAACTTCCCTTGGTTCACCCAGTTGTACCACAGGAAGAAATTTTTTCCCGTGGTCCACTTAGGTGGACCATCGGAAGTCAATTTTTCCCGTGGTCCACCACTCGTATTTATCTCAATTATTTTCGATAAAGAGGTTGCTCTTGCTGTCATTAATTTATATTTTTCTTTATTTTCAACGTGAAGTGCCGTGTACTTTTTCCAAATGTAAGCATTTAGTTCGTGTTCTTGCTTTACTCTGCTTTTATTCGTTTTTATCGATAAATAATGATGGCCGTCAAAAGATGGCGCTTTTAGCATAAATAGTATTTTATCAATAAAAAATAAAGTGAAGTGTTATTGTTTATTTTAGCTTGCAGTATTATATAGGTAAATATTTATTAATTTTAGTAAAGAAATTATGTATTTAGATTTTACAAAAACATTATTTACACAGGTAGAATGTTTATTTGTGTCTAGTGGATGTACGCTATTGCTGTATGGGCGTAGAACCTTTGCCTTCCTAAGCTAGCATCTATGCTAAAATTTAATACGAATTTTATGTTCCAAATTTAAAACACTTTAATCCCTTGGGAGTTTCATACAACATTATATCCCCGGGGATATAATGTCTTGCTTTACGTTCAAGTCAAGGGGGTTATAATTGAACATTGTCGAGCAGGTGGTATGAAATAGTACATTGTTACCCTAGGGGTGAAAGAAACTTATTTAGTCCCGAGACGGTGTTTGGCGCCCGAGCGTAGCGAGGGCACCAATAGTTCAAGGGACTAAATAAGTCTTTAACCCGAGGTAAACACTGTGCTTTTCATTACGAATACAAGGAAAGAAAAAAGTAACCCATTGAATTAGCTAAAGAAAAAACGTGTAAATTTTATTTTACGTAAATCAACAACTTCTGCTTTAGCCCGCTTTCTCTTATAAAATCAGGCGTTAACTCCATACCTGAATCAGATGAACTTTTTGTGTTAATTAAAACACAATGTTATAGACATATAATTAACAGTTAATACAAATCTCTGCTATACGGAAGTATTAGCAAATCTCTACAAATGGAAAAAACAAATGAAGATCGTATTGCCGCTTTTCTTCTTATTTTGTAATTTTTTCTGTGGCCGGCCAACTATCTAATCAGCCATTATTTTTCATTTTCATAATTAAAAAGATGGGAAATATTTTGCCCAAATCTATTTTATTTTAAAGATATAGTTGAAAATAAATTATAATAAAGTCGTTTGAAAAATATATTCCTTAAATATTTAACATTATGTTATTTCATTTTTTATACCGCGCTGTAATTGAGTGGCTGTATAGAAAGTCGGAACATGGTTCAATAAAAATGTGAAAAAAGAACTAGTTTCTTTATTAAAATTTGACAGCAGCTGTCAGTTGAAAGTGATTCTCCCTAGGGCTGAAAAGTATTACTTTCAACCCGCTCCTCAGGCAACTTCAGACCTACTTTCAGAGTATGAGTAATGAAAAATTATTTTTCATTTTCAGCCCTAGGGAGAATCACTTTCAACTGACAGCTGTTGTCAAATATTAAAAAGAAACTAGTTCTATACAGCCACTCAATTACAGCGCGGTGTAATTGAAATAACATAATGTTAAGTATTTAAAGAATATATTTTTTAAATGACTTTATTATAATTTATTTTCAACTATTTCTTTAAAATAATATAGATTTGGGCAAAATATTTACCATTTTTATAATTATGAACATGAAAACTAATGGCTGAATAGCTGGCCGGCCACAGAAAATAAAACGAAATAAGCGGGAAAGCGGCAATGCGATCTTCATTTGTTTTTCCCATTTGTAGAGTTTTGTTAATACTTCCGTATAGCAGAGATTTGTATTAACCGTTAATTACTATATTTGTATAACATTGTGTTAATAATTAACACAATGAGTTCATCTGATTCATATATGGAGTTAACGCTTGATTTTATAAGAGAAAGCGGGCTAAAGCAGAAGTTGTTGATTTATGTAAAATAAATTTTACACGTTTTTTTCTTTAGTTAATTCATTGCTTTATTTTTACTTTCCTTGTATTCGTAATGAAAAGCACAGTGTTTACCTCGGGTTAAAGACTTATTTAATCCCTCGAACTATTGGTGCCCTCGCTACGCTCGGGCGCCAAACACCGTCTCGGGACTAAATAAGTTACTTTCACCCCTGGGGTAACAATGTACTATTGGGCGTCTTATGGCCATTTTCACCAACCTCTTCTTAGCTTAGGTGACTCTTAGGTAGCATGCTGTCACATTCTTTTCATTAAAGACAAAAAGTGACAGCATACGTCTTAGGGGCTTCTCAAGCTAAGTTATGGTTGGTGAAATCGGCCATTAGTCGAGCTTTCTTGAGCCCCCTACACATTCAGTTTCCCTAAATTCAGGCGACTCGTTTCTAAATCCGACCGATTATTTATACCAACTTTGATTATATCTTAGTTTTAAGAGGAAACACCAAGGTCGAGAGAATTCAAAAATAGGTATTTGTATATATATGTATTGCTATATAAATATAAATGTATTGCTGTCGCGCTGTATGTCCGAACTTAGCGCGATAAGGAACAACTGCAGCTCGGACCGAAAATACCTATGAAAAGTACACAAAATATGAATTCGTAGTCCCCTGTTTTCTTCGCAAAAAATTGACCAATTTAATTACTTTTTGCGTTAAAAATTAAAGCAAGACTTTTTCTGTGTTCCTTTATTTTGTGTTTTTCATATAATCTTGTTCAATTTGTTTGCTGGACGTTTGAATACAAAAGAAAATTAGGGCGATTTTGTAGGTTTTTGAAGGTTTAAAATCTCCTTTATTAATTAACTTAATAAAAAAAGGAAAACATAGAAACATCCTTATAGTGGCGATTAATTTTATTGGAAAAAATAGAGCAACTAGTGCCATTATCCAGGGAGGATACAGGGTCTACGTTTGTATGGAAAAACGGCCTGTACGATTGCCTCTTAACACACAGCAGTCATTTGATGAAATGTTATAACGCCAATCCTCAATTTTCTTTCGTACTTTATAATTAAATGCTTGTGGACATACTGGTGAACCAAGGGAAGTTTTTTTTCCCCGTGGTACACATAGGTGGACTACGCAGGTGAACCACGGGCAATAACCCGAATTTTTCATGTGTAAAATTTTGTTGTTGGAATTTTAGCCCCTTCCTGTTACCAGATTGATCTGGATATTTGGTACACTACACACTTTTAGTTCTAATGACAAAACAAATTAATATAATCAGTATTATTGTAAATCTGAGATAGCCGCGCCGCTACAAAATGGCGGAAATGAGTTTCAAATGAAAGCGCTTGACTTGAATAATAATGTAAGGTACACTAAATTACAAAAATGGAAAACTTGAAAAGAAACTTATATTTTTTTAAAGTGAAACTTTTTTTACATCGTCTCAAATTTTTTCGTCCATCTATCGCATTTCGCATTACACCAAAATATGAGATCCTTTATTTCACTATTTCATATAGGCCAGGATTGGTCTATGCGTTAGATCTTCGACTTTAAATCTGTGTAGCAGTGGTTCGATCCTGGTGTAGAGCGTTTTATTTTTCATAAATTGTTTTTTTATTATTTCGTTTTTTTATTTATAATTTTCTTTTCAGAAGAAAAAGATTAAAGTTGATATTAAAAACGCGATTTTAATACTCAAAACCGAATAAAATTCCCAAAAATTTCAGTAAAATGCCTACGATCCGAAAAAGATTTCACTTAAATCGTGGTTTCATAAAACCACACATTGATTTTTAAGCTAAACGGCTTTATTGAAAATAAAGATAATAATGATGTAGATGATATACTTAAAGCAGTCATCACACCACTCCTCATCAATCTGGGGCATCAGACAAAAAATCGTAGGGCGCTTGAAATTTCTATCAACAGTCAACCGCTCATATCATTTTAATAATGCTATTTACATATTTACTCAGGTTACACTACAACTGACGATTATATTTTTTGTCTGGTCAATGCCCTAGATTGATGAGAAGAGTGCAGGTGTGATGACTGGTACGTACCTATGACACACTGAATTATTTTTTAGCTTTTAGTACATTATTATCGGCAACATTATTTTTACTTTCAATAAAACTGTTTAACTTTAAAAAAAATAATTCGTTTTTAAAAAGCATTTATGGTTTGAACTGCTTTTATTATGGGAAAATGTCGAATCCCAACGGACGAAGTTGCGGACGGAAGGCTAGATTTTTTTATATTTGCTTAGATGTGTATCTTAAGTTGATAAAAATTGCACTATACAGAAAACACACTTATATTTGAATAAGGTCGGTTACAGTACGGGACGGGTTCATAACCTGCTATAGCAATATTTCACAATAGAGATTTTAATTTTATTTTAATGGCGACTACTGCTCACATGTAGGCTTTGCCAGAATAGGTAAGATAAACGGCGTGTCGATTTTGAAAAACTGATGTTGGCTCTGTTTCCTGTGGATAGCACGCAAAGTTTGCCGAACGGGGCGATAAAGGAATCGGCGCCATTTTGCCTCTGACATCCTCCACTCTGTCACTAGGGAGACGGCGATATGTTGTGGCAAAGAGTGTATTTTCACTATTTTGCCACATATATAGTATGTAGTAGTGTAGCATTATGCCATAATAAATCACTAATGTGTCTACGTCAAATTCATTGCAGTACTCATCAATGGATTTTACTTCGGAGTTTTTTCGTCAAACTGATTAATCACGAAACATCTCAATTGGCTCCGAAGCTTGTATGTTTTTTCTAAACAACTGATTTGCATAACAATAAAAATCTTATTATTTTTTAATAGAGTTCAATATTGTCATTTTCAAATAGAGTCAAAATGTGAATAATACGTACTTAATATTCCATCTAAAAGTATTTCGAATGTCCCCTTTAGGCGGATAATAGACAAGGTTAACTTGGTCTCATTGAATTTTATCACATCAGCAGCCAATCGGAGACTGCCTGGATATATATGTATATCACTAACCCATAGACTCTATATGTAACTCTACGACAAGACTATCATTAGCGAATCCCTTAGAAAGTACTTTTATGTGAAGTAAGAACAAGTCGCAGAAAGCGTCGTTTCTTAGCGGAGTCCGGCGTTGATTGTTATTCGAGCTGACGAGCGGAAACATGATCTATTTGAGTTGCAGAGTGATGATAATAAACAACGTCTAATATCGAATCGTCAATGTCTTTAGATGCTGAGCAAAGTGAGAAACAAACGTATAATAATATATTTGGCAAACATTTTTTTTGCACAATAAGGAACTAATAAAGTAAAAAAAAATATTACCTGTTCGCCCTGGATGATTTCCGCCTCCTTGTCCCGTGTGCTGTATCCAGACCAGAGTTCATAGATATCGCCCGTGAACCCAAATTATTCTCCTGAATGAACGATTCGTTTAAACCTGAAACAAAAAGTTATGCTTAAGCACTTGTACTTATAAGTAACCTGCACAACATTGCAACTGAAAGGCAACATTGACTAACCGCCATTGCCCTAAGTTTGTTAATAACGGTCCCACGGTAATTACATATCTTTTTAACACTATTGACCTTACCAACAAACATTTTTTAATATTTGCACAGTTACACAGTATTTTAATTATTAATGAGTAGGTACGAGTATATAGCAAAACTTCTGACAAAAATGTCAGAAATTGGCACTAACTACGCAGGCCAATTTAGTGCACAGCCCGCCCTCACTCAATCGCATGCGATTACTAAAAATAACACCTGACAGTGTTGACACCATTAATTACACAGCGTTTTGTCTTTTTCATGCGAAAGTGGGGTCATGACTGAGAGACTAACCTGTGCATAACTATTCCGACATTATACAATG
The DNA here is from genome assembly GCA_963935595.1 of Schoenobius gigantellus. Taxonomy (NCBI): domain Eukaryota; kingdom Metazoa; phylum Arthropoda; class Insecta; order Lepidoptera; family Crambidae; genus Schoenobius; species Schoenobius gigantellus. The sequence goes on along the minus strand of OZ012540.1, from coordinate 66,369,484 downwards.
TTTATTAGAAAGGCGCTTGTGTATTCAAATTCAAAATCGTTTATTCGAATTGTATTATTACATAATCACTATTGCACGTCAATGAAGCTACGCCATTGGTTCACATGTCTACGGCGGGAGACTTTGTACTGAATGAACCAGCAATAAAACCAGCAAGGGCTATTTTTTTCTCCTTGTATTATTACAGAGCCGTCAATTGGACGCAGACCTCAAAGCAAAAATTTGAGCTCAACTTCTATTACAAGGTAAGATGACGTGTCAGTTCACATTATACATTTAAATCTACAAATTAAGTCTTCAATTAAAACCAAGCACTGACATCATTCAGATAATCATTGAATATATAATACTCTTTACTCAATAAACTCGTTTTACATGCACTTTAAACTTATGAAAAGGGAAGTCAGTAACACTTTGTGGAACTTTGTTACAAAAAGTTATTTCCCCATACACGAGCCTCGTAATTTTTTGGAGCCTGTACGTTGGAACGGCAAGTTTATTTCTATTTCTTGTGTTTAAATGATGAATTAAAAAATTTGTTTCAAATTTATTATATTTAACCGATATAGACCAATCAAATTTTCTTCATAAATAAAGTCAATAATATTAATTTCTTTAAATAAATCTCTTAGAGATTCCCTTGCTCGTAAGTTATAAATAGCACAAACTGCTCTTTTTTGAAGTACAAATAGTACATTGTTACCCTAGGGGTGAAAGTAACTTATTTAGTCCCGAGACGGTGAATGGCGCCCGAGCGTAGCGAGGGCACCAATAGTTCGAGGGACTAAATAAGTCTTTAACCCGAGGTAAACACTGTGCTTTTCATTACGAATACAAGGAAAGTAAAAATAAAACAATGAAATAGCTAAAACTCAACAACTTCTGCTTAAGCCCGCTTTCTCTTATAAAATCATGCGTTCACTCCATACATGAATCAGATGAACACATTGTGTTAATTATTAACACAATGTTATACAAATATAATTTACAGTTAATACAAATCTCTGTTATACGGAAGTATTAACAAAACTCTACAAATGGAAAAAACAAATGAAGATCGCATTGCCGCTTTCCCGCTTATTTTGTTTTTTTTTCTGTGGCCGGCCATCTATTCAGCCATTATTTATATCATTTTCATAATTTTAAAAATGGTAAATATTTGCCCAAATCTATGTTATTGTAAAGAAATAGTTGAAAATAAATTTCTTATAATAAAGTCATTTAAAAAATATATTCTTTAAATACTTAACATTATGTTATTTCAATTTTACACCGCGCTGTAATTGAATGGCTGTATAGAAAGTCGGACCATAGTTCAATAAAAATATCAAGAAAGAACTAGCTTCTTTTTTAAAATTTGACAGCAGCTGTCAGTTGAAAGTGATTCTCCCCAGGGCTGAAAAGTATTACTTTCAACCCGCTCCTCAGGCAATTTCAGACCTACTTTCAGAGTATGAGTAATGAAAAATACTTTCTATACTAGCAGCCTGTCCCCACAGTAATAGCCCATATGACATGATACTTTAAAAATAACTAAAGTAACTCAAATATTGCCGTTTCAACCTCAGTAAGTTGTATTTTTTTTTACTGCATATGCTGCAGAACTTCGTCCTTTTGCCAAGGACTCAATATGTGGATCCCATCGCAAATAGAATCGATGAATTCAATAATTTGATTATTAATTTCCGCAACAGTATCCACTTTCTTTACTTTTGGTAATGAAAATTTTATACTTACACTAGCTGTGCCAGCGAACTACGTTTCGCCGTTTATTTTTTACCCGTTTTTGCAACATTTGTCTTTGATGCTCAGCTCCTATTAGTCGTAGCATGATGTTATATAGCCTAAAGCCTTCCTCGATAAATGGACTATCCAACACAAAAATAATTTTTCAATTTGAATCAGTAGTTCCTGAGATTAGCGCGTTCAAGCAAACAAACAAACTCTTCAGCTTTATAATATTAGTATAGATTTAGTTTTATTTGAGTTTAGTTATAACATTGATGGTACGGTTGCCTACGGTTTTTGTGCCTATATGCCTAGCGCCGCCGAATCACAAAATTTCTTTCTCCCATAATTCATTTTAAATACTTATTCTTTAAATGTATAATTCATTACATTCAGCTTCAGATGAAATAAATTATTATACAGATATTATTGGCCTTCGTCCCCTCGGTTGACAAATTTGCAAATTTGATTAATAACATTTCTTTTGAATTTCTCTATACCGCGTTTTGTTATAGGTCTACTAGTAATCTCACGTTTAGAACAAACATGATGGTGCTCAAATTGTATGTCTGTATGTATGTATGTTAAGACGTAGTGTAGCGATTTGGACCACCATTTTTGAAATCATGCTTCATGTCTGATACATTTAAGGGAATTGTACCGCTTTATGATCTATAGAGGAAACAACCATAATTATCTTTACTCGTAAAGTTCTATAACGACGATAGAGGTGCTATAACAGCAAATAATAACAAACAAAAGTAGTTTATTTCTTTACTGACGATATAATAGCTTTTGTTGGCGCAAACGATATCACTTCTAGTAACGGATGTTTCTAAATTTCCTAAAATGTCAATTTGATTACGTAAATCAGTACAATCGTTTTATTATATGACTAGCTGTGCCCGCGAACTACGTTTCGCCACCAAAATGCTTAACACAGTGTTTAGTTTTTTCCTCCATTTTATTCCATATTGATTCAACTTTATTCTGCCTTTTTTAACAGCGGCCATTTCGAAATTAGGACAATTATCGTAGGTTCGCAATACTCTAGGTACTCTTCAGGGCCTTTCATTTGATACCCATATTGCTGGGTTTGGAAACGAAGTTTTATCCGGTTTTTTTTTTGAGTAGCGGCCATATTGAATTTTGTGCTCCTAGGTTCATGGTGCCCTACTCTTTAAGGCCTTTCATGTAATGCCCGTATTGGTAGGTTTGGAAACTAACTCTAATCCACCTTTTTTGAGCGGTGACCATATCGAATTTACGTCAATATTGCTAGGTTCACAGTGCTCTACTCATCAAGGCCTTCCATTTGATACCCATATTGCTGGGTTTGAAAACAAACTTTTATCCGCCTTTTTAGAGCGGAGGCTATGTTGAATTTCCATCAATGTTGCTAGATACCTAGTGCTCTACTTATCAAGGCCTTTCATTTTATAGGGGTAATTTGAACAAAAAAGTACTAAAACATTTTTGTTCTCATTTAAATAATTTACATGTTAATCAAATAATAATGTTTACCCTTCCCTACCATAATCGTTTGTCACAACATGAAAATAATATTAGATACAAACTTAATTTGACATTAGATTTAATGACAAATTATTCGAAAAAATTCCATATTATTGACTTCAACAAACTGACATGTATTAAAGCTTATTTGACAGAAGATAGATTATATCTATCAACATTCTATAAAAAACAATTAGCTATTTCGCTAAGATTTTATTTACAAACTTTAGCCAAAAACATGGCTATAAATTCTTTCTCTGACAATGCTTTTATTGAGCAGCCCACTCAAAGTACTGAAATTGCTCCTATTGAGCAATACTGTGGTAGTGAAACGACTGTCAGTAATGTTACTGATTATATTTTTAATAAATCTTTAAATTAAGTAATGAGACAAATAAGACATCCTCTTGCTTATCATTAGGTAGAAAAGATACTGAAAACTTTGTAAATGTATTGCAAAACCCATTTGAAAACAAAAATAAAGTAAATCTTATCAACCTGGTGCACCAGAACATTCAAGGAATGTTAGGCAAGGATCTGGAAGTGGAATTATTCTTGAACTGTAGTAATGTAGACATCTTTTGTGTAACTGAACACTGGCTTAAAAGTTATCAGTTCATGTTTAATTTCAGCAATCATCTGGTTGGTAGTTCGTTCAGTCGAGAAAAATCAATTCGTGGTGGTTCTTTAATAATATTAGATAAAAAGCTGAAATTTAAGGATCGTAAGGATATTGTGAGTCTTTCGATTGAGCGAACAATAGAAATAGCCTGCGTGGAGCTGGACCAGATTATTGTATTAAGTATATACAGGCCTCCTTCAGGATTATATGACCTTTTTGAAGATACTATGGATGAAGTATTGAAAAAAGTGTGTAGTTCCACAAAACAAACCATTGTTTGTGGTGATTTTAATATTAATTTATTAGAAAATTCTAGTTTATCTATTAGGATTAAAAATCTGTTTTGGTCATATAACCTTGGAAATTTATTTTTGGAGCCAACAAGAACAACTCAATCGTCTGCCACATGCATTGACAATATTTATACAAATATTGTTCCTTTAGCAAGAAGAGTTTTTAATAATTTAGAATCTGACCATTCTGGACAAATTGTTACCATTCCACTTAAATGTAAAAGCATGGAAAAAAAGAATATCACTGTTGTACCAAAGACTGCTGGTCGCTTAGAACGGCTGAAAAATAATATTGGTATTAAATTAAATTATATAGGTTATGAAGAAAATCCAAATAAATTATATGAAAATTTTTTTCATACATTTTGTTCTGAATTTAAAAATATTTTTATTCCAAAGACTATATCGGTTGATGGCACTTTAGCTTTTAGTGAATGGGCTACACCAGGTATTCACAAAAGCAGAATAAAACTTTTTGAACTTTACAATGAACGCTCATTCAATACTAGTGATGAATTTAAACTTTATGTAAAAACTTATTCCAAAGTGTTCAAAAAAGTTTGCAAGCTTGCTAAATCTAATTATTTAAGTTCAAAAATAAAAAACAGTAGTAATAAAATTAAAATGACATGGAATATTATAAATAATGAAACTGGAAAAGCTAAAACTACTAATAATCAATATTGTTTGAATGTTGATGGTAAGAAGGTAACAGTTGACACAGAAGTAGCTGCAGAATTTGAAAAGTTCTTTACTGATATTCCAGTCTCAATCACAAAGTCTTTGGATTCATCCCCCGCTATTGCTGAATCTATAGTGAAGGATCATGTTAAAGTTTGTAATGATAAATTCAAATTTGTACACATTAGTGGAATTGATATAACAAAGTCATTTAAAACTTTAAATAAAAAGAAAACTGCGGATCTGTGGGGCAATTCCGTTGATGTTACTAAATCCGTAATTGAAACAATAGCTCCAATACTTGCTAACATTTTTAATGATTGCATTGACTGTGGTGTATTTCCTGATCTTATGAAGCTAAGTAAAATTATTCCTTTACATAAATCTGGTAGCACATCAGACCCCAGTAATTTTAGACCTATCTCTGTGCTACCTACTTTTAGCAAAATTTTTGAAAAAATAATGTTGGAGCAAATGCAAAGTTATTTTAATAGGAATAATCTTCTACACTGTAAACAATTTGGTTTTAGGAGGGGTCGCTCAACAACCGATGCTGGTGTTGAGTTAATACAACATATATTCGAAGCCTGGGAAGACTCACATGATGCGTTAGGCATTTTTTGTGACTTGTCCAAGGCATTTGATTGCGTTTATCACGAAATCTTGATCAGAAAATTACACCACTATGGGTTTCGTGACACTGCACTAGATCTTCTAATCTCTTATCTAAGTGGGAGGATTCAAAAAGTAGACATCAATGGAAAAAGGTCTCAAGGTTCTGCAGTTAAAATGGGAGTTCCGCAAGGTTCGATTCTTGGTCCTTTTCTATTTCTTATATATGTCAATGACCTCCCTGATTTTGTACAGGATAGACATGAGATGGTATTATTTGCAGATGATACTTCACTTTTATTTAAAATTAAAAGAGGTGTGCAAATTAATGACGATGTAAATAATTCTATCTCAAGAATTGTTCACTGGTTTAATGTGAACAACCTGTCACTTAATGAAGGGAAAACAAAATGTATAAAATTTGTTTTACCCAATGTCAAAGAGGTTCACACCACTGTAAAAATAAAGGATATAGGTGTTGACCCTGTGGACACCACAGTATTTCTTGGGATCACACTTGATTCTAAGCTGCAATGGGGCCCACATATCGATAAATTGTCAAAGAGACTTAGTTCTGCAGCTCACGCTGTATGGAAAATACGTCAACTGACTGATGTTGATACAGCAAGACTTGTATACTTTTCTTACTTTCATAGTGTGATGTCGTATGGTATTTTGTTGTGGGGAAATGCTGCCGACATTCAGATTGTTTTTGTACTGCAGAAAAGGGCTATTCGAGCAATCTATAACCTTAAAATGAGAGATTCTTTGCGAGAAAAGTTCAAAGAAATTGGTATTATGACAGTAGCGTCGCAATATATTTATGAGAATCTAATATATGTTCGTAAGAATATTCATGTGTTTTGTAAAAATAGTGATATTCATTCAGTTAATACTAGACAAAAGAATATGTTAGCTTTACCAAATACCAGGCTCCAAAAAATTAATAATTCTTTTAGAGGCCTGTGTATACGTTTCTACAATAAAATCCCAAGTTGTATACAAGAACTTAGCTTAAACAAATTTAAAGTTGCAATCAAAGATGTACTTATTAAAAAAGCATATTATAAAGTGTCTGATTACATGACGGACAAAAAAGCTTGGGTTTGAACTCTCAATTCTAATATTTAACAATGTATTGCGTTTTGTTTCAAAGAAACGTTCAGTGAGAGCAATTTATTTATAATCTAAGTTCACGCACTTCTCTCAGAGATAGCTTATATAATGTGAATTAACACATCTATTCTTGTAATGGAAGTTGAGCTCAAACTTTTGCTTTGAGGTCAACTTCCAATTGACGACTCTGTAACAAACCAAAATTGTAAATGGCGATTTAAAAGAGGAGATAAAAAATTTAGACCTTTCGAGTTTCTTGCCTGTTCTTCTCGAGAAGGCTCTCCCAATTTCCGAACAGGTGTAGAATCAACTTTTTTTTTTTTTCATTCCTACTTGTATTTGCAGACATCTTGAGTATATTTAGGATGTATGCACATACAAGGTTAATATAATTTCTTTAAATTAGATTGTTTTGCTTTGTTTTGACGTCAATAAGTGCCTGTAAAGGCCTATGTTGAATAAAGAATTTTGAATTTGAATTTGAATTTGAATACCCATATTGCTGGGCTGGGAAACGAACATTTATCTGTTTTTAACAACGGCCATGACAAATTTAGGACGATTTTCTAAAGTTTATAGTGCTCTACGCTTGAAGGCTTTTTATTTGATACCCATATTGCTAGGTTTGGAAACGAACTTTTATCCACCTTTTTTGAGCGGCGGCCATGTTGTATTTGTGTCAATGTTGCTAGGTTCATAGTGCTCTACTGCCCAAAGCCTTCATTTGATACCCATATTGCTAGGTTCATAGTGCTCTACTGACCAACGCCTTCATCAGATACCCATATTGCTGGGTTTGGAAAAGAATTTTCATACTTTTTTTTTTGAGCGGTGGCCATGTTGAATATAGGTCGATTTTCCTAGGTACCTAAAGCTCTACTCTTCAAGGCCTTTCATTTGATACCCATACCTATTGCTAGGTTTGAAAACGAACTTTTATCCATCTTTTTTGAGCGGCGGCCATGTTGAATTTATGTCAGTGTTGATTGGTTCATAGTGCTCTACTCATCAAGGCCGTTTATTTAATACCCATATTGCTGGGTTTGAAAACGAACTTTTATTCATCATTTTTGAGCGGCGGCTATGTTGAATTTATGTCAATGTTGCTAGGCTCATAGTGCTCTACTCATCAAGGCCTTTTATTTGATATAAAAGCTCGTTTTCAAACCCATATTGCTGGGTTTGAAAACGAGCTTTTATCCATTTTTTTAGCAGCGGTCATGTTTAATTTAGGGCAGTTTTCCTATGTTCATTATGCTCTACTCTTTGAGGCCTTTCATTTGATATCCATATTGCTGGGTTTGAAAACGAACTTTAATCCTTTTTTTTGAGCGGCTGCCATGTTGATTTTAGGTCGATTTTCCTAGGTACCTAATTCTCTACTCTTTAACGCCTTTCTTTTGATACCCATATTGCTGGGTTTGGAAACAAACTTTTATCCGTTTTTTTGAGCGGCGGCCATGTTGAATTTATGTAAATGTTGCTAGGTTCATAGTGCTCTACTCATCAAGGCCTTTCATTCGATACCCATATTGCTGGGTTTGGAAACGAACTTTTATCGGCAGTCATGTCGAATTAGGTCAACGTAGTTAGGTTCAATGTGTTTTAGGTCCTTCATTTAATATCCATGTTCCTTGGGTGGTTGCAAAATATGTGATCCATCATTTTAGACATTAGGATCAAGAGTCCCACGTGTAACCCAGATTGCAGCCAGATATTTTTATTAATAATCAATATAAATCAATTACTTTTAATAGTTTTAAATGGATGAAAGGGTTTGATTCCTTAGTCATAATGTAAAAACATATACTTGAAAAGGGTATCATCACTTTTCAACATTTCAAATATTTCAAAATTTGTACAGATTTTGTGAAAATTGGTCAAGAATTAAATCAACCTACAAATATATTTGTGACGTAATATTGTCATAAAAAATGCTTTATACATTGATTGTATGGCTTGATCCTTTTGCCTTACCACCACGGTAATACATGAGAAAAAGACTATTTAAACTACTAAACTTCTTGGTTGGCGAAATCCATATGAGCACAGCCATTAACAGAAAAGATTTAATTTTTCCTTGCACTATGTCACAGACTTGTCAAAATAATTTCACGTGCGCCATGTTGATTTTCTACATATGCATTTTGTTAAAAAAAATTATATGGTATTTTTCCACTAAAAATTAAAGTGAATTTAAACAAATGAAATTATGCCTAAATGTTCTTCCGGAAAATTTTAAGCTTTGTGTTAGCCATATCAAATTCTGTCCAGTAGTTTCGGAGATCTTTCCGGACACACAGACAAACAATTTTTTTTTACTATTCTATCGTGTTCTGCTAATGATTTTAAGGCGACCTGTGTATTTTTTTCTTAATATTTCGCAATTACTGATTTTTGTACCCCTACTGTTTTATTATATACTTTCAATTTTAAATACGATTAAGATAATTAATACAGAATCGTATCTCTTCAACTCCATTGCACCCCATCAAGGGATGATGGTATTTTGCGTCCGCCATGTTGGATTTTGATTTCGATGTTATTTTCGTAATCTACAACCCAGAAAACCATGAAAACGACAATAATGTCGATATCACATTTTACCACCCCATTTCACCCTATTAGGGGATGAATTTCAATAAATACGAAACATGTTATCCATCGATTGTATTAACGAATGTTTATGCAAAATTTAAAGTAGATTGGACCAAGGAATCTAGCTGTCCCATACAAACTTTGACCCCCTTTTTCACCCCCTTAGGGGTAGAATTTCGGAAAATCCTTTCTTAACGGATGCCTACGTCATACAAAGAATACACCCTCTAAGTTTCAAGTCTCTACGATCAGCGGTTTAGGCTGTGCGTTGATCCGTCAGTCCGTCAGTCAGTCAGTCATTCAGGACAAAGCATTTTATAGGTATAGATAATGTAGATGTTAAAAATATTACATGTATAGACTTTAAAGTGTGTTAAGGTGTGACCTTAGATCATTTAACCTATGGATGCGGTACGCAACAAATCGCAGTGTAAATTTTTCTGCCACTTTTCGCGGGAGGCGAGGTAAACACGCACGCACACTACGAAAATGTAGAATACACTTACAGAGACGTTGTTCTTATGTTTACGAACACACACTATGAAAATATTACCCTACAATGAAGAAACACACACACATCGACAGATTAACGTGTATCTACGCAATCGCCCCACCACAAAGAATGAATGTCCCTAGTGATGTGACACAAAGAATAAGTAACTATTTGGGTCGTCGTGAGTGAATGATGGAAATGTAACCGTGCGTCTGCACTGAGAAATATAAAACATGTAATGTTTTACAACTTGTTGTATGATACAAATCTCAAAATTTGTTGTGTATGCTTTTGCATTCGCACTGCCGAAAATCGTGTTGGATTCGGAACAAATAATAAGATTTGTTGCAGATTGCGTGAGGATCGCCTCAAAACTTGTTGTCTGTCAACGTTTTTTATGAATTTGTCAACGATTGCGTTCGCACTTTCGGCTGTTAAAGACTTCATACATGTTTTGCAACATGTTGGGGTGTTGACACTGGAAACGCATTTATAAACATTGACAGAAACATGTTTAAAAAACATGTTTTTATGTACATGTTTCGTCAGTGCAAACGCACGATTACAATAAATTGTATTTTTATAACTATACCCTGTTCGGCTAGAGTTTATAAAAATATTAGGTTGGGGAAAAAGTCTTTTCGCATTATAGTATGTATAAACTTGTAATAAAATCTCTTTGGCTATACTATTTGTATCTGGCTGGTTTTGGTATCATGGAAAGTTTAAATTTTAAAGAACATAATTCCAAATTCAAATTAGGAAAATGTGTGATTTTCATTTGTTTTTCGTACCGCCAAGATGAGTGAATCAAATGAAGAAATTCGATACATTTTAAAATTTTACTACAAAAAAGGTAAAAATGCAACGCAGGCCGCGAAAAAAATTTGCGATGTTTATGGACCTAGTGCAGTGTCTGTGAGAGTAGCACAAATTTGGTTTAAGCGTTTTCAATCCGGAAATTTTGATGTCAAAGATGCACGTCGCTCTGGTCGCCCTATTACAGATAACATGGATGCCATTTTTGAAAAAGTGGAGCAAGATCGGCATGTTAGTAGTTACGACGTAGCTGAAGAACTGGGAATTGACCACAAAACAATTTTGGCGCATTTGAAAAAAACTGGGTACACAAAAAAGCTCGACATTTGGGTACCTCACGAGCTCACTGAAAGAAACCTAATGAACCGTGTACTCATTTGTGATTCTTTATTACGACGTAATGAAACCGAACCATTTTTGAAGAAGCTGATAACTGGTGATGAAAAGTGGATCACGTACGACAAGAACGTGCGAAAAAGGTCGTGGTCAAAGGCCGGTCAGGCTTCACAGACTGTGGCGAAACCTGGGTTAACTCGCAACAAGGTGATGCTGTGTGTGTGGTGGGATTGGAAGGGCATTATTCATTATGAGCTGTTACCACCAGGCAGGACCATCGATTCTGAACTCTACTGCGAACAACTGATGAGATTAAAGCAAGAAGTTGAGAGAAAGCGGCCGGAATTAATCAACAGAAGGGGTGTGGTTTTTCATCATGATAACGCTAGACCTCACACATCTTTAGCCACTCAGCAAAAATTAAGAGAGTTTGGCTGGGAGGTGTTAATGCATCCGCCGTATAGTCCTGACCTTGCACCTTCAGATTTCCACCTGTTTTGGTCTCTTCAGAATTCTTTAGGCAGTGTCAGGTTAACATCACGAGAGGACTGCCAAAACCACTTGTCGCGGTATTTTGACCAGAAGTCCCAAAATTTCTATAGCAATGGGATCATGTCCCTACCTACAAGATGGCAAAAAGTTATCGAACAAAATGGTACCTACATACTTTAGTTAAATGTAAATAAACTATATTAAAAAATGTTTTGAATTTTCTTAAAAAATGCGAAGAAACTTTTTCCCCAACCTATTACAATGAAGACAGGGTTTCTTAAATTAGTGCAAAGCGAGGCCCGCTAATTATTATTAAAATGCTTTAATAAGTTTTTTGTGTCAAATACAGCAATTTTACTTGCTGTTTAGCTGATCGACTGAAATAAATATATATTTTCAGTCATAGGCTTAGCTATAATGTTTCGATGGGGAGGGGGGGGGGGGGGGGCGAATTTATATTTTCAGTTAACGAAACACAGTAAGCGCTCCGATGCGTAATCATAATTTTTATCAGCTCTCGGGGAACAGACTAGCTCTCTACTCAAACTAGCTCCCTACTCAAACTAGCTCCCTACTCAAACTAGCTCTCTGCTCATGACTTTGTCCGCGTTGATTTGATTTCTGATTTTTATTAGTTGTTGGTATCCCACAGGATCGTAATACTTTTTCAGCATACATTTTATCCTAGATGTTGACAAAAAGTCATAAATAATAATAATATAACACTATTTACGACGTCACAGTTTTCTATTGAAGTCGGTACCAAGCCATGATTACCTTGAAACTCTTCAAAAATATAAGAACAACAGTTACTTAAAATTTGGCACCAACTTCAATATAAAACTGTGATGTCATAATGTAGTCTTGTTTTATTATTATTTATAGCTTTTTGGTGTTTTTGAAGTCGGTTTTATTTTTTAAATTATGTAGTGATGTAGTATAGAGACTAGATTCCGACCCACCAGCGGCTTTGCCCGCTAAGTTTTCAATTTTCCAATGATTTTGAAAATTTTACCCGACAATCCCAGAAGGATAATGATTAAAGGGGTATCTCTTAAGGGTAATGTAATAAACGATGAAGATACATTAAACTTTAATATCCTTTTTAAATTTTGATATATTTAAAACAGTTTTTTACACCTCAAGTCCGCGTTTCTGCGCCCGAGTCACGCAAAGCCGCTTCAAGCCAACCCGCGAAAACGCGGTTAACGGTGACCGCAAACAATAGTTTTTCTATTTTGTCTGCTGTCTGGCAGTCAACGTGTAAAATTAAATAGAAGTACAGTTGCATAAAATATACTTGAGAGTTTATGAACATTTTGCATCTTCAACGCCTTACGAAAAAATAAACAAAAAAACTAAAAGTACAAAAAATAGCTCATTTTTTTGTACTTATAAACTTAACTACAACATAAAATTTAGAGGACATTACATGACATTTTTCTAACTGGAGTATTAACTTACATTGCATTTTGTAAAATACCAATATAGATTATTTAATAGGCCTAAAATCAAGTGAGACGCAGTCGAAAAATTAGTTAGAGTAAGTAATTGTATAGGAAAAGTTTTTTAAACTACAACGCAAAGTTGAAGCAAAATAATAAGTAATATTTTCTTGATATTTTTTTGTTCAATTAAATTCCACTTGAATTTCTATTTTAATCTTATACTACCTATATAATCCATGCACCGATATTAACATTATTCTAACTCATAACTTCGGAGTGAATGATAAATAAAAATATGAATAAGCATCATTCACTCACGTTGTCCCAGCACTAAGCAAATGCCCGTGTCACAGATAATATAACGCCCGTGTATTGTGTTGAGCTACCATCGTACCATTGTATTTTTCTATCGTAACGGCATAAAAATTACTTGAAAATTGTAAACAAATGAAACACGGTAATGTATATTTTATATTTACATGTAATAGGAAACGCCATAATCTCGAAGATTTGAGTTTCTGGATCGCCTTTGGCAGGAGGAAACTGCACAATTAACCATTTTTTTGGAGCTCTTAGTGCGACACGAAAACCACACCAAATGGCAGCGGCCGCGCGTCAACTAGTTTTATAATGTACATATAACGTGTATAGTCATATGGTCAGCGTAAATTGGCAGAGGGGTTCGCCCAGCCTTGCCGTCTCCCGTATGAATGCTCTAAGGGTGTGACGGCCTTATTCATTAAAATATTTCAGTTAAGCAGTGTCACTGTTACTTTCAATCCCATTCGAAATCTAAAGTGACAGTAACATTTTTTAAGTAAAACATTGTTTAAATATTTTCATGAATAAGGCCGAGTACTATTTTGACAACCACCATTATTTTAACCGAACTAAAACATTATATTTAGCAAAATCAACTATACTGAAGTAAACGTTGTTACTGGAAAGTGTTTTTCATTACTCATACTCGGAAAGTATGTCTGAAGTTGCCTGAGGAGCGGGGTGAAAGTAATACTTTTCAGCCCTAGCGAGAATCGCTTTCAACTGACAACTGTTAAATTATAAACGTACATTTCTGTGGTGTAAAACTGAAATAGGTATCATAAAGTTAAAGTATTAAAGAATATATATTTAATGACTTTATTATAATTTATTTTCAACTAAGTATTTCTTTAAAATTTAACACAGATTTGGGCAAAATGTTTACCATTTTTTCAACGATAAAAATAAAAAACAATGAATATAAATTCCGTATTTTGTCTTAATTTCACATATGGCAGCCGATATGTGCGGAAACAAGACAAAACACGGAGTACCTAACTAATCTGAGGATAATCCAAGGAGTACAATTTTAATTTATAAGGGCGCTAGTGTATAAAAAGAAAAAACTCCTTATTTTGGGCAATGACTAAAAAACATATACAACCAACCACACATCTATACTAATGAATAAATAAACTTCGTAAAATCTTTATAAACTAACAATTTCTTTTTTCAAAGGAGAATGACCAAGTCAGTAGGTATGGGAGTTCGTCTAAATTTAAATAATTTTGCACTACTAACGCAATTAACTGATAATTATTGTAATTTGGATCTGGTTATGTAAGAAAAAAATAATTTCAATATTATGTGGGAATCTAGAGAAATTTAACTTTGACATTGGTATTTTGAGGTTATGTTGTCTTTAATTATATTGATGGATAAGGTATATTTTTCATACAAACTCTTGGTATAAAGAACACATTAATAAGGATGAACCGTATAGCCTCTTTACACATTAATACGATTGCAGAAAATATTCAAATACTTTACATGACGAAAAACAAACATGACCAGTGCTGCCAGCAGCATGATGCGATTTATTCCTATTTGTTATCTGAAAGGTTCCGAAAAGTCCCAAAAAGTAAAGTCCGCCTGAGTAAAAATATAAAAAAAATCAATGATAAAAATCACTCAATCAAATTTTTTCTGATTCTGAATATCAATCGGACCCGGCTCCGAATAGACACAGCCTTTTCGATTACGCTTCTATCGACGGCCTTACCACCTAACTCAAAGCAAAGCAATTAACGATGGCGATAGCGAGTGCACTCGCTATAGTTTTAATTTCACGAGCTTACTATGATAGGTGTTAACATAATATTAAAACATTATTACATGGAACCCTGCAAGGGCACTGCAATTATATGTAAGTAGATACAATAAATCTCCTAATACTTAAAAAATATTATTGTTACATTTTTTGTTAACTATAGTTTAAGTTTAAAGTTAACTATAGGTATATTAATTATTAACAAATAAAATTCAATTGAAATACCAAAATTAGTCAATAATAAATACTCATTCAATAAATAATATATCATTTTAAATTGTCTACTTAATAATATATATATGTAACTTATCTGATGTAAATAGATTTTGAATGAATTGATGAATTAGGTGATACGAAATCACAAGATTAGAGAGCTAAAACGAATGAATTAGGCGTTAGGGGCCGCCGGCTATCATAGCAAACTCGTGAAATCAAAGCGATGCGAGTGCACTCGCTATGGCTTTAATGTAGCAATCGACTAGCAACTCCGTTCTTTAATCTATGGTTATATGAAGATCTCCGTAAATTGCCGGATTTTAACATTTGATTCTTTAAAATCTAGTTTTTACCCCAACATAAATATTTTAATTAAAAATAAGTACTTATCAATCATATTTGAAAAAACGATTTTTGAGGTATACCTAAATGGTTACTGTGCAACAAAAACAGAATTTACCCCACTTTTGGTCCTTCTCCTTTATGGAAGTATTTAATTAGAAACTGATTTAACAGTCACAAATACATACGAATATTATAAATTTTCCTATAAATGCGATGGCATTAAAGCGCATTATTAGGCATTATATGTGCGTGAAAAAAAAGGTGGGAAAGGGGGAAACCAATGTCATTGAACACAAAAATATGTTTTTGGTAGGTATATTACTTTTGTTTTATCCTAGGGGATAAAGCAGTCTTAGTCTTAGATAAGGTTAAATCCCTCGCTACACTAAGGACTCGATTGATTGATTGATTGATTGATTGATTGATTGAACACTTTATTGTACACGAAACATACATAAACAGGACACAACAATACAAGAGACACAGTAACAATAGGCGGCCTTATTGCTAAGGTAGCAATTTCTACCAGGCAACCTTGGGGTCAAGGAAAGCTCTTGCTAAGGTAAGTGACGGGAATAGTGCTAAACAGTTCTAAGAAATAGTTAATATACGTTACGATTATAATTAACATCTAACAACAAAAAAATTTAATATCAAAATACTATATATATAAAGTCACAAAATATACATAAATGTAAATATATACATAAATAATACCTATACATATATATATATACACACACATATATATACACATATATATATATATATATATATATATATACACACACATATATATATATACATATATATATATATAAACGGATAAGGACATGACTCATTAGTTGTTCTCCAGCTTGAGGAAATGGCTCTTAATTTTTGCCCTGAATGAATTCTGAGTTGTCGCTCGTCTGATTACTTCCGGCAGTGAATTCCATAGACGAATAGCTTGCTTAGTGAATGACTTGGATGAAAAGGAGGAGCGGAAAGGGACATACAGGGATAAATTATGATCAGAACGCAAGTTACGAACGTTACTGTCCGAGCAGTATGTAAACCTTTCTTTAAGATAGGGTGGAGCATCGGGGTTAGACAGGATAGTGTATAAGAGGGAAAGGATGTGACAGTCCCTCCTACGACAGATAGGTAACCATTGAAGTTGGGAACGGTATTGGGAAATATGGTCGAACTTACGCAAACCAAAGATGAACCTAATGGCAACATTCTGCAGTCGTTGCAGTTTATTTAAAAGAGTTACACCTAAGTCGGGATAACAAGCATCGGCATAGTCTAAGATTGGAAGAAGAATAGATTGCGCCAGTGCAATTTTTGTTTTAGTCGGCAAGAGATTTTTTAGGCGTCTTAATGAGCTATATGCACGAAAAACCTTTTTGCGTATCTCAGATACCTGTATCTCCCAAGAGAAGCAGCGATCTATATAGATTCCAAGATTTTTTACTACATCCTGATATGGAATACGCACATTGTCAAAATAAACTGGTGGCAAGGAGTTAAAGTCAATCCTGTTAATAAACCAGTCACTGCCTATTATTATTGTTTGCGTTTTATTTGGATTGACTTGTAAACCGTGTCGTTTACTCCAATCGGAAATGTAAGTCGAGTCTTAAATATCTCTCGCTACGCTCCAGTAGGTATTTATTATTTAGCTACCATAGAGTCCTTCGTTACGCTCGCGATTCAAGTCTACATCCGTGATATAAGACACTGCTTTATCCCCTTGGTTAATAATCTACTTATATTTCAAAACTTAAAAATAGTTTAGTCTACGAGGCAAAGCCGCCGGCGAAAGTTTGCAGATAACTCCTACACTAACTGAAAGCCGGCACAGCGTGAAAATCTAATATTCAGTGATTGAGTTAGTGTACGGGCGGTGGTGATCTTGTTATGTGCTATCATGTTAGAATTTTTAAAATATTTACTACGCTGGACTGGATGTAGAAAATTTGTGAATCCGTTATGTTGATGTACTCAATATCATGTCCTGGGGATATAAAATATTTTTTTATATTGTCAGATTATGATGACTGTAGTAACACTGTTGAAATTCAAAAGGAGCAAAAAGTTGCTTATCTATAATACTCGTATTGTCCAATTCATCCATCAATCAAATGAATTATATCATAAATTATAATTTTACTTTTCACACTCCTACGACCTTCATCCCCCGCCTTCCAATAGGATGTCGAATACTATACTATAAACCCACGTACAAGTCCCGCATTATGCACCCGTAGAAGAAGCTTGCGAAGACCTGGTCAACATACTATGTAATATACCAGATACAGACATATAGCTGACCGCTTCTTATTTATTTATTGATTTATTCATTTTCAATTTATTTGGCATTTTAAAAGAAAATGCAAAGACACAAATATAAAATTAGTAAATTTGTTTTATTTTCAACCAATTCTCAAGAAATCTGTGAATATTTCTAAATTAGATATCAATACGTAGTTATTGACAGTGAATAAACTGCTTTGGCTTGACAAAGTACAAAATACCTCAATACAGGTATAATTTCGTCTAGGCTGGTAAGAGCTCGGTGGCCGAGTGATCAAGGCGTCTGTACAGTATGTTGAATACGCGGGTTCAATCCCCGCCCGAGACGAGTTTTATTTTCATTATTAATTTATTTATTTTTAAATAAGAAAATGTTCTGTCATGGAGCTGTGAACAAAAGACGAGGGTGCTCTGAACTGTCAGGTAATAAATCTTTATTGGCAACTACCTGTGCCCGCAACTTCGTCCGCGTGGAATAGTAACGGCTAGACCGATCTTGATAAAAAGTAGCCTAACCTAACCTTATATAATTAGCTATCTATTAGTGAAAGTCCCATCAAAATCGGTCCAGCCGTTCCGGAGATTAGCGGGAACAAACAGATAGACAGACAATTTTTTTTTAATTTAATTGTGTTTTTGTTATTGGTACCCGATATACATTCATACCCATTTATTTAAAACTTGTTATTTTGACATTACAAACACACTTCAAATTTATTTATATAGTTTATAGATCATACTTGATTATTATTATTGTATGTTACGTATTAATTGTTGTCTATATCTGTTACCTACTTTTTCTCAGTCTCCCACCACTTAGTAGCATTATTAATGAAGGGAGGCAATAGATTTATCAATTACGTCCTGCAACTTAGCATTTGTCCTATCGTATGCTCTATAACGGTTCATTACGGTTGGTAAATTTCTTCCCTTTATCGTCTTCCTTATATTCGTATCGTCTTTAACGTTATTTTCACAAACCCGTTATAGTAAAATATTTAGGTACTAAGTTCCGCCTAATCGCCTAAAGCTCTATTCGATGTGCATGATAAAAGTATTTGCTATCCATACACTGTTTGGCTTTAAGGAAATCCTCTAGGGCACTTAGGAATGTCTGTCTCACTGTCTATCAGTTCACTGGTCAATATCTGTGTATATTATATAAGATACCTACTCTATCGAGCGAGGCCAGATGCAGTCTACTTGCTGAATATTATATCAAATTGTATTCAGCTCCAAACCCTTTCATTTCTGTGACTGTATTCTATTTTGGACGTAGGAGGGATTTAGAGTAACAGGATTATCAAGAAGCAGACACTACTATGTACCTTTACAGATCCAGCGACAAAGTCTCAGCTTCTTACAATAATCTTAGTACCATACTAATATATTGCTTTTGGTGAAGGTAAATTACAGCACAAATTGTCCTAAAAGATGACATATCCAATTCCTAAACTTGGAAACGATTTCGTCCTAAAAATAAAAAAAAAATTAAAAATAGACTACGAACGTGGAATCGTCACAAAAGGATACGGTGTTATTTCAATTTGGAAAAATGAAGAGTGAAAGTTGACGAGTTGCAGAGATGGAGCATTACTGCCACACGCTAACTTTTCCGCAGTCGTTCCTCCGAAAACATGTATGGAGATGACATTAGCTGCGGAAAAAATAGCGTGAGGTTATCGTAAGGTAATGTCATTTCCATACATTTTTTCTGCGAAACGACTGCGGAAAATCTAGCGTGTGGCATTTGTCTAGGGCCTCGGAAGTGTGTAGAATTCGAAATTGGTGAAATCAAAGTGTCGAGCTACGCTGTGTTTCTATTGCCAGATGTACTTTTACAGATATTATAAAAAGATAATGAAATTAATAAAGGAATTATTACTTCATCGTAGTATCAGAAGCCGAACTAGAAACGGAAAGCAACTTAAGATCAGTCTGACTGAATCTGGAGGTGACACTTGATCTGACGCATCCAATTAAGAGCTTACAGCTGTATCTGTTAAACCAGCTCGGAGATGAGTTTGATGCAATTATAACGGATGCGCAGCTGTTGCGAATAAGACTTGGCAGCTTTATTGGAAAGGCCTTAAATAACGAAGTTAGTAGCGTAGTAATTTATGAGAATTAGTATAAATGTAAATGTGTGAATATATAATTAAAAACGAATATTTATATTGTTGCTCTTTGTGTTCCTTATCTTTTATCAGATTGTAATGAAGCCTTGCTTGGAGTTACTAAAAACACCAGCGAGATATTACAACTAAAAAAGTACCTACATAAATATATACGAGGGGAGTTCAAAGTATTATCGAGCGGATAAGAAAGGAAAGCGGATAAAAAATTGCCACCAATTATAATATAAAACTCTGATCTGAGTTTTTTCTACTTTACTATTATTTTAAATTTAAAAAATTGGTTGATATTTTTATATACTTAGTATATTTTTATCTTTAACCCAGTCTTTTAGTAAACATTTACTTGTTTGACTTAATTAATTGCCTGATCACCGTAAAGTAATATGACTAACGCTCTAAATGGCGTAAGCCTGTGAATTCTCTAATGGCCGACATTCGCGATTATCATACTTTGTTGCCTTCTCAAGAAGCGAGTAAAAACACATCTTTTGTTAATGAATTTTATTGTATGTAGTCTATTCTCCGTGTATTTTACACCACGTGTTAATAAAATATCTAACGCATAATCTCAGACGCCCTAACATATTTTTATTATAAACTAGTTGCCCGGCAGACGTTGTCCTGCCCGATTCCAGCGCCACCTACCGGGTCCAACTGTACTTAAAAATTTCAAACATACACAGAAAATTTTGTAGGAATCGGTCGAGCCATTGAAGCTTTTGCGAGACTAACACATCGTTTCATTTTTATATAGGTATAAAGGCTAGTGGGCCCGTAAAACGTTGTCCTTCCCGATTCCAGTGCCACATACTGGGTCCAACTTTACGTCTAAACCTTCCTTGGACCCAAATACACACAGAAAATTTCGTAAAAATCTGTCGAGCCGTTTTTAAGTTTTAGCGAGACTAACACACAGCGTTTCATTTTTATACATAAGAAGAAGAAAAAAAATGGAAGAAGAATATAAACAATGAAAATAAATTTTCGCGGATTTCGCGGTAAGATATAAAAAATTAATTTCCACGGAAATTTTCCATTGATTTGACATGTGAAACTCAAAGGCGCGTTCGAACCTACGCTCGAGTGCACTCCGATCGCGCTCTGACAACGTTCAAAACCTAAGTAGTTAAAATCATTCTGCCACACAGTTAGCACACTCCATGGCTGTTCAGAAGCTTCGAGTGAAATAACCAACTCGAGCGTAGGGTGAAAAATACTCTAGACAGACTTTATGTCAAAGTCGATGTCAAATATGTCGATGTCAAAAATACGCTAATTTTTTATTATGTTATTAAATAACACTACTTTGAACTCATTAAAGCCTAATACAAGGGAAATATAGTGATTTCTATATGTTGTCATTTTTTTAAGCAGAAAAATGGATATTGATTGTAATTTCATAGTAAGGATTAGTAATCTTTTGCTCTTTGCTTGACCTTGATCGGCAAGATAACAAACTAAAAAAAAGATAGCAACCGACCCGTTCTGAACCTCGGAGCGAGTGTGAAAAATACTCTCGGTTGCATTACTCTGACCCTCGGAACGCTCCTTAAGTTCAATGGATTTGACAAAAGAATTTTACGCCCGCCATGTTGTTTTACTTCTTTATTTTTTTAAATGGAGATTTCTCAGCTTTTTGTGAGAATTTTGAAAAATTCTTCCTTAGTTAGCGCATATATAAGCCAACAAATCCCTGTTCCGAATTTCATGCATATAGTTCCAGTAGTTTGGGCTCTACGTTAATACTCAGTCAGTCAAAGCCTTTTATACATATGACTAGCTGCCCGGACAGACTTCGTTCTGTCAAAAGTTTTTACTCTGTAATTTGTATGGGAAAAAAAGTGTTGCTACTATTTTCCACGCAGTTATTATGTTTTTTCTCTCCAAAGAACCTTCCTTTTGCCTTAAGGAAAATATGAAAAAAAAAGTTCGTTTTTTCCGATTTCGAAAAAAAGACCGATTCGTCCCACCCGATTATCCCATTTTAATTGTTAAGTTTAATAGTTGAACTATTGGAAGTACTAGATGGAATAAACCTAGTTTCTGTTGTCAAAACGTATTTGAATAATCATTTAATTTATTTTTATTTGTAGATATTTTTAGGGTTCCGTAGTCAGCAAGGAACCCATAGACTATTAGAACTAGAAATCTGTAATTTGGCATGGGTAAAAGTGGATAATTTTTTTTCGTCTATTCGCTGCAAATTTTTGTTGAGTCAAGTGAAGAACCACAATAGCCTTAATAATAGTAATACGGAACACTAAATTGCACGTCACAGTGCCACCGACGCTTGTCGTTGTTTGTAACTAAAATATTCTGAAAACTGTCGTCATTTGTAATCGGTGTTTTTGAAAATGAAGAATACGCTGATGTTTTGGATTGTTGCGGGTTTTGAGATGGTTACGCCGTGCCGGTCACGCCGCGCCGGCCTCTGCAGCGCGACAAGAGTACGCAAGGCTATCCCTAACTGCCCTTTGCCCGACGTGAAAGTAATAGGTAACAATCTTCAGACGTGTTCACTTCGAAAAAAGATATCCTAGAAACCCGATCATTTACAACTGATGGTTACGGGAAGCGCAGGACCGATTACTTTGGAGATTCTTAGGGGAGGCCTATATCCACAAACAGTGGATGTCTCTTGACTGAAATGATGATGATGAGATCGAAATTCGAAATATTGCGCAAGCTAAGATCTCTTCCAACAGACGAGATTTTGGAAAAAATGTAATCATCGTAAGTGGTGATGCTTGGAGGACAAAAATGGAGGTTCTGATTTGGCTAGTACTATTGACAGCACGAGGCTCTGGAACTGCTAGTTTACAAGCTTTTATAAAAAAATCTTTATAATCTTGTTTCCCGATGAAATTTGCCTTGAGCATTTACCTGCCCAATGCTTTATAGTTAGAATATTTTTTACTACGGGTAATATAGAGCCCCATGAGAAAAACGAAAAAACGAGAGCGAAACTGCGGGGCGGAAAGCTAGTTATACATAAAATAAAACGAACGAAATAGCAAATAGCGCCCGTCAACTAAAACTGGAACACTGGACATCCGTTTTCAACCATCCTCTGGGGTAACCATCTAACGGTTTTCACGTGAACTGAATTTAGATGAAAAAGCCTCCCTCCCTTGGTATTAGTAACTGAATTTCCGACAATGACAGCTCCCAAAATGGGAAAACATCCATCACAGACATCTATTTTTCCCTTGTTATATCTTATTCAAACATTAAACAGTTATTCTAAGTCGAAAAAATCCGTTGATCAAAAGAAGTTTATTTAAGTAAATTGTAGGTCGTTGTGTATTTTTAATTTTTTTGACTGCAGGTCAAAATAAAATTGTGACTGCACTTCTTTGTCCTGTAGGCTTATCCTTGAACCAACTCCAATCGTTCGGCATTGAGATCACATTGCCGCCAAATTGGAACCGTATTGCGCAGATTTTGAATGAACGAAACGCAGCCCCCCTAAACAAATGTCACACGCTAACTTTTCCGCAGTCGTTGCGCAGAAAAATGTATGGAAATGACATTAGCTTGCGACAACCTCATAATAATCATCATAATATTTATTTGCTCAAATCGTGGATACAATTATCATATTAATACAGATAATTAGATGTCACGTACGTTGTTATGAAGGCTACACACGATTTGCCGACTTCGGCATGCAAAATTTATGTTTACACAATACGTATGGCTTAAACTATATTACAATTTATTTAAAACACTCATTCTGATACTGTAAATGTCAAAATAGAGATGAAATTAAAATCAATACCAAAATAAGATTAATGAATTGTCAGCTCAAATACAAATCGCAAATCAATTATTATGAAATTGTTAATGTCAAAATATAAATGAATGAATTAATTAATAAAATGTCCCATCAAATTATTAAAATCAACTCATAATTAATAAGATGTCAAATCACTAATAATAAATCGTTAATGTCAAAATAGAAATAAAATAATTAATTAATATAATTTCAAGTCAATTCAATACAATGTCAATTAAAATTATTAAAAATATCAATAATTTCATAATGTCAAAAGTAGAATTTAAATATAATTCATTCACACAATTAAACAAAATAAAAAAATTGTATTAAAAATGTCGTTAATATATTCATTGATATTATAGTAGCATTTTTCTTGTAATAATTTCTTTAGCTTTCTTTTAAATGTATTATCATTTAATTGTCTGATTTTTTTGGAATTTTGTTATAAATTCTTGGACCCATGCCTATAATGCTCTTTCTAAATAACGCGGTTTTTCCAGGATGTATCCAAACTTTATCGTCATCTCGTCGATTTCGAACTGTCATATCTGCTAGGCGAGGGAACAGATGACGATTTTGCCTCACAAAAAATGCTACCTCTGCTATATATAGTGACGGAAGTGTTAAAATTTTGTGTTTTTTAAATAGTGGAGCACAACTGTCAGATGTTTTAAGACCAAACATGGCCCGAATACAGCGCTTTTGAAATTTGAATGCCATATCCTTATCTGTTGAATTTCCCCAAAATATTAATCCGTATCTAAGAATGGGTTCAACCAGACCATAGTAGGCTGTAAGCAATGCATCAGTGTTGACGACCAATGAAAGTTTAAATAAGGCATAAGCCAAACTACTTATTCTTTTAGTCAATTCATTTATGTGATCTTTCCAGTTTAATTTAGTGTCAATGAGAATACCAAGAAATCGTGTGCTGTCTACTTCTTTGATTACCTTGTCATTGTGTTTGAGTAATATACCTGAGCAAACGTTTTGTTTTTGTCTGAAGTGCATTATGTTAGTTTTATCAAGATTTATTTTTAAATTGTTATTGTTAAGCCATTCAATTATTGTTGTCAATGTATTATTATTATCGGATTCATATAAATCAATATCAGGACATTTTATGGAGACTGTACTATCAGCTGTAACCTATATAATATATAACTGTACTATCATCTGTATCATCTGTATCACCTCACGCTATTTTTTGTTTACGACTGCCGAAAAGTTAGCGTGTGGCATTTGTCTAGGGTGGCAGTGCTATTTAATTTTTTCAAGATATGGAGCGTCGGTGGTGCTGAGAGGCCTCGGCACTGGACAGTACCCCGAGTAGAATCGGGAGGACCGCGAACGATCCTGCCGTGTACCAATGTGTTTTTCGTTTCACGAATTTCATATGTACATTTATCTGACGCTCCTACGGTAAAGGAAAACATCATGAGGAGACCTGCATACACCTGCGAAGTAATTGAAAGGTGTATGTGAGTCAACCAATCCGTACTGGGCCAGCATGCATGGTTTGCCCCTCGGCAGGGATGCATATGAGCTGTGATGATGATGATGGATCTAATTTGTCGCCAGTGTTGCTTACGGAACACGCGTACGCGATCAGAATTGGTTCAAAGGTAAGCCTACAGGACATGTCTTTGCCGGTGACTTAGACATCAGAGTATTTACCCACCACTGCTTTTTGTGAACCTGCAGCGTTATACTGTCAATTTTCAGGGCCTTGGGCTTAGTGGTTGCTCTTTTTAAACGGTTTTATTTAGTTTGCCCTGTTTGTTTGGGTCAAATCTTGTAAGCTAAATTTGAACCTCTTGCCAGTGTCTCATTAAGGGCCCGGTCGTGTAATAATCGGTGTTCTAGCAGAATTTTCAAAGAAGTAATATATTTTTTTTAGTTATTAAAAATGCAATGAGGGAAATACTTTTTACGTTAATTTAGAGTGTAGGACTTGAAGTTTCCATAACACATTTTACTATTTACTTAAATGCTATTTTTAATGTATTTTAAGGATTTAAACATACCCATATTTACATTCCACGCGTTTAAGGACATCTCCATGCACTCGTCACGTAAAAAATATGATCAAAACATGAAATATATTCAGTATACATTTATTCACAAATCTTCAACAATGATATTTACTGGTTACTTTTTTCGAAATGTTAAAGCAAATAATAAAAAACTGTATTTATAAAATCATTATAGGTAAATTTTATACAATCAAAACGATTGTATAAAATTTACCTAGTTTACGCGTCGAAATTTCGCTCAGTTCTGCTACGAATTCCCAGCGTAAACTCTCGATAAGTTTTCATTCTATAAAATTTACCTACAATGATTTTATAAATACAGTTTTTTAATTATTTGCCTTAATAATAGCTCATTTTTAAGTGGTTAAAGTTTGATTGCGCTAAAAGATGATTTCTTATATAAAAAGTGATATTTTAAAAGTGGTAAAATTCGTAAAATTTGAACTATTTAAACCACCTTAAATAAGGAAACTACAATATTTCGCAAAAAAGTAACCAGTAAATATCATTGTTGAAGATTAAAGAATAAATGTATACTGAATAAGTATATTACATGTTTTGGTCATATTTTTTCGTGACGAGTGCATGAACATGTCCTTAAACGCGTGGAATGTAAATATGGGTATGTTTAAAGCCTTAAAGAAATATTAAAAATAGCATTTAAGTAAAAAGTGAAATGTGTCATGGAAACTTCAAGTCCTACACTCTAAATTGACATAAAATGTATTACCTTAATTGCATTTTTAATAAATAAAAAAAAATTTACTTCTCTGACAATTTTGCTAGAACACCGATTATTACAAGACCGGGCCCTTAAGATGAAATTTGGTATATGCCTTTACTTCCGATGATAATGCAATTATGTATAATTATTATTATCTTCATTTTCAATAGAACCGTTTAAGTATAAAAAATACTTATTATACATACTTGTTCACATTAGGTGCAAGGTCTGTTCTAGTTCTAAGTCTTATTATTTAATTTGTCCCAATTATCTTTCAACTGAACGTCAAAAAACCGCCCTTCATCAGCTCAGTGACATATGATGGAAAGTATCAGCACCACAGCTTTTAAGCAATATTAGACGCGGCATAGAATCACCAGGTCTAAAAAGCTTAGTTATTAATTCATCTAGTGTTAATTTTATAAGTGCCTGATGTGAGCACTGAGCTTACCCGTGGTCTGCTGGGGGAATTGTTGGGACACATTCTTCTGTCCTTGCTCCTCACTACATTCACTCCGAAGGGGCTCATGTGAGTTAGGTGTATACCGACTAATATGGGCCAGATCTTTGAAGCTCATGTAAATAGTTAGATGTCAACCCAAACTGTGAAACACTAATCATTATGACATTAAAGCATGAAACAATAAAAATTACAAGAATTAAATTCCATTAGGAAAAACGTCGTATGTGCAGTTGTACAAGGAAAAGGGTCGGAAAATAATTGGAAACAATTAAAACAATCCAAAACACCTCGCTTTGTTCTAAAACCTTGATTTTCCGCAGATTATACATCGTGCAACTTGGAATACGGGAGAGCAATTAAAACTGAAACTTAAGTAATGTTTCAACAACAAATTACTAAAACTTAGGCATCAAACTTCCTGTGGAAGCCCGCACACAATTAATTTTAGTATACATACCTATTAGCTCCATGAAGTAAAGTCCAACTAACAATTAAGCAAAATTTTTGTTAAGTTTAATAGAAATGTAAAAATAATTGAAAGAATATGAAAATTAAGAAAACTCGTATGCTTGCAGGCCCGCTTCTACAAATTTTATAATACACAAATGAATAATTTAAACAACATGGTGTTAAATAGAATACTCTTTGGTTGTACTCGATGTTGTTATAGTAACATAAAATTGTTATATGTATGTCAAATAAAATATCGGAATGTTTAAAGACTTATGATCGTGTTTTAATTACATATATAATAGGTCACGGGAGGTTATTATTATTTAAATATAAAAAATATATATTAAAATACGATGTCAAGTAATATACGTATCGAGGCATTGATGCGAGAAAATTATGACACATGGCGGATAGATGCAAAGGCTTTACTGACAAAATGTGGAAAAGTACTACCTAAGCCCTTGAGTAGTGAAGACTTAGTCAAATACACCGAAAAAGACAATCTTGCTTTAGCCGAATTATTATTAATCATAGCTCCTTCAGAATTAAAACAAGTAAAAAATTGTAAAACTAGTAATGAGTTATGGACGACTCTCGAAAATATATACGAAAGTAAAAGTTATGAACAATGTAGATAAGCAAGCCGACATGGGAATAGATGTCAATAAAAATTTGCTAAGCATAATGTTATTATATAGCCTCCCTCAATCTTTCCAAAATTTTCGTAACGCTATTAAAACTCGAAATGAATTACCAGACCCACAAATATTAAAAATTAAAAAAATTGAAGAAGCTGAAGCTAGGAGAAATATTGTTAATACCAGTAATAATATAGAAAATTAAGGCGCGATGTATAGTAAAAATAAAAATAAAAACAGAACAATTGTCGAATGCTATAAATGTAGAAAAAGAGGGCATACAGCAAACGAATATAAAAGTAGAAATAAAATTTTTAACAAAAATTTTCATAAAGACCATAAAGATATGTATTGTACAGAAAAAGTATGTTTATCAGAAAATAATATTGAAACAAAAGAAAATGACTCTTGGTGCCTTGACAGCGGTTGCACGTCGCATGTGACATTTCAAAGAGACAGATTCACAGAATTTAAAAAGAAAGCTCTAAGCCATTAAAACTTGCTTCGGAAAATTGCACAACACAAGTCAAAGGAAAAGGACGAGCAAAATTAAATATAAATAAAGATGGCATTAATCTAGCTAATACGCTCTTTGTTCCAACACTTACAACCAATTTATTTTCAACCATTTAAAAAGAACAACGCAACTGTTAAGAGAGATGGCGTTATTGTAATGAAAGCTAACAGAAAAAATGATTAATTGTACTATCTTCAAGAAACTTTAAAGAAATAGCGAAATCATGCAAAATAACAGACAGAGAAATGGCATCACAAACTAGGACATCTGAACGAAGGTCAAATGAAAATAGCTTTAGAAAAGAAACTAATAGAAGGATTGGAATTTAATAAAAAGGATACAATCAATGACTGTGAAATATGTATAAAAGGAAAAGCGACAAAGTTACCTTTCAAAATAAATATTGAAAAATGTGAGAACTAATGAGTCACTGGAGATTGTACACACTGATATATGTGGTCCAATGAGAGTTGGGACGACTGTTGGATCGAAATACTTTATTGAACGTAATAAAGTATTTCGATCCAACAGTCGTCCCACCTCTCATTGGACCACATACATCAGTGTGTACATGACGACTATAGTAGATATTGTCGAATATATACAATGAAGCATAAGAACGAAGCGTTGATGAAATTTAAAGAATACAAGAAAGAAGTAGAGAATTATACCAAAAAGAAAATTATTAATTTACAAAGCGATAATGGGACGTATTATATATGTGGAGTGATGTGATAGCAGTGACGGATGACTAGACGTGTGAGAGGGGGATGGAAGATGGTTGATTGATGGACGACGATGTCAGACGTGTAAGACGGAGTGCTATATATAATTTTATTGAAAACAAATTAAAACCGAAATAATCCAAACGCCTGATCATTTATATCCCATATTTTGGGGGCTCGTGCGGGATATTCAGGCGTTATAATAACATTTTCGGGAAATTTTCGTAAAATAAGATAGACGGTACGGAACAAAAGAAGATCGAGAAGGAAGAAAAGATTGTTTGACGTGGAGGAAGATCAGATAGTAAGGGGTGGAAAAATTATCCAAAAACCTTAGAAGACGCAATTTTTTTTAAGAAGCTAAAGATATCTAAAGGAAGACATGAGACAGCAGCAGCAGGGAGCGTAGAGAAACATGATAACAATCTGCAACTGACAGCGGAACTGGTACCAAAATTTAGTGGTCAAGATAAGGAATACTCCGTGTCGCGATGGATCCAAGACGTAGAAGATAACTCTGAAATTTTCAAGTGGTCAGAAGTACAACAACTGTTAGTCGCACGGCGTTCCTTAGTGGGTACTGCGCTACTATGGCTTAAATCGGAGAGAGCATTTCGATCATGGGAAGAACTTAAGAGTAAGATATTTAAAGAATTTCCTGACACTCTGGATATTAAAGCAGTGCATGAGATGATGAGTTCCAGGAAAAAGCAAAGTCATGAGAGCTGCATCGACTATATGTTGGTAATGAAGGAGTTAGGGAGACGAGGAAAGATGACAGATGAGGTAGCCATTAAGTATATTGTGGAAGGAATAGTGGACCGAGAAATTAATAAAGTCATGTTATATGGTGTTTCAACATATGGTGAACTAAAAGAAAAATTAACAATATATGAAACAATAAGGGAAAAGAATAGATCGGAAAACTACTCATATAGGAAGACGTAGTTAAATGTTGCTACAACTGGGGTGACATGAATCACTTATCAGTTGATTGTCCTTATAAGTACAGATGCC
The DNA here is from genome assembly GCA_963935595.1 of Schoenobius gigantellus. Classification (NCBI taxonomy): domain Eukaryota; kingdom Metazoa; phylum Arthropoda; class Insecta; order Lepidoptera; family Crambidae; genus Schoenobius; species Schoenobius gigantellus. Next base: position 66,339,285 of record OZ012540.1, on the reverse strand, counting down.
TAAAATGTTTTAAGTGTAATTTATTCGGGCATAAGGCAATAGATTGTGACAAAAAATACGGCACCGATATGGAGCAAAGGATGTAACGGGACGGGTGAAACAGCATTGGTGAAGACAACGGATGCTGCGAAAAGTTCCAGTGCATCAGCAAGTTCAAGCGCATTGACGTGGCGGCGTGACAACTTTCGCGACAGCAAAATTGAAAGCGCTAATGATAACCGTTTGAAACCTAGCAACCGAGATGTCATGACTGTTGATGTCAATAACTTATACACAAAACGGAGACCGATAAAGAACATTAATATTTTTAATAAAAGCATACAAGCTTTAATTGATTGGGGTAGTGAAGTTAATTTAATGAGCTTAAGTTGCTACCAAAAATATTCAGACGGACAAGGGTATCGAAGTTGTGATATGGTGTTCGGTGGCTTAGGTTTTTCGAAAGTTCATGCTGTAGGTTCTTTTATTGTTAAAATATGTATTGACAGTTTTTGTTTTGAAAATATTTTATTTTATATTATTCCTGATGAAGTTATGTCGTATTTAGTAATTCTTGGCCAACCATTTTTGCAAAACGTAGTAATAATATGGCAAAACAATATTTTGTTACTTTTACCGTCTAATGAAGAATGACTTCATAATTTAACATATGTTGTGTCCGATTATATTATAGGTGCAGAAGCGAGTTTGGAAGCCAAAAGGGAAGTTGAGTATATGATGAGCAATTACAAACCAAATAAGACAAAAGAGGCGCCGATCGAGTTGCGAATCGTAGTTAAGGACGATATTCCTGTGGCACTACGTCCGCGTAGATTAGCTATCAAGGAGCAAGAAGAGGTAAATGTTCAGATATCTAAGTGGCTAGAGGAAGGCATTATACAAGTAAATCAGTCTGAGTATTCAAGTCCATTAGTTCTGGTTAGAAAGAAAGACGGAAGTTTAAGGGTATGTATAGACTACAGGCTATTAAATAAAAAGATGATTAAAGATGAATATCCGTTACCAATAATAGAGGATTTAATCGACAGATGTAAAGATAGTAGAATATTTAGTGCGCTAGACTTAAAAAACGGCTACTTTCGTCTTTGCTCCTATTTTCGTAAATTTATCAAGAATTTTGCTTTGATTGCGAGACCGTTAACAGATTTATTAAAAAGGATCGGAAATTTATATTGAATAACGATCATATAAAAAGTTTTAATATGCTAAAAGAAAAGTTGGTCACTAAACCAGTTTTAGGTATTTTTAATTCAAAACTTCCCACTGAGTTACATACTGATGCTTCGTGTATCGCATACTCTGCAATTCTGATGCAAAGAAATGAGGATAATGAACTGCACCCTGTTTATTATATGAGTAGAAAAACAACGGATGCACAGAGTAATTATTCGAGCTATTAGCTTGAAGCTTTAGCTGTTATTGAAGGAATAAAAAAGTTTCGGCATTACTTATTTGGCATGCGGTTTAAAATTGTTACTGACTGTAAGGCTTTTCAAATGACCATTAATAAAAAGGAGTTGACGTTATCTACAAGGGTTTCGCGGTAGATTATATTTCTACAAGATTATGATTTTGTTATAGAACATCGAGAAGGAAGTAATATGATGCACACGGACGCGCTTAGCAGAAATCCATGTGTCAATTTGATATTTACAGATTTACACGAAAACATCAGGTTTGCTCAAGAGAAGGATGATGGTTTAAAGGCAATAATGGAGATACTAAGAAGTCAGACGTATGAAGACTATACATTAAACGACGGGATATTGTATAAAGGAGTAGACAAGAAGTTAGTCGTACCTAAAAATATGGAAGGGGACATTTTGAAGAGACCTCACGATAATGGTCATTTTGCGAAAAGAAAGATAATGGACCTAATCGATAAGGATTATTTTATAGAAAATTTAGGTAAGAGGATTGATGACTATATTTTGACTTGCATACCGTGTTTGTTGGTGAACAGAAAGTTGGGAAAGCAGGAAGGTTTTCTTAATCCTATAGACAAACAAGATATGCCGTTACACACAATCCATTTGGATCATATTGAACCCATGACGGAAACCAGAAAGCAGTATAATTATATATTGACGATGATAGATGCGTTTACTAAATTTACGTGGTTGTTTCCAACAAAAGGACTGACTAGCAAAGAAGCGTTAGATAAGTTGAAAATACATTAACAGCATTTTGGAAATCCTATTCGTATTATAACAGATAGAGGCACAGCGTTTACTGGCGGTGAGTTTCGAGATTTTTGCAGCGAAGAATGTATTCGACATTCAACAATAACGACAGGGGTACCGAGAAGTAACGGACAAGTAGAGAGAGTCCACAGAACAATCATTTCTGTACTAACGAAATTTTGTATAGACGAACCGAGGTTATGGTATAGACATATAAATCAATTTACAATTTATTGAACAGTCGCAAATTTTTTAGTGGTTATGGTTATAAGAACAATTTTTTTTTTGTAGAAAACAGGGCGGACAACGAATCAAATTTTATTTAACTTTAAGCTAAAATATATATTTTTTGTTAAGTTGGTACCATAAGATAAAAATTAATTCAATAGATTTGTTTTTGAAGTTAATTCGAGTTTTGTATATCCAAGGCTTGTGAATTGGAACTGTGCCAACTGCCGAGAGGATGTGAACACAGCTCCTCTTGTACATTTTGCGTTTTGCTCATTTTGCGTGTGGTGCTCATTTTGCGTGTTGCACATTCTGCGTATTGTACATTTTGCGTTTTGCTCATTTTGCGTGTCGTGCACATTTTGCGTATTGTACATTATGCTCCGAAGGGGAAGGGCCGAGGGTCACCACTACAGCTGCCGATTTTATGAAAGTATGGCCAATAAATTAGAGTAGGTTTTTATTTACTTTGGTTCTGTTGATTTTGCTCATGGTTGGCAAGGATTGTTAATGTGGGCATATGTACTAATTAATTTTATTTTGTGTTATGTAGTGATATAATTTTGTTTAACAAGATTTTTTTTGTTTGTTAATGTGTTTGTAAGACAGTCTGAGGGCAGACTGTGTGCAGGACGGCCGAGTGTGGAGTGTGGAATGAAACCTATGTGATAGCAGTGACGGATGACTAGACGTATGAGAGGGAGTGCTAGATAAATTTTTATTGAAAACAAATTAAAACTGAAATAATCCAAACGCCTGATCATTTATATCCCACATATAAATGATGAATTTAATGAATACCTTAATAAACGTGATATAAAAAGCAGACTTTCTTCATCTTATACGCAGGAACAAAATGGCATCGCTGAGAGGAAGAATAGAACTCTTCTAAAAAAGGCAAGATGTATGCTTATTGAAGCAAAAATGCCTGAAAAATTTTGGGGCGAAGCTGGAAACACTGCTAACTATTTAGCAAATAGATGTCCATGTAGTAGCATACATAATGTTACACCATTTGAAAAATTAGTAAACAGAAAATCAACAGTACGACATCTTCTTGTTTTTGGCAATAAAGCATTCGTATTGAATAAAGGGAAGAAGTTGAGCACATTACATTCAAAAGCAACTATTAGAATATTTCTAGGTTACTCTGAAAACGCAAAAGCATATCGCATTTATTGTTCCAAGTCTGAAAAAGTAATAATCAGTAAAGATGTTAAAGTAATTGATAAAATGTTTTGAGGAACTGATTAAAGGAGATGTAAAAATTAAAGATAAGTATGGTATAAATATAATATTTACAGATAATGAAAGCGAGGAAGATGAAATAAAAAATATTAAATATTAAATAATATAATAGTCATTGATGATATTAATGATGAAATAGTTGACGAAGAAGAAAATGATGTAAATAATGATGTAAATATTATTCCTAATGAACATGGAAAGAGACAAAGAAAAGCTCCAAAGTGGCATCAAGATTATGATATGTTTGATGAATTAGCAAATTATAGCGAAATAGATGAGAATGGTGATGAATGGATACAAGCAATCACAAGCGAGGTTGAGTCACATCTCAAAAATAATACTTGGGAGTATTGTACACAAGAAAGAAAGCAAAAATTTTATTGACAGCAAAATGATTTTGAAATATAAATATAATAGTATTGTAGAAATAAATAGAAGGAAAGCAAGAGGCTTTAATCAAATGGAAGGCATAGATAATGAAACATTTTCTCCTGTATTAAAGTTAAGTACTATACGACTTTTAGCGGCATATACTGTAGAAAATGACATGAAGTTGTGTCAATTATTGTAGATGTTTGCATCGCATTTTTGAACGGTGATATAGAAGAACAGATTTTCTTGAAGGTTCCAAAGAATCTAGAAAAATATTTGAAATATATTGTAAATAGAGGAACAGATGAAGATATAATTAGACAAGCGAAACAAATGCTTATAAATATTAACAAATATAAAATTGATTCTGTCTGCAAACTGGATAAAACTACGGACTTAAACAGGCCGGCAGACAGTGGTATTCAAAACTTCATGAAAAGCTTTTGGAAATAGGATTCAAAAACACAACTGTTGATCCATGTTTATACATTCTTGAAAGAAAGGGCGAAAAACTACTGGCAACAATATATGTCGATGACCTGGTTTTGTGTTACAAATCAGAAAAAATTGTAAAAGAATAGAGAAGCTGAAACGAGCATTTGATCTAAGAGACATGGGTGCTCTTCATCATTACCTTGGCATTCAGTTCACCCATGCAGGGGGAGAAAATACAATGTCACAAAAAACATTTATTAAAAACTATTAAATGAATTTAATATGCTCGAATGCAAACCAGCTTCGACGCCAATTGAAATAGATCTCGACCTGGAAAAGGCTGCTAACAATAGTAGCTATCAACCATTTCAAAAGTTAATTGGCTTACTTATGTACCTGGCTATAGCAACGAGACCAGATATAATGTATACTAGCAGTTATCTAAGTCAGTTTACGATATGTTATGGATCAAAGCATTGGCAAGCTGCAAAAAGAGTTTTGCGATACCTAAAAGGTACTGAAAATTTATCATTAAGTCTTTCGGACATTGAAGTGATCCTATAAGGGAGGATCCTGACTATAATGCCGTTCACAGTTCGTTCTCGGTCCGATCTCGGTTGGGTAAAATATTATCAAATAAGAAATATATGTGTGCATTCATTTCATACTATCCGTAACAGTCAAGTTTCGCTCGAATCCCATTCCAGTCACGATAAGCCTCGAAGAAATTTTGTTTGAGCAAGATTGAACTAGTCACAACATATATCAATAGTGTGTATGCTCTTTGCTGTGATTTTGTTCAAAGTCATTTCAAACACACTATAGTCCATTCGACATCGAATTTTTCTTCATCATTAATTAAATGGGAATAGAAAATGTAATATTCGCAAAAGTTCGCAATTTGGGCCTCATCCTAGACAACAATCTTTCTTGGTCAGCTCATGTGGGGGAGATAAGCAGACGGATGTATTTCTCCTATCATTCCCTCAAGCGTCTGCAGTTTTTTCTTCCCTATCACACTAAGGTTATGCTTGCGCATACGTTGCTATTACCACTGATGGACTACGCAGATGTTTGTTTTTTGGACGTCACCCAGGAGCTGCTAAACAAGCTTGAGCGCTTACAAAATCTTGCCATCAGATTCATCTACGGTTTGCGCAAGTATGACCATGTAACGGAATATCGGACACAGCTTGGATGGCTTCCTATAAGGCAGAGACATGAGTTGCATATCCTCACCTTCCTCTACAAAATCCTTAATAATCCCAAATACCCCGAATACCTTCGCTCACGTTTCCACTTCCTATCCCAACGACCATATCCCAGACGTACATGTGTCACCATAACTCTCGAGCAGCCTTCTTCCAATACACGCTTTTTTTTCCACTCCTCAGTTACTGCGGCGCGTCTTTGGAATAAGCTGCCCGAGAGGATTCGCGATAGCCAGTCAGTGGACACTTTTAAGGCTAGACTGAAGGAGCATCTCCTATCTCAGCTCGATCTGAATAATTTTAATAGTTAATTTTTAGTACCTATATATTATTTTTCGGTATATATATATCCTATTTTATGTATATGTGTATATATCTTTAAAATTGTATATGTATTACATTGTCAAGTTGTCCGCAAATGTATGTCTCCACACGCCCAGTTAGGTTGACTGGAAGAAATCTCTTTTAGAGATAAGTCCACCTTTGTACATGTTTCTCTTGTGTATTTGTTTTTTTAATAATTTATGTGCAATAAAGAGTTTATATTCTCTATCCTTTTTCGTTGCAATAAAGTTGCATGCACCCACATTCTTCTCACTGCTTTATATTTTCTTCTTGTCTTGATAATATTATCTTCTTCATCAAGAATACGAGCTATAGTAGCTAATTCTTCAATTGATAAATTCAATGACGTTTTCTCACCGCAAATATTAGAATACTTTTATAATGCTATTCATTATTTACGAGCGAAATACATCCGATTTTGATTGTTGACGATTTAAGACTGAATCGTGAACTGAGTCAAATTGTATAATGTGAACATGATACGACTTTGAACGAACAAAGAAACGAAGAACGAAATGTGAACGGCATTAAAGTAAGGATCGGCCATAAGGGTTCCGTTTTTTTTTCTTTTGACATACAGAACCGTAACCAGCAGGTATAGCACGGACCGTGGATAAAACGGGACAAGAGACAAATAACTTGTTTCTTCTCGCTCTCTTATATAACAATGACGCGAGATGGGACGAGGGTTAGTCACTTTATTTTCTATAGTCCACGCGCCGTGCTAGGCCTACTGTAGAATAAATGTAAACAGAAGATGCGAGCGAGAAGTTGGGAGGAATGTTCGAAAAGAACAAAAGACACGAGCTGCTTTCACTCCCATCACACCGCACTCACTCTCATATCATATAAGAAATGATACATTGTTACCCTAGCTAGAAGTTAAAGTAACTTATTTACTGCCGAGACGGGGTTTGGCACCCAAGAACAATGGAGGTGCCAATAGTACCTTAGAAAATAAAGTATTTAGTGTTTAAACTTTTTTAGACGATTCAAAATATCGACCTTCCTGCTCGATACAAATTATAGTATCGAGCAGGAAGGTCGATATTTTGAAAACTTTTTGTAGCTACTTAATAAATAATCAATAAAAATTACTTTTTTTTATTCAGCACGATTTTTGGATTTATTATGTTTTGGTCAATTTTGAAGCATCACACCGTAGAGAGAGCTATATAAATCTTCTAAAAATTAAACTTCTAAATCTTAGATTTCCTGCAGTCATTGTTGATTATTTAACAAACTCATTACCCTCAAGAATGATAAAATGACAAAAAATATTGTCATCAGATGGCTAATTTTAAGAATTTTTCACCTCGCGCTCTTTGAAGGCCGATTTAAGCGAAAGCAGTTCATTAAGTACTACTTTTTTTAAATGATTATGAAAGTCGACAGTCTGGCAAAGTTTTTAGACCTAATTAGGAACCATGAAATCACCTGTTAGGATTATTAATTTAAAGTTCAAATTTTAAGTCATAATTTACCAAAAGTTAATTTTTAACTTTGTACTACATTTTCATAACTTTCACGAAAGGTACAAAGCTGATTATTTTAAGCATAAAAGTATAACGGTTTACCACGCCAAATCGTCTAGAAGTCTATGCTCCACATCTGGGTCGCAACGTGTCTACAGCGACCCATGGACGACCAGCCGATTTTCGTATCGGTGACTATGTTGTCATGTACAAGCACACTAGGCTCGTATTAATAAACGTGTTTCAACGTTGTGATCGATCTTAAGCTGCAGTTTTGACGTTTAATGTATGGAACATCCGTCAAAAACAGTATCTTAAGATCGATCTCATACTTGAGATGCAATTATTAATACGGACCTAAAACAGCTATAACTATAGAGATGCGAGTTTTTACTTGCGACTGCATTATGCTGCTCATATTTTTGATTCATTACACAATTTTCTCTTTTATATGATACACACATAATGTATTACTGCAAAGTGTGCAATAGGTATCTTACCTAGTACTGAAATTCATTTTGTACGCTTTCTCATTCACGTGGTCAAAGGTCACACCGCCGCCGCCACACGTGTAACACGGCCTTGCAATTGCATTCTATTCTAGTCTTAAGGACATATTTAAATCAAGACCAAGACTGGACAAGTTTTGATTTGGTATTCCATTTGGAGCACACTAAATTAATTTGTATCCCATCCTAGAAGTATTCCATCACATGTTTTTGTTCAATTCCATCAACAATTCTCATTTTAAATTTGAATTTTTCTTTTAAAGAGCTTATAATAAGAGCATGCAGGTTGTGGGCCTGTTAAAAATGTTTCGACTACCTATACAATGTTCCATATTTATTTTCATTCCCTATGACTAACACATATAAAAAGAAAAAAAAATCTATCTATATACTATAACCTTATATAATTTATAAGTTACTAAATTGACTGGCCTGTTGTATGAAATAAAATGTTGATGAAACATTTTATAAGATTTCACTAACTTCCGCTGCTCTGGTTTTTTCTTCCGATACAATAAAATGATCTTTGCATAGTACTGAGTCAATACGCATTAAATTTCTTTTTTTTCAGTTTTAGTATTTTTTATGGACAGCTTACGTTTGAACAATAACATTATTATCGTGTTTCATTAATGGTTCTTTCGAAATACTGTTTTATGTAGTTTTTCTGTACCTTTTAGGATTAAGAAATTTATTTTACTCTCCCAGCAAAAAAATACACTGTGTCAATGATATTATCGATTACATGTTCTGTGACATCATCGCTGAGCTCAAACTATTAAAGATGGAAATATGAAATTTGATTCATTATGTTCATAACACATATCCACTAAGATAGTTTTCAACCCTTAAAGGGGTAAAAGCAGAACTGAAAGTTTGTATAGAACTTCGTTAAATTTTTAGCTAAAGGCTTAATTTTAGACTTATAAATAGAAAGTAAACACATGTATGTATTTATTTACTGAAATTACATAGTGTGGGTTAAAAAGTTTAACGTACACAAATCTCGCTGATAAAGGATCTTTGACTTAGAGAAACAAGTTTAATAATATTCAAATTAAAAGCAAAAGCAATGGAATTTATTATCCGTATTCCCCACCCCTATTTGCAATGTAATAAATAAAACGTCTTCAACACCGTTTACTTAGATCCTCCATTTCACCGAAAATGAAATTCTATAATCTGCTTTCAAACTTCCTAAAAGTCTGAGACCGCTAACTCGTGTCAGATTATAACAATGTTGATAAAATTTATCACAATATTTTTTTGTATTGTAGTGAGTGGACAGGATTTTATGTAATGATATAAATATTTTACTTTTCTGAGTGTGCCAGGCAATGTAAGTGAAGGATACAAAGATTCATAATCATAATTATTTATTTATTTTAAATTTTTTACAAATTATCTTAAGTGCTATTTATTATATTTAGTTCTAAAATGTACGTGCCTGAGCTAGGTGAACCTGTGCTGCAGGCGAAAAAGGCAAACTTAAATTCTGAATTAAACACTTAACTTAATTAAATACAGAACTAAATAATACAATTTTTCACAAAAGAATAAGTGTGTAAATAGTGAAATCTACCTAATATAGTGGACTATAATTGCTACTTGAGGACTAATAATAATTTTTCCGTATCTTCATAGGTCATACGTTGCAAGCAATCCCTAACCATTATCTTACACTTGTTGTAATTGAGAGGGTATATATCTAATAACGCATTAAGTCTATTGTATAATAACGGTCCCAAAAACATATAGAATTTTGTAGCAAAGGCATGTTTTGTCGCTATGTTTCGTGAACAAACTATATCTTTCCGTCTCTTATATATAATATCTGTGTTATATGGAAGGGCGGTGTGCTGTTTTAATATTACATTTAGTATAAATAACTGACGAACTGTAAGTACCTCACAGTATTCATACAGAAGGTTAGTGGGATAAATGAAAGGTAGGAATGAAGCCACTTTTAAAACCGCTCTTTGGGCCCTTTCAACGGTTAGTATCAATGTTTTGCCTGCACCTCCCCACGATGTAATGCAGTAGGTTAGTATGGATTGACACAATGCCAGATATACCCGTCTGGTTGTTATAGGGTCCACAACCTGTAGTAGCTTTTTAAATACAAATATCATTTTTCGAATTCTATTGGTTAGTGCTTCTATGTGAGGTTTAAAAGTTAGACTTTTATCTATTAATATTCCTAAATATTTTATGCTATCTGTTGACTTAATGTAGGGACATACACAGTGATTAACCGAATTGACACAGTTATGGGACTTATGAGCATACAATATAGAATTACACTGAGATGATGAAGATTTGCGCATAGAAAATTTAATGTATTTCGTTTTATCTGTATTTAAGGTTAGTAAATGATCCCGAAGCCATTTATTGACAATATTAAATCCGTGTTGTGCATGCATTTCACTCTCCGACTCCGCTGAAAAGAGTAGAGCAGTATCGTCGGCGTAGGCTACTATCATACCGTGAGTAAGGTTAAGGTTACAAAGGTCATTTATATAAATAAGTAATAGAGTAGGTCCTAAAATACTTCCCTGGGGAACTCCGAAGGTTGTGTTTTCCTGCTCGTAACTAACTATTTTTACACGTTGGGTGCGATCTTCTAAGTAACTTCTGAAAAGTTCAAGCTGAATGCCTTATATACCTATGGATTCCATTTTGCGTAAAAGGATAGGGATAGAAACTGTGTCAAAAACATTCGCAAGATCCAGGAAGATCCCTAAGGAATGGTATCCTTTGTCAAGGTTTTGCACTAGATGTTCAGTCAAGTGGTGAACAGCATCGGCAGTTGAACGTTTAGGGCTAAAACCAAATTGCATTTCTGACAATATGGATTGATCATGTAAATAATTAATTAACCTTTTATTAATAATCTTTTCAAGAATCTTCGAAAAACAAGATAACAGAGAAATAGGCCTATAATTTGTTACTTGAATTTTACAGCCAGATTTATAAACTGGTATGACAACAGCTTTTTTAAGACATTTGGGAAAGTGTCTTGTTGTTAAGCATTTGCGTTAAGCAGTTGCGGAGGTATGAATATGTGCCTGAATTGTTTTATTATTTTATTCGATATATTGTCCCACCCGACTGCACTGTCATCCTTTAAGCTCATAATTATTTTATCAATTTCATATTAATCGGTGTCATGCAATACAAAAGAGGTCAACTTACTATTACGCGTTAAGGAAATGCTTGTTAAATTCTGAGTTTCATCCTGAATTCGTTCTGCAAGACACTTGCCGATATTTACAAAAAAAATATTAGCCATGTTTGCTGAATTTAATTCAGATGACTGTGGATTTTAATAAAATTGAAGATGACTCATTTTGTTTTGACGTATAAGTCACGTTTTTAATGTGTTTCCACAACATTTTGCTATTCGTACTAGCCTTTTCTAGATTAGATTTATGGTAGTTTATTATAAAAAAAATAATGTATAATTACAAAAATTGCGGTATCGTTTATAAAAAAATTTGCAGAATAACGTTATTTGGGTCAGATTTAGCTTTTTTATGCAATTTATCCCTATGTCTCATACAACGTACAAGGCCGGGCGTGATTAATAGGTATTAATTTTGTCATGACCAAGGAAACTTCCAAATCCTTGGTCATAACATTGTATTCGTGAGTTCCGAGACAATTTGAAAGAACATGAAGAAGTTGGTAAATATCATTAGTTTAAATACCAGGTTTCGTCGAAATTTGGAAAAAAGATATTTAAACAAAAATACCCTACATCAATTAATGGTCGTATAGATTTAGTTCCTTTTGCACTCAAATCAAATCATCAAAAATAATAATTCCGGACAAAGTCAAAGCACAATACACATACATTTGTTTTATATTTCACACCTACTCCATATAAATAGTCTATGTAAAAATGTAAAGTCGAACCATCATATTTTCAAATTAAAAGTAAAAGATCATCTTCTTTCGAGTCGAATATATTTATAAGCATATATATTGTTCTTCTCAGTTTATAGCAGAATAATATATTAGTTTATCAATATATTGTTTGTTTATTGTTTTTTGTTTAATCTATAGTCTATACGTTTATTATTATTTATTTTGTAATATTTATGTTACTGTAAACGTCCGAACTACGGTAAATCTTAACATTTTCCGGTAAAACTTAAGAATTACCAACTGTTAATGGTAAAAGTCTGAAATGTTGTGTGATCATTGTCCATTTTGGACTTGTACTATCATATACCCGGTAAATCTTAGAACTTACCACCAAGAAGCGGTGAATGTTTAAAATATTCTTAAGTGGTAATAATGCGGACCGTTTTCCATACAAACCTATTTCCATTTTTTCTTCCAGGAAAATGGCATTAGCTGCTCTATTTTTTACAAAAAAATCTATGGGCTTAGTATGTTTCTGTTTTCCTTTTTATTAAGTTAATTATTAGGAGTTAATTAAGGAGATTTAATCCTTGAAAATCCTAATAAATTTACCAGATTTTCCGGAATATTCAAACATCCAGCAAACAAAATAATTTGACGAGATTATATAAAAACAAAAATAAAACAATCATTGCCCAAGGCTTGGACTTCCCTATAGCATTCGATTGCTATTCGTACCCGATAGTGAATTGTTATCGAAAAAAAATTATAGGGTCAAACTGAAAACCTTAGGTTAGGTTAGACTTAGATACTGTGACCACACACAGCGGAGCGAGCGATGCAAGCGAAGCATGAAACTGAATGACAACTAGATGTTTCATTCTCCGGGTCCGAATAGACATAGCCTAATGACAACTACAAATGTATTATCATAACGATAAATAACAATTTGTAAGGTGCTGACTGATAGCTAAATTGACAAAGAAATACACATTGTTTTATTCCTAAAACCAACATTTACCAACCGTCATTGTTAAATCCTAGCATATCCCAAACTCTAATGGTAAAAACCCGAAATATCGTTTATTCTCTATAAAAACTTTACATTTACCAACTCATGTTACTGAAAAGCGTTGAAAAGGTCATGTAAGATAATTATAATGTTTAAAAAAGTTTCATATGATTTAAATGTGTAATGCCTTATCAAGCAATTGAATGACAGTATTATAAACGTCACCGATTCCATGTGTCTTTATGACACCTACGGTAAAATGTTATGCTGACTCATTTAATGTCTGATCTATATTGTTATTGCAATATAAGAAACTTTTGAAATATTAAACGTTAGAAATCGAAATATACTTCTCAATCTCATATGTGTTATGAGGTCCCTTGTGACTTATGAACTTTTGAATCACAATAAGTTCACCTTTTAAGCATAAAATTGGCATTTCGTATTTTTTAAGATTATAAGGTAATTTACAAAGCAACAATATACTCTTGTTTCTCTGCTCAACCGTCTTGACGTGGAACTCGGACAAAATGTCCTAATTAAGCCATTTTCGAGACTTCACTACGAATATTATGATTGATCAAATACTTACTGTTTGTACTTTCCGCTGACTGTATTTCCCCGGACTGACTGGGGCACAGCACCGGCTGGCTGCTGGTGAGACACGCTTGGTCCTGGTCATTGGTGGACTTTGGTTCGCCTTGGCTAAGGCTGGAGTTGCTGTGCCCTAGAGTCGATGAGGAGAGAAGACTGCAACTGCTTTGAAGAAGCTAAAAATATACATACTCGTAATTAGCTTAATGAATGACCTGGTACGTTTTAATAGCGAAATTCATCTTAGTGACGTTAAGTTCCTACTATTGACAATATAATTATGTTATGCAAGAGTATGAAAACCCTTTATTCCTTCGGAAGTAGTTCCGAACTTCAATTCCTCCATAAGTAGAAAGTGACAAATGCTTTAGTTTGGTTAAGAAACAATAGCTGTCTCAAAAAGAAAAACTGTTAAAGCGTTATTGACACGCCCGCCATTAATGCATCAACACTAGCAGAATAAGGCCCCAGGTTACACAAGGCCCGTATTACAAAATGATTCTCAATAATGAAACTAGTTTTAAAACTAGTTTAAAGATGAGATTTTTGAATGTTTCTTGAAACGAGATTTATTGATCGTTGTTCATCTGAGTAATTGCTTATTCATCACAATCTGATGCTGTGGGCTGGTGCTCAGCATGATACCCAGCAGGCCAGCAGTAGGATGGTACTGGACAAGATTGTCCAGCGGTGGGTTAGTGCTGGCCATGATTCCCAGCAGTGGGATTGTGCTGGACGAGATTGTCCAGCAGTGAGCTGGTGCTGGGCAAGATTGTTCAGCATTGGGCTGGTGCTGGGCATGATTCCCAACAGTGGGATTATGCTGGACAAGACAGTCCAGCAGTGGACTTGTGCTGGGCAAGATTGTTTAGCAGTGGGCTGTTTCTGGGCATTATTCCCAGCAGTGCGCTTGTGCTGTACCTAAAAGGTTGTCCAGCAGTGGACTGGTGCTGGACAAGATTGTCCAGCAGTAGGCTGGTGCTGGTCAAGATTGTTCAGCAGTGGGCTGTTGCTGGGCTTTATTCCCAGCAGTGGGCTTGTGCTGTTAAAAATTGTCCAGCAGTGGACTGGTGCTGGGCAAGATTGTTCAGCAGTGGGCTGGTGCTGTGCATTGGATTGTGCTGAACAAGATTGTCAAGCAATGGGCTGGTGCTGGGCAAGATTCCCAGCAGTGGGGTGGCGCTAGGCAAGATAGTTCAGCAGTATGTTGGTGCTGGAAAAGTTTGTCCAGCAGTGGCCTAGTGCTGAGTAAAAGTGCTAGCTAGCAGCTATATTAGCCGACGAATATGCTGAGGCCGCACAAACGACGTTATAAAATAAAATACCAAACGTAATCAAAATCGCACCTCTTGAATTTAGTTTCAGCTGATCGACACCTAAAACGCCACTTACGAGTATTTTCTAAACCAATTATTCGGTAGTGCTATAAGGATGGACAAATGGGATGGGTAGTTTATCTTCGACTTTCTAAATATTGATAGCATGAAGATACTGTGGCCGCAACCAAGTAAGATGTTAGGTATACATACACATTTTATATATAATATCTACATACATTTTACATGCATTTACAATAAATTTTTTTTTGCGCAAACGAAACAAATCCTATATCAAAATAAACTTCAAAGCATTGTTAGGTCATTGCTTCAAAGAGACAAATGACAAAGTGACAATCACAGACAAAATCCCATTTTTTAAAGATTATTTCTTAAGTTGACTATAAAATACAACTTAACGATAGAGTAGCTATGATGACGTTACACCGAATTTATGAGTTAAAAATTATTGTGTCGTTATTCTTAGGTTATACCGAGTATAGAACTATTCCTAGTTTAAGCATAGAAAAACCAGAGTTTTTATATTTACGACTGCTAGTTAAGGAAGATCTTTTCAATAGATAATCCTAACTATGTTCATTTATTAAATATGATCAGTATATTATGTACTCTCTGAAATATGACGTCTAAAATTATCTTTGATGTGATATCTGATTTTATGACTTTGAGAAAATTACCGCGCAATTAAACTTTTATCCCATACGTTCAAAATCTCGGAACGGATAATGAATAACAGACTGCTCCACATAACAAAGATCACAGGCTATCAGTGAGGTTTCGTTGCAGAAAAATGAACCAAGACGCAATTCACACTGATTGTATCCTCATAGAAAAATAAAGGGACTTGCATATGGTGTTCATAGACCTCGAAAAGTTGTTCTTAGGGCACTTATAATGGCACGCATTACAATTTCAAAACGTGCCAGAATCTTATATTGAAAAAAAAAATATAGATAGTTACTGACATGTACAGTCGGAGTTCACCAGGGTTCGGCTCTTAGTCTACTACTTTTCAAGCTAATTATTAACCATGTCACCAAAGAAATACAAAGGCCCTCGCCATGGAATATCTTGTATGCCGACGATGTCATTCTGGTCGATAAAGACCCAAAACTGCAAGTATCTTTAGAAACTTGGAGATCAGCACTGGAGGGAGCAGGATTGCGTGTCAATGGACAAAAAATGGAACACATGCACTGCGACTGTCGAGCTGAAAATTATTAATACAATTTCAAATAACGGACACATCGAAACGAAGTAGCAAAGTCTAACGGGTGTGCTCCGTGACGCGAGAATGTCTGTCCGACTCAAGGGTAAAGTATATAAGACTGCGGTGTGACCAGCGATGTTATATGGTGTTGGATATTGGGCCCTCAAAAAACAGTACACCCAACAACTTCATGTAGCGGAAATGAAAATGCTACGATGGTTGGCACGTGTCACTCTTAAGGACAAAGTGCAAAACAATTCTTAAGTTTTATAGTCGGACCCATGACTGATAAGTTGGTTGAGGCACGATTGCCATGGTGCAATGCAAAGATCCGAAGATCATATGACGAGAAGAGTATTGAGCTTGGAATCAGGCCCGAGGCGCTGGGCTAGGCACCAAATTTCATGGATTCAGTTAGTAAATAACAATATGAAAGACCTAGACCATTAAGCCCTCCGATGAACTCGGTGAACCCTTTTCATAACTATTCTATTGTTAAGTCGGATGCACAAAACGGCAACGTTGCATTTTATAGACAACTTAAGAAAAAAATCATAAAAAAGTGTAATTGTGTCTGTGATTACCGGTGTCATTTGTCACTTTGGCGTTTGTTTTGATACAGGATTTGTTTCATTTGCACAAAAAAAATATAAGTATCGTAAAATGTATGTAGATATTATTATATGTAAAAATGTGTAGGTATGTATACCTAACAATATCCTATTTGGTTGCGGCCCCAGTATCTTAGAGCTGTCAATATTTCTGGAGAGTAGAAGATAAACCACCACCCCGTTTGTCCACCGCTAAAGTACTACCAAATAATATGTTTAAAAATAAGACGCCATCTTTAAAAAACAATATTGTATCCGAATCTCTTTTCATCTTTTTGATTTTCTTGTATGCTGGTATATTTGGTTGATTATGTTGTCAACTTCTTCAAGGTCTTGTATTGCTCTCAGGGCCATGTTGTCTAAAATTCTTTGCGAATTAATAAAATAAAATTAATCACTGTTTCGACAAATAGGTAAACATGACTACAAAACATGCTAGAGATGTTTATTCTTAGACTTTTACCAAATGTTAATGTCATTACAATAGATAAATCTGACTGACTAGGGTCGGGGTCAGAATAACGTTGGAATAACTTTTCTTAGAAAGTTACACCCAAGTTGTGCTAGGTTACACCGAGTTTATTAGTTGACATTTTGCTTATTCCGAATTTATTCTTGGTTTAATTTTTATACTTTGTTTATAAGTTTGTGGTTGTGTAAACCTATGTTTACCGAAACAGTGGTTAATTTGATTTGATCAAATTGGAAAGAATTTTAGACAACATGGCCCTGAGAACAATAGCAGTTGAAGAAGTTAACAACATAATCAACCAAATAGACCCGTAGCGCTAGGTTTTTAAGTTTCAAAAATATTAAAGTTGTTTGTTTTTCGCATATAGTTTCCAGACCATTTGCCCAACCTAAAAAAATATTTTGTGTCATTCTAGGTACTTGCATAGGTAGAAATTTAGGTATTTGTCGTTTCAATCAGTATTGGACGAAAACAAAATTAGAGATGAAAATTTTACTTTCATCATAAGAACGAAGTAGTATCTGATGTGCATAGGCATTTTGTGTCATCTCTGTCCACGAGAATCTTAATTTTTAACCAGTGGCTAACATGACGCCCAACTAGCTCTGAAAGAATATTACAATTGGTAAAATAGGTGTTATGCGTTTTAGAATACTAGTATCTGTTGTTTAAACTATTTTGTGTCAAATTCATCCACGAGATGTATAGATATTTTATTATTTTACTACAACACCCTGTAAAATCCTCAAAATAAAATGCAAGTTATTAGAGTTCACGTGTTTCTAATTATTATTTTGTAACAAAACACTATTCAAAATTTGTGTTGTTTTCATCCACGAAATCCATTTATTTCAAAAAAATACCAGACTTCTTTGCACGAACGCCGAGCGCGGGGAAGCGCGCAGGCGTGGGCGGCGGGCACTGGGCACACGCGCGCGTGGCACGTGCTGAGCTGATTGTTTAGGCACTTTCGATCTTTCCAAGTTGCGACAAACGAGTGCGTGCGTTATTCTGAGATTTAACATTATGAAGACTAAAATGGAGATTGAAAATAAATGTATTATATATGGTGTCATACTAGACGTTAATATGGTAATTGTCAAAGAAAGTTTACGATTAAAGTTCGTAGAATCAAGCATTGTTACTGTTAGGGATGACGGAAAAACAGATTGTTTCAAGGACCGTGCTGAAATAAAACTACACAAAACTTGCCGAAATATATATCGCACAGCTAGAACTAAACTGAGACAATTCAAAAAATTATATTTTTCAGGAGATTTGTTTGTGAGGGAACTTATGAAAACCGATATTATTTAAAATCATATTAAGTTGTAAAATATCACTGTTTTTATAAAATTCGGCTAAGAATCAATCCTCTTTACAGATTGATTGATTAATTGATTATTTTGAGTTGTTACACTTTAGGGTGGTGGCTTTGTACAAAAAATAAACTACATTTAGACGTGAATCAGTTTTATTGAATCATTTTGGGTTGAACTTAGTCTATAACAAAATTTAAATAAATAATTTGTTAAACTTTGTTTTAAATATAAAATTAATAATAAAACATCAACATGAAATGAAATATTTAAAAAAATATGAAAAATTTAATATAAATGTATAATAGGGGATTGGAGTCGCTCGCTTCCGTAGGTTTGAACCTCGAGACCCTACACGTGATCCTCGGGTGGTGCTGATGGAGTGACCAACTTCTGGTGGTAGCGCTTGAGAAACCGGACTGGCTCGCGACCACCGTGCGCATGACGTAAAACACGTCAACCCGTAAAAAGGCCATTTCTTGTCCACGTTTCGAGATCAGTCAGCGCACAGCCAGAGCTTGAGGGGTCGTTGCAGCGATTCGTGTGGGCTTCCGTCGACCCAATGCCAGGTTGACTGCGTTGACCCTCCGTCTAGGAAGATCTGAAGAAACGGCTGTTCCGCTGGCCGCCCGTGGTACAATACAGGGGCCCAAGCGGACCTAACCAGTCCTTGAGGCTGCCCCACCATGCATCGCATAATCTCGGGGTGGTCCGTCGTGCCGGTTGGTGACCGGGCGGTGGGTCCCGGCGGCCACTTCCGGGGAGGTTCGGGAACCCTTCCGTGCGGAGGGTCAGCGCAAATCAGCTATCGGCAGTTCCCTGGCGAAACAGGCCTACGCCCGTTAATAGTTAACGGGCTGCAACGACACCGTAATTTAACGCCTCTCTCACTCCAACAAATATGTCAGCGCACTATATTAGGACTGGTCGTACATCGGTGCACTATCCCATCAAAACACCACTATTCGAGGTGGGGCTCGCTAACATCCGCGGGCTCCATTCTAACCTCTTAGCTGTCCCAACAATTTCATGACACCCCGTCCAGCAATGCTGTTTTTGATGGAGACGCATTATCTTATCTGCCCGACCGACAAGCTACCCCGGCTACGCTCTTAAGGAGTTGTTCAAGGCGAAGGCAGGTGTTTGCTTGTTCGTCCGAGCGGACGTTTGCTGTCGTCGCCTGCGTTTTGGAAGAACGTTTATTTGGAAGAACCTTCCTTTTCCCTTCTTGCGATACACGTCGATTTTGGCACTCATTGCAGTATCTTAAGTCTGCGTCTACCGTTAACATCGAGGTGACTTGGAGACAACTCGACTTTTTTAACATCTAAGTCGGGTGGCAGATGATGTGCAGAAGCGATTTCCTTCCGCCGAGCTAGTGTTTTGGGGGACTTCAATGCTCACCATGAATTGTGGTTAAGTTCCTCTAAAATTGACCATGCGGGTAGGACTGCCTACGTATTCGCTCTCACGCACCACCTGACACAATTGGTTACCCAGCACACTAGGGTACCAGATATTATCGGTCAAGTACCCTCTTTGTTGGACCTTCTGACAAATCTTCCTGACGGATATCAGGTGGTGATTCGAGTTCCACTAGGATCTTTGGATCACTGCCTGGTATACGTCTCAGTGCCTCAGGTGTCGCGACGGTCACCTGTAGTTGCAGCACGCCGTCTGTAGCTTATGCGTCAGCAGATTGGGACGGTATGCGGGATTATTACGCATCTGTCCCTTGGTGGCAGCGCTGTTTCAGTGAGATGGACCCGAACTCCTGCGCTACCTCTGTTGCTGACGAAATCATACTAGGAATGGAATATTATATTCTGCATTTCAATTTCGTCAGTTTTCACAGATGTAACCTCTGGTTCAATCGCGAGTGCGCCTCTGCTGTTTAAAAAACAAACAGCTGGCTTACCGCGCTTGGATCAGAGGTCGAGCTTCCAGGGATCCCAACACAAGCCTACTGAAAACAGCCTACAATAATGCCACCAAGCTGTGTAAGAGGGCTTACATTAGAGCGGATGCTCAGCGTATTGCACAAGTGGATCAGAAGAAACTGCTAGCGCACCCTACGGGTAGCCGATCTTTCAATCAAACTTCTGCCAACCCTCGCTGCCACTCCTGAGACATACTGATGGCTCACTTGCTTATCAGCCGCAGAAGAAAGCTAACCTCCTGGTAAAACTCTTCGCGGCTCATTCCCGTGTCGATGACTGTGGTGCACAACCTCCGACACTGTCATATTGTGGCAGCACCATGCCCGATATCCGCATCAGACAGCGTTATGTGCGGACGGAGCTACAGTCGATCGATATTCGAAAAGCAAATGGACCAGACGGCATTTCTGTGATTGTTCTTAAGAAGTGTGCAGCGAAGTTGACTCCTGTCTTGACGCGTCTATACTATTTGTCGTTCTTTGTTGGTTGTGTGCCGAAATCTTGGAAAGAGGCCAATGTCTTGTATGTATTTTATTTATATATTTAGTTATATGTATAGGTATCAATTTTAATTGTTGTTTTATTCTACTTAGTTTTTTTTTCTTCTTTTTAGTGCACTATCCCGTATCTTGAATACGTAGCTACTTTCCTAGCCCTAAGGTTGCCTGGTAGAAATTGCTACCTTAGCAATAACGGCCTTATTGCTAAGGTAGCCATTTCTACCTATTGCCAATATAATGTGTATTGTAATGTCCTGTGTTTAATGTGAAATAAAGTGTTTATTCATTTATTCAATGTCTAGCCCGTTCCCAAAAAGGGAGATCAAACTATCGCCCTATAGCCGCCACTTCCATTTTGTGTAAAATCTTGGAGGATCCTTAATACCCAGCTGATCCATTACCTGGAAGGTCACTCGTTGCTTAATGACCGTCAGTATGGGTTTCGTCCTAGCGTGACCTTCTAGCGTTCCTTTTACACAAATGGGGTGAATCTATTGATAAGCGCGGCGAGTCGGTGGCTATTAGTATCGACATCGCCAAAGCTTTTAGTAGATAGTTTGCCACAAGGCTCTCCTTTTTAAAGCTACCGGCATTCGGATTACCTGCGCAGTTCTGTATGTGGATTGCCAGCTTCCTCCACGAGCATAGAATTCGTGTTGTCGTTGACGGCTGCGCTTCGCAGTTCGTGGCAGTGAACGCTGGAGTTCCACAAGGCTCCGTTCTATCCCCAACATTGTTTCTTCTGCATATCAATGACATGCTTTCCTTGGAAAGTATACATTGCTATGCAGACGACAGTACTGTGCATGGGGGATATCACGGAAGCTCAGGGGCTGCTCATGGTGATATTGGTAGGGAGAGGCAGAATCTTATCATTGAGCCCAACAGGACGCTGGGCCTCGTCTCCGAATGGAGTTCCAACAATCTTGTTGAGTTCAATGCTAAGAAAACACAGGTGTGCGCGTTCTCGGTGAAAAGGTTACCTTTCCTCCCCCTTCCTTCTCGTTAGGGCACAACCTATCACACGCAAAGCAACATCGCTTTGCTCGGAATGAACATTCGCTGCGATCTGAACCCTAGAGACTTCAAGAACGAATGCTAGGAAAACACAGGTGTGCGCGTTCTCAATGGTCACCTTTCCTCCCCCTTCCTTATTTTCAGGACACAAACCTTCACACGCCTCACGGAATCTCGGTGTCCTGAACAAGTTGCGTAGGTATTTTGCGCCGTACCAACTATGCCTGTTGTATAAAACTCAAGTTAGGTCTTGCGTAGAATATTGCTCGCACCTTTGGGACAGCCCCACTTAGTACCTCCTCGATGCTCTGGATAGATTGCAGTGTCGCGCTATTCGCATAATACCCTCGAGCCTTTACAACTTCGTTGTGACATCGCCTCTCTTAGCGTCTTTTAGCGAATGTTCCATGGGGAATGCTCTGAGGAGCTCTTAAACCTTATCCGTCCCTCTCCATTCCTTAACAGAAACACGCGTAAGGGCCTTCGGAGTCATCCTTACACTGTATCCATCTTTTCACACCGCACTAAGAAATTCCAAGATTCCTTCTTCTGTTGTTCATCCCACACTTGGGATTCTCTACCTGCGCACGTGTTTCCTCAATCCTTCAACATGGGTTCCTTCAAAAGAGGCGTGAAAAAGCATATTTTAGGCCGGCAAGGGGCGGGCAGGTAGGATAGTGGATGTCGTCCCTCCTTTATCTGTCAACTCATTTGGGCCACTTTCACCGCTTAACATCAGGCGGGAGGATGTCATTTGTCGGGCCCTCAAAAAAAATACATTCACATAGGTATAATTGAGTGAATTATTCTGTTATATTTTTAATCATCATCATCATATCAGTCAAGAGACGCCCACTGTTGGACATAGGCCTCCCCCAAGGATCTCCATACCGATCGGTCCTGCGCCTCCCGCAGCCAGCGGCTTCCCGCGACCGCTTCCCGGTACGCGGCCGCCACTCGAGGACCTTTCCGCCCCAACAGCCGTCAGTCCTACGAGCGATGTGTCCTGCCTACTGTCAGATAAGGTTTGCAATTCGCAATGTCAGTAATTCTAGTTCTTCTACGGATCTCATCATTTCTGATGTGATCACGTAGAGAAGCCCCGAGCATAGCCCTCTCCATTGCCCTTTGGGTGACTTTGAGCCTTCTTATGAGACCCATTGTAAGCGGCCACGTCTCAGTTCCGTATGTCATCACTGGCAACACGCACGAATTGAAGACTTCTAACAAATCAAAAATAATTGTCTCTTGAACTAATTGGGAACAAAAATGAGACATTTTTCTCTTATTACTTCACAAAAACTGTCTTAATCTTTAACAGATAAGACTTAAATATAAAAAAATGTGGTGCTATTAATAAATCACAAAATATCAGTTTCGAAGACTTTGAGATTGATATTTTGTGATTTATTATTTTAATATTAATTTTGATATTTTATAACTTATTACTAGTAATGTAACTAAAAATGTGGTGTCATTTATTTATGCTATAAATAAATAAGTTTTTTTTTATTGCAAATAAGTTGGCAAACAAGCAAACTGCCCACCTGATGGTAAGTGGTAACAGTCAGTGAATCCTGTGAGATTTGCAGCAAAACTGCAACCCCCACAAGAACCACAGTGTACGTTGCCAACTTGTGACTTAAGATGTACCGGAACACAGCAATGCAAGCACTGCTGCTTTGCGGCAGAAATAGGTAAGACGGGAGTACCCATGCACATGACTCTGGTACAAGGTCTCCCTCCAGTAAAAGTTCGATATATTCGTATTATTCAAAGTATTCGAATAGCAATATCGAACGAATAAGCACAAAAAATCGAAGTATAAAAACCAACAGTAAGAGAGTAAACATTTCCAAACAAAATTGAAGATATTTAATGTTGTGTAATTAAAAATAGAAACATCTAAAAATTATTAAGTGCTAATTAAAAATAAATTCTTTTACAAACTTCTCATGATACTTGTACTTGATATGGCACTTTTATCTTATTATACTTGATAAACAATTGAAATTAAGAAAATATCATACATGCCGGACACAGCTTGGATCTCTTTCAGAGTCATTTATTAAACTTTCATCACATGACGTACTATAAAAGTCATTTTTAATTTCTCACAATGGCATGGTTTGGTCACCACGGCTGTGTTTGTTGCCCTATTTTGTTTATTCTCTTCTGCTTATACATTTACAGACTTTTTAGACTCTTCGCCTCTTACTGTTAGTGGGTTCTCCTAATACCGTTCTTTTACAATGTTGACAAGAAAACGGCCTTGCTTCATTTTTCTCTAGAAAAAAGTAGGTATAGCAAGTTTTACTTATTCAACAATAATGAGTTAACTCAAAACATCTCCTTTTAAAACAAAGTGGTAGATAATTTGATTAAAACAATATACATTTCAAATAGACGCTATAATACCTTAAATAAACATTTAGTCAACATATTCAAAATGACATGATTTGTGACAAAAATATTAAAGAAAAATTGTTTTAACAAAACTAGGTGAACTAGAAATTTACAAGTTGTTCCACCAAATCAAAGTCAAATCAAGATAGTAACAAAATATTAGCAAATAATACTGAAGCAAGTAGAAACATCCCGAACTAATATGACAGAAAATTGATCAACACTGTAACAACTCAAATGAACTCACATATATTTCTTCATCAAAACTGCAACAATTCCAAATAACCGTGTTCTCGTTTATGCTAATACGTACACTCTCCAAAACAACGACGACACGGTTAGCGCAGAGGTCGAGTGATCGCCTACTGCGCATCGGGTCGCGGGTTTGGTTCTCGTACGGGACAAATATTTTGTATAGCTTACAGAAATTTGTTCCGGTCTGGGCATATGTGGATGTGATATTCTACGTTTGTGACTGCACCCACGACCCAGGAGAAAATTTTACTGTGGGGCGACGTTTTTTTTAAAAGAAAACAAAAAATAACAAGCGGAGGTCAACTGACAATACACTTGTTTCGGTGGGAAGAACTGACATGCGTTGATTCAGCAAGGTAAGCTATTTCTATCTAACGACGACTGGTTTAAGCTTTGACCGAAACTGTTATGCCGGATAGATGTATATGATCAGCGAGCTTTCGAATACAAGGATAACTAAAAAATTACGAATATTTGAGTTGACTCAGCTTAGATCTAGGTGTGCGATATAGAAATCCGAAATGTATTGAAGCGGGAAAAATTAAATGAAAAAGAAAGGAAGTTACTGGATGTTCTTCGAGTTATAGTAAGAAACGATTATTCTATCTAGAGGCTATACCTGCACTTGCTAGTTACACGTATAGTACATTGCACTAGTAACACAAAGTACACGAGAAGATTAGTCTACGAGAGAAAAATGACATTACGGAGTAGACAAAATGTTTCTCGAGTTCCTAGTGCTACGCGTGTGTTTGTATGTTTGTTAATCAATCACGCTTTAACGGCTGAATGGAATTAGCTGTGATTACCAAACGAAGGTGAACAGTGCGTACGGCGAGCGTCACCCGCCGCCGCTCGCCCGCGTCGCGCCGCGCGTCGACCCGCTTCGACCATAACCATTGTTTTTGTGTTTTATTCATTCTATGTTTATCGTGCATGAAAATGACACAAATTTACAATGTCGACTTTTCATGCATTTATGATATTAAATGTGTAAACTCTAATTATTGTAATATTTTTTTGAAGCGTTTATAGCTTGGAAAAGGAAAATAATTAATAATCTTAAAATTGCGTGATCCAACTTGGCACAAATTTATTAAATAGGCATATGTAAGTGATCTGAGATAGAAAATAGTTATTTCATTAACTGTAATTTTTTTTTCGTAGTGTACTTAAATACTGACTCTATGTCAGTTTGCTCTGGATGAAGATGACACAAACTGGGTTTGCACACTCCGCAGGCTCTCCTAGATATGGTACCATAATTATTTTAAACTTAAAATAAATTTTGCCAGTTTTAATTTGAATAAAAATAATCAAACACAAATCATCGAATTACTGAAAATGCAAGTACCAGATGTGACACAAAACGAAATAATAGGCTTCATAGGTATGACTGCATCCACATGCAAGAAATAAACAACTTTAGAATTATTGAAACTTATGACATCAAAAAAGCCTAGCGCTATCGGTCTAAAATGCGTCAGCAGTACATATGTTTAGCGTATTTTAACCTACAAATGCATATGGACGCAATAAAAATAATTTAAATTAAGATAAATTATTGTTTTTGAATTGGCCGTATGCATAAAAACCATTGACCAGCCATGTCCTCTAAAAAAAAGAAACATACATACTCGCGCAAAATTAGACTATAATAATTGTCGAAGGATTAAACTGTTTTTCATTGATTTCCTTTCGTTGTTTTAATTTTTTTGCAAATGTATTTAAAGACATCGTTCGATGCATGTGCGGAATTGTCATTTCCCCTCGTCCCTATATTGTTGACCTACGACCGGGACTCGTGTAGAAATGACGTACATACTTTCCGCACTTGTATCGAAATTGGCTATTAAGAGGCTGACAACGCTGAGCTGAGCTCATCGAGCCCTACTTGAAACTTTTTTTATCAAAACCTGTTTAATATACCGTAGTGAAAAAAATATATGTTACTCTTGAAAATATGTTTGAGAATATCCATGTCCCCAAAATAAATTTAAATCAAAGTTTCTCGTTAAAAAAATGTCAAAGATACCCATTAAAAACAGTTACCAGAAGAAAATCCGAGTTATTTAACTAAGGTTATTTAATGATTATCAGGGAATTAACTCGTTACACTTAATTTGATATTAGCGCTCTAGGGTAATAATGTAGCTAGAAAAGCCCTGAGGCTG
The DNA here is from genome assembly GCA_963935595.1 of Schoenobius gigantellus. Lineage (NCBI taxonomy): Eukaryota > Metazoa > Arthropoda > Insecta > Lepidoptera > Crambidae > Schoenobius > Schoenobius gigantellus. Next base: position 66,312,562 of record OZ012540.1, on the reverse strand, counting down.
TAAGTAATTTATTGCCAGTATGATGGTTAGATGTACGCGAACTTTTTGAAATAGTGAAGTGTTTTTTTTTATTACTTACCGCTTTAGGGCTTTCCAAGCTACATTATTACCCTAGAGCGCTTATTGGTCACCTACAAGCCCCATTTGGGGGTAATAAGGACCTACTTACCTCACAATCGAGATGTAAAGCAGAGTAGTTAGCTCGGGTGTAAGCACCAATTGCACCCTCGAAATATTAATTATCTCGGGCTGCAATTGATGCCTTACAGCCCTTAGCTACTAATCTACTATTAACGCATACAAAACATTTAACTATTCCTAGTTTAAGCATAGAATACTCTTTTCATAAAAGGTTGTTATATAAGTCCGTGGAGTGAACAAATCAAAAAAAGGTAAGCCTAATACAAATTACGAATATTTTTTTATTAATATGGCAAACTTACCCTTTCCTCTGGGGCCGGTACAGTAGACTCATTTTCATCTTTAGAATGTTCATTCAGAGATTGTAGCGACAAAGATAATGAACCCCTCCGATTCAATTCTGATCGATGCGAAGATTGACGCTTAAAAATTTCCGACGTGTTCTTAAAGAAGCTATCTAGTTTTTTTTTGAAAAAGGATGATTTTCGCTCTAACGGCGATTTACCTATGGAATGAAGATCTTGTTCTGACTGAGAGAAACTTTTTCGTCGATTTAACATTGTTTGATCCAAGGAAAATTTTCTCTCTCTGGTTATATTCAATACATTTTCTTTTAAATGTAAAGCGCCAACTGACGTTTTTCTTTTAGAATTTGAATTTGTAGTATCTTCCTCATTTCCAACCAACACGACTTCTTCTGTATTTGCAATTGGTTCATCACCATTTTCTAAATTAACCAAAGGTATTTCCCAACTCATATCACTTTGATAACCTTCCACTTTTTTGCTACTTTCTTCATCAATGTGGTTATAATTCTGTGCGTTGTCAAATTCCTTAACGCATGTTTCATTCAGAGTATCTACAGGGACCATTTCTTCGTTACTGACTATAATATGTGGATTTGTGGCACTAATGGGATTTTGGCTCACTTCTTCACTTTTGGAACTCTCGTCAATTTCACTATCGTTAAAATACTTGTCCTTGATGATTTTACTGCCCCGTCGGCCTTTTATTCGCATACTACTATTCATTTTTATATTTCTTAATATTTCTTTAACTCTCAGGTTCTCTTTAATAATTTTTACGTCTGTTGAAAACATGTTTTGTTTTTCTTTACACAGGTTTTTAATGTGAGTCTCCTTTTTAGTTTTTTGTCGAAATCGATCCATTTTATGGTAAAAAAATTACAGTACAATAAAATTCAACCACAATACACTATTCACTAAAATTGAAACAATATTAGCACATCAATCAAATTACACTTCAGCACTGAGTTCATCACCAGCTACGCCCTATGAGACACTTGTACAAATTAAAATTACTGTATTAAGATAACGATACCACAACGAAGTGTCTTTTTCCGAAACCACATTTTAATGGTATTTGCTCAATACACCTGTGCACATTAATGGCAAGCAGCACCGACACAGTGTAGATGTACCATCATTTCTTTATTTCTATAATGAACACCTGATGTGAAGTTACCGAACACGACTAACGTCATACGAATGAACAGTAAACAGAACAGCTAATTGTGATTAGTGCGTCGCGGTAGATAGTGCGGTTTCCTTCAGTTTTATCGTCAAAAGATATCTCGAGGGCCGAGATAATATTTGATTAAACGCCGTGTATCTTGGGCTAGTTCACTCTTATCGGAAATCCATGGACGTACATAATTTTTCTGACCTATGTACCATTTTTCTATGAAACGCAGTGTTTTATTGTGGTAATGTACATAATTAAGCGTTCTATATCAAACGTTGGAAGGATTTTAGTAAACAATAAATGTCAAGATAACTTCTTGATATGATAAGAGTGTAGTGGTTTAGTGGCCCCATGTAACTAACTGTATTGTAATCAGTGCCGTGTGAATATGGCGCTTATTATTAACTTGCATATTGTGTTTTTATGTTCAATTACATAATACACTACAGTATTATACCTACGGTGAATACATTTAATATTTTCGTAACTTTTGTACAGTAAGCTTTGCGACAAGCTATACTGTTTGACCTCCGGCCCCTTCTTATGTCGTTTGTAATAGGTGTGGTTTTCGTAGTGCAAATGTAAAGCTTGATCTGCCCTCCTATTCACAACTGTCGGATCGCGGATTCGATAAGGAAAGTCACGTCGCGTCTCACTCTAATGTGCTGCAATAAAAAAGTGACAGGTATAGAGATTCCGTTAAGTCGGCTCGATTTCGAAGGTTTGTGAATAAGACAGCTGGCGCCTACTGTACACACAGCAACACACCAGACTTTACATATTGACCTTGAGACCGCTCTTATGTCGCTCGGAATAGTGACAGCTTTCGTAATACAAATGAAATGTTGACTCTACCTACCTTAAATTGTGGTAGATAAGTTGCTTTTTACCAACGGACCTACATCTAAGTATCGTAAAATGTATGTAGATATTATTATATGTAAAAATGTGTAGGTATGTATACCTGCGTCGGCCTTTTATTCGCATACTACTATTCATTTTTATATTTCTTAATATTTCCTTAACTCTCAGGTTCTCTTTAATAATTTTTACGTCTGTTGAAAACATGTTTTGTTTTTCTTTACACAGGTTTTTAATGTGAGTCTCCTTTTTAGTTTAGAATGGACCTACAAAAAATACGGGCGTAGTGTTGCACTAAAGAAATGTGAGACATGCAAGCATGCAGCCGCACTGGGCCAGCGTGGTTCGTGCGGCCACACGCTTCATGCGGAGAAGGGCGAAGTCCCCTCTTCTTATGTTAAGAAGAGGAGTGGCTCTCGATCCCGGCCGCTACCTCTGGTGGTAGTAGGGTCGAGGCGAGATTCTCGACATGGCGCTTCGCGCCCTTTGGCGCCCTGTTTTCCCCATTTCCCCGAGCTTCGGCTCACCCGCGCAGCGGTGGATCCAGTGCGATCTGCCGCCGGGCAACCCGTTACCTGCACTGAGCGGGCCGGGGGCCGGTGCACTGAGTGTCGGGCCACGTGGAAGACAACCACAATAAAAAACCAATCCGGGGTGTAGAGTGGCGCAATTCTGCGCCGCTCTACAATGCAGTAGAGCCCGGCGGGGAGTACGGACATAAAAAAAGAGTAGGCTCGAGCCTCTCGGTGAGGACGTATATGAGCTGTGGTGATGAAGCATGCAAGGTCCTACAACTTCATTTCTTTATATATGACCTACACTTTTAAATTGTGTTTTTGTTATTGGTACCCGATATACATTCATACCCATTTAGTAAAAACTTGTTATTTTGACATTACAAACAGACACTACAATTTTATTTATTTGTATAGATGTATAGATTTGGTATCGAGATAGTATCGAGTAAAAAGGGGGGGGGGGTGTAAAAGGGGGACTGTAAAGGGGAGGGGGGAGGAATTAGTAAAGGGAATCGATAAAAAAGGTCTTCCACGCGGACGAAGTCGAATATGAGAGTACAAATATCTGTAATCTTTCTTTTAACGTACCAACGGATTGTCATGAAAATAAATGAGAGCGCCACATTCTTTTCCACGAGCCCGTCCCAAATGACAATATTATGCTCTTTTCTATGGGCAAATGGAGCAGTTACTAAAACATTATTTTTATGACATGAGTTTTCGAATCATTCGTATCGAATGTGGCCGAAAGGAGACTAACGCAAGTTGCATGAAACCAAACTTCTAGTTTAGCATGAAAATTGTATTTCTTGAAATAAAACATAGTATTCATATAGGATTTTTTCTAAAAGAAACTTTATTCAGAATAAATATTTTCGCGATTGTGTATGATTCATATTTTTTTTGCCGGCACGTCTGGGACGTCAAACTCGCTGACCTGTGCGTCTACCAGCTGCTTGCTGCGAAGCTTCACCACTGCATGACTAGGTACATTCGGGTCCTCCATTTCGAATTCAATCAGGCCTAAAACAAGGATTGAATGTAACAAAAATAGCATTTTTTAACTGTCTCAAATTGTAGATGGTTCATGTAACTGTCCATTGTGACCAGCCCCCCTGTTTACTAACGTCGGTTGCTTACTACGACTGTAATTTAAAAAAAAAACTTTATATCAATTTTCTACTTTAAGTGATCACCACCATAACAAACTAATCACTAAACTAGTTAACAGTAGCAGTGAGCTAAAAAAACGAAACTAGTACGAGTAAATAGGAAACCTGTTTGCTAATTAGTATTTCAATATTTGATAAATATAAGGCAACGGCTATTAAAGCAATCGATAACGTCCTAGGCTTTTCCATGTCATAGTACGGCCGCTTTTCATAATTAATCCTCTGTCAAATGCAGAATGCAGCGAACAGAATTGTTCTCCATTGTTCATAATAATATTTAATTCGCTCATAGAAAAATATATTTGAATTTCCCATGTTTATACTATGTTCATCATAACTCATACAATCAAAATAATCTTTAATCAATTATGACTTGATAAAAACTCTTTTGAATTCTACAAGTTTTTTTACGGACGTCTTCTAGCTGATAAAAAGAATGGACGCAAGAAACTTATCGGTTTTATTGAAAGTATAACAATAAGTTATGTCGTTACTATCACAGAACACATATACTCAAGGTTACCATACACGGTAACATTAGTTTCCATAGCAATTATTTTTAATGAAACATTAACTCTAAGCATTGAAATTATTAAAATAATCATTGACTTTGTAACAACCTTTAGTCATAATATGAGTCTTTTTACATGCTTTTTAAACTTATAATAAGGCAAATCAGCAACACTTTATGGAACTATGTTGTAGAAAGCTGTGCATTCCTCCATAAGATGATATTACAAAAATAACTAAAGTCGTTTCAACATCTGTAAGTTGTCTTATTCTTTACTGCATATGCCATAGAACTAAGCCTGTTTGCCAAGGACTTAATATGTGGATCCCACTGTAAACGTGAACCTCGAGTAATACCAATGGTTATACCCAAAACTTTTGTACAATCAATGAATTCGACAACGGCATTATTAATTTTCACGACAGTGTTAAATTTTCTCACATTTGGTAATGAATATTTAATACATTTAGTTTTATTTGCGTTATTAAAAATCAATTATTTATTGTGGACCGATACAATACTATATTTTAGTTTAGATTTACATTGTTGGTATCTTTGTTTTATCTGACACCCTTAAAATTAAAGAAGTATCATTTGCAAATAGTACTGAATTATAAAAGTTGTTAGTGAAGTACGGGATGGGAGATCATTTATGTAAATTAGGAAAAGCAAAGGTACACATATCGACCATTGAGGATCACCCATAATTATAATTATAGGAGCGCCAGTAGACTCAGTTTGATTGATGATAACTTCCTGAACGCTATTAGGCAAATAGATTCATAAGAAAGCAGTTGTTCCTTGGGAGACACTATCATACTTATATTACTCGAGTATATTTAAGACAGTTGATAACAGATGCATTCAAAAACCTTGATTAAATTACAGAACAGAATACACTGATTACATCCTTTATATGTTTCTAATCAAGAAATATGCATAAATAAAGCAGACGGAATCGGATATGAAGCAATGACACTGTATGAAAATCATTTGGCTAATCATCTTGCTACTAGCTAGTTATTGTTTATTGATATTGTTAGGTTCTATTCTTCCAAATGATTTGCTGGTAAAAAACTATAGCCAGGTCAAATGTTGAGGTTCAATAGATCATAGGTAAGTTGTTTGTTTTGTACAACCACGCCATATCATAATATTGAACTTGGCTCCCATTCTAACATTAATGTTTTTTTTATGAAATAAATAGATTTTTCTTTAATTGAATTCATTAAAAAGTTAGAAAGTATTAGCCTCAATAAGAAGTTTAAGAAATTCTAATTTCTCATTAATATTAATCATTTCATTTTCAAATCCGACCTTCTCATTTAACGTAAGATTTATTTCATTAGATCGTATCGCTTCTTAGCGGTCGTTGTTTTTATGAGAAAATCTCAATTTCACAGACGACGCCGACGCCGCCGCCAGAAAACGTCACATTGTGTTACCGTTCTTTGAGAGAGGCTACCGGTGTCAGCGATGTTTGAGGTTTAGTGGTGTGAGGTTTGGGGGGTCAAGCAGGTCGTAGTGACACTGGATCGTACGCGTCTGTAAGTTGCGGTAGCCAAAAACCACCAGGAGCCTTACCATGATCGCTTATAGCAAGGTTAAAACAATCTTATAACGGAGACAGCGCTCTTGCTGAGTATAGCGCCATCTCGCTGTCAGTGTGCGGTTTCAAAACGTGGGGGGGGGGGGGGGGGGGGCAGTTTGACCGTGTTATGGTAATACTACTTATATTGATTATAGAGTTAAAAATCTTACTTTTTTGCAACTGTTTTCTGCAGTAACCTTTAATAAGGCGGGGCGTATTACAACAATACCACTCATTGCTTTGAATAAAAAGTCTTTCTATTTTGCTAATTTACGTTCGAATCAGCCAACCGTTTTCTAGCTGTCTTATGAAGCGATATACCGCTTTTGACAAAATTTCCCGTGGCAACAAAATATCGCTAAGGTTACTTTGGTAATGCGAACCTGCGACGAGAAATCAATTTTATTGTTTTATATCGCGAAAATTATATTCTCTGCCTATTTATATTTAGTTCGAAGAAAAGTGACAATTTGACGTTCATAATTATACCTGGAAGTACTTGATTTGGATAACTTTTACAATCAACGTAGCTTCTCAGAGGCCCAATTCTGCTAATAAGTTACAGCCTAATCGTCGTGTACCGAAATCAATATAGTTTCGTTTACGACATATATTAGTTGACGTACCTTAAATTTAAATGTCTGCTCATAAACATATTTCGTTAGTGTTTTATATCATAAAAAAATACAAAGTGCAAATATCATAAAAATTACACCTAGTAAAATTATTAATTTCGTAGGTTCGATACAGTAATAATGTATTGAATTTTTTAACCGTTTTTTCTACTGAAGACACCAACATATCTAATGCCACAAGATTATTTATATTGTATAAAGAATTTGTGTCAAAATTTAGGAATACAAAACCAAATCTGAATTTATGACTATAATTGACGACACGGTTAGCGCAGAAATCGAGTAATCACCTACTGCGCAACGGGTCGCGGGTTCGATTCCCGTACGGGACAAATATTTTGTATGGTCTACAGAAATTTGTTCCGGTCTGGGCGTACGTGCATGTGATATTATATGTTTGTAACTGCACCAACGGCACAGGAGAAAATCCTAAGTAGTGGGGCGACGTTTTTTTTTTAATAAAGAAATAAATTAACTTTAGCGGGGCGGGGCGGCCGAAAACATAATATTTGAAACATTAAGTTCACTATGCTTAATTTTGCCTGGCGATCAATGAAAAGGAATAACTAGGTAAGTACACACCTGCATACATCTGCGAAGAAATTCAATGATGTATGTGAAGTCGACCAATCCGCACTGGGCCAGCGTGGTTGACTAAAGCCTAATCACCCTAACATAGGGTAGGCTCGAACCCCTCGGTGGGGACGTATATGAGCTGTGATGATGATGATGATGAGGTAAGTACACTAACCTCCTTCTGCCAATACTTCCTCTTTGTAGTTATCGCGCATAGATCTCGCCAGTATGTTGTGGTAGAACAAGTTCGCGCTGGCCTTCACCTCCGGTGTAATCTCCATCTTGGAGACCGCTTGAATGAGCACATTCAGCTTCTGTCGCGCTGTCGCTATCAGCTTGTCAACTGGAAAAAGTATTACACTATGAAGTTATTACAGTAATATCGTATTTTGGGCGTTTTTCTATTGAGATGCGATAGACTTAAGTTATTCTTTTTATATTTCCTAACTCTAAGACACAAGTATTAATAAGTAATATATGCACAATTCAAACTTTCTTGTAATATTCCATAACAAAAGGATATGAATGAAACATACACAAATCAAATAGAACAGAATCAATCATTCAATCAAATACCTACAAATAAAACAGAATCAATTAATTTATAAATATATTTTGTATGACATGAATATTTGTTAAAATTTTAATTATGTAAGAGTTTGGGTTATACTTATAAAAAAGAAATTAAAATTATTTTGAAATAAGTAAATAAAAATTGTGATGCTACATAATATTCTTTTCAACACACTTGCTTGTAAAGTGGGTCTTATTACCATGCATTTAGACCCGTTATTCAGTATATTAAACACGAGTGCTTTTCACTTTACATAATCGCACAAGTGCGGTAATCTTAACACGACAAATTCTAATTTATTCAAGATTGCAAAGTAAATGTATGTCCAGTACGCATTCTTAAATTAGTCGCTTAATACTTTTTTTTAACACGACTTTATGCGGCTGCCAATTGGAAACAAATGAACAGCCTACTACTGGTTACTTAAATATGAAATTAACAACAACATTTAAACACAAACATTTAAAAACATTAATTAATAGCTATAACTAAAATAAATTATTAAAAATTCACACAAACTTGTTTTTTAAAAACTAAAATATTCGGTTTATTTAGTTTTGAACTTTGGCTGTTTGGCCCTTTTTTGTTGGCGCGCGAAAAAAAAAGGCGCGCGCCATTTTCCCGCTATTGAAATTTTTTGCCTTTTTGTTTTATTTGATAATTGATTATCTACAAATATTTTGAGTCCAAGTGAAGAAGAATCCATATTATTAACTCCGCCGGAAATAATTAAGGAGGCGCAAAGCGCGAGTAATAGTTTGTTGCCGCCAAAGTCAAAAGATAAATACTTGATAAAAAAGCGCAGCCATTTTCAGAAAAAATATTAATACAACAAGATCTTTTTTTTTCCTCACAAGTGTGTTGAAAAACGTCGTATGATACACGCGCGCATTGGTCATTACGTACTCTGCTTTCTTGTCGCGCTCGCCTGCGGCTCGCGCACAATATCGCCTCATACGCAATAACCGACATAGCGCGCTCGTATCATAATGTACTATTACGTGGTTTCATTTATATTGCTTGTGGCACATCAAACTGGATGCGTTTTATTAAATGTTATTTCTTTTAAATATGCCTCACGTATACAAAAAATTAGTGATCACAACGCAATTCGTGTGAAAAAAACCATGCTCAAACGTAGTACAATTACATAAAAAATTGCGAAGTATTAGCGAAATTTGCTCGCGCATGTCTAATTTCTTTTTTACGTAGCTCGTAATATATTCGACGGTGCTTTGTACCCGCTGTTCAAAGCTAATATAGTGAGCTTTATACCCAAATAATTTTTCATAAGCGACACAACATCCCTGTTGTACTTCTTTATAGGCGGCTTAACAGACATCTACAAGAAGCTCAGCATAAGCTTGCAAATATTTTTGTACAGACAGCATCATTCCTTGCAAGGCTACAGCCAGATTCATCTAATAATCAGACCACGAAGTGTATATCTCCCACTATACAATAATTTAAGGAAGATACGTATCCTGGTCTTATTATAGATAGCCGACTTAACTGGAGTCCTCAAATTGATTAATCGTCGAAACTGCGAGTCATTCTGTCTAAGTTTTATATAATCAAATAAAGAGTATTACTATTACTTAATCTACATAGGTAATACCCTAGCAGACTCATTAATATCGTACGAACTTACGAGCTATGGTAGAACCTTTAAAACTTATCTAGATAAAATATTACATAACCTACAATTGAAAATACTACAACAAATTGTACAATAAAAAAAAATAATAGTGTAATAACAATATAGTCAAATATTTACTTCCTAGAAAACTATAAATATTAAAGTAAAATGATTAATACTCAAGGAAAATATATAATGAACAATAAAATGACCAGTTCTATAAAATTTTAAACGCAAATTAGAAAAATAACACAAAAGAAAGTAATAAGCATCGTAGGTAACAATTCATACGTAAAAAGAACAATAGCCACCAAATTTCCACGTCTGTACAGTACCAAACCAAACCTACCACCCAAAGTAAAGGAAACAATTAATAATAAAAACACAAATACTTTTTGGACTATATAAAAACTTCAAAGATCGACTTGGTACATTTTCGTTAATTCACAGAATAATGTTCACCTGTACCTACTCGCACAAACTCCACTAATTAAAAATGCCGAAACTTGTTTCGCTGCAGAGAAGACTGTCGTACGTTTTGACAAAAATATGAACTGTGTGTAGGTATCTATTGTAATGTGTAATGTAATGTGTGTAATGTAATATGAACTGTGTGTAGGTATCTATTGTAATGTGTAATGTAATGTAAAGCGAAAAAAGTTGTTTGTAAATGTTTTTTCTACGCTGACCAAAGCTGATGGCCGAATTAACTAAACTTATTTATTTATTCATTGCATTACAAGTGTTTGCGATGAATTTACACATTGCACCTTGTTAAGATGTTGTAATTAAATGAGAATAGAGAAGGGCAGACATTTAATTTTACTAGCTAGATTTCTTTATTCTTGTATGTAGTGCGTATAAGTTTCTAATTACATGAAAAGAAACAGACTGAGTAAATTTTGCAGTGAAAAACGCAAAATATTTGTTAAAATATATATCTGTGCCTCTAGTGAAAAGGGGTTTATGTATAAATTCGTAACTTTACAGGAGAAGCGAAAAATGCTTCGCGCTCGTAAAATGATGTGCGTTGCCGCTTCTCGCATTTATAGTATTAGTCAATAAAATGCATTTCATGTGTTTTATAGGTAAATTAATTGTGCTGTTTCAAATTATGAAATCCATTTTTTTCTCAAATCAATAGTTTATAAGATAGCGACTTATACCTTTGCCAAAATAGGAACTCTCGAAGGGTACATATTTGTTTACAGCTTTTTTCACATAAATTTAAAGACTTTCATAAAAGGGAAAAGGGATACGCATTTGGAAAAAATCTAGAAATGAAATAGTAACAAAATAAAAATATTAAAATGTTATATAGAGCAATACATGTATTTCATGTACATATTTTAATAGTATTGTTAAGTTACGGTTATTTAAAAAAAAACTACTTATATTCCTTTTCACGCAAGTTTATGTTTCAAAAAAAAGTGTTATAGGGTTTACGTTAATGCCTTTTATTAAAATAAAAATCAAAATGTTTTTTTTTCGCTGAATACAATATTTTAATGCAATGTAATTTAACAAACAAAAAAAACTAAAAAACATAAAATAAATAAGCTTATTCCTCCTCTTTACTTTCATTGAAAAGATGGTAAGTAATCGAAAATCAAACTAAAAAAAAAAACAAAATAGCGGTAGACTTATTCTTCCTCTTCACTGGCATTTAAAAGTGGATGGCCATCGTCTAAGTCCTCATTGCTTAACAAGTCTTTATAAAAAGAATGTACACTTGGATTTATGAGCGGAAGCAAGGAAAGTAAGTCCCGCTTCTTCACACCTGCAATGGGTATGGGACCATTATATAGATGTGGAATATATTCAGTTTCAAATACTGTAGGAAGTGGTGACTTCCCTCGTTTCCTTTGAAGGTTTACCGCATTCCAGGAATCTGCATCATATAAAATATAATTAAAAATAGGAAACTGTTCTTTTCTGTAGTTAAACGCGGCCGACTGAGATAAACAGAATTTATTCTTCTTTTCATCTATTTTCTTTTGTTGCAGAGGCCCTTTCAGAAGGCTTCCAAAGTCCAAAAATAATTCTTCATGCATTTCTATAACTGTGAATGGATTTTTTTTACCGCATAACCGCACAAGTTGATACCAATCTCGAGGATGATGTATGTCCATTTGAGTTTTTTTCTTCGCCTTTTCTATAAGTGCATGGTCTACGTCGCAATCCATGTGGGTATGTCCTGGTACAAAAAAATTGTGTGTAATGGATTCTATGTTTTTGTTGTTCCTCACTGCTAGAAGGAACATGCAGACGACATTGATATTTTTATTTTGTCCAGAACATGAGTCCGAATAGAATATGAGATGTTTTATATCTGCCGACACGCAATTCATTATATAATAATACAAACATGAAGATACTTGGTTTGACCCTCTACCACCAATTCCTTCGTGCCACATAAAACAATAAACTTTGTTGGTAGTACAGTCTCTAAGAGTTAAATTATACGTCCATAGTGGACGCTTATAAAATGCAGCACCAGATTTTAGATATGGAGTTGGCAAGCATTGCTGTAAATCAAATGTTAGAACAATTGTATCTTTTTTTCAATTGAAAGCAGTCGATCCTGAGATTTTTTATCATAAATTCTTTCTGCTCTCTTTGATGCTGATTCAACAGCTTTTCATGTTCTTCTTTCTCTGTTCCTTGGCTAATTTTAATATTCATCTGAAAAGTATCACACTTAACACATGTATCTAAATAGGGTGGCTTGAATGATAGGTTTTGTGCCTTAAATACCCATGAGTAGATTGTCAGTGACACTGGATTTTCATTGACCTCTTTATACATGTTATACATATCTTGCAAAGTCAGATGAGGAGGTAAAAATTTTTTGTTTGTTTTAGACCGACCGTAGTGGCTTTCATAAGCAGGGAATGATAAAATATGGGTTTTTACATCGTCTAGTCTATCGTCGCTTATTGTTAGGATACTAGGCTTTTTTCCTCTCGATGATTTAGGTATGATACCATCGTTTGCTTTAATTTTATTGGTAACAATTTGAACAAATTTAGAGGTCTCTCCTAGAGTTTTAAGAAAGCAACACTTGCATATGCGATGACACTCTAAATTAAACTTCAGGTAATAGTTATGAGCAAATTGTCTATTTTTCACAGTAGGTGCAAGTTTTTTTGTTGCTTTTTCTTTTACGTCTATAAGGCTACTTATGAATAGCACACGCCTATCGTAGTCTCCTATGCCCCAGTAATATTCAAAAATATTCTTTCTAAACTGTTCAGAGATCCTTTCAGAACATTTCATTCTACAAGGTTCGAGATTTTGAAGTTTTCTTTCAACAATAAATTTACCTTTACGTGTCGTGTAACTTTTCCCAAATTTCTCATCTTTTTTCTCATTTCTCTGACTTCCCTCCTTTCTATATTACTTTTTCTTGGTTTTCGTTTTCGACCTTGTTTAATACCTTCTTTATTCCAAAATGTTACATTTTTCTCGGTATCTGAATCCGATTCTGGAACGATAACATTAGGTCTACGTTTTCGTTTATTAGCACTCCTACGTATATTTATGGAGCCCGAGTCACTTGTATCCGTATTCGGTATATATTCTTCAGAACTACCTGTACTGTAATCGAGATTAGGGTAGGGTAGTGAATCAATTAAAACAGATACAATATCGAAACATATTATAAACGTTTGGTCAGATTCTGTAAAAAAATTATCGCTGGAGTCTGAAAATATATTGACATCCTCGACATACTCTAGACATGAAGAACAGTCTTTAGAACAGCTAGGCTTTGGAAAGCAATCTTCAGAACATACAATCTTTAGTGTATCCCCATTGGAATGTTCAGAGTTTCCAACTCCGTAAGAATGATTTAATGATTCCGGAACCAAAGTCTCATCGAGATCATCAAATTTCTGTGCTTGATCAATTAGATCTATCATACGCATAATTCTTTTTCGTCCAGCCATTCTACAACAGCAAAAAAAATCTGTTAGAATTATATCTTTAAAAAATATATATTAATGCCATTAGTCGTCGCCTATAATAAACGGTACCTATTATATAAAATGTGACTATAGGTGCGTAAATATTTCATTTTTAAAATCAATAACACTGAGACATTTAAATTTAATTGTCCTGTAAAATATAATAAAATAATAATTTCATTTGTGGTCATTATTAATTAGTATGGATTTTAATTAGAATAATTAACTTTGTATACACGCGTAAGTATAAGCCTGTAAATTATATTTAAAAATAAAATAATAAATTTAATTTTAATGATAAGTTCTATAACAATAATAACTAACAAATTAAAAAGTCAAAAGTTTGAAAAAAGTAATTCACAAGGTCATTATTATTTTATCTGTTACTACCTACAATATTATTTGTATAAGAACCCACATAAATGTCAAATCAATATGATAATTATACGTGTAAAAAGGTATACGTCCACAAGTATCCAAATGTACATACAAAATGACATTGAGTTTTTTAAATCATTTAGTGAAAAAGGGTGTAACTCACTCGATAGACGTTGCACCTTGACGCGTCGACACAGCCTTTAACCTGCGTGCGACTGAGTAGTATGTAGGAGTGGGCGATACAAATCGTATATAGATACAATATCTATCTACCGGCACTATATCTAATATCTATATATCGCTCGGCGCACAAACTATGTATTGGATATCGCACGACTGCACCACAGAACACACCGACCGGCCGTAACCAACTAATGAACAATACGCATATATCCAAAAATCTATGATACTCGGAAATCTACCTGAACATAGATACGCGAACCCCGACCGGCCGTAACCAACTAATGAACAATACGCATATATCCAAAAATCTATGATACTCGGAAATCTACCTGAACATAGATACGCGAACCAAGCGCATGAACGAGCGGGAAATATTGTTATGTTGGTAGAACGAATGAGAGCTTATCATTTAAATTTGAACGTTAATACCATCAAAATATGGTGTTTATGGTTTGACAAATTATTTCCAAAAGTATGGCATTACTTTGATTCAAGTGTTCTGAATGAAACTATTTATTACCTATAATCCTTCGATTAATTGCAAATTATTTTAGACGTAATGATTTGCAACGTAAAATGGACTTTAAAATAAATCTAATTTTGAATATAATATAATATAATCTAATATAATCTATTTAACATTGTTGTTCGTAACGCGACCTCTAAGCCTGAAGTTCGCTCTAATTTGGATTTTTTGGGAATGATTTAAGTACCTATTTTCTATTTTTAGTTTCGTGCATTGCGCCGCGTAAGCTGCAGGTGAAATAATTTCTCTGCTCTACTCGCTTTCTTCGGTTTCGAAATCAGTTATTTTTATTGGTGTACATATTAATATTTAGTTTTTAGCTGTTGTGTATATATATTTAAATATAAGTAGTAGGATAATAGAAGTTTTGTGTAAATAATAACTTTCTGTATAATAATAATAGACTAAATTAAAAAAAATCAAGTTTATATGTAATAAGTACTCAAAATGTCTCGTCCAATCACGAGCGTACTTTGGGACTATTTCGATAAGCACGATATTGTAGACAAAAAAGCCAAATGTCGAATCTGCTGTGACTTATACAGCTACAAGGGGTCTACAGGAAACCTTAAAGCTCATTTAAAAAAAAAACATCTAGATGCTTTCACAAAGGTGACTACAGCACAACATGACATTAGGGGGACTCAACAACAGCAGCAACAACAGCAATTAGTATGTTTGGCGGAGACATCAGCTGTGAATGATCTACCCGCGCCAAGTACTTCATCTTCTGTAGCCCTTTCCCAGCCGGCTCAAAGGCAACAAACCATGGAAAGGTATGGCACAGCAAAAAGAATATCCAACGACACAAAAAAGAAAATAGATCGCGATTTACTAGATCTTTTTATTGATAGCTACCAACCGTTTTCTTTAGTGGAGGAGAGAGCCTTTAAAAAGTTTGTTCGGTGGATTCCTGGCTATCAACTACCAAGCAGGAAAACCATTTCCACCGCACTATTACCAGCACTATATAACCAAACTAAAGCCGAATTAAAAATAAAATTAGGCCCGGAGTGTAACTTCTCTGTATGTTTAACAACGGATTTATGGACTTCTCGATCTAATGAATCGTATATAGCCGTCACTGGACATTACGTGACTAGTGATGTTGAACTAAAAAGTGTATTGTTAGATTGCTGCATTTTTCATGACGTCCACACAAGTGAAAACATTCAAACAAAGTTATACAACATTGTGACCGAATGGGGTCTCAGAGATAAAATCAATTTCGCTGTATCTGATAACGCTGCCAACGTGCAAAGAGCAATTCAAAATATTGGATGGAAGCACTTTGGATGTTACGGTCATACCCTTAATTTAATAGTGCAAGATGCTATAACTAAAATTCAAACTACATTGGATAAAATTAAAAAAATAGTTCGTCATTTTAAAACAAGTAGTACGGCTTTAGAAAAGCTTTTGAAAGCTCAAACGGACGACAAGGCGGAATGTATACCAAAACGCCTGATACAGGATGTCCCCACAAGATGGAATTCCACCTACCACATGGTTGAGCGATTTGTTATGCTTGAACAGTATATACGAGCAACAATGGCCGTAATTAAAAAAGATTTGCCCATTATAACCAATGAGGAGTGGAATATGCTCTCCGAAATGTCTAAAATTTTGCAGCCATTTCACCAAGCCACTGAGAGTATCAGTGGCGAGAATTACATGACTGGAAGTTTAGTCATCGTCATGACACGTTGCCTAATGGCAGCTTGTGATAAATTTATAATGGAACCATTCCATGAGGTCTCTAAGGATGTAATTTATCGACTGCGAACAGGACTAGTCACAAGATTCGGTCTTGTGGAACGTAGCAGGACGTTTGGTACATGTACCTTCCTAGATCCTCGGTATAAATTATCGGTGTTTGCTGATCAAAATGAGGCAAGAAATACAAAAGCTCATGTGCAACAGCTGTTAGTAGCGATGATTTCAGAAGAAACTGCACAGCAGTCATCTACTACATCCAGCCAAAGCAGTAGCAGCGTGGATGGATTTCGGGGTATATTGAATGAAATCATAGGGCAGAAGCAAGCTACAGTGGGGACTCCTATGTCAAAGGCCATAAAAGAGATTGACAGTTATTTAAATGATGACCCGTTGCCAGTCTTCAATGGAGACAAATGGAACTGTCCGCTCGAGTGGTGGCGTGGCCACAGATTTGCTTACCCTCATCTTGTAAAGCTGGTGCAAAATTATGGAAACATTATGGCCTCATCCGTTCCATGTGAACGGATATTCAGTAAAACGGGCTTAATAATAACTGACCGACGGACGCGACTAACATCTCAAAAAGTGACGCAACTAACGTTCCTCAACGCAAATTTAGATGCAAATAGATTTTAATATTGGATTGGATAGATTGGATCCAAATAGATTGGATTTGGTGGTCTGTATTTATAGCAAATGTTACTCTTGCTCTTGTAAATATATGTAAATATTAACAATATGTAAATATCATGAAATGAACTTTTAAATACGCCTGCATTACATATTTATATTAAGTATTAAGTGTCATAGATAACTTACTTTAAAATTATAAAACTATCGTACTGAAAAGACAGAATTACTTATTTATATTTAATGCAGTCAGTCCTAAGCCTGAAAAAAGTATGAAGGAAAGTTCAATTCATGCAAGTTACCCCTATGTAAGACATTAAATAGGTAGGCTACGTGCATTTTATTTAAACGTATACAAACAATAGGTACATAACCCAAACACAACCGAAATGTTTACCAAAATCTCAGTGTCGACAGTCGACTTTCATAGATATCATACATATTATGACATACTACATTATATTCACTAAACCGGAATGTTTAAAAATACGGGTACGATGTGATATTGTGTGGTATATTTAGGTTTCAGAATACCATAGATTCCGACCAATATATAGATATTGAAATATATAGTTTCAATATCTGATATTCAAAACCGATATATAGATACGATACAATACGGCGAAAATCCGATATTACCCATGCCTAGTAGTATGTTCCTTGCATAGCAGGCAGCGGTAACGCCTCTATCTCCACCAACCCGCGCCATACCCCGCAGTATTCATACATCGACCATTTTTCACGAGCTATCAATGCAAATGTTAGGATATGACTCTGATTGTACCCCTTGTCGCTGGATGTTCATATGTGTATACGGATATCACTCGATTTATTTTCAATATTTGTTACTT
Organism: Schoenobius gigantellus; assembly: GCA_963935595.1. Lineage (NCBI taxonomy): Eukaryota > Metazoa > Arthropoda > Insecta > Lepidoptera > Crambidae > Schoenobius > Schoenobius gigantellus. The sequence continues at coordinate 66,294,604 of OZ012540.1, read as the reverse complement.
TAGTTTGGTGTCAAATGATCTGATTCGTTTAATACCATTACTCACTTGACAGTTTTCGACAGTTGGTTTGAAATAACTATACTTGCGCCTACAATCACTTAATATTTTGAAAAATTTGCCATATATCTTAAGTTTGATTCAAGAGCACAAAAATATTTTTTCATAGTCCCGTTAAAAATAACACTAATGCACTTAAACCCAACTTTTCATATCTTTAATGGGTCTGTTATACCCTTTAACACAACTCTTATTCCTTTATTTAAAGAGATATGTTAAATCTGTTTACACCAATCGATAGATCTTTTTTTTCTGATTATTTCTGTATAATTAACTAATTTTGGCCAAAATTGGACTTAAACCCCTTTTCACTAGAGGCACAGATATAATTTGGAAAGTCCTTTTGGACAAACATACACGAGCTATAAAAGATAAATTAGAAGTGTCATACAAACAGTTATGTCAGATTTTAAATATATAAATAAATAGACAAGTAAAAAAAACTGCCAGTGTCCTTATTAAAAGCAGTAAGTTTCTACACCTCCCCGTAATAAGGACACTATGTATGCGACTATAACATAGTGAAAAATAAACCCTACAGCACAACACAATGTATATGAAGAATATACAAACTAAACCTAAAAGACCCTAACAATAAACACATACAAAAAAAAAACAAAACATACATACACACAAGCGGTATAAACCTAACATTTTGTTATACATTTTAAAACATAACATAAACACAATCTTACAAATAACATCTATACTAAACCTAACAATTTAATACATTTCTGATTTTTGAGATTCGGAAGGGGTTTAGTAAGAACATCAGCAGGCATTTGCGTTGTGGGAATGTAATGTAATGAGATGTGTGAATCGTCTAAACAAGTGCGTATGAAATGGTAGCGAATGTCTATGTGTTTGGATCTGGAGTGATAACTGTTACTGTGAAATAGCTTTAAAGCGCTTTGGTTGTCACAGTACAACTTCACATGTGTGTCTGCGATAGTGAGCTTATTCACTATGGACCGGATGTATATCGCCTCTTTACATGCATCGCTGAGAGACATGTATTCAGCTTCGGTTGTCGATAGAGCGACCGTACGCTGTTTACGTGATTCCCATGATATAGGTGCTCCACTCAACGTAAAAACGTATCCGGTGTATGATCTTCGGTCTACTAGACAAGATCCATAATCGGCGTCAGCATAGCCTACTAAGTCAAGGCAGGGATTCTGACTGACATGAAATTTTATTTTTATTGATTTTGTCGCTTTGAGGTAACGAACGACTCTCTTAGCGGCTCGCCAATGCACCTCCCCGTAATGTGTGTTAAACTGGCTAAGAAGTGACACAGCGTGAGCGATATCAGGTCTTGTGCCAATTGCAACATACATTAAGGAGCCGATGAGCTGCTGATAGGGAAGATCAGGGCGTTCGTCCTCTTTGGTTGGCAAAATCAATTTCAGTCCTGGCTCTAGCGGTGTCGACACAGTAATAGCATCAGTAAGACCAAACTTTGAAATAAGTTTTTCAATATAACTGGTTTGATCTAGTGTGATCATGTCGTTGGTTTGTGTGACCCGCATACCAAGACAGTCTTTTAATGGGCCTAAGTCTTTGACGACGAATTTCTTTTGAATTTAGCTTTTAAAGTCATTTTTCATTCTATTGCTGTTGCTGAAAAGAAAAAAGTCGTCTACGAATACTGCCACAATTAAAAGATCAGTATCTACACATTTGAAATAAATGCAGTGCTCCGTCTCTAGTTGTGTCATAGAAAGACACGCCATGGCTTCACGAACTTTTAAGTTCCATTGACGCGGAGCCTGCTTTAAGCCATAAAGTGACTTTTTGAGAAGACACACTTTATTATTGCCTTCAGTGTAACCTCTAGGTTGCTCCATAAAAATCTCTTCCTCCAAATCGCCATTAAGGAAGGCAGTTTCCACATCCATGTGGTCAACTGTTAAATTAAATTTAGCTGCTAAGGCTAAAAGAATCCTAATGGACGATAATCGAGCTACTGGCGAAAAAGTTTCCCCATAGTCAACGCCATAGACCTGTGTAAAGCCTTTGGCTACAAGTCTGGCTTTGTACTTTACAATTTTGCCCTCTGTATCCCTTTTAATTTTATATACCCATTTATTTTTAATTATTTTTCTGTCTTCGGGCCTATCCACTAAAGTCCACGTACCATTTTTTATTAAGCTAGAATACTCTGACTACATCCTTTACCCATTCCTTATTGTTCGTATCCTCCATAGCTTCTTTGTAGCTCTCTGGTTCAGAGTGACTACAAACCAAGTGAAGAGATGACTGATCATTTTCGGGAAAACGAACGGGTGGTCGGTGATCTCTAGATGGATATCGTCTCTCACTTTCTTCAGTGACACTGACAGCTGGTTCCGGCTGAGGTCGTAAAACCTCAGGAGGTTCTACATGAACTACAGGAGTTGATGTTGGTTCAGAAACAGGCTGATACGTGTCAACATCGATTGGATGTGAAGATGTGGGAGACGTGTCTTCTAAAACTGGAGAGTTGGAGTTAGAAGGTGACATAGATGGACGCACTTCAACAATGTAAGGGTTGGCTGATAAAGGGGAAATTGAAGAAGAAACTTTATCAATATGTTGTCCAGAAGTAGCTGGAGGAGTAGGAGATGTGTGCTCTATAAAAATGACATCTCTGGCGACGATTATACTCCTTGGGCTTTCGGGATCAATTAGCCGATAGCCTTTAGAATGCTCAGCGTACCCAACAAATAATAATTTTTGGGTTTTGGAGTCAAGCTTCTTACGCTTTTCATAAGGCATGAGCATATGTGCTTCGCAACCGAATACTCTTATATGAGAAAGATTTATCTTGGCACCTGTCCAAACTTCTTCCGGAATCCGGTTGTTAAGCGCAGTCGTGGGAGAATGATTTTTGAGATAAATAGCTGTACTCACAGTTTCTCCCCAATAAGCTCGCGAAAGACCGGCACCATACAGCACTGACCTTGCTTTCTCTACAACAGTACGATTAACACGTTCAGACAAACCGTTTTGTTGTGGATTGTATGGAATAGAAGTTTGGTGAATAATACCATTCTGTCGCAAGAAATGAGACATTTGATGGTTAACATATTCCCCGCCGCAATCAGAACGCAAGATTTTAATTTTAAGGCCGGTTTGGTTTTCCACCAAACTTTTAAACTCGACAAACTTAATAAAAACTTCGTTTTTATGCTTTAATAAATAGCCGAAGGTTTTGCGTGAGAAGTTGTCGGTAAAAGTTAATAAATATAGAGCACCGCCAAAGGAATGTATACTCATTGGTCCACAGAGGTCAGTGTGCACAAGCTCTAACTTATCACTAGACTCCTTTCTTGAAGGCGGGTAAGGTCTTTTAGCTAATTTGCCTTGTATGCATGGCACACAGGGCTCTGATAATCTATCTATGAAGTCTATGCCTACATTTTTATTCTTCAATATGTTGACGGCTTTGATGTTTAAATGTCCAAGACGACGATGCCATAGCAACGCTGTTTGTAAACAGTTCGTGTAGTTGGCTTGATGGCGTATGTCAAACTTATATAAGTTGTTGTAGTTTGTAGCAGTTGCTACAATTTTGCCAGAAACTTTACAACTTTCTTTATGCAGAATTGTTGCACCACGCTGTGAAAATACTACCACAAAACCATTACCCACTAAACTACTTACAGACACTAAGTTTGACGATAAATTTAGTACATATAAAACATCGGAAAGACTTAAATTACTACTATTTACAGGCAAATGGACAGTACCTGATCCTTCAGACAGAATCTGGTCATTGTTGGCAACATAAATTGGCTTTGACCGTTTGGTGAAGTTCTGGAAACAGTTAAAATTGTTACACATATGTGAAGTTGCTCCAGAATCCAATAGCCATTTCTGGTTTTGATGGGGACCTGAGGGACATGAATGAAAAGAAGATGAAAGTGTTATATCTGTTGTTATATTAGATTTATGTAAATGTGGTTGAGATGACTGTTTGTTTTTTCTTTTCCTACAATCAGCTATAACGTGTCCAAACTTCTTACAATATTTACATCGAACTACTGATTTAGATGTAGATGCCGAAACGAATGCATTGCTAGAAGAGTCTTTTTGACAAGTCCTTTGATCCTCCTTCAATAGCCGTGTAGCAACTGAGTCCGACGAAATTTGAATACCGGAGTGCTCCAAGGCCATGATCAGCGGCTTGTAGTCTTCAGATAATCCAGCTAGCATTATAACTCCGACAAACTCATCGTTTAATCCAGCATCAATCTCGAGTAGTTTCTCTTGTAAATCCCTAATTGAATTAATATAAGTCTCCATATCACCAAATTCTGTCAACTTAGTATTAAAAAGCTGCCTTAGTAAAGTAAGTTTTCTATCTAGACTTCTATCAGCGTACTGCGACTGTAGCTTGCTCCAAGTTTCTTTAGCTGTCCTGGCAGACTTAACTGTCGAGTAAATGCGCGGAGATACGCTCAGACAGATTTTTGCCAGTGTTTGTTCATCTAATCTATTAAAATCTGATCGTTCATTTGCAAATGCATCTGGACGCTCGACGCAGTTCCACAAGCCGCAGTCAATTAGGAACATTTTCATGCCGAAGCCCCAGGATCCGTAGTTGGAACGTCCTTCCAACTTGGGAATGGGAGGAACACCGCTGGCAATGACCGCTGGTCCAATTTGAGCACAAACATGATGGCGGTCACCCTCTGCTCTAGGGTTATCTTCAGCTAATGATGGTTCACTCATTTTTAATATTTAAACGAACGATTATTTAACTTTGAGAATAATAGGACTCTGGGCCCATAACCTGCAGTGAAAAACGCAAAATATTTGTTAAAATATATATAATTTGGAAAGTCCTTTTGGACAAACATACACGAGCTATAAAAGATAAATTAGAAGTGTCATACAAACAGTTATGTCAGATTTAAAATATATAAATAAATAGACAAGTAAAAAAAAACTGCCAGTGTCCTTATTAAAAGCAGTAAGTTTCTACAAATTTTAATAAATTAAACAAGCGTCAGTTAATAATATTTATATAAATTAATTAAAGGTGATGTCATTTAAATAAATGGAATGTCATTAGATTAATTGGAATATCAAAAATTAAATGAAATGTCAATGTATTAAAATCAAATTAAATTAAATTGCATCAAATAAATTCAACTAGATTAGATCAAATTATTAAGTCGTTCATATATAAGTCAATTTGAATTGTTAGATTTATTTTGAGCACATAATATTACAAAGTGTCTAATTAAATGGAAGTAAACATATTGAGTAAATTTTAATGTCAATCAAATTAATAGGATGCCAGTAGATTAAAAGGAAAGTCATTGAATAAAATGAAATGTCAATTAATAAATGTAATGTCAATGTGTCAATATCAAACTAAAAAACATAAATCAAAATGCATCAAATAAATTAAACCAAATTATATCAAGTCAAATTAAGTCATTCATACTCGTATAAGTCAACGTAAATTATTAGATTAAGATTAAGGCTTATTTTTGTCACTAAGGTATTCTTCTATACTGTAATACATTTTTCCAAGAAGTAATTGCTTTACTATTTTCAAGAATTTTGGCTTACTTTCTTCGTTTTTGACATGTTCGGGTAAATTATTGTATATTTTGATAGACAGAATACGTGCCTAATCTTTGTAGAGCTACTTAGTTTAGATAATATTTGTGTTAGATTATTTTTATATCGCAGAATATTATGGAGATATCGCTCTCCTTAACATATAAATGTGAGTATATTCGTACAAACTTGCACATTTCCAGATTATACATACATGGAAGGGAAAGTATGCAAATGAGGCTTACAGCTTTCAGTTTGTTGGATGTTCGTAAGATACTTTTTTTCAGAGAATAAACAGGTCGTGCATAGCTTATCTTTACTTCGGAATCTCTTAAGTTTTATGCTGTACCTTTAATGAAGGAATGTGACAGCATGCCACCTAAGAGTATCCTATGCTAAGACAAAGGTTAGAGAAATTGGCCATATGTGACGAAAGAAACCCGGGAGGGTTTAACGTCGCTTTTATGTTGTAAGAATACTATTTTGGTGTATGAGAAAATATTTATTTACTGCACGTAACTAAGCAACAGAATAATAAAGTGATACAATCCTTACTAATATTATAAATGCGAATGTAACTCTGTCTGTGTATTATGCAATCACGCCTAAATTACTGAACCGATTTAGATGAAATTTGGTATAGATGATAGGTATAAAAGCCCGAACCACGGTAAAACTTAAGACTTTTGTTTATTTATTAACAATTACTTATGTACAAAGGCAGACTTAATGCCTGAGGCATTTTCTGCCCGTCAACCTTTGGGTGATGCAAAGAAACAATGTGGTAGATGTACCAAAAAACAAAAAAATACATTTTTCAAAATAGTTATATTGGTAAATCCTACTCATGTTGGTAAATCCTAGGATTTACTGGTAAAACCTAAGATTTACCAATATTTTACAGTAACATAGACATAGTTTGAGTCCCAGGAAAGGCTATAGGATAGATTTTATCGCAGAAATCACCCCTTAAGGGGGAGAAAAGGGGTGGAAGTTTGCATGCGGAATCGATAATCACTAAACCGATTTAGATTAAATATGGAGATAGTTTGAGTTGTGTGGAAGGATAAAAAATAGTTTTTATCCCCAAAATTATAAGGCTGTAAAAAGGGGGATGAGGGAGGAGGGGGGGAATTTGTAAAGGGAATAAATAAAAAATACTTCCACGCGGACGAAGTCGTGGGCAAAAGCTAGTTGTTTTATATATTCCATTATTATCAGGCGAAGATCACCTTGCGATAAATATAATGTGTAAACGTTAATTTAGTTAAAATCATCGATTCAATCCCTACCTAATACGTCGCACGTTCCTCCTTAATTTAGTCCGTTTTAACCCTACAAAGACACAGGTTTGCGCGTTCACCGCCAAGAAAATGCCATTTGTCGTATCTCCTGGCTTTCAGAGTATTCCCCTATCTGCCTCAGCCAATATTGAGATCCTTGGTGTCGACATATCGCGCGAAGTCCAGTTCCGTGGCCACTTGGAGGGTAAGGCTAAATTAGCCTCTAAGAAGCTTGGTGTGCTCAATAGATCGAGAAGGTATTTCAGTCTAGCGCACCGCCTACAGCTTTACAAGGCGCAGGTTCGGCCTCATATGGAATACTGTTCTCATCTTTGGGCAGGGGCACCCCAATACCAGCTTCTCCCACTGGACCGCATTCAGCGAAGAGCGACTCGAATCGTCAACTGCCAGGAAATTTCTAATCGGCTTGATACCTTGGCGCTGCGTAGAGATGTCGCCTCACTATGCATCTTCTATCGCATATATTACGGGGAATGCTCCGAGGAATTGTTCGGTTTCATACCTGCCGCCTCTTTCCGCCATCGTTCCCCGCGACAAAAAATCCATGCCCATCACTTAGATGGTTGGCAGTCCACAACTGTGCGTTTTTCACGCAATTTTCTGCCTCGTACAGTCAAACTATGGAATGAATTGTCGCCTTCGGTATTTCCGGACCGATACGACCTTCAAACTTTCAAGAAAAGAGCGTATTCCTACCTTAAAGGCCGGCAACGCACTTGTAACTCCTCTGGGGTTGCGGGTGTCCACGGGCGACGGTAATCACTTACCATCAGGTGATACGTTTGCTCGTTTGCTCCCTATCCCATAAAAAAAGAAAAAAAAACCTAATTTAACGAAATGAAGCATAACCTGCTAGCAAACGGGTGGGCCATCTCTCGGATTATTATAACTGCCTTCACATTACTCTTCGTTAACGTTTCTCTTATGACAAACAACATTATGAAAAAACGGGTGAACATACATGTTGTTCCTAATGCGTCATTACGAATGCACAAATTATATGTGCATGCATCATCAGATGCATGCCTTTACCCATACCTTTACCCTCCTTGTTTGTTTCTGGGATGGTCGGTTTGGACACACTGAGATTGAGAAGACAGTGGCTCTTATTGGTCCATTACCTGGCCATTATTCACCACCGAGTGGACAGTCCGGCGGTGTTGGCGGACATCGGGCTGTTGGTGCCGACGCGGTTGCCGCGGGATGCGACGGGGGCTATGGTGGCGCCGCGTCGCCGACCGCGCCTGTTGCAGCGGCCGTCCGCTCGAGCGCGCTATGCCTTACATGCGCCCACTCCGCGCGCTATGACCCTACTGCACTTGCTCACTCAGCACGAGGATTCCGACATATTCGCGGATCGCTTTGCCCATTTATGTAACACTGCTAGGATATTTTTGACATACCTACAATAATTCATAATGTTTTCATTTAAATATAAATTGTTTTATTTCGACATTTGTGACATTGCTGTATTTCTCAATTTTTTTGACATTTCTGTATTTCTCAAAATTAATTAATTATGTTCTATCTTGTTTGCTTTTTGACATATTATTTGACATTAATTTATTTGACATTTTATTTATTTGACATTCTATTTTATTCGACTTTTTTTATTTGACATTTTATTGGGCTGTTATTTTATTTTATTTAAATTTTATTGTGCTTTTATGTATAAGTCATTGGTCTATCTGTACTGTTAAACTTATACTAAATTGAATTAAATAAATTGAAATTGAAATGCAGTATAAACTAACGATCGTACCCATGACCTAACTGCACAGCTTGGTCGTGGAATATTCTAAGCTGTCTGAAAAGTCAACATTGTGTCAGGAGATTGATTGACAACGAGAATCGCAGGAAACCCTCGCCTGCTAGCTACCGACATGTGACGGGATCCTGTCACTCAGGGTGTCTAGATTCAACATCAATCTGACAATAGTTGCTGACAATTAAATTTCCAGTGATTCGGCACAAATACATGTCAGTAGAATTATTATCTATTCAGATAAAACCTTTTAATTGACTTATTGGTTGGAAATAAAAGACTGTAGGGTAGATGTTAGATGTAAAGTACTTGCTCTAAATAATGATGAGAGCCTTTTTTTTCATCAAAAATATACTTGATTCTATGGGTTCTGGGTTCTATCTATTTTAGATATTATGCTACATAAAATTGGTCGTTAGAATTATCGGACTCGACGCAGAATGCCCAAATTCATCAACGCGTTATGCCTTAAACGCGAAATGTCTTAAGCGTAAAATGTCCTCAACTCAAAATGTCCTAAACGCAGAATGTCTTAAACGCGAAATGTTCTAAACGCAAAATGTCTTAGAAAATATTATTCGTAACCTCATAATGTCCTAAACGCGAAATGTCTTATACGCAAAATGTTGTTAAGGGCCTGTGATGAGCGGTTTCCATTTCTAGGTTGTAGGGTCTCTCTACAAGGATCCAGCTAGGTAAGTAGCACCGCACTGTCAGGTATTATTAAAATATTATAACAAAAAAAACGGTTACAGGTATTTTTAAAGTGTGTTTGTTAGATAGAATTTGATCTCGAATCGCGACTCATTGAACGTAGAGAACTAAATCAAGGAGGTACAAAGATATTACTATATTTCAATAAAGTTCTTATCTATTAATGGCCACTAAAGAATATCTGCATTTATTGATTATTTTATGCAAAGACATTATAAGACTAGACCGACAAAGCCAAACGAAATGTATAAAGTCTGCTTCAACCAATTTTGATATCATAATAAGTAGCTAAATAATTAAGCATAATTAAGACTTATCGGTAATAATTAATGTTACAATGTGATTTAGTTCTAATAATTAGGTACTGTTCGGTTTTTACACTACAAAACGAAGTAATACGGATGAATAAAGATAAAGGCTATTTCCCTTGAGATAAAGTAGGAAAATCACAAGTTTCTAGTAGAGTTAGTCAACCAGAGGGCCTATTACCAATCTCATGGTTTTGCAAATGATATCATAATGATATCATAGTGCAAAACGAAAAATACAATTTCCGGTCAGATTTTTGATCATTTTTGGGTTCTGTAGTAAACAAGGAACCCTTATAGTTTCGCCATGTCTGTTTGTCTGTATGTCTGTCTGTCCGCGCTTTTACTCAGAGACTATTAGTACTAGAAAGTTGTAATTTGGTATGGGTACGTATATTAATCATGCCAAAAAAGTGGTGGAAAAACATTACAAAAAAAAATTTTTTTAGGGTAGCTCCCATACAAGTAAAGTGGGAGTAATTTTTTTTTCTCAACTAACCCATCGTGTGGGGTACTGTTGAATAAGTCTTTAAAAAATAATGTAAGATTCAGAACACCATTTTTCGATTTAGGGATCCGTTTCTGAAATATTTGGTTTTAAAGTGCAAATTTTTGTTAGAGGTAAGTGCCCCCCCCCCCCCCCCTCTATCTGGTAAACGGTTAATGTATATGGACACGTGAAAAAAAGGAAAACTATTAGAGTTGAGTACCACAATATAGAGAATATGGAGTCGGACTACTGTATCGTTCGCTATATCCTATATTATCCCAATGGGTCGTTAACGACCCAAGATTGGTAACTACCTTTAAATAGATGGATATTTTTACTTTTAATAATAATCTGTAATTTTTTGTATTCCGCCAATAACTTGAAAGTGTGAAGAACGTTTAACATTGATTTACGCGTTACTTGAGTGATATAATTCATTTTGAGAGCTATTATAGTTTTTGACTCCTATTTGGAGTAAATTTTCTGTGTGCGCAGTTACGAAAAATGTAAGTATTAATTTTTTTACCTACGTTAATAAAAAATAAATAATGTAACATGATTGTTAGATAGATAATTGATAATAGTTAAGTATTTCCAATAAGTCACAAAGCTGTTTTTACTGTATAAGAGCGCCGTAAAAATATTTGGGTCGCAAATGACCCACTGGGATAATCCCTTACCTTTTTCCTTTCTTTCACAGTTCGTCACGTGGCTTGAACACTTCAAATGTTTTGTTTATTTTGGAAGTTTTTGAGTACACGGCTGAAGAGGATGATGTTGGCCATTTGGATCTGTATTTGGATCCTCCTGATGATGGTCAACAGTCTTAAGATGACTGGAAAACGAGGACTGCTCGGATATAAATATGACTGCCACCTTCGTAGCTACAACCCAATACACAACTGGTAATTAATCGATTAGAATCTCTAGAAGTTGGGAAAGAAATTGAGATTTAGTTTGATTAGGTCCGAGTAAAATGAGATACAAGAAGCCTATAAAATCAGTGCGAAAGTGGGTAAGCAAGATAGCACCGAAAAGTTTAGTCTAGGTACAGCCTTTACCCCGTGCAATCTTATCACTCGCCCTTGAAAGTAAGGCTATTGACTTTTTGCAATTGTTTTTCGGATTTGACGTAATAGAAGATTTGGTAAAGAAGACAATGATATACGTCGACGAAGACGATCTTCACATATTTCCATTCAGTAAATAATGAGTAATGAGCATGTAAATTTGTAATGCAAGTGTCTGAATTTTGCCCAAAAAATGGCAAAGGCAAGGTCTTATGCGATAAGGGTCCATGTGATACGCTGCTAACGACAAGCATTTAAGTGTAGATAAGTTAATGGATTCCCTCTGATGGGAGGAGGATGCAATGCAAACAGCATATGTAAGCCTATGAGATTTGCTTATAAATGCTGAGTAGGAGCACCCCTGTAGATATTGGATTTTCGTAGATTCTTGGCTTCAGCTCTATTCCTGAGTCCTGACCCTCAACTTGAGAAGCTCCAGAACCATCAACCACAACTGGGCGATCTATACCCTCTGCTGTTTGAACACAATATATCAAACATATTTTACTATGTAAGTAAAGGAGACTACGGAGTGCTATTTCTAAAGCAGTCGAGTAAACATTACAAACAAAATGTGCAAGAAATGCGGAGTAAATCTCCATGATAGGTATTTCCAACAATACTTCAGGTGATTAAAATTTTTGTTACTTTTTAATTTCACAATATAATTTTCATTTGATTTTACTGGTTCGTTTCATTTCATACATTTTAGGACATCTATTATCCCAGTGGGTCGTTTGCGACCCAGTCAAAAAAACTACTTTTTCAAAAAAAAATTCAAAAATAATGTGCAAGGCCTTTATTTGTTCCTATTTTGAGCAACATTTGTGAGTATGAGATATTTTCATGACCTAAATAATTACGGGCATATATGGGATATTGTGTGATTACTAAGTACAAACTAAAAAGTTATAGACGACTATTATAACTTATAAAATGTACTCGGAAAAGTAAAATTTCATTGAAAATTAGTACTGAATATAAATTTACGAACCACGTGAAGTTAAAGAAATATAAAATCATTGCAGCTTTAATAATAATAATAATGCCAAAATAATAGCAACGTACTTAGTAATCTGTGGCAACGTGTTGTGAGGTGTGAGTGTGAACTCAAAGTTGGCATTTGCAACTACGGAAACTTACGCTGCGCGTGGCCCGACACGCACTTGGCCGGTTTTTTTCATTATTTAATGATGATATCATTAAGATTATGCCATAGTGATGATATCATTGGAGATCGGTAATACGAAATGCAGCATTTCATGACTTCTTTTTCTCAAATTTATACCATGTCATACGATGAAAGATCCATAATTGGCCTGCAGGATCCCCTAAGCCGCGAGTTGATGGTTAAGTTGTATCATGTATGTATCTTTCATAATAATACTATCAAAGATACAAATAAACAATATTTTTTACCGCAGAAAAATGGTGTTTCTCTTGAAATATTAGGTACTTAAGTATTCTTTTTTGGATATCCATGAATGAAATGGGTCGGTCTCAAGATGTCCAGATAGCATTAAGACTACTCTACACTAATGACTATATCATAAAAATTACTAGGTATCATTTTGCCTTGGTCTTTAAATTGACTACATCCGTTTAATGACTAGGTCGCAAAATTACTACATATCATGTTTGACTACATCTTATAATGCAAGTACAGTCAAGTGAAATAAGTATGTTGCAGGTAGGTAGGTACCTTTTTTATCTCTATTCAGTGTACCCTTAAGATGGTGAGTATGGGACAGTAAAACATGAGTAAAATATTTACCACTGTACATTCTTGTAGATGATACATGAAATAATACCTAATATAGTAATACAATTATTGTTTAACCCTAAGAAGGGTTCCAAGGAATAATCTTATCCATAGACTTGAAATATACTGGCATATAGACCAACTGACAGTGCGAGCGAGAATGTAATAGTCTTATGAAGTTTTAGAGAGTTTGAAAGAGACAGTGCATTTAGCTACTTTGTAACTGATTTTGAATGACAGATCAGCCAGTCACATTGGATATTGGAATTCAGTCACATAAAATTGGAATTGACAAATTGGTCACATTTTAATGAGCTGTCAGTACGTCTATACGCTAGTATATTCTAAATCTATGATCCATACTGTATGAAGTGTGTTACTAGCCACTTTGGTTGTTCAATAACCAAATTAATAAAAAAAATGTATAATAAGATTTTATTTCAATGTGCTAAAAAGAGGAAAATAAACTTATTCATAACATGACACAATTTTTATGTTAATAAATGCATGTGGCGAGAATGTAGATAAACAATAAGTAATACAATACCTTTTTAATTTGGTCTTAAAACTCGTGACAAGCTTATAAAAGCTTGTCGCGAGATATACCATTTCTATAAAAACATGTAATCCGCCGACATTGACTGTACAAAAATATGTAATCCGCCATTTTGTGACGGCGGTCATCTGAATTTACATCGATTCTAATTAAAGATAATTTGCATTATTATAAGAACTAAAAGTGTACTTTAAATTTCACCCAAATTGGAAACTGACAAGTGGGTCAAATGTAACTTGCAAGATTTGACCCAAACCAACACAGATTGCAAGTTAAATAAAAGCTTGTAAAAATCATGACGTAGTTTCAACTGACTGTACATTCATGAAACAAAAGAGAAACTAGAGGAATAAGCTATGTAGTCATTTTGCGACCTAGTCATAAAACGGATGTAGTCAATTAAAGACCTAGGCGAAATGATACCTAGTTATTTTTATGATCTAGTCATTAGTGTAGTGAAGTCTTAATGCTATCTAGACAACCTGAGACCTCAGAAATCACAAACTCACTTGCTTGCCCAGCCTTTGGGAGCAAAGGCTGGGCCGTAACAGGTATTAATTCTACAGCGTTCATTCGAAAAGTGATCATATAGGTCATTTTGCGTTTTGGTCAATTTGCGTTCTGCGTGTGGCAAGCAAATTAACGGGTCATTTTGCGTTTAAGTCATTGTACGTTTAGGTCAATTCACGTTTAGGTCATTTTGCGATAGCGTCATTTTGAGTATATGTCATTTTGCGTTTAAGACATTTTGAGAGATAACTTTAACGGTACTAGTATGAAAGTACCTAAGTTAAAAAATTCCGGAAAAATAATAACCTATATGTAATTATTTTTGGGTTATAGCTAGTTCAATTCCCGGTTCAAGCAAGTGATTCGCCAATTACATTAAACATAATTTTACTTATATTTGAATACTAGCTTTCCGCTCACGGCTTCGCCTGCGTTATTATTGTTTTCCGTGGGAATTTTATATTTTCCCGTAGGAAAAATAATTTTGTAGCCTATTTAAACCCGGGTAATAAATTTCATAGAAATTGAAGCAGATTTTAAACATTTTCCATAGAAACTTTCAACCCCTATTTTGAACCCTAAGGGGTGAATTCCAATAAACCATGAAACACGTGTTCAATGAAATATTTTTAAGAGTATGAATCTCAAGTTTTATCAAAATCGTTGCTAATTTTAAGATTTTTCCATACATTCCAACTTGCAATCCCTATTACATCCCTTTAGGGCTAATTTTTTTAAAATGCCTTCTTAGTGTGCGTCCGCCTTTTAAATTAAAACAACTGTCCAAATTTTACGTTTCTACCATTAGCGGTTACGGCTGTGCGTGCGTCTATAGATGGGAACTTCTCCTTTTATAAATATACTAGCTGTGCCCGCGACTTCGTCCGCGTGGAATAGTAACTCTTGGCAAAAAGTAGCCTATATTATACCTTATATAATTAGCTATCTATTAGTAAAAGCCCCGTCAAAATCGGTCCAGCCGTTCCGGAGATTAGCGGGAACAAACAGACAGTCAGATAATTTTTTTTAAATTGTGTTTTTGTTATTGGTACCCGATATACATTCATACCCATTAAGTAAAAACTTGTTATTTTGACATTACAAACAGACACTTCAATTTTATTTATTTGTATAGATCATTTATTTGTATAGATTGTATAGATTGTACAGATACGTCAAACAATGTTTGATGCATAAAAGTCTATTGAAAAAAAAACGTGAAAATAAATGTTTATCTTATAATACTTATTATTTTTTCCTAATTTATTCAAATATTGTGATTCATCATCATCATCACAGCCCATATACGTCCCCACCGAGGGGCTCGAGCCTACCCTATATTAGGGTGATTAGGCCTTAGTCAACCACGCTGGAAATATTGCTTTTTTTTTGCAAATATTGTGATTATTTGCAAAAAAAAAGCAATATTTACCAAACCGCTAATCTCGCGAGATCTCGAAATTGGCGAGATCTCGCAGTATTGTTATTCATAATCTCGCGGGATCTCGCTTGAGCCCCAATCTCGCGAGATTTGCATTCCCTAGCAGCGGCTATGTTAAATTTATGTCAATGTTGCTAGGTTCATCGTGCTCTACTCATCAAGGACTTTCATTTGACACCCATATTGCTAGGTTTGAAAACAAACTTTTATTCTTTTTTTGAGCGGCGGCCATATTGAATTTAGGTTGATTTTTCTAGGTTCCTAATGCTCTACTCTTTAAGGCCTTTTATTTGATATCCATATTGCTAGGTTTGGAAACGAATTTTTATCCACCTTTTTTGAGCAGCGGCTATGTTGAATTTATGTCAATGTTGCTAGGTTCATAGTGCTCTACTCATCAAGGCCTTTCATTTGATACCCATATTGCTGGGTTAGAAAACGAACTTTTATCCATTTTTTTGAGCGGCGGCCATGTTTAATTTAGGGCAATTTTCCTAAGTTCATAATGCTCTACTCTTTGAGGCTTTTCATTTGATACCCATATTGCTAGGTTTGGAAACGAATTTTTATCCACCTTTTTTGAGCAGCGGCTATGTTGAATTTATGTCAATGTTGTTAGGTTCATAGTGCTCTGGCGAAGACAGGCATTTGCACAAGCGATGCCCGTCTAATGACCCTGCCGTGGAGGCCTGCGTGCACGGTTGGCCCCGTGCACGCCGCCGTCTGGGGACTGCCCTGGTGTGTTCTAGGGCAATCCCCCCTTGGCGATAGCCCGACCAGTTGGTTGGGCTTGCCCGAGCGCGTGGGTAGTGGAGTCGCAGTGTGGACCTTACCTAGCGCGCCCATAAGGGCAGGGAGAATACCGGGGGGTTTAAGTGGGTAGGCCTGGCATTCTGCCAGGAGAGCCCCCACACACGCCCGCCGTCTAGCCCACGGCGGGTACGGTGCGGTTACGCATTTCCCCCTGAGAAAAAAAAAGGTTCATAGTACTCTACTCATCAAGGCCTTTCGTTTGACACCCACCCACATTGCTGGGTTTGAAATCGAACATTTACCCTTTTTTTTAACGGCGGCCATGTTGAATTTAGGTCGATTGTCCTAGGCACCTAATGCTCCACTCTTCAAGGCCTTTCATTTGATACCCTTATTGCTAGGTTTGGAAACTAACTTTTATCCACCTTTTTTGAGCAACGGCTATGTTGAATTTATGATAATGTTGCTAGGTACATAGTATTCTACTCATCAACTTTAAATGATCTAAACTCATCAAGGCGTTTCATATTTTGATATCCATATTGCTGGGTTTGGAAACGAACTTTATCGGCAGTCATGTCGAATTAAGTCAACGTGGCTAGGTTCAATGTGTTCTACTATTTAGGTTCTTCGTTCGATATCCATGTTCCTTGGGTGGATCCAAAAAAATATGAACCGTCATTTTACACATTAGGAGCAAGAGTCCCGTCGCGTCCCTCTACGCGTAACCCAGAATCATTGCAGTCGGATATTTATTTTATTATCAATATTCATCTATTACTTTCAATAGTTTTAAATGGGTGAAAGAGTTTGATTCCTTAGTCATAATGTAAAAACATATAACACCTTTCAAACCCCTTTACCCTTGAAAAGGATATCTTCACTTTTCAACATTTCAAATATTTCAAAAATTGTACCTATTTTGTGAAAATTAGTCAAGAATTAATAATTATAATAAGCCTTTTTATTCTGAACTTCTTCGTTGTGTAAGTATAAATATGTTTTTGTTATTATAATATATTCCGAAGCTCAGTTTGCCTCTTGGCATAGGCCTCCTCTAACAATTTCCATTGGCACCTGTCATGCGCTACCCTTCTCCAATGGTGTCCAGACGTGAGTTTTAGGTCGTCTTCCCATCTTGTTTATTGGCGTCCTCTACTTCTCTTGCCATCTCGTGGATACCAGTCAGAGACGCTTTTGCACCATTTCTCTTGTGGATCTCGAATCATGTGACCCATCTCCATTTTTGTTGGTCTATTCGGAAAATTATATCGGCAACTTTGGTTTTTTCCCTTATTGTGCTACATCTTACTCTGTCCTGTCTCCTTATTCCTATCAAACTTCTCTCCATAGCTCTCTGGCATCGTTCCAACTTTTCTCTGTGGTGTTTGGTGAGAGCCCAGGTTTCACATCCATAGGTGATGACCGGAAGTATACATGTGTTGAAGACTTTCCTTTTTATTTGCATACTTAGTTCTTTGGATTTAAAGACTTCTTTCAAGGACCAGTATTTCTTCCACCCGTTTGCTGTTCTTCGCTCGTCAAGAATTAAACCAACCTACAAATTTTATTGTGACGTGATATTGTCTTAAAAATGCTTTATACATTGGTTGTATGGCTTGATCCTTTTGCCTTACCACCACGGTACGACATAAGAAAAAGACAATTTAAACTTCTAAACTTCTTAGTTGGCGAAATCCAGATGGGCACAGCCATTAACAGAAAATATTAAATTTTTCTTTGCACTATGTGACAGACTTGTCAAAATAATTTCACGTGCGCCATGTTGATTTTCTACATAAGCATTGTTCGAAAATTTTATATGGCATTTTTGAAACTATTTATTTAAAATGAACTATTTCAACCCCATTGCACCCCATCCAGGAATGATGGTATGTGGTGTTGAAATCGATGTTATTTTCGTAATCTACGACCCAAAAAACCATGAAAACGGCATCAATGTCGATTTTGACATTTTATCAGTTTATCACCCCATCTCACCCCGTTTGGGGATGAATTTCAATAAAATACGAAACACGTCTTTCATTAATTCTGTTAAAGAAAGTTTATGCAAAATTTGAAGTAGATTCGAGAACGGAATCACGATGTCCCATACAAACTTTGCCCCCCTTTTTCACCCCCTTAGGGGTAGAATTTCGGAAAATCCTTTCTTAACGGACGCCTACGTCATACAAAGAACACACCCTCCAAGTTTCAAGTCTCTACGATCAGCGGTTTAGGCTGTGCGTTGATCCGTCAGTCAGTCAGTCATTCAGGACAAAGAATTTTATAGGTATAGATATACTTAGATAAAGGATTGCCAATGAGTGAAATATCAATAATATAATTATATTATGTACATAACAATACAATAGTATTACTTCTTCTTATCGTCTTTTAATTTTCAATCCGTATGGTGTAAGTACTGCATAATCACCCAATGCTTATAAAGTGTAAGCATAGACAAAAAACCATCCTTGCTCACGGTAATAGTATAATACAGTATGTGAACTTATTACCGTGCCTTGGTGTAAGCAAATAAATAACATTTTTGGTAGCTGATTCAACGTCCACAAATCATTTACTCTCTAGGAACATCATTCTACTTATAAATGTGAGCGTGACACTTATACAGTTATACAATGGCGAAAAAGTTCAAACATAATGAGACAAAAAAACTTTGCACTCGCACTGCATCACAGCTCCATTAATCATCGACATGTCGTAATCACGTCAAAACATGTTGTTAAAAGTAACACGTTGCGGTAACGGCATAAAGCCCACATTGTGAGTTCGCTTAATAGCTTTCACGTTGCACACAATGAGATGGGATCGTTATGAATGGGTTATATACGAGTAATATATTACAATCCACTTCTACCCATACTCATACATGCACCGACCCATCAGACCCGGAAAAACCATTCAAGATGGCTGCTGCCTCACTAACCGGCACGATGGTCAACCGAGATTATACGTGGTCTGATAAGGCGACCTATTGAAATGCTTAGGCACGCCCGTATGTGACACGGGC
This sequence comes from Schoenobius gigantellus, assembly GCA_963935595.1. Taxonomy (NCBI): domain Eukaryota; kingdom Metazoa; phylum Arthropoda; class Insecta; order Lepidoptera; family Crambidae; genus Schoenobius; species Schoenobius gigantellus. The sequence continues at coordinate 66,275,281 of OZ012540.1, read as the reverse complement.
GGCCAGCATGACAATGACAGCCGCGCCTAAGGATCTCCCTGACCGGGCCGGTTTGTAATAATCCTCCTGGCATCGGGTCGACGAATACCCCCGCAGAAGTGAAACATGTCGCAGTAACGACATTACGCTGCTGTCCAAGCTGTTCGAGCGACTGCTGCTGTAGAGGATCCACCCGTTCGTCCCACTAAGGCATGAGCAATTAGGATTCCGCAGCGCTCCACCACACCACGCTCGCGGCTGCCATGAAGCGGGATACGAATAACCACACCGTGAGGGTCTTCTTGGACATCTAGAAGGCCTTCGACCGTATGTGGCATCCCGGTCTCCTCGTTAAGCTAGCCGCCACCAGCATGCCGCCGGCCCAAGTGAGACAGCTGGTGTCGTTTCTCCAGGGTCGGAGCTTAGTGGTTGCGGTCGAAGACGCCACCTCCCAGCCACGCCCCAACCTCGCAAGAGTGCCCCAGAGCTGCTGAATCTCGCCGTGCCTGTACGCCGGCTGACGACATCCCCACCACCCAATACCAGCTCCAGGAGGGGCAGCGGCAGTTGGGTTTGGCCCTATTCGCCGACAACAGCGCCTTCTTCGCCTCGTCGCGGAAGGTTAGTCTTGCCTCCGCCTGGATGCAACAACTGCTGAATCGCCTGCCGACATGACTCGACAGCTGGAGGATGGCCGTCAAGGTGGATAAGACGGCAGCTATACTGGTCGGATCGCAGCACCGCATACCACCGCCGCTGATACTCTGCGGGCAGGACGTAGCTTGGCAGACCACAGTTGCGTACCTTGGATGCCGCATCGACCGCCACTTGCGCATGGTACCCCAGGTAAACAACGTGGTCAACCAGTCCAAGATGGCCCGTGGCATCCTGCGCCCAGTGCTGGCATCCCGGCTGCCACTGCGTACGAAATTGATGGTCAAGTGCTATGTTTGTTCGCGGCTCGCCTATGCTGCCTCAGCGTAGTAAGCCTTGTGCTCCCCGACCCAGCTTTCCAGACTACAGGTGGTCCAGAACGTCTGTCTCCGCGTCGTGGCGAACGCGGGGTGCTACATCAGAAATGACGTCATAGCCCGGAACATACGGATGCCGACGGTGGAGCTCGTCGCTCGACTGGCGCGTCGAATGTTCGACAGCGCCGACAACGGGCCCCACCTTCACCTCCATAACATTGCTCCTTATGTTCCCAGGCCTCCAGACTCTTTTGGACGCGCACTGCCCCACGACCTGCAGTCGCCCAGGGCGGAGAGAGACCGTGACCCATCACCGTTACTACCACCATCATCAGATGCATCGCCACAATGAGGCGACCCACCCCGGCCAAGACTCCGCTTCGTCAGCGACGTGTAGCTACTGTAGAGGGTCTCCCCGGCAGAGTGCTCGTCGCTGGCGACGCTACCACCTGACCAGACCTCGTATCGCGGCTTGCCGCGAACCCATTCCTCGCGCGCGTGACTCGCCTAAACGACACCCACCACCACCGAACTTGGCACCAGACGAGACCAATGGCTCCCTTCTCCTCCCACCGCTTCTCGGACGCAGTGTAAGCCGTGGCCTACTCGCCGGCGCTCACTGGGGCAAGACCCAATCACCTGGTGTGCTTAACCGTGGAGGGCCGTGCCGCGATCCCGGAGTCGCGGCACAGGGGAGTGGCGAAGAGAGATACGTCACAGAAGATGTCCGGGCAAATGGCGACTATAATATCTAAAGCTGCCGCCCGAATTAAATCCGTGGTGATGATTGATACGCAACTTTTAAAATGGCACCAAATGTAAGAAGACAATTGCCAGTTATGAAACAAACTGTATATTAAAGCCAATGAGTTCCATTTTTAAATGTAAATATTATTACTTTTTAAATATTGATTATAATCAAAAGTTCCAGTTCGGGAGTGACCAGTTCGGGATACATAAATAACAGCAAATGCCATCCGTGCATCAATACTTTTAAAATCAAATTTGGATTTGCTAGCCACATCCGCTCAAAACACAACTAGCCAGGTTTTCGTCATTGACGGACACGTCAGGGAGGACATCGTCATCATGATCATAAGGATCACAAGTTTGGGCTTATAATATTGTAGGCATCAAGTGTTAAAGGACAAAACAGCACGGGAACTATTACACGGAAGACAAGGTTACTGATCGACAGGAAATAGATAAATCCGAGGGGGGAAATTGGAAATCTATTCATGCAGCAACGAGCAAGGTCGGGCTGGCGCGGTCGTGTCTCACACCAGGCTATCCGGAATCCCGGGCGCTCTCAGACGACGTATGCATCAATTCAATAACATTATAACTTACTGACGTCCAATTTGAATATACTACATTTACATTGTTACCACCACATAATCATAAATAATTTTGTCAATGTTCTCGTTTCTACTGCTTTTGTAATTTATGTGATCTAGTCTTTATATCAAAGCATCATAGGATAGGAGGCTGGTTCGAAGTGCGACATTCACATTCGTCCTAATTGATTCTGTCCATTCTTATAAGTTATAAAGAAAGCAATAACTGCGAGATAATTATATGAAGAATATAACTGTACTTTTCAATTCCTATAAGGTTTTTACCCAGAAATAATTTAAGCAACATTTTAGTTTCATGTAATGAGTTTTTGAGTGTAAACAAAATATCAAGTTTAAACAAATGTCACTGAAATCAGAATAATTTATAAAGTAAACTGAGCTCGTGTGTATGTTGATATATTGAAACGATAATGTTATTTGACAAACCAATTAATGAGGAAATTCAAATCAATAGGTAAGCCAAAACAATTATTTAAACATCATAGATAACTTACTTCTCGCTTCACTGACTACCTACGCCAAAAACCGCCATGTTGGTAAATAATCGACAATGAAATGGATTTTGTATATTTATGTATTTTTGAGCAATGCAAATATGAAAAAAATTATATCAGCCACAGTGTACCCAATGGAAATTATTGCACATCGAGCTGTGAAAGAGAATCGGCTTTTTCGGTTCCGTTGTGTTACTATCTTTATATGACGGGATCAATCCAAAATTTGGAAATAATTAATTCCAAACCACGGACCTGAAAAAAGACGGACGGAGCATTGTTGAATTAAGAAACACATGAAATTGTCTTGCCTTGCATATGCTTCACATGTGTTTAATGCCACACTACGTCCGTATGTTTTTGTAGGTCGATTTTCCAAACTTGAATATTCCGATTATGAAAATTCCAAATATAACAATTCTTAAGATATAAATATTAATAACTATTCAAAAACACAATATTTATAACACTTTTATTCGTACGAAGAATTTATGAATATGTATTGTCTCCAAAACGAAATTTATTGCTTGAAAATAAAAATTTATATCAGAAAAAAGTAACAATAAAAAATTGGTTACTTTTAAATTATGTTGGTTATAGCCCGGCCACACGCTCCGTCTTGCCTGCGAGCATGCTTGCACAAACCAGTTTGCGTAGTTAAGTGCGTGCTTGTGGACGGCAAGACGGTAGCACGCGCAGTCCCGGCAGCGCGGCTTGTGCAATCGATGAATTGCTGAAGATTTGGTCTGCGTAAACTTGGCTTGCACGGTTTTACTTGAGCGTGTGGCCGGTCATTCAAGCCGCGCATCAGTCCGAAGAAATTATTTTCGACTACACATCGATACAAGTACATACACATCGCGAATCAAAAAATGAGTACTGTAAGGGGTTATTCAAAGGATTTTTTAATTTAGTTCATAGTACTTTAGAAATCGTTGCCGGCTTGTTTGCTTGTTGCTTTTTTATCAGCAAACAAGAAAATAACACCTAATAAAAAACCCTCTTCTATTGGCCACATCTTGACGTGATGCTTGACGAGCTATCCAAATACATATAGGACTGCACGGTCCAGTTTGCAAGAGCTTAACTGCACGTGTGGCCACTACACCGTATACCGTCTTTTTGTACAGTCATGACTGCACAGTCCTGGACTGGACATAGAACCTATTTCACTTCATAAGGGCAACGTGTATTTATTTCATTTGGGCGTTTGTTATTCAGGTTATGATTTTTTGAATTTATGATGATCGGCGGAATTCGTATTTATTATATTTCGAATAATTGTTGAACATAGTTTTTACGATTCGGTAAATTTTATATTCTGCATTCTGACAAAATTTAGGTATTTATTTAAGTTTGTAATAATATGATTTATTATAACCTTCCACCTTATCACACACATTTGACGTTGACGTTTGCCCCTAATGTTTCTGACATATATTTAAGTAGATATATTAGAAAGTAAACCATCTTATCACTTTTTCACGGATGCATCAAAGTCTCAGAATGGCCTCGGGATAGCTGTTTATTTGCCAAAATCAGTAAGGAATCAGTAGCAATCTTTGAATCTGTTAAGTTTATACTTGACAGTAAATTCAATAAATCAATAATCTTTTCTGGTGGATTCCTAGCCACTCAGAAATATCAGGCAATGAAGTTGTGGAAGGCTTTGCCAGGGATGCGGCTCTAACGGGTGGTAATGATCATTATAAAATTTATTTGTATGATTTATGTTTCTCAGCAAGAGTCGACCTTATGTCAAAATGGTCTAAATGTTGGGAAAAGTCAAAAAGATTAAAGGGTAAATATTATGCAGACATACAACCCAATGTTCAGACAAAACCTTGGTTCTCACATTACACAATGGCTGACAAACGTACCACTTCTGTCATATGCAGAACGCGACTCGGACGTTCTTGCATTCCACTCCACCTTTACAACATACTTACCTACATGTAAGAAGCACGCCTATATGTGACTGTGGCACTGAGGAAGACAACACCGATCATATTTTGTTTAATTGTCCCACAAATCCGGTATCCCTATATGATATCCTACCTTCCTTCATTTCCAGACCTATAAATGTTAAAACCCTCCTATGTAGGGTACATAGGAGGGTTTTAACATCCTACTCAATGTTGAAATTACTTTGTAAATATATATTCACTTATAATATTAAGCTGTAACTGTACTCAGTTATGATTTCTGTGCTTCTTACGTTATTGTGACGTCTTGTTTTGTCCTTTTTCAGGTAACCCAAAACAATATCATTCGGCCATATTTCAAAAAGTAAATTCATTAACAGTATTTTATCCAAAACTTGAGCTTGGCAGTAATGGTTGTGTTAGCGACCGATTGCCTTAGATATAAAGAATTCAATTCAATTTTTAGTTTTGTGAATTGAAGTAAACCATCTATACAAATAAATAAAATTGAAGTGTCTGTTTGTAATGACAAAATAACAAGTTTTTACTAAAGGGGTATGTGTATATCGGGTACCAATAACAAAATCACAATAATTTCACTATATAATCTCATGTTAGCTTAGGAAACTGCTAAGACGTATGCTGTCAAGTTTTGTTTTTATGGAAAAGAATGTGACAGCATGCCACATAAGAGTATCCTAAGCTAAGACAAGGTTGATGAAATTGGCCATTAAACATTCTATTTGCATCGAAGATATGAGATGGATGTCCGGACTACTTGTGGACGTTTACGCAAGTTCGTGTTTTGCGCCAAGTGGCTATAGATTACCCTAAGCCTACGAGGTAATAATAAACTTACAGTCCGTTTCAACTTCAGGCACGGGCTGGACCATTTGCTCGAGAGTATACTGCATCGCGGGTGGAGCGGTAGTATACGGTTGGGGTATGTTGGGCACGGCTGTGGAAGCAATATTTGCGTTGTTATAGTGACAAATAGTCTATTTTAAGAATGTGGACGTATTTTTATCAAGGGCGGTGAACTCTCATCCGAGCTTAACATATGACCTATATAATATTATCGATAATAGACTTTAAAATTTAGATTCAGAAATAAAGTTCATATTGTCAATCTCCCCGTACTTTGAGTACAATCCAAAAGTGTACTAAAATAGAAGTCTATCCTACTATGAGAAAACTGTAGTTTTCCAATTATGTAGTTACCTACCTTATACGCTGTTCATATACTATACGACAATTTCCTATTAATGAATAAATTAATTAATATAAAAAATGATGAAACATTACAGCTTCAATTTATAGAATGAGAAACTGCCGATTCACGGAGCAAAATTGTTTACCGATGATTAATCATCAGTAAACTAAGAAATAATTGACTGTGAAATATGATCGATAGTGGTTTCGGCTAATTATCATCCATCAAATGCGTATTTCAACGGTAACGAACGTAATATTGTTACCTGAATAAATAATTTAAATTTTGCGTTATGTGTGTTAACTCATTACAGTGGATAAATTGATTTCAATTATATTTCTTGTTTGAATTTCTACTATCATATACTAAAAAGTGACACAATTCACAATAAATTCTTACATATATCAAACCCAACTTTTGCTTTTTTACATATTTCATTTTACCTTTTAAGGTTTTACAGTTGATATTGCACATAAGTATAACTGCTGTGGTTATATCAAACTAGCCCCTTCAACGTTTAATTCGAAATTGACTTCTATACGAAGTCAATTTCGAATTAAACCGAGTTTTATTAAATATTTATTTTCCCATAAAAGTAGCAAAGGGAATTATTTTTCATACATTATCATCAAAAGCTTCACCATACCTTATTAACTTCATATATTTTAAATAAGCATTGGCAAATTTAAATAATAATAAGTACCTGTTAATCACCTGGCAAAAGTTTGATTCCTCAGCCAAAAACAGCCTCGGTCTTTTCGGGGAAGCGAGGCATTCCATTGGAATAATATTTTAGCAGTAAACAAACTTTATGGTGGTGGTTGCTTTAGACTTTTAATATAAGTTTTCAGCTAAATCGCGAGTATTTTCTTACTGATTCTCATTCACATTTACTCACAATCGATTTATTAGTGCAGGACGACCGATGCAATATTGTTAATATTGTTTTAAGTAGTCGTAGTATACTCACATACGCTGGAAAGTAATTCATTTATTTGTTGCAGAGAAGTTTTCATTTCAATAATCAATTTTCCCTTTTCGTCCAGCGCTTTAATAAGTGTCTTCTCCTCCCTGTCCTCGGCAGCGATCTGTCCTCTAAGTTGCTTTTTCTCGTTGACATACCTGTAAAAGAAAAACGTACTAAATATTGCTTTTATAAAGTTCTCAATTCGATTCGTATGTTTTGTTTTGGTGTATGTTACGCCATTACACCGCCAATTGTGAACCGGTTTTTAAAATTCTTCGATAGAGTATACTCCAAGGGTGGCCCCATGGTCACCAAAGTTAAGAACTGATGATGGGTCCCATAAAAATCGAGAAAAACCCTCAAATTTTAGGTGTGTCTAACATGTTTTGTGTGTATGTTACGCGATTACTCCGCCAATTGTGGACTGATTTTTAAAATTCTTTTTGTATTCGATGAAGTATACTCCTGGAGTGGTCACCAAAGTCAGGATCTGATAATGGGATCTCATGAAAATCGAAGGAAACCCTAATTTACCAACTCCCCTAAGACCCTAATACGAAAGAAACCCTAATATAATACCAGCTCACCTTCGGTAAACCAAAACGACTAAAAAGATTTCATTCACTAAAAAGTAAAAAAATATTTACAAATAATAAAAAACGACTTCAAAAACACTGAAAAGTTAAAAAATAATATTAGAATAGGTACAGACAACATCACACTTCTATATTGAATTCGGTGACAAATTTTAAGAGTTTCTAGGAGATCATAGTTTGGCACCGACTTCAATATAGAAGTGTGATGTTGTCTGTACCTATTTTTATATTATTTTTAACTTATTAGTGTTTTGAAGTCGGTTTTTATTTTTTGTGAAATATTTTTTTGTTATTAATGTCGGGCCATTGCGAGCAGACGAGGCGTTGCATTGTATCACTAAACCAGTAGCCTGTGAATCCTTTGAATGTAGATTGTTGAAATTTTATTTAGCACAGTATACGTCTAAGAATTTGTAAGACTAATGGATAGCTAAAACGTTTTATTTTAATATGAAATTCGTGAAACGAAAAACACATTTGTACATGGCGGGATCAATCGCGGACCTCCCGATTCTACTCGGGGCACAGTCCAGTGCTGAGGCCGCAGCGCCACCGATGCTCCCGCAGAAAAATGTATGGAGATAAAATAGCGTGAGGTTACCGCAGACTAGTGTCATTCCCATACATTTTTTCTGCGGAGCGGCTCTTTACTTTACGTTTATCTAAGCTGACCAAATGATGTATCTGTTATAGACGACCGTGAAGGTGACCGAGCGTGAGCCCGGGTGGACAGTTGGACACGACCGAATCTCTAGGCTCACGGTTATTTCGGTGACATGCAAGGTTTTGGAGACTGACTGACTGTCACTGACGAACCCACGATCCATCGCTGAGAACATAAAGTAAAGAGGACGTTTAACATTCGTATCTATAGTGAAATCAAAGTAATTACTTGAGTAAAAGTCGTTACTTTTTAAACAATAAGTAGTGTGACAATAAAAAAAATTGTCTTATTAATTCGGTGGCTCAATATCAGTATTTCGCGCGTCCGGCCTGTGATAATGGCGATTACGCTTTCGCAATGGTCCGTCACGAGATGGTTGACCAAAAACTTAGTATCTCGAGCTCCTCCGTTTTTCAAAAGGCTAGTTAAGCCGTTGCCTCCAGGTGTATTTCCAATCGTTAAAATGCACCAACCTGCACTAGCTGCCAAACATAAATTTCTTCACTTCATTCAAATTCTCGTTTATTGTATAAAAATCACAATATAGGAAACAAGTTTTACTCAAGTAATTACTTTGACTTGACTATACGAGTGTTAGTGTGTGATGGTGGGTCAATGATGACATAAAAATACGATGCAAATGTAGCTGGAGCTTGCATTCTAACTCGATCAAGAACTCAGGAGCAAGTCTTGTTGAAGAGACATCTCATGAGGCATAATTCAGACGCCACCTAACTACGTTTCCTATTTACCGCTTCCGCAGCAATAATCTAATATATCTCCGGCATCTGATTTCCTTCCGGTGCATTAAATATTCTTTGTCCAATTTCCGCTGTGTGAAACTTAACATGGAGTGTGTAAGAAAATCCGTAACCAGTTTTACCTACGCGAACGTCAGATTGTACAGTTGCACGTAAATCAACGTAAGAAATGAAGGATTTCCGGAAACAATTTTGGTGTGTTTTCTGCAACAAATTGTATGCAGACATTCATCCAGCAATTGAATTCTTGAAAAATATCCCACCCCAATTGGATTAAGAATTCAGTTCAAATCCAATCATAAAATATGGATTTTATGTCCGAAGACACGAACGAAGATCTCATATAACATTTGGGTAATATTCTAACTGTAAATCCAAAAGTCTTCCTTTTGTATAAAAAATCGTTATCAAAAATAGGTACCGATATCACAGCAAAATAGTAACTCAAAATATTATTGTTTTAGTAACAGTTTTAGATCGTAACGCATTGCTATTTATTTAATAATGGATAATTAATAATAACTAGTGCATACTAAAAACCTGTTACATATTTTTTAAGGAAAGATTCTATTTTTGTATCCCATTACTACAGTTTACCTAAGGCGTCGTTTATGGAGACGCGGGGCGTCGCGCGTCGCGTGTGGCGTGGCGTCTCGCGGCGCGTCAGACGTTTTTTCTGTTTACGGTGGGGCGGCGCGTGAAGCGGCAAGCATAATCGCACGCGTAAACACAAACATATGGCAATATACGATGTTGTTCATAGAGATGCGAGACGGGAACACCGACGGACGCGGCGGTGCCATGCGCGGGCTCGGCCGTAAAAAACGCGCCATTTCAAGCAAAGGCGTGTAAAATCGCTTCTCCGTAAACGCACTCATACAACGCCATATGTTTGAATTCTGAGCGGGCCGCGCCGCGCAACGCCCCGCGTCTCCGTAAACGAGGCCTAAGTGAAACACCATCAGTTTGTCAAATGACATCAGGCACATGAGACCCAAAAGTGTATTAAAAAATTCTGTTGCCTATAAATACTATCAGCCGGTTGCACCAAGTTTTAGGTTTTACGATTTCGTAAAAAGTAACAACTTAATACATAAAAATGGGTCGTTTTACTATTAAATATATGATTCGCGCCGTACACTGTAACCTTTTTTAAACGTAAAGGATAAAATAAAACTACAATTGAACCTAGAAGTGAGACATTATGGTGCAATTCTTACGTATTTACACAATATATATTGTGCTATTTATATTGAATTTTACTGTTACTTTTACGAAATCGTAAACTTTAAATTAGGTGCAACAGGCCGTAAGTGTTATATTAATCATAAACAGTTGCAAATTTATTTTTTAACTCCTTTATATCGCTAAAAAATTATTGAAAATAAGAAAATATTTCGATGAAAGGGACTTTGTCTATGCTTGCGAAATTAAAAAAACTATGTTAAGACGAATGACATGACACTGACAGCCAAGAATGAGTATTATAGTGTTGGGGTTACCAAAAGAAAAGAAAATAAAACATATATAACTATTAAAATACACAACTTTGTAAAAAACTAAATATATTTTATGACTTACTAATTAAAAACTTATATTTTGGAAAGAATAGAAATGCTATACATTCTTGGTTTTTTTCATAGGACTTTGCCTGATGTCCTTTGCGATTTCACAAAATAAAAGTAAATAAATTATTAGTTAATAAAAATAACTATTTACCCTAACCGACTGAAATAGGTAATTATACCACGACGTTGCATCCTCGAGATTTATATATTAACCAGGTAGTCCACTTTCCAATGTACCGGGCACCAAGGACAATTTTAGAGCGAAGACATAAAAATAAAAAGATAGGTAGGTAGTTTTAGTATTATTCACCCGCTTGCGCGATGTTACGTCGTTTGACTCATTCGCTTTCTTTGTGCGGGCATCACAGCATCGGAATATTAAAGATCAAAGTTTTATTATTTTATAACTTTATTTTTAGTGTGTTGTGTAGTTGTTATAGATATCAATATGTGTAAATGAAAACGTAAGTATTCTAAGCAATATATTAAGGAAAAGATTCGTAAACTAGAGAAACGTTTGCGTCACCGCCGCCGCCGCTGCGAGCATTTTGATGGTGCTGGAAGTACCTATGTAAGTTTAAATTATAAGTGTTTATTGTTTATTATATTGTACTATTTTTTCGACACGTTCTCATCTTTGCATTTCGTTCGTTTAAAGCAAAACTTTATTTCGTGTTTGTTCGAATCAGTAGATTATATTTAGCTCACTAATTAATTTAATTTTGAAATTTATTGAGCAACAAAAAGAGCCTTGCTATTTGCGCATTGCCTAACGTTACTGTTTAATTAGAAAATATTCTGTATACAGTGTTAAATAAAATGGTATCCGCAGAATACCAGCGTCAAAACACTCTGTGCCTCTGCATGCGGGGCCTATTTGGCCTAAAATCTATCTGAATATATATTTATATTTTTTTGTTACATTGTGTGTTGTATTTTTTGTACCAAATAAACTTTTATTCAAGCAATAATTCATAATTACTAAAGAACCGTGAATCGGCACTTTGAAACACGCCTTGTACACGTGTTTAAGTGTTATTATTTCTTTATATTTATAGAACAGTGTGCCTTGGAACTATGATGCGATTATAGTCACGCACAGTACTACGATGCGATTGTAGTCATGTTTTTTGGTCAGATTTATTGGTACCGTGACGCGATCACGGTCTCGATCACAACACTTCGTGTCATGATGCGATAATGACCTAGCTTATTTTTTTCAACAGCATATTATTATTTCTTTATATTTTATAGAACTGTGTGCCTTGGAACTATGATGCGATTATAGACACACACAGTACTACAATGCGATTGTAGTCATGGTTTTTGGTCATATTTATTAGTACCGTGACGCGATTACGGTCTCGATCACAGCACTTCCTGTCATGATGCGATCATGACCTAGCTTATTTTTGAAAGAATGTTATTATTTCTTCATATTTTATAGAACAGTGTGCCTTGGTACTATGACGAGATTATAGTCACGCACAGTACTACGACGCGATTTTAATCATGTTTTTTGGTCATATTTAGTAGTACCGTGACGCGATTACGGTCTCGACCACAGCACTTCCTGTCATGGTGTGAGCATGACCTAGGTTATTTATTCAACGGAATGTTATTATTTCTTTATTTTTTAATAGAACAGTGTGCCTTTGTACTATGATGCGATCATAGTCGCGCACAGTACTACCACAATATAGAGAATGGTACTACGATGCGATTGTAGTCATGTTTTTTGGTCATTTAAATTAGTACACAGGCTGAGGATAGCCTCGCAGAATATGACTCGCCTCGCAGAATATTAATAATGTTACTCGCCGACAAACTACTTCGTAGTTTTGTGTTTATGTTTATAATAGTACATTTTGTTAAATAAAATAAAATAAAAATCTATGGAGAGGATGAATTGGCTTCAGTGTGTTATCATACATCCCATATGTTCAGTCAGTGGTTCATGTGACTGAAACTTGTAATGAGTGACAACCTAGTAATGTACAGGTGATGATATCAGAAACATCAGCCAAGTGTCCCATACCACCCACTAGCTCTCAGGTACGTGTAAATGATGTTAACCCTCCAGCAACCAATTTATTTGAGAATATTTTAGAGGTCTTAGGGACCTCAAAAGGGAAACACGAGCTTTTCGGAACAAAAATCCAGGATGAAATCTCTGAACGTTGGGGTCATATATTGTGCGGAGGCTTAAATAAGGATTAAAAGAAAGAGTTAGAGGGCAACATCTTCATACCTGAAAACTTTCAATTAGTTAAAACACCCAAATCGAATCCTGAAATCACTGTTGTGTTACTCAAAGAAATCAGCTTATATTGGACCTTCATTATAAAAACACGCTTAATCGAAGGAAATTAATAATGTATTCATTAGATTATAAGTTTAAAAAGATATTGCACGTGTACGAAGTGATTCATTTCTCTTTGGCGGGAATCTCACTAATAAAATTAAAGCATCGAAGTTGTCAGAAATATCGACTCCAAATCAAGAAAGTTCCAGCGGCGAGTACTTCTTCTTCTAATAGGCATTCAGTCAGCCAGCAGGGAAACTGCAAAGCTCCACCGCGTCAAATGCCACGCACGCAGAGACGTGGTTAGGCGTGGAGTCACTCGTACCATTAGTCTGCGAGGAAAGCACCTGTAGTAGATCGATATCAGACAACGAAGTCTCGACCAAAGGTGCCGATCAAAACATAATAAAAAAAAAAAAAACATTATTATTTTGGTACTTAAATGAAAATATTTTATTCACACCTAAAAAAATATACAATCGATCCAGTTCTCTTATGAGTTGTAACGGGTAAAACGGATTACAAATTTCTTTTTAAGAAACCGAATCTCAAAGATGTTTACCTATAAGTTCACGTTTTTCACAGTCAAATATTGTGACATTACGTTATGAAATTAAGAAGTTATACTAAATGAGAGCAGTAAGATGATGCAATGATGAATTAGATCAATTTATATATAAACTAACTAACATAATATTTCCCACCTGTAATGCTCTTTTCTTGCTAATTGTCAAAATTTGGGAAAAGAAAACAAATTTAATCCTTGACTTATTGAAATAATAAGCTTTATATGTTTACATACAGTTTCCTTATGCATAAGCATAAGAGAACAATACAAACATAAGCCAGCCATCATAATAATAGTCAGATACAATCATATCCTTAGAGTTGTAAGTTGAATTAAAGAGAATCAGGTACCTATATTATAATAGATACAGAAATCTATACAATCAAAGGGCAGAATGGTTCGGGATTTTTTATCAATCTCGGTATCAAACTAATATATCTAAAAATTGGGTACAAATCTGGGTAATGGAATACACCAAATGAAAATGTTTTGTTTCTTTTTTTTAAGATTAGCCTTCCCCGTAACGGTGGTTAGTGGATCGTACCTTCGACTTTAAGTTCTTGCGATCACGGGTCAATGATACTGTACTCCAATTCCTTAGATTTTATATGTTTTAGATATGTAATTCCACAGAATTCTTCCTTGTTATACTAGTTGTTTCTTAGTTCCTCCACTGAAAAACCAGACAGCCAAGCCTTAAGGGAACTGCCCTGGAGATTCATAGTACAGTGTTGGGTTAAATATATATAACATGTCTATGATCATATGGCCCGGGGCTCTCACACTGGGTTTTACAAACATATTTTTTAATAAATTGTTATATTTTGTTATTTGTTGGATTATAAAAATAACATATGGAGGAGAGAGCACCTACTTTGTGTACAACTACTACCATTAATTCAAAGAAAATAGCCTTTGTGAGTTATTTGCCAAGGAGTGATCTGAAACTTTCTATGGTGAAAATCTAGAATATTTATAACATGAAATCTGTAAATATTGTTCATTAATCCACCAAGATGCCGCTTACTATCAGGTTTTTTATGAAATAGGGGATGTAAAAGACGGATTTTGGGAATATATTATGTGTTTGAAAAAAAAAATCCTACCTACCAAAAAACTTAATAAAATCTGTTCTAAATCAAAAAGAAAATTCAAGTAATTAAGATATACCTAAGGTACCTTGGTAATTAGCGTAAGTACTTAAATTATTATAACAAATTGATGAATCATTCGGAGAATCCTTATTATTTATAGCTAAATATGTATTGCGTGTCCTGAGCCTTGGTCTCGAGCTGGAAACGGAACCTCGAAGGTCGCGTGCACTTGATATGTTCCAACGAAACTATTTCGTAATTTTTCTTGAATAAAATGAAAAGCAGGAGAAATGATATACTTCGATTATAAATAGGGATTGATTTTTCTAAGGTCAAGGTTGGTAAAGGAATCACACCCATAATACCCCAACCAGTTACACCACCTATGAAACTCTTCTTATGAACTATCAATTTAGATGTCTATGTTTTAGCCACTATGCATTAATCGTCGAAACATTATCTTAGATTTAAATTTGAGCAAATAACTTAAGAATTTCAATGTCTTCCCTTTGCACTTGCTTCAGCTTCATACATTTTCACTAAGCTTTTGAAACCCATATTATCTTATTTTAGAAGTCTAGTTTACTATTGTAACACCGTTTTTTCTTAAAATTTCATAAAACACTAATTTTGCAAAAACACTTTGTTTTCACTGTAGTTTTAACACAAATTTCACAACTAAAATCGTAATTACAATAACTTTGTCAATGAATTTCACAATGTCAATGTCAAGTGTCAACGTCAACGTCGTTTCACGTCACGTCATTGACATTTGCAATTATCTTTGGTCATTATTCGATTTTGGCATAAACAAAATAAATCTCGCGTTTATCCTGGCCTTATTTACAAAGATAGTTTTTTTTCGCCCAAAATCCCGTGCTCCCCTTTAGGTGGGTTGATTTTCTCAAAATTCGGAATTTGACATTTAGACCGTTTATTTTGATCATTTTTTGAGACATATCATAATAAAGTACACTTAAAGCTACAGATCATATAATTATGGTTTCGTCGAATAGAATTCGGAAAGCATTCACAGTTTGTTTATGGTTAATTTACATTACGTTTTGTTTTCCAACCAAACTTATAACTTTGGCTGGAAATACTTATTGTATATTGTAGAATTTCGAAAGATCCGTATGTTGACTTGACACATCGTGACACACATGTTGTGAAATGAATTTGGTTTTAGGGAAGGTTCCGTCGCCAATACGACGCTTAACATTCGGTGAACGGACCTCGATTCTAGTATGTGCGTAAATAGAACGCGCCCATTTTTCACCCTAGTCTTTGAACGCGTCTTTCGTCTATGTTATGATCTCCGAACTGGTTAGTCTGTGAGACATCGACCGAAGAAATTTGTTATTGATTCGAAGATCATAAAGTATTTAAATTCATTTCTGCGAATAAAATCCATAGGTATTTCTCTCTTTTTCCGTGTGAATTTAATTTGAAAAGCTATTTCCAAAGTCAGTTATTTTTGTTTTCAGCTTGAAGAGTAAAAGCTCAATGATATTTATAATCGCCGGCGCGCGATTCATTGAATTAATAAATTATATCGATAGATAATACTCCGCCCACACTAAGGTATCTAATTAACTTATTATATTTCATGATTTAAAACAGATTTTGTTAATTTTATTTTTATTAGTGGGTATATTGATTATTAAATCAAACATATTACATTTCCAAAATTCGCCTTTTTCATCCCCTATTTCATTAAAAAAAAAACCTGATAGTAAGCGGCATTTTAGTGGGATTAATGCATATATTGAGTAACACTTGTGAATTTCATGTTAAATTCTAGATTTTCACTATATTGAGTTTCACATCATACTTTGGCAAATAACTCACAAATTAAGCTGTTTTCTTTTTCTTAATAGCAGTAATTATACACAAAATAGGTGCTCTCCCCTCCATATGTCCTTTTTATTAACTAACCAATAAGAAACTTTGACAATTCATTGAAAATTATGTTTGGAATTAACTTGCAATGTTTATTACATGAAATTCAAATGTATTGACTGGGATTCCTTCAGAACTCAGTGTTAGACCCACTCACCCTAAGATTATAGGCATATTTAATTATATTTTTAACATAACACTGTGCTATGAATCTCCAGGGCAGTTCCCGGAGGCCGTAGGGCTCCGCTGCAACTAACCTACCTAATAACCTAACACAAGGAGGAATTCTGTGGAATTGTACATATATAGAGAGAATAATCTAAGGAACTGGAATTTTATATCTCTGACCCGTGATCGCGGAAACTTAGCATCGAAGGTACGCTCTACTAACAACCGCTCCGGGGAAAGCTACTAATTTAAAAAAAAAGAAACCTATAACTATTTGTTCGTGTACTTTATTGCCCCCCATTTTGTAGTTTTGTACCCAATTTGTACCTGATTTTTACCTGCCGAGATTGATCAAACAAACCTGAACCATCCTGCCCTTGGCTTGTATTAATTAAACATTTAGTTAAGTGCTTTGCATTGAGGGAATTTTGTTAACTTCAGTAACATTATGCATAAGTGAATTACAACCATGTACCTACCAGAATAAAGCTTTTCATTTTGTATCGGACTAAAGGAATAAGTTTGTTTTTTTTCTTTCAACTTTAAGATTTCCCTATATTTCTACCATTTAGCAAGAAAAAGTACTACACTATTATAAATTATTTAGGTGATTTTCTGTGCCTTGGAAATTCTTATCAAGATTCTATCAAGTGTCTAACATGCGTAATAAAACTCTTATTCACTGATTTAGATTTTGTTATAAATTATTAAAAAAAAGTCAACATATACCGAATTAACGACAAACTTTATTTTTTCTCTCACTTCTAATCAAAAATTTCTCAAAATACTCTAAACATCCTACCTGGTTAATATATAAATCTGGAGGATGCAACGTCGTGGTATAATTAATGGTTAAAAAAACTTACCTTTGTGATGTTTGACCATAATTATACGAGACGTTGCATCCGAAGAGATTTATACTCCCTCCCTACCCATTATTTGCTGTGTTGCAAATAAATACCCAATGTTTTTGAGAAATTTTGCTCTAAAGGAATGAGTCAAACGACGTAACATTGCGCAAGCGGGTGAATAATACTAAAACTATCTACCTATCTTTTTATTTTTATGTCTTCGCTCTAAAATTGTGCTTGGTGCCCGGTACATTGGAAAGTGGACTACCTGGTTAATATATAAATCTCTTCGGATGCAACGTCTCGTATAATTATGGTCAAACATCACAAAGGTAAGTTTGTTTAACCATTAATAAACGCTCGGCTCGTGCGAAGTGTTCGCAATTGTAATCTAACCTCCTAGCCATTTTTATTCCATTCACCTAATTTCTATATTATTTGACTTCCATACTTGAATTTGAATTATACAATACTCGTACTTTCCAGCTACTAGTGTCAAAAGTTTATATATTCCTTTGCGTTATTTTACCAATAACATGATTAAAAACAAATCTGATGTGCAATCAATATTTGACATGGTAATCATATTTTTCTGTACATTTACTTTTCATAAACCAACTTTTATATAATATAAGTACAGAGCGTTTCTTATTGAATAGCCGGGTTTGAACGCTCTAGGTATAATGTACATAAATTAAATTTACAGGTAAAAACGGTACATCAAACGAAAGGCCTTAGTTTCAGTGGTATCGTTTAGTGATTGCTGCACTTTGACACATACAAGAGTGCCAGCGACGAGACGGGAACACCTCGACGATGTCATTTTTAATATGATCTAAGATAGTAACGGTAACGTTGAATACATAATCAACAAAATAACATCTGTGATTTAATAATAAATGTATTGGTGTGTTGTCTTATGATTTTAATCGTACTTATATATTTTTTTGTTACGGTTATGAATGCGTGTGTGATTGTGTGTATGCAATATGGGTGTACTTGCAAGCGTTTGGATGGCCTCCCAAATTTCGTCAAACGTTTGGTAAGTTTTGAATTTGTGGTAAGTGTCAAATGTGTGGATTCGGCATAAGGTTAGGCTGATCTCATGCTGAGTCCACAAGTTTGGCACTAGCCACAGACTCCCACCCAACTAATGTAAGCGTCTGTCTGGCAAAGGAGACTGGCGGGTTTCGGCCTGAAGTCCTGTCCCAGGATTGCGACTTTTACAAAAGAAATTACATTTCTCGTAAATTTTAATAAATTCACCAACATCTTTGTAGATCATCGCAAACTCGAGAAAAATACTTTTCATTGAATCTTATTGATATATTTTTAAAATAAATTAAATGCGAATTAACCACTTTTACAAAGAAAATAATACATTTACATGTTATAGAATTATAGTAATTACCTTGTGTACGGCAGATTTGCTTATATTTTATTAGTAATCAATGTTTTTAAGAGATATATTGATTAATTTACTAAGCGCGGTAGCACTGATTCAACTTTTGATCAGAATGTCAACAGATGTCATCACTGTAATTTGCGTTTGTTTGTTGTTTTCTGAGCTCTAACTGTGCGAGTGCGATCGATTTTATGTTCACCAACATGTGGAGATTGAAGTTTATTTTCTATTGTGGGACAAAAATAGGTATTTATGTCTATTGTTTAAACTGTTAAATACCTAATTCAAATTTTTGTTATGTAAAAAAGGCAATAAAAATAAGGCGATTTCAAATAAAAATAATCAAACCAAAACATAACATTACTTATTAATCAACATTTAACACACTATAACTAATTTCCTCCGATTTCTTGGCAAAATATTAAACTATTTTCATTTGTGTTATGGTTTGAACTATGACGAAACATAACAAGTTTTCGTGTAGGTGATCAGGCCGAACACTCCTAAGAAAACCTCCAGCAAACCTCCTTTTTAAAATCCATTCACCCACTTGCAACTGCGCCATAGTGTGTTTTAGAGAGGTAAGCATGGTAGATATCGAATCAATGTCGACGATAAAGTTTCGTTTACCCTATTTTCGAAAAAAATACCTATTGTTGAGTTCCTTTACGGTTTTTGTCATACCTAGCCAAATGTCACTTTTTGAAATCTCAACGTGTAGACGCATCACAAGCACTACTGGCAAATTGATTTTGTGTCAAAAAACCGAAACTCGATCGGATCGTCTGCAAGCGTTTCCAAAACTACACAAACACGACAAACAATCTATCCACACGTTTGTTGTGAGGGCTTGATGAGGTTTGCCAGCCGTGTGGTTCCGGCATCCACTTTTTTTAGAAGAATCGAATCGCATACTCTTCGATAAAATGGTAATTAAATATTAAAATGGAAAATAAGTAGATACAGTAACTTCGGGATAATTTAAGAATATTCAGTAAAAAAATATCTGGAAAAAATAAACTGTAAAAGAGCGGGTAGGTAATTCTTTCTCGCGAAGAACTTTAATACGAATGGTAGTTAGCCAATCTAAACAAATATTTATAATGTGTAAATGTAACTGACATCATGCCAGCGACGAGACGGGAACACCTCGACGATGTCATGTTTAATATGATCTAAGATAATAACGGTAACGTTGAATACATAATCAACAATGTAACATCTGTAGTTTTGTTCTAATTCATGTAGTTCATTCCAGCACTAAGTATTTTTGCACAGTTCATTGTTCAAGTAGCGGTAAATAACATGATGATTCCTACTGAAATTGGTTCACAAATGAACTTTTCTACGAATTATTTCACTAATATACGCCCGTATTTTCATAGAGCTTGATCTATGAATCTTTTTCTCGATGGAGATACCTCCAATCAAGGGTCTGGCTCCCTCCTCGTCGAATCACAAGAACTTAATTACTTTTTCTTTGTTTCGACCTTTTCCTTCAACAACAATCGACTGAGTGTGCACCTTAATACGGATAAGTAACAATTTGGCATCGTTCGATAGCTCTAACAAGATTAACTATCAGTAGATGTAGCAAACATACACCATGCCCCATACATTTCGAGAGAGTTAGGATTGATTTAATTAAAACTGCTGATTTTAGAGCTCTTCAACAAAATGACGTCAAAAATTTTACTCTACGTCTATTAGTGCCGATGTTATTGCACTCCTTCGCGGCAGGTGCGCTAGTCAGGCAGTTTGATAAGTTTGAGGAATGGGGGTTTTACCGAATGATAGATAATGGAGTATTTGAGGTATTTCAATCGATAAACTCGACCATAGATCACGCTTTTAAAGTTTGATTACTACCTCCCCGAATAAACTGTATTTAACATTAGTACAAACAAAACACACACATACAAACACACCTACACACAAACTAACACAATCCGCACAAAGCCAACCGATTTGCATACGATTAAATATCCATAAACACGTTAAGAATATAAGAAATTAATTATTTTTCATGAGAATGTATCATTTCCACTCGATGTTAAATTGTTTCAAAATCGAATTCATCTACACTATTATTATAAAGAGGAATGATTTGTATGTATGTAACGAATAAACTCAAAAACTACTGGACCAATTTCAAAAATTCTTTCACCATTGGAATGCTACATTAACATAGGCTATAATAATTATTTTTTCTACGGCAAAATATAAAATTCCCACGGGAAAACAAAAACAACGCGGGCGAAGCTGCGTAAAGCTAGTCCCAAAAATATCAAGAGACATAAATTGTGTCAATGAGGAACTAGTAATACGTCGCTTTCACACAAACTGCGGTGACTTTACAATACGATCGGTGGGACAACGTCTTCTTTATTAAAAAGTCATTTCCACATTTCAAACTCATAGAACTGTTATTTCACCCGACAAGTTACATTCAAAGAGCGCGGCCCCGCAAGTTGGACTAATAGTAGGGAATATTGCATTCGATATTTGTTCATCGCCTAGGTTTATGAGCATACTGTGGCTGGAGTCTAAGGACTTTCATGTCATAATCCTCAATCCGACCTAACTGAAATATAATACTAATGTGAACTCGGGTGGTTTTGTTTATAATGTAAATTTTAGAACTTGACGCACACTTATGGCAACACATTCTTGTTTTTTTTTTATTGTGGGTATTCATTACCAATATTTTAGTGTTGTTATATGAAACTATTACTATTTGTTTTTTTTTTATATTTTCGACAGTACCTTTGTTAGGTACATAAATTCAAAAAAAGTCAAAAGTCAAAAACATTTATTGCATATACTATAGGTAGGTAGGTACATGAGGTTCTTATTTTTAATTTTAGTAACACAAATTAGATCTAGGTAATTAATAATAAACCACTCGAACATTATTTATTTTTATCACTTAAAAATTCTGAAACACTGTAATACATTTTAGAGAACAGCCATTGTTCCACACAACTTTTGAATCTGGGCATATCCATATTTATTATTTTAATAGGCAAGTTGTTGTATGTCTTGTGTGACATAAAAAATAAACTTTTATTATAAAACGCTGTAGTGTGCGTATGCGTTGTTACCCAATCTAGATTTATCTCTAAAGTTAAAAGGCGAGGTATCGGTAGAAAGCGCCGAAAACTGCTCCGGGAAAACAGATAATTTACGCATTTAGTATTAAAATATAGTCATAAAATAAATATATGATATAAATTAGGATATTATCTAATGAATGTACTAATCTGTTACATGATAGAATCTATTTCACTCGATCATATAAAATTCCTAAAATAAGGTTAAATTAAGCACTAAAACAAGTTTGTCGTAATAAATATCTGATTTTGCATATTATTATTTTTTTGTTCAATTTATTCAAATACAAATAGCGTGATAAATTATAAGGCCTTTATAAATTACATAACTAAAAATAAAACATTTTAGCACTCCTCCAAACGTGGTGGCCGCGGAAGAGTTCCAAGAATGCTGCCAGCGTTCCCTCTTTGTATTGCCTTTGCGCGAGAAAGCTGCCAGTCACCTCGAGTAGGCGCTTCCTAATTTCTCGATAGAGCCGATGAGCACAAGATCCCCACGCATATTATTATTATATGAGATTAATCCTCTTTAAATTTTACAGATACCCTACTAAAAATAAGTTTTCACTTAATATCCGGTAACTAGATATGATAAGTTTTGTTTAAAAACTTGTAAATTGACAAGTTTATGATGACACGCCATTTCTCCGGCTAAACCGCTAGTCGCGAATTGGCGCTTGCCAACGTTGGGTCTGTGTCAGAGCTGTCAAATTTTCTGTATGATTTTAGTTCGCAAAACGTAATAAAAAAAAATGGGCAATAAAAGGAACAAAATTAGAAATAGAATGTTAATAATTGTTATCCAACACATTTCATTTGGTTTGTCAAATATTTTCTTCATTTATTTGTATTTTCCGTAATTTTAGTATTTGGTCTTGATTTCATTTAGACTTTGACATTTCGTTTTGACCAAATGTTTTGACATAATAGTGTAAGTACCTATACCAGTATGACCAAAAGCGTGTTTCTATGAGAAAGTATGCACTGAAATTTTTAGAATGAAGTTCCTTATGGGACGATGTTGAGACAAGAGCTATCCGGCAAAAACTGTACGTTACAAAATAGCGTATTAAAAAAGCATTAGTGCAC
This sequence comes from Schoenobius gigantellus, assembly GCA_963935595.1. Taxonomy (NCBI): domain Eukaryota; kingdom Metazoa; phylum Arthropoda; class Insecta; order Lepidoptera; family Crambidae; genus Schoenobius; species Schoenobius gigantellus. The sequence continues at coordinate 66,252,290 of OZ012540.1, read as the reverse complement.
TTATTATTAAATAACTCGAAAACAACGCATCGGAGATCGAGACACGATGCGTATGATTTTTGGAGAACTTTCTAAAGGATTGATTGAAATTGTTAAATGGGAGTCATGTTGCTCCAAAAAAGGTTAAAAACGTTCTTTCTGGAAAACGGGAGGATGCAGCTTCAACTTTTCGCTTGTTTTCACCTTGTATAGCAAAGGGGGTGTAACACGTGGAAATATTTTACCGTATTTAGTATGGAGCCAGCAGGACTTTTTTCGACTGCTTTTACGAGAAATTTCAACTTTGCATAATTTAAAAAAAAATTACAAAAATGCTTTTATCTCGGAAACGGTGCATCGGAACTAAAAAATAACGTAATTTTGTTCCCCTAAAACCCCACAGCTAATTAGGACATGCATAATGGAATTATCAAAAAATGGTCAAGCGTGAGTTTGACTTTTTTTTCATACTTTATTTTGATTTTTATTTGAAATTGACATTTCAAACTTTTGACACCTACATTTTTTTAGCTTGCACGAAAAAACTTAAAAAATAAAGAGACGCGTATTTTATATTTTCAATATTTTTTATGCTTTAAGTACTTATACAAAAAATTTTTTGAAACTTGGCTATTGCGCAAAAGTAGTGTTGGGCATAATATTGTTGTGATTGCCTAGGGCCCATCAAAAAATCTTTGACATTTTTTCTTTAAAAAATCTGTGGTAAGCATGGACTTGTACCTAACATTTTCAACATTTTAGCTCCAACGCATTTCATTTGGTAGTTTTAGTGTTAACTTTGCGTGTTTCACCAATACATTTTTGTAACGAAAAATTGGCATCAAATACCAAGGCTATAAGAGAGATTCTCTAATACCACTTTTTGACACTTTTTTGACACAGGAAACTTTTTTAATGTGATAGTTTTAGCCGATTCCGATTTGTATTGTTTTTTTATTTTAAGTTACAGGACTAGGTGAGGTGTCAAAAATCAGCACAAAAAATAAGTTCCTACCCTTTAATATGTAACAAGTAGTGTGGCTAAAAATGTTAACATTCCTTATAAGATGCGCAAAACGCGGTTAAAATCAGATATAAGCACTAAAAAGTTGTAATGCTTATCTGGAACGAACCGTGAAAGTCATTTGAATGTAAGCCAAAGATAACCTGCAATGATGTTAGCATTTGAAAACTAGTTTTTAAGGATAGGCAAAGGCCTATCCAAGGTATTTAGCCCAACACTTCGTACTCTGATTTTTTATAATTATTTTATAAAAATGTCCAAACAACGTATATTGTTTATTTGTATATTGTAAGCCATTATAACAATGCAAAATATCGAAATGGTTTCTAAATTTGGTACCTAAGCAGAATGAAATGTTGTCAATTAAGCCCAGTTTCCTTTTTGTGGAAAGTAAATTAATAGACATTGAGAGCCGGCTGCCTACATTGGGTGGAAACAGGCCTACGCGCACACAGACACTCGCATATAGCAATCTCTGGGCTACGTTCCAAAACATCACCCGAGTGCACTCGGTCACCCGAAGTATGTCCTAAAACATTTAGGGTGCACTCGAGAGTGTTGGAGTGGCGTGTCCTAAAACGCTACGGAGTGCACTCGATCGAGTAGAATCTCACCCGCATAATATAGCAAGGTGTAATTTCACTCGATTGGATTTGGCGGGAAATTGTGTGGATTTTAAAGTTGTGTGTGATTGTGATTACAAATATTTCATATTCACACACAATTTGTGCATCTCGGAGAGCGAGGATGCGCTTCGTAACGTCGACAATAAGTTAATTTTAAATTCCAAAGACTATAGGTATCGTAAGTGACACGATTGTAAAATTGGCCTTCATTTCAGCTGAAACTAGGTTAGGCCGCGATTTAACAGAATTTATATTCTGTTGGTTTTAGCATTTTCGTAGATGAAACAGAGGAATGTAATCCATGCACTAAAGCGAACGGACGCGCCGATGAATTATATATTTTCTTATTTTTGTATATTTGGTTATGTAAACAAAGCAGACAACACTCTTGCCGTTCTAAAACAACCAACACTCCGACCACCCTAACCGGCCACTCTCCCCCCACCACCTACTCACTCCGGGTGATGTTTTGGAACGTAGCCCGGGGAGGTTCGGAGTAAACGATTCAAAGCTGTTTGTGACTGTGCGCTCCATGGTGATTGGTGATACCGCACGTATTTTTTTTACTCTTGCTGTTATCGCTCTATCGTGTTTCATTGAATCATTATTATTAAAGTAATATAATTTATACTAAAAAAAATTATTTTGAAATACTTTTTGTGGCGTTGGTTTTTGTAAAAAAATTATTTTAGTCTTTTTCGTGAATTTAACACCAACTCACTAAAGTAACTTCAATGAATATACCTAACTAAGAGTCATATGTGCCAAACATTTAAAACCTTTAAAATTGTGAAGAAACGGTCTAATTATGATGAAACATTAAAAATGGCGAGTTATTGATAATTGTATATTTACTTTTACGTCACTTTCTTACAAAATATATTTTTGTATCGATATTATAATGGTGGATGAGTACAATGACGTCACAGTCTATGTTGGGTCTCTCTCTAACCGGCAACTAAATCTTTTAAGCTTTGTTGTTTTTAAGTTATTTAAAAAAACACCAGGTTGTTTGTCGAATAAAAATACTATGTACTGTTACATACAAGTAAAGATACAATAAAAATAGCAATGAAATCATAAAGCTGTATAGTATGTATTATTGCCTGGCACTCTGCCGGCAGAGCTCCACACACGCTCGCTGTTTAGCCAACGGTGGGTACGGTGCGGTTACGCATTTCCCCCCGAGAAGAAAAAAAAGGTCCTTACCTCAGATTATAAATCAATACTTATTTGTAACCTAGCAAAAAGTACATTGCATATTATATAAAACGTTTCAGTTGTACTGTTATATTTTTACTGTGCGTCATGTGACGTCAGCACCTGGGTTGTGGCCATGCCTCGGCGCTAACGTCATTATACAACGAACAGTGTGAAGTGCGAAACATATCGGCTTGCACGTTGAAATTCCTCGCCTTAAGTGTGGTGATATATTTGAATAAGTTCAAATGTTTTTTACAAACACTGCTACTTCTTTACTATACAGACAGGGAAGAGGCAAGATCATATATTTTGAAAATAAAGGCTTGCAAGAATCTCTTTGTCTTAGTCCACTAATCGATCTAATGCAGCGCTTTTGGATGTTAAATGCGTCTATACTATTTACTGAGTTGCCCCAAAAGATTAAGGCATAGCATAAAGTGGATTGAACGTATCCATAGTACGCCAAAATTGCTGTTTTTTCTGAAGAGGTTCGTGCATTATGCCGCAGTGGATAAGTAAATCGAGATAGTTTTTCACAAACATTTTGAACATGCGGTATCCAGTTACAGTGGTTATCTACCGTAATCCCAAGAAATTTAGTCTCGTTAACACATTCTATTGCTTTATTGTCAAAATTAATTGGGATGATGACTGAATTCTAATTTTTACGTCTCGTCATAAAATAATAAAATACCGTAGAAAAAGATGTCATCCAGATCATGTGAAATTAGAATTAAAATCGGTTTAGAAATACATTACATACAAGCATTTTAAGCTGTTAATTTGGAAGCGATTAGACAGAGAGATCCGACATCAACCGTGACATCATTGTTGAGTACGGCCATATAAACTCCATGTAAATTGCCGTTTTGCTAGAAAGAGATGGAGAAATTTTTTTAATACCTTATATCTTAGTTGTTTTTATAGCTATACGAAAACCCATTTTTTCTTTCTGTTTATTATATGAATGAGCTTCTATTAAAGCAATATTTTTTTCATTCATCTAGCCTATTGTCAAGTTCATTGATTGTCGTCGATATGAGTAGAATTTTATAATATTCGTTTTTGTCAAATTAATATTAAGGCTATTCTTATCCATCCATGTAAGTATGTCAGTTAAAGAAGATTTAATTGATTCTTCATATTCATAACTATCATTTTTAATTAGTACAGTGCTATCATCAGCAAAGAGAACCAATTGTTGATTAGTACTTTTTGGCATATCATTGATATAAAATAGGAACAAGAGAGGACCCAGTAAACTACCCTGTGGTACGCCCCTATTATTATTTCTGTAGTCGGATCTAATTTGTGTGATAGTCTGTGTATTTTCACAAAATCCCTTTATCTCTCTACACAGTTGTCTGTCACACAAATAGCTCTTTATCTATTCTAATGCATTTCCGCGCAAACCATATCTTTCCAGTTTATTCAGAAGGGTGCAATGATCCACACAGTCGAAAGCTTTGGACATGTCCGTGAAAATAGCAGCTACATCAATTCTCTTGTCAATGCATTCATGTACAGTTTTCATTAACTGATAAATTGCTAGATTTGTTGACCTGTGTTTTCTAAAACCATTCTGTTCATTTACACTGAGATTGTATATATCCGACAAACCAACAATTCTTTTGTACATCATGCGTTCAAATAGTTTAGAAATATTTTGGATTAATGTGACAGGTCTACAATTACATAATTTGTTTCTATCGCCCTTCTTATATAAAGGTTTGATGATAGAGTTTTTCAATTGAATTGGGAATTTTCCCGTTTCTAAAGATAAATTTATAATATAAGTTAGGACTGGAGCTATAAGGCCTCGTTTATGGAGACGCGGGGCGTTGCGCGGCGCGGCACGCACAGAATTCAAACATATGGCGTTGTATGAGTGCGTTTATGGAGAAGCGATTTTACACGCCTTTGCTTGAAATGGCGCGTTTTTTACGGCCGAGCTCGCGCATGGCACCGCCGCGTTCGTCGGTGTTCCCGTCTCGCATCTCTATGAACAACATCGTATATTGCCATATGTTTGTGTTTACGCGTGCGATTATGAGTGCCGCTTCACGCGCCGCCCCACCGTAAACAGAAAAAACGTCTGACGCGCCGCGAGACGCCAGGCCACACGCGACGCGCGACGCTCCGCGTTTCCGTAAACGAGGCCTTACAGATCTGCGGCGACAGCTGTCGCAAGCTGTCGCGCGACGTCGCGTGCAGTCGCCGACCGCTGTCGCGCGACGTCGCGAGCTATCCCCGACCGCAGTCGCGCGATAGCCGGCGAGTGCCCGCCGGCTGTCGCGCGACCGCCGGCGACAGCTCGCGACCGGTACCGATACCAGTATAGCAGTTCGATTTCTAATGATTGTATGTAGTATGGGAGCTAAGTTTTCAAAAATGGATTTTGAGGAAGAAGTACTTCTCTTGCTTTCTTAGTGGTTTTCTTGCTGTATTCTTTACATATATAATTCCATAAACACTCATATTTTTTTTATTGAAGCAATTAATATATAATTCCATAAACACTCATATTTTTTTTATTGAAGCTATCGCGCTGTCGAGCGATATCGGTCGGCGACTGCGCGCGACGTCGCGCGACGTCTTGCGACAGCTCGCGATAGCTGTCGCCGCAGATCTGTAAGAGCTCTTATATTTTTCACGAGACAATGACATTGGGCTCTCGAAATAACAGGTATTGTGTATATTTATCCTTTCGAACTGGAAAATAATATGTTAAAGTACCTTTTTTAAGAACTCTACTTATTTCTTGTTTATAATTTCTTGTTTTAAGAAGGGATGTGACCGGTGGACCCGTTTACGGGTCGTGGGATGGCCGGGTTTAACCTGGCGGGCCACTCTTCTATGGCCACCCCACTGGCCGCTTTGCGGCGGGAGTGGCACTTTGTCGCCACGGCGCTTCGCGCCTCTAGAGCTTCGGCTCGTGTGCGCGGTGGTGGGCCCAGTGGGGTCTGCCGTCAGGCAAACCCGTTACCCGCACTGAGCGGGCCGGGGGTCCGCCGCACGGAGCGTCGGGCCGATTTTTCTCACTATCATTTAAAAACAGTTAAGTCTTCCAACTGTATACTATTTCAACGCGAGTAATTAACTTTTTCACAGCTTTTAATAAATATTAGTTATGAGTCTCAACTAACACGTCTTTCTCTGCTGCTGCTTTCGCAATCCCTGTTCCTAAGTTATCTATCACCTAGAGACATTAATTCATATATACCCCGTATTGGTGTGAATCAACTATTTAGTGTGAATTGTCATTGTGTGAGTTTATTATGTTTCCTCGTGAACGAATCGATTGAAATATTATAATTAAATTCCTTCAAACTTCCACAAATTAAAACCAAAGTAAAATATTTTTTTTACGATTTAAGTAATATTTTTTTTGTAATTAGTAATATTTTAGTTATAGACTACTTAAAGATTAGAATCCAGTGACCGATTGCGTGTACATAGATTATATAGATCAGTGGCCAAGCGTTTACATAGTATTATCTGTGGCGTTGCTAACAAAGCGAAATATATTTTCAGTTATTCGATAAACGGGTGCGTGTTTTTAATTTTTAAATGCATGAAAAAATTACATTAATCTTCAATCTGTTCTATAGGTTTCATTGCTCTTCAAAAAAAGTATTATTTTGAGCCCGGCCTGCATACATTTTTTACCGTCCTTAAAGGTCGTAGCACACATATCAACTCGGAAAGGGATCGTCACCGTTATCGACTCGCCTTCAACCAGGCGTCAACCTAACGTAAGCGCGTTACCGATCGATCAGCAGCTCCGAGTCGACTCGGCTACGGCAAGGCGACGTCGCGCTTACGGCTCGCCGGCCGCTGGTTGACGGCTAGACGGAATATAATAATGGAGCCCCAGGCCGCGGAGCGGGGCGTGGACGAAGAAACGTAAGCTAGGGTACGGAGAGACGTAAGACAGCGTACGGTGAGACGTAAGCGCGGGTACGGCAAGTCGACCACTCACCGTACGTACGTGTGGTTCGTGAGCTTGTCCCGAGGCGAGGCGATTACGTTACGATTCCGATTAGTGTGCGTTGCAGTAGGGAGTTTCATACAAAGAATACTGAACGGCTAGTGTTGATACGTTTACGTTCCGTTTACGAGTTGATATGTGTGCTACGACCATAGTCTTGGTTAATTCGTTGAAATATTTGGAATTATTCCCGAATTCCTGATAACTTAATTGTTTAGATTCTATAGATTCCGCCACCAGCTCACTTGAACGAATAGAACTACACGACAATAAGTTCCCATTATATTGAAAGAACTATACTTTTCCTATAATACCTAACATAAGCCTTCCATCATCAGCTCAGTAATATGATATGACGACTTTAAAGGTGCGGTTAAGCGGCGCGGGGTGGCACACGCGATCCCACGCGAAATGCGCCCATCCGTGTCGGCTTGGCTCGGCTATCCGAACGAGAGCCTAGTCGTATAGATAGTACACGGTACGGCAATGGTAAAAATTTTAATTATCACATTTATCCAAACTATTTGAATTTATTATATTTTGGTAATCTACATGACTGACAGAAAAAACGCCATTGTTCTTATAAAAATATATTTCTTCAAACAAGTTTACTTATAGGGCTATACTAATAACCATTGTATAAGCCTTGTATAGTTAAGCAGTGTTTTGTCTCTTTTGTTCGAATTTGAAATGTCATTCGAGTGAACGTGACAAAACTCTGTTTAACTAAATCAGGCTTATACAATGGTTATTAGTAAGGCCTATAGCCTATAGCCTTGGGCAGCTTTGCCTCCATCTTCCAAGCGGAGGTTTATGCCATCTTAGAATGTGCTGAAACCAACCTTGGAATCAACCAAGCCAACCGCACAATATACATAAACTCAGACGGTCAAGCAGCTTTACTGGCACTGAGCAGTAACCTCGTGACCTCAAAGCTAGTGGCTGACTGTATGAACCGCTTAAACACTTTGGGACACAGGAACAGAGTAATACTTAGATGGGTTCCAGGGCATGCGGGAATCACTGGCAACGAATGTGCCGATGAGCTCGCTAACGCTGGGGCCGAGGGAACGCAATATGGTCCTGAACCATTCTGTAACATACCCAAAAGCCTCGCCCGTCTAACGCTTGAAACCCATTACGACAACAAGTCCCACAAGGCATGGCTACATATGCCAGGACTTAAACACTCTATGGCACTCATAAAAGCCTATGACCGTAGACCTGCAAACAGATCCGAGGATTAAGCAGGAACAACATACGCACTTTGGTCAGAGCCCTCACTGGACACTGTCGCCTTAATAAGCACATGTCCATCATGGGGTTGAGTGAGTGCAGAGAGTGCAGGGTCTGCCACGAAGCAGAAGAGACGCCTATGCACTTGCTTACAAACTGTGAACCACTGATGCGTAAACGCAGCCTACATCTGGGCAAACACTTACTGTTACCAGATGAGGTCAAGCACCTCTCCCCCAAGAAAATACTGCACTACTTAGAAGATGCAGGGCTTGTGGGAGAACTGTAATAGTGGCGGTCACAATAGATCTTATAGGTCGCAGTGACAAACCATAACCGCTCATATCAATAAAAAAAAGGCCTATAGTGTATATTAGACAGATATAGGTACCTACATAGAAGATGGAATTAACTTATAAGATTATTCAACAGTTTCTTACCAAAGATTTTAAGTTTGGGTTTGAGAAACAAAAACTTTACACGATGATATAAAAAAGCGACTTATTTTACAAATCATTCCAAATTATTATACCTTATAGAATCAATTTGTCGTGGTACCTTAATAGGCACAGATAGACCCTAAAGACATTCTGATCTTTCAAAAGCTTCACAAATCCGATTACTGGAAAAAGCAATGTATCTTGTATGATAATCCCTGCAACCACTCATTCGAGTCTGACTTAACGGATAATAACGTTGCAGAGGGAAATTAATAATTCGGCAAAATGTCCAGTACGCCGTTAGCTTTTATAATCAGGGCGTGGAGACCAAAGACTGAACTACTTTCTCGAAACTGAAAAAATCTAATTCAGAAAACACAATACAATAAATCGTTCAGATAAAAATTGACAATAGGGTCTTAAAATAAAAATATACAAGAGCCCTAGCTAATGTAATAATGCGAACGTTTTGTTCGAACGCATAGAACGGCATAGTGGGAGTGCTTTAGGTCACGAGCTTGCTTAATGTCATTCCACGACGTGAACGCAGAGATATAATGACGGAATATAAAGGTCAGTTGTTTATTATAGTTTATGGGTCTTATTTTTTTTTATAGTTTATGGGTAGGCACTTGTCCTCAACTTGCCTGATGGTAGCAAAGGTGGGGACTAAGGTGGAGCGTGCCTACTCAATAGGTGCCGATTCACTCTAGTCTTGAAAAGACCCGGGTTGTAGTGAGATGGGAAAACAGAGGACGGCAAAGAATTCCATTCCTTTGCATTAAAAAGTACGCATTTAAAAAGTGAAAGCGAAACGCTGCGTGCGGAGAAGTGGAATATCTATTAAGTAGGGGTGGGTCTTTGCCGTTCTCCGGGTGCCTCGGTAGTAAAAGGGAGATGGTGGAATAAGATCACACAGCTCTTGGGAACACTCCCCGAAATGTAAAAAACCGATAAACGGCCTCTATGCGACGATGTTCAAGACTCTGGAAATTTGAAATTTTGAGTGTCATCACCAATCAACCTCTATTATTTTACTATTGCGATATCCACAACTTAAGCTAAACAATTAAGAGGAAACCCTTACACTCGTATGTAAAGTCAAGTCAAAGTAATTACTTGAGTAAAAGTCGTTACTTAAGTTGTGATTTTTATACAATAAGAACTGTGACAATAAAAAAAATATAACATTATTGCGTTTGGTGGCACAGTAGTTCGCGCGTCCGGCCTGTGATAATGGCGATTACGCTTTCGCAATGGTCCGTCACGAGATGGGTGACCAAAAACTTAGTATCTTGAGCTCCTCCGTCTTTCAAAAGGCTAGTTAAGCCGTTGCTCCCAGTCCCAGGTGTATTTGCAATCGTTAAAATGCACCAACATGCACAGGTGACAAGCGTAACTTTCTTCATCATTTCAGCCAAGAGACGCCCACTGTTGGACATAGGCTTCCCCAGGGATCTCCATTCCGATCGGTCCTGCGCCTCCCGCATCCAGCGGCTTCCCGCGACCTTCACCAGATCGTCGCGTCAGTCCACCTTGTGGGGGGCCTACCAACACTGCGTCTCCCGGTAAGCGGCAGCCACTCGAGGACCTTTCCGCCCCAACGGCCGTCAGTCCTACGAGTGATGTGTCCCGCCTACTTGATCACGTAGAGAAACCCCGAGCATAGCCCTCTCCATAGCCCTTTGAGTGACTTCTTTGAGCCTTCTTATGAGACCCATTGTATGGGCCGTCCATATAATACGTCATCGATTTTTGCTAATTTTCGACCCTCCCCCCTCCTACAATCATCTTATCGTCATTCCCTAATGACCCCCCCCCCCCCCCCTCGCAAAACTGACGTCATTACCTAACAAAATTAAAACAATTGCGGATTTGAGAAAAATAGGGTAACATTATAACATTTTGTTATACAATCATCTTTTATTATTTTGTACTTTGGCACTGTTCATTAATATAATAACATTATTCTTCCCTATTCTTTAGTTTTCTTTGGATAGCTCCCACATTTTGTTATAGAATCATCTTTTATTATTTTGTACTTGGCAAATTTCATTAATATAATAATATTATCGAGCCTTAGTTTTCTTTGGATAGCTCCCACGGAGTCTTCACCCATTCTTGCATACAAGTTCTCGAATATAATGTACACAAACCTTATGTAATAAATGAATAATAAGTTCAATAATTAATACCATAAGGTACTTACAAACTATTTCGTACATTTTGGAGTAACTGGTATCACAAGAATGACGTCAATTTCGAATGACGTAATATATGGACGGCCCCTAAGCGGCCATGTCTCCGTTCCGTATGTCATCACTGGCAACACGCATGAATTGAAGACTTTTGTCTTGCGACACTGCAGCAGATGGGCCGAGAATATGCTGCGTAGCTTCCCGAACGCTGCCCAGCCGAGTAAATTAGTCGTTGATTCGTCGTCGTCGTCAATTTACCTGTTTCTGGAAGTTGGACTTATCGAGCTGGACTATTTGCCCCAGGTAAACATATTCGTTAACAACTTCCAGCGTAGAGACTCCATCATTCACAGTAGTGGGTACTACACAGGAATTCGACTTTATATTAGTCTTGTCCATGTTCATTTTAAGACCCACTTGTTGGGAAACTCTACAGAGGTCTTCGAGCATTGTGCCTAGATCCTTCACGGTCTCTGCCATGACTATGATATCATCAGCAAAACGAAGGTGAGTCATGTACTCGCCGTTTATGTTGATGCCGAGTCCCCTCCAGTCCAAAAGCTTAAATACATCCTTCATCGCAGCTGTGAATAGTTTCGGCGATATAACGTCACCCTGTCTCACACCGCGCTGAAGTCGTACTGGTTTCAAGATTTCCTGAAGGTCCTGAAGGTGTACTGACGTGGCGTTTTCGTCCAATGACTGCAACACTTGGATGTACCGATAGTCTATTTGGCACCTCTGGAGTGATCTAAGTACGGCCCAGGTCTCGACAGAATCAAAAGATTTCTCATTTCTCATAATCCACAAACGCCAAGCATAGTGGCAGATTAACTCCTCGGTCTTCTGTATAACCTGCCGTAGCGTATGGATGTGGTCTATGGTACTATAGCCTTTTCGAATCCGGCTTGTTCGGGAGGCTGGAAGTCGTCGAATCTGCGTGCGAGACGATTCGTAATGACCCTCGAGAACAACTTATAATCATGACTCAGGAGCGTGATGGGCAACTGGGACCTGTCGCCCTTTTTGAAGAAAAGTGCCACGCCCCCGTGCCACGCTTTAGGCGTTTTGCCCTCGAGTATGACGGAGTTGAATAGCCGCTGCAGCGCTTTCCGGACTGGTAGACCACCCGCTTTTAGGAGTTCGGCTGTAACTCCATCATCACCCGGCGCCTTGTTGTTTTTATGCTTTTCGAGAGCCACACTAATCTCGTACAGGCTGACGTCCGGGATGACTTCGATGTAGTGCCGGGTCAATTTGGCTCTAAGGTCTGTAGCCTGAATAACAGGTGCCTGTGATGTTGCGTCAAGCAGTCCATAGAAGCGTTCGATCTCGGCCATAAGCTCAGGTCGGGATGTAATGACTCTGCCGTTCTCTGTCTTCAGCTTCGTTAGCAGACTCTGACCGAGTGACAGATCTCTTGCGAACACTTTGGAGCCCTTGTTCTACTCGATGGCCTCTTTATTACGTTCCGTATTCAATCGGCGTATGTTGCGAGGCAGACACTTAGAGATCAGGGTGGTGATTTTGTAACTCATTGGTTGATCGGCAATCGTTATCAAACTGGATTACTTAATAAAGAAAAGCGGAATAAGGTTTATTTGCTATAAGTATTGGTTGATTTATTCAACAAATATACCAAGACTACTAATACGACGACATTTCAAAATGTTAAACATATTAAAAATCAGTTTTAATCAAACAGAGTTATCAAATCTATACGATAGCCGATGACCTATGAGTTACAAAATCACCCCCCTGAATGTTAAGTCGCCGACGAGCATCTTCAAAAAACTGCCAACCCATTCCACGCATTTCCTCCATCAGCTTTGCTTGCAATACTGTACTAACTTTCTTCACTTCATTCAAATTCTCGTTAATTTATTGTATGAAAATCACAATTTAAGTAACGATTTTTACTCAAGTAATTACTTTGCCTGACTATAGATACGAGTGTTAGGGTCGGTTTAACTTTCCTATTACTAATACTTTACTATTACTAACGATTGAAAAACCGACTCTAAAAGGGAAGAAAATTCAAAAATAGGCATTTGTGAAATGTATTGCTGTGACGCAGTTCAAGAACAATCGAGGAGAGCGCGATGGAAACAACTGCGGTTCGGAATTTCGGATCAAAAATATACGTTTCGTAGTCCTCTGTTAGCTTTTTTCAATAAAATCCAGTCAAATATGTTTACTTGAATGTTTGAATACCAAATCTGGCCATTTTTTTTAAAGTTATTAAAGGTTTAATCTCTTTTAATTCTCTGCACAACGCAAGAAATAGAGACGATGTGGGACAAAGTGTTCAGAGTCTTAGGAAAAACATCGGGAAGGCAAGAGGATTTACTCCCAAAAGACCATAACGTTAGCACCTTGATCCCCAGACATCCGCTGAAATCCTTACCATAACTTTCCATGCAAACGACACACTTAAGACCGATACAGCATACCACACAAAGATCCCGACAATGACAGAGAGCCAAAGATGGAGGGATGATAGTACTGAACGAATTATAGTTTACTACTGCCGAACTGGAGTTGATGCTAAGGAATCGAAACCTTAAGACGGCACCAGGGTCGAATGGACTATCAACCGTTGTTGTGTACACAGCAGCAATCCGAAACGACGGGAGAGTGTTTTTGGACATAGCAAACAAATGCTTGTCCCTGAGATTCTATCTTACCCAATGGAAGGTGGCACACGTATTTATCCCGAGAAAACCGGGAAAGGACAATTATACGCATCCTTAAGTCACGCCGACCAATTGGCTTGTTGTTGTACTAAGGTACCTTGGAAAATACTAATAATCACCAGACTGCAGTGGCATATTCTCCCTACACTGAGCGCGAACCAATACGGTTTCTTGCCGCAACGCGGAACGGTGACTTGGTCAAGCCTTAGGGATGAAGCTCAAAGAGAAAAAGCTTATCCACATGGTGACATTTTGGCGTTTCAAATTTAAATGTCTTTATTACCCAAGGGAAATTCCATATAAATTTAGCTCCCTTTGGCTTTCAATTCCACGTCCTCAACTGAAATAAACAAACCATATAAAACATCATATTGAGTTTTCATAACTGGACTAATGTTTCTACCATAACATTTATTTTTTAATTTAACACACAATTTATCATTTCTATTTTATTTAACCTCACAGTAAAGGAGAGTATGCTCCTCGGGGATAAAAGTGTATTAGCCTTGGGCAGACTTGAATCCTTCGCTTCATTTAGGATTCTTACCATAATTCCCGAACGTAGTGGTTCAAGTTCAAGTTTTAATATAATCACAGGAATATTTCCTCTTCGCGCATTGTATTTATTTTTATAGATGATTAAAATTCTTGTTACATATATTAGTTTCTACTGTCTATCAAACTCAACATTGATGTCTTTTTTTGTAAAAATGTTTCAGCCATATTATAACGATCACGATGACACCAACATTCATGTTTTCGTAACACGATTTTCTAAGCACTTTGTCATTGTTGCGAATCATTCAGGCAAACACAATCTCCGTCTCGTTATTGTAATTAATGGAATTATGACACGAATATTTGCACAATAATCTGGCTGCATAATGAAAAACTTTCTTAAGAAATTTTGTCAAATCAATATTTAAATGTATTAGTAAAGGCTTAAATACGTGGATCAATTTATAGAGAAATAGAATCGGCAGAACTGACTGAATGTAAAAATTCATTCTTCTCTAGTATAAATAGTAATCTAATCGAAATATAAAATCAATTTCTTAAGCACAATAATGTTCAAATCGTTGCGTTGTTGTGCTTAGAGAGATTGAAATCCAATATTCTTGTACGGGTTTCCTACGGCTCTTGTTACAGCTAACGTGAATATTTTCTTTTAAGTTTCAAAGGATTCGTTTGGAAAATCGCAATATTTCCAACAACACTACGCTGCTTCAACATTTAATTGAAATTGTCAGAATGCACTTCGATACCGTATTTGCCCGATCCATTTACAATAAAAGGTACTTTCAATTGCCGCTGTATTTACTCTTCGTAAAGACAAATAAATATCATTTCACTGATGAAATAAAGTGAGAAAGGAAGAGAAGAACTATAGAAATATATTATCCATCAGTACTTTGGAAAAGATAGGTAACTGCTGAGATTTTAAGATACTTTTAAGTTAATCATAATACTGCAATTTAACATTTTATTTATGTGATCTATCAATTCTGCTGCTGTAAAAGGTACAAATCAATGCTATCAAGTTTGGCGCCAGAGGAATCACAATTTTTGAATCAAAATTTTATGGCGAATCGAAACTTTAATAATATCTAAAAATAACAAGATTTATTCTATGAAATTTACAGGAATGTCAACAAAAAAACGAAATAATATAATTAAAGCATATAAAACAATTGCGCGTTTAAACTAACAATCACCATCATTTATCTTTCTAAACTCTATTTCAATGCGCCATGTTTTTTACGCGCGGCAAGGAAAAGTAACAAAATGGCGAGACAATTACCTAGAAGGTACCTACTTTACAAGCCCATCTATTAGTGAGGTGCTGTGGTATGTTTCCACTCCGGGCGATTATAATGGGAACGTGCAGGTTCAGGCGTGTAGCTGCTTATTCGCTATGTGCGAAGTGTATAATTCATCTACGTTTAAATTAAAACGATAGCGAGTGTACTCGCTAACGCCATCGTTAATCGCTATGAGGTAGGTGGTAGGGCCGCCGATAGAAGCGTATCGAAAAGGCTGTGTCTATTCAGACCCGGCGGCCCCTCGGGTCCCTATAGAAGTCGATTGCTATTCAGAATCGGCAGCCCAACGCCTATCTCAAAGCGATCACTCGCTATCGCTTTCGTGACATAACAATAGTTTAATGTCACAGGTGACATTAGAACTATTGTTATACCCTCTATGTTGACCGATATATACCGAGTTAAATACTTTTACCTAGGTACTAAAACAAATATTATGCTTATCCGGTAGGGACAAATATTCAATGATAACTCTCTTTCCACCTAATAATAGAATATACTGTGTTTGTCCAACAGACACTAAACAATATGCCTTAGGTAGGTATGGTCATATGATATGACCATACTTTAGTGCAGTAGTAGCCGTGAACTTTTTCAATCGATGTATCACGTAATTTGATGATATGACTCATATCATCAAATTACGCTACTACTGTGCTCGGCGTAACCATTGACTCCAGTCTGTTATCTGCACAGCATGCCCGGAACATTGGCGAAAAGGCTGAGTGGTGTTTCGGTAATGGCTCGGGTTTCTACTTCCTCCTGAGGGATCAAATACCCTGGCTTGCTCATACTATATCGGGGAACCTTTATCGCTATTCTTACATACGCGGCTGTCATCTGGAGTCACCGGATTAGGCTATAGTGCTGCCGCAGTGCAGTACTTCGGACACAGCGCCCCCGCTTTGATTCTTTTGACCAAAGCGTACAGATTGGGAGCACAGCCACCTTGCCAGTGTTGGCTGGGCTCCTGCCCGCTGATTTGGAGGTAAAGCATGTAGGTATACTGGTAGAGGCGCGTCGGACGCAGCCAAAGCCCGAGCTTGGCAGGAGGAAGTGAGCCATTTTGGGACAGATAATGGATAAGTGGCAAAAGAGATAGGATGCAGAGACGAAAGCAAGGGAGCTGTATTGATTCTTTCCGAATTTGTCGGTCAGACTCACAGCTCACACTGGGTCGTTTCGGACTATGAAACGTCCCAGTTGCTCATAGGTCATGGATGTTTTAATAAATGACTGTGTGACATTAAATTGGTTGAAAGGAGTATGTGTGATTGCAGGAATGATGAGGAGGATGCTTTCCACATCCTGTCTACTTTATGTTGACCTACGTCCGAGAATGATGGATGGGATACGCGGCAAAGAGGAGGGACCTATTTATTGTGCGGAACTGGTAAGCTCGGAGGCGAACTTCGCACGACTGCGGGAATTCGCGCACTAATGGCACACGAGGCGGAGCAGGTTGGGAAGGAGAAGCATAGGATAAGTTGAGAGACTCATACCGGGGCTATTACTGTGAACGTTGCCCCTATTTAGAGGAGAGGACACATCAAAGGCGGGCGAGAGATAAAAGAATTTGTAGGGAGTCAAGAATTGCGCGCGGTAGAATGCAGACGTAGATACCTCGCGCATCTTCCATGTTTCATCATGGCTATAATAACCGCGAGGTTGGAATGGCCATAGGTGGTGGTGAGACGGAGGTTATATCCTCCACCCATCCGACAACCTAATTCTGAATGACCCTGTCCATAGCTGTAACTATTCCTCTTCCACTTTTAGTTATTCGTCTGCGGATTTATTTGCCTCCACCACATTATGCCTAACATTCAAGAGACTTGTCAGTTGCACAAAAATATGACAATCGCCACTATAGTATAGACACATCGGCTGCAGCCAAATGCAGCTACGCTAGGCAGCCAGACACGAACTTATGCATACATTTTTTCTTACTTGCCGTTCGGTTGACTGATAGACAACGCCTTGTCACAATAAATCTTTCCTTAAGCCGAAATTAGACGGTTCATTTTTGCTTTCATTTTCTATGCTTCATCGATGAATGACTGAAAATGAAATGTCTAAATTGACGTTCATCGGAATATGCCTTCGCGATAAAAGCGTCCGGCTTCCGATTGTTTTGACTAGCGTCATTCATCATTCATCGGCAATGAACAACAAGTCTAAACAGCGACAGCTCATTCACAGTTCATTTCTCATACTGCCGCGTTGCCACAGGCGTTGTGTCCTCGCGTGAATTCCACGAGGATTGAAATAATAGCTTTCACCAAGAGTGAACCATCTATACAAACAACGCAATTCACTGTTCATCGTTCACTATTCATCGCGGAAATGAATCACTTTTGATGAACCGGCTAATTTCGGCTACTTTTATTAATGCAATACTCGCTTTTAGTTGCACCACTGGCCAAGTAACTAGTGATGCACTCTATGTAATTTAGCAAGAATGTCATTGAGATAATAGCTAACCAATGTCTGCCTGCAGCTGCAAGGTTACAAATTAAAAATTTAACACCGTGGCAACCACCCTCGTGTTCGAACACTCACTTCCACAGTACTAGAATTTTCGAAACACGCTACACGTCTCACCCATTATGTATTCACCAGCACGTGTAGCAGTTTAGGACGACCTCGACAATGGGAAAACATTCCTCAGTATATTTATTGACATTAGCTCAAATGGTGATTTTCCATTGAATACAAAATGTTTCTCAGTACAGTATTCTATTCGATTTTTTTTGCAATAGATTCTATCAAAAAAGTATAGGGAATGATGATTTTTGTTTAAGATTCCAAATTTAGTTATTTGTTTTTTTTTTGTAATTAGATTGGCACTACTTTCCATATAGGCGCGGAGTTTGAGTTGCATCTGTTATTTAGATTAAATACAGTGCTGTTTTAGTTAGATCATATCTAGTGTGTAGGTATTTGCAAAAACATCGAACAGAGTATGGCTGAAATTTTGCATCACCGATGGATTTTTTTTTTATTTACTTATTTCTTTTCATAATTATCTATACAACAATACATTTTTAATCTGCCAAACTGTAAAACAGTTTGTCGGCAGTAGTTCTCGTCCATTCTATAGTACATTTCTTTTTATTCTAATAATAATATTTTTTGAGCTAATACCATATACAACGCGTCTCACAGCTCCCTCACATGAATTACAATATTTATTTAACCGAAAAGAAAGTGTCGACCTGTGATTTCGTGTTCAGAGTCAATTAATGTCTGAAAATGTTCGACTTTATCGAAAACACGTGCTTATGAGTGATACAAAGCATTGAAATGAGGTCAAAATGTGATGAAAAATCTGCCTCGCTCTGGTAGGCCATCAAAGTCCTCAACTGAAATGAATATCGCCAAAGTAAAGGAAATAGTCACTAAAAATCCTCATTCAAGTTTGAGAGAGATAGCCGCTGAGCTTTCTGTGCCTCACGAGTCGATCCGTACCATTTCAAATAAAGGTAATCCCGAAAGACCTCAATTTTCTCAAAAAACTCAAACGCATAAAAATCGCTGAGGTCATGCTAGAACGAGTCAATGTCAATGACGACCTAACATTAATGAACCGAATTGTTACTGGTGACGAGACGTGGGTTTACGAGTTAGATATGCAAACTAGTCTCCAAGCTTTGGAGTGGTGTCTTCCAGCTGAACCGAAACCGAAAAAAGCATTTTAAAACCGATCAAAAGTCGAAGGCTTTGACTATCGCGGTGTTGTGGAATTCTTATGTCATAAGGTCAAACGGTAAATAAATAATATTATTAGAGCGTTATGCCGCATTTAAGAGAGCAAATTTGACCGAAAAAGGCCAGATTCGTGGAAAGCAAATTTTTGGATTTTGCACCACGATAATGCGCCTTCACACAAGGCTATCATTGTGAATGAATTTTTGACCAAAAACTCAACAAATGCCATCAAGCAGCCACCTTATTCACCAGATTTGACTCCAGCGGACTTCTTTCTTTTTCCAAAACTCAAATTACCATTTCGTGGCACCCGTATTTTTTTTTTTTTTTTTTTTTTTTATGGATGGCCCGGCAGATGACCTCCTCCCGCCTGATGTTAAGCGGTGAAAGAGGCCCAAATGAGTTGACAGATAAGAGTAGGGACGACATCCACTCTCCTACCTGCCCGCCCCTTGCCGGCCCAAAAGATGCTTTTTCACGCCTCTTTTGAAGGAACCCATGTTGTAGGATGGAGGAAACACGTGCGCAGGTAGAGAATTCCAAGTGTGGGATGAACGACAGAAGAAGGAATCTTGGAATTTCTTGGTACGGTGTGAAAAGGAGGACACAGTGTACGGATGACTCCGAAGGCCCTTACGCGTGTTTCTGTTAAGGAATGGAGAGGGAGGGATAAGGTTAAAGAGCTCCTCAGAGCATTCCCCATGGAACATTCGGTAAAAGGCGCTAAGAGAGGCGATGTCACGACGAAGTTGTAGAGGCTCGAGGGTGTTAGTTGCCTCTACATCGCCAATTATGCGAATAGCGCGACGCTGCAATCTGTCCAGAGCATCGAGGAGGTACTGAGCGGAGCCGTCCCAAAGGTGCAAGCAATATTCCACGCAAGACCTAACCTGAGTTTTATACAACAAGCATAGTTGGTCCGGCGCAAAATACCTACGCACCTTGTTCAGGACACCGAGTTTCCGTGAGGCAGTAGTTATGACGGATTCGATGTAGTCTCTGGGGTTCAGATCGCAGCGAATGATCATTCCGAGCAAGGTGATGTTGCTCTGTGTGTGAAGGGTTGTGCCCTGGAGAGAAGGAAGGGGGAGGAAAGGTGACCTTTTCGCCGAGAACGCGCACACCTGTGTTTTCTTAGCATTGAACTCAACAAGATTGTTGGAGCCCCATTCGGAGACGAGGTCCAGCGTCCTGTTGAGCTCAATGATAAGATTCTGCCTTTCCCTACCAATATCACCGCGAGCAGCCCCTGAGCTTCCGTGATATCCCCCATGCACTGTACTGTCATCTGCATAGCAATGTATAGCTCCTAAGGAAAGCATATCATTGATATGCAGAAGAAACAATGTGGGGGATAGAACGGAGCCTTGTGGAACACCAGCGTTCACTGCCACGAACCGCGAAGCGCAGCCGTCAACGACAACGCGAATTCTACGCTCGTGGAGGAAGCTGGCAATCCACGTACAGAACTGCGCGGATAATCCGTATGCCGGAAGCTTGGAAAGAAGAGCCTTGTGCCAGACTCTATCAAAAGCTTTGGCGATGTCGAGACTAATAGCCACCGATTCGCCGATATTTATTAGGTAAACATACTGAAGTAAACATTATGGAATCAAAACATACTGAAGTAAACATTATGGAATCAAAACATACTGAAGTTAACATTATGAAATCAAAACATACTGAAGTAAACATTATAGCTTCAAAGTTTGGAGGTAGATTACTGATTTTGACGCGATAAGTACCTACCTTTAATTACAAATTCTTATAATAAACCATATGGGAGAATATAGGCTACTATTTTTATTGAACGAAAGACCGTTATACACGTGGATACCGAGTTAGCTTCTCATTTCGTATTCAGCCGATACCACTTTATGAAAGTCGATAGAAATTTTAATATTTACCTATGCATGATGCATGCCACCGATGACACATAGTTGCACGGAAACAGCCCCCCGACTCTTCTAATAAGTTACAGCCGAACCGAAGCCGAACCGTATAGCGATATACCAATCGCAGCGCATAGACTGAATTCCGAATGTTCGACGACGTGATAATGTAGCGTTCTGATTGGTCGAAAGCAACGGTTTGGCTTTGTTTCGGCTGTGGTTTATTTGTAGAATTGGCCCTTTTGGACTCCCAAATGTAGAGGCAAATCCGCCTACTACACCACAACGCTGTTACTAATTGTTTGATTGTTGCAGTTATTTAACTGTCTTGTTGTTACAAGTTTACGATTATCGGTATAGATCGGTGCTATTAAGAGTATACATAGTTAATTGTAAAACACCTGCAACCTTGCAGGATTAGATAGCTAATACCATTAAACAACGTTTGTTTTACGAGTTTTAAGATAATAAATTGAACAAAAATCAATTTTTAAGTTTTTATTGCAATAGCGTGACATTGATAATTTAAAATTTTTGTATATCGTTGTTAAAAAAATATTTATAAATAAAAATAATATTTAAAAATAATTAATAAAAATTAAATCATGTTTCATTTACAACTAATCCTGTTTAAATTTTACTAGCTGCTGTACCCGCGATCTCCGTTTCGCCATAATAATTGTCAAAAAAAATCTGGAGAGGACCACCCTTATCATCTAGGGGTATAAAAAATAGTATAAAAATATTTTTGAATTTGAATTTGAGTAGATTGTTACAGTGAGCTCGCACATAAATTCATTAATTGTTGCGGGGCGTTCTGACAATTAGAAATGAAACCAGATATATACACAGTACGAATATTTCAGGAAGGTCACATCCTGGCGATGTCGATATCAAATTTAATTCATTGAGAATTGTATTTTCGTCGTCCATCTAAATTACTCGCTGACCCCGAAGACAAATTAGGCTATAAGAAGCGAACAGACATTACTATTGCTCGCTAAAGTAAATTTTACTATGGTTAAAAATACAACGTTGTCGATACGCTAGGCGAGAACCTATTTTCCCTTTAAAGAACGGCTAACACCACATTACCATGCTCCTATTATCCCGTCATCGTCGCTCTTTACAATATTGTAAAACGTTAGATTTGATGCGAGCGGCCGTTCATCTTTTTTATACAACTAAGTTAGCAAACCTGCAGGCTGCCTACCTGATAATAAACGACTGCAACTGTCGCCTATAGAAATAATAATAATAATAATAATCATTATTATTTATCGTAATAATAATATAACACGTTGTTCCTGAAGACTTGCAAATCTACAGCCTCTACAAAGTCGTCAATTGGCGATGGTAACCTGGGACATGAAATGTCAAGTCACAGTACCGAGTAATTTCAAAACGGAATACAGCAATGCAAGTACCGCTGCTGCTTGTAAAATAGAGGTACCTATGCAGAAGACTCAGTCACAGAGTCTCTCTTGTAAAATTTCGCCAAAGAGACGCCTACTGCTGCACATAAGCCTCCATACGGACACGGTAATATAGTACATAGACCTATAGTACACGCACCCACACACACATACACACCACACACACACACACACACCACATGCACATTCGTGAGTTAGTATTATACTTTTTTTTTTCTAAAGCTTTATTTTTATTATTGTGAATGACACAACTTGCCCTAACTTTTACCTTTTTGCTTTTTAATCAGATTTTGATTGTATGTACTTTAAAAAAAAACTATTTTAAACCATGTTTTTGTGCAACAACACTAATTCTTTTTTTTTTGTGCAAATCTCATACTCTAGTCCCTAAGATACAGGACTACCTAGTTTGGGGACTATTGGTAAATCCGTATGTTGTGTAACCCCCTTTTGGAAATAAATTATTATTATTAATATATAGTATACAGGTCCTATGCTTCTCGCATCCAACGTCTCCCGCGACCTCCAAGTTTCTTGCATGTTCTTCTCGAGAAGGCTCTCCCAATTTCCGAACAGGTGTAGAGTCTTTTTTTTCCTACTTGTATTTGCAGACTTTATTTCAAATATTTTGCTTTGTTTTGACGTCAATACTCGTAAGTGCCTGTAAAGGCCTATGATGAATTTTGAACCTTCACCTGATCGTTCAACTGTTGTGGGAAGCCTACCAACATTGCATCTCCCGGAACACGGCCGCCATTCGAGGACCTCTCCGCCTCAACGGCCGTCGGTAGTGCGAGCGATGTGTCTTGCCCACTGCTACTACAGCAGGCGTAGCACGCGCGGGCTGCCAAAACTGGACTCGAGTCACGCATTATCTCACAATTTCAGTGACAAATCTCTATGTCTTAAAGAGTAGCACGGTGGCGCGTATTTAGTGTGACTGACGTGATAAATTTTCTTGACACTCGTCAAGGAACTCGTGTGACTGAGTTTTATCCCAAATTTTTAGCTCTTCGACTGCTGCTACATCTTCTAAAGTATTAAAATCCTTGCTACAACCACCGCAGTCGGCGTACAGGCACGCTAAGAAATATGTGATAAAACTCTTGGCAGCCCGTGCTACACCTGCAGGTTCGCAATTTTTTGGATTCGTAGAACAATTAAAGTCATAGTCTATGACTTAAATTGTACTACAAATCTTATAATTTAGCTGATTCGATTACACAGAAAAGCCCCGAGCATAACCCTCCCCATTTCCCTTTGAATGATCTCAAGCCGTTTTGAGGCATTTTGACAGTCGTAAGTATAACGAAAAAAATTAATTATCATGCTATTCAATTTTAACTTGCTTAGAATAAAATAGATTCACAATCGCAAATATAAATGCACTAAGACCTATCCAGAGCACGGATCGAGACAGCTCCGAAAATGGAAAGTAAATTTTAAACCTAGCCTATTTCGAGTCGCCGCCGCTAGACAAGTTGTAAGCGTAGCGTAAAATGTCGTCCCGCAGTACGGCGCGGCGCCTTGTTTTAGGAATCACTCGCATAGTGCCCACGAACTGCCAATCGGACGAATGCACATTAGTTACTGCTATGTATATTGGAGATTCTAATAAATTAAACCCTTCCTATACTTCTGTTATTTTTTCTGTATATTATTTTTATTTATTCAACACAGTTATAAAGTTCGACAGTATGCAGTTAAACCTGATAAGGGTTTACCTATAGTGTGCTACGCCTGGTAGATTACAAATCACTTAATCACTTAATGTATCATATACAGTAATAAACAGTGCACGTTTTATAATGCTCAACTATAAATTCTCAACGATCGTGTGAGTTCTTCACATGGAGGGGTGGCAATTTATCTTCGAGCTAATATTTCATATTCTATAATTAGTCATTCGCCTCAGCCGCCTCCTTCCAATACTGCCGAACATCTATTCCTAGATATCTCTCTCTCTCACACGCGGATCCTGTTGGGCGTTTTTTATAGTCCATCCCTGAGGGTAGACTACTTCGCTTCTTTTGAGCATCTTCTCGAAACTCTTACTCCTTCTTATACGCACACCATCGTTATGGGTGACTTTAACACTTGCTTAGTTAAAAATGATTCCCGTTCGCAAAAGCTGCTTTCTTTAGTAAAGTCTTATAATCTCCATATTCTTCCTCTTCAAGAAACACATCATTTTCCCAATTGCTCACCTTCACTTTTAGATCTCATGATAGTTTCTTCTCCTGATATGGTATGTAAACATGGTCAATTCTCTGCTGACGATTTTTCCTATCATGACTTAATTTTTCTGTCATATCGAGTTCGTCCCCCTAAAGTTAAGCCACGTGTTTTACTTCGCCGAAGTTATGGTAGGATGAATCTGGAAAAGCTACAGGAAGATGCTGCTGGCATGGATTGGTCGGACATATACAGTTCTGTGTCAGTAGATAAGCAGGTGCAACTATTTAACACACGGTTGACGGAGCTATATAATATTCATGCCCCTTTAAGGCCTGTAAAAATTAAACATCTGCCTGCACCTTGGCTGACTGATGATATTCGGAAACTGATGTGTAAGAGGAATAAAGCTAAAGCCAGGTTCAAACTTCAACCTACCGCCGAAAATCAGGTGGCGTATAATTCTAATGAGTAGGCACGCTCCACCTTAGTCCCCACCTTTGCTTACCATCAGGCAAGATGGGGACAAGTGCCTACCCATAAACTATAAAAAAAAAGAAATCGGTGCAACACAGTGATTAGAGACGCTCAAAGACGCCACATTCATAAATCTGTAGAAAATGAAGATCCAGCTAAAGTTTGGAAGTTTCTTAAATCTCTTGGTATCGGCAAGTCTCAAATACATAATAACGACTTCAAGTTCGACATCAATTCTCTTAATTCACATTTCACTTCTACGTCGCCTTTCAATGGTGTTCGTAAAGCCGAGACCCTAAAAAATCTTTCTATGCTGCCGATGCCTGATTATCCCCCATTCTTTTTAGAGCAACTATTGGATAGTGATGTCAAGAGAACTATTCTTTCCATAACCTCTGGTGCTGTCGGCACTGATTGTATTGGTCGTAATATGATCCTTCCCATATTAGATATCCTTGTTCCAGTTATTACTCACATCCTTAATTCCTCTTTAGCTACTGGCATATTTCCCTCCGCATGGAAGGATGCCTATGTTATACCTCTTCCCAAAAAATCCAGTCCCAGTTCCTTCTCTGATTTTCGTCCTATATCAATTATCCCATTCCTTTCCAAAGTCCTTGAAAAACTAGTTCTTCGACAGCTCCTCAAGTTCCTCAATGTTAATAATCTTTTAAACCCATTACAGTCCGGCTTTCGTATGGGTCATATTACGGCCACTGCCTTAACTAAAATCACGCATGATATTCGCCAGGGTATGAAAACCGACACCTCACATTACTGACACTACTGGACTTTAGTAATACCTTTAACTCAGTGGATTACGATGTTCTTGTTAGTGTTCTACGTTCTCTTGGAATATCTCCTACCGTAGTTGACTGGTTTCGTAGTTACCTGCTAGGGCGCCGGCAACGCATACGCATTGAGGACTCCATGTCAACGTGGTGTGGTATCTCTGCAGGTGTCCCTCAGGGTGGCGTTTTATCTCCGCTTCTTTTTTTAGTATTTATTAACTCTATTACTCAGTCGCTTTCATGTCTCTATCACTTGTATGCTGATGACTTGCAGATCTACGCGCAGGCAGCCTTAACTAACCTCTCTGAAGCTATTGCTGTAACTAACTCTGACCTTAATTTGATCGATGACTGGAGTAAATCGTATGGTCTTGTCATTAATCCTAGCAAATCTCAGATAATAATTATAGGCAGTCCATACTTTGTTTCAAGCATCGATTACAGTTTGTTGCCTCCGCTGGTATTCGGCGGTACGGTTGTTTCTTTTAGCAGTAGTGTTAAAAATTTAGGGTTAGTTTTGGATCAGTGCCTGTCATGGAAACCGCAGGTTGAGGCTGTTCGCAAAAAATTTTTTGCCGTGTATGGGTCACTCAACAGATTCCGCAACTTTCTCCCAATAGGCACTAAAACAGTTTTAGCACAATCACTTTTACTGTCTTTGCTGGACTATGCTGATGTTGCTTGGGCGGATCTGTCTGAAGAGCTCCTAGATAAGTTGGAACGCCTACAGAATGTAGCCATCAGATTCATTTTTAATCTACGAAAGTTTGACCATGTTACTTCCTATCGCGCTCAACTCAAATGGCTTCGAATTCGACAGCGTAGAGACATGCATGTTCTGTGCCTTCTTTACAATGTTTTGTTTCATCCAACGTCTCCACCATATCTTTTTCGTTGTCTCATTTTTCGTTTCGGCCCACTTCTTCAAATCGCATGTTGCGATCTCATTTCAACTTAATTCTTGATATCCCGCCCCACTCGACACACATGTCTTGTCATGCTCATTCCCATCCTACGCTGTCCGCTTATGGAACTCTCTCCCAGAGAGTATTCGAAGTGCGCGTACGCTGAAGTCTTTTAAAAACCATGTTCGTGATCACTTCCTATCCTTGAATCCTTTGTTGCTTTCGTGACACTGATTTCCTTTCCCTATCACACATTTATTTCCGATTCCAGTTTCTGCACCCTTCCCCTGGTTGAATCTCCTGTGTTTATATTTCCCACTTCCGAGGTTGCCTGGAAGAGATTGCTCTTTAGCAATAAGGCCGCCTATTGTAACATTTATGGTTTTATTTCTTTTGTTCTTTTTCTGTGTACTTTGTCTTTGTGTGCAATAAAGAGTATTATTATTATTCTGATCTTTATTTACCTTCTTTCTTAAATATACATTTTCTTACAATATAAATATAAAAAATATAAATATTATAAAAAAACCTACATCTAGCGGGTCCATCGGCAGCGAGATAATGCCCAAACTACCGGTGGTTAGGGCTGCAGGGTGAGGAACCTCCTGACAATTCGTGCCGTGCCAAGAATTACCGCCTTCTGTATCAGGCCCTTGATCCATCCGCCTAGTGAGAGTCTCTCAAGATGTTGGTCAAGACTTCGCTATTAGACCATTCACAGACACCACTATCGGGACAATAACAGTCGAGTCCACATCCCACATGGCGGTAACCTCGTGAGCCAAGTCAAGGTACTTGCTGAGCTTGTCCTTCTCAGCTTTCACGAGGTTCGCGTCATGGGGGATGGTGACATCGACTATCATTACCGGCGTTGGGTCCGGTCTATTAGTACGATATCAGGCTTATTGGCTGCAATAAACCTGTCCGTGATGATAGAGCGGTCCCAGTAGAGCAAGGCACGACCATTTTCAAGAACTGGCGCTGGTGTGTATTTATAATACGACACTTCAGTCTCAACAAGGGGGTATCGGAGAGCAAGTTGCTGGTGAATGATCCTGGCTACTTGGTTATGCCTGTGCAAATACTCACTGTTAACAAGATGCGAACAACCAGAGATTACATGTCGGAGGGACTCCCCAGGGCGGTGGTATGCCCGACAGATATCGACGGTTCCGTCCTTCATGATGTATTTTCTGTAGTTGTTCGTCTTGATAACCTCATCTGCAATTGCACAGGCAAACCTCTCGGTTTCTCCAAAGAGGTCCCCAAAGCGTAGCCAGTCCACTGACGCCAGCTGGTCCACATCAGACCCAGTGCGGGAATGATAGAACCGGCCATGCAGCTCCTTGCTCTTCCATACGTCCTTCCGGTCGTCAGTGCTTAACACCGATGGTTTGCGCCGGGGACCTTTCATTTGGCATAATGTTGTTTGTCATAAAGACGCTTGGCATAAATCACTAAGGCCGGATTCAACCAAATTCGTGTAAGTTTTTACACGAGTGTAAGCGCTGCTTATTCTAAGGGTAAGCTGATTTTGCATTTTACCAACAACTAATCTAAGAATAAGGTATCTACACGCGAGTAAAGAATAACACGGGCGATTTTGGCGGTGTAAGAGGTTAATCTGAGAGTATACCAGCTTTCAAAGTAGTCAATTTTCAAATTATCCTCGATTTTGTTTATTCGTAAATATTATTGAGTATTTTCAAGAATAATTCGAAGAAGATATTTATCAAAACCGCTCCACGATGGAACGTTTGAGAAATATGATAGAAGAATCCGACAGTGATGATGAATATGTGTCAAGACGCCCAAGGTGGATCAAGGATAGAGCCAATCACTTTGATGATTACTATGACCACGACTTTGCTGTAAGATTTCGTTTATCCAAGGAAGCTGGCTATGCCACTCTGTATTCGTAAGCTAAACTTGAACATATGTTGAAATAACAGAAAACGCAAACGGGCAACCAAACAAACATTACCTACCATTACCTACATAGAAACTAGAAATTACATGTTGTCAACTTGACATTTCACTGTATTATCCTACAAACCTTCCTGGAAGCCACTCTGTATTCGTAAGCTAAACTTGAACATATGTTGAAATAACAGAAAACGCAAACGGGCAACTAAACAAACATTACCTACCATTACCTACCTATAAACTAGAAATTACATGTTGTCAACTTGACATTTCACTGTATTATCCTACAAAATTGAATTGTTGCGGCATTTCACGTCATGCTAGGAGAAACAATAATACATGCATTTTTGTCGGTTTATACTTTCATTCGACGTTCATTCATCAACGAAAGTATTACAATACCGAGTTTAGCGTACTCCTCGAATACGTTGGAAAAACGCAAACGAAGATATCCAAGAGTAAATTCAATGAGTAAAATTATTCCCGTGATAGTTATACTCGTGTAACTTCGTATTTGGTTGAATCCAGCCTAAGCATAATAATCGAAAAGCATAACATTAACGTCACATAATTTTTTCTTCGCATAATTTGTGTAAGGCACAATTATCCAAAGGCATAATTTTATGAAGCATAATTAATGAAATCCCTAATTTCTTTTGACATAATATTGGTAGTCCTAAAATGTCTAGCCATAATTTTAAGTGTCATAATATCCCTAATATTTTGGGGTATTTATTATAATTAGAAATGATTTTATTTTAAAGGATATAATGTTTACTCTGTTTTACTAAACTTTTTAAAATATCATTTCGTATACTTATTATTTTATTCAAATATGATACTCGAATATTCTATATTTTCATTTAATATAATTTTTTCATAGTAAATGTTGATTTTTTATTTGACAAAGTAATTCATTCATGCTACTAGTGACAGAAACGAATCGCTGCAAACCCGACTCCACGTAGTCTTGTTTGTCCTACCCCTAGAGTGTAATTCAAACCCGCGTAGGCGCGGAGGGGTGAGGCGGCCCGCGAGCTGAGGAGCAGGTGGTTTTAACGCTCGCCGCCGCGGCGGAGGATGGCCGGCGAAGCCGGCCAGCAATCCGAAGCTGCGGTGGTGAGCGATAACCATCTGCGACGATAAGCTCGCGTGGGACCGCCGGAGCCCCGCAGCGTCGGAGCCGTGACAGAAACCATGCATGTGCATGCTTGCTTGCGTGGTACTTGCTTGCATGTTGCATGCTTGCTTGCATGTTGCATGCTTGCATGCATACTATGAAGCTGCGGTGGTGAGCGATAACCATCCGCGACGATAAGCTCGCGTGGGACCGCCGGAGCCCCACAGCATCGGAGCCGTGACAGAAACCATGCATGTGCATGCTTGCTTGCAAGGTGCATGCTTGCTTGTGTGGTACATGCTTGCTTGCACTGTGCATACTTGCTTGCATGTTGCATGCATGACAAATGATTTTCTGCCACACAATATTATGCTTATTACCATTCTGCTTCCTGATTATTATGCGTCTTGACGATTAATTCAATCGAAATTATGGAATATGATTTTATGACAATAATTTTCATGCCTAGAAATAGAGAGCAGTTTGCGCCAGTTCTCATTCGCCATGGAGAGAGGCGTGAGCCCTTTATCAACTGCTACTACCTCTCGGTGCACACCATTCTCGTTGTTACGGAAATACTCCCTGAGACTATACACCTCGCGGTTATGGAGGTTCTTGGCGTTTAGAAAGCCACGACCCCCCAGCTTCCGCGGGATGTACAGTCTCATAACAGACGATCGTGGATGAAGCATGCGATGAGATGTTAGCAGTTGACGAACCTTTCTGTCCAGAGCGTCTAACTCAGTTTGAGTCCATCTTAGTATGTCAAAGGAGTATATCAGTAGAGGCATCATCCATCCGTTGAAAGCACGCGTTTTATTGCCTCCTGACAAAAGGCTGTTAAGAACCTTTGTCAGACGCCAATAAAAGCGCTCCTTCAGAGACTTCTTGATATCAACTTCCGATATACCCAGAGACTGTGACATACCAAGGTACTTGTAGGTCTCGATCTCGGAGAGGGATTTGATTGTTATTGTCTCTGAAAGTTGTAAATTTTCAGAGTTTACAACTTTCCCTCGCTGTACATGCATGACCGCACATTTATCCACACCGAACTCCATCTTGATAGCATTGCTAAAAACCTCTGTTGTTTTTAACAATTCTATTAGATCTTGGCGATTATGTGCAAATAACTTAAGGTCATCCATATAAAGTAGGTGAGATATGATCTCACCACCTCTACGGAATCGATAGCCTAATCCTGACTCCTTCAGCAACGTGCTGAGAGGGTTCAGAGACAGGCAAAACCACAAGGGACTCAGACTGTCGCCCTGGAAGATGCCGCGCTCAATCCTAATCAAGTCCTGCGGGCCAGAGGGGCCCGATGCATCGCCTGGTTGACAAAGGATTGTGGCCCACTGGCTCATACACGTGCATAGAAAAGATTTTAGGCTTACATTTATTTTATACAGATCTAAAATTCTCTCCAGCCATGAATGAGGCACCGAGTCATAAGCCTTTTTGTAGTCAATCCAAGCAGTGCAGAGGGCCCCTCTCCTCCGCCGGACTTGTTGACTAATGGTCATGTCTATTTATTATTATTATTATTATGATCTCCTTAGAATGTGTACTAGTTAGGAAGTATAATAAACATATCCAATTTTATTGTTTTCATAAATAATCATGACAAGTTCGAAGATGGGAGTGTGATACGATACGTTACTCTCGGCTAACGGAGTATACCCAAGAAAGAGTAAGATGGTCGAAAAAAACAAGGACCAAATATAATACTAAGTTTAAACTTGGATCAAACCATAGACTAAAGAAAACCTTATTACAAAAAGAAGTTTAACGCTAAGCCTTGGACTATCTGCGGTATTAAAGTTTATGTATAGACTAACTTACCTACAAATCCTACCATCGTTTTTGAGGTTAGCTTAGAGATTGTTTTGTGTCGATTCGATTTTGATCCCGACCATGCGGGTTCAATAACAAAATTCCAGAGGCGGTATAATATCAACCAATCACGATTGTGCGGTGTTTATGTGTTATTTATGTGTTTTAGATTAATTTGGATCCACAAATATGCAACAAAGGTAGCTTATGTTATGACAATCACGACAATTATTTATGATTCACGTGCAGTAAGTAGGTCTTTACCGAATAAGCGCCAGTGAGTGTTTTCAGAGGCACACATTCGAAAAGACCTTTTATGCTTACGTATCATACAACATTGTTTAATGCTTTTGCGAATAAACAAAAGACTTGCGAAACTATATTGGTAAGAAAAAAATTTCCCCTAATTTCTTTCTGCTCCGTGCTGCATGGACTGCGTGGTGCAAGATATGAAAAAAATAAAAAACACTTTACTGCACGCGTGAAATAAACGATATCCGTAGTGTTTTACCGCACAGTCCTGTAAAGGGTGACTTTCAGTTAATATCTATCCACAAATAAAGACTACTTTTCGAGCAACTGGATTGAAAATAAATTGAATAGGTAGACAAAAAACTAACAACCATGGTTAGCTAGTCTGCTAGCTTGATGTAATAAGCCATTATCTACTTGCCTATGAAGAGAACCTGTGCCCACAAGTGGTATGTATATGGGTTGACGTGATACCTTTCCAAAAATCTTGAAATAAATGATCAAGAGTAATTCTAAGTAAAAAGATGGGTGGGTACTTATACCCTTTGATCAAACAGAAAAGAAAGACGTGTCGTGCAATATTTGGAAATTGGAGACGATTTTTTTCGACACAGACTGTATATCCTTTTAGGGAGATTTTACCCTTCGCTCCTTAGCTACCTAGTATGCAATTTATACTTTTCTGTAGAATTCATCATTAATTTCTTATACCGACGTTTATCAGTTCATTCGTACAATTAAGTATGTTGTTTTTCATTACTCATACTCTGAAAGTAGGTCTGAAGTTGCCTGTGGAGCGGGTTGAAAGTAATACTTTTCAGCCCTAGGGAGAATCACTTTCAACTGACAGATGCTGTCAAATTTTAAAAAATAAACTAGTTCTTTTTTCACATTTTTATTGAACCATGTTCCGACTTTCTATACAGCCACTCAGTTACAGCGCCGTGTAAAATTGAAATAACATCATTAAGTATTTATTAAAGAATATATTTTTTAAATGACTATATTATAATTTATTTTCAACTATTTCTTTAAAATAACAAAGATTTGGGCAAAATATTTACCATTGTTTAAATTATGAAAATGAACAATAATGGCAGAATAGCTGGCCGGCCACAGAAAAAAAAACAAACTAAGCGGGAAAAAGGCACTGCGATCGTCATGTGTTTTTTTCCATTTGTAGTTTTATTAATTCTTCCGTATAGCAGAGATTTGTATTAACTGTTATATATATTTGTATAACATTGTATGAGTTCATCTGTATGGAGTGAACGCCTGATTTTATAAGAGAAAGCGGGCTAAAGCAGCAGTTGTTGATTTATGTAAAATGACATTTTCTCAAACATGCTCGGAAATGTAGGCATTATTGTACTAAAAAGAAGACACGAAGTTATTAATTCTTGGCTCATGCATTACTTTCCCGGCCTAGGCCAAGAAAGTAAGTATGAAAATTCATTTTTGGCCGCTGCTCCAATGTTTTTTAATTTATCTAGGTATAACTTGAATTATGTAACTTGTCATACAGCCAGCCTACCACATTATAAAAATGCACTCTAGAAGCATATACAACGTGTCTTATATCTCCCCATTAAAATTATAATAGGTATATAATTTTATTTAAACTATTAAAAGTGCCAACCTAAAACTGTTCTAAAACTGAATGTTCAAAAATTTGACAATTAAATTCGATTGATATGACAAGTTATTAAAGTCGACACATTCTTTTCGGTTAAATAAATATTGTAATTTTTATAGGGAGTTATTATGAGACACGTTGTAAGCATTTTGAATATGACAACAATTTTATTAAAATGTTGGTATGAAATCACACGAAAATATGCTTAATTTTCGTTGCGAGGGAAAAAAGTCTTAATCAACGGTATTACATTTTTTGCGTAAAATATGATTGGGCTGTATGGGCTTTGTTTCCTTTGCACTAATTGAAAATTAAAAAGTATTATTAAATGCTAGGCTACTAGAATTATTTAATTAATTGCTTGATTTGTTTTTTTACTCATATTATACTCATTTGTTTCCAATTCAATTCAATGCAAAATCTTTTATGCATACCATAATGTGTAAAATAGGTGGTTCACAAAAAATAAGATCATTATGGACCCGTTGGGCACGCAATCGTTTAACAAGAGAGAGGAAGCTTATTATTATTAGGTACCTACTATTGTCTTATTTACAGATCATAAAGCAAAATTATACGAAAATTACGGCAATTATAAATATTTGAATAAATAGACAACATTAAACAATAATTATTTTAATGAAAGGTTTTTATTTATATGGTATTATTATTACACTGAATTTCATAATTAATTCCTATTACGTCTTTCATTATTTCCTCGCAATTATTGAGAAAAGCACTATACATACCTCGGCGGGAATGGGATTGCCGGACTCGTAATTATTGTCAAGGCCTCGCTCACGCTCGGCCTTGAAAGCATTACTCATCCGGCAATCCCTAACTTCCCGGCCTCTGCAGTAATGTACTATTACCCGTTTTTTCTTTAGCAAATTCATTGTTTTATTTTTACTTTCCTTGTATTTGTAATGAAAAGCACAGTGTTTACCTCGGGTTAAAGACTTATTTAGTCCCTCGAACTATTGGCGTACACCGTCTCGGGACTAAATAAGTTACTTTCACCCCTAGGGTAACAATGTACTATTACAAACGCAAGTATATCAATATACTAAAACGCGTTTGCAAAATTGCTATGATTAGAAAATAGTGTGCCAAGTCGTCTAAAAACGGTAACTTTCATAAGCTTAAGGGGCTTATTACACTATTCAATTTGTATAGAAATCCTTATTAGGAAACAGGAAGGGTTAATCGCATTTAGAACAGATTGGATACAATTTAGGAAGTAAGGAGAGTCTACTTCCAACCGCTCTACTTCCTATATTGTCTACAATTTACAGATACAGTGTTGCCAACTTAGCACTTTTAGAGTTAGCTCTTCTCTTTTAACAATGTGCTAGTTCTAAAATAACGTGTTTAGCTCCATAGCTCTATTTTGGCTCTATTCTTAAACATAAAAAACTTATTTTTTAGGATTTTTATGCGTAAACTATACTATTCTTGTATTGCAATTCATAATTAAATTTCATTCTTTTCCATTATTTCCTTGCCATGGTCTAACGTCGAAGTTGAAGGAATGTTTAGCCAGCTAAACAAATTTTACTCAAAAAGGTTTTACTCACAAAAATTCTCGTTTCATACAAAAAAATTATTGTGTAAACACGCAATTAGTATATATTGTTAGAAAGTTTTTATTTCTAAAAACATTAATTCGCAAAAAATAATGGTCGGTTCCTAATAACTCGTGTTAGGTGGAATCTCGGGTGTGACATTTCGGAATGACAGACTAGTAGTTTATTAGATGAGGTTCATATGTTTATTTTTTACTTTTGATGCCCACTAAAAAAACCACTAGCCACCAGAAACGAATTCTGCCCACTAACTAGGGGTTCCCAAAACTAGTGGAAAATCCACTGACATGGAAACACTGCTGTCCAATTTAGGATTCAATTTAGTGTAGTGTGATCACTCGCTTCCGACTTGCTAATTCCTGTTTAGGATTTCTACAAATTGAATAGTGTAATAAGCTCTTAATACATAGTAGGTCTTTACGACATTTAGTGGCAATGCGCCACTAATGGATAAAATGTTTATTTTTACGACCCATCTCTATCTAGTGAAGTCGTTGGCGCGAGACGACATCTATATTGTAGGCGGCGCAGCGCAGTATATTCCAGTTACACTTACAGATTGCCTCCTTGGACCTATTTAAGTGGATTCGTCTTTAGTTAATTAATCGTTTGCTACTTAGTAGCTTGGGTGTGTAACTACGCTCTTATCACCCGCATCTAACTAAGATGTGATAGCTAATGGCTCTCTATAAGAGGCATAAAATTTACTGTCATAAAATCATATTACCTAATTTCGATGAAAATTATCGTCACGACGCATAACAATCAAGCAGCAGAATGTTTATAAATATAATATTTTGTGGCAGAAAATAGTTTGTCATAATGTTTAATAATTAATAATCTCGAAACACAGAGCAACTTGATGAATTATTTTTCAAAACATTATATTACTATATTACTAATGTAGGTAGGTATAGCATATAAATCTCAACATAAAATACGTTTCCATAGAATTTCTTAAAGCATAATGAATTAACGGTAATGCATATAATTGTTTGCTTTCTGGTAAATACTCAATTCTCTTTTATTTCGTTCTTTCTCTCATATTCTTTAATTTTCTCTCCGTCGCACAAAATGTTCGCTTAAATTTTGATATTGGCAGAATCATAAACACCAATATGTAAACAAAAATAATAAATTGAACAGTCGCGAATCAAATACCATCACTTTGATGCGAAAGTTAGCATTATATATCTCGAAAAGTGACATTAGCGACTGTCAGTTTACTCCGTCCAGGCCCCTCTTACCCATTGGGCACAATGGGCACGTGCCCAGGGCCCCCGATGGACTGGGGCCCCCTAGTCCCTACTCGATTACCAAGCGATAACCGATAGCTACTCTACTTTCTCATTATACATACTATATTATATACTACTCAAAACAAAATTACAGCCACCTGTAAAATTGTATGATAAACAAACTAACATTAGGTACTCATTTCTTTGCTCATTTCTTCTCTGTGTTTGTTTATTGGTTTTAAGGTCCCGAACGTTTTTGATGACAAATAAATAAAGTGAGTACCTAATATAAATAATTATCGTTATGATAAAACATTTGTTAGTGTAATTATTTTTATTTATTTTGTAATCTATACTAATATTATAAAGAGGAAAGATTTATGATTGTTTGTGTGTTTGTATTGAATAGGTTTCGAAACTACTGAACCGATTTTGTTGAAAGTTGGGGATATATTTCGAGACCAGGGGAAGGACATAAGGTAATTTTCCTACGGGAAAAAAATTCCCATGAGAAAACAAAAATAACGCGGGCGAAGTCGCGAGCGGAAAGCTATAGTAACTTATAAAACATAATTTTAAAACACCTTTAAAAAAACAAAACAATTCAAAAACGAAAATGATTTTCTTACAAATGCCTACGTGGGCCTGTGGTAACTGAATCATTATTTATCTTATTATTTGGTATTTTATAACTGACTTAATTAAAATATTTGACCAATATAAAAAGTCCCACGTTTTATGCGTTTCAAGAGAAAACACTAAGGTCAGGAGAATTCAAAAATAGGATTTTTTAAAATGCAACTATTGATGTCGCGTTGTGCCCCCAAACAAACGAGTGCGATAGAGACAACTGAAAAATACACAAAATAGACGTTTCGTAGTTCTCTATTTTCTCCTCTAAAACTTGAACGATTTAATTACTTTTTTTTAAATTTAAGGAAAGGTTTTGGTTATGTTTCTGTGTTTCATCTTTTTTCATATAATCGCGTCAAATTTGTTTGCTGGATGTTTGAAACAGCAGAAAATTTTTGAAGGATTAAATCGCCTGTAATAATTTAATGTAAAAAAAAGGAAAACGTAGGACCATGTGCATAGCTTTTTTTTGTAAAAATAGGGCAACTATTGCCACTATCGAGGAAGGAAACCCGTATGATTTCCTCTTAAGAATATTTTTAACATTGACCGCGTCTTGGTGTTGGTGGTAAGTTCTAGGATTTACCGGGTGTATAATGGTAAAAGTCCGAAATAAACAATGATCACAGAACAGTTCGGACTTTTAACCATTAAGAGTTGATAAATCTTAGGTTTTACCGGAAAATGTTAGGATTTACCGTAGTTCGGGCTTTTACAGTAAGATATACACAAAACACGCTGGAAATACCTATACAATTTAAGGGTTTCCCTCGATTTTTATGGGATCCCATCATCAGGTCCCGACTTTGGTGACCTTGGGACCACCCCAAGAGTATACTCTATCAAATACAAACAGAATTTTGAAAATCGGTCCACAATTGGCGGTGTATTCGCGTACATACACACAAACAAAACAACATACCGGTCGAATTAATAACCTCCTCCTTTTTAGAGTCGGTTAAATAGTGCTTTATTATGGTCATAGGGGGCCCACTATCCTAATGTGCCCAGGGCCTCTAATAGGTGAAAGACGGCCCTGACTCTGTCTAATTTTAAAAAAACTCGATAGCAGTGCAGGTGATGGGGGACACGCCATAGGCACTCGCCAAATCATCATCACCACAGCTCATATATGTCCCCACCGAGGGACTCGAGCCTCCCCTAAGTTAGGGTGTTTAGGCCTTAGTCAACCACGCTGGTCCAGTGCCGGATTAGTCGACTTCACATACCCTTTTGAACTTCTTCCCAGATGTTGCCTCACGATGTCTTCCTTCACCATAAGAGCGTCGGACAAATGTACACATGAAACTCGAAAAACAAAAAACAAATTGGTACATGGCAGGATCGAACCCCGGACCTCCCGACTAGAAGGCCAGTGCCGTCTCTGATCACGCACCCGCTGAATAAGTGTCAGATAATACAAAAGACAATCTTTATTACTAGCCGCATTTAGTATGTATTCAATCTACTTACTGAGCAGTTTGCTCCTGACCGACATTCTTCAGCGAGTCGAGCATCAGGAACGCGTGCTTCCGGTTTTCTATCAGTGCGTTTCGTTTGACGCTGTTCACTGTCAACTGCATCAACAGCCTTTCCGTTTGGTATTTCTGCTCTTTCAGCCTGTATTAAAAACAAAATTTTATGGAGCACGTAAAATCTAACCTACAAAATACTCGTGGATTACTATCTACAAAGTGTTGGAAAAATATTCCTGCGCCTATAAAGCAGTGTGCTACCGTAAAACTTTAAAAGTAAATCTTCGGAAACATTTATTCAGTGAACAAAAGATTTTGAAATTTGTTTTATTTACAGAGGAATGTCGCAATTGTAGCGGCCATGTTCATAGGCGTAGATATAACTTTTCGATGGGGGCTCCAGATTAAAAACTTTAATTTGCCTAGTGTATATCTGATACTTGGAAGAAAAAGTTAATTCTATGTATTATATGTTCATTTTCAATGGGGGGTGTCCGGATACCAAGAACCCCCCCACGAATACCTTTTTTTTAGGCGGGGGAATCTCTTTACGATTCAATAAGGGGCTGAGAGCTGACAAGGCCGCCCCGAGGATATGCCATTGGACTCGGGTATAAACCCCATACCTGCCTAACCAACAACCTCTACCTCCGTAGAGACACAATCAGGATCGGCGTTAGCCAGTCCCCGAGTGCGGCCCTGGAGGGTAGGCCCGACACGCCAATGGCCATGTTGCAATGTTGCAAGCGCTTTTTTGGGACGGAGATCAACCAAAATGGTACCGCATTGTACAGTGTGTATTGTGCTTTTTATTGTAAACATTTTATGAGAAAAAGGACACTGTAACTAGTGGGATAAGTCGAAAAATACTTAAAAAAACGTGTGAAGGAACGCCAACCAATGAATGTAGAACTATGTTGACAAAACAGAATTTATGATCTTATATTAGATTTATTTAGATATCGATTAAAATTTACATTATTATCGATTTTGTCTTTCGTTTTGATCTATGGTTTTCAGTCGTCTGGGACCGCAAGCTTTTTTTGTAGCTATTATCTGTGTTCTTTGTTGTTGTTGAGCAGTACTGTGCTGTTTTTTGAGATTTCTATGACTAACTTTAAATAAGGATATTGTTTTCTCACAATAAATAACCAACATTACCGTGGAATGGAAAGAAGTGCTGGAAATTGTAAGATCTTAAAAACAATTTTTTTTTTTCGATATTTAGACCAGAATATTTCGATAACCCCACTAGCTAGCAAGTTTAAATAAAAACTGTTATTTAGCTAATATATTAAGGTAAACAATGACATATGATTTTATTCTGTACAATGAGCTTGATTTTGGTACCAACGCTCTATACAAAGTGGTCGATCTCCTTACATAATAGGTTTAGAAAGATATCATGTCAGTTTATGTTTAAATATTGTTTAGATATGTGTACGAGTATAATATGTAGTGTATTATTTGTTTAATTATTATTGTTAACGCTTATGTTTACCCTTCCAGGGCTTCTCAAGCTAATAATATGCTACATCTGTTAAAGGTTTCCACAGAATATCAGTGTCGTGGCACTCTTTGTCACGAGTGGCACTCTTTATCACGAGTGTCACAGCGTACGATGAGTAGATACCTATTTGGTACATTACTTTTCAGTTTAATTTTGTTTAATGCATAAATCTGTATCCTAATATATCAAATAAATGTATATCTATCTATCTTTCAAATTATTATATAGTTAGTCAGACGTTGACTCACTTATGCCCGGTTTCTATGTTCAAAAACAATTCGTTTTTGTTACGAACATTTATGTTTTGACATATTTTCCATAGAATAAATGTTAAAATTTAACTGTCCGTAGCAAAAACTATCGTTTTTGAATATAGGAACGGGCCATAAGAATAACCATATAAAAAACAGGCGGCCAATACTTACAAAGAAAGTAATATAATTAGCTAGAATGGAATAACTATAACCAGTTTACTGATCCTCTATAATAATAATAATATAATATATAAAGTGTTATAAGCCAGTAATGAGGTATGTGAAATCATTCATGCAGTCAATTGAGGAGTTTAAATTGCGACCAACCTAAGGGTGAATATCATAAAGCAATATGGCACCATAAGAGCTACGAATGATGCTACGACGGCGACCTTACACTGACATATCTATTGGAATTTTCGACCCTAGTCGGTGTCTGACAATACGTCAACAAAATGGATAGTGAATTAAATTCCTTGGCCATACAATTCGAAGAAGGAATTAAGGATCAACTGTATTACTTTAAGAAATTTTAACGATGATCCGGGCGACAGGTATATCCCAACTACGAGAGCAAGAAAGGTTACGACGTAGCCTACGACGACGCTCGTAGCAAATAATTTGGCTATTTAACAAGATCCTTTTTATTATACATTATAACATGTAATTGGTTTTAATAGCATAAAGACACAAATACTAAATAGCATATTTCCAAAAGTAGTGATGGTCGGTATTAAACAATATTGGCCTTATTCATAAAAATATTTAAGCAATGTTTAAGTTAAGTAATGTTGGTGTCTCTTTTTATGTCCTTTCTTTTGTAATGGGATTGGAAGTGACAGCAACATTATTTAACATAAACATTGCTTAAATATTTTTATGAATAAGGCCATATATGTATAAAGGTACTGACAGACATACTCTTAAATAGCATACTAAATCAGCGTGCTTAAAACTAGCATGATCTGCAAATACTCGAAAAAACATGCTCATTATTAGCAATGACTCGACACACGTGCTACTATATAGCAATCATTGCTCAATAATGACAAACTTTCATGCTAGTAATGAGCAACTTATCTGTCCTTACTAGTACCTATGTTCAACATTTTGATTGATCAATGTTAGTTACGACTGACAAGTTAAAATTGTAAATAATACTTTAAATGTCAATACATGAAATCTACTGCTGTACGTGTAGCGCTAACAGCACAAGTATATCTAGTACTAACCAAAACAACAATAGGCCTGCATCTAACCAGAGTACAACAGAAAAGGTATTAAATATTTTTATCTTATGTACAATTTTAAGGAAGTGAAAATTTTGTATGAATGTCGTAGTATCCGTAGTCAAGTTACAGTTACGTACAGTCTTTTTTTTTATTGCAGAAAGTTGGCAAACAAGCAAACTGCC
The DNA here is from genome assembly GCA_963935595.1 of Schoenobius gigantellus. Lineage (NCBI taxonomy): Eukaryota > Metazoa > Arthropoda > Insecta > Lepidoptera > Crambidae > Schoenobius > Schoenobius gigantellus. The sequence goes on along the minus strand of OZ012540.1, from coordinate 66,210,807 downwards.
CACCTGATGGTAAGTGGTAACAGTCACCTATAATACATGCATACATGCTCTTGTGAGATTCGCAGCAAAACTGCAACCCCCAAGAACCACAGTGTACGTTGCCAACTTGTGACACCAGATGTAAAGTCACAGTACCCAGTAATTTCACTGCCATATCTTACCCTTCAAACCGGAACACAGCAATGCAAGCACTGCTGCTTTGCCGCAGAAATAGGTAAGACGGAGGTACCTAAGCAGACGACCCTGCGAGTCTCCCTCCAGTATTCTCCAACTAACCTCATTAATATTTGATCGAAGGAAGATACCAGTGTAGACTTCTGAAGCCGTTTGCATATCCCCATGACCTCTTCGAGCTCCCAATGAACAGAATGGTGACTGCCAACCTCCTCGTCATCGTATAAATCATCCAAATTTGTCGCCTCCTGTAAATGTGATTTAGATAGCAAATACCATAGTTCACAAAATGAGGGATTCGTTTTAATAAAAGACTTGAAAGACAGTAAAATGTACACTAAACATAGCCTGATAAAGTCCTTGTCTGGAACGTCGGAGTAAGCGTGTCGAATCCATAAATTATATGCGTTTCCTAATAGCCTCCAAGAATATTAAAGCGAGCGGAAAAGATTTTCGCTTCAAAAGGAAATTGTTAGTCGCCACTATGTAGCAGTGCTTCAAACACGATTACTGTAATGTATATGTTGCGGCAAATGTGATAAATTGGAAATTATTAATAATTACCGGTACGTATTAAAAATTAACGGCAAAGGTAATGCATTATTAAACTTTACCGGTAGCTATTAATAATTGCATCTTACACTTAGTAAATGTAATAATATTATTAAAAGGGCGCGTAGTTTTTTATGTGCGATAGAACGAATGGGCAAAATATAACACCAGTGAGATCTTACTATACGTAAGTCTATTGGTAAGGAAATTACCAGTAGTACTACTTATTTATTTATTTAACAATTTTTGTACGCATAAAATTAGACAGCACAAACAACACAAGACAAAATGTACAAAGGATCTGCTTATTTCATAAATGAAATTTCTTCCAGCAGACCCGCGAAAGGAGAAATTGTAATGTAATAATATTTGCGTGTACAGCAGAAAACGATCAAATATAAAAAAATAAAAATCGTACTAAATAACAAAATTGATTTAAAAAAATAGAAATACCAAACAACTATAAACATACATAGTATAATTATGTCAAGGACAGATAGTATTCCCGGCCGCTTGAAGGAGCAGATGGTTTGACAATCGCGTATATCATGTGGAAGCGAATTTCAAACTCTGACTGAATGAGCCATAAACGAATTGGAAAGGAAAGTGGAATTACAGACAGGGACACTAAGAAGGGACTTGAGGTGGGATCTGCAGAGAGCCTTGGACAAGTTTGCAAAGGAAAAAGACTCTCGAAGATATGAAAGATACATTGGATTGTACAGGACATTATAAAGGAAGCATAGAATTCGAGTATTCCTACGGAAACGGATAGGGAGCCACTTGAGATCGTTACGAAATTTGGAAACGTGGTCGAATTTCTTCAAACCATAAATGAATCGGATACAAAGATTTTACAAACGCTCAAGCTTGTTTAGAAGCCCCTCTGTGGCATCTAAGTAACAGATGTCGGCATAATCTAAAATTGGTAGAATAAGGGTTTGGACTAGTGTAATATTTGTTTTCAATGGCAAAAACCTTGGAGGCATTTTAAACTATGCATAGCATAAAATATTTTCTTACTGACTTCGTTTACATGGTGAGTCTACTCGGTAGGACTACTGGGAACAGCCCGAAACGTTGAGGAAGCGCGGTAGCAACTTTGTTGATTCAGTTCTTACTAGTCCGCGCGGCAATTCAATTCGTTTACGTCAATAAATGCTTATCAAACGCTTATAATCATTTGTGCGTAGTTAATTGGATTATGTATTTATGTTATACGATGAAAGATCCATAATATTGGCCTGTTGATCTTGTTTATTGTACTATAGTTGTTTTGTTTTTTCTTTGTTTTGTGTAAGTAGGTACTATGTCATTACGTTGTGCAATAAATTATTATTATTTATGTTATGGGTAATGCTAGAAGAGTCGGTAAACTTAGGATTACCCGGGTAAAACTTAGTACTACCCATGTCTTTTGGGTAAAGTCCGAATATTAAATCAAACTTAATTAGTATCCGGCGTTAACCCAACACCTAGCTCTTACCAACACTGGCATGAAGGGGGTGCAGGAAGCGCGGCTCCCTTGCTTGGGAGGGGCGCGAGGGGTTTTGCTTGAAAGGCAAAAACTTGTATGATAAAAGTGAATCTGTAGGTTTGGTTAAACATTGTGCATAGCATGCATGCCACACACAGCATGTTGCATGCTTACTTGCATCGAACTTTTTTTTATGCTCTTTTTTAATTTATTACTTTTACTATATAGTCAGTGTATAATTATTACTAATAACCAGTATAAAAGTGATAATTTTTACAGTTTTCATCACATTTTAACCAAATCATGTAGTAAGTATTAAAACTTGTCGGATATTATAGTTAGTTTTTTGGTCTATACTATGTCAATCAATCAGTCACAAACATTACGATTTTGACGTTGATATCAATATTTGTGTAATGTTAAGGCGTGTTTATAATACTTATTTGGGGTACGAGTATCTAGGTGTGCTTACGTTAAATAGATTTAGAATTATGAAGGGACCAAAAGTGAGTCCAGATGATTCGTAAAGGTAAAATTACACGTGGATGCTGCTCGCCAGTTGTCTTTTGATGACTTAAACATGACTTGACAGGTTCACGACAGGAAAAGAAAGTAGGGCCAAGTACCCAGTTTCCTAATATACGTAACCGTCGGACGTTTTGGTATAATTGCTCATTGATAAGTTTTCCTTGAACGAATCAATAAAAATATTGCCCCCCATGATGACGACTATATACCTAAAAACGTATATTCCATCTAGTCCTACCAGTAGTTCGACTATCAAACTTTTTGAACAAAATTATACCAACTTGTTATACTGACTAGTTTTTATTTCTATTATAAAATCATCTTAATATTACAAGACAATGCGACACTGAGATCTTTCCATTTATTAAAACATTTTGGATGTTAACAGATTTTAAGCCGAAGATCTAACGCATAGACTATATAGGCAAAGTACAATTAGTCTTCTTAAAGTACTTAGTTTTGTTTTTGTTGTGCTCTTTCTAATGCACTTTATTTATATGTTAATTTAGTAAAGAAATATTATACAGTTTTTTTACAAATATACACAATACACATTTACATTTGCGGCTGTTAAATTTTTTAACAGAATATTCAGGTATTGTTAATGTATTTTTGTAATACCTAGCACATATATATATGCACTTGATTTTATTTTTAAATGTTAGTTTTAAGATTATATACTCACATTTATTGTTATAAATTTTTCAACACACTTCCTCATAAAGTGGCTCTAATCCCATGGCAATTAGGCACATAATGACACCTATAATCAAACTGTGACTTTTTCATTACTATTATTCACGAGTGAGTAATAGTTCTTTTTTAATATTATTGGTTGAGTTACGCTTACACTTGCGCTAAAATGCTATCCGCGAAAAGCCCAAAAAAAGAAACCTCATTTTTTAGTCTATGGCCGATGCGCGCGCATAGGAAAACTGATTAATTTTTCCCGCCATTACGAAATTTATTAGTCTATGGCCGATGCGCGCGCATAGGAAAACTGATTAATTTTTCCCGCCATTACGAAACATTTTTCACAACTCGTCTCGTTTTCTCTTTTGTAGTTATTGAGTTAGTTATTAATTAAGATGTCTGCAAATATAATGCAATTTATGAAGAAAATGATTTATGTTGTACACCGCCCGATATAAGATGTGAAGCCCAGAACGTTATGGAAAGTTTACTACCAGAAAACTCAAAGGAAAAATATCTATTAGCGTACCAAAATTTCATACAATGGCAGAACAACAAGAATACGCAGTCTTTTTCAGAAAATGTGTTCATGGCGTACTTTAAAGAATTATCTTCTAAGTACAAACCTAGCTCTTTGTGGTGTATTTACTCAATGTTAAAAAGTACAGTCCGAACAAAGAATGGAGTGGACTTAAAAACATACTCGAATTTGTCAGCTTATCTAAAGAGACTATCTGATGGATTTAGAAGCAAAAAATCAAAGGTTTTATCATCTGATGATATTGAAAAATTTATTAAAGATGCTCCAGATAACCAATATTTGGCTACAAAGGTTAGTTAAATTAATTTTAATTAAATATTTAATAGCAGCTTGTGTTGTGTGTTGACCTTAATTATTGTTTCTTTTGTTTCAGGTTGCTTTAATATTTGGTGTAACTGGTGCCTGTAGGATACAAGAATTAACAAATATAACTGTAAAAGATATAGAGAACCATGGCCAGATGCTTTTAGTGAAGATACCTATCACGAAAAATAAAGTACCTAGGTCATTCACCATACACGGTCCATTCTATGATATTGTTAAGAAGTATGAAAGTTTGCGTTCGCCAAAAACAAAAAATGACCGTTTCTTTCTAAATTACCAGAATGGAAAATGTACCTGTCAGCCTATAGGTATAAACAAATTTGGTTCTATGCCTAAAGAAATCGCTAAGATTTTGGGTTTAGTAGATGCTGAGAGCTACACTGGACATAGTTTCAGAAGAACTTCAGCTACATTGCTGGTAAATTCAGGAGCTGATATAATGACTTTGAAGCGACATGGCGGGTGGCGATCTAGCAATGTAGCAGAATCATACGTAGAAGATTCCATACAAAACAAGAAGGAAATTTGTGCAAAAATCACAAAAAGAATTAAACTTGATTCTGAGACGCATCCTATTGGCGAAATACCAAGTACGTCCAATGATTGGATTTCACCTATCTACACGAATAATGAACCATCAGAAATAACAATAGAACATGAAAGTATTTCAATAAATAATCTATCTGATGAGACCGCTATGTCATCAAAAATAGTTAATTATAATTTTACTAACTGCACATTTACTAATTGTTTCTCTAAGTAAACTTTTTATCTACTATGTAAAATGGTTTTTTATTTAAGTATTGTTTTATTCAGAAGTGTGTTGAAAAACGTTGTATGATACACGTGTGTATTGATGGTTACCGTCCTCGGCTTCTTAAGACCCTCGCCTGACGGCTCGGGCCTCAATGCGCCTCAGCGGTAATCACCAACATTACACACTTGTACCATAATGTACTATTATCGAGTTACACAATCCTATTATTAAACTGTGGATAACGGTGTGGGTTTCATAATGATATAAGCTTACACGTTAAGTGTTGTAATACCTTATATTTAAGATATATTATGTAAACTATTTGTTGTCCCTAATAAAATAAAATAAAATAGACCAATCTTCATCTATATGAAGAGGTGAAATTAAAGATCTCATGTTTTTGTGTAATGCGACAAAACTTGAGACGAAAATATTTTGATGCTATGTAAAAAGTTTTACTTTAAAAAAAATAAAGTAAAGATGCGACGAGCGACAACATCTGTTTATCAACAATTGTTGACGTGTGTGGACGTGTTTGCAACCGTTTATAAACATGGCAGTAGTATGGAGCAATGATTAAATAAAGCAATTTCTTCCTCGTAAGCGTGATGTACTATTGCCTGCTAGGAAATAGTACATTAAGATATAAGTGCGGTATGTTGATTATAACTCACGAGGCGGAACAGCCTGAGCCGAAGACAAGGGCGTTATAGAGCCAAGTGTGTATAATCAATATACGCACGTATATCGTACAACATTTTTCAACATGAAGACAAAACTAATTTAATTGAGAATGATTTGTGTTATTTATTCCAAAAATTCAGTTTATTAAGTATTTTTCCTCACAAGTGTGTTGAAAAAGGTCGTACGATATACGTGCGTATATTGGTTATACAAACTCGGCTCTATTACGACCTCGCCTTCGGCTCGGGCTGTTCCGCCTCGTGCACCACTATCCAGCTCTCTCGCATACCCCGTTATCAGAAGTCTAGCGTCAACATAATATTATATATTTTGTATCGACACTAATCTAGAGCAACACAAAATAAATATGACATAATTAAAATAATTAAATAATTAAAATGTCACAAAAAAATAAGTTTGCCTCATTCTTAAGAAAATTTACGATATGTATTTGTCAAATGTGAAAAAGGTCCACTTTGACTTAACAACAAAACATCAATTCAGTTGAAGTTTCGCTAGCGTCAAGTCAACACTGTTAAGGCGCATAGTAAGGTCAAACATAAAAAATCACTGCAGAAAAAACCGGTTCTCTTCATAAATATTGAATAAAAAAATCTTTAAAAAAGATATGTTATTATTCAACGCATTCTTTAGAGGATGGTCTTTTTAATTTTTTGATAAATTAATTAAAACTTGGTTAAAATGTGACCCAAACATGCCTCGATTTTAAAACTTTAAACCTAATCGCGTCGTAAATATTAGGTTAAATCGTATACTTTTGATTTCAATAAATAAAGTGAACAATATTCTAGAGGATGGTCTTTTTAGATTTTTCTTATTCGCTTTAATTAATGTTTTATTGAAATAATTCATCTTACGCGTAAAGGTTTGCTTAAATATTCCCCTCAGCCTCACTCACTCACTCCTATGTAATCAGTGCGGGACGATCGACGCAAGGTCATTGGGACCACTATGCGCCTTAAGCCTCGTATTCATGGTAAACATTTGTTTAGCAACAGTTGATCAACATAGTTGATGAGCGGCGAGAATGTTGCTGGAAACTTTGTTTAAATCAATATCGGTTGTCCACAAGCCTGTCTGCGTTAAAATGTTGCCCGAGGAAGAAATTGCTTTATTTAATCATTGCTCCATACTACTGCCATGTTTATAAAAGGTTGCATACACGTCCACACACGTCAACAATTGTTGATAAACAGATGTTGTCGCTCGTTGACAGCAACTCCGCAACACGTTGATTCAACTTTGTTGCTAAACTAATGTTTACTATGAATACGAGGCTTCATTGGAGACGCGGATCAAATCCAGTCCGAGGTAAAAATAATGTATTTATTTTAATGTTCCTCAATCTAAAACAGTTATAAAAATAACTGTACGGTGGTATGTTGTGTTTCACATGATCTCGGAGACATTTTATAAGATACTAGCTGTACCCGGCATGCGTTGCAATGTCACGTAAATTCCCTTTTTTTGCTAGGAACCCTCACGGGTATCCCCATAACACCTTACCAAAGTTTCATTACAATCTGATGAATGGTTTCGGAACGCATAGAGGACAAACAAACATAGTACATACATACATACATTGATTTTTACAAACATACATTGATTTTTATTTATATAGATAGGTAGTAAATTATAGTAGCATCTTGTTGTTTTGAGGAACAAAATAATAACAAAGCAATTGCCGAATTGCTCAGGACACTAAATTATATTATTAGTTATTATTATACAACATAATAAAAAGAACGGAATTCAGCTAAACTACAAAAAAGTACGAACGCCTTTTTTCCAATAATGACAAAATGATTCCGTGATAACTAAAATTTTTTTACGAATATTTATCAAACCCCTCTTATCGATATACGTATCGAGTTGTCCTTAATAAAAAAACAAAAGATCCTTTTATTCACATCTATATTTTATTAGGGTACCGTGGAACTTGCTCGTCCAGCGTCGAGTGTCGCAAAATCTGTACCTTTATTATGCTCGAAGGGTCGCTTCAAAATTTCAAATCCACAGACACTCAAACTCGGCAGTGATAAATCAAACGGAAAACGCAATAAATATTCAGGTACCTAAGTGATGATTAATTATTTACACTGAGTTCAAAAATAGTGATTGTCATTGTTTTTATTAAACGTCATCTCTACATAAATATCTATTACGCGATAAAAAATCAGTGTAAAGGACAGCCGTTTGTATTCCAATATTCAATTAATTATTTTAAAAAAACTTTTTTAAATACAAGCTTTTATATCATCATAATATTGCATTGTCGCGTGATATACATATGCACGCAAAATTTCAGCTTAATCGGAGACCGGGAAGTGGGTCACGTTTACCTTGCAAGAATTCATTACAGACACGGGACAGGTGAAAGTAAATAAAAGCTTGTAAAAAGAGTTAACTTTTGTGAAAAGAAGAATATCTGACTCAACCAAAATTCAACAGTTGAGAAATTAAAAAATTATACGTAACAGCTCACACTTCTTTCACCATAGGAGCGTCCAACTACCTCAAAAAATTTCATCCCCTACTACAACATTCAGCTGCACAGAAATAGAGGTACGTTCGTACTATACATACAGGCCACGTTGCTGAACAAAGGATGCACATTTCAACGTGACCGCCAACATGTTACACGAGGTGCGTCAATGTTGGCTAGGGAACACAATCTGACAAAACAATGTTTTAGTGTGCAGAAATGATGTAGAATTCTACTCTACAAAAATCACGGAAGACTGAAAAAGAAACAAAGAAACACAATAACCCAAAATAATATTGAAAAATAACTTAGTTACTGTAAAATAAATCCTACATATCACCATAAAAATAAACATTGTTGACTATTTCGAAATGTTCACTGACAGAAATATTCTTTTTTGGTACCTAAAAGGATTTTTTTATTGTTCTAACAAGCAGTGATATAATTTTTTTACAAATAGCGTAAACTTTTTTTCGTACTGATAAAATAACCGGTTTTCCAATATTATTTCAGATAATTATCAATCAAAAAGTACTTGTATAGTGATGTTTTCATTTACAAGCGACAATTTAAAATATACAATAAATCAACGACAATGCAATACAATAACCACCCCCCGTGTATAAGAATACATTTCGAATGGCATTAAAAGAGGACTCTTTATTGGGATGGGATTAAGTTAGAATAAAATGTAGCTTAAATTATCACAGGCGAAAACTACTTGCGCACATGTTACAATGGACAACACTGAATCTAAGTTAAGTAAATTAAAATGCTTCCACGGCGCTATTGCTTTACCCTTAGGAGTGTCTACATTGTACACTTAATGGCCCAGTGTGTACATGTTAAACTATGTAAGCAGTGCACCAGTGTGACGTGAAGTAAAGCTGTCGTCATAAAGCTGGTTCATGGACTTCACTCTCCATTTATATTTTCTGTGTATCCCCCTACTACAATTTTTACAGGGAATTTATAACACAGAGATACCTGCGCCGTGCTTCGAATGCGGAGTGAAATACCTACATAATAATAACTTTTATCCTAGAACGTTAAGTGTTTATGGGTCTTTATAAAGATTTCTATTACACCAGTATATTTTTATGAAATCCATCTGCTGTCAGGAAATGAAATCACATGAAGTGGGCTAAGTCATCCTAGCTCAATATTTGAATACAGGACGTTCAACATTAATATCACCAATGTCATCGCGATTTACACTACACGTTATAAGTCAATTTCATTTAGTATTAATGCGTACTCAGAAAAATTCAACGGGGCCCATAAAACCATGTCGGTATCTTACAACATTTTTTCATACAACTAAGTCGGCAAACAAGCACACTGCCATGGTAAGTGGTAACAATCACCTATCAATGTATTACATGTGGTTCTTGTGGAGATTCGCAGCAAATCTGGGGGCCTAGACAAAGTGACAATTCAAAAACGATAAAGAAGTTCGACAAGATGACCAAAACAAAATGTCTGGGATTGACATATTCCATCGCTAAATAACATGGCGAAGCGATCAAAGTCATCGATATGTACTTATACACGGTTATTTTTTTATCACCCTGGAAAATTTTAGGGACGCTTCAGAACACATCCATTATTATATAAAAAATAAAAAATCTCAAAAAATGCTTTTTCATTCAAATCATTTTTTTGAGTTTTTTTTTCTTCTTTTTTTTTATATATAATAATGGATGTATTCTGAAGCGTCCCTAAAATTTTCCAGGGTGATAAAAAAATAACCGTGTTTACGTATATTGGTAAGTAAATTGATAGATAGCATCATTGATTTATTAATGGATAGCAACGAATTGATAAAGTTGCGAATTGTTTTTTGTAACCTTCATACAACTACTCAAAACAACTCATTTTTAATTAAAATGAAATGAAAATATTAATTTTAATCATTAATTTTAGCATTACTTTTCCGTTTCTCAGTTTTGAGTACCTACTTAGATAACCAATATGTTGTTTTCTTACAAAAAGAACGATTCGACACAGCGTTTGCTAATCCTTACGTTGGTTAGGAATTTGTTTTCGTTACCTCAGAGACGATGACGAATTTAGCTATCGTTTCGCTATGAAACGATTGTCTAAGTCCCCTGCAATTTAATACACAATTTCATAGTTATGACTATGATTTTGGTACCCACTAAATACATGACAGTAGATATTATGTCCCCCATAAACTACACAAAATATAAGTACAATTATTTGCTACTTAAAGCAAATTCATTGCACAGACTACTAAGTTAATATCTATAGGCTTAACAAAGGGTAAAAGGATCAGTACAGTTGAAAATTTCGTCGCGTTTGGTAAGTAGGTACTCGGTGGCCACACGGTATGTTGGAAACGCGGGTTCGAGTCCCGCCCGAGACGCATTACCTACCCAAAGTATCATGTTTGACAAAATTCTTGTTTTAAGTACTACCTTTTCTGATCATGCGAAGAAGTGTATATGTTCTCAAAACTTTGCTAAATTGTTACTGTTAGCACAGAATAAATAATAAACTCATTGGCAAAAAAAAACGGGCACCTAAGCAATGAACCATTTCAAATGTTAATATTGCTTTGTTTGATAATTATAGGTAGTTTTATCCTCACAATTTGGTAAATTAATAAGAAAATAATCGTTTTCATCAGTATTTCATAAAATTTTGATACAATTTATGGGAAATAATGCTAAACCTCACTAGTAGTGTATGTTCGCTAGTAGAGCATATGCTCATGAAGTAAAAATAAAAAAGTTTTTTGTTTGTTTTTCTTTAATAAAGTAAAACAGATAAATGTTTAAGTATCGAGTGTGACCCCCTCTAGCTAAAATCACAGCTTGAATTCGTCTGGGCATGCTAGCGAGTATATCCCGGATACTTGCTTGCGAAATACGTTCCCACTCCGCAGTAATCACATTCTTCAGCTCTCTGATGGTCTGCGGAGCTGGTTGTACTGATCTCACACGCCGTTTCAGAACGTCCCAGACATGCTCTATGGGATTGAGGTCGGGACTTCGAGCTGGCCAATCCAAACGACGAATGCCGACCTCTTGCACATACGCTTTAACATCGCGAGATCGGTGGGCGCCAGCATTGTCGTCCATAAAAATCGAGTCTTCACCTAGAGCGGCCAATGCGGGTTGTGCATGAGGAATTAGAACTTCCGTTATGTATCGATGCCCAGTCAGTGAGCCGTTTTCAATGAAGACTAACTCTGTACGATCCATTGAATTTATTCCTGCCCAAAACATAACAGAGCCCCCACCATAAGGTTTGATTTATTCGAAACATGCCTCTGCAAAGCGTTTTCCTTGTCTTCCTAGCACTCGCCGACGTCGATCTTCACCGAACAGAGATATCCAGGCTTCATCAGAGAACAAAACCCTATTCCAATCTTCTTGAGTCCATGATTTACAATTTCTAGCGAACCTAAGCCTGTGAACTCGGTGCTCACGAAGTAATTTGGGGCCGCGGGCCGGGCGGTGACTGCGTATATTGGCAGCGAGAAGCCTCCTCCTGACCGTCCATAGACTAATATGCACATTTCTTACTTCTTGGAGGTTGTTCTTAAGATCCACATACGAAGATTTGCGATTTCTCAATGCGCGACTCACAAGAAAACGATCATCCCGTGGTTGGGTACATGGTTTTCTTCCAGAACCAGGCCTTCTCTCGACGGAACCAGTCTCCTGATATCGCTGCCAGGTCCTTTGGACCGTCGAGCGACTAACATTTAGCCTCCTAGCCACGAGGGATTGGCTGCAACCCTCTTCAAGCAGCGCGATAATTTTGGTAGCTTTTACCACTTTATCTACCATTTTTGATACAGCCAAACAGCAATAAATAAAGCTTTGACAGTCAAGGATATGAAATTAATCGATGAAAATTGAATAAAAGTTATGAAAGTCGATGTTAACTTCTGGAACTTCGCGCCAAAAATGTAGGATAAAAGGGGGTTTTCTGTAAAAATGAGCATCAAATGAAAATTTGAATTTAGAACGTACTTTTTTAAATACCACGGCATTTTTAAAACCGGCCAGTAACGTGTACAAACGATTGAAACCTTTTTTGTATTGTATCTTTTTAAAGATGAATGAAAATCAAAACCGCCCGTTTTTTTTGCAAATGAGTGTAGTACTAAAGTACTGTTAGCACTAAATTTATCAGAGCCGAACGACGCGATGCACATTTTTTCGATGATTTCAATAGGTATTTATTCCGTAATAACAGAAAAGAGTGTATTGTAGAGTATACTTTTCTACGACAGCGTCGAGTGTCGATAGCGCTATGCGACTCGGCACTGACCTTCTAATTAGGAGATCCGGGGTTCGATCCTGCCATGTACCAATGTGTTTTTCATTCTTCGAAATTCATATATACATTAATCCGACTCTCCTACGGTGAAGGAAAACATCGTGAGGCGACCTGCATACATCTGCGAAGAAGTTGAAAGGGTATGTGAAGTCGACCAATCCGCACTGGGCCAGCGTGGTTGACTAAGGCCACAGAATATATAATGCTGGGCCTAAAACACCCTAACTTACTGTAGTTTCGAGCCTCTCGGTGGGACGTATATGCGCTGTGATGATGATGATGATGATTTTTCTTCGAAACACTAATATGCTACCTAACAGAATGTAAATACTGCAAACTGCAACTTAAAGTTCAACTGAAAGCTAAAAATATGTAACTTACCTCCTTTCTTATCAGGTTGGGGAATGACTCTGTCAAGTACGTGACTTCCCTACGGACCAGCTTAAGGGTTCTCTCCCTCTCTTTCATGTTGACTTTTATTTCCTTCTCTAGTTTGTTGAACTCGAATTTCCTGTCATCCAAGTATTCCATGGCGAGTTGCCCCATCTCTGTTGCGCCCACGAGGCACTTGCCCTGCGCCCGGCAGTCCAACTTCAAGGCTTCCAGCACTACAGTGAAGTATGAGGAGTCCTGCAAGAAAATCAATTAATTAATCCAGGAAATAAGCATAAAAGTCTATTATTTCATTCAGTCATCTACCCGAAGATACGAAAATATTATGACCAAATAATATTTAGGGGTATTTTCTTCAAAAGTGGTTCCTGTCAAATGCGATCGGCCTACTTTGGTTCCCGTATCTATTTCGGGCGCATATGCCCTAGTATAGTCTAGGGTAGCGCCGCATCGTCCCCACTTCTGACGTGGTGATCGCAATCCGATAAAGATTAATGAAAAAATTGGTCAAGCGTATAAGGCAGAGTTTAGTCGGTAAGAGTACGACATAACATGTACGGGCGGCTGAAACGCCTCTACGCATAGGTGAAAAAAAAATCAGAACTGGAGATTCTGTAGGCAAAATATTAGGGCTAATCAAGCTACTTTTTTCCATACATACTATATTAATTATTTTTTATGCCTAAATGTCGGCAGCCCTTCTACAGCGCACGAGGAACATTGCACCCCCTATATCACGTCACTTCATAAATAACTATCGGGCGCCATTGCAGACAGACTACGTATCGCTTGTGCCCAGGTGCTACAAAATCAATAAATATGATGGGGAAACCCATAATTCCATAGTTGGACTAATGGTTGTCACAAGAAAGTTTTTACTCTCAGGGGATTTACTGGGAAAGTATTAGTTTCCAGGGTCATCTAGGGTCTATTTAATATCTAAACTAATATTCCCCTTAAATATTATTTCGTTGTTCTGATACACCATGTATTTATAGGATGTAAAAAGACCGAACGTGAAGCCTAAACTCACGTATTGAACCCATCGTAAATATAATTTTTTCTCTTCTAGACCTGTGAAATTAATAGTTACCCGAAATTTTTTTTCGGGGTTTTTATACGAAACTGTTTGGAACTTTTTTTGTTACTTTTCGTCTAACTTCAAAAAAGGAGGAGGTTCTCAATTCGATGCGTATGTTTTTTTTGTGTGTATGTTACGCGATTACGCTGCCAATTGTAGACCGATTTTCAAAATTCTTTTTGTATTCGATAGAGTACACTCCAGAGGTGGTCCCATGGTCCCACCAAAGTTAGAATCCCATGATGGGATCCCCTAAACTTTTAGGTGTGTCCAACGTGTTTTGTGTGTATGTTACGCGATTACTCCGCCAATTCTTGACCGATTTTTAAAATTCTTTTTGTATTCGATAGAGTATAGTTCTGGGATCGTCCAAGGTCACCAAAATCAGGATCTGATGATGGGATCCCATGAAAATCGAGCGGTTTCTCAATTCACTTAAAAGATATCATTCACTGAAAAGATAAAAATAAAAATTATTTTACAAAAAAGAAAAACCGACTTCAAAAACACTGAAAAGGTAAAAAATAATATAAGAATAGGTACAAACAACATCACACTTCTATATTGAAGTCGGTGCCAAACGATGATCTCCTAAAAGTCTTTAAATTTGGCACCGACTTCAATATAGAAGTGTGATGTTGTTTGTACTTATTCTTATATTATTTTTTACCTTTTCAGTGTTTTTGAAATCGGTTTTTATTTTTTGTTAAATAATTTTTGCAGTTGTTTTTAAGACCTAAAAATAAATTTCACATCCCATCAATTTTTTATATAAGTTTATTTTAATGGTCTGAATGCGTAGACGCGGGCTTTGTTATGGGTCTTTTTACATCCTGTATACATATACAAAGTGAAATTGTTTGATGCCATCTGGAGAGAAAGTACTCTAAACAATGGAGATAGCAGATTTCACTTAAAGGAAACATTGCTGTTTTTTTGAAAAAAAACAAAATCGAAGCAAGCAAGAATTCGAGCCGGCTAAAATTCTAAAAAAAACAACATGCTGTACTTTTATGATACTAATCGATAGGGTCAACCAACCAAGGGATTGATCAACCATACCAAAATGCGGCATTACGGGAAATAATGCTATGTTAATTCACGTTTCTTAAGGTCATCTAAACACTGTCAAATATCTTGAAATACTGGACCTCTGATGAAATTAGTTGAATGTTTACCTGAGGACAAGCGAAACTTTATAATTCTACAGCATTCTACAGCAAGATGGTGCTCCAGCCCATAGCAGCAGAATCACCTCTGCCTATCTTAATAACAATTTCAATACCTTAATCTATCTGAATTAAGTAATAGTTAGCTTATTACATCTTTTCTCCGTTCAGTTAAAATAAGTTTAGATTTCATGGTTTTCCTTTCATTTAACTTGCCGTGTTTGTTAGAAAGATTTGATCCTTATGATTGGCCCTATCGATTGAAACAATAAAGGACAGGATGTTGTTTATGAATTAAGGCCGGTTTGATTCTTGGATGTGGGAAGAATATTTTTAAAAATCGTTGAATGCAATTTGTTTCTTTTCAAAAATAAGGGAATGTTTTCTTTTTGTGAAAGGAGGATGCCCGATTTTGCCCCACTATCAAGGTTGATGACCAATAAAGCGGTATTTCTAATTAAATATATTTTTACAAAACATGATTTTTCAGTATAATATAAAACAGATAGAAGCTACGGTCTTTTCGGCAAAAAATTAAAGACTTACATGCGTTTCCTGTTACACAATGACATGATATTTATGCATTTTTTCATTGTATCTACAATAACACCTTTTTCAATATTATGCATTATTTCTTTCATTACATTTCATCATTTCAATTAAAAAGCATTTTTTGCAATGACAAAAGGTTGACAGATCGCATAGAATATAAAACCCCGTTTTCCACCTAAGCAAGCATGCTCTGACGATGGTCAAAAACCTTAAGAGCATTTACCCTATAAAAAACTAATGAATCGCGATGATGTTGAATATGCTGCAAATCTGTACTTAGGTGGAACGCGCCTAAAATAAGTCGCAGTTCCCTTTGTCTCTTGTCACGTTGCATTCTTTGCGATTTTTGTTACACATTTGATTCCTTATTGTTGATAATACTGCATATCAATAGGTAAGTAAATTGATAGTATTATTGTAACTGACTTTTTAATGATCGAAAGTTCCGCATAACTAGATTTTGACGTCTTACAACAATGAGTTGCTTGGGTTAGATGAGGAGCATTTTTTATGAATATCTACGAAACTGCAGCTTTAATTAAAGAAACAATACTTGTTTTCTACTCAATGACGAAAAACGTTTAAAATGAGCCTAGAGTTGTTTCTGTTCATTGAAATTTGTAAGTGGGGCAAGTCTCAATACAAAAGTGGGCGTCGTCCTTTGCCATCTCCATTGTTTTGAGTACTTTCTCTCCACTTGGCATTAAAAAAATCCAGTCTGATGTGTATAAAGTACAAAGAAAATTGAGTTCTTTGTTCAGCACTTCGTGAAAGGCAGACCGAATCAAATGATTAGAAAAAGTGAAAAAACTGTATTTGGCAACATCAAACAATACTGTCCAATCACGGAGCGATCGGTTGTAGTCAGCGAAAATGAACTTTTATTCCCTCGTTTAGTGAGCAAACGAAAACGCCTACATTTTTTATATAGTTCCAGTTTTGATTTTATGTTATAGCCAGACAACTAGACAAAAGCAAAACAGCTAAGCAAAAAGCATTCACAAAATAAATATAGTCTCAAAAAAACATAAATTTACATGACAAACTAATTATACTTATGGAAACGATAAAGATAAACGGATCCGAAATGTATAAACGTACTGAATTTTATCTTTACTACAACTGCCAAATTGCAATTTGAATGTGAGCAATTTTTAAACTGTATGCAAACCGACAGCACGCTAACTGTATAGCTAGTTTTGTACAACCTTTATGCAATAAATATATATGTATGTATGATATGTGTAGGTATAAAGTGCTAGCATTAATTTAAATATTTAAATTTATGCGCTTTTGTTTCCCCAAAATTTACTATCTAACCGATACGCTCAGGTTGGCTGGAAGGAATCTCTGTCAGTGATAAGTCCTTTGTGTACTCTAATTTTAATTATGTTATTATTATATTTCTTCTTTTTTCTGTTTTAATCATGGGCATTAGTGTAAAAATAGCTTGCAGTTGGTATGCATTCCGCGCAACAGATGGATGCCGACTGCAATCGAGCTGCCAACTTATTTTTAAGAGGCCTATTATAAAAACGCGCATATTAAGGTTTTTAATCGTTCAAATTGTATACCTTACCTTAGTCGCAATAAAGAACTTTTACATCTCTCATGTTCGGTAAGTAGGTCCGTATTTCCCCCAAATGGGGCTTGTAGGTGACCAATTAGCGCTCTAGGGTAATAATGTAGCTAGAAAAGCCCTAGGGCTGTAAGTTATTTATTGCCAGTATAGTTTTTGAAATAGTGAAGTGATTTTTTAATTACTTACCGCCTTAGGGCTTTCCAAGCTACATTATTACCCTAGAGCGCTTATTGGTCACCTACAAGCCCTATTTGGGGGTAATAAGGACCTACTTACCTCACAATCGAGATGTAAAGAGTAGTTAGCTCGGGTGTAAGCACCAATTGCACCCTCGAAATATAGGGGCCTAATTATCTAATTACCTAATTATCTCGGGCTACAATTGATGCCTTACAGCCCTTAGCTACTAATCTACTATTACTTGATAAAACTAGTTCATATTCTTATCTACAATAATAATAAAGCGGTAAAATAATCGGGGGGCACGGCAGTGCCCCCGCCAAGTCGAGCGCGAAGCAAACACTGCCGTACCATCCTTTACTGAAACCATTTGCCTCATTTTCAGGCCCCTATTTGAGAACCTCTGGATAAGACCAGAACGCAGAAATTTTCGTTATCCAGTAAGCTATAATCACATACTTAAAATCCAAAATTTAAAGCCTGTAGGTCATTTAGTTCCGAAGTTAAGCGAAAGCAAAGTTTTGCATTTATGACACTCACTCACTCACTTACTCACTCATGATCATCAAAATAGAACTAGTACTTCCCATAAACTCAGAGAGCTAAAATTTGGTACAGAGTTAGGGTTTAATGGCCACATAAAGGTAAAACTATAAAAACTAGGATAATCGAAGATCTGGTGACCCTGATTAGAAAGCACAAGAGCCCAACCAAACTATTAGAGATATCGACATACCGCCTTTACAAAAAATATTCAACTTGGTGGACCGCTTCCAATAAAGAAAATAAAAAAGAAAAGAAAGATTTGTAATAATAAAAGAACTACCCCTAAAAAGAAAAAAACAGTATCAAATAAGAAAATCTAATAAAATAAATCAATAAGCTCACGTTTCTACAAAAAGAAGTGAAATCCCACCAAAAACATTCTGTAAAAAACTAGCCAAGTCTCGATGGAGCTGCTTGTTTATCTCTAAAAAGTAATGAAATCCTTACTGTGATTTCTTTCTTATTATAGTTAATGTTGTGTGACTTGGTCGTTGAACATTCTTTATACGTTAGTGGGTACAAGTCAACGGCCAAGTCACACAACATTAACTACAATAATAAAGAAATCGCAGTAAGGAACCTTAGACTTGGCACGACTTTGTCTAGATTTCATTACTTTTTAGAGATAAACAAGCAGCTCCATCGAGATTTGGCTAGTTTTTTACAGAATGTTTTTGGTGGGATAGTTATTTTCCCGAAGCATGTTTAGGCAAAATCTCACGCGGACCTGATTTGGGAGCTCTAATTTTTTTTTTATATCAACTATCAAAATATTTATTTTATGTGACACAATATCCTTCACTTCAATAATAATAAAATATATTTTCGTTTATGGCTCCTAAGTAAAGAAATAAATTCTTTATCTAATCAATCTAACGGAAAGGCGTCGAAACAAATCAGATTATATTTTGTTTATTGCTAAAGGTGGCAGACGAGCTAGTGGCCCACCTGATGGTAAGTGGTAACCACCGCTCATGGACATCTGCAATGCCAGGGGCAAAGCTCAGTTGCTGCCTACCTGGAGAGAAGTGCTCTTTTTAAACCTCGTTTGAAGTTGGACATATCGTAGCGCTCAGGGAACACCGCAGCTAGGAGCTCGTTCCAGAATCGGCACGTACGTGGAAGAAATGAACGCTGAAACCGAACTGTACTAGACAAGATC
This sequence comes from Schoenobius gigantellus, assembly GCA_963935595.1. NCBI lineage: Eukaryota > Metazoa > Arthropoda > Insecta > Lepidoptera > Crambidae > Schoenobius > Schoenobius gigantellus. The sequence continues at coordinate 66,191,589 of OZ012540.1, read as the reverse complement.
GGTTCCAGGTGGTACGAATGAACTCTATTACGGTGGCGGGTGGTGCAATGATAAAAAGGTGACGAGGGCACCATTACAAACAGTTCCTCAGAGCACTCTCCGTTAAAGAGCCGATAGAGCACGCAGAGAGAACCAAAGTCTCTCCTTTGCTCCAGCGTCTCCATTGAGGCCGTGATATTGGGATCACCGACGATACGGAATGCACCCCTTTGCAGGGAGTCAAGAGGGTTTCGGAGCTCCTGCCCGAGCGAGGAGGAGTACCGAGGAGTGCGAGCAGTACTCCATATGCGGCCGTATTTGTGCTTTATAAAACATCAGCCGCTGGCTAGGAGTGAAGTACTGCTTGGATCTGTTCAGGACGCCCAGTTTTTTGCTCGCCAATTTGGCTTTGTCCTCCAAATGACTCCCAAACTGCACTTTGGCAGAAATTTCCACACCGAGGATCCCAATACCACCGGACATACGAAGAGTAACTCCCTGGAACTGAGACACTACGATAAATGGGTCCTTCTTCGCAGTGAATGCGCACACTTATGTCTTCGTGTACGAAGTTCTTCATCGTTTAAATGCGATTTTTTTGCCAAAATGTTATTTAATGTTTGCTTAAACTGTTGTATTATTTGTATGTTTATATATCGATACGATATTTTTTATGAACAAAATAAAACTACCATATATTTTGCCGCGCCGGCGATGCCAGTTTGTTTTGTATGGCGCGACACGATTTTGTAATAGGCCTCTTGAGTCATTCAAGCATGGTTTGCGCTCAATTTCTATTGGATGGCCATTTTATTTCAGGCAAAAATTAATATAATCTTGATTTTCGTCGAATAACTGCATGGTCCACGTACAGTCCTTAATGTGCAGTTTAATACTTGCTGTCAGTCAGCGTGGAGTCGTCGGAACTGCACATCGAGATAAGTTAAGTCTTTGGAACTGCACGCCAACTGCACACTGATTGCAGTCGATAGATGGTTGTTTGACAGAAGACGTTAATGGACAACACTGAGACATTGTCTGAGCGATGTAAAGTATACAGGGAACGCGGGCGGAGTGTGAACCCCCTTCATGTATGAGATGCGAAGGGGGTTCACACTCCGCCCGCGTTCCCTATATAACTTATCTCGATGTGCAGTTACATCGCGGACTTTACATTGCAGTCATTCTAACTGCATTCGAATCGCAATTTAGCAGTCGCAAAGCAGCAGTGCTTTCATTGCTCTGTTCCGGTTTGAAGAGTAAGATATGGCAGTGAAATTACTGGGTACCTACCGTGACTTTACATCTGATGTCACAAGTTGATAACGTACACTGTGGTTCTTGTGGGGGTTGCAGCTAGTTTTACTGTGAATCTCACAGGAGCTACAAGTATTTTAGGTGACTGTTACCACTTTCCATCAGGTGGGCAGTTTGCTTGTTTGCAAACTTAGTAGCAATAAAAAAAGCTGTCACAGGTAGGTATAGTTTCCAGTTGATAGCTTATTTTGTAGTAAGTAGCACTTCACTGGCCGTTTACCAAATTCTGGGCAACGGCAGTTTAGATAATCCTTCTAAAAGAAAACACACCCGTATCTGTTCGAAGAAGACTAAACTTTCCTCATATACTGCAGCTCTGTTTTCTTAGCTTCATGCCACGTGAAAAGGGATGTAGTCGATATTTGAAAAATGTTTAAGCTCTAAGGACTATATTTCACCGGGATACCATGGCGGCCAACCAGTCGCCGTTACCAACAAAATGTATACAGCTCCATAGAGAATATACACCTGGTGTCTGCTTGGTTGCACAACCAATTTGGCGGCGCGTGCACAGAATGCAGTTACTGGCAGTGGCGCCACGTTGGTCGCGCCACCACTAATTATTATAGCGCTAAGGTGTCTCACTCACAAGACTGGTTGCGACGCCGTAGTGCCCCGGTAAAATAGAGCCCTAATGCTTGCGAAATCCCCGATCACATACTTTTAAAACATGACAGAGGAAATACTTATGCCTTCCCTGGAAACAAGAATTAAGCAACCAGGCGTTGTAATCTCGTTAGTACCTGGACATAGATGAACAGAAACATTGAAATAATAAGCATTCTGTTGAGGTCACTCACCCGCTTATATTTCAGGATCACAATGATTTTGTTACGGTTTTATTAACTATAACTTATTAACTAGCAAGGATAATATTTTTTTATCTATGCTACTAGCTTTACGCAGCTTCGCCCGCGTTTTTTTTTGTTTTACCGTGGGAATTTTATATTTTCCCTTAGGAGAAATAATTTGGTAGCCTATGTTAATCAGGGATAGTGTAGCATTCTTAAGGTGAAAGAAATTTTGAAATCTGTCTGGTAGAATCATTCCTCTTTATAGTAAAAATGTAGATTAGGGGAAGGTGGCCTAAAATGGGTAAGCTAAGGAAATGGTTAATAAAATCTATAAATTACCTTTATAAGAATATTTTTTTTTACGTTATGAGATAGAATATTTATCGAGCATCAAAATAAAACATAATATGATGGCACCATATATCAAATATTTATTAAATAAGATAAATACAAAACCCTTTTAAAAACCCGTTTTGCCCACATGTGTGCCTAAAACGGGTAACCCCCTTCGGGCAAAACAGGTATGCTTAGGATAGAGTCATATTTGGACAGGCTATAACATGTATATATTATAATTAGTAAAAAACTGAAATTGGAACATATTTTTGCAGTAAACTTTGTTCAGAAATCTTTTTACATTGAAAACTAACTTACTTTATATTTTTCTAAATAAAGAAAAATATAAACAAATGTAACAAATGTTAATTAACCTACTTATAACAAATTCAGTCTTTAACCATAACATTTTTAAATAGTTTGAATCTTTAACAAAGAAAAATCAAAATAAGATGAACTTAACACTTTTCTATATCATAACGGGTAGGTAGTAGGTACCCGTTTTGCCCTACTCGTTTTGCCCAAGAGCACATGTTTATGCAAAATTACAATAACCTCAAATTGGAAGGTAATACCGGTAAACTTTCTACCTTAATATAATGTTAAATAGTGCTAAAATAAGATGGTAACACAAATAGCATGATTCGTATAAAGATTTTTGACTAATCGTAAGACACTTACCTTTATTTTTTTTAATAAAGTCACTAAAAACTTTCGTTGCATACACCTACGCTATTACACGACTCCGGCATCCGAGCGAAACTGATCGAAGTTCGTCGACGTTCGGGAAATCTAGGCACACGAACACAATAACCCTAACGCTTGATACAGCAGTGTACGAGTACTTACCCGTTTTAGGCGGCCTACCCGTTTTAGGCTACCTTCCCCTACCTATTGAATTTATAAATTATGGAAAATAATATGCTGTGCGAACATGGACTTGTCGGTCGACAAAAGCATCTGTCTTTTTATGTTTTCACTGCTTAAGAATATCTGCCAAATTGATCGATTTCTATCGATCTTAACTGTCAAATTTTATTTATCGAGAGATCCATGCTCGCACCCCTGATGTCAAAAGCGTTACCAACTTTGTAGCTATCGAGCGGCATCAGACAGCAATTTTGTAATGGCTGCTTGCCAACACTGAACACAATACGACATTCATTTATTATTTCTACTTCTTAACATATATTTTAAGGTAAGTATATAACTGAAATAGGTATGATAGTGGTTACCTTTTTCAAAATGTCTAATATTTTCTTATACATGACTTTAATGGCCAAGGCAGCGTTCTTCTTGATGTTGGCCTTCTGCACGTAGTTGGCGATGGTTTGCTCCTTTTTCTCAGCGGGCAATTTGCCCCCCACCTCATATATAAGCCGGTCTTGAAGCTCTGCTGTCTCTAGCTATATCAAGAAATCATCAATATAGCGTTAATTGAAGAGAACACTTCTATTAACCCTAGATTGATAAGGATAACTTCTCGTAGAGGTGCCCGCGAAAACTTTTAATCGCTGTCAGTAAGTATCATTGACATAGGTATACGTCAATGGTAAAGTACTTCAAGATAGATAATGGGCATCGGCTAACTTCGTCTTTCCAAAAATGACCGACACATCTAGGCAGTATAATGAATAATGATATATAGGGCTGCTTTTATGAATGTAAATGATTTTTCGAGTCAAACTACTTTTTACAAGCTTTTATATAACTTGCAATGTATGTAAGTATGTATGTTCGGGTGGAATCTTGCAACTCAATTTTGAAGCAGATATCTTTAACCGATTGAGCTGAAATTTTGTATACACGTTTAGTTTAGATGACAATGCATGGTTAGCTGTGTGACGTCATTCCAAATCCAAGATGGCGGCATACCCAAGATGGCGGACCAATTATTTTAAATGCACCCCTACAATATGGGTATCAAATAAAAGGCCTTGCTAAGAATAACTTGAAAAATAAAGTGGTGTCACTATTAATCCAATATGGCGTACTTCTAAAGCCAAAAAATCAAATTTGAAGTAGATATCTATAACCGATTGAGCTGAAATTCTGTAAGTATAGACGTTCCGGCGAACGACCTTGCAACAATGATGCGTTGAATTAGATGAACAGACTAAGAAACGTGTTCAGTGATATCTAAAAAGTAAAAAATAAATTAAATGTAAAAAAACCTTTTTAAAAACAAGCTTTTATTTAAATGCGCTAAAAAGAAAAAATAAACTTTTACACTAAAACTTTTACTTATAACGTTATTATTCACATTTAACACAATTTATATGACATAAAAGCTTGTCGCGAGATTTATTTTTGTATATAAACAAGTAAATTAAATAATTTACACATAAGTAAATCTCGCGACAATCTTTTATGTCATATTAATTGTGTTAAATGTGAAATAACGTTATAAGTAAAAGTTTTAGTGTAAAAGTTTATTTTTTCTTTTTAGCGCATTTAAATAAAAGCCTGTTTTTAAAAAGGTTTTTGTCAACTGTCTTTGATAAGTGAAACGATTTTTTCCAATGTTTTCCGATGCCCATGATTCATCTTGATGTACTGTAACTATCATAAGTTTTCGAGATATTACAGGTTGGTGCGCTCGAGAGGCGTATGGTTAAGTATCTTTAGAGTTACTTTTAGCGTAGTTTCAATCTAAGAGTATTTTTCATTTTATGACACTTAGAACAAGATTTATATTGTTATCTGGCCACATTTATATTGGGATCATCATGTCATGTTGGATAGGTATCCTTAGATAACGATGACATACAAGCTTATTAGGCATACAAATGGAATCGGATGCTACTAATGCTCAACCGACTGATAGTGATAAAATTTCTTCTAAACGAGGGCAATGCGCAAAATAACTTTTGCACATTTTTGTAATATCGCTGATATTTTCATTTTTATGATAACTTGCGTGAAGTACAAAAAGACTGTTTGTGGCTTGCACAAGAATGATGTGTGCCAATAATGTTTATAGAACATCATTTTCGATCTTATATATCTTTTTTACACTGGACTGATTTATTAAGATTAAAAAGTAATTTTTTGTATTATTTTCTAACAAGGAGCCATTATGTCAATACTGATATGTTGATATTTGTTGCTATTCTGTATCATCCTATCTTACTATATTACTATCTGTAACATGAGTAAAAAAGTGATTAAAACCTTTAAAAATAAAAAAGTTATGAATAAAAATTGTTAAATTTATAAAAAGGTAACAAACTTTATTATTGCTCATCTTCAATGCAATTTCCCGAGGCTGTTATTATTCTAGGTAACAAAGTGGAAAATCAAAAGCGTTGTTGGGTTGCGAGCACTAAATCAGCGTAGAACAAACACTGTGTACCTTCGAATGGAGTACCTACGCTAAGTGATAACTAATTCAATTCAGCTCTATCCAAACCTCAACCGCAATTGCATTGCACCTCGCTGGCTGCTGTGAGGTCTCCGGGCAATGGCCTTTCTCGGTGTGTGTATTGTAGGTATTATATCTACACAAGGAGCGTGGCAGAACCGCACTCAAGGGAGTGTACTGAGAATTTTGCCCCACAATTTACAGAATTAACCATCGACAAAGTTATCGTCGAAGAGTGTGTAATGCTTGTACGTTCAAAGTGTTTATACAAAAGCTTATTCTTTACATGCTAGTTAAACAATGCTATTGTCACCTGTGAGAGACGAAATCTTTCCATCTTCTTCTTCTTGGTATAACGTATGCGGTCCAATTGTTTCCTTTTGTTGAAGTTTTCTTGATGAATACTCTCTAGTACCCTCTGTGAGTAAAAAATACATTTACTAAGCTTATTTGCTTATCTGTTTGAAAATCAATATAATTATTTTGACTCATCTGCGAATTAGTTGAGTCATCTATATACGGATTTGTCTGTATATGTTATAAGTAAATTTATGTTGATCCAATAAGCTTTTTGCTACTTAACTTTTATTTGAAAATGTTATATTGAAACGAAGCATTACAAAGAAATTCTACACAAACACGTAAAGTGAGTTTGGTATAAGTTTTGACATGTAAGCAATCAATATGGCTAAAGGGATAATTTCTTGTAATCTCTTGTATTTATTCCATCTAACTATTTAATTAACAAAGCACATTTACCGTAATGTTGTTTTGGATTAACGAGATTGTTAAAATGAAAATCTCTAACAATAAACATTAAATATCGGACGAATAACATATGCAACCCAGATCTGACTGCCATCTATCTGACTTTTTCCTTGAAGCGAGGTAATCTGTTACCATGCCAAGAGGCTACGTTGACTAGGTCTCCCACTTGAGTGTGCAGTATACCAGGGCTGTCCAAAGCACGGCAGTTTTTTGGTAAAATTAGATTTTATTTCTCAAACAAATGATTTAAAATGTTTTAAATAGTTTATTAGACTTCACATCATGGGCGCCGGGACGGGACATAAATCAATAAAAAAAAAACAAATACACAAGAGAAACATGTACAAAGGTGGACTTATCTCTAAAAGAGATTTCTTCCAGTCAACCTAACTGGGCGTGTGGAGACATACATTTGCGGACAACTTGACAATGCAATCCATATACAATTGTAAAGATATATACACATATACATAAAATAGGATATATAAATACCGAAAAATAATATATAGGTACTAAAAATTAACTATTAAAATTATTCACATCGAGCTGAGATAGAAGATACTCCTTCAGTCTATCCTTAAAAGTGTCCACTGACTGGCTATCGCGAATCCTCTCGGGCAGCTTATTCCAAAGAAATGTTAAGTATTTAAAGAATATATTATTCAAATGACTTTATTATAATTTATTTTCAACTATTTCTTTAAAATAACATAGATTTAGGCAAAATATTTACCATTTTTTATATTATGAAAATGAAAAATAATGGCTGAATAGCTGGCCGGCCACAGAAAAAAAAACAAAATAAGCGAGAAAGCGGCAATGCGATCTTCATTTGTTTTTTCCATTTGTAGAGTTTTGTTAATACTTCCGTATAGCAAAGATTTGTATTAACTGTTAATTATATTTGTATAACATTGTGTTAATAATTAACATAATGAGTTCATCTGATTCAGATATGGAGTTAACGCCTGATTTTATAAGAGAAAGAGGGCTAATGCAGAAGTTGTTGATTTATGTAAAATAAAATTTACACGTTTTTTCTTTTGCTAATTCATTGTTTTATTTTTACTTTCCTTGTATTCGTGATGAAAAGCGCAGTGTTTACCTCGGGTTAAAGACTTATTTAGTCTCTCGAACTATTGGTGCCCTCGCTACGCTCGGGCGCCAAACACCGTCTCGGGACTAAATAAGTTACTTTCACCCCTGGGGTAACAATGTACTATTGTTTGACCTCACTACACTAGCGGGAGGGTAATGTTTTTCCAGTGTATGTGTGTACGTGTAGGCATGTATGTAAGGGCAATTCGATAGCACGCGTTATACAGCCCAAAGAGCTAAAGAGCTTGACGGATTTCGACAAAGAGCGTGTCGTTACATTCTTGAAGACCGTGGAAGTGACATAGTCATTTTCATGATAAATCAGAAAAGTAAATTTTATATGGCAAAAAGATTTCAAATTTATTAGTGTAAGTATGAAGTTACTTTTTAATATTGCATTTATTGACATAGTATACATATAGTATAATTCTATATTTTATTTTGGTTGTAATTGTATGTGTAGATGCAGATGCACCTCCCTGAAAATAATCCTGGCGGAGCCCATGCTTCACATTAATTTACAAAGACTTTCAGTATTTATTATTTTGTATAACTGATTCGAAAGTGCCGTAAATCATTATATTATAAAAGTTTCCTGCCACTGTCTATATGTATTTGTTCGGTAGCCGCTTGTCGTTGTCATTTATTTGTAGTTCGATATGAGAGCTATCGTCTGCACGTTTGAGTAGTTTAATTGCGTATTGCTGTTTTGTGTTGCACACACAGTTTTTAAACAAAGTAAAAAAACATTATGTCTGCGATGAACCGAAAAGTAAGTGATGAAAATAATGCATTTAATAAGCAATAGACTATGTTATCTGCAACAATAATAAAAAAAATCAATTAAAAAATCACAAGTATGATTTGTTTGCAAGTTTTGTCTGTTAATAAAGAGTACAAATTCAAAGACTCATGTACTAACTTACATGAAGAAAAGTTGACTGATTATAAGAAAAAACTAATTCACCAAACAAATATGTATGGAAAGTTAGTTCTGACAGTGAACTAAGTTCGGCTGCTTCGTATGAAGTTTCATTGCCATCAGCCAAAAAAATATTTAACCTACGTAGGTATTTGTTTCTGCGGCCCTCTAATCTATACAATAATTTTTATTGGACCGCGATCGTGTCTGATCTGGACAGCCCTGCAGTTTACCACTACCACCTGCGTAGGTGCACCAATGTGTGCTCAGTGCATTTATAGGATTACCTAATCATAGCATTCCCTTTTTTTTAATAGATGGAATCCTTTTATGCAACAAACATCATAGCGAGTCCTAGGGCCTAGCTGTCACGGAAAAATTTATTACAAATATCATAAAAATTTTGTCCATTCTCATTCTGAACATTTTAACATTACAAAAGGGCCTTAACTCCGTGCCGTTCAAAAAAGTTGTCGACATCAAAATTTCATTCTCTCAGCAGTCGCGGACAGACTGGGCCTATATCATTATCCAAAACGCTTAGGGGGCACCTACTTACATAATGCAATGCAACCTTCATTCATACACTCGCGTTTTATTCAACAAGCTGATATAAATTGCCGAGCAGGAATACGCGGCACACGTACCAAAATAGACCCTAACATCGACGACGTACGGCTACAACTGGGATAAAAGGTGCTCGTTTAATTTTTTCAGCGTCTTCCGATTAATATCGCGCTATAAAAGTAAGGGGATGATGAAATATGAAGTTCGTCTCAAACGAATTCTCATTTCAGCGGTGCTCAAATTATAACGCGGAGAATTGGTAGCGTCAAATCGTGAAAATGTGCCGAATGGATACGAATATTTTTACATGATGTAGCTTGTGACGAAGCGGCGGCAGGCAGGACGAACTGATTACGTGTGTGACGTCGAGCGATACAAGTCTTCAAATTACACGTCACTGCTAAACAGTACTGCAGGCGTAGCACGGGCTGCCAAGACTGGACCCGAGTCACTCAATATCTCATAATATTAGTGTCATAATCTCTATGTCTTAAAGAGTAGCACGGTGGCGCCACTCCCCCCCCCCCCCGCCCCCTTTACCCCCGCAAGAAATGATTTCGGGGATAAAAAATATTCTTTATCCTTCCCCACAGCTCAAACTATCTCCATACCAAATTTCATCTAAATCGGTTCAGCGGTTAATGATTCCCCATACAAACTTCCACCGCCTTTTCTCCCCCTTAAGAGGTGATTTCTGCGATAAAAGCTATCCTATGTCCTTTCCTGGGACTCAAACTATGTCAATACCAAATTTTGTCTAAATCGGTTTAGTAGTTTTGGCGTGAAAGCGCGACAGACAGACAGAGTTACTTTCGTATTTATAATATAACTAGCTGTGCCCGCGAACTAATAATATAATTTTAGTATGGATAGTTAGTATGGATAGAATGGATTAAAGCTTCTACTTTATATATTCAAAGCTTATATTTTTCACTAGTATCAGCTGCGCCCATATATATACCTGCACTGAGAACGTGATAGCGCTATAAGTAGCAAGAGCGGTGTCTATGTTTTAACCGTGTAATATTGTTTAAACCGTGTAAGTAATCACAGTAAGGTGTAAAAAAATCAATTGACAATGATGAAAATGTTATTTCTCAACGTGTCATTGCAATACACGACAAAATCAAAGCATATAGCGGCGTGTTCGATTTGTGTGTGTTGTAGTTTTATTTTTTCGTTCAACTTTTCGTCTGGAAAATTCAGGGACCACTTCATTCGCCAAGTGACACTCGGGCATAGTATCGGCGGACAGGATAACGAGGTGCTCCGGCGCGCTCACCTACTCTCCCGATATATTTCGGCGGAATTGCAAAAATACGACTGCGAGAACATTCTTATCAAAGCGACACAGAGAGATGTAGACAAAGTTATTTATTATGGAAATGCCAATTCACTCTTCATTTGACCTTCGCCCTCGACATATAACTTGTTTGCAGGTTGCCATCAGGTACTGATATGATCGTACTTTTCGAATAAAAATTGTTACGCATTTTTTGTGAGATATAAAAACAGGAATTTTCGAAATTTTACCCAAGTTACCGTTGTTTTCAGGCGTCTGAAACATGTTTTCAGTCCGTTTCAGGCTATACCTACTATGGAACCACACAATAACCTGAAACCCGTTTTCAGGCGTTTTCAGGACCCCTTATGGGCCTTTGAAGCACACTTCGATAGGTATATGACTAAATGTTCAATAGGAGTGAGTGAGATAGCACGATAAGAAAGGGACAACAATAGTCAGCACCATTCAGATACATAAGATACATCGAAATGCATCTAGAAACTTCTAGACGTGCATGCTGACAGAGACAGAACATAATCGAGAATACGACGGAACGTTCGAGATGAAAAGACAAACAATCGATTGGGCACAGAATGTTCTAGAATAGAACAATCTCGAATACCTCGAATGTTCATCGGTTCTATTGTGTAAGTGCGAATGCGGTACCACGGAACTTTTAAGAAGGAAAGACAAACAATCGATCGGTTACGGAATATTCGAGAATGGAACATTCTCGAATGCCCCGTATGTTCGCCGACCCTACTATACACGGTTATTTTTTTATCACCCTGGAAAATTTTAGGGACGCTTCAGGACACATCCATTATTATATAAAAATTAAAAAAAAAAAAAACTTAAAATGCTGCTCTCAACTAGTAAAGCATTTTTGTATTTTTTAAAAAATTAATATAAAATTAAGTAAGTGAGTTATTTTTTTATTTATATTTAAATCATTCTAATACCATGTCGTGAAGCGTCCCATAAATTTTCCAGGGTGATAAAAAAATAACCGTGTGTAAGCGCGTATTTCAGTTCGACATTTCTTTCCAAGAGAGCAAACCGAGCGGATCAAGCGATACAAACCGACTTGGAAGCGCTTTCGAGTGAAGTGTTCTGAGTCAGTAGAGTTCAGTGTTTAGTAAAGTGTTACTGTGAAGTTTTCAGTGTGAAGAAAAGTTGCTTAACCGATTCGTTGCGGCGCGGCGCCCATTTTTGAAAACTTTTCGCCATGGCTGTGAACAAATTTTCTATGACACGACTGGCGTGTCAAGCGCCATAATAAAACCACATGCTTTTTTACTTGTTTAGAGTTGATTCAAGTTTAGTTGACATCAAACTACGGTAGTGTACGGCACGATACGTTAATTAAATCGGTTTTGAAGAGGTTAAATACGTTTTTTCCCTGAAATGGAAGGTAAGTGACTTTACTTTTTCAGATGTTGCAAACCTTTTGTGATATTGTTTAATTTCTTTGTTGTATTCAACGAATTAGTAAAAAAAAACTAGAAACATTTTATTCGACTTGGGAATTATTCATTTATAACGAAATACAAAAATTTGCTGTGTGGGAATTCACATGGTGAGTGGGGTATCTTGCTTTGGGGGGAGGAGGGTTGTTATTATTACTTACATAACTACAATGGATGGATAATAGATTTTTGTATCAAAAACTGCAAAATGTTTCCATGTTTTTTCTTCTTATATGTAGTATGTTACAGACAAAGTGATAAATCAGATATTATGCACTAGCTATTATACAAGGCTATTTTTAGTTACTACAAACATTTTGTGTGCTTGTTCAGACAAGCAAACTGCACAACTTTCACTATGGCACCAACTTTGAAATCGCAAAAAAAAAATCAGCTGTTCCATACATTTAGGTTCAGTGAATGTTGAACATTTGTATGGAACAGCTGATTTTTTTGCGATTTCGAAGTTGGTCCCATAGTGAAAGTTGTTCAGTTTGCTTGTCTGAACAAGCACAGAAAATTTTTGTCATAACTAAAAAATAAACTTGTATAGAGGATGTCCCAGAAGCCGACGTCAAGCCGAAAGCAGGCGGTAGACTAACTCATATATGTTATCAGAAAAATATTTAAATAAATCTAAGTCACCTATTTAAAAAAAATCTAACATTTAAAAAATGGATACAATTCACACCCTGTGACGGTTTTTTTACTCTTGTTGCTACAAATCTTGACTTTTCTAAACATTTTCTTTTGTTTTGTAATCCTGAATTATGTTTCTGTATACTCTAATCTTAAATTTAAAGCCAGCTGCTCCAAATTAGAAGAATATGCCATTTTTATCTAAATTAAATATTCAAAATTAATTTTTCGCATAGCTTTAACAAGCTGTACTGAAAAAAAAATGTACTATGCGAGTTTGGCAACTAACTGCAAAAGTTGGCGCATTCAATAAGGATTCCAAAATGGTATGATACTTGGTAGATAATTACTACGATTGCAGACAATTTTTTTTTTTCCAAAAACAGGCAGTTTTGAACAAATTTTTCTTACGTACTTAAAATTTATTCTAATGTACCCATGGTTCTTTACAAATGTGCACCGATTACTCTTCTCAGAGGGCCGACTGCCGAACCAAGTACATAGTGAAAGAAGATTTCGTCCCCCTTACGAGGACGTTGTACTAGACATTGTCGAAGAAGATCGGAGTATTTCTGTACGTGGAATAGAGAGAAGCACAGGAGTACCCAAAAGTACAGCCCATCGCATTTTGCAAAGAAATCAGCTACACCCGTACCACGTACAGCGAGTACAAACTCTACTACCCCGGGACCATCGACCCCGTGTTGCTTTTTGTCAAACAATGCTACAAAAACACAGAGATCCGCGTTTCTTCGAAAAAATTTTGTGGTCAGATGAGTCGACATTTAAAAAAGATGGTTACATGAACCTACACAACTTCCACGAGTGGCATATCGAAAATCCTCATTTGATGAGGCAAGATAGATCACAATATCGATTTAAAGTGAATATGTGGACCGGAATTTTAAATGGACAAATAATAGGTCCTTTTGAGCTGCCAGACGCCTTGACTGGTGAAGTTTATTTACATTTTTTACAAAATGATTTACCAAATCTACTGGAAGATGTGCCACTTAACATTCTAAGAGATATGTGGTTTTAACAAGATGGTTGCCCAGCTCACTATGCCAGCTCAGTAAGAGAATATCTCGATGAGGAATACCCAGGCAGATGGATAAGACGATCTGGTACTATCTCGTGGCCAGCCCGTTCCCCAGATTTAAATCCATTAGATTTCTTTTTCTGGGGAGCGGTGAAAGAAAAAGTTTACGCAAAGCCAATCGAAACTGTGACTGACCTACGGCAAAGAATAATAGAAGCAAATGGTTTTGTTAATAATGGAAGATTCGCCCGCTTGATAGCCCGATCTTTTTTAAGAAGATGTCGAGCCTGCATTAGAGCTAAAGGAAGACAGTTTGAACACCTGTTGTAAATCTTGACATTTAAATAAATTATGTTAAACAATTTTTGTGTATTTAATTTATTTCACTATCTGTCTCTCTCACACTTCGTAAAATGACTCTCCAGGTCTCACTCAAACTAGAATGTTAAAGTTACGGCCTTAAAGCAAACCATGGGTACATTAGAATAAATTTTAAGTACGTAAGAAAAATTTGTTCAAAACTGCCTGTTTTTGGAAAAAAAATTGTCTGCAATCGTAGAAATTATCTACCAAGTATCATACCATTTTGGAATCCTTATTGAATACGCCGACTTTTGCAGTTACTTGCCAAACTCGCATAGTACATTTTTTTTCAGTACAGCTTGTTAAAGCTATGCGAAAAATTAATTTTGAATATTTAATTTAGATAAAAATGGCATATTCTTCTAATTTGGAGCAGCTGGCTTTAAATTTTAGATTAGAGTATACAGAAACATTATTCAGGATTACAAAATAAAAGAAAATGTTTAGAAAAGTCAAGATTTGTAGCAACAAAAGTGAAAAAACCGTCACAGGGTGTGAATTGTATCGATTTTTTTAAATGCAAGATTTTTTTTAAATAGATGACTTAGATTTTTTTAAATATTTTTCTGATAACATATATGAGTTAGTCTATCACCTGCTTTCGGCTTGACGTCGGCTTCTGGGACACCCAATACTCGTGTCTTTAAAGACTTGGATAAAGTAATAAATACAAGTAAAATTTAAAAGGTTAGGGTTAAGAATGGTATTGTCCATGTAATATATTAGGTTAGGGTTATTTTTTTGTAAACCATCTAAAGAAATGTTTAAAAGGTAATAAATCACTGACTGTAACATAGCGATGGGCGGTTGTTACTAAAAACAATCGAATTATTCGATTGTTGTGTTTATTCGAATGCATTCGAATAACTATCGGTGTTATTCGATTATTGCGTCTATTGTCGGTCGCAGGCGCGGACCGACCGGGCTTGCGGCTTACAACAATTTATTCGAAATAATCAATGCTTGGTCTATTGGTAATTTAGTATAGCGCAAGAGACGAAATTCACTCGAAAAAGCGGCTGTCTTCCTTAAATTTTTCAAAAAGTTCCAAACTATTGATGCTTTAAAGTTATTAGGCATAATTATTTTAACATTAACGCGTAACGTATATACTGTTGCGGGCGCACTTTGTTTACTTATGTTAATTTGTAGTGAACAAATGATTAAATAATGACATATTTTACTCTTTTATTTTTATCGTTTACACTTAACTGGGACTCATCTTAATTACTATTATAATTATTTATTTACCCGACACATACAATAATCAACTACTTGCAATAAATATTTTCAATATTTGTGAAATTCCCTAAAACATTGGAAACACAGTCTACGGCTACCTTATTCTTAAACAATTTTATTGTAAGTAAGTTTATCCATTTTTCGCAAAAATAAATAAATCATTGGCGAAAACGTATGAGCCTTTGAGAGGCTCCGGAAAGTTGTATAAAAATTGTGTCTTTTTGGTCGATCACGGATGGCAACACGAGATAAGTATTTTTTGTAACAAAATGTGTATTTTTTATCAAAACTAACTTTACAGCGCACCTCAAAAGCATCGATGAAAAAAAACCGCACTCTTTTGGTAAAAAATTATCGTCACATGCATTGTATTAATTATCTAAAAATGATAAATAAAAACTACTTTCGAAATCATGATAGTTATGTTCTAGGTAACTTCCCTTTAATATTTAATTTGAGGGTGTTACAATCGATTCAAAAATAACATGCCTATCGTGTCATGCGCTACACGTTAAAAATAATTCAATGCAACTTATGAAGGTTGTCAACCCCTGCAACTTCTGAATTCACACAATATCCAGAAACTAACACAACAGGCTAGATCTACGTGGAAAAACATGATTGTTTTGTTCTAGGCAGATCCTTCTAAAACAAAAAAATTTGAGGGTGTAACAATCATTCAGAAAATGACACGCCTATCGTGTCATAAGCCACAAGATAAAAAAATTGATGACACGACTGTCGTGCCATCAGCAACGAATCGGTTAATAAGTGCTGAATTAAATCCTTTCTCCAAAACATCGGTGTTTAGCTATTTTCTATAAAACACCCACCCCACAAACGTAACAAATACTCGATCATATCTCGTCTTCATGCATTTTAATCGTACATTCATTTCGTGAAATAGACAGAGAACACAACCTAACATCCTCCGCCTAGGCGAAGTCCTAGCTTGTTTATACTACTGGAAAGTCGCTAGTATTGTCTCGACTGCTCGGGAATAGTCAAGATATCAATTTCAAGTATGATGTATGGTTAAGTATTATTCCTTTTTCTTTCTTTTTTGATTATATTTTGTAATTTATTGTCAATTGCATTAGTTAGATTGTAATTGTAGAATTTACTGAGCATTTTGTTTGTCTAAATAAACACTTAGAAATATTATTATTTCAATTTAAAATTATATTACTGAAGGATTATTTATCTTAAATAAATAATTCATTCATAGAAAAAAGGAAAACTCCGACCCTACTACTCGAGAAGCGTCTCGTTCCATCAAAAATGGCGGAGCTCGAGATGTCCAGTGTTCTGATTGGCTGAGCTGTGGCTACCGCTCGAGAAAAAAATCGAATTTGAACTTTTTTCGAATCTGTAAAAATCAGGTGGTGCATTCGGTGAACTGATTTTAGCGATGGGGGGCCGGGAGCAGAAAGGTTTGCCATGGAGTGTGATTTAGCTGGGTTTTACACCAGCGAAATGGCCACCGGTGGACCTTAGCTCCTTGGCATCGTATAGATTCCCCCGCCTCAAAAAAACAGATATCACCACGAGTACGGGAACTGATGCTCACTTTGGTTATAGTCGGGACCACGCTTCTGTAAAAAATAACAGTTGTTAAGTAACTTGCGTCAACTCCCGGACACACGTCAATAGGTAACCAATGCTTGCAACGACACCCTACCATACATATTGAACAATCTTTGTACTACTGATAAACGTAAAAATGCACAAAATTATAATTTTTTCGAAACACACAACAGCTTTTGAACAATTTTTAATATTCCATAAATGCGATAAACTTTTCCATCAAACACAACGTACTACATACATTGCCTTACGCACGCACAACATTCTCGTCCTCGGATAAGCCACAAATTCCTCAGAGCCTTGAATTTCGGCAAACTCCAAATTAATACACCTCAAACCCCACAACTGTTTTCAAAAGATCGACATATTAATTAGAAACTATTAAATTAATTTGAACAAAGCGAATGATGCTTTGTAAATATATCTTCGTCGTGGCAAAGAGTTTACTTACAGCGTTACTGGCGCCGACGATACAGGCTTATTAAGTGTTTCATCGAAATTAAAATCTTGTTAGCAACAAGTACATAAGGGGTTCGATTGGAAGTTTATTTCTCCTGCTAGCCTGTATATGAGCGAATCCTCTCGTAAGATGTATGTCTTATGGACACACGCTGTCTGAAATTAACTGATTTTATTTTTATTTATTTATTTAAGAACATTTTGAAGGAAAGTGCTCTCTGCGATGAAGTTCTTTCGACGTTGCTCGCAGAAGTGGAGAACATTATAGCCTTTGTCACACGTTTCAGTCCGATGAGGCACATACGCCCAATTATTTTTTCTTAGGGTCTTCGTCTAACTTGCCGATACAAGGTTCATTCGATGACAGCGACCTCAAATGAAGAAAGGTGCTTTAGTTATTGTAGTAGATCCAGGTGTTCCGAGGAATGTATGGCCGAGCGGCAGGGTTGATGAGGTCCACCCGAAGAAGAATGGACGAGTAAGAATAGTAGACGTAAGATTGAGCAATGGTAAGGTAATGAGGAGTCCTGTAACGTAAATAATAAGGATGCCCATCACTTGACGAGTGTCGTATCGTCACTAGGGGACAGGATGTTGTCGATGGAATATATCTAAACTGTTTGATTTCTAGTCGGATTTTATTTTGTTCTTTTATTCTTAAACGGAAATGTGTATTTTTTTTTTGTTGTTGTCACATGTCAAGTATGTCAGTTCGTTAATAAATGCAGTAAAAATAACAAGTGTTTTTCCTTCTGGCATTTTCTTCAGTGACCTTACCCTTATCAGCTACAATAATAGCAATATTGAACTATGCAATGAATAGGGAAATATATAGTCTACTAATCGATTATACCGGGTGTAACGGAATACCGAAATAATATTTAAGGTTGTTGATTAACAAAAAAAATGTTTTATGACTATTCTTTGTATTTTTATTATATGCCTACTTTCGATTTAATATGTTTAACAGTTGAGCGTATTAAATCGAAAGTAGGCATATAAAAAAATACAAAGAATAGTCATAAAACATTTTTTTGTTAATCAACAACGTTAAATATTATTTCGGTATTCCGTTACATCCGGTATAATTCGACTAGTTGTCACGGACATTTGTGTAAGTGTAGGTAGTGTACAAATAAATGAAATTGTAGGACCTTGCATACTTCACATTTATTCAATATTTTTTGTAGGTCTAAGCAAGACTATGTCCATATTTTTTTGTAGGTCCATGCTAGTTGCATAATATTTTCGGGTCTTCGGCAAATTAGGCCTAAGGCACAATATAAGGTTTAGTCATTTAATGAGTTCCAATGGATAAACCAGTAGTTTAACCGGAGTGTAGACACACACACTCACTCATTACTGATGAGTTTATTAAATTCACCTGAGTTATTCAGTCAAAGCCAATAGGGAAAAGCTTTCAGTGAACGAACTAATTGCTGTTGATGGAATATACAAAAAAAACAAGCGAAAAATGTGTACAACGGGCGTGAACAAGGGCTCTATGCGAAGCAATAGCAATGGACGAGACTGGCGTTGCCTCCGCTCCCTCCTAATCGCACCCAGTGATGCCAGGTTTACCGTAGACAGTCCATGTTTCCAGTACTCTGTCCAATGTTGGTAATAATAAACAAATGAGCCTTTGAATTTTCGAGCTAATTACATTTTTTCTCGAAAAATGTCCATGTGAATGAAAAATAACCATGTCCTTTGCTGAAAAATGTCTACTTTATTTATTTGGGTCACCTGACAATCCTGAGTGCACCCCGGTTATAGCAAATCGGGTCCACTAGGCATCCTCACGCTGGTTTTATTAACACATTGTTAACAGAGATGTACGATCCTTATGCCTTAAAACTTACATCAGCCTGGCTATTCATGTAGGTGAGCTGGAGTCGCCTGTGCTCTTGGAAGGCATTTCTCAGGAACTGCTTATCGCCGTATACTGCTACACCCAATTCCTCGCGCTTCGAGCTGATCTCCCTACGTAGGTTGCGTATGTCACGAGAGTACCGTTTCTTTTGCTTAAGCAAATCGCCCTCGTGGATTTTGCGATCACGTTCTATGCAAAGACATGGTTAATTTATTCATCACAGTATTACCTTTTTTTCGAGGGGAATGCGTGACTGCACTGTACTCGTCGTTGACTAGACGACGAGCTCTCCCGGCAGAGTGCCGGGCCTACTCACTAAACCCCCCGGTGTTCTCTCTGCCCTTATGGGCGCGGTATGCTTCGTTTCTCACTTGAACCCGCTACTGGAATACTCAACTCTCGAGATACAGGCTAGTACCTAGTTCGTGGTTGGGTGGCTAGTGGTGGGTCAAGTTAATTTAAGTAAATTCCACTTTTGTGATTCTAGCATAAGAGACGAGACAATAAAGTTATTATTATTATTATTATTATAGGGTCCACTTTGCGACTACCACTATCAGAGCGCCCGGGCTAGCCCGACCTGACTGGTCAGGCTATCGCCAAGGGATCACAGTATTACCCTAATCGTTTGCCCTCAGATATATTATGCAGATATCAGATATCAGCAAGCTTCTTGATTTGAATGATATACATTGTAAAGACAATGTTTTTAACTGCTTCGCTTTTATACTCTTACTGAAAATCAGGACCCCACCTGCCGCGGTAGGTCATTTTAGCTGACAAATAACGCCTTTATTTACAAACGTTTGATTACCTTAATCCGTTACATGTCATTCCTTCTTTTTAAAATTGAACGATGTTAGATGTTAGAAAACAAAGAATAAATTAAGCAGGCTTATGAAAAGTTTATGAATATCATCATCATCACAGTTCGTATACGTCCTCACCGAGGGGTACGAGCCTACCCTAACCTATTATGTTAGGGCGATTAGGCATTAGTCAAACCACGCTGGCCCAGTGCGTATTGGTTAACATCACATACACCTTTGAATTACTTCGCAGGTGAATGCAGGTTTCCTCACGATGTTTTCCTTCGCCGTAGGAGCATCAGATAAATGTACATATGAAATTCGTTAAACGAAAAACACATTGGTACATGGCAGGATCGATCGCGAGCCTCCCGATTCTACTCGGAGCACAGTCCAGTGACGAGGCCACAGCGCCACCGACGCTCATTATGAATATAAAGGGCTAGAATAATGAACGTATTAGTTTGTAATAAAGTTAATGATCGTATGTAGGAAGTATAAAAATGTTTCAAAACCTATAACATGGATGTTGCCGCGTGACCCACTTTTTATCCGACCTAAGGGACGGTCATGTTGAATTTAGCTTCATAGTTCATACTTTTCGCTTTCGCTCTTTCTTCTTTTTGCTTCCCGAAAAACTCTTTTATTTAAACCCATATTATTGAGGTTGAAAAATAAATTTCATAGACCATTTATGAGTGGTGGTAGTCATATCAAACTTAGGCCAATATTGCTAAGTTTGTGGTGCTCTTCTCTTCAAGCCCTTTGATGTTACTGGGGTCGAAAGCCAAATTTTAGTATACAGTCCCTGGCCTTGATTCCTAAGTCTAGGTTTTGGGGTCATAGTATCAGCATTTCCATACTTAGCATCAAAAAATCAGTACAAAGTGTTGCTACAAACCATATTGAATTTATAGGTATATCAAAATTACGCTTTTGATCCTGGGTGGCATGATCTTGGGGTTTGACGTAAAATAGGCCCTATTATTTAGTGAAAACTCGAAGCTACTGAGTGGCCCAGGGGCCTTACCATGACCTTACCTTAGCATGGTTAAGACAATATTGAAAGAGAGACACCGCTCTTACTGCGTATAGCGCAATAGCGCTCTCAGCGCGGTTTTAATATTGTTTTGAGCGATCATGGTTAGGGGGCAGGGGTTGACATCTTGATGGAATGGACGGACGGACGGAAACATGAGCACATTAGCGTCACCAAACAAAGTTTGGGTTCATACTAAATACAATGCCACAAAAATCTTATGCATGCTGTGTCGTCAGCTATCAGGACGTTTTGCAGTCGGGATGCAGCAGCCTTTGGCCCACGCGAGACGTCACTAGGTTAGCGTCATTTATAACCTTGCGTTCATAGTGGTCCAATACTGGGACGATACTCTTCGACGAGTGTTTGAGGATATCTCATCCTCCAAAAGACATCGCAGCCGTGGCACACCTAGCTAATGAATACAACGCATATCTACAATATATCATATCATATTAGAGGTGTAAGTATAGATGGCGAGCCGTGCTGCCATAGATGGAGCGCTTATATAAGAGTGTTGCTTTTATAGAAAGTTTCAAAAATACACACCATATAATTTAATGAGTCCTCTATATTGATTGATTTTATCTTTAATCACCCAGTTTTCATCTTGCATTCCATGCATACGTACTTTAGCAGCAGAGAGCATTTTAAAAAACCTAAAAATTTACGCAAATTATCTCTATCTCTGCTGTTGTAAACATCATTAATTTTGACGTTGAATCTGTCATTAAGTTTCACTTTTATTTTTTTATAAACTATTGCTTTTGGTTTTGTCATTTGTATTTATGGTGTATATTATAACTTAACAAAGATTTTATTAAAAAGACTAGCTGTGCCCGCGAACTTCGTTTCGCCTTACGATAGATTTCCCGTCATAATTATATTCATTTTTCCCGTGGGAACTCACGAAGGATGTAGCTTTCTAATGGTGAAAGAATTTTTAAAATCGGGCCAGCTTTTTCCTCCGGTAAAAATTATAATATAGCCTATAACCATCAGGGACAATGTAGCATTCTAATGGTAAAAGAGTTTCTCAATTCGAACCAGTAGTTTCTGAGATTAGCGCTTACCAACACATTTTGCGATTCATTTTTATATATAAGAATATCTCAAAAAGTAAAACTGTTTCACAAATATCCGTTTTCCCCTTAGATAATTTCCCTTGTTCTTAGTAGTTTCCCCGAGTAGTCTTACCGGTAGAACCACTGGGAATGTCATAATATATACTTCTTTGATCATTATTTGATTTATTGTTAAAATATTATCTGTTTTAATAATTACAAAAATTGAAACAATAGAAAATGTCAATAAATTATTTGTTAGTCATTAAAATAGAAGTCCATTTTTGCGTTTTCAATTATTTTATTACTAGTTAGTTTATTACTAGCTGTGCCCGCGACTTCGTCCGCGTGGAATAATAACTTTTTAAGATATTGATAAAAGTAGCCTATGTTATACCTTATATAATTAGCTATCTCCGGAACGGCTAGACAGATTTTGACAGTCCCGTCAAAATCTGTCTAGCCGTTCCCGATTAGCGGGAACAAACAGACAGGTGGACAAACAGACATAATTATTATTTTAATTGTGTTTTTGTTATTGGTACCCGATATACATTTATACCCATTTAGTAAAAACTTGTTATTTTGACATAAACAGACACTTCAATTTTATTTATTTGTATAGATTACGATCATGTGCGATCCATATTCAAACAGGGAGTGTCCTTCCCACACGGATATTCTTTGTAGGTACATGCCTTCTCAATAGATTTACTCGTTGTAAGACAAATGCCTGGTATTTTTTTGCCCCCACTTTAACTTTAATTACTGCTGTCTATCAATTGCGAGGTCTATTTATTATATTTTTATACAGTAGTGCACGGACCTGCACTAGTATTAATGAGAAGAATATAACACCAGTGAAGTCTGAGTAAATCTCTTGGGAAGGATTCTCCCAGTAGAGCTAATGGTAAGACGTCTCGGTAAAACTACCGGAAACAGGGGAAATCTTGAGCGTAGCAAAAATCCTAGCACTAAAAAGACAAGACGTCGTCGGTGACAGTTAACAGCACGGCTGCTAGCGAAACAAATATTAATGACATTATACATCACATTTTTCAACTAGACCGCCCACTTGAGTACTTATGTCTAGAAATTGTTAATGAGTAGCCATGTAGCGAAACTTTCGCCAAAGATGTAAATCGTAATTGGCATTGGCGGCGTAGGTATAGGGGGGCTTGGGGTCCGGACACCTTATGTTGCGTCGCTCCTAGATTCGACTTGAACCTCAGGATTGAACCCTCCTGCGGGCCGGGCCTATTATGGATCTTGCATCGTATGATATGGTATAAATTTTGAGATAAAGAAGTTATGAAATCCTTCATTTCGTAATCCGATCTCCAATGATATCATCACTATGACATAATTTCAATGATATAATTAACGAATGATCAAAAATCTGACCAAAAATCTTATTTTTCGTTTCGCACTATGTATAACTGTAAGATCGGTAATAAGCCTGCTGGTGACTTTATTCGGAGTATTTGGACAGCGGAGTACCCTCGAGCTTTTTTTACACCCAAATATTTGACATACGTAAATAGTATATTATTCAACTAGTGAAAAAAGGACGGATTTATTTAAAGCGAGGGCCATAGATGAATCACGAGCAAGTGAAGGGTTCTAATGACTGAATCACGACCGTAGCGACTGATTCAAGTGTTAGAATCCTGAGCGACGTGAGTCATTCATGGCCCTCGATATAAATCCGTTTTATTCAAGAGCATATGTACTATACTGTATACCATGACGAGAAAATTAAATGTAAAAAAACCTTTTTAAAAACAAGCTTTTATTTAAATGCGCTAAAAAGAATAAATAAACTTATACACTACGGCCTTACAAATAAAAAACTTATTCCTAGGAATAACCTCGGAATAGTTATTCCGTGTTTTGTCTTATTTTGACATATTACATCTGACATGTGCTAAAAAAAGACAAAACACAGAATAAATTATTCCGAGGATTATCCTCGGTATAAGTTTTTATTTGTAAGGCCGTAAAACTTTTACTTACTTATAACGTTATTTCACATTTGACACAATTTATATGACATAAAAGCTTATTGCGGGATTTACTTGTGTGTAGTAACTTAAAAGTACTTAAAAGAGTACTTTTAAGTATTTACATTTTTTTTCTCGCGGGGAAATGCGCAACCGCACTGTACCCACCGTTGGCTAGACGGCGAGCGTGTGTGAGGCTCACCCGGCAGAGTGCCAGGCCTACCCACTAAAACCCCTCGTGTTCTCCCTGCCCTTTAGGGCGCGTGTAGTAGGGTCCACAATGCGACACCACTACTCACGCGTCCGGGCTAGCCCGACCGGTCGGTCGGGCTATTTATCGCCAAGGGGGGATTGTCCGAGAACACCAGGACAATCCCCAGACGGAGAAGCCTTACGGCGGCGTGCACGGGAGCCGACCGTGCACGCAGGCTTCATGGCAGGGTCATCAGACAGGCATTGCTTGAGCGAACGCCCGTCTTCTCCTGCCTATCCGTCTGCGGCGGAGGGGAGCGGCCTGAGGATCTACCTCCCGCTCCCTCTCCGCAGCCTCCTTCTGCGAGATGACATCTTCGCAGAAGGAGGCCCCATTCCGCTTCGCCGCTGAGCATGGCCACGACCATGCTCGGCAACGAAAGGTATCCGCCTCCCAGCGCAGCGTTAAGTTCGCTGCGCTGGCGTCGCCAAGCCGAGCACCCCAACAGGGTGTGCTCGGCCGTGTCGTCGGGAGCGTCGCAGTGATGACACTGCGGCGTTTCCTCCCGACGTGCAACTCGGTACAGGTAGTGACCGAAGCAACCATGTCCGGCCAGTACCTGCACCATGCGGAATGAAAGGCTGCCCTGCCGGCGCCCAACCCACTCCTCCAATACCGGACGGATCGCCTCGATCGTCCGGTGGCCGGCAGCTGGAAAGGCGAGTGCCTCACCCCACCGGCGCAGAGCCTCCCTCTGCGCCTGGGTACGAACTACCTCCAGCTCCTGTGGGGCAGATCGTCCCCCCCGTTCTCGGACGGCAACCCGATGCCGATACACCTCCGACTGGATGTGTGCATCGACATCCCACGGCGTTTGACCCGCAAGTACGCAGGCCACGCCGTGGATAACCGTGCGATAAGCTCGCACGGCCCGGGCTGCTATGACCCTCTGCGGACGTCGCAGGAGGGCCACCGTTCGGGGAGAGAGGCACTCTGCCCATACCGGTGCTCCGTAGAGTGCCATTGACCGTATCACCCCATGATACAGTCGACGGCACGCCGATCCTGGCCCTCCCACATTAGGGAGGACCCGTCCGAGTGCAGCTGCGGCGGCACACAGCCGTGGAGTGAGGAGCTTGAAGTGCTCCTCGAAGCTCCATCGGGGATCTAAAACCAGGCCGAGGTACTTAAAGTGTGCCTCGACCGGTATGCGGACCCCCTCCACTCGGACACGGAGCCCCGGTGGGATCCTGCGACGGGAGGCGTGGAACATCATGGCCCTCGTTTTGTCGAGAGCCACGTCCAGGCCCAGGAGGCGGATGTGTCGGACGACGAGTGAAGCGCCGACCGACGCAAGGTGGGCCGCCTCCTCCCCCGTATTTGCTTTCGCGGCGAAGCAAACAACCTCCATTCGTGGAAGGAGGTGGCCTCGCAGTTTTTTTTTTTTTTTACGAGGGGAATGCGTTACGCACCTTACTCGCCGTTGGCTAGACGACGAGCGTGTGTGGGGCTCTCCCGGCAGAGTGCCAGGCCTACCCACTAAACCCCCCGGTGTTCTTCCTGCCCTTATGGACGCGCGTGGTAGGGTCCACACTGCGACTACCACTACCAACGCGCCCGGGCTAGCCCGACCTAGCTGGTCGGCCTATCGCCAAGGGGGGATTGGGCCTTAGGGCGGCGTACACGGGGCTAACCGTGCACGCAGGCCTCCACGGCAGGGTCATTAGACGGGCATTGCTTGCGCGAATGCCCGCCTTCGCCTGCCTGTCCGTCTGCGGCGGATGGGAGCGGCTTGAGGATCATTCTCCCGCTCCCTCTCCGCGGCCTCCTTCTGCGAGATGACGTCCTCGCAGAAGGAGGCGACAGCCCCCCATTCCGCCTCGCCGCGGAGCATGGCCACGACCATGCTCGGCAGCGAGAGGTCTCCGCCTCCCAGCGCAGCGTTGAGTTCGCTGCGCTGGCTTCGCCAGGCCGGGCACACCAACAGAATGTGCTCGGCAGTATCATCGGGAGTGTCGCAGTGATGACACTGCGGTGTTTCCTCCCGACGCGCGACCCGATGCAGGTAGTGACCGAAACAACCATGTCCGGTCAATACCTGCACCATGCGGAACGAGAGACTGCCCTGCCGGCGCCCTACCCACTCCTCCAACACCGGACGTATCGCTTTGATCGTCCGGTGGCCGGCAGCTGCTAGTACGGAACCCTGGGGTACACCCACCGCCATTTCACACGAATGGACGCGACCATCCGGCCCCTCGTAGAGGATTGTCCTACCGTCCAGGTAATCCTCCACAAGGGTGCGGAGGTACGGAGGCACCCGGTGGAAGTGGAGTGCCTCCTTTATGCACTCGTGGGGCAGGCTGTTAAAAGCGTTGCGGATGTCCAGCGACACCGCAACTACAGCCTCCCCACGAGCCGTGGCCTCCTCAGTCCACCCCTTGAGGAGGGCCACCGCGTCCACCGTGGACCGGTGCGGAAGCCGAACTGGTTAGCAGCCAAGTCCGGCCCCCGGTCCTCTAGGTGCTCGATAATCCGAGAAGCCAGGATTTTCTCTAGGAACTTCCCAGCCTCACCGAGCAGCACCACCGGCCGATTCCCAGTTGGGGAATCGGCGGGGCGGCTCTCCTTCCTTAACAGGCAGAGCCTACCCGCCTTCCACCGACTGGGGAAGCGGCCCGAGGCGATGCTCAGATCCAGCACCGTCCGGAACCGCTCCTCAAGGTGTCTCAGGGCGAGGGCCAGAACCCTGGATGGGACACCGTCCGGTCCCGGCGCCTTCTTCTTGCGCCGGAGCCGTTCCCTCACCGTGTCGAATTTTACGTTCGACATGGGAGGGATAGCGGCAGCCACTTCCTCTGGAGGAGTGTCCGTGGGGTCCATTTATGGGGTCTGGAACGGACCAGGATTAGGGAACAGAGTTCCCAGCACCCGGTCCAACAGCCCCCTGTTCATAGCGGAGGTGGGGGGAGCGCAAGCTTTGAACTTCCCCCTTATCATCCAGTACGGACGCCCCCACAGATCATCGTCCAGGAGCCGCATGAATTGCTCCCTAGACTCCTCCTTGGCCCTGCAGATTTCGTTACGCAGGGCCTTCTTGGCTGCCGCATACACCCGACGGAGCTCAGCTTCCTCGTCGGGTGTAGTTCTGGCGCGCCCACGACACTGCACGTAAGCGCGCCGAGCCCTCATGCTGGTGGTACGCAGGTCCGCAATCTCCTACGTCCACCAGTACACCTGTCCCCTTTCGGGGCAAGCCTGCGCCCTCGGCATGGCGGCTTGGCAGACGACTTTCATGTCGTCCGCGAAGAGATCCGCCATGCCGTCGGCATCCCCTACGAGGTGGGGTGGAACTTCTGCCCACGCCCGCACCATCGCCGCCTCCTCCGCCACATCCGGGCGGAGCTTGGTAAGCGCACACTTTGGAAAGGCGCTCACCGCGGAGCCCCTGCGGTTCGGGGCCCCTTGGGATGCCGTGGAGACCTCATATCGGATATATAAATGGTCCGATAGGGTCTCCACATCTTCCTCAACTCGCCAGTCGTTGATTCGACGGGCGAGTGAGGGGGTGGCGAAGGACACGTCCACTATGGACGTGCCTTGCACCCGGACGCAGGTAGGGGTGGAGCCCCTATTTAAGATCTGGAGCCCCAGGGACAGAGCCCAAGACTCCAAATCTCCACCCCTCGGAGTGGTTCTCGACGACCCCCACGCAGTTGACCACGCGTTGAGGTCACCCGCGATCAGCACCGGCACCGGGGCCGTCCTTCGTACGACCCCTTCTAACGCAGCCAGGAAGACCGTGAAGTCCGCCCGGCTGCGATTGGGGGAGAAGTAAGTCGACACGACCAACATCCCCCCCCCCCCACATGGGGGCCACGTAGCCAGTACAGCCAGGGGCTGTGCTACGCACCACCCGCATTAAGTTGGGCGACTGTGGCGGAACGTAATACGGGTTCCGCCACAATCGCCAAACCCACAACCCACTCCACCGCGGTCTGACACAGGAGGTCCTGTGCCGCGGCGCAGTGGTTCACATTGGCCTGGAGGAGCTTTATGGGACCACTAAACATTGGTGGTCTCCATTTGCTCCTCCTGGACCACGGCGGTGGTCAGTGCTGACGATGGTGCCGGTGACGGGGTCTTTGGGGCCACAGTCACCTTTACCGGGGCCAAACGGCCCCTGACCTGCGGGGGGTTACAATTTATGCCCCCCATACGGTGACTGACCGGCCGCTTCGCGTCCGCACAGACGGCACAGTTCTGGGCCGCCGCGCAGTCGACCGCCTTGTGGCCCTCCGACCCGCAGTGGAAGCATAGTCCACTGCGGTCCTTAGCAGAGGGGCACCGCTGTATGGGGTGGCCCATGCCCATACAGCGGAAACACCGCATGGGCCACTGCTCTAGAAGTTGGATGGAGGCAGAACTCCATCCAACTTCGATGCGCCCGGTCTCAGCCAGGCACTTCGCCGCTTCTACTGGAACGGAGGCGAAGGCCGCCCCGACTCCTCGCACCCCCGTATGAACGCGGCCCACCTTAATGTGGTGGGCCGGGCAATTACCGGCCGCTGCCAAAGCTTGGCAAAGCTCCTCGGCGGACACCGAGTCGTCGATGCCTACGACCCGGATGTCCGCCGTTTTTACCGGGCGGACACTTTCGCTTCGTCCCCGAGGACTGCCCCTAGCTTAGCGGCCAGCGTATCTGCCTGGGACGGGGATGTCTCTTTCGGGAGCTCGATTGTTCGAGCCCCGGTTATCCCCGTCCTGAATTTTGCGGGCCCTATGCCTAGGGCCCCGAGGCTGACTGAGGCCTTGGCCTTAGCAAGTGCCTCACCATATGTGAGGCCCTTTGCCACCGCCTCCGGCTTTAGGGCCACGACCACCGCCAGAGAACGTGGCGCCTTGGGCAACTTCGGCGTCTTTTGCGCCACGGTAGCCGCAGTGGTTCCCGAGGCTCCGGCTGCCTTCTTGAGCACCGCTCCATCTGCCGCCGTTTTTTTGCGGCCCCGCCTAGCAACCACGGTCCAAGGGTCCTCAACAGGTACCGTGACCCCCGATGAGGAGGGGACTGCCGTGGACGTTGAAGGCGCAACCTTTCTTCTGATCACT
The DNA here is from genome assembly GCA_963935595.1 of Schoenobius gigantellus. Lineage (NCBI taxonomy): Eukaryota > Metazoa > Arthropoda > Insecta > Lepidoptera > Crambidae > Schoenobius > Schoenobius gigantellus. The sequence goes on along the minus strand of OZ012540.1, from coordinate 66,162,268 downwards.
CTTGCCTCTTTCGGCATATTGGCTGGCGGGGCAAGAGTGGTGTTGGCCGTCGCAGCTTTTGTTGCCTGCTGCTGCTGAGGCTGCAGCCGCGCTACGCTGTCTGATGCCAATGGTGGCCGCCGAACCTGAGCAGGCATCAGGCGCCCATCTACTTCTAGGCCCTCCAGTCGGGTGAAGGAACTCGATGGACTTCAAGAATTCTCTCTTGGAGATCCCTTCAGTGGGGGCGACCTCAGGCGCTTGGGCCACCGGTAGCTCCACTTCCGGCAGCTCCTCCTCCATGGCGTCATCGGAGGCAACAACCTCCAACATAGCGCTATCGATAATCTCAAGGGCCGCCACGACGCTACGGCCCCTCGGGTGTTGCGCCGCCCGCTCCGAAAAGTCCCGTCGCAGGGCCTTCATTTCGGCCTGCATGACGTCAAGCTGACCTCGTAGGCGCTTATTGTCGGCTTGAAGCCGACGCACCTCCTCCGAGGTCTTCTTAGACGCCAAAGTGCGAACAATCTCGAGGAGAGATTCCGAGGCATCTTTTATTTCTTTTACGCAAGTCCCTTTTAAGTTACGGGACTTGCGTGCCACTCCCACTAGTGCCTTCGCACTTTCTTCGGCCTTACTACACAAGAGTTCGGCGGTAGGCTCAGGGGATCTCTTCCCCTTGCCCTTGTTAACGGTGGCATCTGCAGCTTCCGGCTCCTGTTCAGACTCCTCGGAGTCAGTGTCGGTCTCCAGCTGTTCGAACTCCCGCCTCGCCTGCGAGAGCCCTACACCATGCGGTACTTTTAAGTACCTAAGTACTTTACATTTAATTTATTTTTTACTTTTTAGTTATTACTGGACTCGTTTCTCACTCTGTTCATCTCATTCAACGCATCATTGTTGCAAGGTCGTTTGCCGGAACGTCTATACAGAATTTCAGCTCAATCGGTTAAAGATATCTACTTCAAAATTGTTTTTTTAACTTTAGAAGTACGCCATATTGGATTAATAATGATATCACTTTATTTTTCAAGTTATTCTTAGCTAGACATTTTATTTGATACCCATATTGTAGGAGTGCATTAAAAATAATTGGTCCGCCATCTTGCGTATGCCGCCATCTTAGATTTAGAATGACGTCACACAGTTAACCATGCATTGTCATCCAAACTGTGTGTGTATACAAAATTTCAGCTCAATCGGTTAAAGATATCTACTTCAAAATTGATTTTCAAGCTTTAGAAGTCCGCCATATTGGATTAATAGTGACGTCACATTATTTTTAGAGTTACTCTTAGCAAGACCTTTTATTTGATACCCATATTGTAGGGGTGCATTAAAAATAATTGGTCCGCCATCTTGGGTATGCCGCCATCTTGGATTTAGAATGACGTCACACAGTCAACCATGCATTGTCATCCAAACTGAACGTGTATACAAAATTTCAACTCAATCGGTTAAAGATATTTGTTTCAAAATTGAATTGCAAGATTCCACCCGAACATACATACTTACATACTTACTTACATTGCAAGTTAAATAAAAGCTTGTTAAAAGAAAGACTTTCGAGCAAAAATAGACATTAAATGAAGAAAAAAGGAAGGTTAAATTAATCAAATCGCACATTAAAATTGGAACTTACTTAACTACTAAAATTAAGTGTAAATTTCTACTAAAGCCAAACTCCTAGTAGAAAATGTCGACCAATTAAATCTCGGGGAGTTATTTGCACAAGGAGTTTGTATCGTGTATGTTTTTTGCGCATGGAGGTTGTATAGTATTGAAATGGAGAGGTCGAATATATTTGTGTGTTCTTAATTCAAACACCAAAATAGTGATTAAAAGGGATTATTCGGCTTAGTACTTTTTATTCACTGTTTTTTGTCAATAAAATATACGTTTTAGACGGGGAATGGTATAAATTCAGTTTGATGCATTCCCAAAAAAGGTCTTGACAGACAGACGGACAACGAAGTGATCCTATAAGGGTTCCTTTTATTCCTTTTGAGATACGGAACCTTAAAAATAGCACCTGATACCACTAATATTATGCCGTAGGGATCCGTCTACCAGTGGTTAATTCACTGGCATCCCGATACCTGGCTTAACATCCCTTCGGAATCCCCCACCGCCTAATTATGGGCGCGTTCGGTATCAGAAAGGCACAATTCACCCATTGACGTATATGACGGTTATATACGTCAATGAATTTACCGAACGAAACCCCCTAAGACAGGCCCAGCAGTATAAACAAGGCTTTAAGTATAGAAGGATTACCTGTTTTAACCTAGTTCGTGACCCGGTCAGACAGGTCGCAGTTTGTGCCAGACTAGTGACCCGTGGGCCTAGACAAAAGTCACACGCTTATTTTTCGCAGTCGTTCTGCAGAAAACTTGGGCTTGAGGCCCACGGGTCAGGGACATATCCCCCAGTTAATGGTTGGTCCGACTGAGCTAAGACCTAACTGCTTAGGGTCGTAAGAGAGAGCCCCAGGAAGGCTAGTTTTCTTCAACCCCACCGCCCTGCAGTTGAGCGGGGCAGCAAGAAAAATCATCAGCCTAGTCAAAATAACCTACAGAATCATTGTGAAACGAAAAAAATAAGGCACATTGTTTCATAATGTAATTTGTATAAAAATCATCGTGAGTTCTAAGAAATGTTAATGCTTTAATTCAACTTTTTTATAGAATTAAAATCTCATTCATTTTACGAATGAGATTTTAATCAAAAATAAATCGAAAATAATTATACCATTCTAAATAGCGCTGCTATCACGTGTTGTTAAATTTCACTCATTCGTTCGAACGAAGCGGGAAATAGAAACTATTCATAAAAATATTTTAGCGCTACGTAAGGAATCAAAATCTGACCTAAATACTTACAGGTAACTGATTGACTTTCTATAATGAAGCCTCCGCAAAATCTGGAGCGGAACGCTAAGCTTTTAAAAAAATTATATGCAGTGACCTGATTCCAGGTTCTCACGGAAGCTCGGAGTGTAAATATTTACCAATACAATTTTCCGCGAAGGTAGGTATTTGAAACCAGGTCAATCATATTCCACTAGACTAGAAATTCGATTGCTAAGCGCTGATGGAAGAATAACCCACCCAATTTCATCATAATTATTTATCAATAACAGTTTAATGCGGTTATTTTGGGATTTATGCAGAGAGTAAGAGAGTCACATCCACTTGGCAACATAATAATATTGACAAGCAATACAAAGCCCTGCAGAAGAATTGTTCTGAGTAAGGCCCTCAGAACAATAGCTAGTCTAGGTAAGGCACAACCTATCATTGTGACGTCTGTTATACTTTCATTTTTAGAACGAAAAACATCTGAATATATCTCCTTCTGTAGACTGTTCGCAATTGAGGTTCCGATGTTTCAATGAGAATTGTCCAAACTTGTGTCAAGAAATTGGTGTTAGTTTTTTGATCTAACGCTCATTTTAAATTGAATAATATTACATATGCTGCACATAGTAATATCTCTATAGAATTATATCTATATAAAAATGGATCTTCGAAATGTATGTACGCCCATAACTTTCGAACGAATGCACCAAATTTGATGATTCTTGGTTTTATGTATTCGTTATTGTTAGGTTCGTATGAAAGAAAATATTTGAAAAATTATTACAGGAAAAAAATAGGTTTTTTATAAATATGTTCACGTAAAAGTGACGAACTTGACAGATTGACATTCAGGCTACTCCAAATCTATGGTTTCTTAAACTGTTGTAATGTCAATAGCTTTTTTAGTATACCCGTGCGGGACCGGGGCGGGCAGCTAGTTTTATTTAAATAAAATCGAAGAAACATGTTATCACTTTTAACAACTCTTCTGTGGACAAAAAATCAGAGGCTTAATTTTAATTTATAAAGCGTTATCACCAATGAACATTCTTTTTCTTTACTAGCAACATGTCAGCCAAGCGTAGTGATTCGGATAGCAGTGTGCGCTTGCTTTCGAAGAGACTTTTTAAATTGATTTCATACATTCCATGCAATAAAAAAATATGTTTCGATAGTTTACTACTTATTTCTTGTTAGCGTAATAGATCAAAAGAAGTAATTGTACAATTGAATATTGCTTTCGTCGTAACCATAAAATTCAAAGCTTTGTAATATGATTTACATTAAATAGTCTTTCCTGTAGATATGTGATTTTCTGTGAAAGACATGACCACAGAAAAGACAAATGTTTACAGAATGGACTATAAATTTGAAAATTTTTCTATGTGCTGTACCTATAAACTAATTAACCCCGTAGTACCAGTTTATTTAATAAACTTACCTAAATCCAGAGAACCCATTATCATTTTAATAAATATACTGACGTACAATAAAGTAGATTGGTACCTATTTGTAATGTATGTTTTACTAAGCGACTGTTATCTTTCCTATAATTCAAATAAGTTTGATTTTAAATAAAGTTTTTGTTGTGCACCAGACAAAATGCCGTTCTTCCTATAGCCAACGAAGCTCCGTGCTCAAGCTTCGAGAAGTTATAGGTCTGAAAAAAGTCGAATGTGCTTGTGCTTCGTTTCTTAAACCCTTTTTGGTGTTGTAGTGGTACCAGACCTACCTGATGACTAAACTATATTATGTTTTGCAAAAAATGGCTGCTTTATGCTGTTTTATTTCAGCTCAGTCAGGCGAGATTAAGTAGATCTAGACTACAGTGAAGTCAGAAAAATATCACACTTAAAACCTGTAGCAAGAATATATCACACTTATACATATTCAATGTGTTTTCATATATGAAATGCAAAATATTAAAAAAGATACATTTTATGAATGTTACCCCTCTGACTCAATACCGAAACAGAATTATGTTCAATAATAATGATCGCTCATTACTTCATTATTTCACAAATTACTTTTTAATTCTGACCATATACCAAAACACATAACTTCATAACTTCTTCATATACCAAAACACATAACGCTTGAGAAGACTAAGCGCCATTTGTGCAGATTATAATAAGTGCCATCATTTCGAAATCGGGTAAATTATGATTAAGTCGTATGTTTCTGAAATCCACACACCACGCTTCACGGGATCCTTCATTAAATTCCTCAATACTTTCAAATGCAGAAAACCGAGTTGCTTCGCTATGAACATCAGATGCTATACAGCTGTACAAATACCAGTCTGAGGACGGCACATTCATCAATGAACATTACGCGGTCCCCGGAGCCGGAAACATTATTAAACATACATCCACCCTATACTTCCCATTGTGAACAAACTCTTTATATTTTTCGACTGGTAACTCTTGCCGCTTCTTCTTTTAAGAGCCTTAAGAAGTTTCCTAATTTCATTGATAATTTGGTAAACTCTGTCTAACAATGAAAATATTATCTAAAAGCTACTGTATCTTATGTGGTCAAAATCATTCTCTTCTGTGGGCAATGTATTATTATTACTTATGATATGCTATTCTATGTCAAACATTAAGTTTTAAAAATTAAGAACATTTCATTAGTATTACGTTTATTTTCTTTTAACCGTTAATAATTGTTAGAATTTTTGCAATATTGTAGAGTTGCTTGAGTTGAGAACTCTTTTTTTACCTTCTGTGGACTATTAAGCTCTGTTTCTGACTATCGGAGGCAAAGTACGTATTGTCATGGAGTGGACAGATGAATGTTTTTACGATTAATCGAAACGTATAAAAGATTCCCCATTGTGTGGAATCGTGTACCTAGTGCGCGTAAGTAGCGCGCACGCAGATCACGAGTTCCGGAAACTACGCGCCGCTCGCGCGCGGCGCGTAGTTTGCGAGCGAACGGCCCGTGTTCGGCGCAGGAGCGACGCACACACATAAAATGCGCGCGCGCAGCTCGCGAACTGCGCATTCGCCAGATATGGACGCACCCTTAGTCATGTCATCATTATAAATAACCTGACATAATTGATTAAAAATGGGTCACATTATAAACGAAGTCATTATATCCGACTTTGTTATTAAGAATTTTATAAGAAAACCAAACTTCGTTGTGTAAATTAGTACTTCGTAAAGTGGTTGATCAATATAGGCAGAGTCATAATAAACGGATTCTACTTAATTTTTTTGTAACCCATGTTATATTAAAAAAATCGTTAATTGCCCGTGGTGTACCTGGTGTACCACGAGCAATTTCTTTTTTCTGGGTATTTGAATTCGATATTATTATCAGCTGAACATTTTCTAAAGATTTTATACCATTATAACCGATTGTATCCGACTTATTAAGAATCAAATGTAGGTGAGACGATTTCGCAGATAGTGATGCATACATAAGTGCGACAAAATCACCTAGGCTTTTTCATCCAGGTGTATTAACAATACGAGCATAAAAATTTTCTTTAATATTATTTATAAAAGTTATTCGATCTCAATTAGGTAACTATAAAAACATGAAATCAAAAATTTAACCTACGATTGCGTCAGATCCGGATCTCCTGAAACAGCACAGAGCCCCCTGTGAGTACGGTCTCCACAAAGCGTGGCCTGCGGACAGTTGGCGCACGTCGACCCAGCTTCGTAAATCGGGAAGCCATCGATATTACCCGCCGGACCATAATTACACACTGTAAATGCAATTATCTTAGTTTCTTTACGAGATTTCTTTGCTTTAGCAATATCTAATAGCCCACGATGCAAGGGAGATTCTTTGGAATCATGCAAAGTAGTCTTTGCAAATTCATCCAAACGAGGCAACGATGCCGTGGTCATGTATTTAGTTCGTCGTACAATATTCTGAACTGTACTCGTTCTTGTGACATTTATGTGTGAATCCACTTCAGTTCGTTGCGTTGGTGTACGGCGTTTGCGATAGCGAAAGCAGGAGCGCTTTTTGAACGAACAAAGAGCCTGTGAACATCCCAAGCGCCACGTCGATGCCCACGCCGCGCCGGAGTACCAATGCGCGTTGCAGCCTCTAGGAGAGCTACAGTTGCTGAGTCTGAAGGACCAAACATTCTCTGGTGGAATTACTCTCGACCCAGAAAACCAAGCACCTACAGCGTCAGCCAACAACTGTGCTTCAGTAACCCTCGCCACTACTGGTCTAACGTCCATATTTTGTAAAACATTGAATCTTATTGTATTTCGGCACTCATCGTGGCGCTTCTGACATTGCCTCGCCCAAGCTTCAGCCATTTCTTCCAATTCATAGTCCCAATACAATTTTCTCATATTGGTCGCTGATGGCTGCCCTGCTTCTAAGCCCATAGCAATATTATCCCTGTGACGGTTATGCAGAAGTAAAATTTGGTACCTCATCCAAGTGGTCATACCCGAGGCGTAAAGCCTGGAGCTTTGTTTATTGGCAGCAAAACATAACGTATGCTGCTTCTTCAGTGAACAATCAGGATGTGAACAATAATCATTAGTATTATTTAAAGTGTCGTTGATGTCACAAAATACACAAGTAAATAAATAAGTTACAAAAATGAACCAAAACACCAGCATATTAAATAATTATCAAAACCTGGCTAAATTTTTCTTATCAAAATAACATTTTACGAAGAAGAACGTCAACAATTAATCACAGAGTATCTAAAGTGGAGTATAAATTGCAGAATTTATTTATTTTAAATATGTGGCGGGCAAGTGTCACTTATTTCTTATTCGGCTGAGTTTGTGAGAAGGAGATTGAGTTGGGAAATGGGAACCAAGAATCAACTATAAGCCGTCATAGAGCAGTAGAATTTCGTTCGAATTTCACATAAGATTAAAGAAATGTCGCAATATGGGCCGAATTTCGTCTACAACGTCGACAGTCTCGGTCTACGATCTACAAATTCTATAGTTTTTTAGTTCACCGGTTTTAAAGGGGTGTAATACGTAAATTCGATGCACGATATCGCGACAAAACAGAAATTTGGTTTGTCGCGATTTGTCGCGCTAACGTGCATCGAGATAGCGTGTTTCGAAGTTATGTATTACACTCCTTTTTGGAAATTATTGTGGCGAAACGTAGTTCGCGGCCACAGCTAATCTTCTTCTCAAAAATCTGGAATCGGGACCGGTTTTGCATGCTCTTTACGGTTACCGATCAAAGTCCTGACTTGCGCAAAGTTAATTGAAAGAAGATAACTCTTTTCTTTGAGTTATCTTCTGTGTACCAACATCATTAAATATCGAAAATTAAAAGACATGTTAAATTTATGAGTGGCTATTATTACAATTTAAAGAAAATACGGCATTTTTGTATTGGCAGCACGAGGAACCTAGTAGCTGTCCTGTCCGCGCAGCCACACCTGCGGTCGGCCTCTGGGGGCCCTTACTCCCCCTTTTAGCGGAGTTGGGCTTATCCCACAAACACGTGATGCAACTTCAACGATGGGGATATTTTTAATTTAGTACGACTGATGACCCCATCGCCTACGCCTCCCCGGTTATGGTGGGTGGAGCGAGTTGTATTCTCGCTGTCTCCTACGAATTGTGTCAGCCAAGTGGTCGTTCTGCTGTGCCCTTTCCAAGGTTCCTTCTGGGCCATGACTTGCTCGCAGAAATAGTCAATAGCGTGCCAGCATTTCTTACTGCTAACCATGGCCCTGACTAAGGTCGGCAATGACAGGTCCGCCCGCACCCACAACGCCAACGAGGACACTACGTTGAGCATCAAATGCAGAACTCTTCTAATGTATGCTGCGCCGTATCATCGTCGGCTCCTCACTCGTGGCATCGTAGACTCCGCTCTCTCCTGGCAATACTAAATAGGAAATACCCTAAACACAGACAAAACCTGCACTAGGCGAAATGTGAGAGAGCTGTGGCACCAGTGCGTCTATTCGGTCAGGGGCGGCTAAATTCCCGCCACTGTGCAATGGCCAGCCGTTGGAATTCAAATAGCACTAGTGTCACAGAATATATAATACGAACACTATGGAGTACCCATAGTGTTCTTAAGGTTCGGTCAGATAGCGGGCGGGGCGGGACGGCGACGGGGCGTCGGCGCGATATAAGAAGTTGTAATGTATGAGTTATTATGAACGACGTCACACAGCGCCGTCCCGCCCGGCGTGCCACGTCCCGCCGACGACCCGCCCGGCGTGAATACAACAGGAGCTCGGCGCGACGGGGCGTGAGCGCGGCGTCGGCGTGGCGGCGGCGGGGCATTACGCGTTGTGTTCTATGAGTTTTCGCTTTCGTGTTCACACTGACGGGGCGGGGCGTGTACACGTCACGCCCGACGGGACGGTAGCGTTGTATTTAATTACAAAAATGGATAACGAAACGGTGGAAAAATTTATTGAAATTGTTCGTGGACACGTAATTTTGTACGACTTGAGCCACCGGCAATACAAAAACAGTGCCTTAAAGTCATCTATTTGGGAATTTATAGGAAGGGAGCTAATCAAAATGGTAAGTTATATTATGGATCATTTATTCGATTATTATTAAAGTAAGTAACAAACGTTTCTCGAACTTCGAATGCAGCGTCTGGACATTGCTGATTGAAGTAAGCGCTCTTGATATGTCCGACGGTGTTTCATCATTGGGTACAAAAGAATAGGAATCACCCCTTACTTTTAGGTAATTATGAAGACAACAGGCTGCTTTGAAAATTTGTATGGCAGTATCAACACTGGTTTCTATCGGTCTGTGAAAGATTCCGTATTTTTGGACCAATATACCAAAACTGTTTTTAACAACTCGCCTGGCTCGACAAAGTCGGTAATTAAAACTTTTCTTTCTATTATCCCGTATAACAGTTGTTCTAGGAAAAGGCCGCATTAAATATTCCTTTAAAGCAAAACCTTCATCTCCAATTAATACATGAGGTGTAGGGTACTCATTCCCTGGAAACGGTTTTGGGGGTAACAGTGATTTTCCATTTGGGTATACTTGATAAAAAGCAGAATTATCGAAGATTCCGCTATCACTTAAACGTCCATAGTTCCCGATGTCGACAGTTATAAATTTATAAAATGGATCTACAATAGCAAGCAAAACAATAGAAAAATAATTTTTATACAGGCCTGCATCATTTTAAAAGTAAGTATAAAACTTATCTTCATGTGTTTCCAATTCCCGGCATAGTCTATGATATTCGCCCACCCACTTTCGTTTACGTCGTTTTTTTAGCTAAAGCAATCAAAAGTAAAACAGCTTCCACGTCTGAATCACTTGACATATCTTGATTGTGAATGGCCGCACGCCGACGTCACGTGTGTCGGCGTGGCGTCGGCGTCACGCCCCGCCGGCTATGTGACGTCCACTACCGCGTCGCCGACCCGCCGACGACCCGTCGCCGTCCCGCCCCTCCCGCTATCTGACTGAACCAGATTAGGCGTGTCGCGATTTCTGCACCGAGAATTAGCTTGTCGTGATTTTGTGCATCGAGATTTGGTTTGTCGCGATTTCGTGCATCGAAATTTGGTTTGTCGCGATTTGTCGCGCTAACGTGCATCGAGATAGTGTGTTTCGAACTTATGTATTACACTCGTTTTAAATCCTATTTCTATTATATACATTTCCTTGTATATTTATACAAGGAAATAGGTATACATATATACCAGTTTCCTTGTATAAATATTTATTATCTACCTTATCTGTTCTTCTTATAGGGTCGGAACATGGTCGGAAGCATGTCGAAAGAAAACATGGACGATACACTGATTAGTTATAAACTCAAAACATTTATTCTTCTGAGAGTTATAACCAATATAATTATTCGTCTGTGAAACCAATACTACTCTGTAGAAATCATAATGAAACCACAATGAAACGAACGTTTAATTTTTTTAGATCCATGACATGCACACTTATTATATTTTTTACTTTTAACTTTTGAAATATTTACTTTAAATATTTATAGATCCGCTATTTAATTTTTTACTTATTATTTAATACCAAATTTTTTCCCGATCCCCGCGTTTTGCCGTGGGATACCTAATTATGACAAACAAGTTAGTACAGATGTGTCTTCGAGGATTAGCTTTCATCATGGTGGTATTCAGTATGTTTTTTAATTCTGAAAGTGATACGTTGGATTCATTCCTCAATTTCTTATTAAGTGGAGTTTATGGAAGCCATGTAATTGTGACTCTGGGGCTCCTACTTGAAGCAGGCTTACACATAGAGTCGAATAAATTTGTGGAATATCTGCTATTGGGAAACGCTGCAATATCCAACGTGTTATGCTCAATATTATCGTTTTACCAGTTCCACAAAGAAAGTAAAGGCAAGAACGAAATAATGAATAAAGGACTTCTCTCAATTCTAGTTAGTATAGTTTTCTGCATAGACGTGGCTGTGTTGTTCTGGACTTAATAAAGGGGTTTTTTGTTGAAAGTTTCGTTAATAATGTGAAATTATTCGCTTGGAAACTGATTTAATGCCTGGGGTATTTTCTGTCAGTCAAACATGAAGAAATGCTAAAAAACAAGTGCTTGGAAAAATAAAGAATTATTTGAAAAACGTATGCGTAATAAAACGTAAACGTAGGCATGAATGAATATATTATGAAAAGCTATTTTTATTTAAACTGTACAATTTTAAGTCAAGATTTAAATTAGTAGGAATAAGTGGAAATGAAATTCCACCCATCCCAACCAGTGATGGCGTGGTAGGGAAGAGTGGAAAAATAAATCCACTTGTCCCCACCAGGAGGGACAGCTGTTAGGGACTAGTGGAATAGCCCTATACAAAAGTAGACCTACAGAAAGAGTCTACGTATAGTGGAATGTTTTATATATTTACCTTATACATTTACCAAATACCTTATTTTTGTATAAATCAAGCACCGCCTACGCTACGTGGTCTAGTCTAGAGGTTGAGACCACCGGGTGTTAATTGGGTATTCCGGGGTTCGATTCCCCATGAGGGCAGAAAATTTTTTGCGCGATTTAGTTGATAGAGCTACTGAGCCCGCCTCGCTTTCTACCACCGTCTTCCCTTATTTTGTCACCATAATAACAATGTTAAACCAATAATAATTTGTGTGCATTGTTGTGTTCCGACAAATAAGCCCGTATTACAAAACGATTCTCAGTAATGAATCTAGTTTTAAAACTAGTCTTAAGATGAGCTTTAATTTTTTAACGTTTCTTGAAACGAGATTCATTGATCGTTGTTCATCTGAGTAATTACTTATTATAGAAGTGAGTAAAGATTTGATATTTGATTACGTAGGTAATAAGTATGGTCGAAACCACTCTTGAGAAAATAAATTCATATTTGCTATGTTACCAAATAAAGTTGATATTTACGCCACAATCTGATACTGGGCGAGAGTGTTCAGCTGTGGGCTGGTGCTGGATGAGTGTGTCCATCAATGGGGCTGGTGCTGGGAAAGATTTCCAGCAGTGGGATGGTGGACAAGATTCCCAGCAGTGGACTTGTGCTGTGTAAAATTGTTCAGCTGTGGGCTGGTGCTCGGAATATTTCCCAGCAGTGATCTAGTTTCAGCTCATCGACACCTAAAACGCCACTTATAATCAGATGAACACTCAGGTAGTGATCTCCACTGAAAACTAGCTTTACGTGATTGGAGTTCAAACGCTGCTTGAGTTGCGTTCTGTAATAAAATAACGAGTTCCTCAGTTGTTGAGGTGTGCAGATGAAACTCGCTTCCACCTTCGGCCTTATCGTCACTTACCATCAGATGAGATGAAGGCCAATAGCTTCCCTGGTGTATTTAAATAAAAAGCAGAAACATCCTCAACAAAAAATGACTGAAATAATTAAGATAAAAAGTAGCTGCAGAATCTAAATGATACAGTGACGTCGCTACGGACTTTCTGTTAGTCCGACTAACAGAAATATGTAAGTATAATGTAACTGTACCAACTCTACCTTAATGTTAAATCAAGAAAGTCCGTCAATCAATGTATACCTACATATTTTTGTAACTTTGACCGTATCGATCATTTTCTACTCGAGTATACAGTCGGCCAAGAAATTGGTTTACCACCCTAAGGTTGAATGTCACTTGCACTTCATAGAAGCCAGAAAGATCAATTTTGCTTGTACCTCGATTTGACAAATAAGCTATCATAACATCATAAGTATCGTGATATTTATTGACCGTGTAGCCCTGTCATCAATATTTATCGCGATCCCCGTTTTCCATTTAATCGTCACCATCTTTCACGCTAACATCAAATGTTAACCATGTTTTTCTTTTCTTCTAAGAAATGTTAACATTTTTAGTCGCGCTATTTCACAAAGAGAACCTCACCTCAAAATGGAAAGCATCACGTTAACATACGATGCTAGCTCTACTAGCTTCAAATGAAACGAACGCGATGATGCTAAAAATGTTGAAAATGCTGCTAATCTGCGCTTAAGTGGAACACGCCTTACGTATATTTTCCGTATCTACACATCCACTGATTAGAGAGATTCTGACAGGTATTATGTACTCTGTGATACTGACGCAATCTGTATTGAACGTGTAGGGTCTTCTGAAATCCACCAATAAATATTTAAACGGAATCCGTAGGTTATTGTCTAAGAAAAAATCTATCACATCGCCATTAATTTGACAGCCATTGCGCCGTGGACATAAGATTCTGCGCCGATATTCTTTTATTATGGAGTGATGGATGGACGACGACTGTCAAATTGTAAGCGATCGCGTTAGATTTTTTCTTAGACAATAACCCCCCTGATAAATATCGTGATAAATATTGAAGTCTAACATACGCATAACATACTTAAGATTGACTCTCAGGTTTGACACACTTATATGTCTGTGGTTTGACTTGATATCATATGTCACAAGTTGTTAACTTGCCAACTTGCCAAGGGTCTAGAACTCAGAACAATTATTCTTCTGAGGTCTAGAACAATAAGCACTATAGTCACCTCAGAACTTTCCTTTATATGTCTGTGCCTCAGACATGGACTTGTTTTGATTAATACGTCCATGGCCTCAGAAGAATAATATTGTTCTGAGATAGTCACTTACTATTAGACTAAGTTCACATGTAACCACAGAACACATGTAACGCGCGTCAACGCACGCTCAAATATAAAAAGAGAGTTCAGATGACGAGCGCTAAGGCACGTCACGAAAGAACTCGTCACTACTCGTCCGTTCGTCTCATTCGGTAGAACTTAGAACATGGATATGTAAGAGGCTTATATTGGGTTGGGACACAATGGGTTCACATAATTTTGAAAAATAAACCCAGTTTCTATATCAGAATTTATGAGATAATCAATCTAAATTCTTTAATTACTTTAGAATGTCTATAAAATCTCATTCGACAATCTGCTTCAACTCATCCAGGAGGACACTAAAGTAGCTCCGAAACGCTATCAAATATTGTAGTTCACCTAAAGAAAAACTCGAAAAAGCGATTACAGATTCCGACTAGTTTTGCGGCCATTCACCGTTTTGCCGGATCTGCACTGTTCCTATTAGTCAGACTAGCGTTGTTCATTTCGACGATTGCTTTCGATTTGTTAAGACGTGTGCGACGCAATGGTTTTATAATTTATAGGCACATCATTATGAAGCTGCTGAGTTCATCATAGGATCCAAAATTAGGTTTCTTAATTCAACGTCTGAGGTGCGATTTTGTAACTCATCGGCAAACGCATTTTGCTAGTTTTGCTCGATTGAAACCGAATAAGTTTGGTATTTTGTAACGTCGTCCGAGCGGTCAATATTTTATGGAATCTTGGAATTACATACGTTAACGATTAATCGACATTAATGAAAGAGGTGACTCCTGAGGTGCCTCATTTGTTTTTATTTAATACAATTTAGTATAGTTTGTTTTTTTAAGTATTTACGCCATAATATAGTGCTGGGCGACAGTGTCCAGCTGAAGGCTGGTGATAGATGAGTGTGTCTATCAATGGGGCTGGTGCTGGGCAAGAGTTCCCAGCAGTGGGCTGATGTTAGGCATGATTCCTAGCTGTGGAATGGTGTTGGACAAAATCGTCCAGCAATGGGTTGGTGCTGGGCATGATTCCCAACAGCGGGCTGATGCGGGGCATGATTCCCAGCAGTGGGCTGATGTTGGGCATTATTTCTATCTGTGGAATGATGCTGGACAAGATTTTCCAGCAGTGGTCTGGTGCTGGGCATGATACCCAGCAGTAGGCTGGTGCTGGCTGGGCAAGATTCCCAGCAGTTGGCTGATACTGAGTACGATTCCCAGCTGTAGGCTGATACTGGGCACGATTCCCAGCATTGGGATGGTGCTGGGCAAGATTGTTCAGCAGTGGGCTGGTGCTGGGCATGATTCCCAGATTAGGATTGTGATGGACAAGATTTGTTGAAACTGTAACAAATATTATATGTTTAGACTAGGTTTGTCTATGGGCGTATTATTTAATATTTGTGTTATGTTTATTTGTTTCCATAGAAACATCCTTATTCCTGAAATAAACGTCTAATACTTTATACGCAACTTTGGTTTTATATTTATTAATTACCTCTGAACCCTGGTTTCCATCAGGTTATGGGCCCAGTGCACGCCATATAATAGTTTAAGGGTTTCAGTGGTATTTTTTGTTTGCGACGGTAAAGTCGTGGCGTATTTTTTGACGACGGTCAAGTCGTGGTTAAGGCGTAGGAATCAAAGGTATATAGGTCATTGAAATGGAGGACCTATCTGTGGCAGGAGCTAGCGCTCCAAAGCTAGAAGGAGTTTCAAATTGGAGCATTTGGAAATTTCGCGTTAAAGTTCTTTTGCGAGCCGCAGATGTTTACGATGTTGTGGACGACGACACAGCCAATAAAACAGAGTCTAAATGGCAAGCAAAAGACGCAAAAGCCCAGGGAATTATAGTATCCCGAGTGTCTGAAAAGGTAATTAGCCAAATCGTAACTTGTGAGACGGCAATGGAGATGTGGAAAAAGCTCGAGACAATTTATGAGAGGAAGGGAGACTTATCCCTGCATTTAGCACAGGAAAAATTTTTCGCGTTACGATGGCAAGGCGAAAGCATGGCGGAGTTTGTCGGACGAGTTGAACAGATTTTAGCTACGCTAAAAACCTTGGGAGCACCAGTAGCCGAGAGTATGGCCATTACGAAAGTTACAACATGTCTACCAGAGGCATTACCAACATTTTATTTCAGCCTGGGAATCAGTACCGGTTCATGATCGTACGTTTGATCATCTTCAGTCACGGTTGTTAATTGAAGAGGAGAGGCTAGAGGCTAGGAATGGACCATCCACTAGTCAATCAGTAACAGCGCTCGTTGCCCATAATAGCCGTAAGTGTTTTGAGTGTGGTAAAACAGGGCACATCAAGAAAGATTGTAAGGTTAGTCATAAGAAGGTTAGTACTCGTATGAAATGTAACTACTGTAAAAAGTCAGGACATTTGATACAATTCTGTTGGTTGTTAAAAAATAAAAAGAAAGGTAGTAACAATACTTGTAATGATTCAAACTCGAACGCACTATGTGTCTCAGTCTCGTCAGCGTCGCACACATCCCAGATAACCCATGATTGGATCATGGATAGTGGGGCCTCAGAACACATGTGCCATAACAAAAGTTCATTTACTGAGTTTAGGGTTTTGGAAATTCCTAGAAAAATAATAATAGGCAACGGGTCCGATATACACGGTTATTTTTTTATCACCCTGGAAAATTTAAGGGACGCTTCACGACATGGTATTAGAATGTTTTAAATATAAATAAAAAAAATAACCCCCCTCCTTAATTTTATATTATTTTTTTTAAAAATACAAAAAATGCTGCACTAGTTGAGAGCAGCATTTTTAGAGATTTTTTTATTTTTTTTTATATTTTTTTTTAATTTTTTATTTCATTTTTTTTATTTTTTATATAATTTTGGATGTGTCCTGAAGCGTCCCTAAAATTTTCCAGGGTGATAAAAAAATAACCGTGTATATGCGTTGGGTGTAGGCAGTATAGAGCTGGATGCTTTTAACGGGGAAGAGTGGCTTTACAGTACTCTTCATAATGTTTTGTATGTGCCAGATATAGAATTTAATTTATTTCTACCAGTGCTGCAACGGAAAAAGGTTATACAGTGAGTATGAATGACAGGGTATGCAGATTTATAGGCAATGGTAAAACAGTCGCTATTGCTTACAAATCGGACAAGTTATTTGTAATGAAAGGGGAATGCCCAATTTCGGCCCAAGAGCGCCCAACATATCCGTACTGTCTAAAAATCATATAATATTTATTCATAATTATTTGTACTATTAGTGATTGCCTTCAAGTTGGAGAAAGCTTAGTATAAATATTTAAAAAACACGGAAATTATCGCTAAACTCACCAAACAGTGACAGACGGTAATAAAGACACGGACTTGCCATAACAAAAAAATATCATAATAAGCGTTTAATCTTAATTGATCATTTAAAGATAGTATTCGTGTCTATTATTACGATTTTAAAGGCCTTCCTTATATACCTACATTATACGATATACATTATACAGTGATTGATTATCACTAGTTAAAAATTATAAGACATACTTAATTTAAAAAAATTGTGGTTACATTGAATGATTGCACGTGAATGAAAATGTAAGACAATTCCCAATACTAAGTTACAGCGATTTAATGTTAATAGCTTGTGGCCTACCAAATAAAACAAGCGCGGTCATATTATGGGGAGCACATACTTTTTAATGGCTCTTATAGGGTAGAAGTATGCCGTGATCGCAGTAGGAGCATATTGGTAGCAGCGGTGAGAATTGCAAGTAGGCATGTAGGTAAGTCGTAAGATTTAATTCGTATATATATTAATAAATGCACATGAGTCTGGTCGAGCGGGAATCTAATAATATTGCTGCAACTGCATTGTTGGTCGTCGGACGGTAGGTTGTTGTGCCCACGCCATGTCGGATATATGGTATTTGGGGTGGGCACGTCATCAGGATAATATCTATCCACCGGCACAGTTCCTGGATGAAGTTGTAATAGAATATGATAAGCTTGATTGACTGGAATTGATGAGAAATATCAATAAATACCTACATAAGTATGAAATTCTTGTTTTATTTAAAAAGTGCAACTTTTTTATGAATCAGTATTTATCCTACTTATTAATACGATTATATACTATTATTTGCATACTAATTTGAAGGTGGGCACTATGGGCCGCGGTTACTATGAAAAATGGGCATTCCCCTTTAAGTGTCTCAAAGAAAAGGCATTGGTGGGACAGGTCACTAAGAGTCTTTTGGAGTGGCATAATAAAATGGGCCACCAAGATATTGAGCAGGTGAAAAATATTTTGAAACGACAATATATCCTTCAACCATTCTGAAAGTAAAGGTGAGTTTACATGTGTACCATGTTTACAAGGTAAACATCACAAAACTTTTTTCCCTTTGAGTGATTTTAAGTCGCAAAGTCCAGGTCAATTGTTACATTTAGATTTATGCGGACCTATGGAGGTTACATCGTTAGGAGGAGCAAGATACTATTTGCTTATCAAGGACGATTTTTCGAAATATAAGACTGTTTATTTTCTTAAACATAAAAGCGAAACTTTTGAAAGGGTTAGAGCGTTCATTATTTATGCTACCCAAAATCTAGGTCATAAAGTGGAGATCATTCGTAGTGATTGTGGTACCGAATTTTTAAATCAAAAAATGAAAGAGTTTATGGAAAATATGGGAATTGTGCATCAGACTAGTGTAAGCTATACACCGGAACAAAACGGCCGGTCTGAAAGAGAGTTACGCACAATAACAGAGTGTGCTAGGACAATGTTATTGTCTCATAATTTACCCAAAAATTTATGGGCTGAGGCAACGAACACTTCCGTATTCGTTCTTAATAGGACCGGTAAAAGTCGTACTCCGGAGGTTACTCCGTACGAGATTTGGTTCAAAAAGGAATATTATGACATTTCTTTATTGCGGGAGTTTGGTTCACGTGTGTCCGTCATGGTGCCGGATCAAAATCGTAAAAAATGGGATTCAAAGTCGGAACTTGGTTTTTTTGTCGGTTATGGTGAAACCACAAAAGGTTACCGTGTGTGGTTTCCCAGAAAAAAAGACGTGTTTCTTAAGAGAGAGGTAATTTTTATTAAAGGTAATGATTTTTCTTGTGTAAATAATGTATCAACGTCTCAAAATTGTGATGGTTTAGTGGTTCAGCATACAAACAAAAGCCAGAGAGAAAATGACAACTGCGATGATGAAAATTTACCTAGAGGAGTGACACAAAGTATCGCTGGGAATCAACAAAACAATCAATATGAACATATTGTTGAGCAGACATCAACACCCCCGTCTATGGATCCTCTGCCGGACAGAGTGCGAAAGTCAGAAAGAGTGAGAAGGATACCTGAATGGTGGAACGACTATGAGATTAATTTAATTGCTAGTGAAAGTTACCCAACTTCTGTAGAAGAGGCTATGCACAGGAGTGATAAGCACAAATGGCAAGAAGCTATAGACAGAGAGATGAATAGTTTGACGGAAAACGGTACTTGGGAGGAAGTCGATAATGTACCTGAAGGTTTGAATGTGGTTTCTTGTAAGTGGATATTTACCATCAAGAATGCAGATAGTGACAAGCTTTACAAGGCAAGACTTGTTGCTCGCGGTTTCCAGCAGGAAGACTCCGGTTTGGACGTATACTCGCCAGTAGCAAAATTAACTACCTTTCGTATTTTTATGGCTGTGGCAAATAAAATGAAGCATAACGTGTATCAAATGGACGTGGTAACAGCTTTTTTGAATGGTGATATCGATAGTACTGTGTATGTGAAGTTACCTGATGGTCGGCTGTGTAAATTAATTAAATCCTTATACGGTTTGAGATCTTCACCGAAGTGTTGGAACAGGAAGTTTGATGAGTTTATGCAAAGTATGAATTTTAATAAATCATTGAATGACCACTGTTTGTATTATTTACAGCAAGGGGAAGATGCCATTTATGTTCTCTTATACGTGGACGATATTTTATTTTTTGGAACGAGGCAGGAGAGAGTGTCTTTTTTTAGAACACAAATCAGTAAGTTTTTTAAAACAAAAGATCTTGGTTTGGCATCGTGCTATTTAGGTATCGACATAAAACAAGAACAGGGAAAGACAGTTTTGAGTCAGACTAGGTATTTGTCTAAAGTTTTAGAAAAATATGAAATGTCGAATTGTAAACCCAGTAGCACACCAATCGATCAGAATTTTGATTTTAGTCTTTTACATAGGGAGAAGTCAGAATCCCAAGAAATTGAACGTAAGTGTAGGGAGCTTATAGGAAGTTTAATATATGCGGTTTGTGGCACGAGACCTGACTTGTGTGTTGCAGTTAGTTTTCTGAGTAGGTATCAGCACTGCTCGAGTGAAATGTTGTACAAGTGTTTGAAACGGGTATTGCGCTATGTTCAAGGAACATTGAATCTTGTTTTGGAATATGAGTATGATCAGTCAGGGATCCTGGGGTTTGTGGACGCTGACTGGGCAGGCGACACATTAGATCGTAAATCGATCACTGGTTTTGTGTTTACAATAGGAAATTGTTGTGTTAGCTGGAATACAAAAAAACAAAATTGTGTTTCGCTTTCATCGACTGAGTCCGAGTATATTGCCTTGAGTATGGCTATTTCAGAAGCATGCTGGTTAAAAGATATCCTTAGCGATTTCAAAATTGAATGTTGTATCAAAATATACGAGGACAATCAGTCTGTAATTAAATTAGCTGGTAATAGGGACAATAACAAGCGCTTAAAACATGTGGATATTAGGTATAGATTTGTGGTAGAAAAGGTATTAAATAATGTGGTATTTCTCGAGTATATATGTACCAGCGAAAATCTAGCAGATTTCTTAACAAAGCCTTTAGACAAAACTTTGTTCGAAAAATTTAAAAAAATGTTATTTAACAGGTGATAATGTGTTTTGTTTTTTTTGGACTAAGTTTTGTTCAAGTGCATGAGGTTTACTTATATTATTTTCTTGTTATATTATTATGTTCTTGTTAGTGCCTA
Organism: Schoenobius gigantellus; assembly: GCA_963935595.1. Classification (NCBI taxonomy): domain Eukaryota; kingdom Metazoa; phylum Arthropoda; class Insecta; order Lepidoptera; family Crambidae; genus Schoenobius; species Schoenobius gigantellus. The sequence continues at coordinate 66,141,394 of OZ012540.1, read as the reverse complement.
GGTAGTTAACTTGTGCTAAGTTTATTTAAGATATTTGTTGAGGGGGGGTGTTGAAACTGTAACAAATATTATATGTTTAGACTAGGTTTGTCTATGGGCGTATTATTTAATATTTGTGTTATGTTTATTTGTTTCCATAGAAACGTCCTTATTCCTGAAATAAACGTCTAATACTTTATACGCAACTTTGGTTTTATATTTATTAATTACCTCTGAACCCTGGTTTCCATCAAGATTGTCCAGTAGTGGGGTTGATGATAAATGGTTTACAACAGAAGTTTTAATGAATTCTCAATATTTTTACTTGTCATAATGAGGAAAGCAGTAGGTACTGACAAAAGAGCTTAAATAATGTAAACTTATATTCTTTAGCATTCCTTCATTGATTACGAAAGCGATCCATTCGAAATTGAGAAATTACAGAATTCCACTTTTATTAACGAGTCATCGGGTTAGATTACGATTACCGATTAATGGACGATGGAAATGATTTCGGCCATCTTGCATTATTGGACGATAGGTATTTCGTGCAAAATGACGAAGCCGCTAATGTGACTACAGCATATACGCGATAGCTTTTTAGCGTAATACAAGGTATATACATACAAAACGTATGAAGCTTCGGCACGCGTTGATTCGGGACGATAATAATAGTAATAATAGGTGCGGTAATAATAGGTGCGGTAATAATAGTAACTATTATTTATCTTCGGACCGCAGCCCACATGTGTCACTGTCAGTGTCACTGTCATGCTTCATCATTCAAGCTTTTGTTTTTTGTTCAAGAAGTGAAGTGAAGTGAGAAATGTAAAGCCCTTCAATTCAAATTCATTAATTTATCGATTGATAAATATAATTACTCGTCTATGTCGATCGTCGATCGTTGACTTCAACAGGCGTAGAAAATGCTCTTTTTTTAATAATTTATTTATTACCAAAAATAATTAACAAGAGATAACAATGAGTTTACACAAAGCAAGGTAAGACAAAAAGAAAGTTGCTATACAAATAATATGAAAAATACACTATTTAAAAGTGTAGAGCGGCACAATTTCTCTATTTTTCTTCCCACCTCATGCTCACCTCATAGAAACCATTTCTTACTACTAATCAGATAAACTTTTGTGTTTAGCATTAATTTTTTAGATGTAAATATTCAATTTAGTGTATAACTTGCAATTTTAGTGATAGTTTGCTTTTCATTACAGAATTAAAGCCTTCGAAGACCTCTTGGATCAAGATGTACTTGATATTGAACAATTACAAAGATTAGCATTTAATGGTAAGTATAAATCAAAAAGGCTCAAAATCACCAAGGTGACAAAGGGAATTGCTTAGTTTGTATGAGTGCTTAACATAAACAGCAATCAAACTTATTGAAAATTGTCAGTTTTAATTCTTAGTATCTAAAAATATGTAATTCAAGTAATATAATCGCGGGAAAGTCTAGTGATATGCCTAAATAGGCAAACATTATATTCCAGTAAGAAGTTGCTAATGTTTGTGACTTTAATCGTATATTAGTCGAAAGTGATATTATTATTAATGAAAAAATATAATTGTGTACATTACCAACCACTGTTTTCATCAAATTATATATTTTTATACATGCTTGGGGTACTATACCGAGGTATCAACATCAGACGCAGGTAAGGTATCCAAAGCAGTGCCAGGGATCAAAAAAAGAAGCTTCTGTGTCCAAGGGTGTAGCCGGGTCCTCATTTCGAGCAATATGGGTATCCATTATAAAAGCAAATCGGTTTGACAGTAAAAGAGTCGAAAAAATAACATTCACTGTAGGTACTGTACTAGACTGTATACAAAGGCGAAGCTAATTCCTTTTTTAAAGCATCTATTTAGAACGAATGGTGCTGCCATAGTAAAAAAATTGATTTGAAATCGATCAATTTAATAGATAATAGCGATTTCGATTTTCTTGTATAAAAGCTAAACAATTTACAGTAAAAATAGTGTTTTGTGTGTTTAAGTTTGATCAAAGGTAAATAAATAAACGATTTTAAAAAGATTTATGTGAAAAATATTTCTCTTACATTTAATTATACTCAATCATCAAACTAATGAAAATGTCATTTTGGGAACGTGTCTCATTACGCATTTCCATATTTTCTTCAATAAATGTTCTCTCTATGTCTAAAATAAATGTTTGACCTACCTTATTCTTATCATCGGTTAATATCTGTGTGGGAGAGCAATAGAATTTTTGAATTGAATTGAATTAAGTACATCTACATACTACCTCTCTTGATGGGAAATAAGATAGGGATCACTACCAGTGCTATGTAAAAGAAAATTGCATAAATAACTACTAAGAATAATATGGTCTAGAACAGTGGTTCTAAACCAGTGGTCCGCGGACCACTGTTGGTCCCTGGAAGCAGCCGAGGTGGTCTGTGGAGCCATTCGAAAAATAATATTATAGAAATAACAAACAACCCTTTATTCATGAACTGTATATTGGTCTAGATTTGGCGGTCCATGTCTAGACAGATATTTGTAAATGGTCCCTCGTCACTAAAAGGTTAAGAACCACTGGTCTAGAATGTATAAAATAACTAGTTACTTAAATAGTTGTGCCAAATTGTGTTTCTCCATAATAATAATTGCTTTTTCGAATATCGAATTTCATATGTACATTTGATTAATGCTCCTATGGTGAAGAAAAAAATTGTGAAACAACCTGCATACCTCTGCGAAGAAATTCAAGGGTGTATATTGTGAAGTCGACCAATCCCCAGCGTGGTTGACTAATGCCTAAACACCCTAACTTATTGAGCTGTAATGATGACGACGCTGTAAAATAGTTATTACAGAAAGTTTTTTTTTTAAAAAACCTCCTTCATGCATTTGGAGGTTATAAAACAAAATGCACTATTGTCAAAATAATTTCTGGAGAGTGCCACCCTTATCACCTAGGGCTATAAAAAATACTGTACAACCTATTGGAAGACTTACCAAATATACACACAAAAATTCATATAAATCAGTTAAGCCATTTCACGTTAGTTCATAACAAACACTGGGATGAGATTTCTATATATACATCATCACAGCTAATATACGTCTCCACCGAGGGGCTCAAGCCTGCCCTAAGTTAGGGTGATCAGGCCTTAGTCAACCAAGCTGGCCCAGTGCGGATTGGTCGACTTCAATGAATTTCTTCGCAAATGTACGCAGGTTGCCTCATGATGTTTTCCTTCACCGTAGAAGCGTCAGACAAATGTACCTATGAAATTGGAAAAACGAAAACACATTGGTACATGGTGGTTTCGAACTCCGAACCTCCCGATTGATAGGCAAGTGCCGAGTTCACAGCGCCGCCGACGCTCGTATATTAGATTATATGTATAGAGAAATGTATATAAGATCTTTATTCTATCACTAGCTTCTGCCCGCGACTTAGTCTGCGTGGACTTCAGAATTGGGTCTAAAGCTTTGCTCGTTAACAATTTTTAATCTTCCCACGCGAACTATTTGAGAGATCATTAAGGAATATAAAGTACATGTCCTTTTCCATAGCATATGTGACATGCATGCATACCAAATTTCAAAGTTGTCTGCCCGCGTCTTAGCTCGTAAACAATTTTCAATTTTCCCTCGGGAACTACTTAAGGAATCGGGATAAAAGCTAGCCTATGTTCTTTTCCATTTCAAAGGCTACAAGCATGCCAAATTTTATCCAAATCTGTTCAGCCGTTTTTGCATGATTGAGTAACAAACATCCAAACATCTAAACATCCAAACATCCACACTTTCACATTTATAATATTTGTAGGATAAGATAGTTTTTAGAGCTTGATAGATTTTAGAGTAATTTTTTTAATGTACATAATAAGAGCATTGGTGGCGCTGTGGCCTCTGCACTGGACTGTGCCCTGAGGAGAATCGGGAGGCCCGTGATCGATCCTGCCATGTACCAATGTGTTTTTCGTTTTACGAATTTCATATGTACATTGATCTGATGCTCCTACGGTGAAGGAAAACATTGTGAGGAAACCTGCATACACCTGCAAAGCAATTCAAAGGTGTATGTAAAGTCAACCAATTTGCACTGGGCCAGCGTGGTTTGACTAAGGTCTAATCGCCCTCACATAACTATTTGGGATAGCCTCGTGCCCCTTGGTGGGGATGTATATGTCCTGTGATGATGATGATGATGACATAATAAGCTTATAAAACTGCCAAACAAAGTTCTTAGACCCTGCGTTTCATCTATGAGTTATTTTAATTCTAAATAATTATTTCAGGAATACCTGATGAGAAAAGCCTTCGGTCAGTAGTGTGGAAAATATTGCTGCATTACATACCACATGAAAAGAATGCAAGAGAATCTGTTTTGAAGCAGAAAAGACAACTTTATTTACAATTCATTGGTAATATAAATCTATTTTTTAAGGAAAGTGGTAGAAGCAGATAATGTGGCAGGAATAAGTATTTCATTCAATATTAATGTTTTGGCTTCTATTAAACATTTAACAATATTGCCAGTACTGGAAACAGTTTAAAATAGATAAAATCTAGCAGTATTTTATTGTATACTAGCTGTGCCCGCGGACTACGTTTCGCCATAATAATTGTCAAAAAACCCTTATCACCTAGGGGTTTAAAAAATAGTTTACAACCTATACTCAAATCTCAGGCCTACCGAAAATACACAAAAAAAAAAAAAAATAGGTCAAGCCGATTCGGAGGATTTTGGTTACAAACACTGTGACATGAGAAGTAATCTTCTTAATATATAACAATATATTAAGAAGATTACTGATACTCACTGATGATACTATGCTGTGTCAAAAATTTGACTTCCATAACTTGCACTTTTTTTTGTTTTCCAGGATATCATAATGTGATATCTCAATAATTGTAGGATTCTGCCAGTTTTCATTTTACTGTAGTTTCAGTTGTAATTTAATTGAACATCCATCTTAACATACTAGTATATGCAATAATTGAAGGAAGAAAGATCTCACAATAGCTAAATTGCCGACAATTTCCTACCCCTTAGGATCAGCAGGCCTATTATGGATCTTTCATCGTATGACATGGTGTAAATTTTGAGATAAAGAAGTCATGAAATGGTTCATTTGGTATTACCGATCTCCGATTATATCATCACTATGGCATAATTTCAATGGTGTCATCATGATTTAATGAACGAATGAGCAAAAATCTGACCAAAAATCTTATTTTTCATTTTGCACCATGAGTTCATCATGATATCATTTGAAAACCATGAGATCGGTAATAGGCCTGCAGATTAGGTTTAAGTTCAGTGGTGACAATAAAACAAAAGTAACAAATAATATACACTATGTCGTGATTTGTGTATTTATTGAACAGCTTTTAGATAAGTATATTTTACTTTTTTTCAAGTCATTCATATCAATTACTCTATTTACACATAACTTATTTCAGATGAAATAATTGTGATGCCTGGAGGAGACACAGATCACCCATTGAACATCAACCCAGATAGCTCGTGGAGTACTTACTTTCGCGACAACGAGGTCCTGTTACAAATAGACAAAGATGTGAGAAGACTTTGTCCAGAAATATCATTTTTCCAATCTGCCACTGAGTTTCCTTGTGAAAAGGTTTGAAGTTTGTGTTGTTAAATGTTATGACTTATGCTTCGTAGAACAAGTATTTTATTTTACATTTGAGACTGCATTTTCAAATTAATACATCAATACCTACAAGAATAAATTCACCTTAGCCAAAATTCAAACCTGCGTCTTCCACATAAGTACCGTGTTAATGCCTTTACCAACTTCAACATCGTTCAATTGCTAAGGCGCGTTCAGCGCCTCTGGGCTACGTTCCAAAACATCACCCGGAGTGAGTAGGTGGTGGGGGGAGAGTGGCCGGTTAGGGTGGTCGGAGTGTTGGTTGTTTTAGAACGGCAAGAGTGTTGTCTGCTTTGTTTACATAACCAAATGTACAAAAATTAGAAAATATATAATTCATCGGCGCGTCCGTTCGCTTTAATGTATGGATTACATTCCTCTGTTTCATCTACGAAAATGCTAAAACCAACAGAATATGAATTCTGTTAAATCGCGGCCTAACCTAACTTCAGCGGAAATGAAGGCCAATTTTACAATCGTGTCACTTACGATACCATAGTCTTTGGAATTTAAAATTAACTTATTGTCGACGTTACGAAGCGCATCCTCGCTCTCCGAGATGCACAAATTGTGTGTGAATATGAAATCTTTGTAATCACAATCACACACTACTTTAAAATCCACACAATTTCCCGCCAAATCCAATCGAGTGAAATTACACCTTGCTATATTATGCGGGTGAGATTCTACTCGATCGGGTGCACTCCGTAGCGTTTTAGGACACGCCACTCCAACACTCTCGAGTGCACTCGAAATGTTTTAGGACATACTTCGGGTGACCGAGTGCACTCGGGTGATGTTTTGGAACGTAGCCCTGGGTGTAGTTGTCCGGTTGTTTTTTAACTCGCTCTGAGGCGTTGAACGGATTGCAGCAACCAAATCTTTTATCTCCCTCTTTCACATGAACTTTTATTTCTCTTTCTTTCTATCAGATGACATTTTAGAATATGGCCGCCAATATCATCCAATCACGTAAGAGTATTTCAGTAAGAAACGTCAGAGCGTTTTACAACCATCAAATTCGATGGTTGTTCGGTTGTAACTCGCGCCAACACTCAAAGGTCTTGAACGGGCGGTTGTTTCACCCGGTTGTCACGCTCAAAGGCATTGAACGGGGTTAGAGCGAAAAGTTGTACTTCGCGCGAAGGCCCTGAACGCGCCTCTATTAAGCTTAATTTGTTCTATTTAGATAACCTATTTAATATTGTGTTGTGCCGAATGCGGCATCTAGAAAAACCTGACACGGTTTACTGATGCTATTGTAATATTACCAATTTTCTTAACAATGTAGGTTATAAATTAAAAAACTGGAGCACATTCAGTGCTTTGGAGTGTAGTTGTTCGGTTGTTTTTTAACTCACTCTGAGGTGTTGAATGCGTTGCAGCGACAATATCTTTTTATCTTCCTCTTGCATATTATGAATTTATAAATTTATTATCTTCTAGAAGATGACATAATAGACAAAAGCCCCAATATCATCCAATCATATAATAAGTATTTCAAGAATAAACGTCAGAGCGTTTTACAACCATCAAGTTATTTCACCCAAATGTCACACTAAATTATTGAATGGGGTTAGAGCGAACAGTTGTACTTGGTGCGAAAGCTCTGAACGCCCCTCTGTATTTTTCTCTTTTGTACTTCATTAAACTCACTATTAATAGCTATGCATCCACAATTAGAAAAAATAATTACTTATTACAGCAGCCGAAGTTTGTCTGTGCTGAATGTAAAGGTTGTGGGTATTGAGGGCACTGAGCTGGCCTTAGTTATTATTTTGCTTAGCAGGGATCACATTCATGCACATTATTATTTTGATGCTTTCGAGGAAAGGAAAATGTTCCTCTTTTTCTATAGACTATTACGAGTCATAATAGTCTATCGAAAAAGTGTCATAATTTGTAACACTTGATCTGTCATTATATTTCGTATTATTTATATTAAATACTAGCTGTGCCCGCGACTTCGTCTGCGAGGAATAGTAACTTTTAGCAAAAAGTAGCCTATGTTATACCTTATATAATTAGCTATCTATTAGTGAAAGTCCCGTCAAAATCGGTCCAGCCGTTCCGGAGATTAGCGGGACAGACAAACAGACAGACAGACAAAAATTTTATTAATTGTGTTTTTGTTATTGGTACCCGATATACATTCATACCCATTTAGTAAAAACTTGTTATTTTGACATTACAAACAGACACTTCAATTTTATTTATTTGTATAGATAGATTCAAAGGCGATATAATGTTATACTATTGTCATCTCTCTTAGGTCTTCCATAAGCCCTGCATAAGGAATACTTTATTACGCGTTCGTCACGCTGATATACACACAAACCATTGCGCCATACCTTTTCACTCACTTTCAACTTATGCCACATCTTAAGTATCCATGTAATTAACACTTGCTTACAACGACCATGAAAGTATTAGATTACTGATTTCTCATTGATGCATATTTTCACTACAGTATCAAGTAAGTAAGAGGCCGTGTAGTTGTATCGCAAAAGGAATTTACATATTTATTATTGCATAAATGATGAGTTCAGGCAAATTTTTGTCATGATTTATTTTGTCTTTATTAGTTGTCGTTATTATTATGCTTTATATCTGAAAAATAACACATGCATGTGGATTGAGTGATCCTCTCTTCAATTTTCCCAAAAATTGAGGAGGATTTAGTAAAAAATTGTAAAAAACGTTACAGTGAGTTTAAAAATTTATTAAACCCGAGATATAAAAGATATGGTCAATGAAGTGGATAACTCACACGGCGCACTTTACAAAAACGCTATAATGTACCAGTATATCTCAAAAAATATAGCCTTTGCACTTCTCTTAAAAATATTATAAAATTGTAAAAATTAGTTAATAGTAGATTTTACAACAAGTGCACAAGATGAACCATTTTTATCAGAGTTCGGCTCGGGCTGATAGTAATGTCGAGGATAAAATGGTTTTGTGGACGAGTTATAAATTCTGCTTTTCACTTCGATTGCGAGGAAATAAAACAGTAGTATAACATAACATTTCTTTGTCTTAAAAACACATAAGGCAAATAAATTAAAGTAAATATAATAAAATAAATTCTCTCTATGAACTTCTTATTGTGTTTGGCTGTATGGCTCATTTTCTTTGCCTTAATATAGATACATTTATGTACGAGTAGATACGTTAATGCACTTGTGCATAAAATTCGATTTTGTACAGCCTATATCCTGCACAAATAAGCACTTTCAGAGCATGAGAAGTGAAAAACCTATTAACAATTTGAGAATTCACTAGAATGTCCCGTTCCAAATTTATTATGAATAATTTGGATCACTCATTCCGCACATTGGCCGTATGACTGCTCTTAAAAATCATTATTATATATTAAATAAAATCGTATTATTTTAGCTGTTATTTAGGAGAATTTGTTAAAGAACGATTGTGACAAAAGTCCTAAGTTGAAGGAAGAAATTAACCTTTAATTTTTCTCCAATATAATAATTCTTCTCCAAGTGAGTCCATGAGACAAAGTATGCAAACAACCATTGATTTCTTTACTTTTATTACCACGCGAGACCGCATTTCCTAAAACGATTTCCGTTAAGTACTTAATCACACTTGGAAATTTTCGAAAAATACAAAAACCATAAATATTTCTGAAACCGTGATATTTTCACTGATGTCAAAATTCATGGTAAGGGAGGCCATGATGAAGTCCATCTATAGTTACAGGTTAATCCATTGTTTTAGGGACATCCTGTATATACCAGATGTCATCATAGCTGAACTCGTACTTGTTTTTCTAATATCTATTAATATTTTACTAAATCATTGCAGATAGTAAATAGCAATGGCATGAAGCGGCTTCACAAGCGCGTGCAACAGTCCGCGTTAAAATACGCCACGCTGGAGAGACGAGGACTTGGTGTGTCTAAGGTAAGCCGTTTTCTTTGTCTAATACTCATAACCTTTAGACTCGAGAATAAGTCGTCCCATTTGCATTCCTAAGTCCAACAGTAGTCCACAGAAAAAACATATTTTTCTGCAGAGCTGGCAGACTATTGAATGAATTTCACATTAAGTATCCTTCGGTCGACATATTTAATATGAAGCCTGCGACTGTGAGGCAGATGGTGGCCGACTCTTATTTTTAATTTTAACTAAGTTTTATAAGCGTTATATGTATCTGTAGTACTCAGCATCTAGTAAGCGTTGTTCTGTGTTTTTTCTATTGTTTATCTGTGAAAACTTTTAAATGGCTTATATAAATATATACTGTTACCCATGTAATTTTTGATAGCTGTAAGTTTTCCTGTTAAAATAAATAAATAAGTCAACAAAGTCCACAAGTATCTAAAATGAATTCGTAATTCGTATCTCTGCAACCCAACCCAAACTAAACCGTTGCGAACGATCATTGGGACCGCTTAGATTGACGTTATAAATGTTCGATGACGTGATAATGTGACATTCTGATTGGTCACAAGCAACAGTTCAGTGCGTGGTTTATTAGTACAGTAAGCTCCCATTCAAGCTATACATTTACACTGCGAAAACTGCCAATATTACGAGCGGCATAAGAACGGTCCAAAGGTCAAACAGTATAGCTTGATAAGGAGCTTACTGTACAATTGGCTCTCAGCATGTTAAGAAGAAACGTCGTTATCAGATTCTTTAATTCCGATTCATAAACAATGTCTATTACATCTCTCAACTCGACACGTCTTGCAACATCGGCCTCCTTCAACTTTTTCTTTTGTCGCCAGTCGGTGACCATTTTTGACCAGACATCACCTAGTGACAAATTAAGCTCGTCCTCACATCTTATTTTGAACCGACCTCTGCTCCTGTAACCGCCCCTTGAATAGAAGTCACCATATTGTTGTATATTTCTTTGTGCAGCAAAGCATGTGATCAGTCCATCTCCAATTCGGGTTATCAAATGGGAGATGATTCAGTCGAGATCTGATAACAATCAGGCCAAGGTGATCCAAATTAAGTATAGTAAATATCTGTCCACTAGAATCCACCATCTCGATCCACCAGTGGATCAAATAGCGCTTTGAGGTTCACTGTAAACCACCATTGGTCTTGATGGATCCTGTGATACACTATCTCATTTTAATGCTCTACCAGAGGATCGAACAGCACTCAGGTAATTTGGTAAGATCCACCACGGGTATGATATAAAAAAAACTAAGTGTTAGCTGTTTTAAACAGAAACACAGATTTTTTTGAAGAAAAACAATTAATTATAATGAAGATCTCACGAGAAGTTAGAAGACAATAAGTTTTTTTCCTTTTTATTCAATAAAAATTATATATACATTATTTTGTTTTATGATATAAGATTATAGATAGACGCTCCACGGCGATCTACACTAGCAATAACAATAACTAGTTAGACATATAATATAATCATACTATAGGCTCCACTAGGATCCGTGGTGGATCTTACCAAACAATCTGAGTGCTGTTCGATCCACTGGTGGAGCATTAAAACGAGATAAAGTATCATAGGATCCACCAAGAACAATGATAGACCACAGTGAACTTTAAAGAGCTATTCGATCCACTGGTGGATCTTAGTGGACACGGGGGTTCCGAAACGGAGGAGCACCACTTCCGCGAAAGGGCCTGGCCCTACTCTGTAACCTACTTTGAAGGAAATCTTTACGAATAATCATTAAGGATAGATGTAATGAACCAACACTCGTTCACAGCTCAGCAGCGAAATCCGGAGGTCCGACAGCGTTAGCAGCGGTGACTACGCGCCCCTGAACGAGGGCTGCGAGGCTCACTGGGAGGTGGTGGAGAGGATGCTGTTCATGTACGCCAAGCTGAACCCCGGCCAGGGCTACGTGCAAGGCATGAACGAGATCATCGGCCCTATATACCACACCTTCGCCATGGACGCGGACAAGGGAAACAGACGTGAGTGACGTAACTTTTAATAGAGTCTGGCTAATGAAAGATGAACCGGACATTATTTCAAGTAGCAACACTGATACAATGTCCCCATGTAGTTTAGTTCAACATGGTGATTTTGATACTTTGTAATAAACATTTTCATAATTTCTGTCGAAATATTACAGATATTAAGTAATTTTAACATTCATGAAATCCAAATACAGCGATTTCTTATAAAAGGTTATTAGGTTCATTGTTGGAAGTTCATTGAAACTAAACATTACCTAATATTTAAATTTAAAAAAAGTATCAACTACATTTTTTCCTACTATATTTAGTAGAATATAGTAGGAAAAAAAAGACAATCCTTTCACAAATTTAACATTCTAAATTACTACATAAATAAAAAATATTAGAATATTTCAAGTATCAAAATGTATTTTACCTTCTGTAGACAGTATTACCAGAGCTAGAATTTTAGAATTTGCCGCTTTTTTCCAAGCTCATGTTTCGTGTGCCAGACTCTACGCTCATTCAGTTTAAAACAGCTCATAAGTGGCTGACCCAGGATTATCGATTGGATGAGGCTTGATCTTGATTGTTGCAAAATAGTAGACAAGTTAGTTAACCTCAATGCTAGATAAATTGAAAAAGCATCTTAAACAGTAGCGGTTAAGGAAGGGGTACTCACAAGCGGAAGAGAAGTCTGGAAGCGAAATGTCAAAACCCGGATGAAATCAAACGCACCATTAATAACATGGTGTCGTAAATAATGCCTTTCAAACCAATTTGTATATTATTTTCTCGTTGAGTAAAAAACAATGAAATATTGATATATGACCTCTCCATTAGGTAGCATTAATGTAAAAATAATAGCGACACCCTTGTTCTGCATGTTTAAAAATTGCGAAGATTGTGGGTTCGATTCCAAGAAATAACATTTAATTCATTTATAAATAAGAAACGGGAGATAAAGGAAGAATCATTTTTTTAGTTAGTGTTATAATTAATATTACACCAACTAAAAAGATTTGCAACGGAAAAACTTGGGGTGCTTAAAGCCCAATAACCCTGTAACCACTAGTGATTTAAGATCATAGTCGCGAAATTTGTGTAAAGGAATTTGAGACGTGGCTATCATGCTATACAACAATTGTGGAAATGAAAAAAAGAACTTGGGAACTGTTGAACTAAACTCAACAAACGTTTTCGGTGTTCAAAAATTCCATACGTAGATCCCGCCCCCGAAGTTGCGGGCAGATCATTAGTAGTATTTCACTTGGAGATTTCTTATGTAAAACTGTAACGAGGTGCCATATCTTTCTAGATATAGCAACTCATAGCATTCCGTAGAGAAACTAAACAGTCCGAATCCAAATCATAAGCAATCAAGTCCAATAAACGAAGCAGAAAGCGTAAAATGACTCTCCCGGTCTCACTCAAACTAGAATGTTAAAGTTACAGCCTTAAAGCAAACCATGGGTACATTAGAATAAATTTTAAGTACGTAATAAAAATTTGTTCAAAACTGCCTGTTTTTGGAAAAAAAATATTGTCTGCAATCGTAGAAATTATCTATCAAGTATCATACCATTTTGGAATCCTTATTGAATGCGCCAACTTTTGCAGTTACTTGCCAAACTCACATAGTAATTTTTTTTTTCAGTACAGCTTGTTAAAGCTATGCGAAAAATTAATTTTGAATATTTAATTTAGATAAAAATGGCATATTCTTTTAATTTGGAGCAGCTGGCTTTAAATTTTAGATTAGAGTATACAGAAACATTATTCAGGATTACAAAACAAAAGAAAATGTTTAAAAAAGTCAAGATTTGTAGCAACAATAGTGAAAAAACCGTCACAGGGTGTAAATTATATCGATTTTTTCAAATGTTAGATTTTTTTTAAATAGGTGACTTAGATTTTTTTTATTTTTCTGATAACATATATGAGTTAGTCTACCGCCTGCTTTCGGCTTGACGTCGGCTTCTGGGACACCCTGTATATTCCACGATTTTGAAACCAATCTGGACCGACGGTATTCAGCTTTGGGGTTATGCTTGTGACATCAACACCAAGATCATCCAACGAGTGCAAAACTATATCCTAAGGCGACTGAGTGATTCACCCCCAAAAAATAAATAAAATACAGGTTTAGATTGGCCCACCATCCGAAGCAACTAGCTGACCAGCTGACCATACCACAATTTTTGACAAGACTCGAAAAAACGCAGATTCCTAGAACTAGACAGACTGAGTAGGCAGTTATTTGGAATTTAGTTTTTTGTTGCTGATGAAAATACCTCCACACGACAAGAGCTCGGCAACACATCAGGCTCTTAGTCAGCATGACTGATAGCATGATATGAAGAAAACAAAAGAAATGTTTGTCATAATTTCATTTTTTCCCCTCACCCAATTACTGACATCAAGACATTAGAAAGTCGCGATGCCAAAATCTATGATTTATTTTAATATTTTTAGATTGAAACAATATTTTAGACGACATATCCTTACATTCTTGTTAAGATTAAGGCACGTAGGTTGTGCCTTTTCTCGTAATAATTGCAACGCAAATAAAAACAGTGATCTGGTGCATCCTTAGTAACTAACTAGTATCGTAGGAAGAACAATATTTCTTCTATGGCAACTGGTTTCGAACCTCCGGTTTCCTACGCGGCCAAAGGGCATTAAATGACCCTACCCACCCACTGCCCATCCGTCACTACGTTAAAACTACCGCCCAAAAATTATCTAACTGATTAGGAAAACCATATTGAAATTAGTTGGTTTATTAGTTTAAAAAATGTTTGCGTACGGTGACCTCAGACTATGGAAAAAAGAATAGACATGAAATACCTACGAAAAAAAGTGCATACCTAAATATGAGTCTGGCACAAAGATGGCGGCTTGCTTGCTCATGCGGCAGCCTAACACACTGCACTTACCCATAATAAATGCAGTATTATGCAAGTTCAACACTTTAAACAAGCACAATTTTCGCCTAATAACAAAATTTTCTTTATAACACTGAAACAAACAAGTCGCGATGACAACTGATGTACTTGTTGTTGACTGTGAGTACTGTGACAAAACATGGCGACCGGCCGCAGTGAGATATTCTGTGACGTCGCCAAGATAAAGTTGCCATTTTTGGTAATGATAAAACTACTGTTGTCCTTTTTTTACTTATTATTATCCTCATAAGTTAAAAAGAGATGCCAATATGTCAGAAACTATGCCGTCGAAATACATCACATTCCTATAACTACGTTCGTTATGCCGAGTCCTCTTTATTTTCCATAGTCTAAGACGGTGACAGATGAAAGCGACTTTACACTATGTTAAGAAGCACTAACTTTGTAATTAAAAAAGTACAGTTGTATGCGTCTCACAAATACTCTTGCTCTGACAGAGTACGCAGAGGCAGACTGCTTCTTCTGCTTCACCAACCTGATGTCAGAGATCCGCGACTTCTTCATCCGCTCGCTGGACGAGACGGAGAGCGGTATCAATTACATGATGGGCAAGCTGAACGGCTGCCTGAAGGCGACCGATGCACCGGTCTGGACGCGCCTCGAGAGCCAGGAGCTGAGGCCGCAGTACTATAGCTTCAGGTAAGACAGTCATTTTATTTTTTTATTTTCCAGGAAACACACCAACAGTATATACATAAACACATTACAAATTTGTTGTTTACACTAAGGTTAAAAGCTTATGTATATGTTACCGGCAATGTGTATAATCCGGTATTGTATACAATACCTAGGCAATGTATAGAATACCTAAAACGGGCAGGTAAAGTATGAAATAGAATTTATTTTACACTTTACCTAGGTATTCTATACAATGCCAAACTTGCAGCAGGTAATGTAACAAGTAGTAAGCCAAAACATACCTACTTGCCGTAAGACTAGGAGCTAGAATAAGTTTTCCTGATTACAGTACTTATCTAGCCAATAAACCGTGTGTGTCCGCCTTAAGAGCGGTGCGCGGGCGCGGCGGGCGGGCGGCCGGTCAGGTCAAAGGAGCCGCCGCCGCCGCTTGAGAAAAAGGATACCGCGAGCGGGCGGCCTTTCAGGTCAAAGGAGCCGCCGCCGCCGCTTGAGAAAAAGGATACCGCGACACTATTTAAGCAAACAGCCGCATTTCTCCATTTCATTTCGCGACGTGCGATGATACTGTTAATACGTGTATTGAGCTATTTGCGTCATAGTTATTATTTTTGCTAATTTTCGTCAGGTAGGAAAGTAATTTAATTTATCAAAAAATGGCGGCCGAACAACGAATAGCTGAGATGAAAGAAAGATTTTATTCACAATTACAAATAAAAAGAGAAGCAGCAAATAAAAAAATCGCACGTTTATTGAAAAAAATCGTTATGAACAATTGATAGAAGAAACAAAAAATGCAAAAACGGCTGAAAAAAAGGCTTCTCGGGATTACTGGTTATTGAAGCATTATGATGTTATAACTGTTGGTCAGAAAGATAAGTTGATTTTTCCTGTGGATGCTACTACAAATAACAATATTATATACTACGTTGCTGATACTGAATTATTTCAAGTACTTCACGACGCACATCAGAGTATCAGCCATGGAGGACGAGACAGAATGCTGAAGGAACTTTCTTCAAGATATAAGAATATAACTCGCCACGATGTTGAACTATTTTTGCAACTTTGCGAACCCTGCCAGCAAAAACAAAAAGGAATAAAAAAAGGGATTGTCGTGAAGCCCATACTTTCAACAGAATTTAATTCTCGCTGTCAAGTAGATTTGATAGACTATCAATCTCAATCAGACCGGGATTATAAATTCATAATGGTCTATCAGGATCATCTCACAAAGTTTGTCATATTAAGAGCCCTGAAAACAAAACGCGCTGAGGAAGTAGCGTACAATTTACTGGATATTTTTACACTGATTGGTGCACCAGCCATCTTACAATCGGACAACGGTCGAGAATTCGCAAACCGAGTGGTCAGTAATCTTAAAATATACTGGCCGAACTTAAAAATTGTGCATGGCAAGCCTAGACATTCCCAAAGTCAAGGGAGTGTCGAACGAGCTAACCAGGACATTGAAAACATGCTTACAACTTGGATGCAAGATAACGATAGCGAACGTTGGAGTGATGGTCTGCGATTTGTACAACTCATGAAGAATAGGGCGTTTCACTCAGGAATCATAAGAACACCTTATGAAGCTCTTTTTGGGTCGAAAATAAAAGTTGGCATATCTTTGCCTTTTGAGGATACTCACAACCTGGAGAGCGAAGAAGATTTAGAAAAAGTGATGAAGTCATCTTCAGAATCTGTAATAGATGCGGCTGAGACATCAGAAACTAAAACAGCTGACACTCAACCTCTACAGGCACCAGATCAACAAAACGCTGCACTCGATAGTTTTAACATCGGTAAGGAAGCTTCAAATGTCCAAAGTGCGCATGATGAACACATGGCTATCCCAAATATTAAGAATGTTGTTGAGCCTACGAATGTCGAAAATCTTCCTTGTGAGGTAAATGATCAAGCGTTACATGATCCGAAATTGATATCAATACGAGAGGAGTCATTGAGTTGTGCACTTATATGCTGTGTTTGTTCCGAGGAGACAACAGGTGGTCATTCGTGCAGAATGTGCAATAGGCCTATTCATACTATTTGTGCTGCTCCGGAAGAAAATATTGCAGAAGGTTTTGGATCCAAAGTTGCTTGTCCTTTATGCGCAAAAAACGCCTTTTCGATAGAAAACCGCATCAGAGCCAAAGAGAATTTGATAGTACAAGCTCAGAAAATGCTTAAAACTTCTGAAAAAAAATTCCCTCCCGTATCGTTGGGTACCTCTGTACGCATTCCTGTTCCAGAAGTCGATAGAGGTCGTGGTGATGCTCGCAATATACTGGCTGTACAAAGCTGTTACACAAAACTGATGACGATCTATATCAACTAGGCACAAAGCAAGGCGTTGTCAAGACATTGTATTCAAGACAACAGTTCACTGTTTGCCATCAGAAATTACTGCAAGAAGAAGACGTCCCCAATCTGGAAACGACACGCCGTACTGTTGCGACTTTGCAATCTACGGGGACAGGACAGGGCTTTGTGAAATGTAGCTGCAAAAAAAACTGTGACTCTAAAAAGTGTGCCTGTGTCAAAAGTAAGGCTCTGTGCTCTTCAAAGTGCCATAATAGTTTGTCGTGTAAGAATAAATAAAACCTACTTTTACTTAAAATTGTGAATGCCTATTAGACCTACTTATTGTTATAAAGAGAATTGTTTTGTTTGTGAAGTTCAATTACAAAATTACTTATATTATGTTAAAAGATACTTGTAATGTTATGTTACAAACAAGAAGAATTTTAAGTTTCCTGTTATTTTTTTGTGATTTTAAAGTTGATAATAAAGTTTATTTCAAGTAAATACAACATGTTTTATTTGTCCGCTATTTGATAAGTAAGTCTGTTAAGATTTATTGATATTAACCGGCTTACCTAACATTAGTTTAGTCTTAAGATTTATTTATTTTACACATTACCGGTGAACCAGCAGGTATTCTATACAATCCCTAGGAATTGTATACAATACCTAGGTAAAGTATGAAATGGACAATGATATTCATGATATTTCATACATTGCCTGGACGCCCCAGGGATTGTATACATTACCTAGGGATTGTATACAATACCTGAATTATACACATTTCCGGTAACATATACACCAATAACAGGCATGTACAGCCGGCTTCAAAAGTAGATAAACATTTTAGTACCATGACATACCAACTATTAACAATTCAGTATAGGTGTCACCATACTAAATAAAAGGAATAGTTGGTGTGACAGGGTACTAAATCTGCTAAAAATGCTTATCTACTTTTGAAGCCGGCTGTACAACATTCGCTCACTAAATAGGAGCACCAGCAATCAGGTTATGTTCACTTACCTAAATATAAATACAGATATAAATACAAATACGTAATACAAAACTTAACCACATTATGAATTGATACAAACTGTTTCTGAATTTTGACAAAGGATTGAAAAATATGTCAATATTAGCAGATTTGTTTACTTTGTTATACTCATTACACATTCTGCTAATAGGAGGACTGAGTCCCAGATTGTTCCTGACATGTGAGATATGAACAGTTTTTGTGATCGGATATCGCGGTATTATACGGTCATCATCAACATAATGTCAGCCGCATCCCCCAGGAATGGGGTCGATCTGTCTCCCACCTCACTGGTCTGCTATATGTCGGTTATAGCAGCATAGTACTCTTTATGCTGGTGAGGTTGGACTGTATCCTGTTAGAAATTTTTTTGATCCTTCCCCCCCATCGCCATTATTCTTTGTAGCACAAAGATGTTTTTATCACTTTGCTGAAATTCATTATATTTTTCAGACTTTAATTTAGTCCTAAGTTAGGGAAAAAAAGCAATACAACATAAAACTGGAATGTCTTTTTAAAATGAAACGGCCATTTGCTGTATTTGAAATGTGACATATGTTTTTATTGTGGCATCGACTTTTGTCTTTTCAATGTTAATTTTTGAAACTACCCTTCAGAAATACAGTTAAAAGAATGGCATTTAAGTAGCCACGCTCTTATTGGTCTCTCGCTTAAACGACACTGACATGCTCTCTCTGTCACACATACACACACAGTCTCTCTTTTGCCCTAGATAGTGGCTTTCATTAATATATGAAAGCCACCTAAAATAGGTAGGTAAAATAGGTATATATGCCTCTTAGGTTCTGTGAATATATTGTTTTTATATATTGAATATATTGTTTCATAAAAATTAAAATCCAATAATGTCTTATTTGGTTAGACATAGGTACCTACCTCAAAACTTTAAATTGGCATATATTTATTTCTAAACTTACGACAATTGATACTTAACTTCAATCTATAATAGATCGACGTTAAGTATATCATCATCATCATCACAGCTCATATACGTCCCTACCGAGAGACTCGAGCCTACCCTATGTTAGGTTGATTAGGCCTTAGTCAACCACGCTGGCGCAGTGCGGATTGGTCGACTTCACATACACCATTGAATTTCTTCGCATATGTATGCAGGTTGCCTCGCGATGTTTTCCTTCACCGTAGGAGCATCAGACAAATGTACATATGGAATTCGAAAACGAAAAACACATTAGTACACGGCGGTCTCGAACCCGGACCTCCCGATTGGACGGCGAGTGCCGAGTCCACAGCGCCACCGACGCTCTTCTGTTAAGTCATATACGTATATCCTCTCAAATATTTAAACCCAACACTTTTATTTATATTAAATTGAAATATAAATGGAGTGAAATTCAAATAGAAAAATACAAATCCCAAATACATGTAGCAAGATAAATTTAATCAAAGATGAACATTAGCGGAGATGACAATCAATATCGCTCAGGACACTGCTAATAGCTGTCACTATTCATACAAGACTTGTCTTATCTAGCTGTCATATCATAACATAACCTACATAAATACAAATGTTTGCAGGTGGCTGACATTATTGTTGTCCCAGGAGTTCTCGTTGCCCGATGTGGAGCGTATTTGGGACTCCTTGTTCGCAGACGAAAAGCGGTTCAATTTCCTCATCTATATCTGTTGTGCCATGATTTTGTGAGTGACACTTCATTGCTTATACTGTCGTAAATATAAACGAAAACTTATTTCAAAGGTGGTTGACACAAATATGCCAGTGAACTTGCCATTAGAACCACCGGTAGTACCACTAAAACAGAAATAATTATTTTGATTCAATAGATAAATGACACTGTTATCTTTAATAATATTTAATTTGGCAACATTAATTTATAGGCTGGTAAGGGACAATTTACTGAGCGGGGACTTTGCCTCTAACGTGAAGCTCTTGCAGAACTTCCCTCCCATGGACGTAACCCTGATTCTCAACAAGGCAGTGGAGATCGCGAACGCCTGAATTCACCCGAGTACGTATAGGATTTTTAAGAATTTCACTTAATAAAATTGATGTCAATCTAAAATGGACTCAATTTATACGTTTCGTAGGTTAAGTCGGTGGCACCAAGTTTTACGTTTTATGATTTCGTAAAAAGTAACAACTTAATACATAAAAATGGGTCGTTTCACTATTAAACATATGATTCGCGCCATACATTTAACCTTTTTAAACGTAATGGATAAAATAAAACTACAATGGAACCTAGATTATACTGCAATCTGTACGTATTTTTATTGACTTTTACTGAGACTTTTACGAAATCGTTAAAAGTAAAACTTGGTGCAACCGGCCGTAAGACAATGAAAATGGGGTCTCTTAAGACCCCATTTTCAAAGCTTAATTAAGACGTTATTTTTGTAATCATTCCGAATATTATGATAATATGCGATAGTTGTGTTCAGAATATGTCCAATGCCATATACAAAGTACAAGAATCAATAGATGTAAAATACAGCTGAGCTGTTTTCTGGCGCACATTGTTTATTGATATGCACGATACCACTTTTCAGTATAACTCTCTGCTTTAGCAATAAAATATATAACCATGACATATCCTAAGTGGTAGTAATATAAATACATCACTCATTGCAATATCTATTAAATAAGGAGTAATTAGTATAAATATGTTTTAAATATTTTCTTAAAGATTTTCTCTCTATAATTCTGACTCTGGACTTTTATCCTTAATGTAGTTATTTCTGTTTACGAGAAAATTATAATTTTTATTGGTAATTACAAATTTTCTATTTAGAACTGATATTTTTATTTTTGCTAAATAATTGACAATGAGTTGATGCCATTCTGTTATTAATAAATTGCAAATGATGCATATTTAAAAAAAAATCCTGTCAATTATCTACTTGTTAGGATTTTTCTGTATGTTTTCGTATTTATAAGAAATTAATGGGCCAGGCATAAAATAGTTTGTAAGGTATATTTGTCAAATATGTACGCCGTGAAATAAACTTATGCCATGATACAATAGGATTATAGGAGCCATTGGTACCTTAGTACATTTCATGCGTTAATTTTTATATCACAGTGATGTTTATTTTCAACTGACGTTCCGTGTGTCAAAGAATAACTTCTGTTATTCTTCGAGGTATAACTGAGGGGCAATCGCACTATTTATAACGTTTCAACCAAATCAGAAACGTTTCCGTTCCCATACATTTCGACAACACCTTGACCCCTTCGGAGCATAATGTACAATACGCAAAATGTGCACGACACGCAAAATGAGCAAAACGCAAAATGTACAATACGCAGAATGTGCAACACGCAGAATGAGCACCACACGCAAAATGTACAAGAGGAGCTGTGTTCACATCCTCTCGGCAGTTGGCACAGTTCCAATTCACAACCCTTGGATATACAAAACCCGAATTAACTTCAAAAACAAATTTATTGAATTAATTTTTATCTTATGTAAGTACCAACTTAACAAATAAAATCTATTTTAGCTTAAAGTTAAATAAAATTTGATACGTTGTCCGCCCTGTTTTCTACAAAAAAAAACTAAAAATCAATTCTAGTAGTGTGTAGTGTAGTTGACACTTGTATTATTTAAATATAGATGACGGAAAATCTAAAGTGCCAGTATTAGATATAAAGAAGAGAGAAGCCCTTCAAAAATCTTATCGGACTCCATTGTTTAATAAGAGTTATAGCAGAAGCAGTTACTCATACTCAAGAGCACACAAATTCAAATTCAAAAATCTTTATTCAACATAGGCCTTTACAGGCACTTATTGACGTCAAAACAAACAAAACATAATCATATATCAAAATAAAGCAAAACATAATCTAATTTAAAGAAATCATATTAACATTGTATGTGCATACAACCTGAATATACTCTCAAGATGTCTGCAAATACAAGTAGGAATGAAAAAAAAAAGTTGACTCTACACTCTACATCTATACAGACGCTCCTATCAAATAAAACAGAGAACAAACATGAAAATAAAATCCCTTTGTCTTGCGTCGTCATCGTTGCCGTGAATGAGGCCTTAGGCCCGTCTCGTACATTTTGCGTTTTGCTCATTTTGCGTGTGATGCTCATTCTGCGAGTTGTACATTCTGCGTATTAAACATTTTGCGTTTTGCTCATTTTGCGTGTCGTGCACATTTTGCGTATTGTACATTATGCTCCGAAGGGACCTTGACAGCAGTCGGATGTCAAAACGTATGGGAACGGTAACGTTTTGGTTTTGGTTCAAACGTTGGTAAATAGTGCGATTGCCCCTCTGGTCCAGATGTAAATAATACTGTTGGGCGAGTAAGGCCCTTACAGCTATGTTACACATGAGATTCAATACAGCTTTCTGAGGAAAAAAAATCTCGTTTTCTATAAAAATACAAATTAAACAGGTGCCTATCAGTTTGATTGCTAAAATATACTAGTAATCGCCTTAAAATAAAAATATACTTAACACATGTTTGCACGAGTAAGGTGCAACGGTTTTGAATGATTCCTTGTTATATACCAAATAATAATAAAATAATATCATAGGTTTTTTAATACTACTACATCTTGGTATGCTTTGTAATCTAAAAATTTTGTATATTTTAGGACGAATGGTCTTATATTTACGTATTTTAATGTAATAATAGGAGCTTACTGATATTATAGGAGTAAAAGAGAATTTTGTCCTTTGTTGAATACATATTATTATTAAATTATAGGAATTACAATAATTTTACTACATTTATACTCGATCAGGATATTGTGAAATTAAGATTTTTTATTATTGACTCATACAGCTTGATTTAAAGCACATTTATTTTTAATCGACTTACAAAAAGGAGGCGGTTCTCAATTCGATTGTAACTGTTATTTTTTAACCGATTTGATTTTTTTTAAATGTTTCAAAGGGTATACTTTCCGGGAAATAAAATCCCTGTGGTACAACCAGTTCTTATCCACTTTATTATTTTATATCTTAGTTGTACCAAGGGGAATAATTTTAGTTGTACTACCGAACGGTTGGTCCACCGGGTGAAAAAATCCCCGTGGTACAATCAGTTGAACCATGTGGTTGTTCCATGGGGCAGCGATGCCAGGAAAATCGAGGGATACCCATAAGTTTTATAGGCACATACATCGTGCTTCATGTTTTTTCTGAAGCTATTCCGCACGTATTTGCGTCTGGTGGTCATGAGTCAAGCTGACGATGGAAGGATCCTGGGTCTTAAGTAGTTGGAGATTAGTTTTTAAATGCAATAGGCACGTTCAGCTTTATCCTTAACTGTCACATTTTTTTCTACTTCCGGTAAAGTTAAAATAGGTACCTGAACCGCGGGATCTTAGTAGGTATATAGTAATTTATAAGATGATATTCTGTAACTCGAAATTGATTATCCCTACAATCGGTTTGCATTCATAACTATTTTTTAAATTTGTCACTTGATTCGTTCTCTCATAACGCAGTCCAAATAATGAGTTTAAGTGTTATTTCCTAAACGAGAGCGCCCATAAAAATATTAGTTTCGTTTGGTTATGAATATAAGGCGAAAATGTAATTCCTATAGGTATTAAATTGCATTTTTTAATGGTAATATAGTAATTTAAAAGTAGACACGTACTTTAGAATCTTGATGACTGAAATATTTGATATTTACCTACATGTGTATACAATACAACGTATTTAGTTAATGATAATGTAGATTTTATATACATTATAAATGTAATCATTTCTATCATATTAAATGACAATAATTTAAGAAAACTTTTCTTACCTGTGTGCAATCACAATTGACGTTTTTGGGTAATAAAAGTCTACATTGAAACTGAGTAGTTTTTTTTTCATTCGTGTTCCTTATGGCCGGTACACACTTTGTTTAGTGTTTAGTGCAAGTGGCTTGTTTAGTGCTTAGTAAAAAACACGTTCGGACAGCTTCTGTTTAGTGTTAGGTAAGTGTTTAGCGAATAGAACGCGTTCTATTTTTTCTGCGAGTCGCCCTTCCCGCGCTCCCGCCGTCACCCCTCACTTACAGCTAAACACTAACTAAACGTCTGGACAGATCTGTTTAGTGTTTAGTCCATATAATGAACAAATAAACTAAACACCGTTTACTAAACAGTGTAGGGACAGCACCTACTAATCACTTAACACCAAACATTCTACTTAACACTAAACACTAAGCACACACATGATTAAACAAAGTGTGTACCGGCCATTAGGTAGCATAATCATTACTAAGGATGTGCCGACATGTCCCCGACTAGTCGGAAATGCCGACTATCAGGCCACATTTTTTAAAGAAAGTTGTACGCGACTGTACATTACTTCATATAGATAGACAAGGAGACCAGATGCCAAATAATACATTTAAAATATATGAATCACTCATCGAGGATTTACATTAATTTAAATATTAACGGTTACTGTTTCATCACTGAATTGAATTAACTATTTTACATTAACTTCTCATTGTAAGTACATAAAACAAAAAATAACGAAACCTCGCAAATTTTGGGTGGGACTCCACAGGCTCCTAAACTATTTACCCAATAAAGAATTCTTTCGTTCTTTGGATTAAGGGGTCGACAACCTCTGGATCTTTGAAGAATGTATCGACAAACTATCACCAATCTTTGTCAATAAGCAGATTTTTGCTAGGTCGTTTCGTTTTCAAGATCCAGATGGCCCGGCTGGGGTACCGTTTTTCCAGCCGGGCCACACATATCTCGGAAATGCGCATGTCTCCAACTGTGGAACTTGTTCGACAAACTCCGACAAACCACCATGCATTTTCAACGACACCACCAAACCGCCCCCGCACCACTGTGGTGTCGTTTACAATTTTTTTTAGGTAACCACACCACTGCCGACTAGTGATGTCTAACGTGTATAAAAACAAATCGTTGTTTTAATTTTTGATTATTATTTAGTAATGTCGCTGAAATTTGGCGACTTCGCAAGGGATTCGTAAAAAATAATAATTGTATCCTTTACAACAAAACAAAATTAATCATGACGTAACTTCATAACAAAGCAAAATAAAAAAATAATTGTATCCTTTACAACAAAACAAAATTAATCATAACGTAACTTCATAACAAAAAGCAAAATAAAATACTATATCGATAAATGCATACATAAGTTTTGTATTAGAACTTCATTACTGTGGTGTAGTTACCTAAAAAAATTTGTAAACGACACCACAGTGGTGCAGTTTGGTGGTGTCGTTGACAATGCATGCAAACCACCGCTTAACTTCCAGCAAACAGCTTTTCTCTACGTCGATTTGTTTTCGAGATCCAGCTAGCTCAGTTGCAACAATTTTGCAGGTGAGCTCTGAAATGGTGGATCGACAACTCTGAAACTTGTCCAAAAAACTGCCGCCTATCTATATCAGCAAGCGGATTTTCGCTATGTCGTTTGGTTTTGGAGACCGGTGTGGCCCGGCTGGGGAAACGTTACCCCAGCCGGGCCACACAGCCCCCTTAAACGCGAGCCCGATGAAAACTGAAACTTGTCCGACAAACTGCCGCCTATCTATATTAGCAAATAGATTTTCACTAGGTCGTTTCGTTTTCGAGATCTGTGTGGCTATTCTTGTTGATAATCTTATTTTTGATCAAAAGGAACAAAGTTATTTGCTATAGTTAGGTATTTAATGAAAATTGTATGCCATCTGTCTCGCAAAACCCATGTTTGTATGTGCATTAAACAATGATGTCTCTGAGACCTCAGTTTAACCGGCAAATAAAATCTTCATACCTGATTGTTTTGTGTTAAAAAAATAATATCTGAATAGTTTAGTCAAAAGAAGCGTTTGCAAGTACTTATAATAAAAAAATGGAAATGTTCGCTAATATCACTAAATTGTGCACGTGCACGTGCAGCAAAGTGCACGTTGATGACTTCAGCAGATAATGTAAAGCCATCGCTTTTGTTACCATAAAGAAATCTTTCTTTCAAAATCAACAGCCTTAAAATTGCATCAGACTCAAACCCCGCGATCTATAATTTTTAGTATAGTATTATTGCAAGGATTATTAATTCATCATCATCATCATCATCATCACAGCCCATATACGTCCCCACCGAGGGGCTCGAGCCTACCCTATATTAGAGAGATTAGGCCTTAGTCAACCACGCTGGCCCAGTGCGGATTGGTCGACTTCACATACATCATTGAATTTCTTCGCAGATGTATGCAGGTTGTTGTATGCAGATTATTAATTGAATTGGGAAAATATAAAAAAAAAGGAATAAGACAAAACTGAACACATAAAACGCCTTTAAAGATTTAATATAAATAATTACAATGTAATTTATTTGTACATATTCATTGATTGACAATAATAATAGCAAGTAAAGATTTTATACAAATAATGTAATTAGAACTTTTAGTACACATACAGTTTATACATAGGAAAACGTTGAACATAACAACTTAACATACATAATTCACATAATAATGTGAGGGATGTTGTTATATAGTGAAGTTGTAATCTTTAATTATATTTCACAGAGCAGCACAATACGCACCGGAATATAACAATAAAAACACAGCACCCTAATAACAGTTTTTTACATAGAAATAAAAAACTATTAAGGAATTAATATTTTCCCTTCAAATCGTGTTCAGTGTACGTCAATCCCTACTATATTTAACATATAGCATTTAAACATAATATCAGATTGTCTTAACATAATTACATACATAATACATACGACGACATTTTAAATCGTGAGCACCATGACAACATGTTCTGATTTATGGTCCTCACTGAACGTGGCACGTTCTCCAATTCTCCGATTTTTGTGACGGCAATAAACTTACACGAATGTCATGACGCCCAGTGGAAATATTGAACCAAAAGTTTTGTGCCCGGAATAAAATTAGCAAGGTACTTAAAAGTAATATAAATACGATGACAATTAAATACGAAATAATATAAAAAAAACGACATTCATTAACAAGCACTATTTAAATCCTAAGAATATGTTAGAATGTAAAATGAGATTTGATGCACAGCTCGAGAACGAAGCTTAATGTTCGAATAGCGGGATGAACGTCGTGAAACCCTTACGACTACGTATCTAACACGGAATATAACAAAAATAACGCTTGCATGCACCGGGAGCTTATGGAAAAGCCATCCTAGACAAAGATAGTTTAACAAACGCCACGTGCACAGTATGCGTGCACGCGTACAGTTGCCATCCGAACTAATTCAGATAGCAAAATTATTGGTTGCAACATTTTCAACCTACACATATAAGATGGATGCTTTATTGAGTGTATGGATAAAAGATATCCCGATGACAAGGAGTACGCACAGTTATACGTGTATGTCCGTGCGTAATTTAGTTAACATAACCGTCTAGTATTTTATCCATGAAGCAAATACAAAGAGGAGGTACCCTATCGCGTTTTCCGTATGAAATCAAGTGAAGCCGGAAATCGGGGTGCGGGGGGAGGGTGCGCGACGCCACTGTCACCTTGTAGCGAGTAGAATTACTAAAATGCCAGCATTATTGACGTTAACATAAAAGTTCCGCTATACATTACTAGGTGGCAGCAGTGCTAGTACAGACTAAAATGCCAGCATTATTGACGTTAACATAAAAGTTCCGCTATACATTACTAGGTGGCAGTAAGAGATAAATTTGTAGGAGAAAGATAATTATGTTAAAAGATACATTCGTAGGAGAAAGATAATTTATTAGGTGCTGTGTCAATATAATCTAAAAATAAAAATCGTTAAAACTGCTTATATTAATTCACGTGTTTTGTTTTCGCCCTTAATACATCCTACGTTTTCGTTAGTATTTTTACTCGCCACTAGAGGGCCTTTTGTGCTTTATCGGGACATTGACAGAAGCGTCCATGTGGCGTCGAACATTCTAGAAGCAATACGTCAAGTAATAAATTAATAATGCTTGTTTAATGTACTTACAAATGGAAAGAAATTTTTTTTCGTTCACTTTGTTTCTGTCGTCTTTGTAACTTTTGCACGATAGAATACAACATTTCATTTTGTATTTAGGTAATTTAAAACTAAAATAAAAGAAGAGCGTACGACGTACTAATCCGACAGATAAAAAGATCGACTGATGTCAGCGCCTCTGGCGTTAAGTAGCTAAAACTAAAAATGCGTGACGTCAGGACTCTGGTGATAGGAGCTGGACCTAGATGCTTATAACATCTCCTCTTTGTATTTGCTTCATGATTTTATCAGTGTGCGGGATCCTCGCGGGCTAGACCGGGATACAGCTCTCGAAGCGTTTTAACGACACGATTGACACGAATCTATAACAAGCCAACCTAATTAGAACTACAGAACTATTTATTCATATCGTCCACGACTAAGCAGAGTAGTTTCTCTAATTCCCTTACGATGTACCCTTAAGGGAACTAGCGGTTCTTGATGTTACTATTTTGTATCATCAATGTCTTGGATCAACTAAAACTGTCCCCGGTTTTCTTTAGTTTTATATTTCCTCACAAAGGAGCGATACAAAATAGTAACATCTAGTACAGCTAGTACCCTCGGGTACCAGTACGGAGTGAGGGTACTAGTTAAACTACTTTGACAAAATTTGTCAGTAAGCATTTCTGATAATACACAATATTTGTTTACCTAGAAACTCCTGTCGTTTCGTCCCCTATCCCAAAAGGAGGTTATACATCCAGGCGTAATTTTTGTCTTTACCGTCATTCATGTTTTGCAAGTATCCGAAAGCCACATCGCATTCGTATTATATAATACTAATAATCACTACCCCTGACAGTATTTGAAAGTTGATGTACTTAATGCGCGCCGTCGCCTCATCACCTCGCATTCTAATCAATATAAAAACTAAGCAATAGGATAAAAAATAATTTACTTTTCCGAACAAACGTAAGTCAGACAATATCCTAACTATGTCCTGCCTAATTCCCTATCTATCTTACAGGCGCGGCACTCGGCGCGCGCCCCTATTCGACTAATCTTTACACAGGATCACGACCACCGACCTTTTTATACACAACACCTGGATTATAATTTTCTCCTTAACTTAGTTTTTTCCGATAACACATTTTTAATGGATTTGAGGAAAATAGACCATTATTATATTTTAATTACTATTCATCTTTATCATCTTAAATAAGTCATGCAGATAAAAACGCTTGCCGCGCTCACCAACAAATACCTATATACTTACTTAGCTTCGTCTGTCTGTATCGATAGTCGTTAAGTTTGAAATTGTATTATATATTTCTGGTTGCCGCTAACCAGCTGCTAAAATGATATAAGATAGGCTCAATCCATGTTATAGGTATGTGTCGATTCTAAATAAAATTAAAATATTCTAAATAATACAGTCTTGTCGAAAACAATAGCAGCTTCACTTGTCTGTACACTGGTCAGTGGCAAATTGTCAACAGAGTAACGTCAAATTCGATAAAATTTACGTATTATTACACTATTTATTGGACGCAAGCGTGAATGAAAATATTTAATAAAAACTAACAACAGTATTAACAGTTTATAGGTTATTATTACATCTCTGTGGAACTACCGTTAAAATATATATAGACGGATAATTAAGAAAATCAAATGTCAGTTCTCATACATTCTAAATTGTTACTATTAAAATACAATAAGCAGATCTAACTAGCGCCTTTTGACTCTAAAAGCATATTTCCTTTATTATCATAAGCTTATTTCCAGCACAGTTTTAATTAAAATAATAAACACGTGTCTACATTGATATTACTAATTATATCATTAGCAACAGTAGTCCCGGCCTAGTCTGTATTATTATTGTAAAATCAAAAATCTATTGCAAGAGTCACTACGATGGAGACTTAACTAGCTGCCGTACTAACACTTATTTATTATAATTTAATAATTGCATAAATTGTACGTGGCTCTCAGAGCGTGGGAGTAGAAGCGTCTGGTACAACTTTAAAAAATCCTGCACAGAACTACTTCTCGAAAACATTTAACCAGCACTGTACTGTAGTTCCACAGAATTAAAATCTGATATAATGAATATATTATCATTCGGTATGTATTAATAATACTTTTTCGTCGTAAATAAGGATATAAAAATATAAATTTAAAATTATGTCAATAAATAGTTTTTAACACAGATTCAACGTCAAAAGTAACACGTATATTTCAATAAATTATTATTATGATGATATAGCAATGCGATTTTATTCACATGAAACGAACGAAGAACTGAATTATTATGTAAAAATAGATCATCAAGTCTCTCTCGTATATTGCAAGCTCTATCACTGCAGCCGTGTCGCCGAGATTCCGCGGTGAAACATCAGCGCATATAAAAAATATCATGCGCTTGCGCTCGCCGCCAACACACAAACTCTCGAAATACTACAGCGACCAAAACGCAACCCCCCAGACTAGCTAAATAAAATAAATACTTTAAAGTTTGTACCCTACAGTTCAATAAAATCTTAGCATATAAAATTATCAAAAAAAAAAACAATCTTAACAGAGGACAAAACGAAACGTGTTATTGATATTGTAATCAACGAAACTCCACTAAATAGAATTGTGATAGCGAGTTGAACACAGACATATTGGAGTATAAAATGAACGATTCGCTCGAAGATGGAGCACCGTGTTAACACCATATACCAGCGTTGCACCCAAACCGAACACATCGACCGTGATTCTCATCATGCATTGAACTTTTTGACAACACTCAAACGAAAGAACCAGAAGCTGCCAGATCGGAATAAACACCGTGATGTTGTCTCAACTTATTTTAAACGATTCATACAAGAAAGATACAACTAGCAGTTAATACAGGTCAGTAGCGCCGTAACAATGCTACCTGCCTTCTTAAGGCGACACTACCTTTCCCTCTAGACTTACCAGGTCGGCATACACAAGGCACTTGCACGTAATATGTCCGTAAAAACTTAGAAATTACTGTTAGAAACTTGTATACGGACAAAACATAATACTGAGATCAATGAGAGAATCTAAAATAAGGAATTGAATAATGCAGGCTTAGTATCCAAATAAATATAATTGTGATGCGTAAAATACTTAGGAAAGCTCTACTAGCTGCCGTTAGTGCCATATTACGTTGTTACCTTATAGTATATTGACATAAAATTGTAATAAGAAAATAGACATTTCGAATAAGCCCTGCTAGTTGTATGTTTGGCTTGGCTTATCTTAACGGGCAAACGCGACTCGATATTTGGGTTTAAATGCAACGCAGCCTAACTGAACCACCTTCACACTGCTCCTGTCATCATACTGATGTGATCGATAGGAAGAAAAATCCACATTGTTGTAAACGTGGGAGATAGTAAATCCACCGTTACGTTCACAACGAATCAGATTGTAGTAAAGATTCATCTGCTACTTTTATCTGCGATCCTAAGCATTAAGAACATTTTACAGAATTGAGGAAAACAATACTTGTTCCTTTTATACACTGATAATGATGACTGATGCAACAGATATTGTTAGAATTCCCACATTTCTATATGGGCAACGTGAATCAGCATTCATCATCAGATGAAACATGACAGGCAGCAGTGAGACGGTTCGTCGCTCACAAACACATCGGAGCACACACAGACGAACCCCAACAGACCCCAACAAGATTAACGTCTTAAGCGTTATTAAGATGACACGTCACAGCCGCGACCAACCGCAGCATCTATCTAACCAGCCAATTGAACTCCTCGACACAGATCAAAGGAAATTATATTAATGAGTCAGTTTTTAAACATACAATCTCACGTAAACAATTTGCTGCGCAAATTATGCAATCAAATTGAAGAATGTGTCATAAATTGAACCGAGCAACCTCAAATTTTGCTCTGCATCAAATCAACACACACAGCTAGCTGATAATGCCGACATTGAGTCGTCACCGTCGTGCCTGCTCGAATTGTACGATAACTGGACGCGCGAGCAACAAACATCTTATAAAAACTTTCGTGAGTGAACCGAATGGGGTTTTTTGGGGTTGGGCCGTGGCACGTGGCACGTGGCGCGGTGTTTACTGGATGACGCAGCACTTGCACTTGGGCTTCTTCTTGATGGTGACGTGCTCGGGCAGCTGCGGCTCCGCGGGCGGGGAGCGCTGCACCTCGAACTGGCCGGGGCGGTCCGCGGCGGCCGCGCCGTTCTTCGTGCCGTTCATGGCCTTCGGGGTGCTCGCCTGCACCGGGCTGGCCACTTTCGTCTGCGGCGACGCTGGGGCGTTGGCCTGCAACCGCACACATCATTATTAAATACTTTTATTAGGGCACTGGCCGTAATCGGAAATTATGCTCTGTCGACCGACCGACATAGTACATCAATAGTTTCTGTGGTTAATTCAATCTCAAAACGATCTCATCATACTGTCAATGTTCTATGTCAAAAAACAGAGGATGGTAAAGCTTAATCTATACTAATATTATAAAACTGAAGAGTTTGTTTGTTTGTTTGCTTAAACGCGCTAATCACAGGAACTACTGATTCAAATTGAAAAATTATTTTTGTGTTGGATAGTCCATTTATCGAGGAAGGCTTTAGGCTATATAACATCACGCTACGACTAATAGGAGCTGAGCATCAATGACAAATGTTGCAAAAACGGGTAAAAAATATACGGCGAAACGTAGTTCGCTGGCACAGCTAGTGAATTATAACCGTGCGTTTGCACTGACATCTACAAAAAAACATGTTTCTGTCAATGTTTATGCGCGCGTTTCCATTGTCAACAGCCCCAACAAGTTGCAAAACATGTATTAAGACTTTGAACACCGACAGTGCGACGGTAACCGTAGACAAATCCATGATAAACATTGACAGACAATAGGTCTTGAGGCGGTACTACCGCAATCTGCAACAAATCTTAGGATTTGTTCCGAATCCAACACGATTTACGGCAGTGCGAACGCAAAAGCATACACAACAGCAAACGTACAGTTAGCGTACATTATAAATAGAAAGTTATTGTATTAAAAACATAAAAACTACATTATCCTTTTAAAGTTGAAACAATTTTAAACAGAAAAGCATCTTATAGTTAGAAATGTAATTATTTCTCACAATATATTATCGACCTTACCATAACACTAATAAGAGCAAGCACATAGTCTAAAATGCGCTGTAACTTGGTTTATGATTTCATCCATTGCAAAGCACGCGTGATCGGAATGAGTTTAACAACGCTCTGGTGACATCACCTTGCTTAGTTTCGAGTCTGTATAGGTGAGGCAGTGTAGTGTTTTGTTCCGTTTGCTTTGAAACCGCAAAACATTGTT
The DNA here is from genome assembly GCA_963935595.1 of Schoenobius gigantellus. Lineage (NCBI taxonomy): Eukaryota > Metazoa > Arthropoda > Insecta > Lepidoptera > Crambidae > Schoenobius > Schoenobius gigantellus. Next base: position 66,107,590 of record OZ012540.1, on the reverse strand, counting down.
GTGTTTTGATTTTATTATTAAAATCAAACATTTTAAGACCTCTCAACTCCCCAATGCGCTGATACTTGAGTTTCATTGATGAATCTAGATTTAAATGTCTTTGAGAAGATATTAAACCAGCTTTCTTCTAAGCCTGGCAAGAATCTTTAATAATTTCTTACTGACCCCTGCACGCATACCCTAAGCACTTTCACATACATGGTTTGTAATCGTAAGGATCATTTTATGTGTTATTCGCATTACGGACCTATTTGTTTACGATTCATTCAATTAATCGATAAGCGATCAGATGGTCGGGGTCAGAATTGTCAAATGTGGCCTATTAAAGTGGCCCGACTATAGTCATTTAATTTTGCTTCATTCTTTTTTATATCCGCTACACACGGTCTGATTGAAGAAACGCCCGACCGCAGATCGTAGTCGGATCGCATGCTAATCGGACCGTGAGTACGAGATTAGGAACTACGACGCATAGAAAAATCATAGACAGAAATTTGAAGATGCTAGGAACCTTGCGAGATCGGACCGTCGTCTGTACGCATGTAGGAGTCTCTTTCGATCGGACCGTGTGGAGTTAGAAAATTGTGTATTTATAAATAAAAGTTTGTATCCAGTGCTACTCTGTAATAACACATCGCAAATCTGTATAAATACAGAAATATCTGTATATGGCAACACTGAAACAAGCTGATAGTGGCCATGGTTTTTTTGAAAAAAATAAACCAACTATTACCATTATCCAGTTAGGAAACGGGGGACTTCGTTTGTATATAGAAAACCGGCTCGTCACCCTTTACTCACCATGACGTTGTTGGCGTGCACAGCGTCCACTTTGTCCTCATAGTCGGGCAGCTGCGGCGCCGCAGTCGGCGTCGGCGTGATGGGCTTGCCACATTTGATCAACGACACAATCTCGTCCGCCTCGCGACTCAGGTCGCCGTCCGGCCGAAACGGGTTGTCCCAGCCTCTTTCGGAGCTGAAATAACTTTTTCAGGTTATCTGTCAAACATTCATACAATCCATATGTGCACGGTGTTTCAAAATAACCAATAAATAATCAATGCTTTATCGAAAACTCATTATTAAAATGTGTTTACACGTAATGTAATTCAACCCAAAATTTTAATGTAAGTCCACGGACCTGAAAAAAAGACGGACGGAGCGTTGTTGAATCACGAGTGAAGCATAAAAATGACAGCAGTCCTGTATGTGTGCGTGTCTAGTTCCTTGAAAAATGACAGCTTTTTGTCTTACCTGGTACATTTGTGTGTGTAGGTCGTGTACAAACACATGAAATTGTCTTACCTTGCATGCTTTACATTTGTTTAATGCCACATTACGTCCGTATGTTTTTGTATAGACATGATGATGATACTATGATTTACATGAAAATTTTGGGTTGAATGACATTACGTGTAAACACATTTTAATAATGAGTTTTCTATAAAGAATTGATTATTTATTGATTATTTTGAAACACCGTGTTTAAAAGGAAAAGTTTCCATCTATAGCCTTTATTCGGTGAATGGCAGATTCTTGTGGACGCACAGCCGCAACCGCTAATGGTAGAAACGTGAAATTTGGACAGTTGTTTTAATTCAAAATGCGGACGCACACTAAGAAGGGATTTTAAGAAATGCTAACCCTGAAGGGATGAAATAAAGTTTGTATGGATTTTTTTTTAAATTAGCAACGATTTTAATAAAACTTGAGATGCATGCTCTTAAAAACATTTCATTGAACACGTGTTTCATGATTTATTGGAATTCACCACCCCCTTAGGGTGCAAAATAGGGGTTGAAAAATAGGGGGAGTGGCTCCTTGCCTTGATAATAATGAACGCAATGCTTGGCTGCGACTTAGCTGCATAGTGGGGGACGATCAATGCTCGCGTCCGCAGGAGTTACCTACCACAACCCTGCACGTGTCCCCTGGGTGGTGCTAACCGCACTCTAAATCATAGATAGAAATAGGCATAAATCAAATATGAATACTGCGCAATCGAAAAACTCACCAAATGGCTCTTTTCAGAGCCTAAAGACAAAAGATATCGGACCTTCAGTCCGTATATTGCAATTAAATATTGAAGGCATTAGCAAAGCCAAAAGTGACTATCTGCTTAAACTGTCGCAAACTAACAAAATAGACGTTGTCAATACTCAGGAAACGCATACTAAAGATAACAGTGACCTAGAGAAAAGAGGTTCTTTGCCTGGATACACTCTCATAAAAGCGGTTCATCACCCGAAATATGGTATAGCTACCTACACAAGAACAGGGCTGGGTAGCGTGCAGTTACTTGAGTCAGGCGAAGGGGATCAGGTCTACACCATCACAATTCAGGTAAATGACATCACGATTACCAACATTTACAAACCTCCAAATGTCCAGTGGCCACAAAACGTATTACCACAATATAACCACCCTTGCATCTACACTGGAGACTTTAATAGCCACCACACCATCTGGCGATACCCCAAAGTTGACAGTTATGGGAGCTCACTGGTGCAATGGATGGAAATCTGTGACTTGCAACTTGTTTTTGATGCAAAAGACAAAGGATCTTTCCACTCTGCAAGATGGAAGAAGGACTATAATCCAGACCTTGCGTTCGTTTCCCTCGACCGATTAAACCAACCTCTACCCACCACCAAGACTGTTTTATCAGATTTTCTGAAAAGTCAACACCGACCCATCCTACTGGAAATTGGTCTTAAGATCCCCCTGGTAAACTCTATACCTTTGCCTAGGTAGAATTTCAATAAAAGCAACTGGGAAGGCTTCTCTAAAGATCTAGACTCAGCCCTTGCATACCATACCATACCATACCATAATTTGTATACCATACCATAATTTGAACCTAACACTTCAAATTATGATCAATTCGTTAAACTTGTGATCAAGGCTGCTAAACAGAATATTCCCAGGGGGTATCGAAGAGAGTACACACCGTGCTGGTCGGCTGAGAGTGAGGAAGTGTTCAAGGAGTTCCAGAAAACTGCTAAACATGAAATTGGGAGTGAACTTCTGAAATCATTGGCGCTCAAAGAAAAGCGAAATGGGAATCTACAGTCGCAAACATGGACTTCGAGAGATCCAGTCGTAAAGCTTGGCGCGTGCTAAATAGACTCACTGGAAAGTATCACCCTCCAAAACAAACATCTGCTGTAAAGCCGGATTCTATCGCGAATAGCATGGTGGAAGTAACCAGAACAAGGAGAGTCGCTTCTTTTACAAAGAAGGTGAGAAGGGAGCTCACTATGTTGAAGCGAGACTCACCAACAGGCCAAGAGCTTTCGAAGGCCTTTTCCGTCGCAGAAACATTAACAGCCATAAAACTGCTAAAAAATAACAAAGCTGCAGGGCCCGATTCTCCGGCATATGGGGCCAAAGGCTGTGATCTGGCTTACAACTTTATTTAATTTCATCCTCCGAAACAACAGACTCCCAAGACAGTTCAAACTATCTAAAGTTATAGCCATCCTAAATCCAGGCAAATCAGAAAACCTGCCCGAAAATTACCGTCCCATAGCGCTTTTGAGTTGCACTTTTAAACTTTTTGGAACGAGTACTACTCACACGGATAGAACCTTTCATAGATGCTGCGACTTCTATTGAGCAGGCAAGTTTTCGAAGAGGCAGAAACTGCACCGACCAGGTACTGACCCTGACCACATACATAGAATCCGGTTATCAAAAAAATCTGAAAACAATGATTTGACAGCGGCGTATGATACAGTATGGAAGCAGGGCCTCGTCAGAAAACTACTATCAGCGATCCCAAGTAGAGAAGTTGTTGACCTACTGACTAGCATGCTGAGTGAAAGGGAGTTTGAGGTCTGCCTTGGCAATTCCACAAGCCGCAGGCGTAAACTAAACACCGGATTGCCCCAGAGATCTGTCCTAGCCCCGAAGCTTTTTAATCTTTATATCCACGATCTCCCTGAGACTGCAGCTACTAAATTTATTTACGCTGATGATATTGCACTAGTGTTCCAGAGTAAGGACATAAAAACCGGAGAGAACATACTAACCTCTGATCTCGCGAAACTCTCTAAATACTTGTCGTGGCGTTTGAGTCTAGTCCTAGTCCAAGCAAAACTGAAGTATCGTGCTTTCACCTAAACAACAGCCTTGCAAACTATCAGCCATCAGTATGCTTTAATGGAGAAAGGCTAAATTTCAACCCCTTTCCGAAGTATCTTGGTGTAACCCTTGATAGATCGCTGTCCTACAAAGAACATCTAAGCAAGCTGGCACAAAAACTTTCCACTCGTAACAATATACTCCACAAGCTATGCGGAACAACTTGGGGAGCGTCCGCTGACTGCCTCCGTGCAACTGGTTTATCCCTTGTCTACTCTGCGGCGGAGTACTGCTCACCAGTGTGGCTCGAAAGTGCTCATGTAAACAAAGTGGACACTAAACTAAACGAGGCAATGCGGTGCATCTCCGGTACTGTCAAATCCACGCCACTACACTGGCTCCCAGTTCTTAGCCACATAGCACCTCCATATTTGCGTCGGAAATATGCGCTGAAAAGAGAGATGACTAAAATTGCATCCCAACTCACACTTCCGGTCTACGAAGGCTTCGCCCGTCCACCACCGCATAGACTGAAGTCTAGGTATCCCCCGTACGCTACCGCTCAAACACTTAAAGATTTCGAAATTAACAACTGCTGGAAAACATATTGGTGTGAGGCTATGGAAGAGAGCTCTTGTGCACATAGTATAGATCCCCCTTCAAAACCAAAGGGCTTTAACCTGCCGCGTAATCTGTGGTGCCGCCTTAACCGTATTAAAACAGGGCATGTTCGATGCAACTTCTTTCGGCACAAGTGGGGATGGTCAGATAGCCCGCTCTGTGACTGCGGTGAGGAAGAGCAAACGATGTAACACATTGTGCAGCAGTGTCCAATTCACAGGTACCCAGGACCTCACAGTGACATGTACGACCTTAAACCTGAATTTATTGACTGGCTCCGTGACCTGAATATTGACATATAACTAATCCCGTAATAATAATTATAACTGCTTAAATTTTATTAATTAATTAATTATTGACATGATTTTAAAAATTTTTAATTAAGTATTATGTTTGTAATTGTATAATTCGCCTATCTCACTTTATCATACGATTAAATATAAATAGCTGCATAGACGATAATTATTAAAATTGGACAAAAGCGGTCTTTGACAAAAATAACAATTGACAAGGTGTCTCCCGCCGATTTACGGCATCGTCGCGTAGATTTTCCAATTGAAAAATTTCAGAATTATTGCGAAATGTTCCCTTTGTAAAGTATAACAGTTTTAAAAATATTAACACAACTTGAAAAGAAACGCAGCACACTTAACATCAACCCCCGAAGCATGAACTCGGTGTTCAACAAGATATTACTACGATAACACGATAAATCGATATGAACTGAAAAAATATATTCGATATAATATAATGGTGTCCTTGAAATTCTATCGACATGAATATATTTAACAGTGCCCAAAATAACAATACCAATATCCAAAACAAACTCAAAATTTAAGGTAACTAAAACTAACTTTTTTAACAGTTTATATCGATATATCGTTTTATCATATCGTGTTGCGGTGGTCATGCTAGGGGGGCAGGTGAGCGTTAAAAAAGTGTTCTGCTTAAGTGGAAAAAGGTGTGTTATATATTTTTAATGTAAAAACTTTTTTTACATCACCTCAAATTTTTACGTCCATCTATCGCATGTCGCATTACACAAAAATATAAGATCTTTAATTTCAGTTTCCTGTAGGTCAGAATTGGTCTATGCCTTAGATCTTCGACTTTTAATCGGTGTATAGAGCGGTTTTTGTTTATTTTGTTTTTTTTAGCTTTTTATAGTCAAACTTATTTGTGTATTTAATTAATTTGTTTTCTTTATTACTTTTGGATTTTTAAACGGAAACGGTATCAGTTGCAATATCGGGAAATCATCTATTCTAACGGACTGAAATGACCAATATACAGGTTGGATTTTTGAGATGGGATTTAAAGGGCAGGTACATTAACCGTTAAAGTTACAAGAAAACATTGTTAGGCAACCATCCATAACTTTTTAAGATATTCTGATCTGCATTCACAGATTTTGGAAAAAAGTTACAGTCAACAAAAAAAATGCTGAGATAGCAAAAAAAAAATTTTATGCCTATCGATCCTATTTCATGTAGGGATCAAAAGACTATGGGACCATTTAAGGTATGAGTACTAGAAATGACAGAAATCGCCAAAAACTTTTCCCATAAATTTTGTACGGAAAATCCTCACCTCCTATTTCATACGGTGATCTCTCTACGAATCCTATTTTTTACTTTTAAGGGAAACTGTTAAGTTTATTTTCAACAAGATGGCGCTCCACCACATAACAGCCGCCGTACGCGTTCCGATTTGAACAGGACACAGTGGATAGGGACACATGGTCCAATAAAGTGGCCACCTTGCAGCCCCGATCTAACGCCACTAGATTTTTTTTTATGGGGCTACCTAAAAAACGAAATCTACAAAAAGAAATACGACAGTGTTCAGGAACTGAAAGATGCATTGACGAGGACTTTGAATAACATCCATCCAAGAAAATGATTAACTGCTACGTCCTCAGTACAAAAGCGAGTAAACTTATGTATTCGTGAAGACGGCGGACATTTTGAACAATTTATTTCATAGATAGATTAGATATTTTTGCGTTAGTTTAAAAATATATGTTTAAATGATTTAATTTAGTATTTATTTAAATTACAGATTCCCTTAAAAGTAAGAAATAGGATTCATAGAAAGATCACCTTAAGAAAAAGAGATCACCTTAAGAAAAAGGATCCGAAGATTTTCCGTACAAAATGTATAGGAAATGTTTTTGGCGATTTCTGTCGTTTCTAGTACTCATACCTCAAATGTTCCCATAGTCTTTTGATCCCTACATGAAATAGGATCGATAGGCATAAAACAATTTTTTTGCTATCTCAGCATTTTTTTTTTGTTGACTGTAACTTTTTTTCAAAATCTGTGAATGCAGATCAGAATATCTTAAAAAGTTATGGATGGTTGCCTAACAATGTTTTCTTGTAACTATAACGGTTAATGTACTTGCCCTTTAAATCCCATCTCAAAAATCTATCCTGTATACATACATAAGAGTATATTCGAGTCAAACTTATCCTTTAATATCCAACCAGATACCGAACCTTTGATAAAATGGACGAGCACATAACTAGAATCAAGAGGACACAATTGCAGATAACAATAGAAATTACATCAAAAAACCTACGAAGGTTAGGCATGGCTGAGCTATTAATATTTCATAATAACGTTGTACTACGGAACCCTAAAAATATAACCTTAAAAATATTGTTTTTCCTCATATTTAGATTAGCTAAACCTATTTGATACACTTGAGCCGTTCTCCGTACACAAATAACAATATGACTAACCTGCACATATACTATATGTAATACGTAATGCTTTGTGTTTTGAACTCAAAACTATTCAGACTCGGTGATGCTCCGAATGGCTAACACATTGTGTGGCCATTGCAATGTAATGACTAAGTCAAGGACTAACATTGTATACGTCTGTTTCTATATGCTTAGACGATTTTATAGCAACAGATAAATTGCGAATTATATGCCGACGGGATTTAGTATGTATGTATGTATGTAGTCATTAAATGTTTTTGTTCAGTTTATCAAGGCTTTGTATTCGGTTTACTGTAAAGTACAGGTAATTATAAAAACATTCTAAAAAATAAATTCTTGACTAGCCTTCCGCTCAAAGCTTCGCCCGCGTTATTATTCTTATCCCGTGGGAATTTATCTTTTCCCGTAGGAAAAATAATTTTGTAGCCTATTTAAGCCCGGATAATAAATTTCGTAGAAATTGGAGCAGATTTTAAATATTTTCTATAGAAACTTCAACCCCTATTTCATCCCTTAAGGGTTATTTTTTTTTAAATCCCTTCTTAGTGTGCGTCCGCATTTTGAATTAAAACAACTGTCCAAATTTCACGTTTCTACCATTAGCGGTTACGGCTGTGCGTGCGTCTATAGATGGGAACATATCCTTTTATATAATAGATATAGATGTTAAAAACATCGTCTTCAAATTCAATTAACTAGGCAGAAACTACCATTAATAATTATTTGACTAGAAAATGGATGCACTTAAGTAATTTTTATTGTGAAGAAATATTCATTATTTGTTCTGAAAATAGGTATATGATATACTAAAATTTTAATTACACATACATTCTTGAAGAATACTTAGTGCCCCGGAAAATAACCATATTGGATGCATGTATACGATAATGAGACTAGTTTTCTGAAAAACCTATAAGAAAGGAAATTGTTCCTTCTAAGTTAAGAATATAGACGAACGATAAATAGGTATTGTAACACAAGAACTGACATAAAAAATTAAGGTAATAATGATAGCGCCACAGTTTACCAGCCAATCATTACCCATTACCTAACCAAACATCATAATATATCTAGGTAACCACGGAAAGTGGTAGTCCTGTTTCTTGCTTGTATATTTAATGGATATTATTGATTGAGACGACATTACCTATGCTCTGACAGAGTTGCAGGTATATGACAATCCATAAATACGGTTACGGTGACTACGTTCCTTGATTATTATGCCATCCGTATACAGACCGCACGACAGTTATGCCACACGGAAGGAAAGTCCTTTTTTTAAATACCGGAGATAAAAAACTCTACTGTAAGAAGACTTCGCTTTGTATTGTAAACCAGCTATCTTACACGGCCACCCATATGTTAGAATACTAGCTTTTGCCCGCGAATTCGTCCGCGTGGAATTAGTAATTTGGTAGCTTATTTTTTATCCAATCTGCTTATATCCTTCCCACAACTCAAACTATCTCCAAACCAAATTTCATCTAAATCGGTTCAGCGGTAATTGATTCCCCATACAACGTCCCCCCCCCCCCCCCCCCCTTTCATCCCCTTAAAGATTAACAGACAGACACACTTTCACATTTAAGTATGGATGGATTGCAAATATTCGTTCAGAAGACAGACAGGATTAAATCTATTTTTTCATTTTCAATGGACATTGCTCAGATCTATGTTTTATTCAACTAAAAAACTACATATACTACATGGCCGTGGGTACATAAGCAACGCAGCACTGATTGAAACGACCGATAACTAATTGAAACGGGAGCGACCGTGCAATCAGCAAATTAAAAACGCCCTGATGCCTGTCCTCGCTCAATGATTGTGACGAGTGATTTTTATCTCTCAATAAAAGCATCGTAAACAGAAGGCGGCATGTTAATATTAAGTTATCTCGTTTTCAATGCGTGGAGTTCGAAACGACTATCATAATGTTGCTTATCTAACTTAAAAAATTGACATAATAATATATCATCGGTGGGCTATGAAAAGCTCGTAAGTCGCAAAGGACATTGCTCTGCGTTCATACATTGTTGGCCCCAACACCAACAACAGCAGTGAAAAAATTATTTTCGTATAATTTGATATTAGTAAATACTGTACCATTGGCGTCTCTAGTTTTTCCGGGGGGGGGGGGGGGGGGCTGACCCATGACTCTATATGCGCCTATATACTGTACGTCCACATCAATTACTACGGACAAGCTTCGAAAATAGATTTTGAGCTTAGTTGAAGTTACACTTTATTTCGTTAGAGAAATACACATAGTCCATGCCTATACAATTATTAAAATAATAATTATGGCAATCAATCAAAGAACGTTATTATAACCACGTAAACCAACAAGAAATAATAAATAATAACAAGTGACAGCGCGTGAGTAGTCAATTGACGCGTGTTAATTGTGAAATAAGAAAAAACATAATTTATACAAATAAAAATATGTCCATACCTAGTACCTACATAAAATCAAAATAAAACTCAATTCCATTTAATCAAGCAACGGTAACAGTAACCATTAGTTTATTTTACTTCATTTGGTTTTGTTTCTGAAAGGACTTAAATATTTTTGATTTGTCCGTCAAATACATATATTTGTAATAAGTGTTAATAAAAATGCATATAATTATGACGTATATCAAATCTTTGTTGATCATGGGGCGATTTTCGACATTGTCCTTTGCAAAAACAACGTAAAATAAAAGTCGGATACGGTAAAACTTAAAATCCACCAAATGTTTCTTACAAAAGTTAATGTTTCTTACTTAAGGCTTCTTACAAAAATGTACACTAAACAGTTTTTTCATCTCCTGTAAAATTTGGAATAATGCACATGCTAGATTTTCACAGTCTGCCGACGATATGTGAATTACGACCAGGGTGTTTTTCTAATGATAATGACCACACTGAAAGGCTTCTTCTGATGGTAAGCAGTTATTGTAACCTTTGACGCTTATGTTTATAACACTTGTCTGTTTGTTTTGGATAATCCCGACTCGTTCCTACAACGCTGCGGGAACACAGGAACAAATGCGCCATGTTTCATGTTTCATTCACGGACAGGTAGCCCCACGATCCCTCTCCCTATTAACATTGACCGCATTTCTCAGGTGTGCTCTGACGGGCGTAAATGACTCCGTCGCAAAAGATTGTTATCGGTTTTATAAAAATCTAAATCTTCGTTTAAGAAATCGTTAAAAGAATGCCCTTAGGGACCGGTGGGCCTAGACAAAAGCCCCACGCTTATTTCTCCGCAGCGGTTCCGCAGAGAAAATGTATGGAAATGACATTAGAATGTGATAACCTCACGCTATGTTTTCCGTAGCTTATGCCTTTTCAATACATTATTTCTGCGGTAAGACTGCGGAAAACAATGCGCGTGGCTTTGGTCTAAGGGGTCTGAGCGCGAATCCCGCCAAGTCACAACCAAACTGACAAAACCGTACTTAATGGAACCAAATGTTCCACTAATTGGTTCGCATATCGACTTTCGTATGTCCGACAGTGTGCTAATATGGCGTCCGTAATGGTCGATCGCAACGATTCAGTTTCACGTTGGTTTATTATTGAAAAATTACAGCGTAAACAGTAAAAATTACCTGTTTTGTCTATTGTACACGATGTCAGCCATGTCCACGTGCACGGCGGCCGAGAGTAGATCTGCGTAGAGAACGTGAGAGTCCTGCGCCGGCGGCGGAGAGACGCACTGCGGCCTCGCTCCCTGGTAGAACGAAACACGCACCTTCGACTGCTCTGATCTACAACCAAACCGAGACACGTCACATCAGTACGAAACATTTATTTATTAATTACCAATATATTTTTATAGCAACACAGTCGCGATGCAGCCAGTCGCGAATTCGCGATACAGCCGTTTATATCGATGCTGCCCTGCGAGCATAGAACTCTCGATAAACAAAATTTGACAGCTAAGATCGACATACTCGCCAAAAATCGATAAATTTGACAGATATTCCTAAGGAGTGAAAAGGACAGATGCTTTTGTCGATCGATATATGTCGATCATCAAGTCCATGCTTGCAGGGCTGTATCGCTGCACCTTTACATATGCTACAGGGCCAATTCACGTAAAAAATAGTTACGATATCGCTGCGACTCATTCGCTTTTGTCGTATTCGCGTCGGTCCCATCTGTCGAACGAACCAATTTCTATATCGCTCTATCGGGATGTCGTCGAACCGTATTCAAACGTTCTATTTTGGTCTCAATTTATTATTTAAAAGAAGACAAAAGTAAAAATACTGTTTTAACAACAGTTAGATAACAAGATATATTTATTACTATTATCATTTCTGGATTGATACTTGATACATTCAGTTTACATACCCTTACACATTCAGTTCCAAGTTCTATCGAAGTGCGTCCGAGCAACATGAGAATATCCGCTTTATGATAGGACTTCGAACGTCTTTTGAACTTTTACGATATTTTCATTTAAACTGCATTTAGTCTATTAGAGCATCAGCTATAGATTAGATTATATTAATTTAGTTTAAAAGAATTTCTATACAAAAGCTGTTCTATCATTTTTATTTATTTATTTATTTAAACTTTCGTACAGCATAAATAAAGTGTACAGGGGCGGACTTAATGCCTGAGGCATTCTCTACCAGTCAGCCCGTAAAATGTGAGAAAATTTTTGTTGACGGTGTACGAATTGGAAAAAAAAATAACTAAAAAAACTTGACACAACAAGTAACAACATACTAAATAAAGATAAATACTAAGTACACAAATATATAAGCTGTTCTATCATCGTAGGTATTTATTTCTCGATTAATTCTTACGGTGAAAAATGAGCCCTAAATCAATAATAAATAAGAACTTAATATATTGCCAGATTGCAAATTATGTTACTGAAAATCTATCGCGAGGGCTTCTGCTTTTAAAAGGTAGTCGGCATAGTCTTGTATTGACGGTGCAATGGTCGTTACATAAAAAGCGATTGTGTTCGAATTAAGCCATCTATACAAATAAATAAAATTGAAGTGTCTGTTTGTAATGTCAAAATAACAAGTTTTTACTAAATGGGTATGAATGTATATCGGGTACCAATAACAAAAATACAATTTAAAATATTTTTGTCTGTCTGTCTGTTTGTTCCCGCTAATCTCCGGAACGGCTGGACCGATTTTGACGGGACTTTCACTAATAGATAGCTAATTTTATAAGGTAAAACATAGGCTACTATTTATCAAGGTCGGTCCAGTCCAGCCGTTACTATTCCACGCGGACGAAGTCGCGGGCACAGCTAGTAGACAATAAAACCACAGAATGATTCTGAATTCGCTAAAACAATGAGAGCGTATACATATGTAAAAATCGCGAAATACTCAGTAAAGACATTTCAATAGGCATGCAAACTAATAATGAGTGCAAATCTAATTATTCCGTCAGTTGGATTATAAAAACTGTGTGATGTACGAAATAACAAAAAAAAACAACAGAGATAAAGCGAATTTACGTTATGGGGTGCGATGTCGTTACGTCATCACATGTAGGTAAGTAGAAAATTTACCTACGTATGACGTCATGCGAGATTTCAAATCAATTAGTCGCAAGTTTTGATTATACGTAAATAAAAAAGAAGCAATACTCGTACGTGTGCAATATCCTTTTTGCTAGCTACCAACCGGATATTTTAAAGAATATGCGTTTCCTTATCAAATTTATTCAACATTTAGAACATTTTATTTTAAGCTTAGGTAGTTTCCGACACCGAACCCCAATGTTATGTGCACACGGCAACACGTTAGACTTTACACGTCGACCCTGAGACGCTCTTATGTTACTCGTAATAGCGACGACTTTCGTAATGCAAATGTAAGGAATGACGTGTTGCTGATTGTACTACCAAACAATAATAAAATCATTGACACAGCTGATCACAGGTTTCTAAGGTCGTGCGAACATTAGTGTTTCATTAGACATGACGCCAAGCCAATACTAGAATGTGAAGAAAACGTGAATAAAGTGTGTTTTGTACATAACATAACACATAATGCAAGGCGCCGAGACAACTTACTAGTAGCTACTAGTACACAATTGACCACGCACAACGCATGCACAAACAGACTGCATTTCAATTGCAGTGATATATATGAATTAAACAGTGAAAACTAGATTGCTGTTGAAAATGGCAAATTGAATGAAGTTCGCTTAAGCGTTACAAGTTATGTGTGAACATAATCATACACAGTGTGTGCATCAACTCCGAAGGTGATTCAATGCTCTTCTTTAGTGGATGACTATATTCTGCTCCCACGCATGCGGTAGCGCAGAATCTAGTTGGCTCTCTGGCGTTTAGAATTGTTGATTCGGACACGCTTACGCAATATTACCAGATTATGCTAAACTCTTCAAAATGTTATTGTTGAATATGACCTTAATTTATAAATATGTCGCCTAATTTAGTCATATGTGTTAATAAAATATCAACCTGGCTGAATCCAAAGTCCGACACGAGATTGTTTTGAAGATGATTTTATTCATGCTGTAGTGAAGACACACGCTTCAACGAATGGGCGTCCCATTGACGGGCACATTCGCTAACTACGGTTGGTAACTGGAACTGGCATTTTTGAAAGACACTTTATATCCATTACTGGTTTAGTGATCTTATGTGTTACGGCGGCGTTCATAATAGCAGGAATGGATGTTAAGTTCCTTTCAAAAACGACAGTTCTAGTTAGCAACCGAAGTTACAGAATAGGCCTGCAGGTCTTAGAGGGATTAGACTTGTACAGTACACCACGCTGGTAGGAAAGGTTTGTGTGTGGTTTCGTTTCGAGTTTTACATGGAAAACATGTAGATCTCACCTCAAAGGATGGATGGCGCCACAGACATAAGTCATATCGTCACCCACAAGAGAGCAGGCAAGTACCTTTATCACCTCTAATTGCCTTAAAATAGTGGCATATATACGGCTTTGGCGTCCCGGTCGTGTCAGTTAGGGCCTTTTCACACGTTTCGGTCACGGGGAAGTCTTTGCCGACTGTCCGGTCGACAGCTTTCACACGACGCGACTCTGAGACAAAAATAACATCCGTCCAGCTACGCGTCCTCTCTGCATGGTTGTACCTAAGCAAGTGGCCGCCGGTGTGTATGAATATGAAAGCTTGTGCGTCTTCTATACACCATTGTGGGTCCAGCCACCGGCTAATCGGTTGGCGGCGGACGGATGCACAATGGTGGATCCGGCTTGTACCCGGCGGTAGCTTGCCGAGCAAATTACGCCGATACATGTGAAAGCTAACGTACGTGGCGATATATTTCGTTACCGGGTATCCGACTACGGCTACCCGGTAACCAAAACGTGTGAAAAGTCACTATTAAATTATAACCATCCCGTGGGACATTGTGACTGAAGAAATAGAGTGCAACTTTTTCTTTGGCAGACACTTGTACAAGTCGAGAGAGCCGCCAAAACGGAAAATTAGTAAGGAGGACCACAGTAACCAGACAGGCATTATATGAAAACTCTATCAATACCTGAAGTGGAAAGCCTAGGAAGGAAGCGAGCCCAGGGCTACTGTTTCTGGGCCAGGTATCAAACATTGCTTGCATTGCAAAACTACCAAGTATGTCCAGAACAAATTTAGCAAATCAGCGAATTGTTGATACATCGTGTTGTGCCATCTGCCATGATTATCCATCACATAGCCATAATATTATTAGTCAGGTATTGTATAACAAACGTACTTTTCTCCCATTTAAAATTTGGCATGCGCCCGTTGATCGAGAAGTCGCATTAGCGAAATTAATAACGTAGGTGTACCCATTTCCTGTCTTCAAATGTGATTTTTTATTGACCAATAAAACCGCAACACCCACGCAAGTCGCGGGTCTAGGATTCCTAGGTCACTTAGTACTACTGTAGGTTAGTAAAATAAACATGACGTCACAGCCGCATGTGCTCCTTTTACGCAGCAGATGATCCAACAAGCGGCAAAAATAGAGAAACATCATCGCACAGCTTAATTGACATAGACCCAAGGTCGCAGCGCCGGAGCCGGCTCATCACACACGGTGAACACACACAATGACACACTCACCAGTCTAAAGTAAACAAACGTTTATTGCTTTTGAATAATCAAATTACGTTCGGAGAGCCTCTGTCGTAAACAACAATGATGGCTTTATAAAAAACTTATTGAACTGTATTAAAATTACCTACTACCTTTGCTCTAAAGCTCCAATCGATCATGTCGACTTTATGCACGTCAGTCAATTTCCGATGAACAAAGGAATAGAACTTAATATGCTTTTAATGGAAATTATGGTTCATTACCTACATTTGTAAGCAGCTCTAATTGACAACCTCGAGTTCTTTATGACTTCAAAAAGATGTCGCGTTTAAACTGCAATCAATTATCATTGGAATTTGATGTGTGGGAGGGGTCAAAGATCAAACAGTTGGAATAATTAACACCCATTCCATGAATAAATAGGTCGGTTCTTAGGGAACACGGAAGGGCATTTGTCAAATATTATGTCTTAGTTTAAAATAAAGAATTAATAAAATGCATATATTGCAATATTACGAACAATGTTGAAATAAACATAAAATGCATGATCGTTATAAAAAAATATCCAATTTTGCAGTGTTGTTGGCTTTAGACTCAGATATGTGAATATTAGTTAATATCTATGATGAAAACGAAATACGAATTTGAGAAGGCAGTTTAGGACAAGTATTTTTGTGCACACATTATATTCTCTAGGATTTATAATAGATACATTAAGTACATGAATTGAAAACCTTAATTGCTTAAAAAGTACATTTCCTAGACAACCAACACAATACTGAGTGCTATTGCAATACATAACCTTAATTTTCACAAGAAAAAAGTTTCTATTACAGTTGTAAGTAAACTTTTTTTTTGTAAAACTGTAACAGTCCGGTTAAAGTCAATTGTGGTATAAATAATGATGTTATTTCATTGAGATTAACAAGAGTGGGTTAGAAACAGCGTCAGGCATAACCCATAGCTACCTATCTTTAGACAACTGTTAAATGTTGTTATAAGATTGAGGAAAATTACCTATCTACATTTATGAAATTGCCATAACAGAGCAACCTAACCATAACCATCTTGTTATATCTAATAATAACTTATTCTTAAAGTAAAAACTTGAAGTTTTTTTAAAAAATAGCATGTTCCACACATAAATTAAATCATGTATAAACCACCTAGATGGACCTCAGGTAGGTAGGTACATAAATGAACACTGGAACACCTAGCTAGATGAATCACATAGGTAGATGACAGGTTTTTAATTGACCAAAAAAAACTGCTAGACCAGTTACAAAATTTCTCTGGAAATCAAAAAGTACTAAGATTGTTCCCCTTAATTTTATAAAATTCTATAAAACAGTGATATATATCAAAAAATTTCATTATTTATTATATATTTACATTGAAGAAATATCATTAGTACTTAGATTCTTAAATAAAAAAATGCATATCATTTAATTTTGTGAATAATGTGTACTACCAGTGGAATCAGGCTCAAATAATCCTACTAAACAAGCCTGTGATTAAAAACCAAAAGCTTGCCAGCCTTGTGCTAAGAGGTGATAAAACTTGCACAAGATAGTAACACAGGATATGGCAAGTTAGATTCTTGTTGTAACAATACAATATGAAACAGATTCTGCTTTGTTAAAAACAGTTATTGCATACCTCATTTTTTTGCTAATCAAAACCTCTTTTCTTATATTTTTGAAATCAAAAACTGTTACAAAAAATTATTAATTATGTTCCCCAGATGACATAGGCTAACTGAACATATGTAGCCAAAAGTATCTAAGCTTTCATAAATAAAATTTTTAGTATTAAAATAGTTGTCTTTTATTTGCATGAATACAACACATTTGAATAAAACTATACCTTTTGGCTAGGTACGTGAACACACTCTTAACAGACTCGTATTAATATAAGATTTGGTAATCAACAGATCGTCGTTATAGAACACCAATTCATTCCAATGATGCAACGCGAGGCTTTTGAGACTCAAAAACATCTGAATTTCAATAGAGATAATGGTTGGAGTATTCCAACTGCTTGGGATCTTATCATAAAAATAATAAAATCCCAAGCACGTCCACAAACTGCCAAAACAAAAGATGCCATGAGCTCAATTCGCGTGTATCAGATCACATAAATATATGGGATGACAGTAGATAAAATATAAAATAATAAATCTGTTGCTAACTTTATGACACCCACCAGCTTTAGTAATCCCATTACAAGTGCTGAAAAGCATTCAAAACGTTGGGCTAAATAATTAAAATGTTTAAAACTAAATTTAAATGTGAGTAAATCCGAAAATGTAGGTTTACTTAAATTAAAATAGTTTATTTAAATTTATTTAAATGAATTTATTAATTATTTAGTAACCAAAGTTACTGCACATTAACTTTGGTTACTAAATAATTAAAGCTGTTACGGCAAATAAAAAATTACTATAAAAAATAAATTGCTTTACGGCAAATCACAAATTCTATGGTGATACTTAGATTACTTAGTAATCTACACATAGGTTTTAATTGGCATGCACTATATATTAGAAAATTAATTATTCCATTCCCTGGCTTTATTTATAGTTTTCAAAGGAAATTGTCATGACAGACAGAGAGCCGATAATAATCCAAATCTGAATTGATTATGTCAGAAAAACAGGATCAATTATAAATAATATCAAAATTGGCCAAGTGTATAAGTGTCGGGCCACTCCAAATGTAGAGATCTCTCCCTACTATCACTTTTATTAAAAAGGTTTTATTTTATCTAATCTGAATTGATTATGTCAGAAAAACAGGATCAATTATAAATAATATCAAAATTGGCCAAGTGTATAAGTGTCGGGCCACTCCAAATGTAGAGATCTCTCCCTACTATCACTTTTATTAAAAAGGTTTTATTTTATCTAAATAAAAAAAATCACAAGATTCATTAATCTACATTTACAACCTGTTTTGCTTAACTAACAACTCTACGCAACTTATTTTCAATGGAATTGGTATGAAATTTTCCTACATACTCTTTACTTTGTAAGCTCTACTACATGGCTCTACTTAGCTAAGACAGTAATTTTGTTAAACAAACTACCTATGACCATACATTTTTTCACATATCCACAAACAACCATAAACCTGACGGGGGGCGACACTGATATTTAAAAAAATTACCACTTTAGAACTAATGTACAGATTTCACAAATGGATAGCTGAAAAATGGCGTTTACACACCTACAATATTTTTGAAATACCTAACCAATGACACCCAACACCATGGTGGGATGAATGAAAAAAATTCATGCCGACTTTATATGTAGGGGTAACCTTAAATCCTCTTGGAACTTGGTGACTCTTTTGGTGAACCCTTAAGAAAATGGTTGAAGCATTGCTTCCAGTGCTGAAACCATGGGTTGAGAGGAAGCATGGGTGCCGATTATCAGTGATAATGGCTGCTTTAAACTTTACCTGCACCGGATTGGAACATGAGCCAACTGCTCAGTGCCACCAATGTAGTGCTGCTGAGGACTCAGCACAGCACACCCTCAAGGAATGTGCTGCCTCTCTTCTCCTTCCAGAGTAAGGCAATGGCTTTGTGCATTCGCCCACACTGACTTTGTGCATTGGTCCCAAACTTTCTCTCCCGTCTCTGATGTTAAGAATAGCGAGAGTGAGGAGGCTTGCGACGCCAGACTTGTAATTAGACTGTGAGTGATTCTTATATGGAATTTGTAAAAAACTAAACTAACCAAACTCAAACCTCTAAAAACTCAATATATAGACCCTTACAGGCAAGTTATTTACAACAAACAAAAATTTAAAATTCTCATTTTCATTCAAATTCTCAAGAATATTATTGTTCAAAACATTTAACAATTGATCATTATTATTGTTAACAGAAGGAGCTCTGTGCCAGTCAGTCATCTGCACAGATACCTCTATCTTGCCTATTTCTGCTGCCAAGCAGCAATGCTTGCATTGCTGTGTTCCGGTTTGAAGGGAAAGACAGGCAGTGAAGTTACTGGGTACTCTGACTTGACATCTTATGTCACAAATCAGCAATATACATTGGCATCCTTGTACGGATTGTAGATTTACAAGCCTTGCAGGAACTACATGTACAAATAGATTGATCTCGCACCCACTCTTAACCAGAAACCAGGCGCGTATCCAGCCTTCAAAAAAGCTTGTGGTCACAGCCATCCGAGAATCGGCCAAGTGCGAGTCGGAGTATGACCTCTCTAATGATTGTATATAGTGCATCACTACAAAGATGTTTCCAAAACATATGACACTCTGACCAAGATTCATTGTTTTTGAGGCATTGGATATAATATCATCAGCCTATCAATCTCAATAGGCCATGAAAGTGTGACGTCACAAGTATATTAGGGTTGTGGGCATGCCCATCGTGCCCACAACGGTGGATTGCCCCCGCGTTTGCCAGAAACTCATAACTGGAATATAATGTGGCGGTCACTTACCATCAGGTGCTATAAACTGAGTTGTATAAAAAATCCTTATATGTGCATACACCTCAACCAATACAATAAGATATAGATAGATGGACATTGACTCGCAATGATTTTGGTAACTGTTCCTCAATCTGCTTTAAAATTCCCAATCAGAAAATATTGGTAATGAGATTTTAAATCACTTAATTGTTGTAAAAGTGACTTAGTCATCACTTTGGTCAAATTTTTTAATTGCATGTTAAAATATTTATTATAGATCTACAATTAATTTCAAATACCTATGATATGCAAAGATGGGGGGGGGGGGGGGGTTAGCCCATGATTTTGAAATTTGAATCAGTAGCCTAACATCCTGGGGTGGACACTAGACCATTCTGGCCTATGCACAGACTGATAATTAATTCTAATTCTTGGTGCAATTATTGGTCATTAGAGGTTTGACAATTAATAAACTAGTGCTGGAATGCTCATGGCATGACTGACAACGCCGCAGCTGCGATCAGGCTGCCAGACCCGCAGGGCGGGTCCTCTCGCTACCGCTGATCACTGATAGTAACATTATAAATAGAACTTTTAAAACGTTTGCCAATTTATGTTTACTACATATATGCTGCGTAATGACCTTGTGTTCCCGACCGCTGGATTCATCCGAAAGTTTCGTGTTTATAAATCAATCGCCGTGACGTCATTTTTACAAAATTCTAACTTATAATTTACAATCGTTGAGAAACACGCGTAGGAATCAAATTCAATTATTCAATTATGCGAATAGACAAATTAACGAGGAAAAGGAAACTACACATAATCCACTTAGTCACATTATCTTGAATAATCGGCGAAATTCTACGACACCGAAGCACAACAAGTATGACAAGATTACTGTCTACTACATACCTTTCTGTATTATTGTTCACTGATTACTGTTATAACTGCACACGCGTAGTATTTTCATAAATTATTAAATTCACAATTGAACAGGATAGAGCAAATTAAAAACATAGACGCAATTTGTGTCAATTTCATTCAACGCTTCACAACAGTGTTTCGCTCTACCACAACATCGATCTCGGAACTCGGAAGCGCGCGGCCGTGGCGAATGAGGCGGAGCGACCGGGAACGAGAGCGAGCGAACGACCGACGTGCACGTCACGCAACACAGACCAGACAACCGCACCGCGAACTGCCGGGCGAATAGTGATGTAATACACGAAAAACGAAGCTAGCAACGATCAACGCAACAAATAACGATACGAATCGGTGAAAAACGATTAGTTTTAATCAGTAGTACTTATGATTTTTGTTATTAATTTTATTGTAACTAATTTGGGGCCACCATTGTAGAGTAGTATCTGAAAATATTTGTTGTAACAATTTTTGGCTTGGCTAGTTTTCATTGGTCTATAACCTTTCGATGAAGGGTGTTCAGCTAGGCGATTCGCTACAGTTCACAACCTACAGTTCGACAGCTTAGTTATGACAGCTCTGTAATATGTTTTTGTTTTCAGTTATATTGCTTGACAGCCGTTGGCGATACTAGTTAGCGTTTCGAAGACGAGCACGGCGTGATCCGGAACTAAAAGTTTGACGTGACGTTGACCTTGGCCCTCATTTTTACATAATGTCGTTGGTAGGATTTATATCACCTACATTGCATTCCGGTGTTTTATTTGTAGCAAGCGAGCATAACGAAGGGATCAAGGGAGCAATGTAATATATGCTGTTCATTGATTCCGTAGAAAACCTCACTTATATTCTACTTGACGTTGTTGTTATGGAACAATCAACTCGTACAAGAATGTTTAACTTTGCCACAGAACTTATTTTAGATATTGTAAAAAAAATTTAACATTTCTTTAAAAATAAGAAGTATCAAGTCAATGATATATCCTACACAACCCAGCACGTTTACTCTTGAACCAATTCCGATGGATCGATGGAACCAATAGCGTTGCGATTTTAAAGTTCAGTCATTATGTTCCTATGTGCCTACAGGTATTTATGAAATTACGCTACATAGACATTGGGGTAAACGACTTCGGTACATACCTACATTAGTTAAGTCAGGGGAAACACAACAGGGGGACAATCGCAAAGGCGCCTCTTATGAAAATTAACATACTCATGAAATTTATAGAACATACTCTTCGTCAACAGGTGTGTAGGGGAAGGCGGTTTCGTGCAGCTGCGTTGGTGCCGGCGGACTACTCTCTTGCTCCTCCTGCAGCGGGCTCTCGTATATAAGCGTCTCCACCATCGACCCCTTTGAGCTCCCGAAAGATACCCTGGAACGATAAATTCAATTAATTATGATAATACATACATGGTAAGTAAATGTCAACCGATCCATTGCGACTACTATTCCAGTCGACGTTGCAAGGCAAAAAACATATACCTAAGTTTAATAAAAAACAATGAAATTAAATTATCAAGAAGTAGGTACCTATGTTATTTTTAGATGACACGGGGTTTCATTAGTAAACAGTAGATCTTGAGTCAAGCTGGCCACATCTGCAATACACACGGTACGCAAATCTGCTAGGATATTCTAGCAAATGTTAGTAGCATGTGTACAATAACATTAAATTAGTCTACTCATTTTAGCATTATTATTATCGGTAGGTATCTATCAGTACAGAAGTATCGGTACAGAAGATATTCTCATTAGCAGATAATAGTATGCTAACAACATGCTTATTAGCATGCGCAAATGAGTTTAATGGCTAGCATTCATTGACATCTGTATTTATATAAGGCTTTAATATGGACTTATTAATAAATCCATGGGCTGACTGACTGACAGAAGTAGAGAGAGCCCAAACTACTGGATCTAGAAGCACGCAATTCGGTAGTGGTTCGTTGGCTGATATAGGCACCCACTAAGGAAGGATTTTTCAAAATTCCCAGGAAACTGAAAAATCCACATCCAAAAAATAAGAAAAAACCCACGAGGCCCATGAACTAAAACAACATGTCTGTCTGTCACATGTCATATCATATCAAAAGAAAACTCCCGTGAAAATTAAATTTTTATTTTTTCTTTCTAAACTATTCATGCTAACTCTCTCGCTCTAACTTTATTTCTTTCTACATAAACTAAACACATTTTTGGGGAAGTGTTATATAAATATGATTGTTTTAAAACTAATGTAAGATAATTTTAAAAAGTTCCAATTATTCTTAAACAAGCGTTACAAGAAAAATTTAATTTTTGTTTAGTCATTATGTTACTGTTGTGACGTTCCAGAAGATATTTTGTTAATTTCATGTTATTTTATAAATTTTTTAACTGTTTAATTAAAGGTTTGATTGAGAACATTACAGCCTTTGACTGAAATAAAAAAGTTTGATTAGTAATATGTTTCGTGTTTTTCTTTACAAACATTAATAAAAGTTGTGACGCACGGGAATGGTTTAAACCCTAAGAAAAATATACAAAATCTGTTTGAATACCTATTAAATTTATCAAATTAATTATATATTATATCATTATGAAATATTATTAATCTATGAAGTGATTCTAATGTGAATTACCAAAATATTACTATTTTTATAAAAAGTAATTCCAGTTCGTCACACTGCACTTTTTTGAGAACTACCTACTTATGTCTTTACTTTTGCTGTCTCTTACGAGCGAGCGAGTACGCTATTGTCCACGCCCCGCCCAGCGCTGCCCCGCGTCGTGACATAATTTTTGTTCTCAACAGCTTATTAATCTATGAAGTGATTCTAAAGTGAATTACCAAAATATTACTATTTTTATAAAAAGTAATTCCAGTTCGTCACACTGCACTTTTTTGAGAACTACCTACTTATGTCTTTACTTTTGCTGTCTCTTACGAGCGAGCGAGTACGCTATTGTCCCCGCCCAGCGCTGCCCCGCGTCGTGACACAATTTTTGTTCGCAACAGCTTATTAATCTATGAAGTGATTCTAAAGTGAATTACCAAAATATTACTATTTTTATAAAAAGAATTTCCAGTACGTCACACTGCTTTTTTTTTGAGAACCACCTACTTATGTCTTTACTTTTGCTGTCTCTTACGAGCGAGCGAGTACGCTATTGTCCACGCCCCGCCCAGCGCTGCCCCGCGTCGTGACACGACAGCTTGTCTAGTCTAGGTTACATATACGTCAATACCTCGCAGGATTAGAGAGCTAACATCATAAATTACAATGATCAATCTCACGGAGAGTGTCAAACAGAGTGCCTTACGTAACCCTGGTAATCAGAATCCTCACGGTGTCAAATGGTAGATAGTTAGTTAGTACCTGCCTACCTACACTACATTTGGATGTCGAATTGACTAATCCAGATTGAAGACTGAGTAACTGCATCATTATTTTTCCTTATACAAATCCACTAGGTATGTACGCGGCGAAATTGTGTAATTTTTAAGTACCATTTCCCTGTTCTATGGTTGACCAAGGTCAGTGCCGTAGCTGTGTTGTGGGGGGTGGGGGGGGGGGGGGGCTGTATCAAACATGTCGTCGGATAAAATAAAAACCGACTTCAAAAACACTGAAAAGTTAAAATTAATATAAGAATACCTACATCACGCTTCTATATTGGTCTGATTTTATTTTTTGGAAAATATTTCTTAAATTTATCTTTTTAGTAAAATTAATATCACCTCACCTTCCTGACCTGACCTTGGACTTGACAGGTCCAAGGTCAGGTCCTGTCCAAAAGTTAAGGACCCTTCCACCATCAGCTCGGTTCATGACTACCAGACGCAAATGCGTGAATAACTAAAAAAACATGAAATAAATACGTTCGACGTACCTATAAAATTCAAGGGTTCCCCTCAATTTTCATGGGATCCCATCATTAGATCTTGACTTTGATGACCTTGCGGGACCGCCCCAGGAGTATACTATATCGAATCGGTCCACAATTGGCGGAGTAATCGCGTAACATCACAGAACACAGAAAGAGGTTAGAAGGGCTATGACGTAGGCGGGGGTCACGCGAGCCACAACTATGAACAAATGCTCATAGTTGTGACCCCGCAACGCGAAGGCGTTCAAGGACAACTACAGGGAGTGTATCGTGAAGCGCTACGTCATATACACGGTTATTTTTTTATCACCCTGGAAAATTTAAGGGACGCTTCACGACATGGTATTAGAATGATTTAAATATAAATAAAAAAAATAACGACCTCCTTAATTTTATATTAATTTTTAAAAAAATACAAAAAATGCTGCACTAGTTGAGAGCAGCATTTTTAGAGATTTTTTTATTTCTTTTTATATTTTTTTAAATTTTTTTATTTCATTTTTTTTTTTTTTATATAATATTGGATGTGTCCTGAAGCGTCCCTAAAATTTTCCAGGGTGATAAAAAAATAACCGTGTATATTAAAAAATGTCTTTTTATGCTATAATTACCTGTAAAACAAGAAGCCAGGTGTCAAGTGTAGACGTTGCCACCTTTTTTTTGTCCATATAAAGTACATTGGCTTTCAAAAGGTTGAAAAAAAAAGTACATTGTGGGAACATAAAGTACTTTTTATTCCACTTTATTATCATGTTTTAAATATATGTTTCGTTACTTCTAGCAACTTTATTGCACTTTATGTTTACAAACGAATTTTTTTAAGCACCTTGACATGACAATGTTGACATTTGCGGCTAAATTGCGTTCAGGAATGAGCTTTTGGTTTTTTTTTGGCTTTGGTTCACAAGAAGGTCAAAGATGCACCGAAAACGGGAAACTTCTGTCCTCATCCATAAAATCTTCCAGTTCTAGATATGAAAGAGAAATTGTTAGTTTGGGCTAATTATATACAGGAATTATTTCATGATTCAAGACCAGAAGAGTTTGAAGTTGGTGTGGGAAACTTATAACTCATAGAAGAAGATTATTTAGAGCTACTCGTAAACCTCTTTAATAAAATATTTACGACCAGTATTATACCAGAACAACGGCTTATCAACTTTTATCACCATCCCGAATAAAGTGGATCTAAAACTTGTAGTGATTACCGAACAATTAGTTTGGGCTAATTATATACAGGAATTATTTCACGATTCAAGACCAGAAGAGTTTGAAGTTGGTGTGGGAAACTTATAACTCATAGAAGAAGATTATTTAGAGCTACTCGTAAACCTCTTTAATAAAATATTTACGACCAGTATTATACCAGAACAACGGCTTATCAACTTTTATCACCATCCCGAATAAAGTGGATCTAAAACTTGTAGTGATTACCGAACAAAAAGCTTGATGAGTCATGTCTTAAAGATCTTCCTTAAAATAGTACATGGTAGAATATACCGAATATGTGAAGATCTTGGCGACACACAGTTTGGCTTTAGAAATAGATTTCTGCTTCTGGCTAGAGAAATAGATTGCATTAGGGACGCCCTCTTTTGTACTCGCGTGACATGAAGCGTGACTTACATATTTGCTTCATCGATTACGAGAAAGCTTTTGATAAAGTTCAACATATGAAATTGATCGAAGTTTTCAAATCAATCCCACTTCTTATTAACATCTATGCAGAAGAGCTTTTCCGGAATTGATCAGCTAGTCATACAGGCATTATTGTAAAAGACACTCCTATCAATAATATA
Source organism: Schoenobius gigantellus (assembly GCA_963935595.1). Classification (NCBI taxonomy): domain Eukaryota; kingdom Metazoa; phylum Arthropoda; class Insecta; order Lepidoptera; family Crambidae; genus Schoenobius; species Schoenobius gigantellus. Next base: position 66,081,052 of record OZ012540.1, on the reverse strand, counting down.
TGTAACGCTGATGATACTGCCTTGATCTCAGACAATTTGGCGCCATTACAGGAGCTTCGTAATAATGTTAATGAATTCAAGTAAGGAAATGGGATTGAGCATCAATATTGCAGAAAACCAAATACTTGTTGATCTCTAAGACACCGCAATATGACTCGTAGCTCTATGTCGGGACAGAATTATGTAATAAGGGCGACTGAGTTCGGGTACCTGGGAAATTGGATTAATGAGAGAGGTGACCATGATCAGGAGATAAAAGTCCGCATTTAGGTTGCTCGTTGAGCCTTTTTCAGAATGAACTGATCGAGATCTGAGCCTTGACTTAAGACTACGCCTAGTCCGCTATTTCTTCTGTACAATACGGTGTAGAACCATGGACTCTCCCACAAAATATGATAAAAAGGTTGGAGGCGTTTGAGGTGTGGATATACCGCCGTATCTTGAAAATCTCATGGCGGGACCGAATCACCACCGTGTAGGTACTAAGTAGGCTCAAGAAGAAGATGGAGTTTATGAATACCATCAAGCGAATGAGAAATGATAAATACAAACTACTCCAACTCATAATTTAGGGGAAAGTTGCTGGAAAGAGAAGTGCTGACAGGAGGCGGCACTAGTGGTTGAAGAACCTGCGGGAATGGTTTTTCTGCAGTACTACCTCATTATTCAGAGCAGCAGCTTACAACATTAAAATTGCCCTGATGTTGTCTAACCTCCAATAGACGAGAAACTATAAGAAGAATGAGCTTTTGGCGACCTCTACATAATCTGTCGTTCCGTATTACGCAAACATTCTTACAATAAACTATTTTTTTATATTTAATGTTTAATGAATCCCAGAGAAATCAAATCGCGCAAAATAGAGCATTTTCGCATACTTTATCTTTGGCATAAAGTATAGAGTACATTTACCCGAAATAACGTACAATACTTTATAATAAAGTACGGGTGGCAACCCTATGTAGTTGAAGAAGAAATTTCTTTCCATCAGTAAGTAGTAAACTTGTTTATAATAGTAACTATATTCAGTCATAATCCACCAAAAGTTGATCATAACGATAAGTCACATTATATTTTTCTAAAAAATATACATTACCGGCAATGTACGCACGCGTTTTTTACCATATTACTCAGAGCGCGTAATGTAGAGCGCTGCTTTCGGTGTGAGCATTAACGCAGTATAAGCAATAGTGCCGTGCTTATCGTGCAATATTTAAACGCACGCATTACATTTTATCAATAATTATATATATTGTATGTATAACTTATAAAGTAAAATAACATTTTTATTTGTCAGTTAAAATGCCATAAAAAGAATTATTGCTTATCGCTAATAGGTACATGCTATATGGCGAAACAATCACCTATCCTTTCTAACATATTATAGGTATCAGATTCAAAATTGTAAAATTAAATTCAGTTTTCAAATTTTTGACTTACAGAAAACGCGATGTAGCGATAAGTCGACTCGGAACGTACATCACGCAACATGAATTTACCAAAACACATTACGATAAATACTCGTCATATGTTAGATGTTGGTATCTTCTTAATTAAAATAACCGCGTCCAATTGATATGAGAAAAATGATCAACTATCAATCCATCGGATCCCGCGCCGCTTGTTCTATCTGGAGGTTCAATTGACAAAAGAACCCAAAAACCGATAAAATATTTTCCTAGGTAAGTCTAAAGAGACTAGCTAGATGAATGTTTAGTATTTTGGTTTATTCAATTATGATTTTTTGACTCCATATAATTAATTTATTTCATTTTTATCTACTGCTAACTACTATGAATCTAAGGTGACAAGGTATTATTGCTTTATTTATTATGTTGAAAAATCCAGCATTTTTCGGAAAAAATCAGTGAGTCAGTTGATATTGTTGCTGTCACCAAGCAACCGTAATCTGACATGCTATATTTGTTTACTTCATAACAATACATTTTAATAATTTTCAACAACTATAACGAAGCAGTTCACGAAATCACCACAAGAAAATAGTTGTGTGTTCGAAAAAACATATTAGAAGAATCGAAGAATATAGCTTCAAAGTGCAGTGAAGAATGGTGTCTTGTCTTGTGCAGTGTTTCAAACTGCAAAGTAGCTTATTTTTACATTGTGTTTTTTTATCTAATTAAGTGTTTCTATTCTTTTATTTTTAAAGTAAGTAGTTTTTATGTCTTCAGCTCCTGATGCTGTAAGAACATTGAGCCAGGCTAGCGACGCTCCCCTGAAATGTAATATATGCTCTCAACCCCGCTACTTCCACAGCTCGAGAGGCTTGAAGATTCATATTGGGAAGTTACATAAATCAAGTAAAGAGGATGCAATACGCCCTGATCCAAACTCTTCTACTGCTCCCTTGCATCCGGTTCAAAGTCCGCCCTTTTGGCAAGTACTTCAAAATCTAAAACAGTCTACTCCAATAGTTAAAAGAATACCTCGCGGTGCTAGAATTACAATAGCTACATATCTCAACAAAATTATCCAGAAAGTTGTAAACGACAATTCTAAGGTCAGTTGGGAACATCTACTTACATTTCCATATCGAATCCTAAATTCTGGGTCTAATGGCAACTCCCTTACCCAAAACCTTAAGTCTAATTGCGGTACAGACAGACCTGTTACCTATTTACAAAAAACGCACATGAATAGTTTTAATCTTTTAAAAAAAATTGAAGACAAAGTCAGCGACGGGGATATTAAGGGCGCTGCCAAATTCCTTTTTTCTGACGACGTATTAGCTCCTGATTCACCGGAAACTCTTTCGGCACTTCACTCAAAACATTCATCACCTTCCGCAACACATCATCCCCTAGATCCTGATTCTAACTTAGATCCATTGCAGGCTATAGAAAAACAAATAGAAGCATCAATAATGGCATTTAAGAGCGGTTCTGCTGGAGGGTTTGACGGGCTCACGCCACAGCACTTAAAGGACCTTATTTCTGGTGCTACTGGTGCCGCTGGGAGATCTCTTCTTAAGACCATAACACAGCTTATAAATTTAATGCTGCGTGGCCAGGTACATGCTGAGATTTTGGAGGTTTTGTACGGCGTCAATCTTTGCGCACTTAAAAAAAAGGATGGTGGGATCCGGCCCTTCGCCGTCGGTTGTACTTGGCGACGTATAGCCTCCAAAATTTTCTGTAAAGCTATATCCCCTATTTTACAACCTAAATTTCAACCGATACAGCTAGGATTTGGTTGCAAGGGAGGTTGTGAGGCAGCAGTTCATGCCGCACGCAGTTTTCTTCAGATAAATACAGATGATGTGTTACTGAAGTTGGATGTCAAAAATGCATTTAATTCTGTAGACAGGGGTGCTTTGTTAACCCAAGTAAAAATTAGTGTACCTAGCATTTTTAACTACCTTTGGCAATGTTATAGTTCACCTTCAAAATTACTTTTTAAAAATAACTTTCTATCCTCATCAGTCGGCTGCCAACAAGGTGACCCTTTAGGCCCTGCCATCTTCAGCCTTTCTATTCACCCCATAATAACAAAACTTTTTGCAAAATATAACGTTTGGTACCTAGATGATGGTACTCTCGGTGGCGAAGTGAATACTGTACTAAATGACTTTTCTAACATCATTACTGAATTCAAAAGTATTGGTCTAGAATTGAACTTCAATAAATGCGAACTTTATATTCCAGATTCTTTTTCAGACACAGAGAAGCATATTATAATAAATCGTTTCAAGGCAATCGCTCCTAATATTAGCCTGCAAAATAAAAATTCACTTCGCCTCCTTGGGGCACCAGTTTTTTCAGATTCGTTTCCACTGGTCATTCAGGAACAAATAAAAATATTTAATGATCTATCATGTCGACTTCATAAAATTCATCCCCACATTGCACTTTTTATTTTACGGCTCTGTTTATTTGTTCCAAAACTCACATACGTTCTTCGTTGTAGCCCTTTTTGGAAATTTCCTGAAATTTTATTACCCATAAACGCCCTTTTAAAGAGCACCATGTCATGTCTTTTAAATTGTCATCTTGACAACAGAGCATGGTCACAGGCCTGTCTGCCAATTAGATTTGGAGGTCTTGGTATCCGGAAAGCAACAGATATTTCTCTTCCATCATTTCTGTCTTCAATACACTCTACATACCAATTGACAAACTCCATTATCCCATTACATATGAACAACCATAAGCTCCTTATAGATGAAGCCATGAATTCATGGAAGTTTACTTTAAACGTAGACTTTCCTCAAAATCTAAATTCTCAGCGGCTGTGGGATGAACCACAATGTAAATCAATTCTAGGCAACCTTATGGAAAATTCCCCTTCTGACATCGATCGAGCTCGTCTCATAGCGGTTTCCAAACATGAATCAAGTTTATGGCTCCATGCTCTTCCATCACCGAATATAGGTACTCTTCTGGACAAATTTACGCTAAATTTCTGTATAGGTTTACGTTTAGGAATTAAAGTTTGCGAACCACATCGTTGTCCTTGTGGTGAATTAGTTGATCAGTTGGATCACCATGGTCTTTCATGTGTACGTAGCGCTGGTCGCGTGTCCCGGCATGCAGCAATTAACGACATTATCCGGAAAGCCCTTGCTACCGCCAACGTGCCGGCTATTTTAGAGCCGAACGGTATTGCACGTGACGATGGCAAGAGGCCTGATGAGATGTCGTTGATTGCTTGGAGTCGAGGTAGGCCTTTGGTGTGGGATGCGACCTGTGTTGACACGCTGGCTGCATCCTACATCGCTTCTACTTCCCGACACGTAGGAGCTGCTGCGACCGCCGCTGAACGTTTCAAGCGGCGCAAGTACGAAACTCTAGGTCAGGGTTACGTATTTGTGCCGTTTGGAGTCGAAACGCTAGGACCATGGGGGCCTGAAGCTAGTTCATTTTTCCAAGACCTGGTGACCCGCCTGATCGATGTATCGGGTGATCGGAGGGCTGGTGCATTCCTCGGTCAACGGCTAAGTTTAGCAATCCAACGAGGAAATGCCGCCAGCCTTCTGGGCACTCTTCCTAAGGACAGCGATTTTGATGAAATTTTTTATTTGTAACATTATGTCATCAGAAGTAAATTAAATGTATTACTATTAGAAATAGTGTAAAATGAATTTAAATAGATAAAGTTTTCTCCATACAAATAGTTCGATTAGTAAAAAAATGTATGGGCAAATTCTAAACTAATTTTGCACTTTAGAATTTTTAATATCGCCATAATATTTATATGACTACTTATTTTAACATGGCCAGCTTGTTATATCCTGCACTAAACACGCCTTTAGGACGTCGCGCCGCCGGCGCCGCCGTGGTAGTGGTCAGAATGGTCTTGTCCTTAATCTTACATTATTGGGTTCGAACTGTAATAGTACAGTACGAGTAAGATACAAGTACAACTTATTCGTGCGATTAGTACTATTAGTACCGTAGATTTCTACCACGTTTAATACAATGAATAGTCCCATACTAATAGGTACGAATATTTATTGAATCATTCGGCTTATTAATATGGGGATAGATTAACAGGTATACAACATTATTTATTTAACATTAAAGCGAAAGGGCGCAAAAGCAAAAGATTCTAGGGCGTTAAAAGGCATACCTATTGGGAAAGTACCTTAGTGGTAGTTTTTAAAATGAGACAAAATTCGCCATTATACAATAATTGCAAAAATATGTGGGCATAAATATTGTATAAAAATGAGCGCGGCGTTGCCAGTAGCACCTCGGCAGTCAGTGGCACCTCGGCAGCCAGTGGCACCTCAGTAGCCAGTTGCACCTCGGCAGCCAGTTGCCCTTTTGACACCACAGCCTTCCTCAAGCGCAGTGCCAATAGCCCAATTTTCCTAGTTGATGTAGGTACGAGTAGTATAAATCACTATGCTATGTCACGGGAAAAAAGTGCGATTTTCAGCTAGTGTGTATTATGGTACGCCGTCGTTGGTCATCGATCGCTTTCTCCCCTCGTGTTACAATGTACTATTCTTCTACGTTGTTGCGTTAAAGTTCCCCCATTATGAGTTCAGCAGTTTGTCCCAGTTAACGCTCCTGACCAGCGACCTATAAAGCCTTTTGGCGCATTCGCTGCAAAATGTGGCGTCCTGACTACAAGGCTGACCTGGTTTCGCTTTTATTGCCCAACCCAGTGCTTCGTAAATGGCTATTGCAATTACAAAAGTGCATAAGTCCGTGATAATCAACAAATCTACAAGCAAATGTTATAGCATATAGGATAGGTTAATATAATGTTGCTCATAAATTTGTAATATTTTTACAAATTTGTTTTTTTATTTTTTATGTAAACCATCATAAAAAGCCTCGTATCCATAATTAAACAATTTTGGACATTTTTGGCAACGTTACACAAAGTGCTCGCGGTTTTTGTTTGCTTCTCTGAAAAGTTCAATATACAACTGTGATAAATATCGGGAACTAATTTTTTATGCGTAGTGGCACCAATGATCGACACCTTTAGGAGATAGTCGGTGTATTTATAGAATTAAAAGTAATTTAATTATTTTTAAACCAAAAGTAACAATTGAGTATGGTAAGGTGTACTCTTGAGATAAGAATAGGGTATATTATTTTTTATTAAATATACAAAGACTTGAAGAAAGTACAAAAAAAGAAAAAAGTTCATAAATCTCCAATTATAGACATTAAATCTCCAGAAATCAACACCCCATTAGCGACAGTTTCCAGTTACCGACACCCAGTTATCGACTATTACCCGTAATGTGCATCTGCCAGATCAACACCATGATATCTAAGGCGATAATCAGCAATGAAATAAAATTAACTATTAAATAAGTATCTACCCATTTATTGTCTACCGTACTTATTATATTACAAACTTTCCATAGCTTTCGTGCTAAAGTGTATTTTAATTATATGAATACACACACACACACTTATAAGTATAATATAGCGATTAAAATACTAATAAAACAATTGTCCGAAACTTTCAACAACAAAAATCGACAATAATGACTAAAAAGTTATCCTACTAATATTATAAATGTGAAAGTGTGGATGTTTAGATGTTTGGATGTTTGTTACTCAATTACGCAAAAACGGCTGAACGGATTTGGATGAAATTTAGCATGCATGTAGCCTTTGATATGGAAAAGAACATAGGCTACCTTTTATCCCGATTCCTTAAGTAGTTCCCGAGGGGAAATTGAAAATTGTTTACGAGCTAAGCCGTGGGCAGACAGTTTTGAAATATGCATGTCACCTATGCTATGAAAAAGGACATGTACTTTATATTCCTTAATGATCTCTCAAATAGTTCCCGTGGGAAGATTAAAAATTGTTAACGAGCGAAGGTTTAGACCCAATTCTGAAGTCCACGCAGACGAAGTCGCGGGCAGAAGCTAGTAATTAATAAACTAGTTACTAAATCTTTTCTAAAACTACCTTTCTAAAATGTCTTCTTATACTTACTTACTTTAGTTAAAACTGTGCTCGGCCCAATAGAGCAACCAATTGTCGTTTTTCCCGAAATTTTATCGTGGAGCGTAATCCTGGGTTCCTACTCCGAAACGTTTTGCAACAGTCTGCAGTCTTGTTGCCATTTCTTACAGCCTTAACTGCTTTTTCTAATTGGGAGAGAGCATATTTTTTTCTCGGAGCCAATATACAAACAAAAAGAACCATATTCGCTTGCCGAATGAGGTATTTTCCAAAAAAAATATTATCGACACGACGTGTCGATCATTGGAAAAGTCAGTTTGTAAAAACCAGTGATCGACACTAACAATTTACTATTATCAAAATAGCCTTGAGCTTTCGTTATAACAAAAAAAAAAGATTACAACTTTTTATAATAATCTTTGAGAAACTTTAAATTTGAGTAAGCCATAGTACTTACATTAGAAAAATTTACAATAAAAATAACAATTATTTTACAAAAAAAGAAACCGACTTCAAAAACACTGAAAAGTTAAAAATAATATAACAATAGATACAAACAACATCACACTTATATATTGAGATCATCGTTTGGCACCGACTTCAATATAGAAGTGTGATGTTGTTTGTACCTATTCTTATATTATTTTTAACTTTTCAGTGTTTTTGAAGTCGGTTTCTTTTTTTGTAAAATAATTGTTATTTTTATCTTTTTAGTGAATGATATCTTGATTGATTTATCTAAATTGAGAAACCCTAATTTAATACCAGCTCACCTTCTGTTTTGCTCGATTTTCATGGGATCCCATTATCAGATCCTGATTTTGGTGACCTTGGGACGACCCCAGAACTATACTCTATCGCATACAAAAATAATTTTGAAAATCGGTCCAGAATTGGTGGAGTAATCGCGTAACATACACACAAAACACGTTGGACACACCTAAAAGTTTAGGGGTTTTCCTCGATTTTTATGGGATCCCATAAGGGAATCCTAACTTTGGTGACCATGGGACCACTCCTGGAGTGTACTCGATCGAATACAAAAATAATTTTGAAAATCGGTCCACAATTGGCGGCGTAATCGCGTAACATTAACAAAAAAAAACATCGAATTGAGAACCTCCTCCTTTTTTGAAGTCGATTAAAAATATACTCACTTCATAAGGATTTCTCTAAGAAATTCTGTTATTTTCATAAAATCTCTAGCTACACTCAGTTGTCACGCCGCCATTTTCGAACGAATTGGCGAAATTCGCTCTAATTTTAACGAGTGTCAGTCAAAAGTGTTCTTTCTACGGTACAGTGCTGCCATATTTAAAAAATAATTTCCATATCTATTTTTTATTGGATTTAAAACACATGTGTCGGTTATTGGGTTCTTGTCGCTCATTGGTGCCACTACGTCACTATCCTGTGATACATACGTTGATCGTGCTCGAGTTGCGTAAATATTGTCGCATTGTAACTAGGGTTGCCACCTTTTTTTTGTCCAAATAAAGTACATTGGATTTTATAATGTTAAAAATAAAGTACAGTGTGTCAAAATAAAGTACTCTTTATTTCACTTTTTTATTATGATTAAACATATATTTTGCGTTACTTCTAGAAACTTTAATGCACTCAATCGATCAAACAAAATAGACGAATTTTTATAAACACCTTGACATGACAATGTTCACATTTGCGGTAAAATTACCTTCAGGAATGAGCATTTGGATTGTACCTACATAATTACGTAAACATTCTTACAATAAACTATTTTTTCATATATTTATTTTTAAATGAATGCTAGAGAATTCAAATCACACAAAATAAAGTATTTTTGCGTACTTTATCGTTGGCATAAAGTATAAAGTACGTTTGCCCGAAATAACGTACAATACTTTATAATAAAGTACGGGTGGCAACCCTAATTGTAACTAAGTCAAAATCTATCGAAATCACTTATCATTTAAGCATCATTACCAGACTCTATGACGACTGTCTTTTTTAAAGCAGTAATGGATACACGTTGACTGTCAATGTTGGAAGCGACCTCGTCTTATCCGAGTTACACAATAAAGGGGTGGGTTTATGATCGCTCGATTTTAGAAATTGGAAGTACTTAGTAGGTACCTACCTACCATAGATATTGCACGTTGACAGACAGGTTTTTAGTTTGTTGAACAACATACCACCCATTAATTAAGGACTAAACGCATTAATTTGAGAGCTCATCGTTAGTTAGGTGTAGTATTAATCGTTTTTGAGCAATATTGTAAAGGAACTTTTTACTAGTTACCTACTAGTAGGTATTCAAAGTAGATCGATAGTCTGTTATTTTAACGATTTGTGTGAGGAGTCAAACGTCAAATTGAAATGTCAAAGTGTAATATCATCATCAAAAACTAAACAAAGTTCAGTGAAAAGTTCTTTTGGCAAAGTCCAAAAGAAGCTCCCCCTATCAAACACAAGTAAGAAGGAGTGGGGCGTAAATTTGAAATTGCTCAGTATCCCTAAACAGGTAAATAAAATCGTAGTCAGGCGTACCACACGTGTTACGGAACTTATTAGCCAATTACTTTAATCTCAGGAAAACCCTACGATATTATTTTTCCTCGCGGGAGCGCCGGCGACCCGTGATAGGTAGGTACTCAAGTAATAGACTGCGCCGCACCCATATACCAATCAACAAGCCTAGCCGTATTGTGTTACAATCTTGTAGGTCTAACCTTACCTCGCTCATTACCTACCTACTTACGAATATATTAATGTATGTGTGTTAACTTTTTTACGGGGCGGAATGCTGTTGCGTACCGTATGTACACACAGAACATGCCAGACTTTACATGTTGACCTTAGGACCGCTCCTAAGGTGTTGCCAGAGGTAGTCCCTTTCTTCTCCGAATATCGATCGTCCGAAAATCATAATCCCGAAAACGCTTGCTATAATCATCACTTTCCATAAGGAATATGCAAGTTTTTACAAGTAACAGTCGCCGAGCTTCTTAAAATATTATCTGCCTACATTGATAGGTTTCAAGCTAACATTTTAGTTCTTCACTTTCGAAACCAGCTAAATTTCAGTGAACCCCCGTTTTCTTGTTACACCAAAGTAGACCCGCGTCGAGTCTCCCGTGGACCCCTGGGGGTCCACCTGGACCACTTTGGGAATCAGTGATCCACAAATATACGACCAGCGAAGAATCTCTAGCGTGTACAAAAATCTAACATTGTAGTCTGCGAGCCAGGGTACGAATTCGCACAATCATTTCCTTTCGGGTGATAACTTGTAAAATGCTTCAGAGAGTTCAGTTGTGTCATGGAGCTCCGTGAACGTCAGCTGATAGTCAGTGGGTGGGTTAAGCAGCGTAACTCACGTTGAAAACAATGAATTTTAATCATTTCCTCCGGATTAAAAATTTATCAAATTAAAGCTAATCCAATACCTAAAAGAAAACAGTATATAGTGGTGGATAATACGTCAGCGTGTCACACGAACATGAAAAAATATATAAAAATATGTTCAGTCATTCCTTCTCAATTAAACATTTATCAGTTTATATGATATTGTGAATAAATAAACATGTCAGCTGGCCATATCTCGGAGGGAAGATTGTCAGCTAATGCTTGGTGTAACGCAGGAGAGCCAGACAGGAGCCACCCACGTCACTTACACTCACTCCATTCTACCCCTTTAGAGAGGAAATTCCCTTTTTTTCTTAGCCATCCTCTCCTACCTGTAATCAACCTACTGCCAAATAACATCTTCATAGGTGAAGTAGTTTCGAGATTTCGATTTCGTTTTATAGATTGTCATCATTGTTGCCTAATACTTACAGAAATAGGAAACAAACAAAAATTTAAAAGATGCGTGACTAATTATAGCGTGACCGACCGTATAACATTTATCATTAGCAGTCCCCAAGATTACTTGCATACTATGGAAAATACAAATAATGACCTCCTTTTTCAATGTAACATCAAAGCACCGAAATATTGCGATTTTATTTATATTTTTTTATTTTTTATTTATTTTTGCGATGCACAAATTTTAATATTTCTTCGACATGGGAAAATACCTAGAAAATTCAATAAAAATGGACATGCTAAGTGCATTAAATCCATCGATATGGCCTGCCCCCTAACCAGGGTGGTGATTATGTAACTCATCGATTGATCGGCAACCGTTATCAAACTGGATGACTGAATGAAGAAAAACGGAATTATTATGGTAATTAGCTATAACTATGGATTGATATTGTTGATAGCGTCAATGGCGTAGTGCGTAAGACTGTTGCCTTCCAATCGGGAGGTAGCGGTTCGAACCCCCCCCACGTACCAATGTGTTTTCAAATTTTTAAATTCATATGTACGTTTATTCGACGCTTTTACGGTGAAGGAAAAAATCGTGAGGAAACCTGCCCACACCTGTGAAGAAAGAATTTCTTTACAGGTTGTGTGTGAAGTCGACCAACCCGCACTTGGTCAGCGTGGTTGACTATAAGGCCTAATCGCCCTAGTTTAGCATAGGCTCGAGCCCCTCGGTGGGGACGTATATGAGCTGTTGATGATGATGGGTTGATCGCTCATACGACGACGTTACAGAATGTTAAACATATTAAAAATCAGTTTTAATCAAACAGAATTATCAAGTCTATACGATGGTCGCTTGCCGATGAGTTACAAAATCACCCACCTGATGGCTCAAATCAATAGCGGGATGGCGTACATCTACGCAGCAAAAGCGGTTTCTTTGTTTCAATATTGTTTTAATCTTGCTATAAGATAGTATAGTCCTATAAGCGATCATGGTAAAGACGCTGGCTAAACCCTACGAGATAGATCAAAAGAATGTACTACAGTATTGTACACCTTAAAATGGTAAACAAAAAAGTCCGCGATGGTCCTATATCTATCTCTTAAGGATAACCCACAATAACCATTTTTAACCCCCGACGCAAAAAGAGGGGTGTTTGTGTGTGTGTGTGTGTCTGGCTGTGTGTCTGGCTGTGGCACCGTAGCTCCTGAATTAATGAATAGATTTGAGTGCGTTTTTTTTTAATCTTGTTCATCGAGGTGGTTCTTAGGTATGTTTTATGAAAATCGGATTAGCAGTTTAAGAGCTACAAGCACTTTGCCAAGACGAGGTAGCTTTTTTTTATTAGCTGCTTTTTTGTCTGTGGCACCGTAGCTCCTGAATTAATGAACCGATTTGAGTGCGGTTTTTTTAATCGAAAGCCTTGTTCATCGTGGTGGTTCTTAGGTATGTTTTATGAAAATCGGATTAGCAGTTCAAGAGCTACAAGCACTTTGCCAAGACGAGGTAGCTATTTTTTATTAGCTGAGTTTTGGATCAGTCGGTATCTATTAGAATTAATTAGAAATTTGAAAAGAATGAAATAAAAAATAAAATTAAAAATTTTAATAAACCCCCGACCCAAGAAATCACTCTAAAAAGTAAAAAAATAATATTTTTAGCTCCCTTTTATAATTTGATTAAAAGTATTTGATTTATAATTTGACTACTTATATTTTTAAGATGTGAATCACCGCGGCGCGTCACTACATAAAAAATAAAGTAGGTATATATTATACTAGCTGTGCCGGCGAACTACGTTTCGCCATAATAAAAAAAATAGTTTACGACCTATTCTCAGACTCACTCGGCCTTATAAACAACCCTTTATTAATATTAGATACTCTATATTGGTATAGAGCTGGTGTTTTAAGGCTAGATAGATATTTGTAAAATGGTCCCTCTATCTTCAGGTAGAATATTCAATATAATAGAGCTTAGTGTACTATTAGGTATTATGTGTCATAATGTGTATAAAAATTTTACTCCTTGGATCATCCTCGGATTAGTTACTCCGTGTTTTGTCTTGTTCCCGCACATGTCGGCTGGCATATGTCAAAATAAGACAAAACACGGAGTAACTAATCCGAGGATGATCCAAGGAGTAAAATTTTTATTAATAATGCCGACTGAATATACCTACACAAAAACTTTCATAAAGATCGGTCAAGCCGTTTCGGAGGAGTTCGGTAACAAACACTGTGACACGAGAATTTTATATATTAGATTGCACCATTTCAGTAGTGTACCTTATATGAATCATATTTTGGGATGTATCACAAAACTGCATACTAACTAATTTTGTTTTAATAATACATTTATTTTACCTTTAGTCGACGGAATAATTTTAACTACCAATGTTCTTTCTAAAAATATGTATATAATTATAAAAAAAATATTATACAAAAAATAAAAACCGACTTCAAAAACACTGAAAAGTGAAAAGAATAGGTTCAGACAACATCACACTTCTATATTGAAGTCGGTGCCAAACGATGATCTCCTAGAAAGTCTTAAAATTTGTCACCGACTTCAATATAGTCGTCGACCCTCATATTTGTCGACGCCCCTCCTCGGACCACTGCCTTATAAGGAGTACGGTGCCACTCACGTGCTTGCAACGACCTCGAGTTGCACGTACTACAAGTCAGCAGACTGGGATGGGATGCGGTCCTTTTTTGCTTCCTACCCTTGGAGGCAGGTTTGCTTTTCGCCGGATGATCCCAACATCGCCGCTGAGTCTGTTGCTGATGTGGTGTTGCAGGGTATGGAAAATTTTATTCCATCCTCAGTAGTCCCCATTGGTGGCAGGTTCCAACCTTGGTTTGGTCAATCCTCCAAAAAGGCTTCATGCTGGAAACAGGAAACCTACCAAGCCTGGGCAAATACGGTGACGTCTCGGGATGGAAATACCAGCGCCTTAAAAAAGCAGTATAACTATGCCTCCAGATCCTTCAAAAAAGACATTGCAAGAGCGAAGTCGGAACACATCAGTAGAATTGGCGAGAAACTAGAGCGTCTTCCTTCGGGGACTCGTGCGTTCTGGTCTCTTGCCAAAGCTATTCAGGGAAATTTCTACACGCTATCCTTTCCACCACTGCACAAGGATAACACATCGTTAGCTCATGATGCAAAAGAGAAAGCCGATCTTTTTGGGAAACTCTTTGCCTCCAACTCGACTTTGGATGACGGGGGCCAGGAACCGCCGACCATACCTCAGTGCAAGAGCTTTATGCCAGAAATTCGGTTCCACCAAACCTCAGTGCGTCGAGCACTATTCGCCCTGGATATCCATAAGTCTAGTGGGCCCGATGGTATCCCTCCTATCGTGCTAAAGACGTGCGCTCCAGAGTTGGCACCGGTTTTAACGCGTCTATTTCGGCTCTTTTACTCATCTGGCGTAGTCCCAACTTCATGGAAGACAGCTTTAGTGCATCCGATCCCTAAGAAGGGTGACCGCTCGAATCCGTTCCAAAGATAATGGAATCGATTATCAACCGCCAGCTTCTTCAGTACCTAGAGGATCACCAGCTGCTTAGTGACCAACAATACGGTTTTCGTAGGGGTCGCTCTGCTGGTGATCTTCTAGTTTACTTGACACATCATTGGGCACAGGCAATTGAAGCGAAGGGGGAGGCACTGGCAGTAAGTTTGGACATCGCGAAGGCCTTCGTTCGGGTCTGGCACAAAGCGCTTCTTTCTAAACTTCCTTCGTATGGGCTTTCCGAGAAACTATGTGGATGGGTCACCAGTTTTTTACTAGACAGAAGCATAAAGGTCACTGTCTATAAATTCTGGTGTCCCTCAAGGATGTGTGCTATCACCTACACTATTCCTTTTGCATATTAATGATATGCTACAAATCAGCGGCATTCATTGTTATGCAGATGACAGCACGAAAGATACCTCCTATAACGGCCGTGCGAATATTTCTCGGGAAAACGTCATTGAGTGCCGGAATAAACTTGTGTCTGAAATTGATACATCATTAGAGAAAGTCTCTAACTGGGGTCGACTTAATTTAGTCCGTTTTAACCCTACAAAGACACAGGTTTGCGCGTTCACCGCCAAGAAAATGCCATTTGTCGTATCTCCTCGCTTTCAGAGCATTCCCCTATCTGCCTCAGCCAACATTGAGATCCTTGGTGTCGACATATCGAAGTCCAGTTCCGTGGCCACTTTGAGGGTAAGGCTAAATTAGCCTGAAGGAAGAAGGTATTTCAGTCCAGCGCACCGCCTACAGCTTTACAAGGCGCAGGTTCGGCCTTATATGGAATACTGTTCTCATCTTTGGGCAGGGGCACCCCAATACCAGCTTCTCCCACTGGACCGCATTCAGCGGAGAGCGACTCGAATCGTCGACTGTCAGGAAATTTCTAATCGGCTTGATATCTTAGCGCTGCGTATAGAGATGTCGCCTTACTATGCGTCTTCTATCGCATATATTACGGGGAATGCTCCGAGGAATTGTTCAGTCTCATACCTGCCGCCTCTTTCCGCCATCGTTCCACGCGACAAAAAAATCCATGCCCATCACTTAGATGGTTGGCAGTCCACAACTGTGCGTTTTTCTCGCAGTTTCCTGCCTCGTACAGTCAAACTTTGGAATGAATTGTCGCCTTCGGTATTTCCGGACCGATACGACCTTCAAACTTTCAAGAAAAGAGCGTATTCCTACCTTAAAGGCCGGCAACGCACTTGTAACTCCTCTGGGGTTGCGGGTGTCCATGGGCGACGGTAATCACTTACCATCAGGTGATACGTTTGCTCGTTTGCTCCCTATCCCATAAAATATATATATATATATATATATATATATATATATATATATATATATATATAAGTGTGATGTAGTCTGTACCTATTCTTATATTATTTTTAACTTTTCAGTGTTTTTGAAGTCGGTTTTTATTTTTTGTAAAATATTTTTTACTTTTTAGTGAATGAAGTCTTTTTAGTGAAAGAAACCCTAATATAATACCATATTAAATTAGGGTTACCCTCGATTTTCATGGGATCCCATCATCAGATCCTGACTTTGGTGACCTTGAGACCATCCCAGGAGTATACTCTATCGAATACAAAAAGAATTTTGATAATCGGTCAACAATTGGCGGAGTAATCGCGTAGCATATACACAAAACACGTTGGACACGCGTAAAAATTTAATGGTTTTCTCGATTTTTATGGGATCCCATTATCAGATCATAACTTTGGTGACCATGGGACCACCCTTGGAGTATCCTCTATCGAACACAAAAAGAATCATCAAAATCGGTTCATAAACGACGAAGTTATTCGCGAACAAACATTAAAAAAAAATAAAACAAAAAAAAGCATATGTATGTATATACGGTCGAATTGAGTAACCTCCTTTTTTCGAAGTCGGTTAAAAACAATATTTTTTCAACATTAAATAAATAAGGTTATGATGGCATGTGCGAATCTCCTTCCACTTCCCATGTTGCCTATTGTAGTTTTGTTCGCAACATTTATAGCATCATTTTGCGTTTTCCGTTAAACACTACATACTGGTGTTTATCAGTTCATGTTTTGCTGTATCCGTTCGGCACCAATTCAACATTCAGCATGTGAACTGGCCTAGTTACACCTCAGTTAGCCTTTCCCACCATGCAATTATGCTAATTGTATGAAGTGTTTAGGCCCTCCTGTTACTAAAACACTAATTTCAGTAGCTCCACTTGATTCTTTATTAAATTAAAAATTATAAGTAATTTTTTTAAAATAGGAAACGAAATTTGAGAAATTTAATTCTAAAGTAGGAAAATTTATATTTAAATCGACATCAAAATAGGAAAAGATTATAAGTCGCGTTTCGACTAAATGTCATTTTAATCAGCTTTTGGTAATTGCTTATTTCGTTTTATGCCTAGGACGGTGTTCGTCTATTCAGCAGATTGCCTGAATATTCGTTAGCTTAATTCGCCTTTTGTCTAAATTTTCTCGTGTAATGGCCAACCGACGCATTTTATTTTTTGTGTCAAATTAATATATTAGAAAAGGTCAATAATTCGGGAAATGGGTACAGCATTATTTAAGTGAAGTACACCAAACACGTATTGAGTGCTGCGTTACATGAATCGTATTGTTACTTGTGATGAAAAATGGACCCTATACGAAAATCGGACCAGCCAAATTTGTCCCAAGCGAAAGTTGACTAAGAAAAAGTAACTAGTGAGTATTTGGTGGTCCAATGCTGGTGTTATACACTATATAGTAAATGGCACTATGCTTCCTAAGATCTGACTTAAACGATGACGGCAGAGCTGTATTGTTAACAATTATAAACCATGATGGAAAAGCATGCCGTTAGACAGTAGACTAGTCGCTATAGCTTAGAGCCATTGATTTACTACCAAAGTAAATCAATGCCTATATAGCTGATTCAAGACAACGCTAGACACCATACTTCACGACAGATTTCGTCACGACGATTGGAATATCATCGACATCCACTATACTCTTTGACTCTTGCATTTGCAGATGACCACTTATTTCGAAATTTGGACAATTTCTTGCAAGGAAAATAATAATTAAACTCCGATGAGGCAGTTCAAATCCTCTTCAGAAATGGAATCAGCAATGGAATCAATGAACTAAGAATAGAATGGTTTTTGTCAAAATATTTCAAAATTGGACATTATTTTATTTTTTGGTTTCCTTTTTCCATATAAATATGCTAATTTCATTTGTTACGATCTAATATTATAAAAGCCAAGCAAAAGTATTTACTTGTGACATTTATTTAATGTTAAGTTTTCTGTATTGTGCTCCTAACTAAAATAATATTTATTAGAGATATTTGTTCTCATTCCCCGCAGGCTTATTAGTATTACCGACTAGCTTTCCGCTCACGGCATCGCCCGCGATTTTTTTGTTTTCCCGTGGAAATTTAAATTTTCCCGAAGGAAAAATAATGTTGTAGCCTATTTAAGCCCAGATAATAAATGTTATAGAAATTGGAGCAGATTTTAATTATTTTCCATAGAAACTTTCAATCCCTATTTGGCACCGCAAGGGGGCGAATTCCAATAAACCATGAAACACGTGTTCAATGAAATATTTTTAAGAACATGAATCTCAAGATTTATCAAAATCGTTGCTAATTTAAAGATTTTTCCATACAAACTTGCAACTCCTATTTAATCCCTTTAGGGTTGAAGATTTTTCTTAAAATGCGTCCGCATTTTGAATTAAAAGAACTGTCCAAATTTCACGTTTCTACCATTAGCGGTTGCGGCTGTGCGTGCGTCTATAGATGGGAACATCTCGTTTTTTATATATATATATATATAGATAGATTTAGAGACAGTCGCAATTGCTGCGATTGTACAATTATTGCCTGTTATAAATCGCAAATTCGTATTATGGAACGTTGGATTGCGCTACGACAGCGCCGCATGCGAGCGACTGCCAAACTACCCCTGCGTTCCGTAAAACGATAAAAGTGATAATATCGCGAATCCGACCAAAGTCACAACATAACCTACTGATTCACTAGCCCTCATATTTTGTGACGATTTAATTTGGTCGCGATATTATCGCTTTTATCGCAATTCGGAACGCACCATACAAGTGCACGTCAAAGCATTGACACGGCGAGCGATTGTTGATCGCGTTACCATTGTATATTATTAGCAACCGGTTGCTTTTTTCCATAATAAGCCCGCCCGTAATTGACTGTATCGTTCGGTATTATAAAATATCGGGCCGTCAATTTTCTACATTTGACGGGTTCGATTCTCGGTTCAGACATGCGAAAAGAACTTTGAATTTAAGTCGAAATTGTTTTTCAAAATCAGAATGAAGTCTTCTCTCACTAACATTTTATATCACTACGCTTTTATTTCCCTCTAGGTAGTTACAGCAAATATTGGGCAGATTACTTCAGCTGAAAATACGGATTCAGGTAATAATTCCTTTCCGCTCTGGTTATTTGAACAAAATGTTTACTTTGCGAATGGAATTGTTTACGAACAAAAATCCGACATCAATGGTCATCTGTTTTCCTGCTTATTGAGCTGCCCACAATTGTTTTCTTTTCATTAGGTGCTCTTCATCGACGTCCAATTTATTGAAACTTTGTTGTTGGTCCAATTAAGGACAAACTGCCGCCAGTCAAAAAAAAACATTGACATGGAAAACTGATGCAGTAGGTTAACTTGCTTTATTCTGCTAAAAAGCTGTGAATCAGTTTATTGGCTTTCGTCCATTCAAATTCATATTTTTAACTCGTTATGGTCCACATCTTTTGCTGAAAGGATCAAAAAATTATTCCTAATGATTGAATTCCTGAAAAGCACTCAAAATGAAGGTAAATGCAGTGTGCGTATGGATTGAGGAGCCACATAACGAAATCATGTCGATCAATGCAAAAAAAAAATCTTGTCAAATTTAATGGTTTCTATGCGCCGTCAAATATGGAGCCCGTAAATATAATCATAATAATACCTGCCATCAAAAACATTCTCGGCCTTTTTAATAAAAATTTTACTCCTTGGATCATCCTCGGATTAGTTACTCCGTGTTTTGTCTTGTTTCCGCACATATCGGCTGGCATATGTCAAAATAAGACAAAACACGGAGTAACTAATCCGAGGATGATCCAAGGAGTAACATTTTTATTAATAAGGCGATACCTACATGTTTAAAATTGCCGCAAAGTCGCGCACTCATCCACTGCTGTCAAAGTCGCGCACTCATCCACTGCTGTCAAAGTTGTGAGATCTTATGTAGAGTCATGTCGAGCATTCTAGATACCTTTCACTGTCCGTCAACAAACAACCCGATAGTGGACTTCGTTCAAAAAATACTTGATAACAGAAAGTCTTTATTTACAAACAATTTTATCTTACTTTATTTAATATACATTTTATTAACAAAGATAATTTGGGACTTGAAAATCGCGCTCCTCAAAGTGATAAATGTGTGTTATAGAGAAGACGATTACGACAGTATCACAGACATTACAGTCACAGGCTTCTTGTTTTTTTTTTGTAGGCAATAACGTTTTGGCGAAACTTTTTAATAGAGAATGTGTCTGAAAGAACGTTGTTATGTCTTCTCTGTTTAACACGCATTTGTTTCCTTGTGGAGCGTAATTGGAAGTTAAAAATTATCTATGTTGATTAAATGAATGTTAAATAAAGTCAAATTAGGTTTTTAATAATGTTACCTGGCTAATCTTGTCAACTAATAATAAAAAAGGTTTTCCTCAATCACACTGTTTAGGCCAGGTATAGGTGGTATGGCACCTTCTGACCACAAAAATTTAAATATTCAATAGTAAGTAAATGAGAGCGTATTAAACTTATACCTACTATGTAATTAAAAATCCATGTGAGATTATTATTTGCATGCATTATTATTATAACTTATATTTAACTCATTTATATTTGTGTTTATATTATATTTAACAATTTATATACAACTCACTTATTTCATACTAGCTGTGCCCGCGACATCGTCCGCGTGGAATAGTAACTTTTGGCAGCATTTTGATTTTTGTAGGCAATTTTTTTAAAGATTTTGAATAAAAAGTAGCTTATGTTATACCTTATATAATTAGCTATCTATTAGTGAAAGTCCCATCAAAATCGGACCAGCTGTTTCCGAGATTAGCGGGAACAAACATACAGATTTTTTAAATTGTGTTTTTGTTATTGGTACTCGATATACATTCATAATGTGCGTGTGGTGTGAGAGCTTTTTTTTTAAAGGTTATAATATTTTTACGAAATCAAGGAAGAATTTAGGAAATAATTATGAAAACATCATGGTGAAGATAAAAAAATTGTAAAATCTATAGGGAGAAAGTTCTGGTCAATTAACTGGAACACTCACTCTGCCAACCAGAGAAAATACTGTAACTCCGGCCTCAAAATATATTAGATATAAATGTTCAACATTTTTATGTGGAATAATTTTGTTGAATTTGTGAAACCTATTCACAAATATTCAAAAGATTTTAACGGTTTATTATTATTTGGCAAAGGTTTATTTGGAACACTCAATTCTCTTATGGTGCAGACGGAGTGTTCCAAAACTTACCAACTTTAGCTGAAGAAATAGTTAATTTTCTTACTGTGTTTTACGAGTATAACACAGAGTTAATTTGTGAATCAAAAATCTTGACGTAAAACATAATAGTTAGAGATTAAATTAAAAATATACTTTCTTTTCAATATCCCGTGCGAGAGCTCCGTATTTTAGATTTTATTTACATAACCCGAACTTAAATACAAACGGAGGCCACATGAGAAATTGTGAAAATGGTATCACTAAAGTTTTAAAACGTTTTCTATATCTGAGATTGTTTATTTTTAACAATAATCAACTTTATTACATTTCTATGCGAGAAATTTGTTTAGGGTGTCCATGCATACATACAATAAAATAATATTGTTTGTACTTATAAAAAATATATTTTTTATGTTATTTATGCCTAAGGTAGTACATGCTGGCCTGAAAGATCACACTTTAACCTTAAAGATGTCCAGATTATACTGATCCGGGAAAACAGTCCTTGGCAAAGTTTCACTCCTTAGCTGTTCGTATAATGAAAGCGAAATTGCTTCATTGCTTCATGCGAATGAGAAGAATATCAACAACATTAGTGTGAAAAGTCTCGCCGCGCCTGGTCGAACGGTGGCGGAAAGGGGCAGGGGGATCAAAATTATCTACGTAAAACTTTCGGACACTCTCCGTAATGTAACCGATAAAAAAACCGAGAGGCAAGCAGCAACGCGTCTTCGGTGGTCGAGGCTCTGGAGATTATCCTCAACGAGTGTGTCATTGCCGATGAGTCTCTTGGCATAGTGCTCCACTGAGTCTAGTGAACTTGGAGGATTTTACATTCTTAACCCATACAACCATTTTCGATAGCAAAATTTTATAAAAGTTACAGATTAGTTATAAACCGTAACAGTGTCGTAACTATTTCTATGCACAATGACTGTGTGCATTTTGGTTGCAGCGTCTAGTAACCGTAAAGTTATCACTTTGCTCTGAAAATGTTACAGTAAAAAGGTGTTGTAAGTGTGTCAACAAATTCCGTCATATTTTTACTATATTCATTTACGACACATTGTGTTTGTGTTTATGTGTAAATATTGTCGAAACTAAATAAATAATTGCAATGCTCAAACAAATGCACTAGCATAAAATTGCGTTTGACAGGAATAAAGCTATGAGTAAACAGTAAATAGATAGTGCGTAATGAGGGTAGAAAAAAAATGTGTCCCACAAAAAAAAATGACACCTTACACATTTCTTGCTTAGAAATGTAATAAAGTTGATTAATGTTAAAATTAAACAGTCTCATAAATAGAAAATGTGTCAAAACTTTAGTGATAACATTTTCATAATTTCTGATGTGGCCTCCGTTTGTATATCAGTTCGGGTTATTTAAATAAACTCTAAAATACGGAGCTCTCGAACGGGATGTAGAAAAGAAAGTATAATTCTAATTTACTCTCTAACTATTACGTTTCACGTCAAAATTTAAGAATCACAAATTGACTCTGTGTTATACTCGTAAAACAGAGTAAGAATATTAACTAATTATTTAGCTAAAGTTGGTAAGTTTTGGAACACTCCGTCTGCACCATAAGAGAATTGAGTGTTCCAAATAAACCTTTACCAAATCCTAATAAACCGTTAAAATCTTTTGAATATTTGTGAATAGGTTTCACAAATTCAACACAATTATTCCACATAAAAATGTTGAACATTTATATCTAATACCTATTTTGAGACCGGAGTTACAGTATTTTCTCTGGTTGGCAGAGTGAGTGTTCCAGTTAACTGACCAGAACTTTCTCCCTATAGATTTCACAATTTTTTTATCTTCACCATGATGTTTTCACAATTATTTCCTAAATTCTTCCTTGATTTCGTAAAAATATTATAACCTTTAAAAAAAGAGCTCTCACACCCATTAATATACATTCATACCCATTTAGTAAAAACTTGTTATTTTGACATTACAAACAGACACTTTAATTTTATTTATTTGTATAGATTATATTTAGATGTATAGATTTGGACTCACGAATCTTTCAACACAATTAAACTCTTAGTCGTACTTTGGTTGCACTATTAACTCTTTTAATATAAGAAAAACACTATCAAACGACTTAACTCTGGCAAGTTTAAACTCATAGTAAACTTTTAAGTGATGTGACGTGCAGTGACGTGCATAATTGATAAAGTCACATTATTAATCTATAAAAAACCGTTCGCCTTATAGGCACAACCCAAATTAGTATTTGTACCGTGATGTGAATACTGAATAGGAATTGTTTTATTTGCGTATAGATAGGGTATACGCACATAGAACACCTTTAGACGCATAGAACATCGTTAGTTAACGAAACTTCTTAGGGTATTGTTCCAATCGTTTAAACTTATCCGTTAAATAATAGGTACTTATATGTGCAATAATGATCAATATCAATAAGTATACCGTATCATTAATTCTAATAGCATTGGCGTGGGTAGGGTAGGGGCTTGGGGTCCGGATTCCGGACACCCCCCATTGAATAATCAACGTGCACTACATAGAATGAAGTTTTCCTCCACTAGGCGAATTGAAGTCTTCAAACTGAACACCCCTCATCGAAAAGTTATACACCTACGCCTATGGAGAGTAAATAGCCCACGATCAGGCGGCGTCCAGAAACGTGAATTTTTTACCCTACGCCGCCGTTCAAAAACAAGCCCACGGCCCTGTACTAGGCGGTACGAAATCACAAGATTATAGAGCTAAAACTATTAGGCGGTAGAGCCGCCGCCTATCATAGTTACTCGTATAATTAAAACGACAACGAATATCTCGCCATCGCCATCGTTAATCGCTATGAGTTAGGCGGTAGGGCCGCCGAGTGAAACCGAGGGTGACCGAATGATTCATTCACAACCCGTACAGGAACAATCTTTCAAGTGAAAATTCGCTGGTGCGAGTTGTAACCCCTGCCGAAGAGTCGATAAGCTTTACCTGCACTTGATGTCGTTCAGAAAGATATTCTCTTTCTCTATCGAGCAAATATGACTGTTTCTTTCTATTTTCCGAATGTGAAAACAATATGTTTCTGGAGACGCATTATTGAAACAACAGAATTCAATAATGAATTTGAAAATTCAAATACGAATTTCCAAATTCACGAAATAAATATTCAAAAATAGTGAATTTTTGAATAAATATTCATTTCGTGAATTCTGCTACGGCTAGTCGTTTTTGATTTCTATTAGTAGAATACTCGTATACGCAACTAAATGTTTCGTTTTACGTGCGATTCATTGCTGGTTTTTTAAATAAATAGAGTTACTAACGTTTTTTATTTTTTCTGCATGAAATCTAAAATAGAATTTAATGATACTACCGAATTCGAGTGATTCAAAAATTTGTATTCGTGTTCGAATTCAAGATTCACTTCTAATAATTCAAAAATGCGCATCCAGAACGGAGGAACAGTGCTCCGTTATTTGAACATTAGACTTAAAACAAACGTCACAAGTAAAAGTTCATTCTTGTTGGAGTTCAGAGACTATTTTTATATCGCTTCATTATTAGATATCGTAAAAATGGGTTGTTAATATTGTTCTATTGAATTCTTTTTTTTTTATTCGTAATTTGAAAGGTAAAAATTCTTACTTATTGAATGCTCTACCTACATAAAGCAGGTATTATTACCGATTTCCTGTTTTTTATGTAGATAATACAAATGCTTTATATATTTTAAAGATGAATGAAATGTCTGATTACAGAAAATGGACCCCTTTAATGACTACGATCTTTTGCGTGAAAGATATAGGAATATTTCTGAATACACTGAAAAGGTTTGAAAATTATTCTTTCAAAAGAGTTCCAATCATATTATTATTTTGGTTCAATAGCACAAATGAGCAGCAATTTTCTATCACTATATCCTTATCAATAAAAGAGACCATTCATTTTTTGTATATATTGTGTCTAATCTAGTAAGTATGTTGAGAAAAATCACTCTTAAGATTAAAATAGTATAAATCAAAGTGATTAAGTCATGTAAAAAAATCTTATGTGAATTATATGAAGATTGTGTAAGTACATATATGTCTACAGCACAATCTAAGGAACATTTGTAGTTTAAGTCATAATACTTCAAGATACAAAAGTATTATTGACTAATGACCGGTTTCAAAATCATAAGTAATTATGTATTATGATTTTGCCTATTTGAAATTAGCTCCATATAAAATACGTCAAAATTCCATCTCCAGTATCAAATCAAGATATAGATATTATCATATTCAAACCGGTCATAAGTAAGCCCATATTTACATAATTTTGTTAGTCTACTAGGTCGAAGCAAATTCATCAAACATAATTACAGACGTCGACGTGCGACGCGACGTTTCAATAACTTTCCTTGTGGAAATATACACGCGGCGGAAAATTTGTGACCTCCTCTGTCAAGGACCGATCGCAGATTAGAAACAATTTGCTGTAGTCATTTATTACCCTTTGAAAGTAATTGTACACTCGGGAAATAAAAAAGGTCGTCACCAAAAAGACGGATTTTGTTTGCACTAGACAAAGAAATAATTATTTCTCACTATACCACCAAAAATACTCTGTACCAAAGTCTGTACATGGGTACCTCTATCATACCTGCAGGCCAATTATGGATCTTTCATCGTATGACATGGTATAATTTTGAGAAAAAGAAGTCGTGAAATTCTGCATTTCGTATTACCGATTTCCAATGATATCATCACTATGGCATAATTTCAATAATATCATCATTAAATAATGAACAAATGATCAAAAATCTGACCGAAATCGTATTTTTCTTTTCGCACTTTTATATTATATGATATCATTTGCAAAACCATGAGATGGGTAACAGGCCCTCTGTTTCTGCCGTCAAGCTGCAGCTGTGCTTGCATTGCTGTGTTCCGGTTCGAAGGGTAAGACAGGCAGTAAAGTTACTGGGTACTGTGACTTGACATCTTATGTCACAAGATGGCAAGGTAGAGTCAGCAACACGTCAAGCTTTACATTTGCATTACGAAAGCCGCCGCTATTACGAGCGACATAAGGGCGGTCTCTAGGTCAACATGTAAAGCCTAGCGTGTTGCTGTGTGTACATTGGCGTCCTTGTAGGGGCTGTAGATCTGCAAGTCTTACAGGAACCAAACGTATTCTATAGGCGACTATTACCGCTTACCATTGCCAGTTTGCCAATTTTATTGTATAAAAAAACTCTTTACAAAAATTTAACTGCCGAAAAAACTAAAAAGCAAAAACACTGAAAAGATAAAAATAATATAAGAATAGGTACAAACAACATCACACTTCTATATTGAAGTCAGTGACAAATTTTAACACTTCCTAGGAGATCAGCGTTTGGCACCGACTTCAATATTGAAGTGTGATGTTGTCTGTACCTATTCTTATATTATTTTTATCTTTTCAGTGTTTTTGCTTTTTAGTTTTTTCGGCGGTTCAATTTTTGTTAAAAAGTTTTTATTTTATATTTTTTTGTGAACGTCATCTATTAATTTTACAATCAGTGAGTGAATCATCAATTATCCCCCGTTTTTGTATCTTTACGGTTGGAATTGTTTTTTAAAATTTATATGGGAACACCCTCGGGGTATACCCTTTCCAATAAAAAAAGAATCATCAAAATCGGATCACTCTGTAAAGAGTAATGCGTGATCATTGATCACAATTAGTGAGTAAATCAACAATAATTTCCTGTTTTCCTACCCTTAGGGTAGGATTTTTTTTCAAATTTAAATGGGACCACCCTCGGGGTATACCCTTTCCAATAAAAAAAGAATCATCAAAATCGGAGTTCTCTGTAAAAAGTTATGCGTGATCATACATTTAAAAAAATATATACGCGTCGAATTGAGTACCTCCTCCGTTTTTTCGTCGGTAAAAAAAAACAGATACTTAGTTTAAAAAATTGTACACAACTAAGTTGGCAAACAAAGCGCGTGTTTGTAAGTGGCTACAGTTCGTGTGGTTCGTCTAAGATTACCAAATCTGCAAAATCCTTTTATTACAATTTATGGCTTGTCACCTGACGTGTGTCCATGTCGGGAGATGTAGGGTCTGGAAACCCCTTACTCCCCGGGCACCCAGGACAGTCCAGCCAGCTGCGGGCTGGTTCTTATGACTGTTGGGGATACCCTGACTAAGGGGTGCTCTTAATATGGGGTACGTATAACCGCACTCGTCAATAGTCACTTTAGCGAGCTGGCCGGCCCTAGAACTTGCCCTAGAGCCGTAAGGTGTGCTCTAAAGGGCCGCGTTCTACCGCCAAGCCTTCTGCTTTGGAGCAGAGTGATGGCGTAATGTTAGTTATTCCGCTCTCACTGCTGCCTCCCTTTCTCTGTCCCTGGCCAGTATTCGCAAAGATAGCGAGAGGTCGTCATCGCCTAACTTCGCGTGTAATTTCACTAAACTGTGGTGTACTTAGGGAGTTAGTATTGTGACATATTTGAATTTTTTTTTTCTTTTTTTTTATGTAAGGCCCGGCAAATGACCTCCTCCCGCCTGATGTTAAGCGGTGAAAGAGGCCCAAATGAGTTGACAGATAGAGTAGGGACGACATCCACTATCCTACCTGCCCGCCCCTTGCCGGCCTAAAAGATGCTTTTTCACACCTCTTTTGAAGGAACCCATGTTGTAGGATGGAGGAAACACGTGCGCAGGTAGAGAATTCCAAGTATGGGATGAACGACAGAAGAAGGAATCTTGGAATTTCTTGGTACGGTGTGAAAAGGAGGACACAGTGTACGGATGACTCCGAAGGCCCTTACGCGTGTTTCTGTTAAGGAATGGAGAGGGAGGGATAAGGTTAAAGAGCTCCTCAGAGCATTCCCCATGGAACATTCGGTAAAAGGCGCTAAGAGAGGCGATGTCACGACGAAGTTGTAGAGGCTCGAGGGTGTTAGTTGCCTCTACATCGCCAATTATTCGAATAGCGCGACGCTGCAATCTGTCCAGAGCATCGAGGAGGTACTGAGCGGAGCCGTCCCAAAGGTGCGAGCAATATTCCACGCAAGACCTAACCTGAGTTTTATACAACAGGCATAGTTGGTCCGGCGCAAAATACCTACGCACCTTGTTTAGGACACCGAGTTTCCGTGAGGCAGCAGTTATAACGGATTCGATGTAGTCTCTGGGGTTCAGATCGCAGCGAATGTTCATTCCCAGCAAGGTGATGTTACTCTGTGTGTGAAGGGTTGTGCCCTGAAGAGAAGGAGGGGGGAGGAAAGGTGACCTTTTCGCCAAGAACGCGCACACCTGTGTTTTCTTAGCATTGAACTCGACAAGATTGTTGGAACCCCATTCGGAGATGAGGTCCAGCGTCCTGTTGAGCTCAATGATAAGATTCTGCCTCTCCCTATCAATATTGCCACGAGCAGCCCCTGAGCTTCCGTGATATCCCCCATGCACTGTACTGTCGTCTGCATAGCAATGTATACTTCCCAAGGAAAGCATGTCATTGATATGCAGAAGAAACAATGTTGGGGATAGAACGGAGCCTTGTGGAACACCAGCATTCACTGCCACGAACCGCGAAGCGCAGCCGTCAACGACAACGCGAATTCTACGCTCGTGGAGGAAGCTGGCAATCCACGTACAGAACTGAGCGGGCAATCCGTATGCCGGAAGCTTGGAAAGGAGAGCCTTGTGCCAGACTCTATCAAAAGCTTTGGCGATGTCGAGACTAATAGCCACAGACTCGCCGCGCTTATCGATAGATTCACCCCATTTGTGCAAAAGGAACGCTAGAAGGTCACCTGTTGACCGTTTAGGACGAAACCCATACTGACGGTCATTAAGCAACGAGTGACCTTCCAGGTAACGGATCAGCTGGGTGTTAAGGATCCTCTCCATGATTTTACACAAAATGGAAGTGACGGCTATAGGGCGATAGTTAGCCGGTTCAGAACGATCTCCCTTTTTGGGAACCGGCTGGACATTGGCCTCTTTCCAAGATTTCGGCACACAACCAGCAGAGAACGACAGACGGTATAGACGCGTCAGGACCGGAGTCAACTCCGCTGCACACTTCTTAAGTACAATCGCAGGAATGCCGTCTGGTCCACTTGCTTTTCGAATATCAATCGACTGTAGCTCCGCCCGCACATCTCGCTGTCTGATGCGGATATCGGGCATAGTGCTGCCACAATGGGACAGTGTCGGAGGTTGTGCACCACAGTCATCGATACGGGAATGGGCCGCGAAGAGTTTTGCCAGGAGGTCGGCTTTCTCCTGCGGCTGATGAGCAAGTGAGCCATCGGCATGTCTCAGCGGTGGCAGCGAGGGTTGGCAGAAGTTTGATTGCACAGCTTTGGCCAGGCGCCAGAAAGAACGGCTACCCGTAGGGTGCGCTAGCAGTTCCTGACCCACTTGTGCAATGCGCTGAGCGTCCGCTCTAATGTAAGCCCTCTTACACAACTTGGTGGCATTATTATAGGCTGTTTTCAGTAGGTTAGTATTGGGATCCCTAGAAGCTCGACCTCTGATCCAAGCGCGGTAAGCTAGCTGTTTGTTTTCAACAGCAGAGGCACACTCGCGATTGAACCAGAGGTTACGTCTCCCTCTACTGACGAGATTGGAATGTGGAATATAATATTCCATTCCTAATCTGATCTCGTCAGCAACAGACGCAGCGCAGGAGTTCGGATCCATCCCACTGAAACAGCGCTGCCATCAAGGGACAGACGCGTAATAATCCCGCATACCGTCCCAATCTGCTGACGCATAGTGCCACAGACGGCGTGCTGCAACCACAGGCGACGGTCGCGACGCCTGAGGCACTGAGACGGATACCAGGCAGTGATCTGAAGATCCTAGTGGAGCTCGAATCACCACCTGATATCCGTCGGGGCGATTTGTCAGCAGAAGGTCCAACAAAGAGGGCGCTTGACCGATAATATCTGGTACCCTGGTGTGCTGGGTAACCAATTGTGTCAGGTCGTGCGTGAGAGCGAATGCGTGGGCAGTCCTACCCGCATGGTCAGTTTTAGAGGAACTTAACCACAACTCGTGGTGAGCATTGAAGTCCCCTAAAAACACCAGCTCGGCGGAAGGAAATTGCTCCTGCGCGTCATCTGCCACCCGACTTAGGTGTTCAAAAAGTCGAGTTGTCTCCAAGTCACCACGGTGGGAACGATAGACGCACACGTAGACACTGCAATGAGTGCCAAAATCGACGTGTACCACAAGGAGGGAAAAGGTAGGTTCCTCCAAACAGCGCAGGCGACGACAACAAACGTCCGCCCGGACGACCAAGCAAACACCTGTCTTTGCCTTGAAGGACTCCTCAAGAGCGTAGCCGGGGTAATTAAGGTAGCTTGTATCGGCCGGGCAGATAATTTGCGTCTCTGTCAAAAACAGCATTGCTGGACGGGCTGTCTCGAGATGGTGGTGGACAGCCAAGAGGTTAGAATGGAGCCCGCGGATGTTAGCGAGCCCCACCTCGAATAGTGGTGTTTTGGTGGGATAGTGCACCGCTGTACGACCAGTCCTAATATTGTGCGCTGACATGTTTGTTGGAGTGAGAGGTGTGAAATTGAGGTGTCGTTGCAGCGATTAGCATAGTTAACGTGTGTAGGCCTGTTTCGCCAGGGAACAGCCGACAGCTGATTTGCGCTGACTCTCCGCACGAAAGGGCCCCCGAACCCCCCCGGAAGTGGTCGCCGGGACCCACCGTCCGGTCACCAACCGGCACGACGGACCACCCCGAGATTATGCGTGGCATGGTGGGGCAGCCTCACGGACTGGTTAGGTCCGCTTGGGCCCCTGTACTGTACCACGGGCGGCCAGCGGAACAGCCGTTTCTTCGGGTCTTCCTGGGCGGAGGGTCAACGCAGTCAACCTGGCACTGGGTCGACGGAAGCCCACACAAACCACACGAATCGCAGCAACGACCCCTCAAGCTCTGGCTGTGCGATGACTGATCCCGAAACGCGGACACAAAATGCCCACTTGACGGGTTTTACGTCATGCGCACGGTGGTCGCTAGCCAGTCGGGTTTTTCAGGCCCTACCACCAGAAGTTGGTCACTCGATTAGCACCACCCGGGGATCACGTGTAGGGTCTCGAGGGTAAAACCTACGGACGTGAGCGACTCCAATCCCCAAAGCATAATTCATAACATCCAGTAAATTCACTGTCTGTCTTACAGTTCAGCTCCAAACAGCAATACAAGTATTTCTGGATTGTTGCAGAAATTCTTCCTATGATACCTAAATTAAATTAAATTATAAAAATGTAATATGAGCCTTATTAATTTTTATATGTACATTGATTTTAAAAATCTATTCCGTTATCAGATTCGTTGCAATGGCGAAGGAGTTCAATACAAAGTTCGATCCCAACACAGAGGCTTTCCAAATGAGAGCTCAGTGGAAGAAGGTGGACATATGCAGGAAGCAGTGGTCCGACCGCTGGAGTTGGCTGCTCGACGAACGGAAGTGAGTCTTTCATTTTTGGTACTCACATTTTCGAATACTTCTCTTCTCGTATAAAACTTCCCGCCGTCTTTTCCTCTGCGCTTAGATAACGGAACGTAACTGAACAACTCGAGGCGATCGAGGTGAGGCATTATACTCTGTTTGACTTTGAAATGCCCTATTGCAAGTTGGAACGCACACTAATCGGAATCACAGAATAGATAATTGTCGGAATCGTCGTGATCACCTCGCCATGGAACAAACTCACAAAACGCAGTGCGGTGCGTGGTCAAGATAATGCAGTGGTTTTATTTTAATAAAAACATAAAGTAATAATAGGAATATCGACAACTGTAGTACAATAAAAAAAGCTACACTTCTGTCGCTACGCTAGCCGTCAACCAAGCGGTCGGCGAGCGTAGCGTTCGCCTACTCGCCTAGCGAACGTCTCTGCCAATTTTTATGTTTGTACCAAAAAAATTAAGGACTTTCATACAAACTTGCGGGAGCCCTTATACCTCCTTAATCCAAACCTGTCGAAAAATCAGTTTTTAGCAGACGTCTAATTACTACTGCTACTCCCTACCACTACGTCCCTGCCAATTTTCATCTTACGTTAAGCGGTTTTTGATATTTCGTGACCTTTCACTTTTAATATAGGTACACGGTTACTTTTTTATCATCCGGGATAATTGAAGGGTATAATTTCAGGATACATCCGTTATTTTATTTAAAAAAATAATCTGGAGCAGTATTTTTTTAAATATTTTAGAAAATCAATATAAAATGAAATAGGTGAGTTATTTTTTAATAATATTTAAATCATTCTACTATATGTCCTGAAGCGTCCCTTAAATTATCCAGGGTGAAGGTAATCTGGTGAGTAGCAAATCTGGTGAATTGAGAATCTGGTAAACTGCTCATAAAGGAAAAAACTAACCCTGTAAGTATAGAAAAAAAATTGGCGGCAAGTCTGGACGGTGCGTGCGTTGTTTGGAACATTGATATTTAACATAATTATATTATAATTATATAACTTACCCATACGTCAACGAATCAGTTTTATACTGATACCCCTTCCATTTCCTCTCAGCTTCGACTTCAACGCAAGATAGATCTATTTTTAATGTTTTCTGCTATTGTTAAAATTAATGTATTAATCAGAATTGCTGTTTATTTTTATGTAATAGTAAGTAGGTGCTTTTTTGTGCAGTTGTTAATTGTGAAAATTTTTTTTTTGAGAATACTATAGAACATTTGCATTCTAGAATACGGGTCGACAACACTCCGACAGAACAGAACGACTTTGCAACAGGCTCGTTTGATAGCCGTTTGGGAACCGATACAAATGAACATGAAAAATATTATCTACCGATTTTATATATTTTTTCAAAATTGGTGTGTGTTTTCATTAATATCATTAAACTGTTTCTTATCCAAAAAATCTTTCATCTTTAATTTCACTCATTTTACTTTAAATGTTTTTTTTTTATATTTTACCCCGGAATGTAGAATTATAAATGTACAAACTGTTACCTATTTTCATAAATTTCTCTGGTCTCTAGAAATTTTATGTCATTAACAATGAATCGACAATCGGAATGAAATCGGAAATAAACTAAAACAATATCTCATGAACTTTCGCTCTGTATAAAATCCCTTGACCATTTTTTTTGGCGACTTTTACACTCTCTAGTCACTTTTAGCTCCACCGCTTAAGTGCTATTAGTGTTATAGTTTTCAGTCGATACAAAATAACAAAAGTTATCGAGCTTATGTTACGTATGGAAGTACATTAGCTTTCTTGTATTGCGTGCGACAAAACAACTGCTTTTACTGTACAGCAATTAAAACCAAAATAGACATAGTATTGGCCTAAAATATACTTCATTGCCTCATTTCGCACAACGACATTGAACTTGTGCCAGTATACGAAATTTGTGGTACCGTCAACCCCTTAATCCATTTAACAATTATAGTATTGTAACCGTTGATGACTTTAACTGAAACATTGATTTATAGCCGATATAACAAATATTCCTTTACTTATAATTTTTTGCTTAATCCCATTATAAAAACATTGTTTTAGCACGTACATTACCAAATGATTTCTGAATATTGAATTTTTCGCTCATTTCGCATTTAATGTGACCTTAGTGGGCTTTAAAATGGCCAATGGTTTGGAAATGTCTGCCCCAACGCTATCCCAGACCTCTAGATCTGAACTAAGTAGTGTTAGCCACCCGGCCCCAGTGGCAAACCGTTATCTGTGTAGGCCTACTATATTTCAGGTCAAAGTTTCAAGTTCTCGTTTGGTAGTAAAATGTTCAATTAGGATTTTTTAAAACCAAATAAGTACATTTAAGTCTTCTGCCATCTCGTCGGAAGGTCAAATATTCTGGGAGCATAGACTCAATAAGCTGTATGAAGTCATTTTGTATTGCATCCTGGAATTTTTGCCATGTAAAAACAAACCAAATCGCGGAAAAAATGGT
Organism: Schoenobius gigantellus; assembly: GCA_963935595.1. Taxonomy (NCBI): domain Eukaryota; kingdom Metazoa; phylum Arthropoda; class Insecta; order Lepidoptera; family Crambidae; genus Schoenobius; species Schoenobius gigantellus. The sequence goes on along the minus strand of OZ012540.1, from coordinate 66,046,835 downwards.
AGTTAGAGAGATCATAATCTTTCTGTCGACGAAGAGACATGGTTTGAATTTCGTGTAAGACCTTGACGTTTTACTCAAGAAATATTGCGTAAAAGTTTGTTTTTTTGTTAATTAGTAGTTTAGTTTATTAAAAGAATAGTGATTGAATAGTTTTATAATATTTATGTATTTTTATGGGCGTTGTTTTAGTACAACGTTACGATTTAGAAAACTGTGCAAGTAATTTGAGATGATTAATTGGCAAAACTTCTGATTTCATGTTTATCTTTGATTCAATCTTTTGATTGCATCTTTCATCATTTGATTTCATTAACTAGATTCTTAAATTTTTTTACAGAAAATATAGAAAACACAATAAATCAAAAATAATATAAGAATACACACAGTCTTAATTATTTCGTCTTTACTTTAATCTTTTTAGTGAACTTGAAACCAGCTCATTGAAATAACCTAAAAGAATACAACTAAGGGTTAATACGTGCCTATTGTATTCAAAAAACTAACCTCAACTCCTGAAAGTCAAGGATCCTTCTATCATCAGCTCGGCTCATGAGTACCAGACGCAAATAGTTGAATAGTTACAGAATAACAAACATGAGACACGTTTCCCTCGATTTTCTTGCGATCTCATCACCAGATCCTCACTTGGTAGCTAAGAGACCAATAAGAAAGAGGGGGTATACATACTCGTATACCCTCTCAAACAATAAAAGAATCTTCTAAATCAATTAATAAATGACGGAGTGATGAGGTTACAAATATAAAAAAATCACAGTCGAATTGAGAACCTCCTCCTTTTTTAAAGTAGGTTAAAAAAGGCACCTCACAAAATCTTCCAACTTTCACTATCTACTTCTCTAGTAACAAACACATTATTATTTAAACTTTCAGTGTTATTATTTTATGTACATGTTGCGCTTACACTAAAATGTACCTACCCACATGAAAACGGAATACCGTTCATACATGTTATATTGCTTCTTACAGTAAATTAACATTGTGACTTGATTGGATTTTCAATAAAGACGTTAATATAAAACATGAACACGCAAGATGGTACATTAAGTCTCATATTCATCAGGAATATACAATTAATATTGTATTCTCTATAACATTCTCAAATTGAGTGGTTATAAATTGTTACAATCTGTTCTAAATTTAAAGTTTCTACTAATTATAATAATGATATTATATTGTTTACTTCATAAGTAGATTTAATCTCTGTTCAGTGTTTTCGCTTAACCTTTACTAAAGCGACAGTGTTTAATGAAGCGACTTAATTGACGTACCTACACTGTGACGCAAAACCAACATTACATATTGATTATAATCACTAGAAATAGGTCATACGAAGACTTAGGTGGGTCCGACACCAGCGGTTTCTAGGTGGAAGGTGATAGAAAGATTTAATAAAAGTGACTGACGTATCTAGAACACCGCAATTGAACCGTTTTTTAACGCCCCACTGTTATTTACGGCCAATATGGCTATAGCAAGTATATTGGTAAATACATACATACTATATCGTACACGGTCGTTGTGATTTAAAGGTCTCTCACACTCTTTCCGCTACCCTAAATATACCTAATTGGGACACAACGACATTGCCAGGATACTTTGTTTTGTTGCGTGCTCAATGATAATGACAAGAGAAAATATACAGTATACTTTTACCATGATAAAAAAATGCCTGGTTTTCGTGATGGAATTTGGTTGCCGACGTTTCACAGCTTTTTCACATAATCGTATCTCTTCTTCGGAACACTTAAGCGTTGACATCCTGTAGCTTTAAGTTACAAATAATAGCTTGCCATAAGCCGTTTATTCACCGCCGCCGTCAACAAGTTGAGATGATGGAACTGAGGTAGAGGCGCCCGAGCTTGATTTCGACCAGGAAACGTATTTTTGAAACAAAATAATTAAAATTCGCATTCTATGTCGTAAGATTTGAACACGACTATCCAAATTCACTATTTTTGAATATTCAGTCCGTGAGCTCTGCAATGAGTAGTCCTACCCACTCGTTTTTGATTTCTACTAGTAGAATATACGCAACATATAATACATTCCGTTTTACGCGCGATTCATTGCCGGTTTTTTTTATTAATAAGTTATTGCGAACCGGTTTTTATTTTTTCTGCGTGAAACGGAATCTTGTACCTATAGAATTCATTTTAATGGCAACGCTGAATTCGAGTGATTCAAATAACTTTAAAATTGAGAATAGAAGATATTAATTTTTGAATCATCAGAAATGAATCTCAAGTTTGAACACGAATACAAATCACGTGCGAAATTATTTTCTACTGTTCCCAATTTTAAAGATTTTTGAATTACTCTAATTTCGTATTGTCACCGATAATAATATATTGGCATAAAAAACAAATTCTATATTAGAAACCATTACACGCAAAAAATTTATATAAAATCCGGTACGCAATAACATGATAATAACTTATTAATTTAAAAAACCAGCTATGAATCGCATGTAAGAAAGAACATATATACGTTGCGTATATTCTACTAGTAGAAATCAAAAACAAGTGAGAAGGACTACTTATTGCAGAGTTCACGGATTGAATATTCAAAAATAGTAAATTTGGAAATTCGTTTTCGTATGAATCTTACGATTTCGAATGCGAATTTGAATTCTATTATTTCAAAAATTGTTTGTGATCGAATTCATGATTCATAAATGATTAAAAAATGCGTCTCCATAAATAATTTCGTTCTCGTTGACTTCGCGGTGACGGCGGTGGTAGACAAATGCCAATGAGCGGTATTTTTCTCAGAACAATACATTTTTAAAAACAAGAATTTTAAAAACCCCTCAGAAGAATAATTATTCTTCTGAGGTGTTTTTAAAATTCTCTATCTCCTTGACATTAACGCAGTTGATTTGAGATTATGTTGATCAGTCCATTTTTTCCTAATAACCCTTTGTCGAAGTGCATTCCTTCGTGCATTTAAATATTTATTATGGTATCCCTTTCCCTTTGTGCATTTAAATATTTATTATGGTCATAGATTTGCCAGATACATTCGGATTCATGAGGAATATTGTACTCCTTTGTATGGTTAATCCAACACGACAGCATACACGGATGTGGCAGTTTAATCGAACGTCTGAACCGTATGCGCTCACAAACTATTATTGGCCCGATAAAGCATTCATGGTTCAATTAGATTATCTCCGCTTTTGAACATTTCGATTAAGATCAAGAAATGTACTCGTAACTCTTTGCGTGAGCAATTGATCAAAATGTTGGTTTTATTGATGAATTAATTTTGTTGCGTGCGGTACAAACATCCTTAATTTTGTTATTGCAAAATCGTAGTGTAACCATGACGTGAGTAGTAGAAAGTATTATTTTTTAGTCTTGGAAAAAATACAATTTAAAACACTTCTTGTGTAGGGATTAATAAAGCTTCGAACAAAAAAAAACTACCTGCAGATCGACAAGTAGAACGAAGCATTCCATAACAGCAAACAAAAAGTAAAAGACTGTCTGGATGTCTGTCTGAATAACTTTGATTCGACTGAGATTGTCCATCGACTACGAAACGGTCGAAGTTTCAATGGTTGTTTTGTAAATGATGATCTTATTATAAGTAATTTTAGTCAAGCTAAGGCATTTCTTTTCATGTCAATTCATAATACCTAGTTTACTTTTAATGTTATTTACAATGCGAAAGTCGTGACTACACATCACATACTTGAACAAGAACAACTTTATTGCTGGTAATCAATATGGTTTTAGAAAAGGTAAATCTACCGAAGATGCAATACTCAGACTAACATCCTTAATAACCACATATCTGGATAAAGGTGAAAAGTGTGTCGGTGTATTTCTAGACCTCCAAAAGGCTTTCGAAACGGTATCCATTCCAATATTACTTACTCGATCGGAGAACTTGGGAACTTGGGTGTAAGGGGGATAGTGCACTCTTGGTTTAAAAACTATTTGGAAAACCAGGAACAGATTGTCAAAGTGGAAAAACCACTTTAGTAAAAATGCTAGGTGTACATACGCAGTCCTGCAAGGTAGTACACTAGGTTCTACTCTGTTTTTACTGTATATAAATACGTTATGTGAGCTGAAAATACCTGGAACTGACATTTTAGTATTTGGTGATGATACAGTTATTTTGTTCCACAACAAGACCTGGAGAGAAGTTGAGAAAACCACGGAGGACGGCCTTTGTCATGTAACAACCTGGCTAGAAGACAATCTACTCACTATTAATGCGTAAAAGACACAATATTTGTGTTTCAGTAAGACTGCAGCAAGCGCTCCTAAGCCTACATTTAACATCCTCATTCACACATACCCCTGTAACCGAAGTGACCAACCGTCCTGTACTTGTCCGAGTCTCTCTCGTGTTACTTTAATTAGATACCTTGGCGTTCTTGTGGATGATAGACTTCAATGGCAGCAACATAATAGCCGTAATGTCAGCAAGAACTCGTAAACTTATATTTGCCTTCAAAAGCCTTCGGATAGTCGCTGACCATAACTTATTTATGCGCACGTACAAGGCCCTATGTGTAGCCCTACAATGTATTCTGACCTATAACATCTGCAATTAGTAGAGAGCACAAACAGTGGTTCTAAAAGTAGCCCTTGGCCTTCCATATCGCTTTCCAACTACGCAGTTGTATCAAATCGACAAAGTTCTTACCGTAAGAAAACTGTTTGTATACCAAATTCTAAGTAGATTCCATAATAAAATAGTCCCCTTTATTCCACTAACATCGAAAAGAATTTCTAAATTTCCTACTGCATCAGCTTGTTCCGTAACTGCAAAAAAGCATTTTGACTACTTAGCAGCTCGTATATATAATTTTTCTTTTAGAAGTTCACATTACCAAATATCGCAAAAATGCTTTCAAAAAGTTTGTATGTAAATGGTTTGAGCAGTTTGATTATGACACCTTGGAGTCACTGCTGAAAACTATCGCTTGATAAGATCTGTCTACACCTGATTTATCTATAACATAGCAACACACACACACACACGCGCGCGCACACACGCACACGATTGCATGTATTAAAATGTAATATATATTATCATGTAAACATTCTTCAGAACAGCCTGTCTCCCACAGGGCAACCTTATTTGGGAGCAGTTCAATACTGCAATGTACCAAACTTATTTAAAAAAATAAACTTTACTTTATTTTATTTACTATTTTAAAATTTTCATGTTGGCCACTGTTTCGGACGAGGGCGTTGATGCACGCGACACAGTGTTGTACTATTACAGGTATCATCGTTTTTCTTATAGCAATGTTATGTCGTTAGTGTTAATAATATTTTAAATAAATAAAAAAATAATAATATGTACATTAGCTATAAGTATTGGTTGATTTATTCAACAAATAATAATAATAATAATAATTTATTCACAAACACAGCTTTGGGACATAACAGACATAACAAAATTACAAGTATGTTAAGGTATTGTAAGCTCTCTTGCAGTGACCCGCTGGCTTCCAAGCTAGGTATAACCTGTGTTTTGGAAGACAGTGGTTCAGTCTCAGTAATTTGATAGGGCGAGCACCCGAGTGTCCTTAATATTAGACTAGAATACTAGACGAATAGAACAAAAATAAAAAATACTGCTTCGATAAAAGCTAATATAAATATAAAAAAAGAAGAATAGCAACAAAAAGAAAATTGTTTTCCAATAACTATAAAAACAACCAAGGTATAAGGTATTAATTTTTTCCTCCATCTCTTTCTAGCAAAAAGGCAATTCACATGGAGTCTACATGGCCATACTCAACAATGACCTCACGGTCATTATAATTCAGTCATCATCACAATTCTTATTAGGTATAGAGGTGGCATTGTACAGTCAGCAACATATCAAGTTCCACATTTGCATTACGAAAGTCCTCGCCATCACGAGCGACATAAGACCTGTCACAAGGTCAATATGTATAGTATGTCTCGTTGCCGTGTGTAGATACCACATAATAAACAGTTAATAATATGCCAAGATCACTCAGACGACGACGTTACAGAAAGTTAAACATATTAAAAATCAGTTTTAATCAAACAGAATTATCAATTATAAACGATGGCCGATTGCTGATGAGTTACAAAATCACCCACCAGGTGCATTATCGCATTTGCATCGCGACTGTATCGTTGCAAAAAGCCGCATTGTGTATAAGGCCTAATATTATTAATCTTTCCATTGTCCGAGAAGCCAGCCTGGATTTGTCTCCGGATAAGTTAGTCCCGCTGCGCGAGACAGCTGTATGCATATCAGACGCCTGTATCCGACAGCGGAAAAACAGGCGGCATTGTAATAGGCCGTATTGTAGAAGTAAATGAAGTCTCTGCTCACGTGAACAATATTGTTTTCAAAAGCTAAGCATAAGCATCTACATCTAGCTACTTGTTGGCTCGTATATTTTACAGGAACATTTTATAGGCGGGTAAAAAAGTAAGCTTAAAAATATCACACGTTGGACGTGCCTATGAAATTCAAGGTTTCCTCGATTTCCATAGGATCCCATTATCAGATTATGACATGGTGACAAAGGACCACCTCGGGAGTATACTCTTTCGACTACAAAAATAATTTTGAAAATCGGTCCACACATGGCGGCAAAAAAAGATACAGCCGAACATAGAACTCCTCCTTTTTCGAAGTCGGTTAAAAAGTAAAACTCGACTACTCGTACTAAAAAATCTCTTCTCATCTGAAATTGTTACGTACAAACTATGCAATATTTTCGCTGGTCCGTTGTCGCTCAGATGGTTTAAGCGGAGTAAACAATAAGTAATTTAAAAGCAATAAGGGCACAGGTGACCTACCGACATACCCTTCAATTTCTGTGATTCGTCCCATGAGACGAAAGGGTCGTGGGACGAAACAGCGAATGAGTCCCATGTAACGGTCGAGGAATTTACAATGTATATGTCAGATGCCTTTAGGCATCTGACATATCCATCCGTGCCTAGTTATAACAACATTCGTAGCTCTTGTGGTGCCAAATGGCTTTACGATATTCAACCTTAGATGGGTCGCAAATTAAATTCCTTGACTGTAAGTGTACATGCCCATTGCCCACATACGTACGGAACGACAAACACACACTACCGACTTTTTGTAGGCCCGATAATAGAATCGTTTTTCTCCGACTCTTATGACCGACTCAACGTACCGTACACGTCGTAATCGAGAGAAATGCACATCATGGATTTAATGGATTTGACAGGTGTTTGGTACATCCATCGCCGAGCAGAAACACGTCCTTTCTTATTAGGCCAACTGTCGGTCGGTGAGTAGGCAGTGTGCGTTACCGTTAGAGATGAAACGGATAGCCAGTAACTATCCGTTATCCGGCCTATCCGGCCTAAAATCACTATCCGGCCGGCCCTTTCACGTCGAAACCGGATAAATATGTATGTTATACTAATATGTAAAAATTATCTATGTTATTAAAATAATAGTTTTTACAGCGCCAGTCTCTTTATTTTATATCTACAACCCGTAAAAACATTTCAAATAACTAAAGCACTGCACGTGCGTCGTGCACTCTAAAAATCGTGAAACAATTGCTAACTTTGCTCATAAATGAAAAGACCCAAATTCAACCGACATTCGTGGCACACGATCGTTCGTGACGCGACCTATACAAATTCGCTTCTTGCATCAAATTGCAATGTTCGCCCGGATAACCGGCGCGGCGTATGGATATCCGGCGTGCCGGCTACAAGGTAGCCCGGTTATCCAGTATTCCGTATCCGGCCAAATAGCTATCCGTTTCATCTCTAGTTACCGTATAAATTTACGAACGTTCCATTTTTCACCGATCAGCGGGTCGGCCGAGATACACCGATTTTTTTGGCCGACTTTTTGTAGTTCGTATGCGTTGCAACGTTGAATTCCATTTTTTTTGCATGTCTCACAGACAAAAATCGGTCAGCGATAGTCGGTCGTGTACGTTCGCACTAATAGGTTAACCCTCTTTTTTCCTATAACCGAATTGGGAGCGAATCACGTTATTTGGGTTCAAATCCTGCCCAAGTCGAAAAAAAATCTTAATTAGCATTTTAAAGTTAAATGTAAAGTCACATATATTAAAATGGGCATGTACTGTCAACATTTAAAATAGATAAGCATACAGGTACTTACCTGCATTCAAGGTAGGTATGTACCAAAAGATAAACTCAAAAATAATTGTTAAATTGTGATGAGCAGTTCAAATGTCAACAACAGTATCGATAATAACCAGTGTAGGTTTTTAAATAATCAACCAATAATACATAATGAGAATATTGACTTGAACATACACAAACTGGCTCAAAATTGTACTACAGTAATGTTAAATCTAATTAGTTTTTGGTTCGCGTTTTATTTTATTCTATTTAACATCTTAGATTACGTTTCAAATCAAATATAAATACAACGAAGCTGTATTGTCATTTAAGTAAAGGTTGAACCTACGAATACTTACCTAATAATATTCAATCAAACGATAACGAGATTTATTAATTTTGTTTCAGTGATACAAGTCTGACAGCTTTCATTTAGGTGCATTAGTGTGTGTGTGTCTCTCTCTCTATCTATGTATGTGTCTCTCTCTATCTGAGTGTGTGTCGGTGTGTGAGTTTGTGTGTGTGTATATTTGTGTGGGTGTGTAAAATTTTCCTTCCAAATATCGGACCCCATCGAAAAGTTATACCTACGCCTGTGGACATCGCCAACATTAATTGTAAGAGGTGGCTTAGAATAAACTGAATTAAACCTATAGGTACCTACTATAGTTAACCTCGAACTTAGATCGAAGTGGTGGCGTTGCTTGGTCACGCAAGTAAAAATGTTTCATGCGAAGCAAATGCCAACACGATTGCTTCTCAAGCTCGCTCGATGACGACGCGGCGACACCCGGCGCCCATGAATAATTGCTGAATGTCCAAATAATACAGACGATTTATGGATTTAAATATTTTAGAGACAGTAATCCGGGAACTCGAGAATTTTCGTAACGTCTACGTATTTGAATTAAATTTTTGTTTAGGAAAAAAAACAATGACATTAACAATCTAAACAAAAGTAAGGGGAATAATAAACCGATCGACTAAAAAAATACGTAGCGACTCATGATGAGATACTATTTTAATAACTTGAGCGATATGGATTTGAGTAAGCGAAAAATTAATTAAACTGACGACGAAAAATTAATCTATATAAATAAAAATGGATCTTCGAAATATATGTACGCCCATAACTTTCGAACGACTGCACCAAATTCGATGATTCTTGGTTTAATTAATGTATTCGTTATTGTTAGGACAAGGTTTGTATATACAATAATTGAAATAAACAATTCAGTACAAAGTACGCCGGGTCAGCTAGTTAATAATAAAATCCAGAATAAGCTTACAAAAAGTGTGTTTAGAATAATCGATTTTGGATATTAAAATTTTAAACGTGCGACTAAATTACTATGTGAGCGACTAGAAATACAAAGACGGCATCTTTTAGTATAAAAAAGGGCAGGGGGACGGGGGGGCGCATCATATTTAAGCCGCAGAAGTCAACTAGTAGCCTATAAGGGGGAACTATCTAAGCCGGTTTTTCTCTCTTCCGGAGTCCCACAAGGATCCATACTGGGACCTTTATTTTTTATTATATTTATTAATGATCTTGTGCATAAACTAAAATGTCCCAGCTTGCTTTATGTGGATGACTTAAAAATATTTACTGAAATAGCCACTACTGAAGATGCCGAAATTTTACAGCATGATCTTAATTCTGTGGCTAATTGGTGTATTAATAACCTCATGTCCTTAAATATCAACAAATGTTTTGTTCTTACTTTCACTAGAAAAATTGATAAATTTCGTTACGACTATACACTTAATGGACAAAAGCTTAATCGTCATGATCATGTTAAGGATTTGGGGGTCTTATTTGATGAAAAATTAACTTTTCGTGAACATTACACTCATATTCATAATAAAGGTTCTAAAATGTTGGGATTCATCCTCCGAAACACCAAACATTTCAAAAAAGAGTAAACTAAAAACGAAATTTCGCATGTTTCCTACCACGGTTCTCTTCGATGCGAATATTCGTTCAACCGAAAATAGTTTGACAGGGGAACTTATTACTTATCCGAAATTTTCTTGTCCGATTTACATTTAACCGATCTCTTTTTTACTATATGTATTGTTTGCCATATTTTAGACTATCGAAATATCATTTGACATAAGTATCATTTAACACCAATTTGATATAAGTTCCACCAATTCTCAATTTTTTTTATTATTGCCAGATGATTTATTTTGCATATTTTCGTTTCACCAAACAAAATCTTACCGAAAATTATTAGTTTAATACTTGGCTGGTTAGATTGCGGAGGTTATAATAAGTAAGGAGGGTACATAGTTATCACACATCAAAGTACATATTTTTTGCATGCTTATAGGATATCACTGTAGGTTAGGTTAGACATTGTGACCACATACAGCGGAGCATCAAACTGCATGTTGTTTGCGTGCTTGCATGCTAAAAATAACAGTAATACCGGAAATACTATGCGTAAATTTTTCGAGGAGCTATAAAACAGTGGTGTAATGAATGTACGGAAACATAAGACTTCGAACAAATGTTGATTTGGCTGAGCATAACTTCTGTAAAAAGGTTTTCGACCAAATGAAACGTCGGAGTAACGAAAAAAAAACGAATTGATAATAGTTGACGGCAATGGTCTCCGTTCCTCTTGTTTCACTCTATTGACAACCCGTGAAACCCTATCCACCCCAAATGATTAAATTTTCAAAAAATTATAACAAATTTCCAAAAACAATTTGAACCAAAGTATATGCTGCTCATTAGTCATTATAGTATTTTTCAAAGTGGTTTTTCTATTCGAAACACTTCATTTAGGATAAAATGCCGCTCACCATAAATAAATAAATTGCCAAATATTGAAAAAAATGCATGACGTAACGTTGACACTCAAACAAATATTAGGTCGCTCAAATATTATGAAGCTTCACATTTTGTATTTGAAGTAACTCGAATGAATGTTTATAAGTTACTGTTCTGTTGATTTATAGTCACTCGCAGTCAGTCGCTCACTTAGTAATACAATAACCCAAATTAATTATTTTTGTCTCTTAAAATTTTAATTTACAGTCACTCGTTTAAATACTACCCAAAAATAATTCTATAGATTTTATAATGCTATAGCCCCTCATACCTCTGATAACTTACCTATTTTTGTCACAAAGCAGTCGATTGTGTTGGTTGAAGAGTACTTATACATACATCATATGCAACAAATTGGCAACGTGACTACATGACCCTTTGAGGGTTTGCATAACTACGAATCTGACAGGAACCATATTGTAGGTACCTATCCTACTAATATTATAAATGTAAAAGTGTGGATGTTTGGATGTTTGTTACTCAATCACGCTAAACGGCTGAACGGATTTGGATGAAATTTGGCATGCATGTAGCCTTTGACATGGAAAAGAACATAGGTTACCTTTTATCCCGATTCCTTCAGTAGTTCCCGAGGGAAAATTGAAAATTGTTTACGAGTTAAGCCGCGGGCAGACGGGCAGCTTTGAAATTTGGTATGCATGTCGCCTATGCTATGGAAAAGGACATGTACTTTATATTCCTTAATGATCTCTCAAATAGTTTCCGTGGGAAGATTAAAATTGTTAACAAGCGAAGCTTTAGACCCAATTCTGAAGTGCATGCAGAAGAAGTCGCGGGCAGAAGCTAGTTTACTATAATAATTAATTTTACTATAGGTGACTGCAGCCATACCGTTAGGTAGATAATCTACTTATTCGCCAACTATGTTGTTTAAAAAATCTACTATCTATGTACGCTTACAATTTCATATACTGTTTAATCTTTACGAGGTTATTGTTTTAAAAAAAAAACGTCGCTCCACAGTCCCCACACTAGGATTTTCTCCTGTGTTGTGGGTGCAGTTACAAACATAGAATATCACATGCACATACGCCAAGACCCGATCAAATTTCTGTAGGCCATACAAAATATTTGACCCGTACGGGAATCGAACCCGCGACTCGTTGCACAGTAGGCGATCACTCGACCTCTGCGCTAACCGTGCTGTTTGTAAAAATATTTGTATATTTGTAAAAATATTATGAAGGTGTATACATACAGGTTACTTTTTTATCACCTTGAAAAATTTAAGGGACGCTTCAGAACACGGTAGTCGTAGAATAATATAATAAATATATATTAATAAAAATAATAACCTATTTAATTTTATATTAATTGTCTAATATATCCCAAAAAAATATGTAGTTAATAGTTAGTGCAGTATTTTTTAAGGTTTTTTTTTTATCTTTTACAAGCTTTTATTTACTTTCACCTGTCCCGTGTCTGTATGAAATCTTGCAAGCTAAATTTAACCCACTTCCGTGTTTTCGATTGATCTGAAATTTTGCATGCATATGTATATCGCGTGACAATGCAATAATAAAAGCTTGTTTAATTTTTTACTATTTTTTTCATCTATACTATATAAAGCATCTATGCTATATAATTTTGTTTTTGTAAGCGTCCCTAAAAATTTTCCGGGGTGATTAAAAACCGTGTAGGTATAATTGAAAACCTACGCCTATAATCCTTTTTAGACGAACCTTAGAAGAGTGTGCTAAGCTACGTGAGGAAGTAGCGTCGGCGTTCCCGGAGCAAGTCAGCAAGATGGAGCCGGCGAGATCGCTCAAGCCTGTGCCGGTCACGTCCACGGGTCTCGTTGGTTGGCTAGCTTCAAAGTATGTGTCTAACATTAATGAAATTTTGATTGTGTTCAAGATGTACATAGTACGCTTAGTTTTGAGCAATTAAAATCGTAGAAGTAATTACTTTATACACTTATTATTGCAGCAATATAATGAACCTACAATTATACAATTTATTTGATTTTGAAACTGTTAATTACAGGCTACTTGGACGACTCTTATTAAAATAGGAACTTTTAACACAAAACATAATGTTATCTATGCATATTGTGAGATTTGTGAGATGATTGTGGATTGTGCGATACTAGACGTATTGGAGCGGAAGGGTCAAAGCGCCTTTTGCTGGATGAGGCTTTCCAGGTCTAAATAGTATAACCCCCTCCTGCCAATTTTTTATATGATTATTATTTTATTGTGATTTATCCGACAAACGTAGAATAAATACGTATATTCATTAAACACATGTTATCTATTATACGGTATCCCCAACGGTTTTATTATATAGGTATTATATAATAAAACCGTTAGGGGGGTACAAAAATCTGTAATTACGAAATATTAAGAAAAAATACACAGGTCGCCTTAAAATCATTAGCAGAACACGATAGAATAGTTTAAAAAAATTGTTTGTTTGTTTATTTGTTTGTCTGTTTGTCCGGAAAGATCTCCGAAACTACTGGACAGAATGTGATATGGCTTACACCACAATGCTTAGAATTTTCCAGAAGAACATTTAGGCATAATTTCATTTGTTTAAATTCACTTTTTATTTTTAGTGAAAAATACAATATAAAATTTTCGAACAATGCTTAAATGTAGAAAATCAACATGGCATGGCGCACGTGAAATTATTTCAACAAGTCTGTCACATAGTGCAAAGAAAAATTTTATATTTTCTGTTAATGGCTGTGCCCATCTGGATTTCGCCAACCAAAGTTTAAATCAAGCCATACAACTAATGTATAAAGCAATATCACGTCTTAATAAAATTTGTAGGTTCTTGAGTAATTTTCACAAAATCGGGTACAAATTTTGAAATATTTGGAATGTTGAAAAGTGAAGATACCCTTTTCAAGGTATTTTGAAAGGTGTTATATGTTTTTACATTATGACTAAGGAATTAAACTCTTTCATCCATTTAAAACTATTAAAAGTAATAGAGTAATATTGATAATTTAAAAAAGCGTAGAAGGACGGGACGGGACTCTTGATCCTAATGTATAAAATGACGGATCACATTTTTTTGGATCCACCCAAGGAACATGGATATCGAACGAAGGACCTAAAAAGTAAAAAACATTGAACTTAGCCACGTTGACTTAATTCGACATGACTGTCGATCAAGGCCTTTCCTGTCATCAAGGAAACGAAAATTCGTTTCCAAACCCAGCAATATAGATATTAAATGAAAGGCCTTGATCAGTAGAGCACTATGAACCTAGCAACATTGATATAAATTCAACATAGCCGCTGCTCAAAAAAGATGGATAAAAATTAGTTTCCAAACCTAGCAATATGGGTATCAAATGAAAGGCCTCAAAGAGTTGAGAAAAAAAATTCAACATGGCCGCCGCTCAAAAAGGATGGATAAAGTTCGTTTCCAAACCTAGCAATATGGGTATCAAATGAAAGACCTTGAAGAATAGAGCATTAGTAACCTAGGAAAATCTACCTAAAATCAATATGGCCGCCGCTCAAAAAAAAAAGGATAAAAGTTTGTTTTCACACCTAGCAATATGGGTGTCAAATAAAAGGCCTTGATGAGTAGAGCACTATGAACCTAGCAACATTGACATAAATTTAACATAGCCGCTGCTCAAAAAAGGTGGATAAAAGTTCGTTTCCAAACCTAGCAATATGGGTATGAAATGAAAGGTCTCAAAGAGTAGAGCATTATGAACTAGGAAAATTGTCCTAAATTAAACAATAAAATTGATAATAGTTCGTTTCCAAACCCAGCAATATGGGTATCGAATGAAAGGCCGTGATGAGTAGAGCACTATAAACGAAGATTCACTGACATAAATTCAAAATGGCCGCCGCTCAAAGAAGGTGGATAAAAGTTCGTTTCCAAATCTAGCAATATAGGTATCAAATAAAAGGCCTCACTAAGTAGAGCATTATGAACTTTGGAAAATTGACATAAATTCAACATGGCCGCCGCTTGAAAAAATGGATAATAGTTCGTTTCCAAACCCAGCAATGTGGGTATCAAATGAAAGGCCTTGATGAGTAGAGCACTATAAACGTAGCAGCACTGACATAAATTCAACATGGCCGCCGCTCAAAAAAGGTGGATAAAAGTTCGTTTCCAAATCTTCAAGAGTAGAGCACTATGAATCTAGGAAAATTGCCCTTAATTCAACATGGCCGTTGTTAAAAAAACGGATAAAAGTTCGTTTCCAAGCCAAGCAGTATGGGTATAGACCTTGAAGAGTAGAGCACCAGGAACCTAGGAAAATCGCACAAAATTCAATATGGCGCCGCTCAAAAAAAACTGATAAAAATATGGGTCTCAAATGAAAGGCCTTGCTTGATCAGTATAGCACTAGGAACGTAGCAACATTGACGTAAATTCAACATGGCCGCCGCTCAAAAAGTGCGGATAAAAGTTCCTTTTCAAACCCAGCAATATGAGTATTAAATGAACGTAGGCCTTGAAGAGTATCTAAAGCATTACAAGCCTACAAAAGTTGTGCTAATTTCGAAATGGCCGCTGCTCAAGAAAGGCAGAACTAAGTTGAATCATTATGGAATAAAATGGAGGAAAAAACTAAACACTGTGTTAAGCATTTTGATGGCGAAACGTAGTTCGCGGGGACAGCTAGTAGACAATAAATTTAAAGATTATTAAAAGACGAGGGCAAAATGATTGTTTGAACATATTTAAGCGTTACATGTCGTCCCCCTAAATACCGCAATAAATATATGTATAAGTAATTAAGTATGTTTATATTTTATATAAAAAGACTGTCTTGAACTAATTTTGAGGTAAAAGAGCCTTTGATATTGCTTCCGTAATGAGACATTTTCACATGAAAAGCTTCATCAGCAGCCTGAAAGCACGCCCTAGATGTCAAAGCAAGGACTTTCGCGAACGCTTTAAATCGAGGACAGTTCATCCAGTTTCACACTTTAATGTATCCATTTTTGTTGCTTACAAGTCTGCCTTTGCAAGTTTACCTAAATCCTTATATTAACGAAGCATGTTATTATTCTTTATAAAAATATGTATGGCCCCTAAACATTTAGTTTCTTTTAAACCGACATCTTTCTTATTAGCAGCAAATAAAACCTTTTAAAACCGTGTATGAGTAGATATTTTGTATTCAATTTGACGTTGAATACTTAATTTTTTCCTCGTTATGTTGTTTTAAGTAATGTGTTTACGCGCCAGAGATGTCGAAAAATTTATACCTACCTACATACCTACATTATTTCAATCCTTGTTTTACTTTATTGAAGGAGAAAAGCGTTAAAGGAAAAATATTAATGTTCTTTGAACTGTATAAGTTCAAACCTTAAGAGATTTTCCAACGATATTTAGATATATGTCCATAATCATATAATACTTGCTATACCTACAATATACCGGGTTATTTTTCCAGCAGTAGCCAAATTTTGTGTGCTTGTTCAGACAAGCAAAATGGAGATCTTTTACTGTGGGACCAATCTCGAAATCGCGAAAAAAAATTAGCTGTTCCATACAAATGTTCAACATCCACTGAACCTAAATGTATGGAACAGCTGATTTTTTTTCGCGTTTTCGAGTTTGGTCTCATAGTAAAAGTTGTTCATTTTGCTTGTCTAAACAAGCATACAAAATTTGGCTCCTGATGGAAAAATAACGCGGTATGTATAAATAAAAGATAGGTTATCTTCATATTTGAGCAGTTTCTAGTTTTTGTTGTGTTTGACACCATCATGGCACCGATTAATTTATTTTAAACAATATTATTCAGTGTCATATATTTTAAATATATTTTAGTTGTTTGTGGTGAAATAAGTCGTCCCGTATTGTTACTACCGAAAAGCGTATCGCATCACTGTCTGCATGTCGTAAGAAAAAATATGCTGTAGGACAATCATACTAAGATAAATTTCGATAACGATTTTTTATTGATCATAATGGCATCATTTCCTATTTGGTGTGTAAAAGTGATAAGAAGCATCAATAGGAGATTTTTTTGAGTAGGTACCTTTTGATTTCGTAAAAAAATTATGACATAATTATTACAATAGCATATAGCAACAGTAATATTTGTAAAAGTGTATCGTAAAAGTAATATTGTTACTAACAAACGAGACGCAAGTTACTATTTAACGCATGTTTATAATTTTTCATTACTCATACTCGGAAAGTAGGCCTGAAGTTGCCGGAGGAGCGGGTTGAAAGTAAGTAATACTTTTCAGCCCTAGGGAGAATCATTTTCAACTGACAGCTGTCAAACTATGAAAAAACGAAACTAGAGTTCTATTTTCACATTTCTATTGAACAATGTTCTAACTTTCTATCTTTCTATACAGCCACTCAATTACAGCGCGATGTAAAATTGAAAGAACATAAAGTATTAATTTAAGAATATATTTTCAAATGACTTTATTATAATTTACTTTCAACTATCTCTTTAAAAATTGGTAAATATTTTGCCCATAGATTTGGGCAAAATATTACAATTTTTTCAATGATGATAATGATAAATAATGACTGAATGACTAGCCGGCCAGCTAGACCACGAAAAAAAAATACAAAATCAGGGGAATAGCGGCATTAGCGGCAACTTCATTTGTTTTTTCGAGTTGTTAGAATATATATTATGTATAATTCCGTATAGCAGAGATTTGTATTAACACAATGAGATGGATCCAATTCTAGTCAGATGTGGATTTAACGCTTGATAAGAGAAGAGGCTAAAGCAGAAGTTGTTTATTAATATCAAGTAAAATTCACTCATTTTTTTAAAACTAATTCATGACATTTTTATTTTTATTTTCCTTGTATTCGTAATAAAAAGCACAGTGTTTACCTCGGGTTAAAGACTTATTTAGTCCCTCGAACTCTTAGAGCATTCTCGAACTATTAACCCCGCCTCGGGACTAAACAAGTTACTTTTATCCCTAGGGTAACAAGGTATTATTATCAACATCAAATTTTTTATGAAATGTCATAATGAAGTTCAAATTCAATATTTTTATTTTTTTGTTGATAGATTGTATAACTGTTTTCCATAACCGTTTTCCATTTTGGCGCGGAGTTTGAGTTGCATCTGTTAAATAAATTATACAGTGCTGTTTTTGGTTAGATCATATATATAGGAGTTTTTTTTTGTTTGTTATTTAAGATATTTTTTTCTAATGTTTCAGACCCGAATGCCAACTTGAAATATATAGTTCCTGGCTTTCAAACATACCTGTGAAATTGCCAGACGTATGGGACAATACGGACTACACTGGCCCTGAAAAGGTGTGAAATTGGAAATATTGTATGTTGTCACTACTTTCGAATACAGTTAGCAATTTAATATCGAAAATATAACGAATTGAACACTACAGAATCTTTAACTTCGCACAAGAATCGAAACCCCGAATCTTATAAGCTGTGCAAAAATGCTTTTTCTATTAAACTGCCTCCTTTTTTTCAACTAGCAAACATTTTGAAAATGTCATGTACACTATCATTGCCAAACATTTCATAGGTAAGTGTACTTTCATTAATGTATTGGCTCATTTACTTAATTACTTTACGATGTATAGATAACATGGTGGCAGCTTGGTAATTGTTTATTTAGCATTTAGGGCGCGATTCTAATGCGCAGAAATTATGAAGAAGGGGAGAGTGTCGAAGGCGACATAATATGTTATTTATAAGCACCTACACAACATACCTACTTTATTGTCTATACTATCAATAATACATAAAGTAACTCTGTCTGTCTGTCGCGCTTTCACGCCAACGCCCACGTTCTCGGTGGGGACGTATACGAGCTGTTGATGATGATGATGATGAATGTCAAATACCTATCGCTAGGAACCAAAACACACAGATAGATAGAAAATTGAAGATTGTGATTGCCATTATTTTTTTTCCTAATATAAGGCTTGTCTTTTGAGGTAGCGTTTCAAGATGCGATACTGAACTCGACAAATTAAACCTTACATCCTCCTATATTAATTACAATTGAGCATATTAAATTTCAGAAAATAAATGTTATGGCAAATATGGCAACGTCACGTCGAACAATGTTGTTTTGGAAATATTTAAAAGCCAACTGAGTGAGTCGTACAGTTGTAACAACAATGCTGTTATGAGTATTCGTGACCACTTTAAACTTAATAAAGCCATTAGTGTCGAACGCCAGGTTGTTATGACAACGTTGATTGGGCACAATTAGCGAGCGATGCTTATAGCAGCTCCTTAGGGTAATAACTGCTTTATTAAGCAATACTACAAACACTCATTGTTTTTCTGTTCAAGGCAATGCTTATTTGAAATGCAAATCAGAACTCTTCTTTCTAGAGGACGTGCCTTTTATTCAGACATCGTATTGCTTTGCTTAGTCTTTTATTGGACTTGATTTTTGGAGAACGAATAGCACCGATCATCTAACTAAAGTTATACAACATTGTGAACCAATTAAATTATTTGCCATTTAAATAATTTTAAATAAAATGCTGTTGTAAAGATTTTTTTCGTCGGAAAATAATGTGACTTTGGGAATGTAGGTACCTGCTTAAATCAAAATGTTTGATTTTATGTACCACTACCGCAGAAACAAATATTGAGCCCACTTTTAATCCCATTTTAACCGAGATCCCATAACTAAGCCCCACTGGGAGGTCCACAGCTATTTCTTCCCCGTTAGTCCAACCACACTCCATCAGAATCTCAATCTAAAACATCATATTCAACAAGGAATACCTACTTGTTTGCTTTCGGGTGTAAGGCAGGCTATTTAATATTTCCTTTCTTACAACTTAACTACCTGCAGTAGTAACAAAGGCAATTAAGTTCATCATCATCATCATCATAACAGCTCATATACGTCCCCACCGAGGGGCACGTGCCTGCGTGGTCGACTTCACATACACCTTTGAATTTCTTTGCAGATGTATGTAGGTTGCCTCACGATGTTTTCCTTCACCGTAGGAACGTGAGACAAATATAGGACATATGAAATTCGAAAAACGAAAAACACATTGATAGTTGATACATTGCGGTCTCGAACTCCGGACCTCCCGATTGGAAGGCAAGTGCCAAGTTATCCATATTATATTACATTAGGATGGTAGCAGGACGGGCAATTAACCTTCTTACTACTTGAAAATGGAGTACCTAGTAAGAAAAGAAATTGAATCACATACGATAGAGGATTTTTAGAAACACGGGCAACAAAGGCATTTGAGAAGATTTAGAGAAAATGTTTTGAAAAAAAGTTTGAGAAAAAGTTTAGGGAATATAAATTGGTAATCGATCGAATAAAGCAAACGGACCGAGGTCAACAAACGACTATAATAATAACACAAGTAAACACTTACCGAAAACTGCCTATCAGACGAATTTCTCAATCGATATAACGCATTCACGTTGATTTTATCAATATTTCTTTCAAAAAAATGGAGGCAAAGTGACAACAATAGTTAAAAGTTCAACCTCAATAGCAAAATTGGTGAGGTTCGGAGTGATGTTAACGTTCAAAATTAAGTTACTGTTATAGTTGGCAACAAAAAATGACCGCCCGACCGTTGGCGCAGGCCGCGACCGCGCCGCCAGCATAGATCGCATCATGCAGAGATCGATCGATTTACTTCTTTTATTTACGAATGGATGGTGACCGCCATGTCTGCCCGATTGCTCGTAATCGTATACAATAGCATTATCTGTGTCTATCCTTAT
The DNA here is from genome assembly GCA_963935595.1 of Schoenobius gigantellus. Classification (NCBI taxonomy): domain Eukaryota; kingdom Metazoa; phylum Arthropoda; class Insecta; order Lepidoptera; family Crambidae; genus Schoenobius; species Schoenobius gigantellus. The sequence goes on along the minus strand of OZ012540.1, from coordinate 66,026,174 downwards.
GTTAGAATAAGGTTTGCTAGTTTATCATCTATTACTTATATATTATATTCTATTCTAAAACAACTGTAATAAGTTTAAATATTTCTTTTGACATTATAAACACTATCCTCCTCAGTAACGTGGGAGGGAAGGGGCATAAGGATCAATAGGCTTTGCACAATTTTTAATCAAAGTTTGCCTTTTTTTGTCAATGCAATATTGTTTAATGCGTGCGTGTCAATTTTTCGTTCATGTTAAATATGCATAACTGCTTACCTTTTTAAGGAGGTATGCTTTGACCCGTTGCTGAGTAGTTTGTGCTTGGGTTTGTCGATGGCGCCCGTGGGGGTCGAGGAGGAGATGGTGAGGTCGCTCGCGAAGGAACTAGTCGAAGACTCCTTGGATATGTTGGTGCGAGGGCGGCGCGCGGCCGCCTCCGGGCTCGCGGCCCGCAGTTCCAGCGCCAAACGACCCTTCGGCACCGGCACCGGCGGAGGTTTCTCCCCCACTGGCACTATATACGACAGCATCGCTCACAGCCCTCTGCTTCCGCTTATCACAACTATCTCAATCACTATCGCGTCGTTCATCTTTAGAGTCGCAACGCGAACTAATCTTCGTTCCTTTGTATCGGAGACCTGAAAGATAAAATCACCGATCTTGATTGTGTACACAATTGACAGATATTCACGATAACTCCACAACGATAATTAGTTATTACGCCCTAACAGTGTACTGCCGTCGACGTTACTACTTTGTTGTGGAGGTATCGTTTGTATTTAGATTATTGCTGATAGCTATTCATCGGTATGTGGATCGTCCGGTACACTTCGTCGTTAGCTATTTGATTCATTATATTATTAATTGCCCTGGGAGTGGTGCGTCGCCTAATAACCGACTATTGTGCTTGTGGGATATTGGTCAGTTAGTCATACCATTCATACGTAATACGGAGACCTACTTTATTTTAAAATTTTCAAATAAATGAATACGATTACAGAAATAGGAAATTTGTTGTTGTTTTTCAATATTTTAATTAAATAGATCGACTATGCGTCATTCATTATTTCGAAGTAACATGCTGTAACATACTAATCTATATAGTAAAAACGAATCGCTCAATATATTGATGCTAAACGTAAACCTCGAGAACGGGTGGACGGGTGAAGTAATTCTTTATTCAATTATTTGTTGGATTGCCTAAAAGGTTTTATAAACAGAAAAACTGGAAAAAAAAGATGAAAAAAATAAACCTAGTCATAAATAAAATTGCCAACAAACTTCAATAAAAGTTACCTGTTTAAAATAAAGACAAAATAAATTAATTAAAGAAAGGTGGCTCCCTATTCTACTTAGCGCCAACATCAAGTGATTGTTGCGTATTTAATATTTGCGAATTTATATTAAGTACCTATTACGTAACGTATCTGATAAAGTGAATTCAATCGATGTGCCTACGCATCAGCAAATGTGACAATGTGACGAACGGACAGTCGGTCACAGATCGAGTGACAATGCCCGTCGCTTTTTCCACTCCACTGCACTGCACGGCAACGGTGAAACACAAACCAAAAAAAAAATTGATATACAAAGTGAATTTTCAAGTGTGCCGACTGTGTGTTGACAAATCCAGTTTAGTTAATGCAAGATAAATTTTAGTTAATTTTTATCGAATAGGCTACGAAACAACTAGATCGATTTAAAAAAATATTTCACATTTAGGGTTCTACATTAACCCTGATGAACATGGGCGATAGAATATTTAATATGGGAAAATGTAGAATTCCCACGGGAAAAATGAAAACACGCGGCCGAAGCTACGAGCCAAAAGCTAGTATAATAAATAATTAAATTTATTTTACGCGTTTAGTGCGTTTTAGTTTTTGTTTTAAATATTTTTTTGACATACGACAGGAAAGCTCTTGACCTTCACCTCACCTGGTGGTAAGTGACGATAAGGCCGGGTGGAAGCGAGCTTCACCTGGACAAAGACCTGGACTAGGGATGTTACGAATGTCATATTTTTTACATTCGCGAATGCGAATGCGAATGCGAATGTTGCGAATGCGAATGTTTACTTTAGATATCAAATCAGGTAATTAAAAAAAACAAATAAATGAATTATTAATCATTTTAATTAGGTAATTAGAAAAAACTGACGGTTATACCATTTTAGGTAGTTTTAATTAGCTTTAAGTGATAGTGACAGGCACAAATTCAATACCCAAATTTCAAAAGCGGAATATTGTATTTTAGATGATATCGATCGACGACACGTCACGCACACGACGATCGACGACCGTATACATTCGCATTCGCAAAACATTAGCATCATTTGATGCGAATGCGAATGTTTAAAATGATGCGAATCATTCGCTTATGCGAATGCGAATATTCGTATCAACCCTAACCTGGACTCCTCAACTACTGACTTAACATAGTTAATGGTGATAAACTTAGGTAAGGCGGTGGTAGTTAACCAGGCGGAGTCAGAAGCCCTTCCACCAGACAAACCGAGCAGAAAATCTTCTGCTCCCATGGGGAATCTAGCTCCGGCCCTAACTTACGGACGGGTGTTGCTTACACCCGTTGATTTCAACACCACTAGACCACGGAGGGGAATTTGTATCTAGGGTTGGTTTAATTTTTTTAACACTTGCCGGCGACGGCGACGGCATTCATATATATATATATATATATATATATTATTAAATTTATTAGCAATTATAGCTATGCAATGAAATAATCCCGACAATGAATAAAAATAGCACACCTAGTACCCACACATAACCCTTCATTTAACTTGATTTTTTTTTTTTATTGCTAAAGGTGGCAGACGAGCAAGTGGCCCACCTGATGGTAAGTGGTAACCACTGCTCATGGACATCTGCAATGCCAGGGGCAAAGCTCAGTTGCTGCCTACCTGGAGAGAAGTGCTCTTTTTAAACCTCGTTTGAAGTTGGACATATCGTAGCGCTCAGGAAACACCGCAGCTGGGAGCTCGTTCCAGAGTCTGCACGTACGTGGAAGAAATGAACGCTGAAACCGGACTGTGCTAGACAAGATCGGTTCCAGGTGGTACGGATGAACTCTATTGCGGTGGCGGGTGGTGTGATGATAAAAAGGTGACGAGGGCACCATTGCAAACAGTTCCTCGGAGCACTCTCCGTTAAAGAGCCGATAGAGCACGCAAAGAGAACCAAAGTCTCTCCTATGCTCCAGCGTCTCCATTGAGGCCGTGATATTGGGATCACCGACGATGCGGAATGCACGCCTTTGCAGGGAGTCAAGAGGGTCGAGTTGATATTTCGGAGCTCCTGCCCAGAGGTGCGAGCAGTACTCCATATGCGGCCGTATTTGTGCTTTATAAAGCATCAGCCGCTGGCTAGGAGTGAAGTACTGCTTGGCTCTGTTCAGGACGCCCAGTTTTTTGCTCGCCAATTTGGCTTTGTCCTCCAAATGACTCCCAAACTGCACTTTGGCCGAAATTTCCACACCGAGGATCCCAATAACACCGGACATACGAAGAGTAACTCCCTGGAACTGAGGCACTACGATAAATGGGTCCATCTTCGCAGTGAATGCGCAAACTTGTGTCTTCGTGGGGTTGAACTTAACTAAGTTCTTTGCACCCCATTCGGAGACTCGCCCTAGAGAGTCCTCGACTTCAGACACAAGTTGTGACCGCCTTTCTTGCAACGAAATCCGAGGGACATTCTGGTGGTCGGTATACCGCACATCACCCGTACTATCATCTGCATAGCAATGTATGTTCTCAATGGACAACATGTCATTGATATGCAGAATGAACAGGGTTGGGGAGAGCACCGAACCTTGTGGAACGCCAGCGTTTATGGGCATGGTTTTGGAACAGCAGCCGTCGACGACGACTTTAATGCTCCTACCGTCCAAGAAGCTGGCTATCCATTTCCAGAGTCCCTCGGGGATTCCATAAGATGGTAGCTTCGTGAGAAGAGCTCTATGCCAGACCCTATCAAACGCCTTAGCAATATCTAGTCCCACGGCGAGAGCCTCACCTTTGCCCTCCAAGGTTTCCGCCCAGCGGTGGGTCAGGTAAACTAAAAGATCACTAGCTGAACGGCCGTGACGGAAGCCGTATTGTCGGTCGCTAATCAGCTGGTGCTCTTCCAGGTACCGTAGGAGGCGGGAGTTGATGACCCGCTCCATAATCTTGGAGAGCAAGGACGTTATTGCTATTGGCCTGTAATTTGACGGGTCGGATCGGTCACCCTTTTTGGGAATTGGGTGGACGTGAGCAATCTTCCACGAAGATGGAACCCTGCTGTTCTGATAGGAAAGGCGGTAAAGGCGCGTTAGTACGGGGGTCAGCTCAGGGGCGCACGTCTTCAGCACCACTGCTGGGATGCCATCCGGCCCACTCGACTTATGGACGTTCAGGAGCTTAAGCTCCCGCCTGACCGCACGTTGTGTAATGCGTATTTCAGGCAGTGAGCTTTTACACCGAGGGATGTTAGGTGGTGTGGCTCCTCCATCGTCCATTGTCGAGTTAGAGGCAAAGAGTTGGACCAAAAGATTGGCCTTCTCTTTTGCACTGTGGGCCAGGCTGCTATCAGCTACACGCAGTGGTGGGAGACTGGACTGGCAGAAATTACGTTGCGCAGCTTTGGCCAGCGACCAAAAAGCACGACTCCCACTGGGATAGCTTCCTAGTCGCTCGCCAACCCTGGCCACGTGTTCCGCCTTGGCTTCAGCAATAGCCTTCTTGTTGGATCTAGAAGCAGCGTTGTACTGTCGCTTCTTCTCCGTCACGTCAGGATCCCGACTTTTTCTGGCATTGTCCCAGGCGATGTACGCAGATTGCTTGAGGTGGGCAGTTTTCCTGCAGGTATTATTGTACCAGGGACGACTGCGACCGCCAACAGGTATTTTGGCGTTGGGTATGAAAACTTCCATTCCCATCAGCACCGTTTCAGTGACGCAATCTGCGCAGGTATCGGGATCTTCGGAGGCGAAGCAGAGCTGCTTCCAGGGGTAGGATCCGAAGAATTCTCGGAGTCCATCCCAGTCTGCTGACTCATACCGCCAAACTGCACGATTGCCAGCCGCAGACACGCGATGGGGTCGCGCAAGACTGGCAGTACTACGGACAAGGCAGTGATCCGATGATCCAAGAGGAGCATCGACCACAATCCTGTATCCGCTAGGTCGCGTAGTCAGCAGTAGATCCAACAAGGAGGCTTCATGGCTCTCTATATCTGGGATACGGGTGGGCTGTACCACCAGTTGAGAGAAGCCATAGGCCGAAGCCATGTTGAAGACAGTCCTACCCGGGAGGTCAGTGGTCCGGGACTTCAACCACTCTTTATGGTGAGCATTAAAGTCACCAAGGACCACCACCTCTGCAGATGGGTACTGCTCCAACGCTCGGTCAATCCCCTCTTGAACGTGCTCAAAAAGCTGAGCTGACCCTAATTCACTGGCATGGGACCTGTAAAGGCACGCGTAGATTCGGGTAAGACCCCCATGGTCCACGCGCAGCCATAGTAACGACAGGTCCCGATGCTCGAGGCCCCGAAGGCGGCGATAGCAAACATCACCCCTGACGTATACGCACACCCCAGCTTTACGTAGGAATGCGTGTTCCAGTTCGTAACCCGGGTATTTCAGGTACGAAACATCGTCAGGGGCAGTAATTTGCGTCTCCGTTAAGAAGAGCAAGGCAGGCCGAGCCGTCTCAAGATGGTGGTGGACGGCTTCGAGATTACTGTGTAGACCCCTGATGTTGCAGAAATCCATTTTAAATGTGGATTGGGTGTCCGCCGTAGGAGCTCGCTACTTCTTATTGTTGATCTTCATATTGTTATATTGTTGTTGAGCATTTTGAGGAAGGGATTAAATGTGGGACTGAGTCACGGTGACAAACGAAGAAAGGGCAGAACGTAGTACAAAGTGGGGGCGCGGGTTGTGTGAAGAGCTGACACGCGGCACGGAAGGGCCCCCGGTGCCCCCCCGCACGCAGACATCGGGATCCACTCCGGTCTCCTACTCCGGCACGATGACCGCATGACGGGATTTTCGCCGGTTGTGCAGGACAGCCTCCCAGGCAGGATATTCCTGGGTTCGGGTCCCCTACTGACTGGCAGGTGGCCGACGGCAACCATATCCACCGGGTCTCCCTGTACCGCGCGTCAACTCTTCACGCCCAACGACCTCACTGAGACTTTAAACTCTACTAGTTTCGATTATCACCGCGACTCCACACCACAAAAGGGACGGGAAAGGGGCATGAAGGAGCGGCTGTCTCTACCCTTCAATCGAAATGCAGGTCTGCTTCACGACCAAAATAGGCAGAGTGGTGGTACCAACCCGCACAGTCCCGGCATTAAATAGGTAATCCTAATTAGTACCGAGCCTTACCACGACTGTAATGGGAGAGGGAGGGAAGGAGAGGGACATCGACACCGCGGAGACGAGAGGTAAACGGCATCGAAGGCTCGAGAAGCCGGGGTCGCGCACCCGAGTCATCTGAAAAAGCAACCGGACAAGCCGCAATTAGATGACCTCTGACTTGAATATAGTTAGTTATATTGCCAAAATGTTAATTTCACATAATTCTTCTATAGACCTTAAACAAGTGTACTGCTTCTAGGAGAAAGACAGCACTGCATATCTGTCACCCGTTCTGTTCCACATTTACGGCGAATACCTACATCATGCGACGGACTTGCGAAAATTATGACGGAAGAGTGACTATTGGTGGCAAAAAGATCACCAACATCAAGCCAACATCCGATACGCCGATGACACTACACTTTTCGCTAGCGAAACTGAGATGGTTGCCTTGTTGGACGCTATGGAGTACTATTTTCAATTTGAATCAGTAATTCCTGAGAGCGCTTAACCAAACAAACAATCAAACAAACTCTTCAGCTTTATAATATTAGTAAGTAGGTATAGATATTTCATTCATACCCTTCTGCAAGTTCAAGCGTATTTCCTGTTATTATAAAATGTTGAAGGCCACTATCTATATTTAAAAGGAGAAGGTAAACAAAATATCCAGCTGAATTTCTGTGATGTTTTTTTGATCTCAGAAAGTTATAACGCCATTAATCGTATTGACGGGCGCGACCTTGGCGGCGCGGCGCGAGGCCTTAACCTTTTCACGGGTCTCCGAGCTATAATCCACGCGCAAAATTATATCAACTCTTAATTTAATTATATAATTTTTCGTTAACTTACAACTTTATTCTGTAATAGTTAACGGCCAAAGTAAAGAATACTGAGAAATGTTCTGATTAAAACAGTAAGTATTGTTGAACGACCTTTTTGTTTGTTAGTATACAGGGTGTAACTGAACACCCCAATAACATTTAAGGGTATGTATCCATCAGAAGTAGAGATTCTGTAGGAAAAATATTAGGGCTAACAAACCTACTTTTTTCCCATACAAACTAAATAAATTATTTTTTGGTATTAAGTGCCGACAGCCCTACGTAAGCGTACGAGGAATACTACGCGCATGTTTGTCACGTCATCACGTGCCATTCCGACCGACCGACTTCGAAAAAGGAGGAGGTTCTATGTTCGACTGTATCTATTTTTTTTTATGTATGTTCACCGATTACTCCGCCATTTGTAGACCGATTTTCAAAATTCTTTTTGTAATCGAAAGAGTATACTCCCGAGGTGGTCCCATTGTCACCATGTCAGGATCTGATGATGGGATGCCATGAAAATCAAGGGAAACCCTCGAATTTCATAGGCATGTCACCGTATGTTCACCGATTACTCCGCCATTTATGGACCGATAATTTATGAATCGAAAGAGTACACTCCCGAGGTGGTCCCATTGTCACCATGTTATGATCTGATGATGGGATCCCATAAAAATCGAGGGAAACCCTTGAATTTCATAGGCATGTCCCACGTGTTTCATGTTTTTGCTGAATATGTTCAGGTATTTGCATCTGATAGTCATCAATCATTTTACTGAGCTGATGATGGAAGGTTCCTGGTAGGTTAGAAGTTCGGAAATAATTCTTTCAGTACTGTTTAGAGCGAAAGACGTTTAATTTTAAGTTGTTCTGGTGTTTGCCTTGGCTCAAATTCTAAAACGCATGTATTATAAAGTAAAAAGAATAAAAAAAAATTTTTTTTTCAAAAGAATATAACCGACTCAAAAACACCAAAAACTCATAAATAATTTTAGAATACACAGTATACAAAAAGTCATAAATAATTTTAGAATACAGTCGGTGCCAAGCAATGATCACCTGGAAAGTCTTAAAAATGAAAAGAACAATTAATATACCTACTTAGTTACTTTGGCACCGACTTCAATATAAAACTGTGATGTTGTATGTATTCTAAAATCATTTATGACTTTTTGGTGTTTTTGAAGTCGGTTTTTTTTTGTGTTTAAATTTCTTTTGTGTTAAGAGCTGATTATGGTTGCCACCTGACGCCAAGACACTAATCCATCTTCGGACTATGAGCGCTGCCGTTGAACCACTGGTGTCTCATCCGCCACCTGCTCTTTTGCACTACCGTGCCTGATAGTACAACTCCAACATGACCCCTTACTCCCATTACACGAAGTAGGCCCAACGTTGGGTATGCCCCTTCCGCCTGCTCTGCCGTTTCAATGGACTCCATTTCCGCCTTCGCAGCCGTTGAGGTCTTCACCCGTATCCCTGGGCATGGGCTTCGCGTTATACCCCGTGAGCCTGGGTCCCTGTCTGAACTCTGCCACCTATCTCACTCCGGCCTACTGAAGAGAGCGGTGCCCACCCCCGCGGCTGGGACGCGCCAGACAGGAGTTACTCAAGTGGGACATAGAGAAGGTTAGCTCTATGTCTCCTAGAGCTGGGTTAATGGACTCGTATGTTTCCCGCGTCCAACGGCCTCACAGCCATTAATTAGTGAAGGAAATATGAGTTAAAGCACACGCACATATTTCCTTGTGCACAAGCACAAGGAAATATGAGTATAACACTTATGAGCTTTTGTGTACAGTAAGCTCTAAGCTCCCATTCAAGCTATACATTTACACTAGGAAAACCGCCAATATTGCGAGGTACCTAGCTATGTAATATAAAATGTATGAAATGTGCATTACTGAACCCATGACTGTCATGTAAACCTAGCCGAAACACGGGAGGGTTACTGTGCAGACTTCGTGGCGGTGATGGTCAGCAACTTTTACTAAATGAACTGCAAAATAAGCGGAACTTTTGTTAAAACTACAAAACGACTTTCTTAGCTTTTCTTCTTGGATCGTACCTGTCTGATCCCGAATTCCAGAAAGTTCAACATCCCAAACACATGAGCCAAAGTACCTATGTGTTACCTTTAAAGAGGACGAGCCGTTGCGGTGCCGTGGGGCCCGTGGGAAACGAGAGTACACTGAATCACTCACATCGTTGCCAATTAGGTACATTCAATGGCAGCAAACATATTTAATATGTCACACACTAATCGGTGTGAGTGAGGTATTAGGTACTAAGGCTGGAGTTCACCAATGCGTAAAAGTCTTAAAACAGGCAATTAAAAGTTAACCGTCTGTTTTTAACATTTCTTTCATACGATAAATGTCAAAAAATCATTACATAACTTCATCGCTTGATGTTGTTAAGTTTTGGTTTAGACTTGGAAATAGACAGATATTGGTATACCTAAATAATATATTATGTTCCTAATATATGACAGTCATATTGTGGGGTTATGTTTTTTTTTATTTAAAAAATTAAATTAACTCTCCACAGACTCGTGGTCCGTGCTCTTTTCATGTAATCTTCTCGTTTTGATCTATTTTAAATTATTAATTATGACTACTTTTTACTCCTAATCTAAGATGAGTTGCGCAACTCAATCAATTTAGCTATGTATTCTAATTTAAATATATATCTTAATAATATTATACATTTTTTTTATCTATGGACTATTTCACAATTGCATCATTGTTATTATTATGCCAGTACGCCTGAGTAACTTATGCTAACAAGATTTGGTCAGTTAATATATTTGGCATATGTTACGTGTCTGTTTTTTTTTAGTTCCAACAAGGTCGCTCCGCGTGATAGGGCCCTGAGCACCATTTTTTTATTGTACTCCATAACTACGAGTACTTCATCTGTTGCTATGCTGGGAAGGGTAATGAGGCGTCTAATTGCGTCGTCCTCCTTCATCTCCCGGTAGAACTGCAACACTAACTAACCGAAAATATCTAAGAAAGGAAAATATGTTTCGTAGTCCGCTTTTTTCGGTCATAACTAAACCTATTTAATGAGCCATAGTTTTAATTACTTTTTGCATTACAAATTTAATAAAGGCTCTGGCTGTGTTTCTGTATTTTGCTTTTGTCATATAATTCAATCCCATCAAATTTGTCTGCTGGATGTTTGAATACAGCAGAAAATCAGAACAATTTTCAGCCGACTTCAAAAAGGTGGATGCGTATGTTTTTTTTATGTTACGTGATTAGTCTTGCACTCGATAGAATTACTTACTTTTGTACTCAATAGAATATACCTACTCCTGCGGTAGTTCCTTTGTAACCAAAGTCAGGATCTGACAATGTGCTCCCAGGAAAATCGAGGGATGGATACGCCCAACGTGTTTGATGCTTTTCCGAAGATATTCAGGTATTTACTTCTGATAGTCATGAACCGAGATGATGATGCAAGGATCCTTTTAGGTGTTCATTTTTTAAAATATAAGTAATAGACACGAATTTGCCCTTTGTCGTATTCTTTCAAGTAACTTCGATGAGGTGGTATTAAATCACCAAAAAGAAAAAAAAGAAAAACCGACTGAAAAACACTTAGAAAAATTGACCCATTTAATTACTTTTTGCGTTAAAAATCAAAGCAAGGCTTTTCTGTGTTTCTATGTTTTGCTTTTTTCATATAATCTTCTTCATATTGTTTGCTAGACGTTTGAATACAGCAGAAAAATGGGTAGATTTTGTAGATTTTTGAAGGTTTAAAATCGCTTTTAATAATTAACTTAATAAAAAAAGGAAAACATAGGAACATGCTTGGTCATTGATTTTATTGGAAAAAATAGAGCAACTAGTGCCATTATCCAGGGAGGAAACAGGGGACTTCGTTTGTATGGAAAAACGGACTGTACGATTTCCTCTTAACTTTTAGGTGTTCGTTTTCTTTAAATACAATAGACACGAATTCGCCCCTTGTCGTATTCTTTGAAGTAACATCGATGAGCTGGTATTAAATCGCCAAAAAGATAAAAATAAAAACCGACTGAAAAAACACTTAGATGGAAAAAATAATATAGAATATACACAACATTACATTTCCATATTGAAGTCGGTGCCAAGTGCCAAACGATGATCTCCTAGAAAGTCTGAAAATTTAGCACCGGCTTCATAGAAATGTAATGATGTATGTATTCTTATATTATTCGGTTTTTATTTATTGTATCAATTTTTTTTTGTTTTTATATTTTAGGTTTGTGAAGATTTAAAAGAAAAACATAGGAACATGCTAATAAAGGGCCATTGATTTTTTTTGTAAAAAAAGAGCAACTATTACGATTAACCAGGAAGGAAACAGGGAACAACGTTTGTATTGGTATGATGTCCTCTTATTTTTTTTTATCTACTGGCATTAGTATCTTATGTATTGCCGCCACAGTTAACTTAAAATGCGTCTATACCTAATGATGCGATACTATCTATATGACGGGGGACACTCTCGATAATTCCAAGTCGTATACACTTCGCAAAGGTCGAAAGGCAATCGTTCATGATATACCTAGAGATAATTTTACTTTACTACTATTATTAAACTTATAACTTCGCTACCAACTAATCTGTGCAGTGCATCTGCTAAAAATGAAACAGCGCCCTTTTAACTTACTTAAAATATAATATATTTATATACATATAGATAGGTGCTAGCTTTTTGATTAGCGGCTTTATTTACATTTCTTCATTTTCCCAGAAAATCATCGATATTTTCTCCCGCAGTAACAATACAACTGTTAGTTAGTCTCCTTTCGGTTAAATAAAATACTTACATAAAGTATTGTAAAAGCGTACCAAAATCCTTTACCTCCAATTTTCCCTCTACAGGTGAAATTACGACATTTTTTCAATATAAATTCACGAGTAATTTAAAATAAACTGTGCCAATCGAGATCTAATAATCAATAATCTGGGCCTAGTGCACTAGTGTTTTAATGTAAGAGTGTTTTAAAAAAAGAATAATCGCGATTACTCATCACTTTTATCTGCAGAGTAACTTCAAGTGTAAGTACATTAGATATAGTTGAATGATAAGATTTATATATTTATGAAACGTGTTTTGAATTGTAACTTGTTTTGATTTGATTCTTGATCGATGCTAAACAGTAAATTTATATAGGACACATGAATGAAAGCCTTCCTTTCTTAATTCCCGTCCAATAAACCTTTCCACGTTCCAATCTCGTCAGTAGAGGCAGACGGAACCTATGGTTCAATCGCGAGTGTGCCTCTGCTGTTGAAAACAAACAGCTGGCTTACCGCGCTTGGATCAGAGGTCGAGCTTCTAGGGATCCCAATACTAGCCTACTAAAAACCACCTACAATAATGCCACCAACTTGTGTAAGAGGGCTTTCATTAGAGCGGATGCTCAGCGCATTGCACAAGTGGGCCAGGAACTACTAGCGCACCCTACGGGTAGCCGTTCTTTTTGGTGCCTGGCCAAAGCTGTGCAATCAAACGTCTGCCAACCCTTGCTGCCACCGCTGAGACATACGGATGGCTTACTTGCTCATCAGCCGCAGGAGAAAGCCGACCTCCTGGCAAAACTATTCGCGGCTTATTCCCGTGTCGATGACTGTGTTGCACACCTCCGAAACTGTCCCATTGTGGCAGCACCATGCCCGATATCCGCATCAGAGGCGTGATGTGCGGGTGCGGCTACAGTCGATCGATATTCGAAAAGCAAGTGGACCAGACGGCATTCCTGCAATTATTGTTCTTAAGAAGTATGACTATGTAAAAAACCGAAATTGTAAATGACGATTTAAAAGAGGAGATAAAAAATGTTGACCTTTCGACTTTCTTGCCTGTTCCTCTCGTGAAGGCTCTCCCAATTTCCGAACAGGTGTAGATTCAACCTTTTTTTTTCATTCCTACTTGTATTTGCAGACATCTGCACTATATGCACATACAAGGTTAAATATGTTTCCTTTAGAATGTTTTGCTTTGATTTGACGTCAATAAGTGCCTATAAAGGCCTATGATGAATAAAGATTTTTGAATTTGAATTTGAAAAGTGTGCAGCGGAGTTGACTCCGGTCCTGACCCGTAGCACGGATTGTACTCAAAATGGGACAAGAAACAAATAACGTGATTATTTATTTCCGCTCTCTCATATAACGTCTCGCTCTCTCATGTCGCCGTGGGACTAGATATTACTAAGGCGTTTGATAGGGTCTGGCATAGAGCTCTTCTCACGAAGCTACCATCTTATAGAATCCCCGAGGGACTCTGCAAATGGATAGCCAGCTTCTTGGACGGTAGGAGCATTAAAGTCGTCGTCGACGGCTGCTGTTACAAAACCATGCCCATAAACGCTGGCGTTCCACAAGGTTCGGTGCTCTCCCCAACCCTGTTCATTCTGCATATCAATGACATGTTGTCCATTGATAACATACATTGCTATGCAGATGATAGTACGGGTGATGTGCGGTATACCGACCACCAGAATGTCCCTCGGATTTCGTTGCAAGAAAGGCGGTCACAACTTGTGTCTGAAGTCGAGGACTCTCTAGGGCGAGTCTCCGAATGGGGTGCAAAGAACTTAGTTAAGTTCAACCCCACGAAGACACAAGTTTGCGCATTCACTGCGAAGAAGGACCCATTTATCGTAGTGCCTCAGTTCCAGGGAGTTACTCTTCGTATGTCCGGTGTTATTGGGATCCCCGGTGTGGAAATTTCGGCCAAAGTGCAGTTTGGGAGTCATTTGGAGGACAAAGCCAAATTGGCGAGCAAAAAACTGGGCGTCCTGAACAGAGCCAAGCAGTACTTCACTCCTAGCCAGCGGCTGATGCTTTATAAAGCACAAATACGGCCGCATATGGAGTACTGCTCGCACCTCTGGGCAGGAGCTCCGAAATATCAACTCGACCCTCTTGACTCCCTGCAATGGCGTGCATTCCGCATCGTCGGTGATCCCAATATCACGGCCTCAATGGAGACGCTGGAGCAAAGGAGAGACTTTGGTTCTCTTTGCGTGCTCTATCGGCTCTTTAACGGAGAGTGCTCCGAGGAACTGTTTGCAATGGTGCGCTCGTCACCTTTTTATAATCGCACCACCCGCCACCGCAATAGAGTTCATCCGTACCACCTGGAACCGATCTCGTCTAGCACAGTCCGGTTTCAGCGTTCATTTCTTCCACGTACGTGCAGACTCTGGAACGAGCTCCCAGCTGCGGTGTTTCCTGAGCGCTACGATATGTCCAGCTTCAAACGAGGTTTAAAAAGAGCACTTCCCTCCAGGTAGGCAGCAACTGAGCTTTGCCCCTGGCATTGCAGATGTCCATGAGCGGTGGTTACCACTTACCATCAGGTGGGCCACTTGCTCGTCTGCCACCTTTAGCAATAAAAAAAACAATAAAGTGATAAGGGACGAAGGTTAGCCACTTTCTCTTCTATAGTTCACGCGCCATGCTGGGCCTGCAGGTAGCGTTGCCATCTCTAAAAATCAAAAAGCCGGACTTACCCATAAAAAAAGCCGGACTTTTGGGTCCCAAAGCCGGACATTAAGAAAAATAAAAAAAAACCGTATAAGTGCGTGTCGGCCTCACGCACCGAGGATTCCGTACAAACCTGTAGGAATAAAAATAAAAATTTACGGTTTTCGAAATTTTTCCTTTATCTGTGCTATAAGACGTTACTTCGTACCAAATTTCAAGATTCTGAGTTCACGGGAAGTACATAAACGGCTGTATCTTTTGATTGCGTTGGCTTAGAAGTTTGATTTATTCACAGCTCCAAGGGACAGTAGTCCTGAGTATTTGATATAAATTTCAGCTTGATACCTTCACGCGTTCCTGAGAAAAAGGGTCTTGACAGACAGACAGACGGTCGGACGGACAACAAAGTGATCCTATAAGGGTTCCGTTTTTTTCCTTTCGAGGTACGGAACCCTAAAAATGGACAAAAATATCGAATAAATCACATATTTAAAAGTCGGACTTTTAAATACAAAAACCGGACACTAAAAAAGGGATGATAAAAAAACTAATGAAACAAATAGTTACTTTAAAATAAAATTTTAATTAATGTTAATCGTTATCATACTTTTCTTTTGAAGAAACTCGGTTTAGGAGATCAGTTTCCTTAATAATTGTTTCATAAAATTGCTTACATGTTAAATGTCTTAAATTAAATTCGACAATCAACATTTTGGCAATGGTTTCTGGACTTAAGTCAGCCAATCTCGTCCCGCTCGCTCGTTCGCTACTGACTGAAGTGATTGATTGAATTGATTGAACGATAGTATAAAAAAACTAACAAAAGCCGGACGGGCCGGACGCAGTCAAATTTGGTCGGACAAGATGTCAAAAAGCCTAACACTGTCCGGCTTTATCAGGGCGACGTTCCAAAACATCACCCGGAGTGAATAGGTGGTGGGGGGAGAGTGGCCGGTTAGGGTGGTCGGAGTGTTGGTTGTTTTAGAACGGCAAGAGTGTTGTCTGTTTTGTTTACATAACCAAATATACAAAAATAAGAAAATATATAATTCATCGGCGCGTCCGTTCGCTTTAATGCATGGATTACATTCCTCTGTTTCATCTACGAAAATGCTAAAACCAACAGAATATGAATTCTGTTAAATCGCGGCCTAACCTAGCTTCAGCGGAAATGAAGGCCAATTGTACAATCGTGTCACTTACGATACCTATAGTCTTTGGAATTTAAAATTAACTTATTGTCGACGTTACGAAGCGCATCCTCGCTCTCCGAGATGCACAAATTGTGTGTGAATATGAAATCTTTGTAATCACAATCACACACAACTTTAAAATCCACACAATTTCCCGCCAAATCCAATCGAGTGAAATTACACCTTGCTATATTATGCGGGTGAGATTCTACTCGATCGAGTGCACTCCGTAGCGTTTTAGGACACGCCACTCCAACACTCTCGAGTGCACCCGAAATGTTTTAGGACATACTTCGGGTGACCGAGTGCACTCGGGTGATGTTTTGGAACGTAGCCCCGGACGGATGGCAATTACTACCTGCAGGGGTGTCGTTTTGTTCCTACATGGTACTATCCTTTGACGGTTTCAATTTTTGTACATTTATTAGAACTTTATTCATTTCAAGTATTCCTTCTATTTAATAAACTGAATATAATTCAGCAAATAAATTAACACGACATTAAATTTATTCTGAGACGAAGTTCGCCGGCTAGTACTGAATACAGAGTTATGCCACTAACGTCACCCTTTGCTTTTCAAGCTTATTTAATACCTACTCATATTACTGGGATTGTAAACGAAGTTTCATTAACCATTTTGAGCAGTGCCCATACTGAATTTAAAGCAATGTTAGATTTATAGAACTTTATCCTTCGATCCCTTTATTTGATACCGAAACGAAAACGAAATTAATTCGCCTATTATGACAGCTACGACAGCGGGCGGCCTAATTGAAATTAGACTAATGTTGCTAGGTTCATAGTGCTCTACTCTTTGCATTTGATACAGGTGTATTACTGATGTAGAAAATGAAATTTGTACACTATTTTGAGCAGCTGCCGT
The DNA here is from genome assembly GCA_963935595.1 of Schoenobius gigantellus. Lineage (NCBI taxonomy): Eukaryota > Metazoa > Arthropoda > Insecta > Lepidoptera > Crambidae > Schoenobius > Schoenobius gigantellus. Next base: position 66,009,424 of record OZ012540.1, on the reverse strand, counting down.
ACTGAATTTATGTCAACGTTTCTAAGTTCAGTAGTCCTCGACTTCAGCTCAAAATTCAAAAATCTTTATTCAACATAGGCCTTTACAGGCACTTATTGACGTCAAAACAAAGCAAAACAATCTAATTTAAATAAATCATATTAACCTTGTATGTGCATACATCCTGAATATACTCAAGATGTCTGCAAATACAAGTAGGAATGAAAAAAAAAAGTTGACTCTACACCTGTTCGGAAATTGGGAGAGCCTTCTCGAGAAGAACAGGCAAGAAACTCGAAAGGTCAAAATTTTTTATCTCCTCTTTTAAATCGCCATTTACAATTTTGGTTTTGTTACAGAGTCGTCAAGTGGAAGCAAAGCAAAAGTTTGAGCTCAACTTCCATTACAAGAAGAGATGTGTTAATTCACATTATATAAGCTCTCTCTGAGAGAAGTGCGTGAACTTAGCTTATAAATTGCTCTCACTGAATGTTTCTTTTGAAACAAAACGCAGTACATTGTTAAATATTAGAAATGAGAGTTCAACCCCAAGCTTTTTTGTCCGTCATGTAATCAGACACTTTATAATATGCTTTTCTAATAAGTACATCTTTGATTGCAACTTTAAATTTGTTTAAGCTAAGTTCTTGTATACAACTAGGTGTTTTATTGTAGAAACGTATACACAGGCCTCTAAAAGAATTATTGATTTTTTGGAGCCTGGTATTTGGTAAAGCTAACATATTCCTTTGTCTAGTATTAACTAAATAAATATCACTATTTTTACAAAACAAATGAATATTTTTACGAACATATATTAGATTCTCATAAATATATTGCGACGCTACTGTCATAATACCAATTTCTTTAAACTTTTCTCGCAAAGAATCTCTCATTTTAAGGTTATAGATAGCTCGAATAGCCCTTTTCTGTAGCACAAAAACGATCTGAATGTCGGCAGCATTTCCCCACAAGAAAATGCCATGTGACATCAAACTATGAAAGTAAGAAAAATATAGAAGTCTTGCTGTATCAACATCAGTCAACTGACGTATTTTCCATACAGCGTGAGCTGCAGAACTAAGTCTCTTTGACCATTTATCTATATGTGGGCCCCATTGCAGCTTAGAATCAAGTGTGATTCCAAGAAATACTGTGGTGTCCACGAGGTCAACATCTATATCCTTTATTTTAACAGTGGTGTGAACCTCTTTCACATCGGGTAAAACAAATTTTATACATTTTGTTTTCCCTTCATTAAGTGACAGGTTGTTTACATTAAACCAAAGAACAATTCTTGAGATAGAATTATTTACATCGTCATTCATTTGTAATTCTGTTTTAATTTTAAATAAAAGTGAAGTATCATCTGCAAATAATACTATCCCATGCCTGTCCTGTACAAAATCAGGGAGGTCATTGACATATATAAGAAATAGAAAAGGACCAAGAATCGAACCCTGCGGAACTCCCCTTTCAACTGCGGACCCTGAGGCCTTTATCCATTGACGTCTACTTTTTGAATCCTTCCACTTAGATAAGAGAGGAGAAGATCCAGTGCAGTATCACGAAACCCATAGTGGTGTAATTTTCTGATCAAAGTTTCGTGATAAACGCAATCAAATGCCTTAGACAAATCACAAAAAAATGCTTAACGCATCGTGTGAGTCTTCCCAGGCTTCAAATATATGTTGTATTAACTCAACACCAGCATCGGTTGTTGAGCGACCCCTCCTAAAACCAAATTGTTTACAGTGTAGAAGATTATTCCTATTAAAATAACTTTGCATTTGCTCCAACATTATTTTTTCAAAAATTTTGCTAACAGTAGGTAGCACAGAGATAGGTCTAAAATTACTGGGGTCTGATGTGCTACCACATTTATGTAAAGGAATAACTTTACTCAGCTTCATTAGATCAGGAAATACACCACAGTCAATGCAATCATAAAAATGTTAGCAAGTATTGGAGCTATTGTTTCAATTACGGATTTAGTAACATCAACGAAATTGCCCCACAGATCCGCAGTTTTTTTCTTATTCAAAGTTTTTAAAGGACTTTATTATATCTATTCCAGTAATGTGTACAAATTTGAATTTATCACCACAAGCTTCAACATGATCTTTCATTATAGATTCAGTAATAGCGGGGAAGGAATCCAATGACTTTGTGATTGAGACTGGAATGTCAGTAAAGAACTTTTCAAATTCTGCAGCTACTTCTGTGTCAACTGTTACCTTCTTACCGTCAATATTCAAACAATATTGATTATTAGTAGTTTTGGCTTTTCCAGTTTCATTATTTATAATATTCCATGTCATTTTAATTTTATTATTACTGTTTTTTATTTTTGAACTTAAATAATTAGATTTAACAAGCCTTCATGCTCTTTTGAATACTTTAGAATAAGTTTTCACATAAAGTTTAAACTCATCACTAGTATTAAATGAACGTTCATTATAAAGTTCAAAAAGTTTGATTCTGCTTTTGTGAATGCCTGGTGTAGCCCATTCACTAAAAGCTAAAGTACCATTAACCGATATAGTCTATGGAACAAAAATATTTTTAAATTCAGAACAAAATGTATAAAAAATTTCATATAATTTATTTGGGTTTTCTTCATAACCTTTATAATTTAATTTAATACCAATATTATTTTTCAGCCGTTCTAAGCGACCAACAGTTTTTGGCACAACAGTGATATTCTGTTTTTCTATGCGTTTACATTTAAATGAAATGGTAACAAAAAGAGTTTTTAATAATTTAGAATGGTCAGATTCTAAATTATTAAAAACTCTTTTTGCTAAAGGAACAATATTTGTATAAATATTGTCAATGCATGTAGCAGACGATTGAGTTGTTCTGGTTGGCTCTAAAAATAAGTTTATAAGGTTATATGACCAAAACAGATTTTTAATCGTAATAGATAAACTAGAATTTTCTAATAAATTAATATTAAAATCACCACAAACAATGGTTTGTTTCGTGGAACTACACACTTTTTTCAATACTTCATCCATAGTATTTTTTTTATTGCTAACGGTGGCAGACGAGCCAGTGGCCCACCTGATGTTAAGTGGTAACCACCGCTCATGGACAACCAAAGTCTCTCCTTTGCTCCAGCGTCTCCATTGAGGCCGTGATATTGGGATCACCGACGATGCGGAATGCACGCCTTTGCAGGGAGTCAAGAGGGTCGAGCTGATATTTGGGAGCTCCCGCCCAGAGGTGCGAACAGTACTCCATATGCGGCCGAATATGTGCTTTATAGAGCATTAGCCGCTGGCTTGGAGTGAAGTACCGCTTGGCTCTGTTCAGGACGCCCAGCTTTTTGCTCGCCAATTTGGCTTTGTCCTCCAAATGACTCCCAAACTGCACTTTAGCAGAAATTTCCACACCGAGGATTCCAATACCATCGGACATACGAAGAGTAACTCCCTGGAACTGAGGCACTACGATAAATGGGTCCTTCTTCGCAGTGAATGCGCACACTTGTGTCTTCGTGGGGTTGAACTTAACCAAGTTCTTTGCACCCCATTCGGAGACTCGCCCTAGAGAGTCTTCGACTTCAGACACAAGTTGTAACCGCCTTTCTAGCAACGAACTCCGAGGGACATTCTGGTGGTCGGTATACCGCGCATCACCCGTACTGTCATCTGCATAGCAATGTATGTTCTCAATTGACAACATGTCATTGATATGCAGAATGAACAGGGTTGGGGAGAGCACCGAACCTTGTGGAACACCAGCGTTTATGGGCATGGTTTCGGAGCAGCAGCCGTCGACGACGACCTTAATGCTCCTACCATCCAGGAAGCTGGCTATCCATTTGCAGAGGCCCTCGGGGATTCCATATGATGGTAACTTCGTGAGAAAAGCTCTATGCCAGACCCTATTAAACGCCTTAGCGATATCGAGTCCAACGGCGAGAGCCTCACCTTTGCCCTCCAAGGTTTCCGCCCAACGGTGGGTCAGATAAACTAAAAGGTCACCAGTTGAACGGCCGTGACGGAAGCCGTATTGTCGGTCGCTAATCATCAAAGTTAATCGCTAATCAGTATCTTCAAAAAGGTCATATAATCCTGTAGGAGGCCTGTATATACTTAATACAATAATCTCCTTCCAGCTCCACGCAGGCTATTTCTATTGCTCGCTCAATCGAAAGGCTCACAATATCCTTACGATCCTTAAATTTCAGGTTTTTATTTAATATTATTAAAGAACCACCACGAATTGCATTTTCTCGACTGAACAAACTACCAACCAAATGATTACTGAAATTAAATATGAACTGATGGCTTTTAAGCCAATGTTCAGTTACACAAAAAATGACAACATTACTACAGTTTAAAAATAATTCCACTTCCAGATCCTTGCCTGACATTCCTTGAATGTTCTGGTGCACCAGGTTGATGAGATTTACATTATCTTTGTTATTAAATGGGTTTTGCAATACTTTATCACTTACAAAGTTTACTGTATCTTTTCTACTTAATGCTAAGCAAGAGGATGTCTCTATTGTCTCATTACTTAATTTAAAGAATTGTAAAAATTATCGTCACTACTATTACTGACAGTCGTTTTATTATCACAGGAGTATTGCTTAATAGGAGCAATTTGACTACCGTGAATGGGCTGCTCAATAAAAGCATTGTCATAGAAAGAGTTTATAGCCATGTTTTTGGCTAAAGTTAAAAAATAAAATCTTAGCGAAATAGCTAATTGTTTTTTAAGAACTTTGATAGATATAATCTATCATTTGTTAAATAAGCATTATCTCTAACAATTGTCAGTTTATTATAGTCAATAATATGGATTTTATTCGAATAATTTGTCATTAAGTCTAATGTCAAATTAAGTTTATACCTAATATTATTTTCATGTTGTGTCAACCTGTTATGGTAGGGAAGGGTAAACATTATAATTTGATTTACACACAAATTATTTAAATGAGAACAAACATTTTTTTGTGTTTTTTGTTCAAATTACCCCTATTTCCCAAGATACCTGGCCCCATGACCTTTGCCAATGTCATCACAAAAAATAATGCATTTTGAATTAGACTGAGACTTCTCTTTACAGTGAAAACTAGATTGCTCATTGACAGGTGGCTGACATACATTACTATGAGTGGAGGATGTATGACTGGGTGCATTTTTACTGTTTGTGAGATTGCATTCTGTTATTGAATTATTCTCACTTGGGTTCCAAAGTTGTTTGTCAAGAAGGGACTTCATTATGCTGACAAAGTGTGGCTCTCTGATAGACTGAATATGCATTTTAATATTATTTTGAGCAGTTTCATAATTTTCAGAGATGGTTGACAATGAGTGGTGTAAATTTTTTTATAGTATTATTGAGTTCTTCAACGTCCCATCATACATACTCCTACTCTCTTTCAATTTGGAATCATAAATGTCTAAGAATCTATTAGCCATGCACGCTCTTTCCGTAACTTAATAGCTCCGTAGCTAACTAACTTAGTAGCTTCCGTAGCTCTATCATTTAATACCCAATTACTGGGAAAGAAAACAAAATATGATCCGTCATTTTGGATCATGTAATCAACTACATGTATACATACGTAGTCGTAATTTTTTATCAGATTTCAGATATCAATAACCTTAGTGTCATGCATGAGCATGACCCTTATTTAGTCCAAATTTGATATATATGGCTTATAGTATCTCAGTGAACTCGTCTTTTGATGCTGAGTGTGGTAACATTAGTTCTATTTTACAAGCTTTTATTTAGTTTTATCTGTCCCGTATCTATAATAATAATATAATAATAATAATAAAATAGTATAAAGCTCGATTACCACTGACCATCTAGTATAGACGCACGCACAGCCGTAACCGCTAATGGTAGAAACGTGAATTTTGGACAGATGTTTTAATTCAAAATGCGGACGTTCACTAAGAAGGGATTTTAAAAAATGTTAACCCTAAAGGGATAAAATAGGGGTTGCAAGTTTGTATGGATTTTTATTTAAATTAGCAAGGATTTTAATAAAACTTGAGATTCATGCTCTTAAAAATATTTCATTGAACACGTGTTTCATGGTTTATTGGAATTCACCCCCTTAGGGTGCAAAATAGGAGTTGACATTTTCTATGGAAAATATTTAAAATCTGCTCCAATTTCTATGAAATTAATTATTCGAACTCCTAAATATAAATAACAGTCTTCTATATAATAGGCTACAAAATTCCACGCGTTATTGTTTTCCCGTGGGAAACAATAATAACGCGGGCGAAACCGCGAGCGGAAAGCCAGTCTGTAATAAAATCTTGCAAGCTAAATTTGACCCACTTCCCGCGGCCGTACCGCCTAACTCATAGCGATCACTCGCTATCGCTGTCGTGACATTAGAACATGTCACACATTTGAGTTATTGTTCTAATGTCACGACAGCGATAGCGAGTGATCGCTATGAGTTAGGCGGTAGCCTCCCCGGTTTCCGATTGAGCTGAAATTTTGCTCGCATAATATGTATATCGCGTGACAATGCAATAATAAAAGCATGTTAAAAAAATTATTTTTACAAGCTTTTATTTACTTTCACCTGTCGCGGTGTCTGTAATGAAATCATGCAAGTTAAATTTGACCTACTTCCCGGTTTCCGATAACGAATTTTTGCATGCATATGTAGGTATATCGCGTGACAATGCAATGTTATGATGATATGAAAGCTTGTTTTTAATTAATACTTGTTATTCTATTAAGTAGTAAGAATCCGTTGACACCCTTCACATTTGAACCCTATTAAATTTAACGTAGGTATCTGGAGTTGCACGTATGTTAACTTACCTTCAGGTATGTCTCAACTGTCCGTAGTCCGATCACTTTAGTTCTTTATCGCATCACTTCACAATGTCTGTAACAATACATAACAATTATTACATAACAAGGTATAATTTTCAAATTTAAAATAATATTGTAGGTACCTAACCTATGTATAACAAGGCTTTGATAAATTAGGTACCTATTCATTAAAAAGTTCCTTAAATAAGTAGACATCATCAATATTCAGAATCGTACAGAAGCCTTTTTTCTAATTATTACCTATAGTCATTTTTTCATTAAATAATTTGTATTTTGTCGCTCACGTCGATAAACGACCTGATCGCATACGGGCGCAGAGCATTCACGACTTTGATGACATAGATATAAAGAAAAGACTAGCTACGAGTACTTGAGCACGGGGGGCGCCCCGCGTTTACATATAGACCACACCTCCCATTGTTTGATTGATTTTCGATGTAGCGCCTTGTGTTGCGGTTCAACACGATGAGCAATATCTTCTCCATCATGACGCGCGTCAATGTTGTGGGTACGTATCTACAGTCGGCTAAAATAGTGGTGTGGCCATTGTGGCAGATTTATTGACGTATATGTCAGATATGACTTTAGAGGTGGAAAACTACTTTTTTGACCGACTGTACAAGGCTTATCATGATGCAAAAAAGATGCAAACGCATCTTAGACTATAGTACTAAATGGTCTAATGGTCGATTTCACCAACCATTACTTAGCTTAGGTAGTCCCTAAGACACATGCTGTCACTTTTTGTCTATAATGAAAAGAATGTGACAGCATGCCACCTAAGAGTCCCCTAAGCTAAAAAGAGGTTGGTGAAAATGGCCATAAGAAACGCATAAATGCGTCTTTTGTAATTGACACATCAAAATGTCATGTCTAAATCGCTATTTGCTCATCAAACAGTTGGGATGGCTTCAACGAGTTAAATACAAGAAAAAAAAACGATTTTCTTACGCTTATCGGTTAACCGGGTAGTTCTCTCCTAAGTTGATAAGCAAATTAAGAAATCGTGTTGACCAAGCATGGACTTCATATCTACTATAATACACAGGAATAGGTATGTGGAAATTCTCTTTCAAGCCTGCGCAAGTGAATCTGAGCACCGTATAGGCTTCTAGCGTTTTTCTTTCCGATTGACGTAATACGTGAGAAGCCGGCGCCGCCGGCGTGTGTTATCTTGACCGTGACCCTGCCGGCCGCTTTGTGTTGGCACGTCAAAAATCCGCGCGCCTGCAAGGGCGATAGGTGTATATTCTGTGGCGATCGCGAAATAAACTATAAATAGCCAGCTACGACGTGACTGTTTATTCACGTTCATTCATAAGAAAGCGATGTATTACACTATAACGCTAGGCCTCGGGCCAGACACCACTCAATGGCTTATTTTAAGTTATTAGGCGAACCAATAAATGCAACTCAAAGATGTAAAGTTGGACTCTGTTTAAACATGATGCTATTTCGTTTGTTTAAAAAGGATAGATAGAGATCATGTTTTAACAGTGTCGGGCCTTAGGCAGCGTTTAAAAACTTTTTGTAAGTAGTAAAATCGTCTGTTTTTTTATTGCTACTATGTTGGCAAACAAGCAAGCAACAACCTGATGGTAAGTAGTAACATTCTAAACTGAACATAAAGCTTAAGAATGTCAAAGATCATATATATTATTTATTAATATTATAAAACTAAAGAGTTTGTTTGGTTGTTTGGTTGAACGCGCTAATCTCAGGAACTACTGATTCAATTTGTTTTTTTGGTTTGGATAGTTCATTTATTGAGGAAGGCTATAAGGCTATATAACATCACGTTACGACTAATAGAAGCTGAGCATCAATGAAAAATGTTGCAAAAACGGTAAAAGAATATACGACATGTTGTTATTTTCTGACATCAACGCGAACGAAGGCGCGGACACAGCTAGTGTTTCAATATACATCATGGAAGAAATAACAATAAAATCAATAGGCGCGAAGACTCATATGAAAATAAAAAAAAACTATTCAATCTGTGACATAATACAGCGATTCCCAATAGCTCTGCTGGCGCCACGCGGTAGTGTCACGCACGGATTAGTCACACTATGTTGTTCTGACTGATCCATTGTCGTCATAAAAATTAAGAAAGACCTCGTTGGTCTGCGAATTCTATTATCATTGTATTCGCTTGATCCATTCGTAAAGGTGAAGCAATTTAGAGAATAGTTGCGTTTTACGAATTAGAAACATTTTTATATGAATTGCGTTCATAGCCGTCATAATCCTCGTTTACTCTAAATAGGTTGGTTACCGTATTATTCGATTTACGTAAGAAGGTAAGGTTATCATGTCCTCCTAACCAATATTTGGTCACAGCGGCCAATCTCAACAGAGACTAGCCATCTACGCGGGAGATGATAAGGTGCACAAGTGACTTCCAAACGCAAGTGCACTCTTTGTTCCTTCACTCTCCTAGTGCGATGGGACGGTTAGTCGACACGACCGGGCGATATCAGTGGGGCTAGCACGCAGGAGAATCGAAAATCGAATCGAAATCGAAATCGAGGAGTTTGTATGGCAATTTTATTAGCGCCACGGCGGTGAGTAGCAGAACTAATAAAATTGCCATACAAACTCCTCGATTCGGATTTCGATTCGATTTTCGATTCTCCTGCGTGCTAGCCCCACAGGAACGGAGCACGGAGGAGCTCGAGATGTTTCAAGCTCAGTAAGGTTCTATTATTTAAGGTCAAGATATTAGCTTTGATTAAAATCAAAGGATATCAGGTGTAAAACTCTCCTCGTGTCCTCAATATAATAATTAGGGGAATCAATATTTTTTTTAAACTAATTTAACACTCCACAGACTAGTGGTCCGTGCTCTTTTCATGTAATCTTCTCGTTGTGATCTATTTTGTTATTAATTATTATATGAAGACTTACGACTACTTTTTATTCCTAATCTAAGGTGAGTTGCGCAACTCAATCAATTTAAAAATTTAAACATATATCTTAATAATATTATACTATATCTTAATAATTTATGTATGGACTATTTCACAATTTTTTGATCATTATAATTATTATGCCAGTATTCCTGAGTAACTTATGCTAACAAGATTTGGTTAGTTAATATATTCGTATTTGGCATATGTTACGTCTGTTTTTTTTTAGTTACACCAAGGTCGCTCCGCTTGATAGGGCCTAGGAAATAGGAATTAATAATTTTAACAATGACAGCTTTTTTTGTTATACACATATTTTTTAATTTTGGTATCTTCTGTGATGTGACCCTTATGTCAACAAAACGTGTGCGTATGGATTGAGGAGCCACATCACGAAATCAATCGAAATCCCGCCCAGATTTAGTAGCAAATTAGATAATTTTGTAGGCGAAATCCTGGAATTTGGAGACGGTAGGTATAACGTTTTACTTAATCTGTTTCAATGAAATAAACTCATTAATGACTGTAAGTAACTAATACTGTTTTATGGTTATCTATACTATTATTATAAAGTGGAAAGATTTGTATGTATATGTATGTAACGCATTGATTTACTATCAAGCGTTTGGTAGTAAATCAATGATGTAACGAATAAACTCAACAAGTAAAAACCGGCCAGGTGCGAGTCGGACTCGCGCACTAAGGGTTCCGTACCATTATCTATACAACATTAGGTTATTATTTGAATTAAGTAAGTATTTATTTTTAAAGCTAATATAAATATAAATATAAATATAAATATAAATATAAATATAAATATAAATATAAATATAAATATAAATATAAATATAAATATAAATATAAATATAAATATAAATATAAATATAAATATAAATATAAATATAAATATAAATATAAATATAAATATAAATATAAATATAAATATAAATATAAATATAAATATAAATATAAATATAAATATAAATATAAATATAAATATAAATATAAATATAAATATAAATATAAATATTCTGTGAATATTTCAAGCGTTTACCTTTTGCCGTGATTAATATCGAGCAAAAAAAAGTAAAAAAATCACGTTTGTTGTATGGGAGCCCTCCTTAAATATTTATTTTATTCTGTTTTTAGTATTTGTTGTTATAGCGGCACCAGAAACACATCATCTGTGAAAATTTCAACTGTCTAGCTATCACGGTTCATGAGATACGGCCTGGTGACAGACAGACGGACGGACAGACAGCGAAGTCTTATGAATAGGGTTCCGTTTTTACCCTTTGTCTACGGAACCCTAAATACTACTAAACCGATTTAAAAAATTCTTTCACCATTAGAATGCTACATTATCCCTGATTAACATAGGCTACAATAGTACATTGTTTTTTTTTTAATGCTTGTTTGTTTGTTTGGAGATAATGGGTAGGATGAGGGGGGGGGGGGGGGGGGAGCACCAGGTTTCGCTATTTACTACGTTGCCTGATGCCGAGACCGCCGGGGGGTAGGGTAAGGGTCGGGATGGCAGAGTGCCTCGACACCAGGTTCCGCTATTTACTACGTTGCCTGATGCCGAGACCGCCGGGGAGGTAGGGTAAGGGTCGGGATGGCAGTGTGCCTCGACACCAGGTTTCGCTATTTACTACGTTGCCTGATGCCGAGACCGCCGGGGGGGTAGGGTAAGGGTCGGGATGGCAGTGTGCCTCGACACCAGGTTTCGCTATTTACTACGTTGCCTGATGTTGGGGCTGCCAGGGAGGGATAAGGGAGGAGGAAGGGGGGGGGGGGGGGTAAGACTTATGTATGACGGTCCAAGGTGTGGGCCGACTGGAGATGTGTTGGGTGGGTAGGCGCCCGAGCGTAGCGAGGGCACCAATAATACGAGGGACTAAATAAGTCTTTAACCCGAGGTAAACACTGTGCTTTTCATTACGAATACGAGGAAAGTAAAAATAAAACAATGAATTAGCTAAAGAAAAACCGTGTAAATTTTATTTTACATAAATCAACAACTTCTACTTTAGCAAGCTTTCTCTTATAAAATCGGGCGTTAACTCCATACCTGAATCAGATGAACTCATTGTGTTAATTATTAACACAATTTTATACAAATATAATTAACAGGTTATACAAATCTCTGCTTAATGGAATTATTAACAAAACTCTACAATTGGAAAAAACAAATGAAGATCGCATTGCCGCTTTCCCGCTTATTTTGTTTTTTTTTTCTGTGGCCGGCGAGCTATTTAGCCATTATTGTTCATTTTCATAATTTAAAAATGGTAAATATTTTGCACAAATCTGCTATTTTAAAGAAATAGTTGAAAATAAATTATAATAAAGTAATTTAAAAAATATATTCTTGAAATACCTAACATTGTTATTTCAATTTTACACCGCGCTGTAATTGAGTGGCTTGAGTGTAATTAAGTATATTTGAGTGGAAACATGGATTTTCACAATAAAAATGTGAAAAACGAACTAGTTCCTTTTTTAAAATTTGACAGCAGCTGTCAGTTGAAAGTGATTCTCCCTAGGGCTGAAAAGTATTACTTTCAACCCGCTCCTCAGGCAACTTCAGACCTACTTTCAGAGTATGAGTATTGAAATAGTAGATTGCTTTATAAGGGTGGAAAGGAATCAATCCCTACGAGGTTGTTAGACGCCCGAGCGCAGCGAGGGCGGCTATAGTCCGAGTAGGGTTTGATTCCTTTTACCCGTGTGTAGCACTCTACTTTTCATTTCGAATGCAAGGAAAATAAAAAATAGCTTTTCTAATAAAATTTATTAATAAAAATACTCCTAACATGACATATCGACATCGTGTTTTACACTTAGTGTACTTTTAAGCATTGAATATCTGCTCCATAGCGTAGACGCCTGCACTTTATGAGATAGTTCATTAAAGTATATAAGAAATACATTTTCAGAAAATGATTTTATATTCCTTGCATCTCGCCACTTCATAAAGTCGGAATATGTATTTAAATATCTTTCCTTTGAAATTTTTGGCAAAAAAATTTCGAGTATTGTATTTGCTTCGTTCGTGACTGAATCTGGAGCCGAAATTTCAGAATCGCTTGAATTCATTGTTTTTCTTAAATACCTAAATCACACAATCAAGATTTCGGTACAGCGTAACAGATTCCCCTCCCGCCAAAATTATCTTTTTCACAGGTATTTTTAAATTTGGAACACATCGCGTTACCTGTTACTGGCCATTCAGCCAAATACTTTTATTATCATTGTACCAAAGATTGTATGTACGTAACCTTATTCAGTTCTATTTTTAAAATTTTACTTTCCGCCCTAAGGAGGGAAGTAAATAGTATGAGAATTTCCCGCCCGCTGGTGGGAACTAGCGTTTTCCTCCCAATACTCAGATCAAGGAAACGCTCCTTTCCGAGCATGAGGAATGAAAAATTATTTTTCCTACAGGAAAGTATAAAATTTCCAAAAAGAAAAAACGCGAGCGAAACTGCGTAAAGAAATTGTCAATAAAATTACAAGTAGGTAGCAAACAAAACTTAAAAAACCCACACAATTAAAAATGTTAACATACCTATTTAAAAATTTTATCTCATTTTGATATGTGCGCATGATGAAGACTATAAAACGTAGTGGTAACATACTCTAGAAGACTCGCACCTTACCATTAATATCAAGTTACACATTTAGGAAACTGAATGGATACAAATTATATAAGTATTAGTAAACCGCGCTCTAGTTGGCATAATTAAATACTACAAGTAAGTACCTATCAATAACAATGTAATGTTGCTTAGTGCTAATGTTTTGCAACAGTCGTAACTTGACGAATGGTTCTTCCGCATAAGCTGAATCATGGATTCATAACCCACCTGACCGATGTTTCGTCGGAAGCCGTCAAAGACCACACACAATACTGCAATTGTAACAGTCGATGCCTGTGAAACAAAGAATAACTGCATGCTGCAGTTGTTATGTTCAAGGAAAATGACTCAACATCGGTCCCATCACTCGGATCATTGCTATCATTACAGGGTATTATAAATCACATTTTTTGAATGAATGAATAAAGTTGAATAAACAATGTTTGAAGCGAATTAATTTACATGAACTCAGTATGAAAAACTTACCCTTAAAAATTATATAATTACTAGCTGTGCCAGCGAACTACGTTTCGCCGTATATTTTTTACCCGTTTTTGCAACATTTGTCATTGATGCTCAGCTCCTATTAGTCGTAGCGTGATGTTATATAGCCTAAAGCCTTCCTCGATAAATGGACTATCCAACACAAAAAGAATTTTTCAATTTGAATCAGTAGTTCCTGAGATTAGCGCGTTCAAGCAAACAAACAAACAAACTCTTCAGCTTTATAATATTAGTATAGATTTCAAATATTTCTGTGCGACGGAAACATATACGTTTTCACAAAAGATCTACTATTAGATCTACTCTACTGCAAAAAATAACAAATGATTTTGTTTTTAAAAGGAATCTATATATCTGAATGGAATACCTTTTTAACACTTCTATAAAATTTAGTTAAGTATGTAGCCGGAGGGTTTTGAAAATACATTGATATAAATAAGAATAAATATAAATAGTCAGTAGTGAAGATATAAATAGTCGCACGGATGCAAGTGCCAATTGACATCGACTCGTCCAAATTGGCTGATTATTTTGTTCTGTACGTAATTGCCGTGACGAAGATAATAATATATAATATATTAATTAGCACCGGAAAAGAAAGAAATAAGGAAATGAAAATCTCGATGAAGACGTACTGACTATTAACGTTTTGTTGTGAAGGACGTTCAGCATCAATGATTATCACACGTTTTTGACGTTTTTTTCATTCTTTTTATCATTGAAAAATTTAAACACGCAAAGCTAGGGCGGATTTCTAGTTTTTATTGAAATCATTCCATACGACTGCACAATTTAAAGATATAAACTACGCAAACTTTAACTATTCCATTTCGACATAATCGGTGTTTAAATTAACACTTTAATTAAATCTGTTCGACAATTGGTTCGAGAATGTTAGAAAGTCTTAAATCTTATAAAAAAATTGTCACCATTATTCTTGATGTTATACTATACCTACCTATATCATCCTTTCTTCTTTTGATCCATCGTTGTCATTTTAATGGCGGAAATTGTGTGGGAAACACAAGGGAGCAACATAATAGCATTCCTGTCGAGGGAAAGGTCAAACTGTAGGCAAACTGGTGACCGCCTGTGAACTTATTTCATCCAGCTGTTGCAATCATTCCTAATTGGAAACATGAGTGCCGCGGTGGGTGGCTTTGTGAGCAAGAGCCGCTCCTAACCTAACCCGAAGCTGTTCTGTTGCAATGCTAACCGTGAACATCTGACCAGCAAATAATTCAAAATTCTGAAGAGAGCCACCCTTATCGTAAATTCTGGAGGCAAGTTAATGAATAAAAGATGAGATAAAATATAAAATGAAATAAAAATAATAACATTTATTTCAAATCATTACAATCCATTGTGTTTGTCTAACGAATTCATCATTTTAACCAAGAGACGCACATTACTGGACATAGGTCATACGGCCATAGTAATAATGACTTAATCTATGTTGATTCACTATCAAAACGTCTTGACAGATTTTTCAAAAATGCAATGGGCAATGGGCCTGGCAATTACTGTTAATGCCCTAAGGGACTTTCCGTACTCTTCGCGACCACGACCCAAGAGGCTGCCTCGACTCGACTGTTTCGCGTCCACTGCATCTGTTCTGTTCGGCTGTTCTTTCACGCATAAATGATGTGGAATTCTACATCTTCAGTACAGTAGGCCCTAAAAGTGTTTGCCCTGGTTTTGAGCAACGTGCAAACCTATACAGGCTAATAAGGTTATTTTTAGTTACAAAAAAAAATTGTGTTCTTGTTCAGACAAGCAAACTGAACAACTTTCAGTAAGGGACCAACTTTGGAATCGCAAAAAAAATCAGCTGTTCCATACATCTAGGTTCAGTGAATGTTGGACATTTGTATTGAACAGCTGATTTTTTTGCGATTTCAAAGTTGGTCCCATAGTGAAAGTTGTTCAGTTTGCTTGTCTGAACAAGAACACAAAATTTTGTTAGTAACTAAAAAATAAACTTGTTTATCAAACCTCACTAATAGCGCTCTCTGGTCAAGTTCAATATCCGCATCGTCCCTTAATTCATACGTTTTAATATGACCGAGATATTTATATTTTTCCAATATTCTATTTGAACAGGAGGCACGTCCGTTTTCTTGGCGTTGTATTTCTGACCCATATTACCGCGCTCATTAAAACCATATCGTCATAATAATAATACTTAATAATATTAAATGTTTATTTGACTCGGCTTGATTGATTGGATGACAAGATAACGATTTATAACGCTCATAATGTATTATGTACTTATATATTTTAAATGTCTCATACAGGCGATTGATTGTTATTTTTGGGTTGAAAAACTAAATGGATACTGCGTCCATTTTCACCGTTTCAATAACCTGATATCAAATGAGGCTCCACCACAGTGTAAGCATTCCCGTTACATATAAAAAAAATAATCCAAGACGCGGAAGCCAAGAATTTCCCACACACAGATCGTATAACTCCCGCTTCACGCATCAAAAAACAATGATTCTCTATATTTTCTGATCTATTTCAAAAGTGAAACGTTTCTTTTTTTAAATATTTCCTAGTATTTATTTGAACAAATTATAACTTTTAGATTGCTTTTTCTATTGGTCTATTGATTATCCAGTCAGTTTTGAAGTTAAATTATGATGGCAATATCAGGAAGTGAAATTATTTTTAAAAGTATTTTAATTTTTTTTTTTATTTCAAAAAATTTAAAGTCTTTGTTTATTTTATTTTTATTAAAGATATTTTGCTGTATATTGCTAATTTGATATACGTGAAATAAGCAGAAAGGAAGTAAGCGAAAAGCAATTGATAAAATACCAATTCAAAAAAAGTGTTTATATTATTGTATTGTTGTAGATTTTGTAATTTTAGGAAGATTTAATTCTAAGAATTTTAATTTATATTCTAGAAAGCCCTAAGTGCAACCGTAGCATTATATAGATTACTACTATTGCTTCTAGAAAAAAAATGATCATAATGTCATTGTTTACCTTGTGGATTCGGCAGACGTTGTCCTGCCTAAGGTCCTGCCCCTCAGAAGAAGAACTAAAGCTAGCTTAGTTATTGTTCTGAGGTCCTGCCCAATTACAGTGCCACATACAGGGTCCATTCGTACGTATATAGTATAAACCTTTCCTGGACCTATTCAAACACACACAGAAAATTTCGTAAGAATCAGTCGAGCCGATTTGAGTTTTAGCGAGACTTACGAACGGCGATCCTAAAATACATAGAGATACAAAAAATATAGGTACCTATAAAATATTTATATGGCGGCGTAGATGCAATAACCATATAATATCTATACTAATATTATATGTATAGCTGTAGAGTTTGTTTGTTTGTTTGGTTAAACGCGCTAATCTCAGGAACTACTGATTCAAATTGAAAAATTATTTTTGTGTTGGATAGTCCATTTATCGAGGAAGGCTTCACGCTACGACTAATAACGGAGCTGAGCATCAATGAAAAATGTTGCAAAAACGGGAAAAATAATTATGGCGAAACGTAGTTCGCGGGCACAGAACATAAGTAGTTTATTCGTAAAAGACGAATCCTCATAATGAATCATCTTAAATATTTTTTTTTCCACATGCCATATAAGCTTAGAAGAACATAAAGGCCCTTTTCTTCGTGGTGACTTTAATAGGTAGCGATTAATTGTCTAGAATTGAATAAGAAAATACTCGACTACTGACTACCTATTCAAATTACTAGTTACGTGAGGTGTGACCTCCGTGTGACATAAACGATTTTCGCATCTCCCCGAGAATCTAGCGGCGTCGTCTAAACAATCAATGTGCCATCACGCTGTAATCTGGACTCTAACACAACGCAATAAGGGCCGCCCGGTTTCCGAGAACATTGGTCACATCACGTGCCCCTTTTCGAAATTTAATTCCGCCAATTCCTCACCGGTGGGGACGCCATTAAGCTTCTCTAAAATTTAAATGACTACATCGATTAAGTGTCGAGTTGAGACTGTTTCAATTTAATAGTAATGTCTCGCTCAGAAGACAGTGCTAGTTTTAACAACGAGTTATACCTGAATAGGATTATTTATTCAGGACTAAAAGATAAAGACTGATTCTCTTGGTTTCTTTTAGAACAACATAAAAATTATCATAATCTGGTTTATTTATATGTATGTAAATCTGGTTAATACGATTTTAATTCGAAAGCAATACCATATTTCAAGCAAAAATTAGTGGATTTATGCATTAAGATGGCATTAAGTAAGTATGTATTACATAAAGTTGTTCTAAGTTCAATTTTAACTTGAAAGAATTATAGTTTCTGTTGCCATATCAAACGGAGTAATACCACCCAACTTCCTCCAATCGTATGCTTCTTTTGACAGACTTCCTTAGCCTCTTTTTTAGATTAATTTGTAAAAAACTCCTTTCGCTGCGATAAAAGGCTTAATCCGTCACAGTACAGCACGACCGACCATTCAAGGCAGTTTTATGTGAACGAATTCTATCGCACGATCTGTGCTTTATCATCGAGTAACTGAGTCCGCAGCTTAGTTTATACGTTATTCTGTTTTTTTTTAACCATAAAAATATACTTAATTACATGAATGCCACTATATGAATCTTTTTAAGCTCTTTTGCATTTTGTAATGTTGGATAGTTTTTAGCATTGCCAGTATTGCCACAAAGGTCTACGAGTTTAACTTTTTTTTGAAGTTGGTAACCTAGAGATTCGTAGAGAATTCAATCATAGGTTTTCTTGTCCTCTCGTTCGATTCTAGGACGTTTCCTTACACATGTGACATAAGTATTCCCGCAAATATGGTGAGTTTTCTTTAACTTCAATGTTATATAATGAGAAAGGTTGGCATAGCTTAATTTGCCTTAAGCTCCATAAAAATTTTTGATCATCTATCCAACTCCTGTTTCACCACAGTGAACATAACGAGAAATGAAAGCAAAGCTTAAGTTTTGTACTTGGTATGTTGATAAAAACCAGCATGTAGATATTAGATTCCACAAACGAAACATCACATGACTTGGTTCTAGCCACTTTGTATTGTTGACTTTTATTGCTGAGATAATACGTCAAACCTCTCCCCACTAGTATACCCAAGAACGGGCACAAAACTGGAGCCCCTCTTTGTCCCACCACCACTCGCGAGATATGCGCGCGGTACCTGCAGCTGCAAATTACCGTGCGCATCATCCTCTAGTACCCCTTGACCGAAATAAAAACGTATAAGGAGACCCGCCCGAGACTATGATTTTTGACGTCACAAATAAACCAATTTGGCGGACAGCCGACTATAGTATTACTGTTTCCGACAGAACCGAAATGTTTGTGTTTCTTTCAGTTCCGGTCTTCGTTACTTGTATACAAAACAAACAGATTGTTGAATTCCTCCGTTAAAATGAGTCGACTTAGTTCCTTAGAGCTAGTTCACACGAGCGCTTTTAGGGTTCCGTAAAGAAAATCCGGAACCCTTATAGGATCTCTTCGTTGTCCGTCTGTCCGTCCGTATGTCTGTTAAGATTATTTTTCTTAGGACCGCACAGAGGTATCAAACTGAAACAAATACTCAGGCCGACGACGGTCTCTTTCAGCTGTGAAATAATCAAACTTGTAAGTCAATGTGACCAAAAGATAGAACAGTTTATGTTGCATGTATATTTCCGCAAATTTCGCTATTTCACAAGGGAATCAATACTTCTATATTGACCTAGAAACATGAAATTTAGAAAGATGCAGCACATTCTAAAAAAAAATTGGAATACCGCTCATGTAAGTACATAAGTTTATACAGAACCCTCGTGAGCGAGTCCAGATCGCATTTGTTCGGTTTTTAAAATTAAAATGCGCCCACGTGCGAACACAGATAAGAAAAATCACAAGACATATTCGAGACGTTAGAAACAACAAGGCCTTACTGACTGAGATGCACATAGTCTTAGTTGACTGCAGACAGTGGAATATAGTATAAAAATATGCTGAATACCTATATCAATATAAGAAAACACTTCGTCTCGGGCGAAAATCGAACCCTCGTCTTCATATATCACCGCTGTACAGTAAAATCCTTGTCTGCTTGCGTAGGTAATGTACTTGAAATACAGGTAAATGAAAATAAAAGCTAAATACTAGAGCGATCTAACTACAGGAACAGACATTAACTACGTGAATACACCTTTTTTGCCATGACTGTACCCATGATTTTTTGCCTTAATTCTTCTTACTGCTTCTTAAAAAAATATGACTTGGAGTTTATAATATTTCTTATTTTTTCAAACCCAAATTCAGCTCTGCTAATGTTTTCTATAGCAAATACAGTACGAAATATGGTAGTGGTGTATATGATAAAATCTTGCTGTTCACCCTATCCCTACACAATCTATATAGGTATTAATATTATAAAGAGGAAAGATTTGTATTTTTGTATTGAATTGAATGGCCTCCGAAACTACTGGACCGATTTGAAAAATTCTTTCACCATTAGAATGCTACATTATCCCCGAGTTACATAGGCTACAAAATTATTTTTCCTACCGGAAAACAAAAATAACGCGGACGAAGCTGCGAGCGGAAAGCTAGTATTAAATATTCTAAACTCAAACTCAAAAATCTTTATTCAATATAGACCTTTACAGGCGTCAAAAAAAACATAAAAATCTTCAACCAAGAATCTAATTAACTAAATTATTTAATCCTTTTATGTGCACACACCCTAACAATTATTAAGATGTGTGCAAATACAAGTCAAATTAAAAAAAATTGACTCTTCACCTGTTCGAAAATTCGGAGAGCCTTCTCGAGAAGAACAGGCAAGAAACTCGGAAGGTCTTGTATTTTTTTGTCTCCTCTTTTAAAATGCCAACATTACATTATAATAATATTTCACAAACATTTTTTTTTGTATAATATAGAAATGCCTGTCGGAGTGAATGGAACAGCTACTCGAATGACATTTATCCCATTATCACAAAGTGTTAACACCCTTTGAACGTCAATTATCACATTTATTGTCAATCCCAAGCAGTTTTATTATCTGTCATATAATCAGACACTTTATAATATTTTATAATTTTTCATAAGTGCGCCCTTGATAAGTGCTTTAATATTATTTGGTATTTTATTGTAGAAGCGTACACAAAGGCCTTTGAAATATTTTTTTTAAAGCCTAGTATTTGGTAAGGCTAACATATTCTTTTGCCTAGTATTTACTGAATGAATATCACTGTTTTTACAAAACGAATGTATATTTGTATGAAATAATACTATATTCTCGTAAATATAATTGCGACGCAATGGTCATAATACCAATTTCTTTAAATTTTTCTCTCAGAGTCTCTTATTTTAAGATTATAAATAGCACGAATAGCCCTTTTTTGCATCACAAAAACAGTCTGAATGTCGGCAGCATTTCCCCACAGCAAAATGCCATACGACATCACACTATGAAAATAGGCAAAGTACACTAATAAAGTTACCTATATCATCGTCCCCCTTTCTGGCCTTGAGGGTCCCCACTCACTCCCGACAAAGCGCCCGCGCACGTGTTTTAGTGTAAAATTGATGTCTCACTGATCGCAATGAAACTCCAGAGGATTTCGATTGCCTGCCCCCGTACCACGATCGTTTAAAATAGTATTAAAGCCGATGATGGCTCTGTTTCAATATTGTTGTAACCTTGCTCTAGCCATCCATGGTCACTAGCTATATGACGTAAAGTTTTACTGACACACCAACGTATACACGGTGTTTCATAATAACCAATAAATAATCAATGCGTTATCTAAAACTAATTATTAAAATGTGTTTACACGTAATGTCATTCAACCCAAAATTTTCATGTATATCATAGTATCATCATCATGTCTATGATTTACATGAACATTTTGGGTTGAATGACATTACGGGTAAACACAATTTAATAATTAGTTTGAGATAACGCATTGATTATTTATTGGTTATTATGAAACACCGTGTATATTAGGAATAATGTAGAGAATATATTTCACTCTGAAAATTCATTCAACTGTTCCTCTCTTGCTCTAAGGGCGATTAAGCAGGATCGAATATATTTTATCTCACTTTTTACCAAATCTCATATGTCCCTCATCTTTTTAAGCAACACGTACCTAGGTATATTGCATACAAGCATTCGTAGGTCAGGTACGGCATCGTATTGATACTATCAACCTTTACATTCGCATTGCCGATGCAAAAGCTACGACGCTGCCAGTACCATGCAATGCAACATACGGCCCCCATGACCCTCGACAACTTCACAATGTGTCATTGATTAGATAGTGCAATCAGGTCTTTTACTTACTACTTTCGAAAATATTATTCATATGTTTGTTGTAAATAAATAAAAATAACCATTTAGCCCTTTAGAGCACTGCAATACATTCATTTTATTGTTTTTTTAAAGTGAAACTTTTTTACATCGCTTCAAATTTTGTCGTCCATGTAGATACCTATCGCATGTCGCATTACACAAAAACATGAGATCTTTAATTTCACAATTTCATATTATATGTCAGGATCGGTCCTATGCGTTAGGGCTTCGTCTTTAAATCTATCTGATAGTGGATTTATCCTACACCAGGAACGTTATTTTTTCATAAATTTGTTATTTTTTTTTATTAATTTGTTGTTTTTTAATTTTTATAACTTTTTGTTTTTTTTTATTATTAATTACTAGTTTTTTATTTATAGGTAGGTAATTTTCTTTTCAGAAGAAAAAGACTTAAGATCAAAGACGCGATTTTAAAACCCTAAATCGAATAATTTTCCCAAAAATTGTATATACTTAAACGAATAAAACGGTCTTTCATTCTATGATCGTTATTATAATGTGTTGTTACTACTTGGTTCTCGGATCTATGTAGAGCAATAAACGCTCACAATTTAAAGCTGACCCAAAAACGTTTAAAAATTACTGCTAACGTGAAAATAAATGTTTTATCAGTTTATCGAATAATCAGTCCATAAATTTACCAAATTACGTGGGAACCTATCGTGTACTACTTGTTCCAATATTTCTTCAACTTGGCGTGTATTATGTTATGATGACATCTTTTTCCCGCCAGTTTTCTGAATTGCTATCACTGCCTTTCTTTTACTCATTATACAAAGAGAACGAAATGGCATTATAACAATTCAGAAAACTGCCTGGAATTAAGACGTCATAACAACATACCCCCTGAACTGCACTAGAGTTCTATTTTGAATCATTCGTCAAGTACCCATTGATTTTCGTCGTAATGTTTATTGTCGTCTATTAATTATAAGAATATATGTTCATAAAAATATACATTTTTTTGTAAAACAGGATTCATTTAGTAAATACTTAGTAAAAGAATATGTACAAGCGTTACCAAATACCAGGCCCAAAGAAATTAACAATTCTTTTTCGAGACTTTTGTGTACGTTTCTACAATAAATTCCCTAGCAATATTAAAGAACTTAACTTAATTAAATTTAAAGTTTCAATCAAGAACGTACTTGTGAAAAGTGCATATGATAAAGTGTCTGCATTATGGCGAACGTAGTTCGCGGGGACAGCGAATTATTAAATAAAAGTAAATAATTCTAATTTCAATGAAAAACATCGTATATACCTTCAAAAAATGTTAGAGATATGTCACACCATCATACCTTGAGCATTTCACTTTAAATTTTGAATACCTACCTAATACTGACTACTCAAAGACACCAATTAAAAGATTTTAAAGCTACACCTATAACCACCATAAATTATTACTTACCTACAAATTAAATGAATTTGCTTCATCCTTTAGCAATTAGAATGTAGACACTATAAGTTAAAATCTATAAATATTTTGTTGTTGTTTTTATCTGCTTGTAAAAGAATAGTTTCGAGTAGGCAGGTAGGTACTTGATTTTAACTGTTCATTTACTACTTGCGAAACCTATGCATTTTTACGCCAATACATATTTCCCGATTATCTACGTGTATTTAATTAAAATCTACTACATAATTTTAAATGAAAACCCTCAAAAATAGTGAATTTGGGAATTCGTACGCGAATCTTACGAATTCGAATGCGAATTTGAATTCTATTGTTTCAAAAATGCGTCTACTGGTCGCGAACGAATTAGTGAAATATATGTATGAACTGTGAAATCGAATGGAAGGAGATGACCAAATTGTAAAGACTAGGCGGCCTGCCCTCTGACCATGATCACCCAAAACAATATCATAACCGCACTGATCTGCTATACGCAGCAAGAGCTGCGTCTCTGTTTCAGTGTTGTTCTAACCTTGCTATAAGCGAACATGGTAAGGCCCCTGAGGCCCAATTCTACTAATAAGTTACAAACGAATCGAAACTGAACCGTTGCGAGTGTCCAATCAGAACGCCACATTATCACGTCATCGAACAGTTGAATGGCAATATAAGCGCTCCGATCGATCGATCGCAAGTCGCACGGTTCAGGAGACGCATTTTTGAAACAATAGAATTCAAATTCGCATTCGAAATCGTAAGATCGTAAAAAATCGTAAGATTCGCATACGAATTTCCGAATTCGCTATTTTTGAACATTAATTCCGTGAATTCTGCAACGAGTGGTCCTACCCATTCGTTTTTCATTTCTACTAGTAGAATATGCGCAATGTATAAACGTTCCGTTTTACATGCGATTCATCACTGGTTTTTTAAATTAATAAGTTATTGCCATGTTATTGCGTACCGGATTTTATTTTTTCTGCGTGAAACGGTTTCTAATGTAGAATTTGTTTTTAATGACAATACTGAATTCGAGTGATTAAAAAATCTTTAAAATTGGAAACAGTAGAAAATAATTTCGCATGTGATTTGTATTCGAGTTCGAATTCGAAATTCATTTGTAATGATTCAAAAATACGTGTCCAGGGGACGCATTTTTGAAACAATGAAATTCAAATTCGCATTCGAAATCGTAAGATTCGCATTCGAATTACCAAATTCACTATTTTTGAAGTTTCATTCAGTGAATTCTGCAACGAGTGGTCCTACCCACTCGTTGTTGATTCCTACTAGTAAAATGTACGCAACATAATAATATAAGTTCCGTTTTACATGCGATTCATTGCTGGTTTTTTGAATGAGCTATTACAATGTTATTGCGTACCGGATTTTATTTTTTCTACGTGTAACGGTTTCTATCATTGAATTTGTTTTATTGACAATACTGAATTCGAGCATTCAAAAATCTTAAAAATTGGAAACAGTAGAAAATAAATTCGCACGTGATTTGTATTCGTGTTCGAATTCAAGATTCATTTCTAATGATTCAAAAATGGGTCTCCTTTCGATTCGGCTGTAACTTATTAGTAGAATTGGGCCTCTGAGGCCCTAGACAAATGCCAAACGCTAACTTTTTCGCAGCCGTTCCGCAGAAACAATGTATGGAAATGACATTAGCTTACGACAACCTCACGCTATTTTTTTCGCAGCTCTGCAGGCCAATTATGGATCTTTCATCGTATGACATGGTATAAATTTGAGAAAAAGAAGTCATGAAATGCTGCATTTCGTATTACCGATCTCCAATGATATCATCACTATGGTATAATTTCTATGATGTCATCATTAAATAATAAACAAATTATCAAAAATCTGACCGGAAATTGTATTTTTCATTTTGCACTATAATATCATTTGCAAAACCATGAGATCGGTAATAGGCCCTCTGGTCTGCTCGTGGGCGTGTGAAGCCGCAGGTTGGCGCGCCTAACTTACATGTCCGCATTGCATTGTGCGAACGGCTGTTTTGTCCGGCACGTTCGCACCCCAAGGCCGGTCCAACGCATCCATTGTGACACAAGGACGGTGGCCAGACGGCTTCCAGAATTATTAGTCTAGCTTGATAAAAGCAGTAAAGACTGGTATTACTTCTCTATTTATAAGGCGAAGTTTGCCAGGAAATTAAGAAATTTAAAATATCTTTGAAGCTTCCTATTAAATGATAATAAAATAATCAAATGCTTTTTTGCTCTTTCCAATAAAATTTGTAAAGTTGCCACATTCAAACCCTTAAAAACTACCCCTAACTGATAGAATATGAAGAAAGATAAATCCTTTATAATCTGAAACTACCCCCAGAGTTTATGTTCTTATCGACATTACCTTCTTTAACCTTAACCTACTAGCTGTCAAGATTTTAATCAATTCAGTAATTATTCAAGGAATTGTGAATGAAAAACCGCTATTCACTGGACTAATTATAATTCTTTATTTTGTTTAAGAGTTTATACAGGTTATAATTAAATAAGGAGCCCAAAGAATCTAATATCTTAGACATTATCCAAAAAGACTGTCTGACCATTGTCTGATGTATAGTACAAAAAAAAACTTATTTTTCTAAGTATATAATTGTAATCAAAGTGGAATAATCCAGATTATTTGTTATTTTTTTAACCCTTTTAATGTGTTTTATATTTGCTTAGTGGATTTTCGATAATATTTAGAATACAAGTTTGGTTAAGTATATGTATATTCAATGAAAATCTATACAATACTCAAAGCTAGTGTATTCAAACTTGATTGAATGTAATAAAGAAAATTACCTGAAGCTCGTAGTCAATGGTGTTTTTTATTTCAGTAAGCTTCTTACGTAGGAGGAAAAGAGGCTTTCAATGATGTAAATAACAACAGACGATTTTGATACCATAATGCCATTAAAGAAAGCAAAAACACTTTCAATGGAATATTTATATCATAACAAGAAAAGTGAGGTATTCATTAGCAAGCTTAAAAACGGTTAATATAAAATAAAAAAAATATCAAGAAATAGATTATTACACAAAGCCACAGAATAAATAAAGTACTACTAAATAGAGCCCAGTATATTAAACGGGTAATGTACTTACAGTGCTTACTGTATTCTGCCAAAAAAAAACTTTTCATTAGGTACTCATATTCGGAAAGTAGGTCTGAAGTTTCCTAAGGAGCGGGATGAAAGTAATACTTTTCAGCCCTAGGGAGAATCGTTTTCAACTAACAGCTGTCAAATTACGAGGTCGGATTGTAAAGATGGCGGCCTAGTCAAGATAACACTTAGAGCAAAATAAAAAATGAACAAATATATTTTTATTTTTCAACGTGATCTCCGTCTAGCTCTATGCATTTTTTCATCAACCTACGTTCCAAAGCTTCTATGCCACTCATAAAAAAAGATTCTTCAAGATCTTCTAAAAAATTAATGACAGCACTTTCGACCTCTGCATTCTACGAGTATTAAAATTTTTGCCCGCCAAAGTGTTTTAATAAGTAGGCGCCAAATCGGGCGAATAAGCGGGATGTGGCAGTAATTCAAAACTACAACCAGAATTTGAGCCATGGATTCGACCGATGACGTGTGAGCGCGAGCATTGTCTTGGTGAAACAACACTTTCGTTCTCAGTAATCCGGAGCTTTTTCTTCAATTTTTCCACGCAAACGTCATAGAAGGGTGTAAGATTACTCAGAGTTAAATGTTTTCCCTTTTTAAAAATAGTCCGCCATAATGACACCCTTAGCATCTCAAAAAAACTAACGCCATCACCTGACAGCATCACCAGTCGCAAAATTGTCCTCGCTTTCCTTGGTACTCCCGAATCAAAACAACAATCTTAGCAATGAGAAAAAAGGGATGAACTTTTTTCCCATTGCTAAGATTGTTGTTTTGATTCGGGAGTAATATAGTGATGAACACAAGTGTTGAGTTGTTCGACATACATAAAATTTGATATACATTGACGTTACAGTTTGCAGTACATTGCCTTTCCAACAACAAGATTCCCTCATTGTCGCAAATCTGTGAAAAAAATCATGCGGATCAGCCTCAAACATCTCCAAACATTAGCGTGAAATCGTGAGTCGTATTCGTTTTTCGTCATTGAAGTTCTAACACCACGTAAGTCATTTTTGTCGGAAAAAAGACCACACGACATTTTTCGAATACTTCGCATTAATCACAAATTCGTACTAACATTATAACGGTTTTATTTTTCCTAATGGATCCAATGAAATGTATGTAAGTAATGGAATGGCATTATAATAGTATATTTATGTATAATTGTGCAGTTTTTTCACTCTTTGTAAAAGTTGCTATTTTGACATACGCGGTGTTAGAACTTCAACGACGTTTTGCTCAACTGAAAGCAATCCGCTGGGGACTCACCGAGCAGAAACCTTATAAAATCCTAGTTTACTGACTATGATGTTTTGTATTCGTTCATACGAGATGCGTAAATTACCAAATTTATAATGTTCGGTATCAAATAGTAAAATCCAATATGTTTGTGTTCGCATATCTCCTTGGTCAGGCCGGAAACTTTTCACCCCACCCTCTTACAAGTCCGATTTAAGTAATTCTTTTGTTGTACTAGGTATTGTTCAACTTAGGGAATACTGCAAGTTTCATCAAAATCGGTTCAGTAGTTTCTGAGATAGGGAATTTTAACCAACTTTTTAACCGAATCCAAAAAAAAGTTAGAAATAAAAAACTATTTTACATAAAATAAAAACCGACTTCAAAAAAGTTAAAAATAATATAAGAATAGGCACAGACAACATCACACTCCATAATGAAGTCGTTGACAAATTTTAAGATTTTCTAGGGGATCGTCGTTTGGCACCGACTTCGATATATAAGTTCGATGTTGCCTATTCTTATATTATTTTTAACTTTTTTGAAGTCGGTTTTTATTTTTTGTAAAATAATTTTTCACCATAAGTAGTATATGACGGAGCAGATTCCCCTAATGTTGTTTCCATATCATCTTGAATCTCTTGCGGTGTTATTTTTTTATGAACATGTTTTAATAACCGCATATTGATCAATTTCCTCTATTTTCTAAAAATGTTACACTTGAACTCATTTATCTACATATAATTTAAAAACCACAAACGCTACCGAAATACAATTCTGCACGTTCGATAGCCAGATAACAAGTGAAGATCATGACAGGAGAAAAATAAAATTTAAATGAGTATTTATGTGAGGCCGGGAACTTTTCAATCCACCCTCGTATAAAAAAAACTAGTTCTTTTTTCACATTTCTATTGAACCATGTTCCAACTTTCTATACAGGCGCGTTGTAAAAAAATAACAAAGTTAAGTTAAAGAATATATTTTTTAAAATGACTATTATAATTTACATTCAACTATTTCTTTAAAAAAACATAGATTTGGGCAAAATATTTACCATTTTTTCAATGATGAAAATGAAAAATAATGGCTGAATAGCTGGCAGGCCACAGAAAAAAAAACAAAATAAGCGGGAAAACGGCAATCCGATCTTCACTTGTTTTTTCAAGTTGTAAAGTTTTATTTATTTATACTTCCGTATAGCAGAGATTTGTATTAACACTATTGAGTTCATCTGATTGAGATATGGATCTAACGCCTGATTTTATAGGGAAAGAGGCTAAAGGAGTATTAGCAAATAAAATTCACTCTATTTTTTAGCTATTTTATTTCCTTGTATTCGTAATGAAAAAAAAAGTGTTTACCGCGGGTTAAAGTTTCTAGAGTAACAATGTTCTATTTTACATTTTAGCAAGAAGTGAATATTTCCTGCTACTTCAAGGATTCTGTTGTTGATCTCATTACCCGTATTACTCTTACTACTCATATTACGGACAAGAAAAATAGTTTGAATCGCATCATAAAATTAGGAGCTGAAACATGAAACGGTTTTTTAGACAGATGTAGTAGCTTAGAGATGCAGCAGAACACATAAAAAAATCAAGTCATACTTTGACCGCGACTTTGACATTCAAAATGACGCAATTATACAAATTAATTATATATTTATCTTGTAATGAATCTTAAATAGGTATACCAAAATAAAATACCAATATCGTAATAAATGGCGATATGAGTATGTTCCTCTAGATAAGGCTCTCCTAATTTGCGAACCGTTGTAGAGCTTTTTAGCGTACCCATATTTTGTTCGATAACGCTTTTGTGCTAATGTTTAATGTACATCTGTCTGTTCCATCGATACGTCAGCCCATGGACCACCTAGTCTTCAGGTTTTCAAAAGCCATTTCAGAGTTTTTACGAGACTAACACATAGCGTTTCATTTTTATATACTTATATAAGAAGAAGAAGACTAGTGAGCCCGGCAGACGTTGTCCTGCCCTGCCCGATTACAGCGCCACCTACCGGCTCCAACTTTACGTTTAAACCTTCCTTGGGCTTATTCAAACACACACAGAAAGTTTCGTAAAAATCTGTCGAGCCGTTTTTAAGTTTTTACGAGACTAACATACATCGTTTCATTTTTATATACAGGAAGAAGAAAATAATACTAGTGGGCCCGGCAGACGTTGTCCTGCCCGATTACAGCGCCACCTATCGGGACTAACTTTACGTTTAAACCTTCCCTGAACCTATTCAAATACACACAGAAAATTTCGTAAGAATCGGTCGAGCCGTTTTTGAGTTCTAGCGAGACAAACACACAGCGTTTCATTTTTATATATAAGAAGAAGAAGAAGAAGATTTTTATAGCTCGTATAAAAAAAGAAGATATCGAACAATTTTTATAACCGGCCAGATTAAACCTCAAGACCTCTTGAGTGTATTCCGATTTTAACATTAAGAATGAAAGTTAATGCTCAATCATCCTGAGTTCAACTCTCGTTTCTCTTTTTCAATGACTTTCTACGAAGTAAGTCATATTATCGAGTTACCTATCTATCATAGGTGATTGAGTACGAGAGCCTGTTTATTTGTTCTAGTTTTGTTCTCCGTTTCGTCCTACTTTCATTTCATTGGCTTCCGCCATGATTCTTGGCTTCCGGCATGATTCGCAAGGAGCCAGGACATCCCACTTTTGATCGAGCAGCGAGATGCCTCACTGTCTATCGTGACGTCAGTACCTATATCGCAAATAGGTCACATTAGCAAGTTAGTGGTTCACCTGTTCCAGTGTAGAAAGATTATAGGAGATTCGGGATTACAGTAACTGGTTAAAATTAAACCTGTATAGTTTAAATCATTGTCGGGAAGGACACTGTGGGCTGTGTTACAGTTTGTTAAACTGTGGCTGTGTCTAGCGCTACAGAAAAATTATTATTAAAGTACTTACACTGTGCGATTGCCCGCACAACTACGTAGCGCATATAACTGTTCGTAGGCCGTAGCATAGATAAAAACCAAAAACCGGGCAAGTGTGTGTCGGGCCACGCACAGTGTACGGTTCCGTAGTTGCAAATGTCAACTTTGAGTTCACACACCTCACAACACGTTGCTATTAAAATTAGGCATTATTATTATTATTATTAAAGCTGCAATGTTTTTATATTTTTTTAGCTTCACGTGGATCGTAAATTTATATTCAGTACTAATTTTCAATGAAGTTTTACTTTTCCGAGTACATTTTATAAGTTGGTCTTCTATAACTTTTTAGTTTGCACTTAGCACTCAACTCTGATAGTTTTCCTTTAAACTTCGTTATATATACTAACTACTGTTATAATTTTTTTCACGTGTCCATATATAACCGTTTAGCATACCTCTAACAAAAATTTGCATTTTAAAACCAAATATCTATTTCAGAAACGGATCCCTAATTTGAAAAATGGTGTTCTGAACCTTACATTATTTTTTAAAGACCTATTCAACAATACCCCAGACGATGAATTAGTTGAGAAAAAAAGTTACTCCCACTTTACTTGTATGGGAACTAACCTAAAAAGTTTTTTTTTTTTCTACCATTTTTTTTTGCATGATTAATATACATACACATACCAAATTACAGCTTCCTAGTACTAATAGTCTCTGAGTAAAACCGCGGACAGACAGACAGACATGGCGAAACTATAAGGGTTCCTTGTTTACTACGGAACCCTAAAAAGGTGTAAAGAAATCGATCAATAAATCCTTACTAATATTATAAACGCGAAAGTTTGTGAGTATGGATGGATGTTTGTTATTCTTTTACGCAAAAACTACTGAATGGATTTGGATGAAATTTTGTAGGTAGACGGATTACAACGGAAAAGTAAGTAGTTCCCGCGGGAAAGTAGATTTACAGTTTTTTCTTTGAACTTTTAAGGCAAAACATAGTTCGCGGGCACAGCCAGTACTTACATAAACTTAATATTTTGTGATACATGTCATATATTCGGTATGGTGCTTCCTAACACGACGATGAAGTATTTTAATTTTTTTCGCATTATCGTACCATGACATTGAGGGAAATTATAGTTAGAATTATATTAGTTATCAAAGATATTTAGGCTAGAGTTCGCCAACACAAACCAACACGTCATCATCACAGCTCATATACGTCCCCACCGAGGGGTTCGAGCCTACCCTATGTTAGGGTGATTAGGCCTTAGTCAACCACGCTGGCCCAGTGCGGATTGGTCGACTTCACATACATCATTGAATTTCTTCACAGATGTATGCAGGTTGCCTCACGATGTTTTCCTTCACCGTAGGAGCGTCAGACAAATGTACATATGAAATTCGAAACGAAAAACACATTGGTACATGGCGGGTCTCGAACCCCGACCCCCCGCACTGTGGGACATCCATAGGTCATAAATCTTAAAAACCTGCTTTCTTGTTTTACATTTTATTCCTTGTCGTTACATTGGATAGTTGCGGTACCTTCTGAAACTATAAATAGGTCAGTAATTAGAGTGCGCCTTCATTATCTATTGTGCATTCAAAGAGAGCGCATCGCCAATCGTAAATACTGTTATCAGTGAGTCATTAAAAAGCGTGACGTCATTTGTTGTCATTGCGGGACCTGTGAGTGCTGTGTGAGTTTTTTCTGAAATGGATATCCAAGAACAGGGTATGTAATAATTAATATTTTTATTTTAATTGTATCTTAGTATATATTTTCTTTAGTATGTCATTGCTACGAGGCGACTTTTCTTGGAGTATTATATTTTAATATTCAAAGTTTGAATAAACTTTTAAATATGTTCCCACTCGCTCCGACTATGGAGGTATATTGCACCATAATCTTTAGACTTTCTTATCTTAGGAAAATTAAAACTTGGCTGCCCTTATCTGCCCTTTTGGCGATGACAAGGGTGCTACGGTTGCCAGATTATCTCGTAGCATTTGCTACGAAATTAGTTTATTTAGTCTTAGTGCTTTGTGTAGGTTTTGTGACTGAATTTTAACCGTTTTTTTTTTGTTTTAGGTAATTTATATATATGCTCGTTTTCAAGAATGCATATTCTTGAAATATGGCTAACTGTCAATACCGATAATGACTCGGAAAAGTGTCGTCAAGTCCTACAAAGTTTGTTGACTACTCTGAACGATGCTGAGAACATTGATATTCATTATTTAGAGAAAATTGTTAATAATTTATGTAAAGCTATTGCTCGATTCTGGAAAAAATGTAATAGGGATAAAACCAAGCTTTTATATAAGAATTCCGATTGGTTTAATGTTATTGAAAAAATTCAACTTGTGAAAAACAATAAGCAATGTACTCCGTCTGAAACGTCGCCGTGTCATTCACGTGGTCGTCCTCGAAAACCTTTTACGCAATGTAGTAAAAGGACTAAACGTCGGAGAGTAGCTGATTTGTCAAAGTCTGATGATTCTACTGTGAGTGCATTGCTTGATGTTTCAGACTGTTCATTCGATTCGTGTATATCTAGAGTTAGCACTGATGATGTCTTGTCACTTGTGACTGATGCTCAGTTGACAAAACATCAGTATTTATTAATTCAAAACTTTGTTAATAGTAAGATTTCTCCTAATGTATTACCATGTTACCAACAAATTACTAAAGCGAAACAGAGATGTTACCCTTCTAATATAACTGTTTCCGAGTCTTCAGCTGAAGTTGAATTACAAAGTCTTTTTGATCACACAGCTTCTCGAATCCTTGAATCTCAAAAAGAGGTCTTAGATCAGATTCCTGATGATTGTTTGTCTAATATCTCTTTACTTGGGAAATGGGGATTCGATGGCAGCACTGGACATAGTGAATACAAACAATTTTTTTCAGATTCAACTTTAGAAGATAGTAGTTTGTTTGTAACATCTTATGTACCCCTTCAAATTATTGTAAAATTAGCTGAAGATAATTGTAAAATTTTATGGAAAAATCCTCGACCCTCTTCCACTAGGTACTGCCGTCCTATTCGATTTCAATTTTTGAAAGAAAGCACAGCAGTGTCTTTGCAAGAGGAAGCTTATTTTAAGGATAAAATTGAAAGTTTGCAACCTACTTTTATTCAGATCGACAATCGTGAATTGGTCGTTTCTCATAAGTTGCAGCTTTCAATGGTAGATGGTAAAATTTGTAGTGCTTTAAGTGAAACATCTACAAGTAGATGTTATATATGTAATGCTACCCCTAAAGAGATGAATAAAATAGACGAATGTTTACAAAAACCTGTAATAGAGAGTAGATACCAATTTGGATTATCACCACTACATTCTTGGATACGTTTCTTCGAATATTTTATTCATCTTTCATATAGATTAGACATAAAAAAATGGCAAGTTAGGCTAGATAGTGATAAACAATTGTTATCAAATAAAAAACAATATGTACAGTCCCAGTTTAGGGAACGATTAGGTTTAATAGTTGACAAGCCGCGTAGTGGTGGAAGCGGGACGTCTAACGACGGAAACACGGCCAGGAAGTTTTTTTTGGAATCAGCTGTATCTGCTGAAATTACAGGTTTGAATAAGGATCTCATAGATCGTTGTTGTGTAATATTACAAACGTTATCTTCTGGACATAAAATTAATGAATGCAAGTTTAAAGACTATGCATTACAAACAGCATACAGCCTGGTCGAGGAATATCCGTGGTATAGTCTTCCTGCTTCTGTCCACAAGGTGCTCGTACATGGATCAGATATTATAAGTTATGCATTGTTATCTATAGGAGAACTTTCCGAAGAAGCTGCTGAAGCGACAAATAAGTATATCAAAATTTATAGACGAAGTCACACTCGAAAAATGTCACGTGAAGTTACCAATCAAGATTTAATACAACGACTATTATTACATTCAGATCCTTATATTAAAATACTCTGTCACAAAGTGTAATAGAATTGTTACATGTTTAATATTGTTAGAATAAGAATAATTTATTTGTATTTTGTTAGTTGTTTTGTTTTTTTTGTATTTAATTAATTTTAATTTATTTATTTCTATTATTTTATTATAATTAAATAATGTTATCAATGTTTTGACTCTTATTTTATTTAAAATATATGTTTTACATTCCAATTTTTAAGTGTTTGTTCATGATAAATTTAGGTAAAAGTATGTTATTGTTTATATTTGTTTTTTACTGAAGTAAACGTTTTTTATTCCGTAAATACATGTACTTCTTTCATTTTAATGTTCCTAAAACACTTTTACAACTATAAGTCACTAAAATAATACAATGTATTGATAGTAACAGGACTTTAACTATTTATGACCGCCCTTGTATGGAGCGTGTCCCTCCGTGCCCCGATTGGAAGGCAAGTGCCGAAACCACAGCGCAACCAACACGTAAAACCTGGTAAAACAAGCGATTAAAAGTTTACCGTCCATTTTTGACAATTCCTCCATACGATAAATGACAAAAATCTTTTAATAACTTGTAAGTACTTGGCTTAATTAGCAAATTGGTAGAAGGTTATGGATTTTACAAAGGGTGCCTTAATGTGTTTTGTTTTTAACTGACTTCAAAAAAAGAGGAGGTTCTCAATTCGATTCGCGAATTAGCGGTGTAGTCGCGTATAATATACACAAAAAAAAACATACGCGTATGTTTTTTTTTGTGTGTATATTATACGCGATTACACCGCTAATTGTGGACCGATTTTAAAAATTCTTTTTGTCTTCGATAGAGTATACTCCTAGGGTGGTCCCATGGTCACCAAAGTTAGGATCTGATGATGGAATCCTATTAAAATCGAGGAAAACCCTTAAATTTTTAGGTGTGTCCAATGTGTTTTGTGTGTATGTTACGCGATTACTCCGCCAATTGTGGACCGATTTTCAAAATTATTGTTATATTCGGTAGAGTATACTCCTGGGTTGGTCCCAAGGTCACTAAAGTCAGGATCTGATGATGGGATCCCATAAAAATCACTAAAAAGATTTCAATCACTAAAAAGTTTAAAAAAATATATTTTACAAAGAATAAAAACCGACTTCAAAAACACTGAAAAGGTAAAAATAATATAAGAATAGGTACAGACAACATCACACTTCTATATTGATTTTGAATGAGAACACAAGAGGGGAATTTGTAAAGGAATATGAAAATCTGAAAATAATCACCCATAAATGTTGTTCATTTTATTTATTAAATAAAGCCGTGTGGTGTCGAGACACCCGATAGGAACGAAGTTTTCTTTATGCTATTCAACAAATATTTAATTATACAATTAAAAGAATACAATGTTTTTCCTTTTTTAGGATTAATACGACTTTCATTTCACAAGCTCAATCGATTCCTTAGGAAAGTCTCTAAAAATCATATAGGCATCGTGTCTCAATCTGCGATGCATTGTTTTCGAGTTATTTGATACCGCTTTTTAATGTTTACGTTCAACGTTAACGATCTTGAATGCGTCGTAATCGAGTTTTTTATAACGCTTTTAAACGTTAACGTATTTTGTATCGTACAGTATTTGCCAGCTACCCCTATCTCCCTCCACAACGTCCGATAAGGAACTTCGTTCCAAAAAGAAAGTGCATATTTTTACTCCAATTTCACCGGGCGTTTGGTTAGAACAGAACAGAAAAAACAGTAGAAGTCGCATGATGACTTATTAGCATGAAAACTGGCGTCGTCAAACTCAACACCTAAAGCCAGCTTTTGACTATGGGATATAATGTAATATATATTACATTTTGAGATATAATATTTTATCGCTTGCCATACTTTTTTACGAGACCGTTCTCACTGTGCTATAATATATATTACACCCCAAACTGTAAATATTTTTTCGCCCGACCGAGCTATATTTGAAGGCGATATATTTTACCTCACGTTCCCGCACACCGCACCTCTGCCCCTGCCTCGCCTTCATTTCGAATCGTGACGGTCATGCGCACGTACTTACATAGCTGTCCGCGTGTTATGATTTTTGGGTATTTTGGTTCGCAATCTTTTCTTTACGTATTTACCTATTTACGTATTTATCCCTATAATGGAACATTTTATAGAAAGTGTTAGGTTTACGACTAATCTTGAAGAGTATAAAATGAATGAAATTAAGGATGCTGCATGGAGAAACGTAATAAGAAATTCACTATAATCTTTTCTTAAGGCCTTACTAATAACCATTGTATACGCCTGATTTAGTTAAACAGTGTTTTGTCACGTTCACTCGAATGACATTTCAAATTCGAACAAAAGAGACAAAACACTACTTAACTATACAAGGTTTATACAATGGTTATTAGTAAGGCCTTTAGTCTATTAAGATTCGATATCCAGAATCGACGTTTATTGTATTTTTTCTAAATAATGAGACATGTAAATCGAATACTGCATCATCTTCGTCTGATGAACTATCGAAAGTATCTAGCAAAACAATTTCCATATTATCCATTTAATAACGAGAGGTCAACCGTTTCAATAAAAGACGTTATGATGTAAGGATCATAGAAGCTGAACTATTCTAAAAAATATATCTGATAGTGAGAACAGCAAACCCGGGATGTAATATATAGCTGAACATGTAATATATATTACATCCTATAGTCAAAAGCCGGCTTAATGCAAAATACCGAGCTGTAATTGGTCAAATAGAATATCAAATAGACTGACTTATATCCCGAAATTTATCAATGCAAATTCAATGTTATTACAAAATAAAAACAACCCATAATCCATTGATTTCGTAAATAAGCAAACGCTTTTTCTGTTCTGTGGGTTAGAATTTGAAAAATCAAGGAATTTGAAAATTATACATTTTTTTCTGATGAAATTCGTAAAATTATATTAGAAAACTAGCTGTGCCCGCGAACTTCGTTTCGCCTTACATCGATTTCCCGTCATATTTTTCCCGTGGTATTCCCGTCATATTTTTCCCGTGGTAAATATAGTCTATGTTACTCACGAAGGATCACCATTAGAAAGCTACTTTCTAATGGTGAAAGAATTTTTAAAATCGGCCCAGTTGTTATCGAATTTTCCTATAGGAAAGAAATATTTTCCCACGGTAAAAATTATAATATAGCCTATAACCATCAGGGACAATGTAGCATTCTAATGGTAAAAGAGTTTCTCAAACCAGTAGTTTCTGAGATTTGCGCTTACCAACACATTTTGCAATTCATTTTTATATATAAGATTATCCAAAAACAACGTCAAAATGACACAATAATGTATTTTCGAAACATCGGTCTCTTCTGGGGCGATTTTCCTTCGTGGACCCAACTAGGCACCTTAAGCGACCTACGCTAACCGTTGAGCATTATCTAGGTCGTATGCTCGTTAGCTTCATAAGTGGTAGATGTGACAAAAATTGGTATTTTAGGTTTACTCTAGGTAGTAGCCTCGTCAAAAGTTAACGGTCATAGTACGAGTACTTTCTATACTTACACAATTTTTAATTTTAATCTCATTGATACACTAGGTACCTTATTCTTTGTTGAAAAAAATTACAATTTCATTCCCAAAGATCCCTGACTCAAGCAGTGGATCCCTGGAACCAATCATTGTCTATGACTAAACAGTTTGAATCGTGATAATTTTTCCGTTGCTAAATTGCTTATTTCCGCTCGTGAACTCGTGAACGGTCGCAGTTTCCTATTATTTCTGGAAACCTTGAGCTTTTGGAAGTATCACGTAGTAGGTAGGTACTATGTAGGCGCCATTTTTTCGGGACTAATCCAAAAGAAAGTACATAGCTACGAGTATATCTACTGTTGCCAAACACATTCACTGTATCAGTTGATTACTTAGAAGGTAATTTTAATTTAGTCACACGGTACACAATAAGTCGTGAGTGTCCAGATATTATTTGTCTTTCCAATCGAAATAATTTAAGAAAGATAAATACGTATTGGAGTGCTATGGAATTGTAAAAGTGGTAGCATTATTATTTATAATATATCTTCTAACTTATTTGTACGAAAATGACATTGACAATGATCCCGCGACCTTTCGCTTATAATTTTTAAATAGTGACTCATTATTATTAAAAATTACACTTGTATTGACAGATTTTATGTACGTTAATATAGTGCAAATAATTTATTTTAGTTTAAATTATAGCAAAACAAGCATTGAAGTGAACTCTGGAACTTAAATGCGCGCCTCTATTGCATTATCATCTATTACGACATCTTGTCTCGGAACAAGCACTTTCCGTAAACGTTTACCTTGCGCGTACGTAGTTACGATACAGATAAGTGGTATACTTTTTATTTATAATTCTATATCCCTATGTCTTAACACTAGATACTAAAACAACTAGTGTAGTTGCGCAACCATAGAAGGTGTAAGACTGACACGACACGCTCTATGATGCCTACGGCTACGAAGCACCTTATCGCTTGAGTATTTAAAATTAACGTTTTGTGATGCCGGAAAAGTAGTAATGACTCTGCAATAAATGAATTGCGAAATTGCACTAGCAGGAACACTAATACCGGTGACAACACGGGAATGTTTACAAGCAACATAGTTATTTATAGATGCGACGTAGATACGTGAGCGTGTCATACACAAATACCGTAGTCGTATCTACATAAAGTATGGCATACGTACTATATGAGATTGCTGTCCAGCGGCCGGTGGAAGATCCAGCGCGGGTCGCCCAAACAGACGAAAGTATCAAAAACAAGATAGTCCGAGTGGATGCCGACGGGTGTTTATAAACATTGGAACGAGCCGGGAAGTGTTCCGAATTTCCGATCGATATCGGGCGCTTCTAGCGGCCGGGGCACGGCGGCCCCATGCGAGCTCACCGCGGCAGCGGCGCCGGCTCGGAACTCTGGGCCGCGTCACAACACGGGCGCCGGGCTGAGGAGAGCGTGCCGCGCGTACGTACTGAGCGAGCGGCTGGCTGCGACCGTGTGTACGCTGGCTGGCGGTTACGTCATGCGGATCTGACAGCTGGCGATGTCGAGTCGAGTGGCGACCGCGGCCGAACTCCGAAGTCGGAGCGACCGCGCCGCGGCGCCACA
The DNA here is from genome assembly GCA_963935595.1 of Schoenobius gigantellus. Lineage (NCBI taxonomy): Eukaryota > Metazoa > Arthropoda > Insecta > Lepidoptera > Crambidae > Schoenobius > Schoenobius gigantellus. Next base: position 65,969,432 of record OZ012540.1, on the reverse strand, counting down.
GGCGCAGCGCCACCGCCGCGATCAATAACTACTGCTAGCAATCGGCGACTAGAAACCGCATATCCCTCGCCATTGCAGCGTCCCCTAACGACCGCCTAACAGGTTAACAAAACCATTGAAGCTGGCCCGTCTCCCTTCGACAATCGTAGAATGCGTGCTGTCATGGCAACACATTCAAGTGCATGCATGAATGTCTATCCCAATCCATTGCGAAATAGTAACTCATAAATTTTGTATGTTTCTTCCTTTATAAGTATTTCCTGACCGCACTAGCTTATTATTATAAATTTCTATTATTACCTATTTAATATTATAATATGTACTTACCTATATCCTTTCCAAAAAGTAATATTACATATATGCCTACTTACTTATATGATTTTACATTTTTAACGAAGAACAATTTGTGCGATATGGTGTACTTACTTACTACACGACAGATTTATTCATTTGATTTTGTTTGATTGCCTTTCTAATTGAGATTTATTATATTTTGAGAATCTGGTATTCTGCGAAAAAAGCAAACAAATAGGTACACCTAACGAAAGTAAAAAAAAAAACAAATCGCAAGCATTACGCACTTACGCTCATCGAGATAGGAATATTAAGTCATTGCTAACGATACCTAGTACTACTAATTTATCTATTCTGTGCTTACGCATAACGTAAGAGAAGTTTCTTAAACAAGAGAGCAAAGTTATTTTTTGCTGCGAGCATTAAATCACGTGCTTAGAAGGATTTTCAGACCACTAAACACAGTGAGTGATTTAAAGGCACGTGATATAAAAATACCCTCGTATGAAATCATTTTTATGAAACACAAAACTTTTCACCACGGCCAGCGATAATTGCAGTACATACTAGGCAATAAACAAATAGAACAATAGTTTTTATAAATACATTTTTTTTGCCGACCAATAAATGCAATAGAGGTTTTTAAATGTAAAAAAATGAATTCAGTCTGCGAGGTTTCTTTCATCATCATTATTTCAGCCAAGGGACGCTCACTGTTGGACATAGGCCTCCCCCAAGGATCTCCACACCGATCGGTCCTGCGCCTCCCGCATCCAGCGGCTTCCCGCGACCTTCACCAGATCGTCGGTCCACCTTGTGGGGGGCCTACCAACACTGCGTCTCCCGGTACGCGGCCGCCACTCGAGGACCTTTCCGCTCCAACGGCCGTCAGTCCTAAGAGCGATGAGGTTGTTTACTGGTAAGAAAATAGTTTTTTTTTGTTTTTGGGCAAAAGAGGGTGTCATTAGAGCAGGTGAAGTGATATTAGAAGATTGATCGTCAAGGACGTAGAGCCAGCAATATCATACGACTTACGAGCATTAGTTTACTTCGATGCAAACAATCTCGATAAAGTAATTATTCTTACAGACTCTCGTAGTGCTTTACAACTATTATCTCGTTGTACATGGCCTATTCCAGGAATGCCAATAGCTTATAAAATATTGGATCTTTTAAATAAGCTTAACAATAATTCCAAATTAATTGTACTACTTCAATGGATGCCCTCTTTTATCGGTGTTATTGGTAATGATGGGATAGCAGACCGATTTGACGTATTACCCGTGGTCCCACCAAAATGTCCCACTGTTGGGTCCACGGAAGGAACCACAGATGGCTTGGTATTAGACTGTTTACCATATCACTCAGAGATGTACTATGCTGCAAAAGAGAACTGTCTTAAGCTATGGAACGAATACTTTGATGGAAGATCTCTGACTAAAGGTATTTGGTATAAAACAATCCAACCAAATATTTTTCAAAATTCTTGTATCAATGACACAGACTTCGTTCAGGACATCCCATTAAATAAATTTGCTCATAATATGATGGGTAAATTGACTCCCCAAACTGCTCCGAATGCAATACCGTTCTTCATACCATTGATCCAGAATTTTTATTTTCTATTGTGTTTTGTTATTGGTACCCGTTATGCATCCATACGCAATTAGTAAAAACTTGTTATTACAAGCTTTTATTTAACTTGCAATGTAAGTAAGTATGTAAGTATGTATGTTCGGGTGGAATCTTGCAACTCAATTTTGAAGCAGATATCTTTAACCGATTGACCTGAAATTTTGTATACCTACACGTTTAGTTTAGATGACAATGCATGGTTAACTGTGTGACGTCATTCTAAATCCAAGACGGCGGCATACCCAAGATGGCGGACCAATTATTTTTAATGCACCCCTACAATATGGGTATCAAATAAAAGGTCTTGCTACGAGTAACTCGAAAAATAATGTGACGTTACTATTAATCCAATATGGCGGACTTCTAAAGCTTGAAAATCAATTTTGAAGTAGATATCTTTAACCGATTGAGCTGAAATTTTGTATACACACACAGTTTGGATGAAAATGCATAAATAACTGTGTGACGTCATTCTAAATCCAAGATGGCGGCATACCCAAGATGGCGGACCAATTATTTTAAATGCACTCCTACAATATGGGTATCAAATAAAAGGCCTTGCTAAGAATAACTTGAAAAATAAAGTGGTGTCACTATTAATCCAATATGGCGTACTTCTAAAGCCAAAAAATCAAATTTGAAGTAGATATCTTTAACCGATTGAGCTGAAATTCTGTAAGTATAGACGTTCCGGCAAACGACCTTGCAACAATGATGCGTTGAAGAAACGTGTTCAGTGATATCTAAAAAGTAAAAAATAAATTAAATGTAAAAAAACCTTTTTAAAAACAAGCTTTTACTTAAATGCGCTAAAAAGAAAAAATAAACTTTTACACTAAAACTTTTACTTATAACGTTATTTCACATTTAACACAATTTATATGACATAAAAGCTTGTCGCGAGATTTACTTTTGTAGATAAACATGTAAATTAAATAATTTACACATAAGTAAATCTAGCGACAAGCTTTTATGTCATATAAATTGTGTTAAATGTGAAATAACGTTATAGTTAAGTAAAAGTTTTAGTGTAAAAGTTTATTTTTTCTTTTTAGCGCATTTAAATAAAAGCTTGTTTTTAAAAAGGAAAGAAAGAAAAGAACTTTATTTCGTAGGTATGAATCATACACTTGAAAACGTCAATAAGAATTAAACAAAAATAAGAATTGAAGCTACCACTCGCTCGGAATGCTGACTTCCCCGAGAAGAGCGAGCCAGAAACTCGGGGGTTGCTCTTATCAAATAATTTATAATGACAAAAACTTACAAATCCTAGTCAAGTTACATAATGTCAATAAATAGCATGTTATAGAATCGAGCAGATTAGATCCATAAATTATTATCGTTAAGATAATCCGATACTTTGTAAGGTTTTTTTACATTTAATTTATTTTGACATTACAAACAGACACTTCAATTTTATTTATTTGTATAGATTGTGACAATTCATTTAGAGTTGGTAACATTTTCAACAGTCATCATCAACAGTTGATTTTTTGATGTCTTTTAGAAGATTCATTACCCGAAGAAGTAGAATTTCAACCATATATTCCGATAACGGTACAAACTTCGTCAGAGCGAGAAATCTGTTGACAGAACTGAAATAAATTGGAAAGAAGTAGTGTCAGAGGCTACGATTCCTCCAGGATCACCGTGAAAGGAAAAGTGGAAAGGGTGGTACGAGCGCATGATAAGAACGGTAAAAGAGTTGTTAAGGTCGACCTTCTCTGACATATGTGGAGTTAGAGATATTTGCCAAGTGCGAAGCTATAGTCAATTCTCGACCACTTAGTTACATTGTTGATGATGTGGACATTTGGTTGCAGCCCATTACATAACATTACTACCTTACAACTACAACTACATTTGCAACATTGCTACCTTCATGTTTTTGCTAAACTCTGTATGTACGAGTATATATGTCTCTAAGAATAAGATAAAAACGACTCGTCTTAAAAATGAAAGCGGCTCGGGTCGTGAAGAAGATGACAATAGAAGAAGACTTCCAACATTTTTTTCCAAGATTCGCATTGAGCATTGTAGGGATAGAGTAGGGACCCGGGGTGGGGTGTATATTGAAAGTTATGTATGAAATATTTTTTTTACAGTGTCAGTCTTGTGATTTAATAGGCTTGTAAAACACTTCAAAAAACTTAAAATTATCGTGTTCGCAATCGATTCAGCTTTATGAAATAATTGCTTCTTTTGCTCATACTATTACTCGCGACGTCATGATAAGGTTTTGGGAATCATACGGTAAGCAGTCAGTCAAGCGGTCGCAAGAGCCCGAAAAGGATAACAACCACAAGCTTCACCAAAGAGGGTTCTAAAACAAAACCAATAAATAAACCCTATTCGATCATAGGCTCGGCACCGGATTGGACCTTTGTGATAGATACGTATGATAATCAATAAAGGTTTCCGTCTGATGTAGCGTACTGGTATTTTTTGGTGCAACATAAATTTACGGTGTGCGTTCCCCCAGCAGGAAAGTGTGTCCTAGGCTAAATTAAGTTTCATGAATAATTAGAGCGTAATTTGCTATAAATGTGCGCGAAATAAAAAATTTGTGCGCGTTTCCGTTTTGGAAAAAAATGCGAAAAACAAATCCTGCTGGGGTAACGTTTTTCCAGCAGGAAGATTTTAAACGAATAATCCAAGAGATAAATAATTTATATAAGCGGATAGCTTATATTTGTGCATAAATGTGCGCCAAAAATGAAATTTGTGCGTGTTCGGGTTTTACAGATATTTCGTTTCCTGTTGGGTAACGTTTTGCTGAAACTTGTTTCTGCAAAACCATCGAATGTGCACCCATTGAATAAAGATACATGAGTAGCTTTTAATTTGTGCCTATTTGTGACATAATTTGATTTTCAAAAATGTTTACAGTTTAGGAGTAATCGCGTATTGAAGAAAACTCGAAAAAAAAATTATAGCGCTTAAATGAGAAAACATAAAAGCTCACTGAAAACGGTATTTGATTGGTCTTATTATTCCGATCAAAAATAAAAAGTTTCATGAATCTGGGAATACGCGTTTTTAAATAATATAACTTTAATAAGTTATAACGTCATTTCAAACTCAAAATGCATGAAACTGATTCAAGCCAAGTTAAATGGGTACGAATAAAAAATTAGTGCATGTTCTAAAATATATATCATGAAAATTTCAGCACTATATATTTCATATTAAAGTAAATATAAACAAAAAATCGAAACATGCGCTAAGTTTATGGTTATCCGACTAAATTCGAATGACAACGAAAAAGCGACGGTTACATACATATTGATAACCTTATTAATTTTACACACGAAACAATCGCGTCTGGGTACACTCGGCTATAAAACTGTTTTGAAAAGTTAATTTAGGCCTTTTATTTTTAGTCAGAGGCCAATATTTTTACATACATATATACTAACTAGCTCCAATTCAAAATTAAACAATTTTTACTAAAAAAATGTCGAAAATATAAGCACTTCTGCTTTAACCTAATAATTTAATGTGTTTATAGATCATTTGGATAGCATATGATATTATTAAAATTATATAAACCTCTTAGTGGAAATAGATATAATTATTCTTCTCTCTCTCTCTTCTTCTATATAAAAATTAATCGCCGTTGGTTAGTCTCGCAAAATCTCTAAAATGGCTCGAACGATTCATATGAAATTTATTGTGTGTGTTTCAATAGGTCCAGGTGGGTCCAGGGAAGGGAAGGTGGCGCTGTAATTGGGTAGGAAACTTCTGCCGGGTCCACTAGACATATAAAAATTGATAAGTTATAGAAATAGTACAGAAACCAACAATGTTTCCACCAATTTATATGAAACATAAGAACTAAAACAGCAACATTAATTGTTTTCTGAATTAAATCAATCGGTGGCGTTAGTTGGGGTATAGTTAATAGTACCGATCTCCTTTTTTTACCTATATACTAAGAGAGCGTTTGACCACTATCTCGCCTGATGGTAAGCGCCAATGTAGTCTATGATGTAGCACGCTCTCCTAGATAGTGCCTGTTCATTCCAAATTTGAAGGATCCTAGATTATAATTTTGAAACAGCCGAAATACAGACGCCGGCAATTTATTCCATTTGGTCGCAGTGCGCACAACGAAAGAAGAAGCAAAGCGCCTTGTCCTTGCAGTCGGCACTGCCATCAAATACGGATGATATTCAGCCGTGCGTCTGGAATTCCTATGGTGGAAAGGAGCTGGGGGGATTAGGTTGTGTAATTCCTGCGCACATTCACCTAATGTAACCTGTGGAACACCGAAAGGCGGCAAATCTACGACGGTGCTAAGTGTCTGCAGCTGGGCCACAAGTTTATCGTCGCCTACAATCTTTTTTCATGCCGCTCTATTGAATTCAAAGCCGCCAGTTGTTATTTTGCTGAACCATCCCACAGATGGCAGCAGTACTCTGCCATCTGTGCCAATGTTTTATGAAAAATAAATATATCTTTATAGTCAGTTGGTATTTTTTAGAAATAGAATAGAATAGAGTTGGTATTTTTTTTGATAATTTATTTTAGAATCCATTAAAGGTTAAAGTATTTTACACAGCTTTAACTAGCTTAAAAATCTCATGACAGAGCGGAATACATTATTCAAATAATTGGCTGATATATAACCTAAATAACATTTTTAACCGACTTCAAAAAAGGAGGAGGTTCTCAATTCGATGCGTATGTTTTTTTTTGTGTGTATGTTACGCGATTACGCCGCCCGTTGTAGACCGATTTTCAAAATTCTTTTTGTATTTGATAGAGTATACTCCAGGGGTGGTCCCGTGGTCACCAAAGTCAGGATCTGATGATGGGATCCCATGAAAATGGAGGCAAAGCCTTAAATTTTAAGGTGTTTCCAACGTGTTATGTGTGTATGTTACGCGATTACTCCGCCAATTGTGGACCGATTTTCAAAATTCTTTTTGTATTCGATAGAGTATACTCCTAGGGCGGTCACAAGGTCACCGAAGTCAGGATGTGATGATGGGATCCCATGAAAATTGAGAGGGGTAAAAAGATTTCATTCACTAAAAAGTTAAAAATAAAAAATATTTTACAAAAAATAAAAACCGACTTCAAAAACACTGAAAGCTTAAAAATAATATAAGAATAGTTACAGACAACATCACACTTCTATATTGAAGTCGGTGCCAAATTTTAAGACATTCTAGGAGATCATCGTTTGGCACCGACTTCAATATAGAAGTGTGATGTTGTCTGTACCTATTCTTATATTATTTTTAACTTTTCAGTGTTTTTGAAGTCGATTTTTATTTTTTGTAAAATATTTTTACATAATCCATTCCGCAAGAATTTTAAGGGTATTCTACCACAATATGATAATGAAATATAATACAAGGGTCTACCCTGCCCAATAAAATATAAAAATCTTTTAATTTATCACAATCCGAAAGCTTTATCTGACGGGCCCAAATTTATTTAATTTTATTATTAAGATACTCACTTAAGAATATTTTATTAATTAAAATTAAACCATTTAGGATCTTATGATAAAAGCACGACAGATTATTTTGTACTATTACAACCTAGTTGTACATATTATAGCCATGAATAATACATTAATTATAATAAACTCAAAAACACAATTGCGGATTTACGTTATAAACGCGACTGTACCGTCAACAACTTTTGTTTAATACTGTCAAGAATAGAATGTCATCAATATGTATGAAATCGTCGCTTTTTAGCGGTCATTCGAATTTAGTCGGATAACCATAAACTTAGCCCATGTATTGGTTTTTTGTTTATATCTATTTAATTATTAAATATATGAACTTGAAATTTTCATGATATATATTTTGGAACATGCACTAATTTTTGATTTATACCCATTTAAATTGGCTTTAATGAGTGTCATGCATTATGAGTTTGAAATGAGGTTATAATCAATTAAAGTTAACGCGTATTCCCAGATTCATGAAACTTTTTATTTTTGATCGGAACAATAAGACCAATCTAATACCGTTTTCAGTAAGCTTTTATGTTTTCTCATTTAAGCGCTATAATGTTTTTTCGAGTTTTCTTCAATACGCGATTACTCCTAAACTGTAAACATTTTTGAAAATCAAATTATGTCACAAATAGGCACAAATTAAAAGCTACTCATGTATCTTTATTCAATGGGCGCACATTCGATGGTTTTGCAGAAACAAGTTTCAGCAAAACGTTACCCCAGCAGGAAACGAAATATCTGTGAAACCCGAACACGCACAAATTTCATTTTTGGCGCACATTTATGCACAAACTCAAATAGAAGCTATCCGCTCATATAAATTATTTATCTCTCGGATTATTCGTTTAAAATCTTCCTGCTGGAAAAACGTTACCCCAGCAGAATACGTTTTTCTAATTTTTTCTCAAAACGGAAACGCGCACAAATTTTTTATTTCGCGCACATTTATAGCAAATTACGCTCTAATTATTCATGAAACTTAAATTAGCCTAGGACACAATTTCCTGCTGGGGGAACGCACACAATTTTACGGATATTCGTAATAGTGACAGATTGGTATAAGTATAACGTATAACTGAATTTGTAAAAAATAGCAATTTTGGTGCAACCGGCCGTTAGTCTTAATTATTCTATTAAACCCACGATACCACCAGGGGTATCGCCAGGGGTATCGTGGGTCCGCAGTGTTAGTTACTGCCTGTCACAAACTTTTAAAAAAGAGCTCTCACACCACACGCACATGGTTAAGCCAGGTAGTGTGACTGTCAGAAAAAAAATTCTTCTGTGTCACACTAGTGTGACTAAATGGTGTGACAGAGAGTAATCCCCCGTAAATACTAAGAAGAATGTAATATCTACATTGAAACTTTTTTAACGCCCACAAGACCAAACGTTGTTGCATTTTGTTAAAAATACAAATTCGCTATATTTTGTTTGTTTTTGTAATTACACGAGCAATATTTTATTGCTGTTCTAACAACTTTCAACTACAGTAGTAAGACGGGTAAACACTTTACCGGTATTACTACTGGTAGTAAGAATACGGGCAGTAGTAACACGGCGCGTTCACCTGGGTGAACTAGGGGTGTAGACTTTCCATCCCAGATACCAACTGAATGATATATGTATCGTATACCTACTTAAATTATTTTTAAATAAAACCAAATCATTCAAGTACCGATTGCTTTATTGCTTCAATAAGTACAAAACACTAGATAATTTAGCGCAAAGGAAACAAATCGGACAAGTCAGTGAAATCAATTAAGTACTAACGAGAGAAACAAAATCTGCCCAGAGGAATCTTTATAATATTAGATTCAATTCGATTAATATTAATTTCAATAGAAAAATTAAGTTATTTTGTATTTTGAATAGTGTGAACTTGTACCTTATAAATGAAGCTGAAATGCGCTACTAATATACTATTTGAATAACTCGTTTTGACTTCGGTGAGAGAATATTATGAAATCAAAAGTCATTAATAAAATTCATAAATCAACGCATCTAAATACAACTATAAAAATTGATGGCGTACTCAGACTTGATCGTCACATTTAATGAATTCTTTGTACTGAATACAACCCAATTTTAGATAAATACCAAGTTTTGTAATTGTTCCCCTCTCGACACCACCATCATATACACAGTGTTTCATAATAACCAATAAATTATAAATTATTTATCGAAAACTAATTATTAAATTGTATTTACCCGTAATGTCATTCAACCCAAAATTTTCATGTAAATCATATGACGATACTATGATATACATGAAAATTTTGGGTTGAATGACATTACGGGTAAATACATTTTAATAATTAGTTTTCGATAAGGAATTGATTATTTATTGGTTATTATGAATCACCGTGTAGCGTGTATAGATATATTTAAATACCTTTAAGTATATTCCACAGTCCAAAATCAAACATTATGTTTAAGCGCTCCGAATGTGGAAAGCTTAATTAATTGAGGTATTTCATTAACTATTAAAGTGTAAACTGCCATTTTCTCATCTGCATTCTGTTGAAATACTTATATCAAAGTTCAAATGGTTCTACTGTCAGCTCGGTAACCAATTATTGCAATAATACCTACAGCAATGATAACTTTTATTCTTTATCAATAAATAAGCTATTTCACTACGAGTATAGCTTTGTTGCCCTAATGCTTTTCGTTAAATGTTTAATTAACAATTTGTTTTGATTAATTAACAAATCTATTTCTTGGTAGGAGTGGGTATTGTTTAGGCGACTAATATTAAATTAAGGAAAATGTAGTACACAATAATACCTAATACTTAATTGTTGAGCTTAAACAACGTTTGATCACCTTTTTGGCTTAATTTTTGGGAAAAGCATATACTGCACCCCTTTGTTAATAGATGCCATCAAAAAACATGACGGAATCAATGATGGTGTATGTCAAGAGAATAAAAACGGAGCATAGTACGTGGAATAGACGAGAGAGCGAGTTCAAGATAGACATTCGAGTATAAATGCGCCAATGTAACAAAAACATATAATATACACTGCCCATCTAGGTATATTGTGGACACAACAAATTAATAAACATTAATATAAAATAGCGGCCGTTATACATCTTCGGTGATCTATCACTTAATCATGCAACTGTAATCTTATAATTACTATGAAACAGTCTTGAAAGCGATGTACACATATTTTGGGGAAAGTTTGGCGTAAGTAAATAAATGTCGTCAACATCAAAGTACAATCATTCCGAATCCAGGTAATATGGGCAATCTTTTGTATACCACTTCTACTAATGCAGTTAAAAAAAATCACAACAAAATCACGTGACGTGGCGTATTCATTGTATGGTAATTATCCAACAGCATCAGATGTGGTATTATCGTTTTTCCCCATACCAATAAGACGTGTTAACTTTGATGAAGATGATAACATGAAATAGGCATTGTAGTTCATAAGACTAAAATGAAGGTTATGGCATTTACAGTGTCAAATTAAACAGGAAAAAATCGGATATTACAAGCTGGCTCCAGTTCGTTAATGTTGAATGACTTGTCCACGTGTTTCAGTAACATTGTAAATATAAATAAAGCAAGAGAACGGAACCTATTTTTGTTATACAACTCTGGGAGATGAAGCTCTGTACAACATAAGGGCGCGCAGATATCCATGAAGGGCGGCGATCAGTAAACTTTCAGTTGGTTCTTGTCATCGAATCCGGCCGAGTGACCAGCATTGCGGACGATGAATGAGTTGCCGTCAAAATGCATCCGCCTCTCACCGCGTCTGTAATTTTATAATTCAATTACGGTATTTCTAACACAAAAAAACAAACACACACACAGCATCACGTATGACATACACTCTTTGACCATTTTGCTCTTACGGAAAATAACTAAACATGTATTTCATTATTTTATCAAGTACAAGTTTTGACGCGAAGCAGTGAACGTAGTTCAAAGAAGTGCAGGGGGAAAGCGCCACGATCGACGTGCGGTGCATGCATGGCTGCAGAAACAACGCAAGCTCAAATTTGGTGCGAATATGCGAATGAATTAATATCTCGGCAGTCAACAAATCATTTTAGATATGAACCAATTTGGATTTATCAAAGGTACTAGGACAGATGTTGAACTTGCACTTCTCAAACACATTTTTGCCGGTTGAGAGCATGTTTATACTCTCAACCGGCATTAAAATATAAAAATCACGTCTTGTTTAAGACGTAATTTTTATATTTTGTGACCTGTCGAAAACTTTTGACTGCGTTACTCACGCCTCTTTTAAATAAACCAAATTTATGGTGTCTCTAACGATGCATATCTACTTTAACCTTTTTGAGCTTATTATTTTGTCCTATTAGGTCTTATGTTATTTTATTATAACGCTGTTATTAACAAAACTGAGTCTGCTGGTGCACCTATAACTAATGGGTATGCCTCAAGGATCGATATTGGGACCTTTGCTTTCCATAATTTACCATCATTCCACACTAACAATCTGTGCGATACAATAATACTTTCTCTGAAGTATTGCATTGGTCATTGGCTTACAATTAGTAATTTATTATTATTCGCATTGCTAAATGTAAGGAAATTTGATATTATTGTGGAGAAAGAATTAATAATGAAATTATTAAATTTATCGACTGGACAAAATTGTTAAATTAGGTACACTTGATTCACGTTTGCAATGGGATCCATATATTGAGTCCTTGGCAATGTCTTAGTTATGCGGCATATGCAGTAAAAAAAAGAACTTACTGACGTTTAAACGGCAAGATTGATTAAATTGTAAAGAAATTTCACGCGTCCCACGATTTTTTTTGCTTCTGAGTTCTGATCAATGCCAAAGATTTAGCAATGATCAGAAGACAAATATAAGAAGAAAAAATGTCAACTCTCCACATACCACATCTTATTACGTCATTTATACCAAATAAAGGTATGTATCTACTGAGCCCAACGATTTGATTTTGCTCATTTAATTCCAACATTCACTGAGCTTATGTCTACTGGAACAATAAGGGTCGTGTGGAAAAGTATAGTTACCGCACAAACAGGTGCTGAGTCTGGCCTAGCGAGGCGGTACAGTGCAGGAAGGGGCTCGTGATGGACGCCGACCCGTTGCTGGGGCTGGTGCGCAGCTGGTACTTGTGGCTACACCGGTGGATCCTGCCGCCATGCAGACATCAAAACAATACACATCAATGTCTTAACTTAGGCACCACTGTTTCATATTTCTATTTAAAACACTATAAATCATATCTATAACTGTGTAATAATGCTATTTATTATGAGGAAACAATATGGACGAAAGAATAAAAAATTTGTTATTTGTACAATGTATTGCCATCGCGGTGTGCCCAAGCAACCGAGCAGAGCGCGATAGAGGCAACTGCAGCTCGAACCCAAGATAACTATTAAAGGTAACTAAAAGTACTTAAACAAAATAGACGTTTCATAATCCTTAAAACTAGACCAATTTAATTAATTTTTCCTTAAACATTAAAGAAAAGGCTTTGTTTTTTTTTTATTATTATTATGTTTACTCCACAGACTCTTAGTCCATGCCCTTGTTCAAATATTTTTTTTTATAAAATTTCTTTTTAAACTCCTTATAAATAATAATTATTACTTAGTAACTTTTTTTTTCTACATTTGCGCAGCTTTAAATTAAAATATACTTTACAATATGTAATTGTAAAGTATATTATTTTACAAGTATATTTTAATGTATAAAGTATATTTTACAAAAAAAATTAAAATATACATTATGAAAGAAAAGGCTTTCTGTGTTTTGCTTTTTTTATAATGTTGTCTTTGTTTGCTGAGTAATAATGTTTTAAAACAATAATTATGTATTTATTTCTGTATAAGTAAACACATATACAATTTATATTTTACTGAATGTTTGAATACCGGGGAAAGTCTGGCCATGTATTTAGATTTTTGAAGGAGGTAAAAGGACACGGTTGTATGGAAAATCAACCCTTACGTAGGACGTGATGTTGGTTTGTGTAAGTAGAAAAGGGCACATTAGATTTTTAGGCCTTTAGCCCTATCAAGTGTTCGACGTATAAGGCCTATCCTGGCTCCAACTGCAGTAGGACCGAGATGGCTCAAAGAGGGACACCCTGTACCAGAGTAGTCTGCAGGGGTTCGTCAATCTTACGGACGAGCGCTGCCTCGCGACCTGCTGTTGCTCAGGACGGAGAGAAACCGTGACCGAACAACGTCACCACCGCTACCACCAACTGTAACGCTGCGACGAGGTAACGCCAGTCAAGACTTCGCCAGCGACTTATTATTATTGTAGCAACTACAGAGGGCCTACTCCGATAGCGTGCTCGTCACTGACAACAGCACCACCTGACCAGACCCCTTGTCAGTTACAACTTATAGTCTGCCGCAGGACCCCACTCCTCGTCCGCGTGACTCACCTAAGCGACCACCACCACCAGCCTTAACACCACCACCCACTTGAAGACCAATGACCCCATCCTCACCCCAACCCTCTTCCAGGCGGAATGTATACAGCGGCCTGCTCGACGGCGATCGGCGGACATGGCGCCAGAGCAAGACCCAATAATTGCCCGTTGTGTTTTCCCGCGGAATCGTGCCCCGATTCCGGAGTGGGTGGCGAAATCGTGACGAAGAAGTTCGTGACCTGCCCATCACCAGCAAGTTCGCCGAGAAGATTCCCGGGGCGACAAATGCGAAACGCTTACACCTGATTAACTCTATCCTAAGGAGGCCACCCACGATCTGTCAAGTTTGCCGCGCGCTTGAAGTGGCATCCAGTAAACTTGACGGTGTATGACTTTATGTGTGTATGACAAGTCGACTTGAAGAAAATTTTAATTTTATTTTGCTGACTTGATCAAGTCGGCAGCGTCATTTAAACTTGAACATGTGTATAAGTGGTCAAGTTTGCAAGACAGTGACGATGTTCAACATTTATTAATGGAATGTGAGCGGAATAGTAATTTAAGATCTTTAGGTACTGTATAGTTTTTGATTTTGGATGTATGATAAATTTGTTTCTTTTTATACTACAAAGTTGGCAAACAAGGATCCTGCCCACCTGATGGTAAGTGGTAACAGTCACCCCTATAATACATGTGGCTCTTGTGAGATTCGCCCCAAATTTGCAATCCCTACAAGAAGTACGGTGTAGGTACGTTGCCAAACTTGCGACATAAGATGTAAAATCACGGTACCCATTAATTTTACTGCTATATCTGCCATATGACGTAAACCGGAACACAGCAATATTAGCACTACTGCGGCAAACTTGATGGTGAACTTGAAAGTGAGTGGTTTACGGATGCCTCATGCCACGCACACTGGACCTTTACCTATTTCTACCCAGCGTTGAGCTGCAGAAGTGACACGACGTTCGTGGCTTACAGTGGACGTTATCACTTTATTTTCATACATTAAAATCTCATATTTCATCTTAGAGCATTCATAGGTTATATGATCTAAGTATTAAGTTGTAAAGTTTATAAGTTGTATATTTATATATATGTATAATTTACATTCGGCGAGATAGGTATTTACAAAGTTTTGCTTTAAGTGATCGTGATATGGTCCCTGACCCAAAAAGAGGAGCCATCCATTCCCATGCATCTTGACAACACCTTGACAGCTGTCAGATCAAATGTCAAAATAACAAAGAAAGGGTAATGATTTGATAAATTGTGCGGGTCCGGATCACGTTTTCCAAGGGGGCAGTGAGGTTCAAGAATAAGGTTTAACCGGGCTTATAGAGGCAGTCTCGTAAACGTATATCGTAACAAATTATCCCCCTTCACAAAATAGATGTTTATAATTATGTCCACACAACAATTGTAAATTATATGCGTTTGTATTTTTTTGTTTAATTATTGTAGTTCACTGGCTCTAACATTTTGCGCCAACGTTACACTATTCATTGGGCGATCAACGGATTAACCGATGCCTAAAGTGAGGTAATGCAATTACAGTCAGTGAATCTAGAAACCGTACAAGTTAAGATAATCATAATTGCGCCTGATCCACCGTATACGTACACATTGACTGCTTGCGATGACAACTGAACCTAAGCAAGCTATCGTATACAATAGCTAGCTAAAGTATACAAAAGGTGGTGACGTCATCGATACAACAATAAATTTAGTTGTATCTATTCGTTTATTTTAACAGCCGGTTGCACCAAGTTTTACGTTATACGATTTCGTAAAAACTTAATCGTTAAAAATGGGTCGTTTCTCTATTAAATATTATGATTCGCGCCGTACATTTAACCTTTTTAAACGTAAAGGATAAAATAAAACTACAATTGAAACTAGATTATGGTTCAATTCTTACTTATTTATATTGTTACTTTTACGAAATCGTAAAACAAATTTGGTGCAACCGGCCGTTAATGTTTAATACACGATGTATAAGCATCACCTGCAAATCATAGACCCCTTATCCTTGAAAATAGAAAAGGTGGACCGACCAAAATGGTTCTTGACATCAATAACCACCAATTTGGCCGTCATCAGCCCTTCAGGGCACCTGCAGGCAATCTTTTTGAAGTGATTATAGACGACAATGTATACAATAGAACAATAAACTATCATTTTTATATACCTATATTGGTCCAGGGCCTCTACGACTTTCTGGTATATTTAGGCAGGTGCCCTGAAGAGCCAATGACGGCCAAATACTAAATACCACACTATCGATGTTATGTGTGTACAGGTGCCGATTGTGCTTCGCACAAAAGTCACAACAGAAAAAGAAAAAACAGTAGAAGTCGCATGATTCTGTTCTGTGTTGCGTCGCGTCGCCCAGATAAACGTACCAAAGCGAATGCAATGACTGCTCGAGCGGGGGGTGCGGAGCGTAGCGCAGGTAGTGACCCTCACCCCGCACCTTTTTGAACTACTCATAAACACGTTTTAACTAACACTATAACGTCGTAGAATTCGAAATAATTCATTTTTATTGCTTAAAATCGTCCAAGAAAATAAGTTTTTTATATCGCCATAAGTTTTTTCACACAGTGATTTGAAATGAACTCCCATAGTAACTATTGTGTTATATAAGTTACCTTTCTAATGACATAATTGGTTTGCAATACTAATGTCCAAATTATAATAATGACCAAAAAAAATGACCAAAAATAAAAATGTCAAAAAATGATAATTACAAAAATTTACCTAAATTTTCAAAATTTAAAAAGTATTTAAAAAGAAGAAATTTACGACAGATATTTTAAGTTGCGAAAAATCTCGACACCGGACTACAAATCTATTAGAAGGGTGGCACCGCCGGCTTTCCGTCAAAATTCCAAAAAAACCCAACATTTATAATTTTATATCAAAACTAACCAAAGAAGCAAAACGATTTGACCATATTGATTTATTATGTAACTGCCTCCGTAGTTTAGTTTAGTGATTGAGACCACCGGGTGTTGATCGGGAGGGTCGGGGCTCGATTCCCCTTTTTCGAATTGGACATTTTTCGTTTTGGACATTTTTCGCATTTGACATTTTTCGTATTTGGCATTTTTCGCATTTGACATTTTTCACATTTGACATTTTTCGCATTTGACATTAATAATTTTTGTCATTAGTAGTGCAAACCACATAATTATGTCACATCGTTATTGGTTCTTGGACCAGCCTCCATACATGTTTGCCGTTCTTGTTGGTTCGTAATGTTCACGCTTAGGTATCGCTAACAGGTATTGCAGTATTGCAACGTCTATAGAATACATTGTCGTTTGCAACTTGCTGCAACTTTGCCGTTTTTACCTTTTAGGACAGAGAAAATCACATTATTTTGATTAAATTTTTGTTAGGTTAATAAAATATTTCTTCTTAAATGTAGATTAGGTTGCTTTTTTCACTTTGAAATTCAAATTCAATATCTTTTATTCAAATTGGATTGTTACAATCTCTTTTGAACGTCAAAGCAGCTACGCCATTGGTTCACAAGTCTACGGCGGGAGACCTTGTACTGGAAAGAACCAACAAGAAAACCAGCAAGGGCTATTTTTTTCTCCCTGTATTGTTACAGAGTCGTCAATTGGAAGCTGACCTCACAGCAGAAGTTTGAGCTCAACTTCCATTACAAGATTAGATATGTCAGTTCTCTTCTTACTACTTATTACCAAAAATAATAATATTTGTTTAAACAAATGGTTATACATAACAACAGATTCATTATCTGAAAAATTAACACCAGGCATTGGCATCATTCAAATAATCGTTGACTTTATAATATCCTTTACTCATAAGAGTCTTTTTTACATGCGCTTTAAACTTATGAAAAGGCAAGTCGGTAACACTTTGTGGAAGCTTATTATAAAAGGTTATACATTTCCCTATAAACGAGCCTCTAGTTTTTTGAAGCCTGAATGTTGGAACGGCAAGTTTATTTTTGTATCTTGTGTTTAGATGATGAATTTGGAAATTGGTTTCAAATGTATTATAATTCTTATAGACATAAATCAAATTTTCATAAATGTACTGTCCTGCTAATGTCCCTTCTGGACTACAATGTTGAATTTGCAAAATGTTGAATTCGCAAAATGTTGAATTTGCAAAATGTTGAATCCCAAAATGTTGAATTTGTAAAAAGTTGAATATTCTGGACCCACAATGTTGAATTTGCAAAATGTTGAATCCCAAAATGTTGAGTCCGCGGAACCGCTCCGGTGGAGGTATTTGGGGAGACCTATGTGCATCAGTGGACGTCTTTTAGCAAATATTATAATGAGCACAATTCTTCTTCACGGGAATATATCTGACACTGCGGTGGTACCCACATAGACGGCCTAGGAACTTAGTATCTATACAAACTTAAATTTATTTACGTACCTAACTAAAATTTTCGTTTTATTGTTAAATTAAAATTATTTTAAGTGAAACCTCTGTGCATCCATTACTAATACTGGCCACTTATAATAAAGTGATAAGCGATTTGTCAATAACCTTTACTATTGTCAGTGAAGTTCATAAGTTCCTGTTTTATAATTTTAACAATATATAATATATAAATAAGCTAATTATGGCTCTTTTCAAAGATATTGTGTTTTTAAAAAAAACATAAGAATAAAGATCTCTTAATATTAAAAGGGCAGTGGACACTGACTAAAGACGGTAAGACGAATCATGACGGTACGACACGCTGGAAATGCACACATCGTGAAATATGTACAGCTACCGTAACGTTAAGCACCGATAAAACGAAAATAATTCGTTATACTAGACATAAGTGCTTGACCGATCAGAACAAAATCCAAATTAAAGAGTTTTTGAACACAATAAAGGAAGAAGTTTGCACAAACTTAAATCCAATTCAGCAAATTTTGAAAACATGTTGACTGACTTTGTTGAGCGAAACCCTAATGTACCTGCACACCAACTACCTTTATTTTCCTCGGTGAAAACATCTCTATATAGAGCACGGAAAAGATTTTTAGGATCTGATAAATTGGTTTTTAATAAAATTGAAGATGTCAACATTCCTAAAGGTGTGTCCGAAACTTTTAAGGTGATTGAAGATGGAGACAAGGAAAAAATTATTTTATTGTGTTCTAGAAAGATGCTCAAATTATTAAAATCTGCGAAAAGTATTTCTTATTATGGGGATGGTACTTTTAGATCGTGTCCCCGACCGTTCTATCAGTTGTACATAATACACCTTGATGTTTATTCTGATGACAAAAGCATAAATATTTATCCGGTAATTTATGCTTTTTTTCCGAATAAAACACAGAAAACATATACACGGCTATTTAAATTAATTAAGAATAAGCTTGGAGTAGTTCATATTGCTAAATTCAAATGCGATTACGAAACAGCTCAAATAAACGCAGTAATGAAGGTTTATACAGAAGTTAAAGTGACAGGATGCTTTCAGCATTTTAACAAGGCAGTTTGGAAAAGGGCAAAGCAATGTCATTTGGTCAAAAAGAAATACAACAACAGTCTTGCTTACAAATTTGATTACAAATTTGATAGAAATGTAGTAAGATTGTGCTCTTATTTTGTTTTACTTCCACCGACGCATATGATAGAAACCTGGCGGGATATTGTGGATGCTGCCCCTCGTAATTCAGAAAATTTGCACAGTTTTCTTCAGTATTTTGAAGAGCAGTGGTTTAACATGGATCACAATTTGATTAGTTGTGCAGATGATATCCACAGAACAACTAATTCCTTGAAGGATATCACAGAAAAATTAATTCAAGGCTACCAAAAACACCTAATATATTTTTGGTTTTAAAAACGTTACTAAAAGAAGCTAATTATTATGATCACCAAGTTGCCAAATCTTTCTTTTTTCCCTTTAAAAAAAATAGAAGAGTAAAAGATTTATTATTCGACAAACGCTATTCATTGTTATTGAAAAAACTTCAAAAGAAAAAATTGCAACCGTGGCAATTTTTGAGAAAAATTATATATTTAAGGCTTCAATTAGGATTTTAGTTAATTTTTTTACGGCATTTTACATTTTAAGTAAAGAGTTTTTGCTGTTTTAGTTAGATAATGACTACAAGAGTTTTTTTTTTTAATTAAGGATTACATATAAGTTAAAAAAAAAGAGTTTTTTCATTAAGAATAATTATATACTTACAAGTAGAGTTTTTGCTGTTTTAGTTAATTATTATAAGTGGAGGCTTTTTTAAATTAAAGATTACAAGTAAAGAGTTTTTGTTGTTTTAGTTCATGATTACAAGTACAAGTAAACACTTTTTATTTTAAATTTAGTTTGTTAATAAATACAAATAGACCTGGTTTACAATAGATATTCTCGATAAAATACCTAATAAATTCAACATTTTGGGATTCAACATTGTGGTCCGGGTGGGAAATTCAACTTTTTACAAATTCAACATTTTGTGATTCAACATTTTGCGAATTCAACATTTTGCAAATTCAACATTGCAGTCCAAAAGGCTAATGTCAATATATTAATTTCTCTAAATAAGTCCCTTAAAGAATCTCTTGCTCGTAAATTATAAATAGCGCGAACCGCTCTTTTTTGAAGTACAAAAATACTTTCAATACTAGCAGCCGATCCCCACAGTAGTATTCCATATGACATGACACTATGAAAATAACTAAAATAAATCAATCTTGCCGTTTCAACATCAGTAAGTTGTCTTATTTTTTTAACTGCATATGCTGCAGAACTAAGTCTGTTAGCCAAGGACTCAATATGTGGATCCCACTGCAATCTAGAATCAAAAATTTAGTAAAGTCGATGAATTCAACAATTTCATTATTCATTTCCACTATGGTATCCACTTTTCTTACATTTGGCAATGAGAATTTAATACATTTAGTTTTACGTGAATTTAAAGATAAATTATTTATAGTGAACCAATGTAATACTTTAGAGAGAGTACTATTTACAACGTTAGTATTTCCATTTCCTCTGTCAACCTTAAATATTAAAGAAGTATCATCTGCAAATAGTACTGTATCGCACAGATTCTTAGTGAAGTGTGGGAGGTCATTAATATAAATTAAGAAAAGCAAGGGTCCCAATATCGATCCTTGTAGCACGCCCATAACTATAGGTGCACCAACAGACTCAGTTTTGTTAATAACAACTTTCTGAACCCTATTGGATAAATAAGACTCAATAAGTCTCATTGCTTCTTCAGAGACACCATAATGTTTGAGTTTATTTAAAAGAGTTTGGTGACCAATGCAATCAAAAGCTTTTGATAGGTCACAAAATATACCAATTACATCTTGTTTACACTCCCAAGCAGCAAAAATGTGTTTCAGAAGTGCAACACCGGCATCAGTAGTGCAACGACCTTTGGTAAAACCAAATTGGTTCATATGTAAAATGTTGTTACTTGAGAAATGATCAATTAACTGATTAGATATAATTTTTTCAAATATTTTATTAAGAGCTGGTAGAATCGAAATTGGTCGATAATTTGAAGGGTTATTTTTATTCCCAGACTTAAATAGATGTATCAACTTGCTATTTTTCATGAGGTCGGGGAAGACATCTTCATCGACACATTTATTGAATATCAACGCAAGTTGCGGTGCAAGTTCTTTAATTACAGATTTAATTATATGGGTCGAAATACCCCAAAGATCTTCAGTTTTTTTGGTACTGATCATACGAAATGTTTTCAAAACAGTGTTAGCATCAATGTGACAAAAGTTGAACATCTTGTTGCACCTCTCCACACTCCGTCCCAAAAGAGCTACAGCCTCATTGGGACATGAGTTGAGACTACTTGTAGTTTCTATGGGTATATGAGAGAAGAAGTCTTCAAATGCTTTAGCAACCGCATTGTCTGATTTAATAGTTTGGTTATTGATTTCTAAAGAGAAAGAAATCACAGTACTTTTGGGTTTACCTGTTTCCTGGTTAATGATATTCCAGGTGGTTTTTATTTTATTTTTAGATGAACTGATTTTGTTACTTATGTACATAGCTTTTGCGCACATGCACACTTTCTTGAATGTTTTAGAGTAATTTCTGACATAATTTATGAAAGCGGGGTCATTGGATTTGAATTACTACTATTAACTTATTTGGTCGTTTATTTTCATTAACTGATGTATTGATTGCCGAATCCACCCAGTTTAAAACATAGCTTCAGTGCATGCTGTTTGCGCATGTGCAGCAATATTTTTCAATATTGTATCGTATTCGTAAGGAGCTTTTTATTCTATACACATGACTAGTTAGGTAGTATATTTGAAACGGGTCTGTTGAGCCTTTCAAATCTTCTGGGCAGGGAGGAATCCGCTTGCACACACGAGATAGGGCAAACTGTCCACCTGATGGACCTGATGGTAAGTGCCTACGTCACCTATACTACACAGTTATTGTGATTTCTGAAAAATTCGCAAAACCACAAATACGTTGCCAAATTATGACAAAATAAAAAATCACAGTCCCAATAATTTCACTGCCATATCTTCCCGAACATAACAATACAAGCACTGCTGCTTTGCGGCAGGAATAGGATAATACTTAATACAAAGGTTAGGTACCCATGCAGGTGGCTCTGGTACAGAGTTCTGATGTGGCGTGTTGTTCTAGAATCTACACAAGACGTGTTCCAGCCCCAGATAACATAATAGATAATTTCATTAGCCTTTGGTGTTAACTTTTCGTGCTGGTTTTGTGTGTTCCATTTAAAGATTTTTGCCACGATCAATCATCAAATACCCAAACTAATAGATGGGTTCTCTGATACCACTTTGGACAGATATAGTAATATTTAGTAATATTATAGTTTTAGCCGATGCTAATTTATATTACCTTATTCGGGACTAAGTAAGTGAGGCGTCAAAATTCAGTACGAAAAATCAGTAAGTACCTACCTACAGTTTCATTTGTAACAAATAAGCTGCTAAAAATGTTACCATTTCTTTTAAGAAACGTGAATCGAGGCTAGCATCAGCAAAGTGGTGATGCTTAACCGGATGGATGGAACACAGCTACAATCGCACATCGCATTTACCTGACCAATCCGTCGGCAGTCTGGCTGACGCGCACATTATTCACAATCCAGTTGTCGATGCCGTCGTCCGTGAGCCAGTACTGCGCCGCCTGCAGCAGCGAGACCGCCTCGTTCACGAAAGACGGGCCGTGTCGCGACTCACTGCCCAAGAGTTTACACAGAGATCATTTTTTGACGTGGGGAAAACAGCTCGAGCGTTAGTCGTGTGTGGGTCTCCCTCGAGATGAGTCTCTGGAATAGTCTGAGTCAAGTTGATTGAAAATGTATATAGCTAAGGAGCCAGATTATGAGTTTGTATCGAAAGTGTACTCTCGGTCTGGTAATTAGTGAAGATGAAGAAGTTACGTTTTCAAAATACCAAATCGCCGATGGATTCGAGAAAACGCAACAGCGCAGTTAGTTCTATGCCACTTTTTTGTGCAACTAATTACTGTTCCCATTTACCATCAAGTACATATACTAGGCCCGACTGCCCAACTGCTCGCACTTTAACGAGTCAGTGTAATACCAACTGCAAGTACAAGATCACTGTTAAAATAGCTCTGCCACAACACCAGTGTACGAACTGCAAGTGCAAGAGCTCACTGTTCAGTCAGTGTTCAGTGCAATGCAAAGGCCTCACTTATAGAACACGTTCAGCGTGAAGTCCTGGCTCATATCGAGGAAGGTGTCGGTGGTGGTGCGCGTGCCGGCCGCGTCCACCAGGTACACCAACGCGCACTGCTCCGCCGTGAACGACACGCCCTTGTACCACATCTTCGCGTATCTGTACATCAACAGTCCGTATTAGAACACCTGATGCAATCGCCTCATTTAGCACTCTTCAACCATCTGAAGGGTTTGTTGGTGATGAATCACTCACTATTGACTACTATTGACTGTAAAGCAAACTAACCGTAAATCGCTAGATACATTTTTGTGTAGGTAATCTACGCCCGCAGAGTTCGTATAAAAGTAAAAACTACTGAATCTATATTTATGAAAGCGAATGGAAATCATATGCATTGACTTGACTAATTAAATCTGAAAGCTATTAAAGCTAAGAAAATGACATTTGGTGCACAAACATATAATTTTAGTCAGCTACAAAAAAATTTTTTCGAAAAGCACTCCTTAAAGAAGTTACAAAGAGGTGAAAATGTGAATGGAACTTTGTCATTTTAATTTAATTGACTACATTTAAAAACATTGTTTTAACATCTTATAGGTCATGACCATTTTGACCCTAATTAAGGAATAGTAATCTTCACCATACTCAATCTTAGCCCAGACATAATGATGGAAGACCTTACCCTATGGCAACCTACCCCGAGGAGTCTGGCCCCGCGGTCGTGACGGCGTAGGTGCGTGTAGCAGATGTAGCTCCTAGACTGGCACACTGCGCAGGCCGACACGGAAACTCGTATTGCTGGCAGTCACCCTAATACTTGTGTGTTGCCCTATGTTGACTGACAGCAAACCGATAGAATTTATATTTTTATACTTTCTTTTTCTATTTTTTGTTAGATAGTTGGATACTTTCTGTCATTATACTTACGTTGTATACATAAGAGATAGCGAGTGTACGTTATTGGAGCATATCCCAATTTCCTCAACATACTATTGTAGCAGCCGCTAGCAGCTGACAGTTCACGTTACAATTTTAACAAAAGATTAAAAATTTCGAAGGCTCACGTGTATAGGCAAGCCAATGCAGGCTAGTTGCACGTGATAGCGGTCTTAAATGGCCTGTGGTGCTGGAGGTCCGTTGCGGTTTTATTTATTTATTTATTTATTTATTTTACAAAATTCCACAGCTTACACTAAAACAGTTATTGTCTAGAGTAAAATTACTTAAATATTTGCCAATTACGGAATTTCATTTCATTGCTCAGAATTTTAAAATAAATTACAATATAAGTAGGTAGGTACAAACAATGTCCTGGTTATTGCATTATCTATATTTAAACTCAATAGGTAGGTATATAAGTGCATGTCATTCATTTTGTTCCATTAAATAGTCTATGCTTTTGTAGGTGTGTGTGTGTGTGTGTGTGTGTACATTTGAGAAAAGAATGTGGTGAAGTGCAATAAACAACATAAACACTATCTCTGACGATCCCATTTCCCCAAACATTAAAAACAGAAGGCAAACCAATAAAAAAAAAAAAAAAATTGGTGGGTAGGAGCCAGGGGCAAAACAAACTACGAACTCAAGCAAGAGCAGGCTTACATGTAGACGCTTTATTTTTAAAAATAAATAACTATTATATAAGATAAAAACTAAATTTTGGACGAAGTAAGTTAAATTATGTCATATTACATTAAACTCAATTAAATATATAATAAATTAATAAATTAATTCAGGAAGTGGAATTGCGATGCGCGGCATTATAATAATAGCAGATACGGAATCTATTAATTAGATTATTATAGATATATATATATTATAGATTTATTAATCAATTAAATTTGTATTACGATTTATAATTTTTTTATTACGGGTACGACATTTTAGAATAAAAATGTGGAAGTTTTGTGTTAAAAAGAAGATAAACAGCGTTCTGGTTAGGAAACAGTTCACTAATTGCGGGTTTGTACAATTTGTTTTTCAATCTAGAAACCGAGCATAATAAATTTTCAAAAAAATCATCGAAGTATATAAGAAGCCGACCGAGCGCCTTCCGGACAGTTTAGTTAAGAGCAAATTCGAGAAAAAGACGAAAAGGAAGAAAAGAAGGAAAATGAACAATAGTGAACATTGAAGTGCAGTAAAAAATGGAAGACAATGCCATCAACAAGTTTAGTGTTAGCAGTGAAAAAGTGACTATTCAGTTGAGTAGAATCCGCGAGAAACAGGTTCTGCGCCGCACACCGTGGACTTCAGGCACAGTATAGATTTTTGTTTACGAATTTTAGTGATTCTTCCAATCCCTGTGTTTTTTTTTTTATAGTGGACCTAGAAAATAACTTCATTGCACCTGATGGTCAGTGGAAATGGAGTTGAAATAGGAAGAAAGCTAGTGCAGGAGAGAGAACACACGCTGCACCAGCCACGCTCCCCTTGTTGACCTGCAGGGTGATTCTTGACGCCTCTTTTAAAGGAGCCGGGATTGTAAGAAGGAAAGAACACGTCGTGTGCTGGCAGCGAGTTCATTTTTTTGATTGTGCAACATAGAAATGAGTTGCCAAATTTCTTTTTTCTCGTTTTAATGGTAGGTACTCACAGTAAGACAGTAACAGCGCAGGCCAGGCTACTTCCGTAAAATTAGGATAATGCAGCCGCTGATAATTTGCAGTCTTTAAAAAAACTTCTGATATCTGATACTGACGGGGACAAAACAAAACCACCAAAACTAAGTACTCGTAAGTACTCCACGTGGACGCGGTAGAATTAACCGTAAGGGTTATCACGGTAATCTTAGCTACAGGATGTAAAAAGATGTATGCTGAAGCCCGCATCTACGCATTCAGACCATTAAATAAAGCAATATAACGAAAAATCAATGATATGAAACGAAATTAATTTTTAGGCTTAAAAAAACGACATCATTGTGAGTGCGTGTAACCCACCCTCGTTTTCACCAAGAAACAAGTAAAATACTAGTTTTATACAATACTTGTAGAATACTTGTCAAAACATAATTATTTGTTTTATACATGTATTGCAACTGTCTCAAACATTCTTTCGTTCATACTGTGTTGCCAACAAGTCTCTAAACAAGTATAAACCACATCTGCGTTTACACTTAGACACACCCCGGACACTCCATACAACGTTCGCAAATCAATTACCTATTACTACTACTTAACCCATATATGCCCGTAATTATTTAGGTCATGAAAATATCTGATACTCACAAATGTTGCTCAAAATTGGAAGAAATAAAGGCCTTGCACATGATTTTTGATTTTTTTTTTTTAAAAACTAGTTTTTTTGACTGGGTCGCTAACGACCCACTGGGATATTAGATGTCCTAAAATGTATGAAATGAAACGAACTAGTAAAATGAAATGAAAATTATATTGTGAAATTAAAAAGTAACAAAAATAGAAATCTCGTGAAATATTGTTGAAAACACTTATCATGGAGATCTACACCGCGTTTCTTGCACATTTTGTTTGTAATATTTACTCGACTGTTTTAGAAATAACACCCCGTAGTCTCCTTTACTTACATAGTAAAATATGTTCGATATATTGTGTTCAAACAGCAGAGAGTATAGATCGCCTAGTTATGATTGATGGTTCTGGAGCTTCTCGAGTTGAGGGTCAGGAGTAGAGCTGAAGCCAAGGATCTACGAAAATCCAATATCTACAGGGGTGTTCCTACTCAGCATTTATGACAAAATCTTATGGGCTTACCTATGCTATTTGCATTGTATCCATACCTCCTATCAGAGGGAATCCATTGACTTATCTACACTTAGGTGCTCGTCGTTAGCAGCGTATCACATAGATCCTTATCGCATAAGATCTTGCCTCCGCATTTTTTGGGCAAAATTCAGACACTCCCAATACAAATTTACATTCTCATTACTCATTATTTACCGAATGGAAATATGTGAAAATCGTCGTCGTCGAAACGATTTCGTCTCATTGCAGTAGATACACAAGTATTGTGGCAATCTTCATTGTATTCCTAGTACATCCGTCTTCGAGGAACAGTGTTATATCCCCATAAGATCATGAGTCCTAGAAAAGTGTCAAGAATCATCCAAAGAATGAACAAAGTGCGGGTTATTTTTTGTACGGCTTATATCATTGTCTTCTTTACCAAATCTTCTCTTACGTCAAATCCGATAAACAATTGCAAAAAGACAATAGCCTTACTTTCAAGGCCGAAAGGGTAAAGGCTGTGCCTAAACTTTTCGGTGCCATCTTGCTTACCCACTTTCGCACTGATTTTATAGGCTTCTTGTAGGTATCTCATTTTACTCGGACCTAATCAAACTGAATCTCAATTTCTTTCCCAACTTCTAGAGATTCGATCGATTTATTACCATTGCATTGGGTTGTAGCTATACGTAGATGACAGTCATATTTATATCCGAGCAGTCCTCGTCTCCCAGTCATCTTCATACTGCTGACCATCATCAGGAGGATCCAAATACAGATCTAATTGGCCAAAAACATCATCTCCAATCGTGTACTCTAAAACTTCCAAAATGAAACAAAACATTTGAAGTGTTCAAGCCACGTGACGAACTGTGAAAGAAAGGAAAAAGGTAAGGGATTATCCCAGTGGGTCGTTTGCGACCCAAATATTTTTACGGCGCTCTTATGCAGTAAAAACAGCTTTGTGACTCATTGGAAATACTTAACTATTATCAATTATCTATCTAACTAGCATGTTACATTATTTATTTTTTATGAATATAGGTAAAAAAAATAATACTTACATTTTTCGTAACTTCGCACACAGAAAATTTACTCCAAATAGGAGTCAAAAACTATAATTGCTCTCAAAATAAATTATATCACTCAAGTAACTCGTAAATCAATGTTAAACGTTCTTCATACTTTCAAGTTATTGGCGGAATACCAAAATTACAGATTATTATTAAAAGTAATAATATACATCTATTTAAAGGTAGTTACCAATCTTGGGTCGTTAACGACCCAATGGGATAATATAGGTTAACAAATGACGTTCGTACACGCGCAAATGTGTGCGTGGAATCTAGTAGGGCTGAGTGCGCGGTTATCAATCGAAATGACGCGGGAAGTGCAGCGACTGCCTTCTCTTTCAACCGCATAGCGCTGTCTCTGTTATCGCCCGGCGCTCACGTCTACTCGCCCGAGCGATCGCGCGTGCCCTTGTTTATGTGTCAGTGATGTCTACAAGGAAGTGCCGGGTAGGACGAGGTATTTGAAATGAGTGCGGCGAGGTGAGTGGCCGTTCTGTACGTAGTACTATTATCTATTCTGTGACTTAGATCTACCTATGACATATTCAAACTAGTCTGATACATTGACAGCGTTCACACTTACAAAAAGCAATCGTGTTTTTAACAAGTTTTGTTTATTTCACTGAAATTTATGTATCATACTAATTTAAAACATGTTTTAAAACTCTATTCCATGCTTGTTGGATAAAGTTTTAAACTTTTACCGGGCGGACCGTATTATTTTACGGGGGGAAGAGAAGAAGAAGAATGGAGTGGTCAAAGAAACAAACTATAGATCTCATTGAGCTCTTGCATGTAGAAGAATGCCTGTGGAATGTGAAAAATGAACTTTATATAAAGATCGTCTGAAAAAAAGATGCATGCCACTTTTTGATGCAAATTCTCGAAATTTACTGGTCATCCTAACAAAATTTCTAAATCCACTTCTGTCTTCTATTGTTAATTCATTCAATATGGAACGATTGGCCCCCTTCTTGGTCTTTTCTTCTTAAAAATTATCGCGACTAGTAGGTACTTGCGTGTTTTCCTCGAATTCACTTCATTTTGTATTATACACGGTTATTTTTTTACCACCCTGGAAAATTTAAGGAACGCTTCACGACATGGCATTAGAATGATTTTAATATGAATAAAAAAATAACTCACTTAATTTTATATTTATTTTCGAAAAATAACAAAAAATGCTGCACTAGTTGAAAGCAGCATTTTTAGATTTTTTTAATTAAAAAAAATAATTTTTGTTATTCATTGTTTTTATTTTATTTATAATAATTGCTGTGTCGTGAAGCGTCCCTAAAATTTTCCAAAGTGATAAAAAAATAACCGTGTAAACAAGTATACTGCACTCATGAAGTAAAGTTTCTTGAAGTAAACTTTCCATTGTCAATTAAGTAGAAAATATTAATGAAACCGGACTGGCGTGTAATATTCTACAAGTTTAGCTACAAGTATAAAACGTGACATCATAAACATGTAGACAACTAGTAGTTCACAAACAATTTCATGCAACAAGTTTCATACATGTTTTGTATTCAACAAGTTTTATACATGTATACGAGTGTAAACAATAAACGAAAACATTGCATAAAACTTGTTAAATACATGAAAACGAGGGTCGTAAGCAAGACGAGTTTCCCGCGCAACAGATTCCTTTTCAGTCATAAATTTTGTTAAATACTGATTTTTTCGTATATATTTCTTTGGAGGATAATTATCAAAATACATTTCGAAAAGTTTTGTAAGAAAATCTCGAAAAAAAAATAGTAACTTTAACTTTGAATATCTCGGCAACTATTAGTTTCACAACCATGGTCTAGAAGACAAAAACTATAGTGATGATGGGAGCAATACGTGGGTATCGGCTTCGGTACCGGTCTTTTTACATCCTGTATATAACCGTCGGTTATATAGATACTATTACCATGACGTGGTCGAAGCCACAGGAGGAAGGCTAGCAATCCTCTTAGCAAAATTTAAATCAAATCCCCAGAGGACAAAACGCGTACAAATCAAAACGTCGCAACAAGTCTTTATAGATGAAAAAATTAAATGTAAAAAACCTTTTTAAAAACAAGCTTTTATTTAAATGCGCTAAACAGAAAAAAATTACTTTTACACTAAAACTTTTACTTATAACGTCATTTCACATTTGACATAATTTATATGACATAAAAGTTTGTCGCGAGATTTACTTGTATGTCGTAACTTAAAAGTACTTAAAAGAGTACTTTTAAGTACCTACTCGTATTTACTTAGTTTGAAAATTGTACTTAATGTATCAAATTATTCACATCAAATTATTTAATTTACTTGTTTATCTACAAAAGAAAATATCGCGACAAGCTTTTATATCATATAAATTGTGTCAAATGTGAAATGACGTTATAAGTAAAAGTTTTAGTGTAAAAGTTTATTTTTTCTTTTTAACGCATTTAAATAAAAGCTTGTTTTTAAAAAGGTTTTTTTACATTTAATTTATTTTTTACTTTTTAGTTATCCCTAGACACGTTTCTCAGTCTGTTCATCTCATTCAACGCATCATTGTTACAAGGTCGTTTGCCGGAAGCCGGAACTTCTAAACAGAATTTCAGCTCAATCGGTTTAAGATATCTACTTCAAAATAGATTTTTTAGATTTAGAAGTACCTACGCCATATTGGATTAATAGTGACATCACTTTATTTTTTAAGTTATTAAAAGCAGTTAATAAGAGGTCTTAGCAAGACCTTTTATTTGATACCCATATTGGAGGAGTGCATTAAAAATAATTGGTCCGCCATCTTGGGTATGCCGCCATCTTGGATTTAAAATGACGTCACACAGTTAACCATGCATTTTCATCCAAACTGTGTGTGTATACAAAATTTCAGCTCAATCGGTTAAAGATATCTACTTCAAAATTGATTTTCAAGCTTTAGAAGTCCGCCATATTGGATTAATACTGACGTCACATTATTTTTCGAGTTACTCTTAGCAAGACCTTTTATTTGATACCCATAGGTATTGTAGGGGTGCATTAAAAATAATTGGTCCGCCATCTTGGGTATTCCGCCATCTTGGTTTTAGAATGACGTCACTTAGTCAACCATGCATTGTCATCCAAAAACTGAACGTGTATACACAATTTCAGCTCAATCGGTTAAAGATATCTGCTTCAAAATTAAGTTGCAAGATTTCACCCGAACATACATACTTACATTGCAAGTTAAATAAGAGCTTGTAAAAAGTAAGCAATCACAATTATCATCTCTTAAACCCACATACATCCCTCTGCTGGACATTGATTGCTCTTAAGTAGTGTTGCCCAAATGCAAGAACAAGACGAGACTTAGCCAGTCTTGGTCTTGGTCTTGCGCCAATACACCTGGTCTTGGTCTTGGTCTTGGTCTTGCGCTCCCAGTCTTGGTCTTGGTCTTGGTCTTGCAGCAAGAGTCTTGCAAGTCTTGCAATTACCTATTAGTCTATTACTATTTATTAAAGTTTACTTTAAATCTTAGAAAAACGTATTAGAATTGGAACATTGTGAGCTTGAATTAACATAGCCATAGTAAAGATCAAGCAGATTAATAAATAACTGAAGATTTGATAAGAAATTCGAAAAATCAACTGACCTATATGTCGTTTTCCATGGAAGTAACTGTTTCTTAATAAACATTTATGATTTATAAGCTTACATTTGCTAAAACATGTAAAAAAACAAATTAATTACAATAACTTGACTGTATTTTAAAGAACAATACTTATCTGTCTACAAAGAGATTGAACCCTCAACTTATAAGAAATTTAATAAAAGAGTTTTACGATTTATCATTTATTTGAATAAAAAATAAAATACAACACAAATCAACAGCTTTATCATTAGGTTATGATACTTTATATCAATTCTTTTGACCAAGAATTAATACAAAGTAACCATCTGGCTGACTCATCACTTAACCTATTTCTATGTTTTCTAATTACTAATGATGCTTTTGAAAATAACCTCTCAGCAGGTACTGAAGTTGCAGGTATTGAGAGAAAATCACGGGCCATTTTCGATAAAATTGGATACTCTGTCTCATGCGTCCTCCACCAATCTAAAATGTCTTCCGAGCTGGCAGTTCTTGGTTTTCTCAGGTACTCCTCCAACTCGTCTATCACTAAGCCTTGAAGACAAGATCCAGATGACGTCGAGGGACATTCATAGAGTTTATCAAAGTCTATTACGTCTTCATCTTCATCACATACTTTATTTTCTTTTTCTGGTAATTCCAGAGATTTGTTCAGTGAGTGTAGACTTTTATATTCTTCATAAAGTTCATTGAACTTGCGCAGACTTTCTGTTTTAAGTTGCTTCCCCCACATTGTCAGGTCAAAAGTCTGAGCCTTATGCCTTGGGTCTAAAATTAAAGAAGTACAATAAATCCAGTTGCTCTTCTTGTAATGTTTAAGCATTTTGTCTCGAGCTGCTTGGAAAGCTAGAATGAGCCTTTCATCCACTTCAGATCGATTAGGTTTCTCATCTAACTGTTTTACCATGGATTCAATTTTATCTAGCAAGAGATTGAATGATACAATGACTAGCGGTAATGTAACATATTTGTCTCCACCAAGTTTTGTACTTAAAAGTTTAAAGTTTATTAGAAATTTATGTAATTTTTCGAGTACCTGCCATTCATTAGCTGTGATTTGAAAATCATTTAATTCGGTGACAGAACTGCACAATATGTCAATGCCCGCTCTCACTTTTAAACCAAATCCAATCATATCATGTGTGGAATTCCATCTCGTTGGACAGTCAAGAATGGCATTTAGATTTGATGGCAAGCCAGCTGCTTCACAAGCAGACTGAAACTTCTTCTTCACTATCTCACTTCTTTTTATTTTACTGGAAATACTGCGTAACTTTGTTACAGATGTACGCGAGTCAGCAATATTTGGTGCAGATTCTTCATCTTCCTCATCCTCAGTTTCGTCTGCATAGTCTTCGTACTGCTGATCTTGCGCGTTAGTGTCAGACTCACAGTGTAATGCTAAGGTCTTTAATAAATCTTGTACACCAAGGTTTAAAATGTGAGCAAAGCACCGGAAATGTTGATTGTCTGAATCAAAGTGTGGCGGCAGCTGTTTGCCCAGTTCATACATAAATTTGGTATTTGCAGTTGCGTTGTCGACCGTGATACCTTGTAATTTATCAATTATGCCATATTCCAATAAACATTCATGGAAAATCGTTGCAATATCTTCCCCAGTATGTCGACCGCGTGATGGTATAAAATCAAGAACTACAGATTGATACTTCCATGCATTGTCTATATAATGAATAGTAACCCCGTAGTAACTCCTACCAGCAATTGACGTCCACCCATCAATGGTAAAAGACATTTTAGATGATAATTGTTGAAGTCGTTCCTTGAGATTCAATTGGAGCTCTTCAAATCGCTCTTTGACTTTCCTTCTAAGTGTAGACCTTTTAGGAAACACCATATTAGGGCAAATACGTCGAAAATATACTTGTGTAGCTTCGTCATCGAAAAATGAGAAGGGAAGATATTTTTTCACCACCCAATCAACTGTAGCTGTCGTGATGTTGTCACTGCTGTTTTCCGACTGAAGCAAAACAATAAATCTTGTGTTATTATTTAAAACATACTAGGTTTGAGCGTATAAGAGGAGGAGGTTTGTTGTTGTTAAATCGAGAAAATCGTTAAATTGATATTTGTTATATTAAGGTTGCACTGTACTGTAATTTACCAAAATAAAGTACTTAGTTGTTACTGGCCGATTAAATGAAAATATGGGTGTTTATAAAAAATATTTAAGACGATAATTACATACTTAATATGTCGCACCCCTAGATGAAAACACCACTAACTCAAAAATACTTACGTAAGTTAATGGCGTTTTTGAAAGTATCGCATGAATAGCTACGCGGAGTTAAAATTCTTTTAACTGTTAAAAAAATATTCTTACCTGTCCACTTCTTCCAGCGGTTACTAAAAAGCTTGTGATATCTCCACTTAATGTTGGTTTAACAGGAAGAAATATTTCTGATTCCTTTTTGTGGAAAGATATTAGATGTTTCCTTAAGCCTGAAGTGTTTCTGTTCTTCATTTTTATTTCAATCTTTTTATGTTGGCACAATTTACAGAAGGCAGTTTGGGATGCATGAATTATTTCGAAAAACTCCTCAAATTTGCTTTTGGGTCTTTTAGATCTGTGACTCAAACTCTCGTTACTCGGACTAGAATAATTTGAATCTTCGTCACTCATATTAAATTGTACACGTGATACGTTTTTAGATAACAACGAGAATTAGTAAAAACAATTATTAAGTTAGACTCGAAGCACAGCTCAATTGGAAATGACTGGAATTAAAATAATTCCTTTATTTATAGTACGCAAATAGTGTCAAATGTTATGATTTCGGCGTGGCGGCAACGATTGTTTTAGATTTCAAAAGAAGCCGCCGGCGCGTGTATCATAACCATGTACTTCCGAAAAGCGGCAAATTTCTTTGAGAAGTAAGTACAAAACCTTTGATGCCGCATTATCAAAGTGCCGATGGTTAAAACATAACTATGCATGCACTCAGTTTGATTTTAATAGATATTTTTTTATTCGCTATGTTTATGGTATTAGTCGTAATGCGCATAGGTCCAGTTTTTCATATTCTTTGATACAGTTTTTTGCGTCTCATAGAATTCCTAAGCGTACCTACCTATACACCGAACTGTTACACCTAACTACTCAGTGAAATAGCGCTAAGTCCTAGCTGCAAGACGCAAGAGTCTTGCAGGCTATGTCTTGTTCTTGCTCAAGTCTTGCACGGTCAGTCTTGGTCTTGGTCTTGCTAAAAATACGCGGTCTTGTTCTTGGTCTTGGTCTTGCAAAAACGCAAGAACAAGACCAAGACTGAATTTGGGCAACACTACTCTTAAGACGAGGATCAATTGGGCTATGGCTATAATATATCAAGTAATAAAATAATGTGTTTTAAAATTAATTTAATGACAACAAACAATAATGTTGCAGTATCTGAAAAAGGTAGCTAAGTCGTAAAGTACCTATATTTTATTTTATAAGACCTTAATGTACAGTCGAACCAACTGAATCATGACCCACTTGGCCGATCATTCCTTTAGAATCATAAATTTAGTTAGGTTTTCTTCGCTATCATGCGTGTTGCACTTAGTACGTTCTAAATGTGTATAAAAATGCGTCATTACCGGTCAAAGATCTATGCAATTTTAATCTTTGTTATCACTGCACTAAAGTCTCAATTGGAATTTTAAATAAGATGTCATTCATAATCTAAACTCTTTTCACTACTGAGAAAAACTATTATAATTTTAAAAATAAAATGACGTTATGTGTCAGATGTCAATAGTAGTCTGAAAAAAATTAAAAAAGCCATAAAACAGAATTGAATTGAATAAAATAAAAATCTAAGACAATATTATAAACAAATCTTATAATGGCCAATTTGGCAGAACAAAGAGCTCGGATTGTAGTGCTCAGTGAGCAAGGCTATGGCATTCGGGAAATATCACGAGAGTTGAATATAAGTCGGAACACAGTCAGGACGTGGATCAGACGGCACGCTGAAGAGGGTACCCTTGAGGACAGACGACGACATAATCATGGTGTTCGGCGAATCACGAACCAACAGAGAACGGAAATGCAACACTATTACGAAGAACATCCTTTTACTCGTACACGGTACTTTGCGGCACGTTACGACGTTTGTCTACAAACAATAAGAAACAATTTGCACCGTACTGGGCTGCATTACAGACACTATGCTAAGAAAGCTCACTTAACGGATGCACACAAAACTGCGAGATTAAATTTTGCACGTAATTATTTAGATTTCGACTGGACAAACACCATCTTTTCAGACGAAAAATCGTTTCGTTTTTCTCAACATGGTCGCTTGACTTTGTTACGTTACGATAACACGCGCTACACAGAGGATCACGTAGTGCCCAACCAATTATCTGGCCGAATTTCAGCTAACATGTGGGCCTGGATGGGTGCTGGAAGTGTAGGCGAACTTGTTCAAATTTCTCCTCGTCAAAACGCTATGAACTATGTCGATTTATTGGAAGAATCAATGTTACCGACTTTGCGAACAGTTTACCCGCGTGAAGAAGTGCCAGTATTCTCCTACGTTCATGATAACTGTCGAGTGCATACTGCCAGAATTGTCTCGAATTGGTTTACCCAGCATGAAGATGAAATTTCTCTCATTCCATGGCCGTCTAGGTCCCCAGATCTTAACCCAATAGAAAATTTGTGGGGTTTGATGGTTCAAATGTGGGATAACAGGAACGAGAGGACTAAAGAAGCAATTGAGCTGCATTGTAACGAAATTTGGGATTATATGAGGGGAAGTGACATTTGTAGTCGTCTAATCGGGTCTCTGCGTAACCGACTATTAGACGTTATTGAAAGCCATGGTGCTTACACTCGGTTTTAGAACCATCACACCCCACTTTCCTATTTTGGGTAATTTTCTATTTTACACTTTACCAAGTGAATGCCATATTTTTTTAATTAATAAAACCCGTTGATAAAATTAATAAAATAAAGTTTATAATCCTTCAACTTTATTGTTTTATTTTATTGTGACAACTACCAAGGGTACTTTTATAAAGAAACAGGTTCCCGGTACAAACTTGCCACCCGGCTAGCGGCTGTGCCGAATCCCGAATATGTGTGTTTGAACTTGCAACCCTAGGCTCAATTCATACCGAAGTGGCAGAGGTCGGTAGTTTTACCGTCAAATAATTTTAAGCCTAATCTTCATTGAGACATAGTATCGCTTGGCAAAAGTCGAAAGGCCGTGCGGCCGCCCGCGGATTTGCCGGGCGGCAGCGCGCGGCGCCGCTGGCGGCCGCTGGCAGCCTTCCCCTCCTGCCCGGCCAAAAAACAATACAAAACCGCGGGCGGATTCACGGTGCCATAAGCGGCCGCGCTAGTGGCATCTCCCACCCGGCGCCGGCGGCTGCCGGCCGCTGCCACTTCGGTCTGAATTAAGCCTTAGAGCCGCCATACACGAACAGCTTTAAGCAGTCAGGATGGACTGCTTCAAGCGGCGACTGCATAGTGACATACAGTCGTCTACGGAACCGCGCAGGCAGTTGCGTAGTTTAGTATGCAGTCGCAGCTTGAAGCAGTCCATCCTGACTGCTTCAAGCTGTCCGTGTATGGCAGCTCTTATTTGAAATGAATGTCTCGCCGATTTTCGTACAAAGTTTTTCGTGCAATACTCAAATACTCCGATCTATTTATCATAGCGATCATAGCCTTGTTAGTGACTGTCAGTGTCTAATAAATTGATAACAGGTTTGTTAACATAAGAAATGTATGTTCAAGCGAATTTCAACCTACTTTGTATGAGTGACTGTAGAAAAATGATCTTAAGGTGGGTCATGATTCAATTTGGTCGACTGTACCTACACTTAGTTCGCAATAAAACATTTTGAGTTTGAGTTTAATACACCGAGATTGGTGACGAATGGGTTGGTAGATTTTTCAGCTCTTGAGAGAGATAAAATTACTAAAGACTTACTTGTTGTTGCCTTGCTGATGGCGCGCCTGTATCTCGACTCTGGACCCATAATGGTAGACGCGGCCGTTCGGGTGGATGAGCGCGGCTGCGGCCCCGGAGCGCGACAGTGCCAGGATTATATTATTCTTCGCGTTAGTCACGCGCACCGCCCCGTCTATGGTCATATCCACCCTACACCAAACAAAAAATAGTCATTTTAAACCCGGGCTTGTAGCATAATCTCCGTGGTATATATCAAGTAATGGATTTTTACTAACTCTTTTCGGGAACTCTGTTTCATCTTAAGGCGCTTAGTAATAGCACGATAGAGTAACTATTAGCTAAATCTGTGACAATAGTGCCTTTCCCTCGATCGATCATTCCGCACTAATCTTTTGTGTGTGAGGAGGGCTCACAGAACACAGAATATGTGTTCTGTGAGGGAACAAGAAGGATTTTTTAAGCTTTTTTTAACCGTTATATCTCAGAAACGCTGGCTCCAAAAAGTACTGAGACAATTTTCAATAAATAATTACATTTTGTCTACTAATCTCACTTTATGTTTAATCTTACCGTCTATCTGAAAAACACAAAAACACATTTTTGAACACTGATGTCGAATAATTTTTTGCAAGGGCGGAATTGATAGAGACTTTTCACTTTTCAAGATGTTCTGAACATTCGTACCAATTTTCAAATGTATGCGTGTTTTTGTAACATTACTAGTAATTTTGGTCTAATTTGACCGAGTTAATACAAGAAACAAACTATTTTTTTTTATTGTGAATAATATAGTCATAATAATCGTACTTATTAGCAACTAGTTTTTTAGTTTCGCAGACGCAATAATCAGTATCTTCACACAACTGCCTATATAAACCTACAGAAAGTAGACTCAGTACCAGGGTCGTCTGCATGTCTTACCTACTTCTGCTGCAAAGCAGCGGTGCTCGCATTGTTGTATTCCTGTTTGAAGGGTAAGATATGGCAGCAAGGAAATTACTGGGTACCGTGACTTTACATCTGATGTCACAAGTTGGCAACGTACAATGTGATTCTTATGAGGGTTGCAGATTTGAGCGGAGCCACATATATTATGGGTGACTGTTACCACTTACCATCAGGTGGTCAGTTTGCTGGTTTGCCAACTTAGTAGCAATAAAAAAAAAATTTTAAGTGTAAGTTGCCGTTACAACGGGCATGGACGACGACGAGCATACAATTTTGAAATATAAAAAGTAAAGATGTAGCCGTAAAGATTAAACAGTCGCGCGGGGCAAGAACCTTAGGACGCATAATACCGTCCTCCCTTTGCAATGATTGTCTTTCAAAATCATTTATTCATTACAATACAGTGAGATAAGTAAGGAAAAGGCTTGTGTGCCAAACATACTTCACCCGATCTCGAAGTCTTAGGCAGACAGTTCCGTGCGGGGTGACGGAAGCATTGTACCCTGCGCCGCCGACCACGTCCGTGACCTGTATTAAAAAAGCTTTGTAGTAGTAACTTATTCAGCTTATGGTAAATATAAAAATGCAAAAAAGAACTGTATCCAACAGTGGCATCTCGCTAAAAACGGATGAAGTAGTAGGTACTTTACGCTGAAAACGGTACTGAAATTCGAGCAGAGATTTCAACATCATTTTTATCACAGTCGGCAACGGATTATTTGGAACAATGCAGGAAAATAGTAATATATCAGTTCTACCGATATCATCGCTAAAATTGACACAAAAAGAATACCGTCAAAAAAAGTAACTACCTACTGAGATTGAACCTTCCATTCCAGTTTTTAGGCAAAACGCTCTC
The DNA here is from genome assembly GCA_963935595.1 of Schoenobius gigantellus. Taxonomy (NCBI): domain Eukaryota; kingdom Metazoa; phylum Arthropoda; class Insecta; order Lepidoptera; family Crambidae; genus Schoenobius; species Schoenobius gigantellus. The sequence continues at coordinate 65,929,802 of OZ012540.1, read as the reverse complement.
GCAACACAAAGCGATTGCGAAAAGTTCCCTTTGTGTGTCGGGAATGCGATTTTGATGGAACCCCCAGTTTTTTTAGTAGGTAGGCCTCATTAGGGGAGAGTCCTACATAACCGCAGTCGGGCCCCACTCCCACTGCGTAAAAAAGAAAAAGGTACGAATACAGGTGGATTTTTATAATGCCCACAATGCCATACAAAAAAAAGTTACCCACACACAGGAATCGAACCGGCAAAAATTTGAAAAAAAAAACAAGTACATTATATGATATTAATCAATAGGGTCAACCGCACCAAAGTGCGGCATTGCGAGAAATAATGTACACATTTATGAAGGTCATCTTAACACTTGAAACACATCAAATATCTTGAAATACTAGACCTGTTAAAAATAGGTTGAATGTTTACCCAAGGACAAGCGAAACCGTATAAAGCCTCGTATTCATGGCAAAAATTTGTTTAAGAAATGTACGAGGCTTCTACGGCAAGATTGCTCCGGCCCATAACAGCAGAACAGGGATGTTATGGATATGAAATTTCGGATCTGGATACGGATACGGATATAGGAATAAAATTATATCGATTTCGGATACGGTTACGGATATGTAATTATTTCGGATTATCCGTTAGTTTCGGATAGTTTCGGTTACGGATATTAGATTTAAGTAAAATATAAACACAAATAGTCAACTGTTAAATAAAAAACTAACTAATTATGAAAAAGGTTAAATTATGACCAGAAATAACAAACAAACTGCAAGATTCGCGTGGCGCGCGAGCGGTGAAACAAAAACCTATCGAAACAAGTCGTTTTATTTAAACTGGGCCGAGTTTACATAAAACGACTAACCGATTATTAGAAACTATCCGAAAGTTGTGAAACGGATACGGTTACGGATAATATTTTATTTCGGATATCGGATAGTTTCGGTTACGGTTACGGAGCTCCATAACATGCCTGCAGCAGAATCATCACTGCCTATCTTAATAGCAATTTCAATACCTTGATCGGTACAAAAGGCGCAATCCAATGACCTGCGAGATCACCAGACCGGCTCCGCTTTTCTATGGGAATATGTAAAAATAAAATGACCAAAAATCCTATGCAACTGTAAACGTTTTAAGAACTGAGGTTCGCTCTTTCCAGTTCAATTAAAATAAGTTTAGATTAAGTATATGAATTTCCTTTCGTTTAATTAACCGTGTTTGTAACAGAGATCTGATCATATGATTGACCTTATTGATTGATATCATGGTGTAGCATAAAAATCTTTGAATATTGTTTTGTTTTGTTTGTGAAATTTGCTATCTTCATTGTTTTGAATACTTTCCTTCCAGGTGGCATTAAAAAGTTCCCGCCTATAAATAAATACGCAATAGGCAGTTGAATAAAATAGGTCATTAAGGATTTAGATATGTAACGAACATCTAAGTTTAAAACGCTAAAAAAATAGTTTATGTAAAACGCGATTCAGACTCATGACGATTGTTATTAGTCAAACAATTTAAATTAACCTACGCATTTGTACAGCCGGCTTCAAAAGTAGATAACCATTTTATCACCATGTCACACCAATATTTCCTTTTATATAGTATGGTGGTTACACCTATATTGCATTGTTAATAGTTGGTGTGATACGGTATTAAAATGTTATGTACAATAATGTACATCACCTACGTATTGCAAAGAATCTTAGAGTAAAGCCTCTCGAGTTTAAGAACTCATTAATTTTAATGCAATTATAATGCTTTTAAGAAAACCCTTTTCTTATTTCGGGGGGAATCCGCATGTATACCCAGCACTAGGGGGTACAGGCATAAGAATAACTAATAATACTAGTAACGTAGGTACGATACCTAAATCACAAACCATTTTTGTACATCGGAATTCGAAACATTTTCATGATTTTATTCTCGAAGTGTAGGGTCAATTAATCAAAAATAGGTCCGTAGTTATAAGAAACTACGGAATCAAAAAAACTTAAAATGTGCGTACTATTGCTAAAGATAGTCGCTCGCTCGCTACACTTGAAGTACATAATCAATAAGACTTGGTGTATGCTCAGTTTCTCATTTAATGTAAAATATGGAGGTACCTATATAAAAAAATATTGTAGTGGTAACCATACGTCCATGTGGTGACCCTAGCGGCGTCCGCAGACTACTGCGGGGCGTTACATGGGGAAGGGCGCTGTAGGTATGCAAATAGCGGCATTTGGCGCACCCACAAAGAAGATTCGCTTCTATACTCGTATTATTAGTTATTCTTATGGTACAGGGTTATGTTGAACTCCGACAAGAAGGTAACTCGCCGACTTACCATCTAAAGGTCTATCCAACCACATCCGGGCCGTGCCCGGGACGTGACCGGGCCGTGTCCGTGGCAGGACCAGAGATCCGTGCCACGTCAGGGCCACCAATTTCAATCTGTACCCCTTAAACACCATTTACGGAAACCAATATGCATTATGACATTGTTTAAAACTACAGAGATGCATATCGCTTCTATTAATAACTCATCATTCATTTTTAGGGTTCCGTAGCCAAATGGCAAAAAACGGAACACTTATAGATTCGTCATGTCTGTCTGCCTCGCTGTCTGTCTGTCTGTCTGTCTGTCCGTCCGTATGTCACAGCCACTTTTCTCCGAAACTATAAGAACTACACTGTTGAAACTTGGTAAGTAGATGTATTCTGTGAACCGCATTAAGATTTTCACACAAAAATAGAAAAAAGCAATAAATTTTGGGGGTTCCCCATAATGATGGGCCGAACATGTATTTCAGCGAATACGAACATTCGGCCGAATATTCGGTTAAACATTCATCGAACCGAATATTCGGTCTACCGGAGCAGGTCTGTACGACAAACTAAAGTCTGTACGTGTTTTGCTAACCACGCGAATTGACGCGGGGCGCACCCGCCCGCTCCCCCCGCGCTACACTTGTCATTATTATTGCATCATCCATTGCGAAACAAAACCCCGCTGGACCACTTGTACCATTATACAGTACCATTGATGGTACAAATGGCACTGATTTATCCCACTAGTAGAACTGTAAAATAATTTCATGACATCCATCCATCTATCCTAAAATAAATAAATAACTTCTCACACTCCCACCTACCAAGTAGCCCAAAGTAAGCAGCTTACGCACTTGTGTTATGGATACTAGATGACAGATAAACATACTTAATAATAATAGTAATATATAAATAATAAAAAAGCGTCGATGGCGTAGTGCGTAAGGCTGTCGCCTTCCAATCGGGAGGTACCGGTTCGAACCCCGCCACGTAGCAATGTGTTTTCAATGTACGTTTATTCGACGCTTTTACGGTGAAGGAAAACATCGTGAGGAAACCTGCACACACCTGTGTAGAAAGAATTTCTTTACAGGTTGTGTGTGAAGTCGACCAACCCGCACTTGGCCAGCGTGGTTGACTAAGGCCTAATCGCCCTAGCTTAGGGTAGGCTCGAGCCCCTCGGTGGGGACGTATATGAACTGATGATGATATATAAATATTAGAAATATACTCAACCATCCATGACTGGAGAACAAAGGTTTATATTCATCACGTAGCGGCTACGTTTTAGCGCTACAATATGAAGTCACCGAGAAATGGTTAGTCAGCGAAAGGCAATATTATTATTGACTGTCGCAGTCAATAATAATATTGGAGTCAAATCAATACATACAATTTTGGTTATGCCCTTTATTAATGCAGGTCGACTGCATTAATAAAAGGCATAACCAAAATTGGGAGTTCTGAATTGCGATGATAGTTTCTAATACAAATTGCCACATTACATAAATTTTGAAGCCGAGTGTCACACGTATCTAATTCCTGGTACTAAATACTTAATTTTGTTTGCTTTTTTTATTTTTTTTTTTATTTTTGTTTAAATTATTATGTATCTCTTTTTGAAGCCGACACATCTTATTCCTGATAAAGCAGTGGCAATTGTACCATCACATTTTTTTTATTCAAGTAACGTCGAGTGTCACGCTTGTATTTATTTCACTGGTACTTATGGGATAATGTAGTGCCATTTGTACCATCAATGGTACTGTCTAATGGTACAGGTGGTCCGGCGGGCAAAACTCACCACGTGCATTTGGTTGAAAGGTTTACAGAACATAATTCAAAATGTAAAGTTCCTATTGAATTTGACCACACAGTCATAAAGATAGGACAAAAATTCAAAACTGTTGAGTTCTGGATAGCTAATTTGTAAGTTTGTGTAATTATTTTTGTTTGATTCATCTCTCGTTTTTCTGAAAAGTTACTCTTTGGTTAAATAAATGTTGAAAGCAAATTTTAAAAAATGTTCGCCACAACAATGTTATTTTATTATAATAAATCTCTATTTCTTAATAACAATAAACAGTCATTACAATTTTGAACATAAATCATATATTTTATTTCTTACAGTAAATAAAACACCTGATTAATTTTTAATAATAAATAAGGTCTCAAATTACTGTATCTTGATCCAAAAAGAAACTTTACTTTAATTTGTTCACTAATCATATTTCCATCTACTGTTATAAAGAAAAATACAGCTACAGTGTCACAAAAGTATAAAGCTACACAGTAATTTACTTAGGTTAGGTATCTCGGAATAATATTTAACTTTTTTTTTTTTTTTTTTTATGTAAGGCCCGGCAAATGACCTCCTCCCGCCTGATGTTATGCGGTGAAAGAGGCCCAAATGAGTTGACAGATAGAGTAGGGACGACATCCACTATCCTACCTGCCCGCCCCTTGCCGGCCTAAAAGATGCTTTTTCACACCTCTTTTGAAGGAACCCATGTTGTAGGATGGAGGAAACACGTGCGCAGGTAGAGAATTCCAAGTGTGGGATGAACGACAGAAGAAGGAATCTTGGAATTTCCTGGTACGGTGTGAAAAGGAGGACACAGTGTACGGATGACTCCGAAGGCCCTTACGCGTGTTTCTGTTAAGGAATGGAGAGGGAGGGATAAGGTTAAAGAGCTCCTCAGAGCATTCCCCATGGAACATTCGGTAAAAGGCGCTAAGAGAGGCGATGTCACGACGAAGTTGTAGAGGCTCGAGGGTGTTAGTTGCCTCTACATCGCCAATTATTCGAATAGCGCGACGCTGCAATCTGTCCAGAGCATCGAGGAGGTACTGAGCGGAGCCGTCCCAAAGGTGCGAGCAATATTCCACGCAAGACCTAACCTGAGTTTTATACAACAGGCATAGTTGGTCCGGCGCAAAATACCTACGCACCTTGTTTAGGACACCGAGTTTCCGTGAGGCAGCAGTTATAACGGATTCGATGTAGTCTCTGGGGTTCAGATCGCAGCGAATGTTCATTCCGAGCAAGGTGATGTTACTCTGTGTGTGAAGGGTTGTGCCCTGAAGAGAAGGAGGGGGGAGGAAAGGTGACCTTTTCGCCGAGAACGCGCACACCTGTGTTTTCTTAGCATTGAACTCGACAAGATTGTTGGAACCCCATTCGGAGATGAGGTCCAGCGTCCTGTTGAGCTCAATGATAAGATTCTGCCTCTCCCTATCAATATTGCCACGAGCAGCCCCTGAGCTTCCGTGATATCCCCCTATAATATGTACTGTACATATAATATATAACTACCTATAATATGTACTGTACATGCATCCTTCAATCAATCATTCTCATTCTAATACAGCTCACAGTAGAGTAACTGCTATTAAAACTCTCCCGAATACGAATGTTCGGTAAACCTGCCGAATATGTCGAATACCGAACATGAAACGAATATTCGGCCCATCCCTAAGTTCCCCATACATAGAACTGAAACTCAAATTTTTTTTCATCAAACCCATACGTGTGGGTTTCTAATGGATAGGTCTTCAAAAATCATATTAAGGTTTCTATCATTTTTTTCTAAACTGAATGGTTTGCGCGAGAGACACGTCCAAAGTGGTAAAATGTGTGTCCCCTCCCCCCCCCCCGTAACTTCTAAAATAAGAGAATGATAAAACAAAAAAAATATATGATGTACATTACTACCATGCAAACTTCCACCGAAAATTGGTTTCAACGAGATCTAGTAAGTAGTTTTTTAATACGTCATTAATCCTACGGAACCCTTCATGGGCGAGTCCGACTCGCTTTTTTTCATAAAACTTGGACGTGCACTTGTAATATCGGTCGACGGACGCACGTCACGATGTCGGCTTGGGCACTGAAGCTCCGTCGCCGGCCCGGACACGGACGTGTGTAAACGAGTTCATATAAAAAGTACGCAATAATATTTTTTCAACCCACTCACGGAACACGTCCCGCCCACGTCCCGGGCACGGCATGGAAATGTGTGGATCGAGCTTAAACCACCCCGGGGTTCAGCTGCTCGCCAGGTAGGCGGGGTAGGGGAAGTTTCACGATTGTGCATATAATCCTGTCACATCCCGCCCGATGTTCGCCCGCAGGCACACCACTCTCTGTCCGTCAGAGGCATGGAGGTCCGGAACACCCCACGGAGCCCCCTAAAGTCGCACGAACCTATGCAACGACACATTCTCGTATTTGCGTGGGGTTCATCTTCCCTACGGCAATCAGCTATCCCCTTCTGAGAGACAACAGACTCGCAGAAGTCAACAATCACTTCCCACGATCTTCTGTGGGTCACATCTCATCTCCCTGATTTGTAAAAGAACCCTGTAGTTGCTACTAAATTGCATAACTGCACATGACTACCTACTCCACCCAACTGACTGATTCAACCTGAATCCAAAACATATCCCCACCAGTCTTCCGAAATAAAGGCTCACCTCCAGCTCCCTCCAAGTGTCGGCGTGATATATGTCATCGCCGGGATAGAAGGGCGCCTTCCGTTGCAAGGGCGCACGCCAGGGCGGCTGCCAACCCGCCGCGCCCACCAACTCCGCTTGCCCTAAGCCACCTTCCAAGAACTTGCTGTAGTCTTGAAAAGCGGATAAGGTCGACTCTTCCTGCATAAAATATTTTTTTTTTAAGTGTGAGCTTTTTACTAAGTACAGCTTGACACAGCAACAATTGATACCTAGTTTTTTTTTTTTCACCTCGTCTATGCCTTTATAAACATAAAATTACACAGAAAGATGAATCTTAGTTTAAATGTTCTGCCAAATGACTTAGGATTTCACTATTTTTTTACATTTACCAGCAGCTACACTTCCGAACAGGTGTAGAGTCAACTTTCTTTTTCTATTTACTTGTATGTATTTGCATATATCTTAATAATGGTAAGGTGTATGACAAAACTTAAAAATCTAATCTGTGATTTGTTGATTAAATTTTAAAGTTTTGTTTGACGTCAATAAGTGTCTGTTAGGGTCTTTATTCAATAAAGATTTTTGAGTTTTGAGTTTATAAAGGTTCCTTGTTGACTACGGAACCTTCTTCTTGTTATTCTCAGATGAAACAAAAAAAATGATAAATTTAGTCGGAAAGCTCTATGTTATACCACAGATTAGATAATAGTTACTATGTAAGTTATACGTCCAATAAACCATGCTTTTGATTAAAGTATGGGGATGTTTTTCCGGGTCTGGAGTTGGACCCGTTCGAAAGATTAAAGGTACAATGGATCGATACCAATACAAAAACATCTTGCTGGAAGTAATGGATATCTCTACTCTAAATCTAATGAATATTTGCATGTAATATGGATCTTTGCATCACGCATGACAGTGACCCTAAGCACACGGCGAACGTGTCATATACGTCTTTACTAGGAACAGGGTATTTCCGTCTTGACTTGGCCTGCAAACAGTACGAACTAAAACCCGATAGTAAATGTGTGGTAAATTGTTAAAAAGAAATTTTCATATAAACGCAACTCCAGTAAAAACGAACTTCACGAGGCTTATACAGAAGCATGGAACTTATTTCCACTTGAGAAATGTCTGGAATTGCTTGAATCAATGCCACGTCGTCGGTCGTTGCCATTAAGTCGGTGGCAGTCATTGACAACAAAAGCTACATAACAAAATATTAATTACCAACAGGTGGGTAACTAAATTTAGTTGCCCATAAAGTATCACGTACTTAAATAAAAAAAAATGGCTCTGTGGCCTCGGCACCGGACTGTGCCCCGAGTAGAATCGGGAGGCCCACGATCGATCCTGCCAACCAATTAATGTGTTGTTCGTTTCACGAATTTCATATGTAAGTACATTTATCTGACGCTCCTACAGTGAAGGAAATCATCGTGAGGAAATCTGCATACACCTACGAAGTGATACATAGGTGTATGTGAAGTCAACCAATCCGCACTGGGCCAGCGAGGTTTGACTAAGGCCTAATCGCCCTAACTACATAGTTAGGGTAGGCTCGTGTTTCTCGGTGGGGACGTATATGAGCTGTGATGATGATGATGATGAAATAGTAGGTACAATACATTGGCTTATTATCTTTTTCTATTGTGTCTTATTTAATACTGAATATTCTGAAAAGGCACTTGACATTTTGTATCTATTTTGTAAGATCCATTGGAAGGGTTTTTAATGACCTATACGTATATCAGAACTCGACGCAGAATGCCCTAATTTATCAACGCGTTATGTCCTAAAGGCAAAATGTCCTCAACTCAAAATGTCCTAAACGCAGAATGTCTTAAACGCGAAATGTCCTAAGCGCAAAATGTCTTATAAAATATTATTCGTAACCTGTTAATGTCCTAAACGCGAAATGTCTTATACGCAAAATGTTGTTAAGGGCCTGTGATGAGCGGTTTCCATTTCTAGGTTGTAGGGTCTCTCTACAAGGACCCAGCTAGTAGCACCGCAGTGTCAGGTATTATTAAAGTATTATAACAAAAAAAACGGTTACAGGTATTTTTAAGTGTGTTTGATAGATAGAATTTGATCTTGAATCGCGAATCATTGAACGCAGAGAACTAAATCAAGGAGGTACAAAGATATTACATTATTTCAATGAAGTTCTTATCTATTAATGGCCATTAAAGAATATCCGCATTTATTGATTATTTTATGCAGACATTATAAGACTAGACCGACAAAGCAAACGAAATGTATGAAGTCTGCTTCAACCAATTTTGATATCATAATAGCTAAATAATTAAGCATAATTAAAACTTATCGGTAAGAAATAATGTTACTATTTGATTTAGTTGTTATTACTGTTCGGTTCTTATACTACTACAAAACGAAGTTATTTGGGCATTTTTAAGTATTTTCATAACTACACGCGCGTTCAACAGTCGAAATACAAATACGGTATGAGTGGCGGCCGCCTGGACGCTGTGTGGTTGAAGGGGGTTTCGAGCCCGGCCACTAGTGGTGGGTCGGTACGCGTTTTTGCAATACCGAAACTATGTATTGGTTTAGTTTGTAATAACGGTTTTTGAAACTATTTATTTTAATAACTAGTTATTGAATGGGTATCGGGTATCGCAAGAAGGGCTCGGTTTCGGTTCGAAGGAAAATCATGTTATATCTAATAAATGGTTTTATTCGGCAACTATCTATCGACGTTACGGAATATTGGGTGTTCGATAGTAACCAATATTATTTTGATAAATAAAAATGAACTTTCCTTCATACTTTGATCAGGCTTAGGACTGGCTGCCAGGCGGCAGGCGTATTTAAATTAAATGTTCATTTGATTTCATGTACATTGTTATTCTGTACATATCTACAATATTTACACTTTACTATAAACCTATTTTATACTTTACACGTTTTTATTTACACTATGTTTCGAAGTTTTGTATTTACAATTCCTATTTTACAATTTGGCGCGAATCAATCATCGCATCTAGAACAGCAAGCTGAGTGCCCGTTCGGGAATTTTCGTTTGCCGTCGGTTCCGTCAGCCTGGCGCCTAGTATCGGCTCTCGCTCGGGTACCGCGTTGCGAGCGACAGCAAGTGAACCGTCCGTTTCACACAATAAATAGTTACTCCCGATAAATAGTTTCTGAAGAAGTCAATACATAGTTTTCGGTATTGTTGCTAATAAATAGTTTCAATAACTGTTTACGGTTTATAACGCCCATAACTACCGGCCACACGCTCCGTCTTGCCTGCGAGCATGCCTGCACTGCACAAACCAGTTTGTTGCGCAGGTAAGTGCGTGCGTGTGGACGGTAACCCCTCGTTTACACCAAGGTATATTACATGTATTTAACAAGTTTTATGCAATGTTTTCGTTTATTGTTTACACTCGTATACATGTATAAAACTTATTGAATACAAAACATGTATACAACTTGTTGTATGAAATTGTTTCTGAACTACTAGTTGTCTACATGTTTATGATGTCACGTTTTATACTTGTTGTAGATAAGTTAAGTTTCATTAATATTTTCTACTCAATTGACTATTCACAATAAACTTGAGATTGGCAGAAATGGTTGTCATTATGACCGATTGCCATATATAAAGAAGTTGTAGTTGACTATTCACAGTGGAAAGTAAAGATGCTGAGGAACTTTACTTCATGAGTGCAGTATACTTGTTTACACAGTTATTTTTTTATCACTGGTAAATTTTAGGGACGCTTCAGGACACATCAATTATTATAAATAAAATAAAAACAATGAATTAAAAAAAAATTTTTTTAATTAAAAAAAATTTTTAATTAAAAAAATTTTTTTAATTAAAAAAAATTTTTTTATAAAATAATCTAAAAATGCTGCTCTCAACTAGTGCAGCATTTTTTGTATTTTTTTGTTTTTTTTTTCTTCTCGTCCCCCCGTAAAATAATACGGTCCGTCCGGTAAAAGTTTAAAACTTTATCCAACAAGCATGGATAGAGTTTAAAACATGTTTTAAATTAGTATGATACATAAATTTCAGTGAAATAAACAAAACTTGTTACAAACACGATTGCTTTTTGTAAGTGTAAACGCTGTCAATGTATCAGACTAGTTTGAATATGTCATAGATCTAAGTGTAAACGCAGATGTGTTTTATACTTGTTTAGAGACTTGTTGGCAACACAGTATGAACGAAAGAATGTTTGAGACAGTTGCAATACATGTATAAAACAAATAATTATGTTTTGACAAGTATTCTACAAGTATTGTATAAAACTAGTATTTTACTTGTTTCTTGGTGTAAACGAGGGGTAAGACGGTAGCTCGCGCAGTCCCGGAAGCGCGGCTTGTGCAATCGATGAATTGCTGAAGATTTGGACTGCGCAAACTTGGCTTGCACGGTTTTACTTGAGCGTGTGGCCGGTCATTCAAGCTGCGCGAAAAAAATATTGTCGACTACACATCGCTACAAGTACATAACATACACATCTCGAAACAAAAAATCAGAGCTGTAAGGGGTTATTCAAAGGATTTTTTAACTCAGTTCATAGAATTTTACAAATCGTTGCTGGCTTGTTTGCTTATTGCTTTTTTATCAGCAAACAATAAAATAACACTCCTTATAAAAAACCCTCCTCTGTTGGCCACATCTTGACGTGATGCGTCACGAGCTATCCAAATACATATAGGACTGCACAGTCCAGTTTGCAAGAGCTTACCTGCACGTGTAGCCACTACACCAGGGTTGGATTTCGTAGTATAATTATACTATTTGTACCATTATTTCATGATGTGTAGTATGTAGTATCGTAATGCCAGGATACTACGCGAACGTACCATAATTTTACCCTCAGCTCGATTGACAACTTTTCTTGGTTCGATCATTCTCCTTTTTATTATTTAACAAATAATCAAAGTATCTACCCTACAATATAAGTAAGTTATGTTCTGTATGTATATGTATGGCACCAGCGAAACAGCCAGCGACAAGCTCCAGCCGGGGATTCCTTGCATAGTGTTTTACTATTTTTTTCGTTTAGTCGGCACTCGACCGGGGGGGGGGGGGGGGGGGTTACGCCACTGATTGAATCTCTCCTGCTTTTGCCATTGCCAATGACTCATTTTGCCAAATAATTTTGTGAGGGTCTGAATCCAACCCTGCACTACACCGTGTACCGTCTTTTTGTACAGTCATGACTGCACAGTCCTGGAATGCGCAGGCAAGACAGAGCGTGTAGCCAAAGGTTTTATGTATGTATTCATAAGTTTGATAAGCGAGTTGATGGTTAAGTTGTATCTTGTATCTTTCATAATAATACTATCAAAAATACAAATAAACAATAATTTTTACCGCGGGAAAATAGTGTCTCACTTGAAATATTAGGTAGGTAGTCTTTTTTGGATATCAATGAATGAAATCACAAACTCACTTGCTGGGAGCAAAGGCTGGGCCGTAACAGGTATTAATTCTATAGCGTTCATTCGAAAAGTGATCATATACTTAGGTCATTTTGTGTTTAGGTCACTTTGCGTTCTGCGTGTGGCGAGCAAATTAACGGGTCATTTTGCGTTTAAGTCATTGTACGTTTAGTTCAATTCACGTTTAGATCATTTTGCGATGGAGTCATTTTGAGTATGTCATTTTGCGTTTAAGACATTTTGAGAGTATGTCATTATGCGTTTAGGACATTTATTGCTTTTAGGACATTTTGCGTCGAGTCCATATATCACTGTATGTACGTTTGTTCCTTTGTAACGCTTTAGCGGTTCACGTTTCAGTGTGAGTGATAAAACAATATTTTTTTCACTTGAAACAAATTGCAAAAGTGAAAAAGCTCGTTTTTGAGTTTATTCGTTACATACATAGGTACATACAAATCATTCCTCTTTTAATAATACTGTAGATTAAAATGATAACGCGATGATCTCCTTCGCTTTGCTCTGGATTAAGGCAGAAAAAGTAAATATAAGTGAATTTATTTAACTGAAGTTACATTTAATGTATTTTAAAATCATTTCTAGAGTAGGTAACGTAAAGGTAACTTAAAAAATACTTAGTCGTATAAATATGATCGTATTGTTTGTGTACAATTATAATATTATCCTAATGTTTCAGTTTAAATAACTCTTAAGAATTTATAAGATTGATGATTTGCTAACAAATATTCTCACTAACGTTATGAATACTATTGAAAAACATGAACTTAAATAATAGTAATTAATAGTCTCAAATTAAACATAGCGAGTTAAAAAGTCGGAGTGTGGACTTAATTATGTTCCAATAATGCACCACGACCCCGACTGTTAGTCGCTAAGTTTAATACTACACTACTGGACTAACTGTTTCTTATCAGTCTTCATGTTAAATTTATTTAATAGTAGCCACCCGCCCCAGCATCGCACGGGTGCAATGTTGATACTAATGTGTACCTTCCACTGAATCACTATCTACTGTTGAAAACGGCTTTAAAATCCGTTATTCTTCTTTTCGAACAGACTTACTAAAGTCTAACACTCTTACAAATAAAAATGAGTTATACCACATTTATTCCACCCTTATACTAGGTATAGTTATACTTAGTATAAAACGAGAATAACTCTAGAATATTTTTTGACAAATAAACGAGGTTTATCTTCGGTATAGCTATTCTTCCGATCTATCAAAATGCACAATATGGCAACAGCGCAATCAAAGAGAAATGTACAAAAAAGTAACATATTATCTGTGAAAGCTGTCAGTTTTTCGACCGGCGACCGTTTTGTTGATTGGTTTCATTTTCATATTATTATACTTGTTTATACTTTCGTGTAAATAATTATATTAATTTGAAAATAGTTAAATTTCGATAAAGAACTTTGATTTTTTTCAAAAATGCTGAATAAATCCATAAATAAATTTCGTCTCGGGCGGGGATCGAACCCGTGTCTCCAACGTACCGTATTGACGCTTTGACCACTTCGACCACCGAGCTCTTATCAGCTCCGACGAAATCTTTAACTGTATTGATCTCATTAATTTGGGGGAGGAGGGGTGGGGGTGGAGATGGCTATGCTCGGAGTTTCTTTACGTGAACGATAAGTAATGATGAGATCCGTAAGAGACGCCGCGTTGGTAAGCCCCCCAAAAGGTGGACCGACCACCTGATGAAGGTCGCGGGAAACCGCTGGATGCGGGAGGCGCAGGACCGATCGGTGTGGAGATCCTTGGGGGAAGCCTACTCGTATGTCCAACAGTGGGTGTCTGTTGGCTGAAATGATGATGATGATTGATCTCATTTGAACTTTGTTAATTTTTAACAGTGAATAAAGACTACTTTAGTGTATCCATTAACTATATTTAAATATTATAACCTCAAATGACCACAGCAAACAAGCACAAATCGAGTTATACTAGGTTTATACAAGGGTGCGGGCTGGTATAACTTCGGAATAACGTTTGTATCAATAGAAATGTCAATGTTATACTCAGTATAAGTTATTCTTGGTTTATTTGTAGACATTTTGCTTATTCTTAATTTATTCTCGAGTTTAACTTTATGCCACGTTTATTTGTAAGGCTGTAAGATGTATTATTTAGAGTTATATAGGATTTTACATTGAAATCAATGGAATTGATTCACCAATTAAGTATATATCATTGCAATTCACCTGATTGTAGGAATGAGCCGTGTACATGCTGCGGGGGCGCACAGGCACCGTCGGATCCTTACGAAAATCTGTGCTCGCCATTTTCAAACTCTTTCGACTCAAAAATGTTAAAATTAGTTCACTTTATTTAACTTGGAAAATAGTTACTACATAATCAAAATCATACTTCACAGTCGGAAGGTAACTGATATGTCAGTTGTCATTTATTTTCAATCGATCTTCAAATATTTTTAGTTTTTTCTGTGTGGCGATGGACGGTCAAAATTATTTAATAACTGCGTAGTTATAAAGAGTTTGCATTTCTTTTTATGTTAATGATGATACCGTTGCGTCGGTACATTTAAATGAAATTTAACATTTTACAGGGTTTTATTTAACTTGCCCTGTGAGTCCATTGAAATGCTAATTTTTTTGGCTTAGCGTGCATTTGTCAGACGCAATTTTATTTTTAAGATATCAAGGAGGGGTTAGTGTAAAGTTAAATCCATGTTTGTGGGGTTGCAACCCTTCATCTGATGGCCGCCATCTTGAAAAGCTACAAATGGTTTTCATGGTTTATCTGACAAACTAGGTCTCACAATAAAATTATTAAAATCATTTTTTTTAGCAAATTTTCTCTTTTAGTCGTAGAACAAAAAATAAGAAAGTTATAAGCGATAATCTATGATAATTGGACAAAAAAAATCTATTGGTCGCTATTACTTTTTTTGTAATCATTTAAAAAATAATATTTAAGGAATAATCTTCATTATAAGGTTTTAATTTTTATTGATTAACTAGCTGTGCCCGCGAACTAACGTTTCGCCATCAAAATGCTTAACACAGTGTTTAGTTTTTTCCTCCATTTGATTCCAGAAAGTTTCAACTTTATACTACCTTTTACTATGCAGCGGTCATTTCGAAATTAGGACAATTTTCCTAGATTCGTAGTGCTCTTAGTTCCTACTTTTCAAGGCCTTTCATTTGAAACGAACGAACGAACTTTTATCAATTTTTGAGCGGCGGCCATGTTGAATTTAGGGCAATTTTCCTAAGTTCGTAATGCTCTACTCATCAAGGTCTTTCATTTGATACCCATATTGCTGGATTTAGAAAAGATCTTTTAGTCGTTTTTTTGAGCGGCGGCCATGCTGATTTTGGGGCGATTTTCCTAGGTTCATAATGCTCTATTCTTCTAGGTCTTTGATTTGATACCTATATTGCTAGGTTTGGAAACGAACTTTTATCCTTCTTTTTTTGAGCGGCAGCTATGTTGAATTTACGTCAATGTTGCCAGATTCATAGTGATTTACTCATCAATGCCTTTATTTGATATCCATATTGCTGAGTTTGGAAACGAACTTTTATCGGTAGTCATGTCGAATTAGGTCAACGTGGCTTCGCTATATCCATATTCTTTGGGTGGATCCAAAAAAAGTGTCCCTTCATTTTAGACATTAGAATCAAGAGTCCCGTACTCCCTCTACGCGTAACCCAGAATCATTGCAGTCAGATATTTTTTTAATTATCAATACATATTAATCAATTACTTGTAATAGTTTTAAATGGATGAAAAAGTTTGATTCCTTAGTCATAATGTAAAAAAAGCATATAACACCTTTAAAATACCTTAAAAAAGGCATTGATCTCGCTTCACTTTTGAAAATTTCAAAAGTTGTACCGATTTTGTGAAAATTCGTCAAGAATGAAACCAACCTTTAAATTGTATTTGTGACGTGATATTGTCATAAGAATGCTTTATACACTGGTTGTATGGCTTGATCATTTCGGTAATACTTATGAAAAAGCCAAATTAAACTTCTTCTTGGTTGGCGAAATCCAGATGGTCACAGCCATTAACAGAAAAGATTAAATTTTTCTTTGCACTATTTGACAGACTTGTCAAAATAATATCACGTGCGCCATGTTGATTTTTTAAATACGCAATATGCATTGTTCGGGTGTTACACGCATGTATCACTACACAAAATCGAAGAACTTACCCAGTATGCGCAGAAGAAAACCACGTTTTGCCAAAGCAAAAGGAACGCTTATAAAGGCTATCGCCCCCTTTGAATGGCTCAATGTCGACTTTAAGGGTCCACTGCCATCGATTACGTCTAACAGATATATATAGGTATTGACGGTAATCGATGAATTTTACAGAGGATTTAAATCTCTGGAATTTTCACGCTACCCATTCGCATTTCCATGCAAGAACATGACGGCGGCAACTGTTATCGAATGTCTAATAGTAGATTATGCACCAAGGGATTAAAGCAGTGTCTAACGTCACGGGCGCCATATTGAACCCCGAGCGCAACGAGGGAAGCGAGGGAGTTATGTAGAGTCCTAAAACTGAAGCGAGGGGCTCAAGTCGCCTATGACGAAGACACTGCTTTATTTCCGAGGTGAATACTCTACTTTTCATACCATCTGCAAGACAATAAAAACTCAGGGTTTTATAACCAATTACTTAGGTGGTAATTTTCATCATAAACACTGTCACATTATTACTATCAGTATAACTATGGTTAAAATTATGATATTATAATGAAAACCATAAAATACAAAAAAAGGATTTGTTATTCTCAAGCACGAATACGTCACGCAATAATTTTACCTTAAGTTAAGCTTAGAACATTATAAAAATTTAAAAGATATTAATAATAATATAGCAAGTATGAACTTAGTCTACCCATCGATTTACAATACGATACGATCAGCTGCTGGATCCCGTCAATAACCTTAAGTAGCACGCAAGACGCATGTTAATTTGTTAAAAATAAAATGGTATCAAATAAATTTCTTTTATTTTTCAACTTCGTGATATATTTACTTTTATAACGCCAATTAATTACTATACACAACTGTCGAAATAAGTCTCAAATAGTCGACAGTCTATGGACCTCAAATAAAAAATACAAAAGCTGAAGCACCTGGACATTTACTTACGTTTTTAGGGTTCCGTAGCCAAATGGCAAAAAACGGAACCCTTATAGATTCGTCATGTCTGTCTGTCTGTCCGTCCGTATGTCACAGCCACTTTTCTCCGAAACTATAAGAACTACACTGTTCAAACTTGGTAAGTAGATGTATTCTGTGAACCGCATTAAGATTTTCACACAAAAATAGAAAAAAAGCAATAAATTTTGGGGGTTTTCCATACATAGAACTGAAATTCAACAATTTTTTTTCATCAAACCCATACGTGTGGGTTATCTATGGATAGGTTTTCAAAAATCATATTGAGGTTTCTAATATCATTTTTTTCTAAACTGAATAGTTTGCGCGAGAGACACGTCCGAAGTGGTAAAATGTGTCCCCCCCCCCCTGTAACTTCTAAAATAAGACAATGATAAAACTTAAAAAAAATATATGATGTAAGTACATTACCATGCAAACTTCCACCGAAAATTGGTTTGAACGAGATCTAGTAAGTAGTTTTTTAATACGTCATAAACCCTATGGAACCCTTCATGGGCGAGTCCGACTCGCGCTTGGCCGGTTTTTTAACTTTATCAATAAAACGCTGAATAGACTTCTAAAAAGTCTGCATTGATGCCACAAAACACATTACAATTTTGAAATACTACATAATAGCTTTGGCGGCAAAGTTTAAGCTATGAAAACAATACAACAGAATACCGTTGGTGCACATTATGGAACAAATTGTAGAAACATTCTTTATTTTTAAATTATGCCGCGTAATTTTTCCAAATGAAAGAATTTACATTGAATAAAACCATGGTTATCTTGCACTTTTTTCCACTATTTATTTTACTGTTTGGATTTGCTATTTTGTACGACCGGTTACGATTACTTCATCTTCAGGTATCATTTATCTTATCATCATACCTGAAGATGAAGTAATCGAAACCGGTCGTACAAAATAGCAAATTCAAACAGTAAAATAAATAGTGGAAAAAAGTGCAAGAAAGCATGGTTTTATTCAATATGAACATTCAGTTCCATCAAGAAGTCACACCAATAAGTATAAATGTTATGAAAGAATTTAGTTCGCTGTATATCCGCCTGCAGCGTTAGTGTTCTTGCTTTACTCTGCTTTTTATTCGTCTATACAGGACGTCCCAAGACTATGGGACATGAAGGGAAAGTACCTTAAATATCGTGGATGGGATATTTTGCTGAAAGAAGACTTTATGTTATTTTTAAAAGTTATTAATACTGCATTCAAAGATTTTCTAAAAATTACTTGCTTCATCTGGGAATCGAACCGACTTAAATGTGAAAAAAAAATCACCAGTATTTTTATGATGCCAATCGAAAGAATGGACAAAAAATAATAAGTCTTCTTAAGTAACATAGTATCTTAAAAGAAAGGAATAACGTTTTATTAATCATTTTAATCAAATTAAAAACATACTTGAAACCGCCGAAGTCAATTGAGTACCCATTTTTTGTAAATTAATTAATTAAATGCTCAAAATGTGGTCCTTCTTGTCTTATGCAAATTGTCAATCTTTTAACAAGTTCACTGCCTGTTGATTTTCTTATCATATTAAGGTGAATACTCGACATGATATGGCTCAATTCTATTTGTAATTCGCTCACGTTGTCGTATTGCTTTTTGTATAGACATTTTTTCACATATCCCCATAAGAAGTAATCTAATGGAGTTACATATGGGGATCTTGCCGGCCATCTGATCGGTGAACAACAGGGGGGCACGGGGGGCGACGCCCCCCGCCATCACAAAAGAAAATAGGGGACAAAATTGCCTACTGTAGGTTAGGTTAGGTTCAGAACATGACCATGCGTAGCGAAGCGAGCGCAGCGTCATACCGTATTCTATGGGAACCTATACCACTGAAATCATATTATTAAGATCTTCCAATTTTAACATCTTTTAATTCTTAAATAGGTTCAAGGTGTGGCACAAACATGATTAACTTATACACAACCCAACATTTTCCCATACATTTTGAGATTAGGTTTGTAAACGTTTCAAAAATTAATATCTCGAAAACTATGCGTCGACGAGAGGGGGGAGAGTGGTACAAGGGTACTCCCCTCCTCCTCTCGTTATTAATTTTCAAAAATTATTTACAATGATTTAAAAGAAATTTGAGCCAAAGTACTCTGCTCATTATGGTATTTTAAAGTGGTTTTTATATTCGAAACACCTCATTTAAGATAAAATGCCGCTCAACATTAATAAATAATTTGCCAAATACTGAAAAAAATGCAGGTCATAATATTCAGAAAAAAATGCAGGTCGCTTAAATATTATGAAGCTTCTCATTTTGTATTTGAAGTAAGTCGAATGAATGTTTATAAGTTACTGTTCTGATAATTTATCGTCATTCGCAGTCAGTCGCTCACTTAGTAATACAATAACCCAAATAAATGATTTTTGTATCTTAAATTTTTCACTCGTTTAAATACTACCCTTAATTAATTGACAAATAATAGGTAGGTACTCAATTGACTTCGGCGGTTTCAAGTACGTTTTTAATTTGATTAAAATGATTAATAAAACGTTATTCCTTTCTTTTAAGATACTATGTTACTTAAGAGGACTTATTGTTTTTTGTACATTCTTTCGATTGGCATCATAAAATACGGCTGATTTTTTTTACACATTAAAACCGGTTCGATTCCCAGACGAAGCAAGTAATTTTTAGAAAATCTTTGAATGCAGTATTACTAACTTTTAAAAATAATTATTATTTGTTTACCAAAGTTATAAAATATTTACCTACATAATACTGTAAGCTAAAATAAACAATTACATTCCACTTTATTTTTTATTGATAAAATACTTTAAGCTAAAAGCGCCATCTTTTGACGGCCACCATTAACCTTATATACAGGGCGTCCCAAGACTATGGGACATGAAGGGAAAGTACCTTAAATATCGTGGATAGGATATTTTACTGAAAGAAGACTTTATGTTATTTTTAAAAGTTAGTAATACTGCATTCAAAGATTTTGCTCTTGACAACGAGATTGATAAGGCAGTAAAAGTTGTGCAACATAATACAAAGCAGTGCATGCTCAGCCACAACATCAAAATGTGACCCGTCAACTAGAACAACATTATGTCAACAAAATAACTCAAGTATTCATATACCAAAGCACCATAGAAGTAAATAGGTCCAGTTTGGTAAAACTGAAAGATGTTATATCTTCACTGATTAAACCTGCTGGCCGCCATGGCTGGTAAATTTCAGAACAGCTTACGCAAGAATATGCAAGTTATCCATTTTAAAACCGTATACAAATATATTAAATGTGATTGCTGTGTTGTCAGCCTGTGCTCTTCCTAATTTACAAGACCTTTCTTATTAAATAAATAATATAAAGAATTTTTTTTTCCTTTATTTTATACTTACATAACTAACATTTAAAGATGACATAATAAATTTTTGTACTACATTAGTCATTATGTTCTTCACTAAAAAAAATGTTCTATGTTTATTTGACAATAATGACTTGTAAAGGTTTAAGTTGAATCAAAATATTTTAATTTGAAATACATGTGTTTTATTTTTCCGTTACACCTTAAGAGGATTGTGAAGCTGTAAATTTTCATACAAAAAGCGATAACGCTTTTCTCCCTCTAAACATAGTCCAAATTTCATAATTTTTGGAAATCTTGTAGATATACCGAAAAACTAGGTTTGTACGTTTTGATTTTGAAGAAATATTGCTCAGAATATAAGTTATTAGCATCTAAATATCTATATTTTCGACTTAAAAACTACCTTGAGCATTTTTGTCTTTTTTGGCTAAATTATACTGAATTACAAAAAAAGCAAAACGTACAAACATAGATTAAGGTGTACTAAATCTAATGACACCAAAAGCGTCTAATTTCATAAAGGTTTAGGGGGGTAAAACAGTTATCGCCCGAAACAATATTTCAAACAGGAATAGGGTAGTTGACTCATATCAAAATTTATTAAAATATTGTTTATTTCTAACAGTATTTGGCATAAGGTTCCACAATATACCGATTTTAATAAATAACAATGAATGATTGCTGTAAAATTTTAATTTGAAAATGCTAGAAATATTTTTTTTTATCTCACGCCGTAAACGCTTTGATATCCTGTGGTCAGGGCCGTGACGTCAATCATATAGTAAACAAAGAAATGTCAAATTTGATTCAACAACTCGTCGATTTGCACTATTCTTTCCTAAAACTGGCAAAAAATCGTCCAAGTCTCCGTTATTATATTTGTAAATATCGTAAATTATTTGTATTAATAGCAAAATCAACCATTGATGTTGGATTTGTGAGAGCAGATAGTACAAATCTTCCGAAAATAGACAGATTGATGGTCAGGAGATTCTTTGTGTATCGCTCTAAACAATATAAGTACAGTTTCAATACTGTTATAATGAAGAACGGTTACAAGTGTACTTGTTAAGATTGTCACGCGGCAGAAGAGAGTTGCAAACATGCATTTTTGGTGTGGTTGCACCATCACAGTGAGGAGCTATTTTGTACAGAAGTTGAATGCTATTGGATAGAATTCTATCTCTCAAAAGTCAAATAAACACTAAAAATATTTACTTCAAGAGAAATGTTGAAAAGAAAACATCAGGATCATGTGTCAAATACCAGTGTAGTACTGCAAGAATTTGTAAATGAACATAAAAAGAGAAAGATTGGCAGTTGTTCATTTGTCAAGCATGAAGAAAATTACTGGGAGGAAAAATATATAAACATTCACAGACAGATTGTGACATATTTCTTAAAAAATAAAAGACCTCTTCAATGAAGAAAGAATAAAGTGCATAGAAAACTAAACCACGAATTATCAATACAGAAGTGCTCTTTAGTTCGAGCTTCATTATAAACAATAACAGCTTCCATGTGCTATAAAGTCAGCCAGTGCATAACACATGATGGTTCTTTTGTTGAGAAGATTTTTGGTGGGAAATCTTGCAGACACCTACGAGTATAATGAAATGTGGATAAAAGTTGAGAGATGAAAATTTGGGTTGAAATTTGCAAAATATGACCTCATTTCTGATTAATACCCTGTAATAGTCTATTCAACAATAGAATAGAATAGATAGATTAATACAAAATTGTCATGCTCTTTTACTGAAGATAATGTTAATTATCAAAGACGGAAAACTGTGAACAGTATGCTTAACTCAAGTATAGATGCAGATGTTTTGTGCTAAAGCAAACAAAACTTATATACTTTTGTGTTGCTAGCAGTATGTCATTTTGAAAACACTCAAAAGGTGACAATATTAGCTATAATAGGTATTTGTTCTAACAATCTGAATGTCAAAAAACTTATTGATCAAATAGTGTCATTTTGGAAACTATACTACATTTTTCCTAAATTATATGAAAGTATTACTTCATAATAAATCACTTTACTATTATTTTGACTTTTATTACCTGCGACCTTAAGGCAATATATACAAATTAATAAATTTGATCTAACTCTATTCAACCTATTTGTACTTTTGGAACATAATATACTATATTTGAGTAACAATGATAAAAATGAGCAACAAACCTATAAAATATTATAAATCTTTTAAGGTGTAACAGAAAAATAAAACACATGCATTTCAAATTAAAATATTTTGATTCAACTTAAACCTTTAAAAGTCATTATTGTCAAATAAACATAGAACATTTTTTTTGTGAAGAACATAATGACTAATGTAGTACAAAAATTTATTATGTCATTTTAAGATGTTAGTTATGTATAAAGTAAAGAAAAAAAAATTCTTTATATATTATTTATTTAATAAGAAGGGTCTTGTAAATTAAGAAGAGCACAGGCTGACAACACAGCAATCACATTTAATATATTTGTTTTAAAATGCTTTAAAATGGATAACTTGCATATTCTTGCGTAAGCTGTTCTGAAATTTACCAGCCATGGTTGCCAGCAGGTTTAATCAGTGAAGCTATAACATCTTTCAGTTTTACCAAACTGGACCTATTTACTTCTATGGTGCTTTGGTATATGAATACTTGAGTTATTTTGTTGACATAATGTTGTTCTAGTTGACGGGTCACATTTTGATGTTGTGGCTGAGCATGCACTGCTTTGTATTATGTTGCACAACTTTTACTGCCTTATCAATCTCGTTGTCAAGAGGAGAACAGGTTAGTACACAATAGTTCTCATTAAGTAACCACTGAAAGCAACAAATTTAAATTAGGTACTCAGTAAATTCAAGTAAAAGTTGTTTAGATAAATATATTCATTATGAAACTTTGATATTTTTGTTTGTATTACATACTTTTTAATTAATATTCAATTACATCATTATTCAATAGGACATAAGTACATATTCTTTTCCTTGAAACATCATCTAGTGTCTGTGTATAACTTAGATTAAATCAAAAAGGCGTAAATGGTCAAGTTTTCTCTCAGTTTTCTGGTCAAGTTAAAATTTGGTTGGTCGGCTGCAGTCAGTTTTCATTCTAACTGAAAGATAAAAATTTAATTAATTTACATACAGATTTGATTTTACATACAACCTAAAAACTTCTATTTTGTTTAAGTTGAAACTGAAGTACCTACACAGATTGAGTTATTCAGTTATAGTACTTACATTAATGTGATTTTCGCAAAAATACATTGAGTTTCAGTAGATAGTTACAGAATTTCTTTAAGCGAGTGTTAACCAAATATTTCGCATGTCTATATCACTGGGTACGTCTAATCCACAGATTTCCTGGAGTCTTTGAAGAGGTATTTCTATATTACTGTTCTATTGTCCCGTTCCATATACAGTTTTACTATATTTTGTGATATTTAATAGAAAGCATTGTTTTTGTGAGGTTATTTCGCCCCCGTGCTTTGTTTACTATAAGACTGACGTCATTGCCACAGATAATGAACAGACTATCATGGCTGACCGTGTTTTCGGTCCAAAATTGAAAATCTTAATTTAAAATAGATTTTTTGCACTTTTTAGCCATCGAAAAAAATAATATTCATGTGCTATGGTCTAATACAACAATTATGAACATTTTAAGCCCTACTTTAAAAAAGGGTCAACTAGCCTATTGTAGGCAATTTCGACCATTTCTTGCAACTCTCTCTATCGCACGATACGGGTCGGGGGCAGGGGTACAATGTTGTGATAGTGATGTGACATAATGTTATCGTAGTTATTGTCGCCTAGGGAGGAGAATGTAATATCGATATATCGATCAATAGTTAAAGTTATTACTCAAGTCGTAACTATTAATCTTCACAAATACCTTATACATGAAAAAGTAAATATCTTTTTGAATACGTTTATTGATTTTAGTGTTTTATTTTAAAGATTTTATTTCAATACAAATTTCCTTATTTAAGGGTTAGCAGCCTGTAGCCTGTTAACTTTACTGTAAATTCCCAAAACCAAAAAAGGAAAAAAATGTAAGTAAGTATGTAAGTAGTTGTTTGTAATAATAAATATGTGCCATAAAGAAACCAACTCAAAATAAATTCGTATTTTGTTTCTTGTGATAGGTATTTGTTATGCAATGTATGAAGTTGGAGCAGCTAAAAACGTGTAATAGACTATGCAAGTAGTGTTATTTTGAATATTATTTTATTTGAATTTTATTCCTCTAAAGCTGGGCTCTTAAGGTTTTACTCGCGTTATGGAATCTACGATTGTATAAAAAATACAAACGACAAAGTACCTAAATAATATACGAGTATGTAGGGTAGGCAGGGTAGGCATATATGGGAAGAAGGCACCCTTCGTACGGTTTTGAAGTTTTTTTTTTCATTTTAACTATAAAATTTAAAGCAACTGATTACATATACTAATAGGTATTTTTTAACCGACTTCAAAAAAGGAGTTTCTCAATTCAATGCGTATGTTTTTTTTGTGTATGTTACGCGATTACGCCGCCAATTGCAGATCGATTTTCAAAATTCTTTTTGTATTCTCAAGATTATACTCCAATGGTGGTCCCACGTTTACCAAAGTTAGGATCTGATGTTGGGATCCCATAAAAATGGAGGGAAATCCTTAAATTTTTAGGTCCGTCCAACGTGTTTTTTTTTTATAAAAACGTCGCCCCACACTAGGATTTTCTCCTGTGTCGTGGGTGCAGTTACAAATATAGAATATCACATGCACATACGCCCAGGCCGGCACAAATTTCTGTAGGCCATACAAAACATCTGTCCCGTGCGGGAATCGAACCCGCAACCTGTTGCGCAGTAGGCGATCGCTCGACCTCTGCGCTAACCGTGTCAACCGTTTTGTGTGTATGTTACGCGATTACTCCGCCAATTGTGGACCGATTTTCAAAATTATTTTTGTATTCGGTAGAGTATACTCCTAGGGTGGTCCCTAGGTCACCAAAGTCAGGTTCTGATGATGGGATCCTATGAAAATCGAGGGATACCCTAATTTAATTAGGGTTTCTTTCACTAAAAAGTTACACAAAAAAATATTTTACAAAAAATAAAACTGACTTCAAAAACACTGAAAAGTTAAAAATAGTGTAAGAGTAGGTACAGACATTACATTTCTATATTGAAGTCGGTGCCAAACGATGATCTCCTAGAAAGTCTTAAAATTTGGCACCGTCTTCAATAATGATGTTGGATGTTCTTATATTATTTCTAACTTTTCAGTGTTTTTGTAGCCCGGACGAACCCGACGAATCGAACCCCGCCGGACGAACCTCCCGATCAAC
Source organism: Schoenobius gigantellus (assembly GCA_963935595.1). Taxonomy (NCBI): domain Eukaryota; kingdom Metazoa; phylum Arthropoda; class Insecta; order Lepidoptera; family Crambidae; genus Schoenobius; species Schoenobius gigantellus. The sequence continues at coordinate 65,903,747 of OZ012540.1, read as the reverse complement.
ATCCGGTGGCCTCAATCACTAGACCACGGAGGTGGTAAAAATTAGAATTCTAAGACTATTAGTATAACTACCCAAGATTAGTGTATAAAAATGAGAGGTAATTTTTATTTGATGCATAATTATTCTTTATATTTTTTAAATCCCTGCTCCTATTTAGTTTGTATGTAAAAGTATTAATTTATCTAACTAAAATAATATATTTTTTGTTATTTATTTTTAAGTTAACAAGAGGTCTGTTCTTGTTTAAACAATTGTAAGGGCTTGTTTCACAATCGAAAAGTGAGTATTGAATAGCTTACTTGACAGATGATTTGACGGTTGTTATATGAAAAATATGTCAAAGAATCTGTCAAGTAAGCTATTCAAAACTTACTTTTTGATTGTGAAACAGACCCTTAATGTCATTTTATGTTTAGTGTTTATTTTTTTCATAAAAGGATCCATTATTGATTCACATCTCAAATGAAAATCATTTTAATTCAGTATAACACTCATCTTACAAATCGCCGCCAACTAAACTATTTTGGAACGGTGGTCATATTGGTTTCAGAGAAATGTACCTAACTTTGTATTGTTCTCTCGAGCCCTTTCATTTGATACCCATATTAAAAGGGTGGAGTATGAAGTGGTATCCGCCATTTTGGAGCGGCAGCCATATTGGTTTCAAAGTAAAGTAATAATTTTTTTACTATTCAACTCCTAAAGCTCGTTCATTTGATTCCCATATTAAGGTTCAGTCAGACAGCGGGCGTGGCGGGACGGCGACGGGGCGTCGGCGGAGCGGCGACGCGGCGTGGACGTCACATAGCCGGCGGGACGTTGACGCCGACGCCCCGCCGTCAGTGTGAACACGAAAGCGAAAACTCATAGAACACAACGCGTAATACGCCGCCGCCGCCACGCCGACGTCGCGCTCACGCCCGCCTGTTGAAGGTTCGGTCAGACAGCGGGCGTCGGCGGAGCGGCGACGCGGCGTGGACGTCACATAGCCGGCGGGACGTCGACGCCGACGCCCCGCCGTCAGTGTGAACACGAAAGCGAAAACTCATAGAACACAACGCGTAATACGCCGCCGCCGCCACGCCGACGCCGCGCTCACGCCCGCCTGTTGTATTCACGCCGGGCGGGGCGTCGGCGGGACGTGACACGCCGGGCGGGACGGCGCTGTGTGACGTCTTTCATAATAACTCATACATTACAACTGCTTATATCGCGCCGACGCCCCGTCGCCGTCCCGCCCCGCCCGCTATCTGACCGAACCTTGATTCACGCCGGGCGGGGCGTCGGCGGGACGTGACACGCCGGGCGGGACGGCGCTGTGTGACGTCTTTCATAATAATTCATACATTACAACTGCTTATATCGCGCCGACGCCCCGTCGCCGTCCCGCCCCGCCCGCTATCTGACCGAACCTTTACTCTTGAACAGAATCCGATCGATCGGCATTGAGATTGTGATTTTTCGTACGCTTATTTTTGCGCATTGGCTCCAAATTAACTTCGTATTGTGCGGATTTTGGGTGAAACAATTTGAGTATTATTAAATTTTCTCAAAATACGGATCCAATTTGGCGCTTGTGTTGTTACTCAAGCGTATGAAAAATCACAATCCCAATGACGATCCATCGGAAATGGTTCAAGAATAACCCTACAGGTGTAGGGCGTTCTTTATTTCGTTTGTTTTTATTGCTTTTTGTTTATTTATTTTATTATTTGTTTCTATATTTTTTGTTTTTATTTACATTAAGTATTTTTTTCAGAAGTAAAAGATTTAAGTTACTAATAACAACGCGACTTAATACCCTAAATTGAAGAATAATTCGAAAATTTTCAGTTAAATGCCTACGATCTGAAATAAGTTTCACTTGCGTAGTGGTTTTTAGTACGTGTGTCATTTTTATTATAAAAATAGTTATTTGTTATACATGAGTGCAAAGTTGCTTTTTAACCGCGTGCTCAACTTTGATGACCGAGCAAGCGAAGGATTCTAAACTCTACTTCTTCTCACACGTATAGCAAAGGGCTGTGGCATTCTGCCACAGGAGCATCAATAAAAAATGTTACAAAAACGAGGAATTTTTTCTTTTTTTTTCTCTAGTTGCATCTCTGCCATCAGTCGCTAGACTTTTATCAGATGAGTTATGTGTATTGTGGCGTTTCAGAGTGATTAAGCCATAATTGTCTAATTATCCATTAGTCGCTGAGAATATTCTTTCTCTTCAGCCTACTTGTTTTACATCCACTTAGAAGTTCTCTTGTAAGTGGGTTTGGATGGTTTTCCAAGCTTCCTTGATGTGAAGTCGTATAGTGTTCAATCACTGCATCTATGTACGGTATCTACGGTTTTTTTCTTTTTAGGTAATAGCTTTCGTTGCGTGCTCTACAAAAAGGGTTAAAGTTAGACGAAAATCATGTATGACGCAATTGTTCTCCATTAAAAATCTAAATGTTTTATGTAACCTTTTTTATTCATGCATAATTTGCGAAGGTGTTTTTATAAACATGATATAAATATAAATCATTATCTAAATAAATCATAGATATAGAATGAAATAGATGGGCTATAAAAGCCGTCAAACATGAGGAAAAGAGATAAATTTATACACATTGCCAAAGGAAAGAAAAAGACGGCATCATTTTTTGTTTTGTCCTTGTTACCGTATATAGGTGAAACTGGTAGTGGGGATTGTTTATCACCAGCGTCTGGTGCTAAACAAATACGTGGAAGAAATTTGTTGTGTGAAGTATAGCTCACTGTGTAATTATTTAACAGTTTAATGAGTGTAATTGTGAACTATTTGAACATTTAAATCATGGTGCACTGCTCCGTTTTAGGTTGTAATAGTGATAGTGCTAGTAGGTAAACAGGAAAATATAACCTTTCACAGGTAAGACCTAAATTGTGTCAATAAAAAGCGCCAAAACTATTGTTTAAATTATAAATACAAGTTATATTGCAATATTTTATCCTTGTACTATGGTTCTCAATCATATTATGGGATTAAACATGAAATTTCAAACTAAGTAGTAAGGTTACTGTTAACCTAACAAGCTAGGAATGTCGCCATTCAATATGGCCACGTATACAACCAACGCGTATAACATTTTGCCGGGTTATAATGATACCAGTTACGCTACGACTATTTTTCCTTGATTCGTAGGTAATTTGTTACGTGAAAGGGAACTCATATATTAGTTTCTGTGTTACATTAATATTTACATATTTAAGTATAAAATTTTGAGCATTTTAGATAACAAAGGTAATTCTTTTGAAGTGAAACTTTCTATTTGCTTGTTTTTCTGTATTTAACAGATTTCCTTCGGAAAAACTACTCGAAAACAGTTGGGTTAAAGCTACTGGTCGATTGAATTGGCAGCCAACCAAGCATACCCGAATGCCGTGTTCTAAGCATTTTAAACAACAGTGGATTCAGAAAAACAGAAAAGGCACTTTTCTTAAGAGTGGTGCTATTCCTAAACTTTTTTTACAGGTCAGTAACTTATACATTTTATATCTACAATGTACATAAGTAGGTACCCTATCAAGCCGAGACCTATATTTATTTTTCACAAACCCAACTATTTGTATGGGGGATTTCAAAATTAATTTTACAGTTTTGGATTAACATGGGTACCAAATCCTTTTCTACTATTTTGATATGGCCAAAAATATTATTAATGGTTTGATTTTGGACATTTTCTATTTATATAACAATTCTGACCATTGGTATCTATACAGTTTAAAAAATTATTTATTATTATTTTTAATGTTGTGAAATTAGAACCTGCTTTTATTTTTAACCTGTATACATATTGTTTCAGAACGCATCGGTGTTGGATTTCGGTTCAAATTTGAATACGCCCCGAAAGAGAAAAATGCGGCTTCAAATGCTGCGTTTGAAACAATCAGCGAGGTCATCAAATAAAAAAAACTACGGCCAGTGCGTCAATCGCTTAGACGATTGGAAAAGGAAAACGTAGCCACACTTTTTTTTTAATTTATTATACATAGTATACATACTTGAAAATGTGTAAAGTGATTTGAAGTGTAAGTTAATGATGCAAAATGAGTAGTTGGACATTTTAGATACTGTAGGAGGAACCAATAGAGATTTTCTGAAAAGATTTTTAGGAGTTAACAAAAGAAAGTATTCTGAACCTTTAAGGAAATTCGCGCTGTGCTTACACTTTTTAAGTCCAAAGGCATATGAGTTTGTACGTAAGCAATTTAATACGTATTTACCACACCCAAAAACAGCTGGTGAGTGGCGAGGAGTAGACAGCCTCTAGAAAATGTTTGTGATTTATTAGCAATTTTGTGCCATAGCTAGTAATTTGGCTTAATCCAAATGAAATAAATCATATCTCTACTTTGTCTGAATATTTAACAAGAACACATAGGATGTAGATATAGCTCTATGCACCGAACAAGTGTTTGAAATTAATTATATAGGTAGGTACTTGACAGAACATAATCTTCCTCAGAGATCTACAAATTGGTCTTGTCCTGCGCTATTTCCAAGTTGCCGCCAGCGGGGGCGAGGTTGGGGGTGGCAACACGGGCAACTAAGAATAACCAGCTTTCTACATCGGCATCTTGCGTTCTTTGCCAAATCTTTTTTCCACATTATGAGCAAGCTTACCAACTTTGGGCTTTTAGCACCATATCGAGTGCGGTATCAGTAGTTCAGTTCTTGAACTTACCCAGCCCAAGTGAATTTTTACCTGTATTGTACTGAATTTTATCTCTGTAAGCCGAAGTCCTTTATTCGATGACAATAACGGTGCTATTGAAATCTAATTTTAGAAAATGTTTATTTAAAATTTAATATTATACGTTTTCTAAATCTTTACAAATATTTTGTAAATGTATAAATATTGGATTTTATATAAACTGCAGAGATAAAGAAAAAGCAATGATTATTGCCCGCTGTATTCTTAATCGAGCGACGATCTTCGCAAGGTACCTAGCTGGCAAAAGCTGGAAGTGAGTGGTCGCGGATCGTGCTCAGTGGCAAGCACTTGGAGAGGCCTATGTCCAGCAGTGGACGCGTGTGGGCTGATGATGATGATTCCTAATATTTTTTCTTATATTTGTAAAGATGTTTACATAATATCTTAAATAAATAATAAAGTAAAATGTTTTAAAACGAAATATACTCGAGTAAATCCGAAAAGTATAGTTTTATTTAAAAGTGTACTTAAATAACTTTGGACTGCGAAGGTTGAATGAAGAATTCAATAAAGAAAATTCGCAACTTCCTCCCACTTTTATTTTTGAGACATATTATTGAGCGAGGAGCGCTCATTAAAATGTCTCAAAAAATACGTTGATCAACCAACCCTACTTTATGTTTATAGTGGTAAATGCCACTATAAACAAAAAGTAGGGTAAAACTTAAAGCAACACTGGTATACCCATCTACTTTAGGCAGGTATGACGTCATCTATGTCTGTCCCTTACGGGTATACGGTCACGTCCTATCTATTCCATTATTTATCTAAGAAATAAATACGTTATTCATCACAATTATTTCACTTTGAAAACAAACATTGCCCATAAAGTCAATTGATTTTAATGAATATCTTGGGATATATTCATAGTTTAATAAAATAATGATCAAGTACATACCACGCGCGTATTTATGATGTGCAAGGCGGATAGTCATGAGGGGGGGGGGGGGGGGGGGATTGGCGGTAAAAAAAAAATATAGGTTTTTCCTGAAATTAACCGCGGGGCGAATTATATTGTAATCTTAGTGTAGCTTTATGTATAAAGTAAGATAATGTTACTTTTCTCGTCAAAAATGCTACTTTTTGAACTGTGTCGTGTTACTTTTCACTATCTGCTACTGGCAACCCTGCTTGACACATTTTCGAGCGCCTTATGTATGGGAAGGGCGCATCTGACGATTTAAATCTCTGCTATAAAGAGTAAAAACAACCATTCCTAAAAATGATGTCCCTTCCGGCTCACCTTTAGATTAACAACCCACGATTTGCACATTCAGATACATAACATCGGTAAGACTATATTTTTTTAAGTACATATGTGAAGTTTTACGTTTCACATTCACATAAACATTATTATTAAGTTTATTTGTATTAATTAAATTTTGTACTTAATAAAATTTTGTATGAAAAATATCGATTAGGTATGTTTCTTCTATCTTGTATTTGATGCAAAGGCCCTTTAGATTTTGCCATTTTTTTGTGAGATTCGTTTTATTACATTGAGCATCGATAATAAACCAATATGTTTTAAGCAATATAACTAATTAAAATGACAAAAATATTAAAAACTAGCTGTGCCCGCGAACTACGTTTCGCCTTCAAAATGCTTAACACAGTGTTTAGTTTTTTCCTCCATTTTATTCCATAATGATCCAACTTTACTCTGCCTTTCTTGAGCATCGGCCATTTCCAAATTAGGACAATTTTCGTAGGTTCGTAATGCTCTAGGCTAGGTACTCTTCAGGGCCTACTTTCGTTTAATACCCCTATTACTGGGTTTGAAAAGCAACTTTTAGCTGTCTATTTTGAGCGGCGACCATGTTGAATTTACGTCAATGTTGCAACGTTCATAGTGCTCTACTGATCAAGGCCTTTCATTTGATTCCCATATTGCTGGGTTTGGAAACGAACTTTTATCCGTTTTTTTTAGCAGCGGCCATATTGAATTTTGTGCTATTTTCCTAGGTTCATAGTGATCTACTCTTCAAGGCCTTTCATTTAATACCTATATTGCTAAATTTAGAAACGAACTTTAATCCACCTTTTTGTGCGGTGGCCATGTCGAATTTACGTCAATATTGCTAGGTCCATCCATAGTACTCTACTCTTGAAGACCTTTCATTTGATACCTATATTGCTAGATTTGAAAACGAACTTTAACCCAGCTTTAATGAACGGCGGCCATGTTGAATTTATGTCAGTGTTGCTAGGTTCATAGTGCTCTACACATCAAGGCCTTTCATTAATTTGGTATCCACATTGCTGGGTTTGAAAACGAATATTTATCCTTTTTTTTGAGCGGTGGCCATATTGAATTTAGGTCGATTTTCCTAGGTACCTAATGCTCTACTCTTCAAGGCCTTTCATTTAATACCTATATTGCTAAATTTAGAAACGAACTTTAATCCACCTTTTTGTGCGGTGGCCATGTCGAATTTACGTCAATATTGCTAGGTCCATCCATAGTACTCTACTCTTGAAGACCTTTCATTTGATACCTATATTGCTAGATTTGAAAACGAACTTTAACCCAGCTTTATTGAACGGCGGCCATGTTGAATTTATGTCAATGTTGCTAGGTTCATAGTGCTCTACTCATCAAGGCCTTTCATTTGATATGCATATTGCTGGGTTTGGAAACGCACTATTATCCATTTGTTTTGAGCGGCGGCTATGTTGAATTTATAGCAATTTTCCTAAGTTCATAGTGCTCTACTCTTTTAGAATTTTCATTTGATACCCATATTGCTAGGTTTGGAAACGAACTTTTATTCGCCTTTTTTGAGCAGCGGCTATGTTAAATTTATGCCAGTGTTGCTAGGTTCAATGTGTTCTACTCTTTAAGTTCTTCGTTCGATATCCATGTTCCTTGGGTGGATCCAAAAAAATGTGATCCGTCATTTTAGACATTAGGATCAAGAGTCCCGTCCCGTCCCTCTACGCGTAACCCAGAACATTGCAGTCAGATATTTTTTTTTATGATCAATATTAATCTTTTACTTTTGATAGTTTTAAATGGATGAAAGAGTTTGATTCCTTAGTCCTAATGTAAAAACATATAACACCTTTCAAAATACCTTTAAAAGGGTATCTTCACTTTTCAACATTTCAAATATTTCAAAAATTGTACCGATTTTGTGAAAATTAATCAAGAATTAAATCAATCTACAAAGGAGATGTCCTCGATTTGTATGGAGCCTGGTTTTTTATAAATTTAAGTTTCTAAACAACTTCAACTTTCAGGCAAGGGTTAAGCTTTATGAAAAGAATGTAAAACCACAAAAATAAAAATTGTAGACCCCTGCATTTTTTCAAAAATTGAATTTGAATATTCGTTTTTTTCTTATTACAGCAGCAACACTGCACGAATTTTATAGTGTAAGCACAGCTAAAAAAAAAAAATTTGACGTCGCGTCGTTGTCAATGTCAAAAAAACGTTTGAGGCACAGACCTGTGATAGGTCTGTGGTTTGAGGTTTGTTTGTAATAGGTACCTAAGGTTTGTTGTTGCTGAGGCGCGTTCAGAGCTGCGTTCAGAACCTACGCTCGAGTGCACTCCGAGTGCACCCTGACAGCAACCGACCCGTTCAGAGCCTCGGGGTAAAAAACGCTCTGACAGGCGGTTAGTACACTCTGTGCCCGTTCAGAAGCTTCGAGTGATGCAACCAAACAACCTTCAAACAACCGACTCGAGCGTAGGGTGAAAAACACTCTGACAGATTTTATGTCAAAGTCGATGTCAAAAATATGCTAATTATTTATTATTTTATTAAATAACACTACTTTGAACTCTTTTAAGCCTAATACAAGGGAAATATAGTGATTTCTATGTGTTGTAATTATTTTTAAGCAGAAAAATGGATATTGACTGTTAATTTCATAGTAAGGATTAGTAATATTTTGCCCTTTGCTTGATCTTGATCAGCAAGATACAAACTAAAAAAAAAGATTGCAACCGACCCGTTCTGAACCTCGGAGCGAGTGTGAAAAACACTCTCGGTTGCATTACTCTGACCCTCGGAACGCAACTCTGGGCCTTCGCGCGAAGTACAACTTTTCGCTCTAACCCCGTTCAATGCCTTCGAGCGTGACAACCGGGTGAAACAACCGGCCCGTTCAAGACCTTTGAGTGTCGGCGCGAGTTACAACCGAACAACCATCGAATTTGATGGTTGTAAAACGCTCTGACGTTTATGACTGAAATACTCTTACGTGATTGGATGATATTGGCGGCCATATTCTATAATGTCATCTACTAGAAAGAGAGTGAAATAAAAAATCATGTGAAAGAGGGAGATAAAAAATTTGGTTGCTGCAATCCGTTCAACGCCTTTGGGCCAGTTAAAAAACAACCGGACAACTACACCCAGAGGCGCTGAGGCGCGTTCAGAGCCTCATATACCTGCGATGTTCGTCAGAAACCCTCTCTCCCTTCTTTTTGCTTCCTTTCTTTCTTCCATCCTTCCTAACAACATTTCAGTTCATCATAACACCCAGCGCACCCTTGCCATCACCCCACTTCCCAATTTTACACTCTGGGAGATGGAGCACGAATGTATCAAATCGCATTTGAGCTTTATCTCCCTTTCATTCGCGAATCACTCAACCCACAACAAGATAACAAAAAAGAAAAATACTTGTGACATCACAAGGTCTTTCAGGAACTATAGGCTGATGACACTATATCTAATACAAAAAAAAATGAATCTTTGTCAGGGCAATGGTTTTGTAAACTTCTATTTTCGGGTGGCTGTGACCACAACAACGAGGGCTGGATCCGCGCTTGTGAGTGATTTATTTCAATTCAATATGAGTAGTGGATACAATCGATGCTTTCTGTTATGCACCAGGTACCGGTTAGGAACGAATGGTAAAATGGTACATTTACATCTTCTTTTGGTCCGTGGATATTTCACATACGTTGTGAGAACATCAAATAGGGTGGGACTGAACATCCGGTGGAATGTGCAGTCCAGATGTTGTGTTCGACTTCAGGTGTTTAGAAGGTGTGGTACCCAGTTTATTAAGTACATATTTAATAGAAAAACAGACGCAAAACTAAATAATACAGAGGTGTCGGTAAGTTACGATTTAGGTTTAACTGGTCTCTTGTATAGATTGATATATAAGTATAAGATTATGCTATGCATTAGATAATCGTTGCAACTAATTATCATTTGCAAAAAGTAAATCAAAAATCAGAGTTGCGTTCCGAGGGTCAGAGTAATGCAACCGAGAGTGTTTTTCACACTCGCTCCGAGGTTCAGAACGGCTCGGTTGCTATCTTTTTTTTTAGTTTGTAGCTTGCCGATCAAGATCAAGCAAAGGGCAAAATATACTAATCCTTACTATGAAATTAACAGTCAATATCCATTTTTCTGCTAAAAAAAAATTACAACACATAAAAATCTCTATATTTCCCTTATATTAGGCTTAAAAGAGTTCAAAGTAGTGTTATTTAATAAAATAATAAGTGATTAGCGTATTTTTGACATCGACTTTGACATAAAAGCTGTCAGAGTGTTTTTCACCCTACACTCATGTTGGTTGTTTGGTTGCATCACTTGAAGCTTCTGAACGGGCACAGAGTGTACTAACCGCCTGTCAGAGCGTTTTTTACCCCGAGGCTCTGCAGGCCTATTCGCTAACTACGGTTGGTAACTAGAACTGTCATTTTTGAAAGACACTTTATATCCATTAATGGTTTAGTGATCTTATGTGTTACAGCAGCGTTCATAATAGCAGTAATGGATGTTAAGTTCCTTTCAAAAATGACAGTTCTAGTTAGCAACCGAAGTTACAGAATAGGCCTGCTGAACGGGTCGGTTGCTGTCAGAGTGCACTCGGAGTGCACTCGAGTGTAGGTTCAGAGCTGCGTTCAGAACCTACGCTCGAGTGCACTCCGAGTGCACCCTGACAGCAACCGACCCGTTCAGAGCCTCGGGGTAAAAAACGCTCTGACAGGCGGTTAGTACACTCTGTGCCCGTTCAAAAGCTTCGAGTGATGCAACCAAACAACCGACTCGAGCGTAGGGTGAAAAACACTTTGACAGATTTTATGTCAAAGTCGATGTCAAAAATATGCTAATTATTTATTATTTTATTAAATAGCACTACTTTGAACTCTTTTAAGCCTAATACAAGGGAAATATAGTGATTTCTATGTGTTGTAATTATTTTTAAGCAGAAAAATGGATATTTACTGTTAATTTCATAGTAAGGATTAGTAATATTTTGCCCTTTGCTTGATCTTGATCGGCAATTTTCAAACAAAAAAAAAAGATAGCAACCGACCCGTTCTGAACCTCGGAGCGAGTGTGAAAAACACTCTCGGTTGCATTACTCTGACCCTCGGAACGCAACTCTGAACGCAGCTCAGATTTGAATTTGTTTGCTAAACTGTCAGTTGTCATATGTCAGAGCAGTCAGCTACACTTCTTTTTTTACTATTTTTACGGCTCTGGTATCACCCATTTGGCCAAACTCATTCGTGCCATAGCTTTTTTTTGTTGTTCCTTTACACACTATTTGACAAATTCTGTTCCATTACACGTAACGTTAGTTTTGAAAACAATTAATTTTTTCTCTGATTTGCAGGGCTAAAACGGTCTAATTTTTTCATAAAAGTGTAAGATTTTAAGAACTCTATACAAAAAATATTAAGTTGTTGTGTTTAAAACATGTGGCCCAAAAAAGGACATGTCCATTGTGACTCAATATTGTCATAAAAATGCTTTATGCATTGGTTGTATGGCTTGATCCTTTTGCCTTACCACCACGGTACGACATAAGAAAAAGAAAATTTGGTTGGCGACATCCAGATGGGCACAGCTATTAACAGAAAATATTAAATATTTGTACTATGTGAAAGACTTCATTCCTGCCTTTCAACTTTCGACTTACAATTACTTAAGATCAGGCTGTATGGCGTAGTTCCATTGCCTTTCCTTCGTGGAAGAAAATACCTTCTCTCTGAGGCGCGTTCAGAGCCTTCGCGCGAAGTACAACTTTTCGCTCTAACCCCGTTCAATGCCTTCGAGCGTGACAACCGGGTGAAACAACCGGCCCGTTCAAGACCTTTGAGTGTCGGCGCGAGTTACAACCGAACAACCATCGAATTTGATGGTTGTAAAACGCTCTGACGTTTATGACTGAAATACTCTTACGTGATTGGATGATATTGGCGGCCATATTCTATAATGTCATCTACTAGAAAGAGAGAGAAATAAAAAATCATGTGAAAGAGGGAGATAAAAGATTTGGTTGCTGCAATCCATTCAACGCCTTTGAGCGAGTTAAAAAACAACCGGACAACTACACCCAGAGGCGCTGAACGCGCCTTTGTACTAGAGTCTGACACACGAAACATGAACCTGACATTTTTTCTAGTAGCAACACTGATACAATGTCCCCATGTAGTTTAATTCAACATGGTGATTTTGATACTTTGTAATAAACAATTTCATGATATTTTTTTCTTAATTTCTGTCGAAATATTACAGATATTAAGTAATTTTAACATTCATGAAATCCAAATACAGCGATTTCTTATTAAAGGTTCATTGTTGGAAGTTCATTGAAACTAAACATTACCTAATACTTAATTTTAAAAAAGTATCAACTCCTTTTTTTCCTAATATATTCAGTAGAATATAGTAGAAAAAAAAGACAATCCTTTCACAAATTTAACATTCTAAATTACTACATAAATAAAAAAATATTAGAATATTTAAAGTATCAAAATGTATTTTACCCTTTGCAGACAGTATTACCAGAGCTAGAATTTTTGAATTTGCCGCTTTTTTCAAGGTCATGTTTCGTGTGCCAGACTATGCATGGAATTATTACTCAAACAGGAATGAGCTCTTCCTTAATAAAGTGTGCCGAGCGAGAAATAAATAACCACAGATTTAGAGTAGGCTAGATACCACTTGTTCATTAAATAGTATGAGAACCGAGCGTGCCTCCGTATCCCCACTCACTATGACGTCACGCGAGTCATTTAGTGATGTACACACATAAAAAGAATCGTTTCAATCGCAACGCGCGATGCGCCGCGCTCGCTCAGAGCCAACAGACTTCGACGAGAGACGATGCGCGTTTAAAAACTATCTGTGTGCCAAATTTCTTCCAAATCCGTCATCCACATTAACAAACATTGAGACACAGACACACTAACAAACATTCACATGTACCTATAATAAAATTGATAGGATGTAACAAAATGTGTTTGATCCCTAAATTACCTGTAATAGCTTCCTTTTTCTGGTTAAATCAGAAAATATCGTATTTTCATTTGTTGTTGGTTGGTGGTAAACTTTCTGTAAAATAGAATATTATTTCTTTTTTAGCGCAGTTGATTCAGACTTGACCAAGTAGGCTCATTAAAGAATAGAATAGAATCTCAAAATTACTAATAAATGTCATAATTATCAGTAGCAGGTATATGTCATTAGTCATTAGCATAGAACACTTATCCACTTACTTCTTCATTTTGTGTCGTATTCAGCACCAAAATTTTCGGATATGCTGTTTCGGATAATCGTCTTAACTTTTTGCTGATTACATAGTCCTCTTTATTGAAGTGGATTGAGCAAATTGTACTGTGTGGCGAAGGAAACTAATTTCTATTACCTGTCACTTCAATCCATTTATTTTTTACAATGGGATCGCTTGGAAAACTGAAAACAATCATGCCCTATCTATACTTAATTCGAAAATGCATTTTCATTGGTCTCTCAATTATCATTCTGTTCTTAAACCGAATTGATGGCTCGATTGCTTGAATCGATTTGAAAGTAACCATTGTACATCACTAATCACAAAATTTGACAGACGAATGATAAAAGCCCTTGTACCACGAAACTTGTTTACTTTGAAGTGATTCTGTCGTTTAAAATTCATTGCGTATGGCCAGAACACCCGATGGTGGTCTTTCGAAGCCAAACCCGCAATGTAAAATAAATATATCAACATTCCCAAATACGAATTTATCGCAGTAGTATCACGCGAATATCACAACAAATCATAAATAATTGATTTTAAAATGAATTACAGCTATTTGTGAAACAAAGTTACTTACCGATGATAGGATACATCTCCATTGACACGATTTACTACTTTTGAAGAGTTTTTACAGTTTACAATTTGCGCAATTTGGCATTTTTACGTTTTCAACCACAGGACTCGTCAACGTTACGTTAGAATGCCAACTAAAGTAGAAGCGCGGTCAGTTTGAGCATTGCTCAAACTCGGGGCGTCTCGGGGCACGCTGCGCCGGGCAACAGGTGGTATCTAGCCTACTCTAAATCTATGTAAATAACTGTACCGTTTGTCTCTTTCGTAAGTTTGTGACCTCAAATTCTACAAAATAGGATTTTTTTCTTAAAAACAATAACATTCAACCTGATGATGCTTTTGAAAATGATAATATGCTAAATAATCACGATTGTTAAGGAAGAGATCGCTTTTAGCGAGAAGGTCGCCCTTTGTACAATTAGTGTTAAGTGTATTATTTATACGTTGACTTTAAGCTGGTTGGTGTTGTACAACAAAGAAATATTATATTCTATTCTATTATTTCAAAATGGGTTGCGCAAAAGAATTTTATACCTGCTTTTCAATACAAGATAGGTTTTATTAATATAATTATTATTTAAAAAATAATTAATGTCAATGATTGTCTTTCAATAGATGGGTCTTTCCAATCGGTATATTATGTTGAACCCACCGCCACATAATAGATAATCAAATATGTCAACTTGTCAAAAATGAGTCAACACTAAAATATCTCTGTGATATTCAAATACATACCTAGTAAAAGAATGAGTAATATTTTAAGAAAAAAAAAATAAAAACACATCAGTGTGAGTCGAATTGTTTCAACAATATTTAAATCTTTTGTGATTTCGCCAATATCTTGAACAGAATGTTAATGCCAATTCTTTTTTCCAATAACTTAACATCGCATCGTGTAAGCTAAACAATAATAACTTATATAAATTACTTTTATTAAAAAACGTTAAAAATTGCGATAATATTTATGTTAGGTACATACCATGTGGTCACCCTACTACAATGACAACGAAAATTACAGACATTGACAAGGAATCGTTATTGCAATATAACATTTTTTGAATACTACCATTACAATATTTCCTGGACGAAAAATCATGGTGTTATAATTATTAATAGTAGGCTAACATGATAATTTAATTTATTTTATGTTATAATTATTACAAAAAAACAATTTAGGTATTTTGGGCGTTAAAAGTAATTAAAATAAACAATAATAAAAAATCTTCATCTACCAATAGTGGTTTCATAACTACTAAATTATAAAATATACAACAGTAGCAACACTGTGGGAAAGGGATAAAAGGTACAGATATTGCTATCTCTCTCGGCACACTTTTGCACTTTCAAGTGTTTAGTCTTTACACACATAGAAATAAAGTCCAAATTTGAACAACAATATTTTGAAGAGCTCATTCCTGCTTGAGTAATAATTCCATGGTACTATGTGACAGACTTGTCAAAATAATTTCACGTGCACCATGTTGATTTTCTACCTAAAGCATTGTTCGAAAATTTTATATGGTATTTTTTCACTAAAAATAAAAAGTGAATTTAAACAAACGAAATTATGCCTAAATGTTCTTCCGGAAAATTCTAAACATTGTGGTGTAAGCCATATCAAATTCTGTCCAGTAGTTTCGGAGATATTTCCGGACAAACAGGCAAACAAACAAACAAACAATTTTTTTTAAACTATTCTATCGTGTTCTGCTAATGATTTTAAGCGACCTGTGTATTTTTTTTGTGGCATTAGAGGTCCTATCTATTAACATGGGTATTTGATGTTAGCATTTCGTGTTAAAAATGCTTAAATGAAACGCATGACAACCAGCAGGAAAAACTAGCATCACCGGCTAATGAAACGCAGAGATGCTAAAAATTTTGGTATTTATGGCTAAAAATGCTTATCTGGAACGGCCCCTTGATTGTGTAACTCAAAATCTACATCGATCGCTTTCAATTTGACAACCGCAGTATATCCATCACTGCTGTATAAAAGGAAGTCGGCGCAGAGTCTTGTGTTGACCGCGCAGTGGCTGTCAAATTAAAGGCGATCGTGATAGATTTCTTCTTAGACATTAACCCCCCGGGCCGTTTAAGTCGGATTTATAATTCGACGGAATTCTGACAGATGTCAACCATAGACAAATCAGATATCAATAACCTTTTTTGCTAGAATATTATTTTAAATATTTAATAACAAAAAATATGAAACAGAATTAGATCAAGTAATGACATTGTAAATAGTGTTTGTTTTGTGCACTCAATGCACACCAGCTAGAATGTAATTTTTTAAGTGCTAAATTTAAAAAAAACAGTAAAACAACATATTTCTCAAATATAAATATTTATTAAGCATCATCACATATATTATCATTGTCGTCATCATCAGAATTCCGTCGAATTAAAAATCAGAGTGTAAAGCATATTGTTCTGAGAAAAGATTAAAGAGCATGTTGGGGGGCATTATAAAAGAAAATAGCTGACGAAATTAATTGCCTACTGTAGGTTAAGTTAGGTTCAGATCTGCTTACGTCATACTATTCTATGGGAACCTCTACCACTGCAAACCTTTGATCTTCCAATTTTTACATCTTATAATTCTTAATAGGTTCTAGGTGCGGCACAAACATGACTAAATACACGGAAAAAATTTAAAATTAATAACTCGAAAGCTACGCCTTGCCGGGAGAGGGGAGTGGTACAGGGGGGTAGCTCTAGTAGCTAAGACAAATTATAAGAAGAACCTGGACGGCAACTTCATCGAGCGTCCTGACCTTGTTGAGGATAAAGGAATAGGTGTAATTTTATCACGACAACCTGAATCTTGGCTTCTGAATACAGGCGCACTGTCCAGCCACTCCTGTTATATTGCCGAGAGTTCTAATGGGAATAATGTTTGATAAGGTCTTACATTATCGCCTGAGGCTGTATGGACCTGGGCAGCTCTCTTAAAACCATCCTTCCCAATGTAAGTCTCCACAATAATACCTAGAGGCCACTGTAGCCTGCTTTTGTCAGTTTCTACTAATACTAATTCACCTACCTCCGGTTCTTTCTTATTATCTTTTCATTTGCTTATGAGTAATACTACATACTCACTCTTGAATCTTTGTCTAAAATCTTGACGTAACTGCTGAAGGTACTTATAACGTATCTGTGTAGTCTTCTCATCAATCTTGTCGAAATCGTGTGTTTCCCCTGAAGGTAAACTCTGCAAAAATGACAGAGGAGTAAGTGGTTTGACATCACTCATCTCAACATAAGTAAGGGGTCGACTATTCATTACTCCTACAAATTCACAGTCACATAGAATAATCGAAAGTTCGATCCAATTGATCAAAGCTCTGCCAAGAATCCTACGCAATATCTCCTTGACTACTCTTATGAGCTTCTCCCACCATCCGCCCCACCACGGTGCTGCTGGTACAACGAACTTCCAATGAATCTTGTAGTAATTGGTGGTTTCTTCCACTTCTCGCCAGTCTACTTCTCGAAGTAAGTTAGCCGCACCAACAAAGTTGGTGCCGTTATCTGTTTAGACGATTTTCGGTCTGCCTCGTCTCGCCATAAATCTTCGTAATGTCATTAGAAAGCTATTTGTGGAAAGTGAATCTGTTAGTTCTAGATGCACACCCCTGTAGACGGCGCATGTAAACAATACAATCCAACATTTTTTTATTGTTTTTTAAAAATAAAGGCCCTGCTAGGTCTATACCAGTGACCTCAAAATGGGCCATGGCAGTATGAATTTCTCAGTGTAGCCAACAATGTTTGAGTTCCAGCATGGCTCATCTGTTTATGTTTCTCTTGAACCATCCTGCGTACTATTTCGTGGCTCCCTGGTAATAAAATCTGACGTGTAAAGTCTTTTTCTTCTCCACTGTACTGAAGTCTTGTCTTCACTTTAAGAAAAACCATCTTCATTTGTAATAGCAAGCTTTTTATCTACATTTTTTACATCAGTATAGTTTTCTCTCTGTATTAGTTTTATTAGTAAACTCTTGGGATCGCAACCACGAGAAGGTAGATCAGCTGGATTACTAGTACCAGGTAGGTGATTCCACTCATTTTTATTCGTATTGGTACAAATCTCTTTCACTCTGTTCGAAACCAAAGGTCTTCCAGGTTTCTTGCCTCTGCAGCCACGCCAACACTACAACAGAATCAGTCCAACAATACACTTTATAGTCTTTACATGTAGACAGTAGTTTTGATGTTACGACTTCATTAAACAGTCTAGAAGCTATAAGAGGTTTATAGGTGACACTCTGCTTTTAGCTACTACAAGGCGAACAGACACTTTACCTTCGTATTCGGCGCGTAGAAAAATACAACCAGCATATTATGCCTCTTTGCTTGCATCACAGAAAACATGTACTGTCGTTTTACAATCGCGTAAGGATAGTACTTATCCAACCCTTATACTGTAACTCTAAATCAGTTGAAATGTTTTCATCCTTAGAATTCTCTCTTAGTAATTTTTTCCGGTACAGTTTTAAAATTTAAATTACAGTGCAATTCATCATCAGTTCTGTTTCACTGTACTCCTGACACTGAAACTATTTCCAGGTCTTTTACCTCGTTTTTTAGATTCGTCATCCAACCCCTCAATTCAAATTTTTCTTTTGCCATTAATTCCGATGCTTCTTTAAAAGAGGGTTATTACTACTGCGTTAATATCTTCCAAACTTGTGACACAATTATCCGCGTAGAAGGATTCATTCAGTGTCTTTGCTGTCTCACAATTAATATATGTCCATGTTTGCTTCAAGATGGTACCTTATGGTAGCGGCATGGAATTATTACTCAAACAGGAATGAGCTCTTCAAAATATTGTTGTTCAAATTTGGACTTTATTTCTATGGGAATAAAGACTAAACACAAAGAAAATTGTTTGTTTGTTTGTTTGCCTGTTTTTCCGGAAATATCTCCGGAACTACTGGACAGAATTTGATATGGCTTACACCACAATGTTTAGAATTTTCCGGAAGAACATTTAGGCATAATTTCGTTTGTTTAAATTCACTTTTTATTTTTAGTGAAAAAATACCATATAAAATTTTCGAACAATGCTTTAGGTAGAAAATCAACATGGCGCACGTGAAATTATTTTGACAAGTCTGTCACATAGTACCATGGAATTATTACTCAAGCAGGAATGAGCTCTTCAAAATATTGTTGTTCAAATTTGGACTTTATTTCTATGTGTGTAAAGACTAAACACTTGAAAGTGCAAAAGTGTGCCGAGAGAGATAGCACTAACTGTACCTTTTATCCCTTTCCCACAGTGTTGCTACTGTTGTATATTTTATAAATTAGTAGTTATGAAACAACTATTGGTAGATGAAGATTTTTTATTATTGTTTATTTTAATTACTTTTAACGCCCAAAATACCTAAATTGTTTTTTTTTTGTAATAATTATAACATGAAATAAATTAAGTTATCGTGTTAGCCTACTATTAATAATTATAACACTATGATTTTACGTCCAGGAAATATTCTAGTGGTAGTATTCAAAAATGTTATATTGCAACAACGATTCTATGTCAATGTCAGTAATTTTCGTTGTCATTGTAGTAGGGTGACCACACGGTATGTACCTAACATAAATATTATCGCAATTTTTTACATTTTTTAATAAAAGTAATTTATATTAGTTACACGATGCGATGTTAAGTTATTAGAAAAAAGAATTGGCATTAACATTCTGTTCAAGATATTGGCGAAACCACAAAAGTTTTCAATATTGTTGAAACAATTCACTCACACTGATGTGTTTTTAATTCTTTTCTTCTTAAAATATTACTCATTCTTTTACTAGGTATGTATTTAAATATCACAGAGAGATTTTAGTGTTGACTCATTTTTGACAAGTTGACATATTTGATTATCTGTTATGTGGCGGTGGGTTCAACATAATATACCGATTGGAAAGACCCATCTATTGAAAGGCAATCATTGACATTCATTATTATTTAAATAATTATAATATTAATAAAACCTATCCTATGTATTGAAAAGCAGATATAAAATTCTTTTGCGCAATCCATTTTGAAATAATAGAATAGAATATAATATTTCTTTGTTGTACAACACCAACCAGCTTAAAGTCAACGTATAAATAATACACTTAACACTAATTGTACAAAGGGCGACCTTGTCGCTAAAAGCGATCTCTTCCTTAACAATCGTGCTTATTAAGCATATTATGATTTGCAAAAGCATCTTTCAGGTTGAATGTTATTGTTTTTAAGAAAAAAACCCTATTTTGTAGAATTTGTGGTCACAAATTTACGAAAGAGACAAACGGTACAGTTATTTATCTCTCGCTCGGCACACTTTTTTAAGCAAGAGCTCATTCCTGTTTGAGTAATAATTCCATGAGTAGCGGCTAATAAATAAAGGCTGCATGAAACTCCGAACGGAACATGCTGATACGTAATAATTTCCCTTCTCACACGAGGATCTTTCCACCACAGTAGTTTTAGGTACTTGCGGTCCTGTGGGATCACAGATATTTGGAGAAATGCTTTCTTTATATCTGATATCACTCCGAAATTGCCAGCTTTAAATTGTAACAAGAGTTTTGGAATAAGTTCTATTAGATTCAACCCTTTGTTAATATACGAATTCAGCGAAATATTAAATTTGTCCTTACACGAAGCATCAAAAACAGGCCTTCTAATTTCATGACTGCGTAGTGTGCCAAATAGTGACCTTCATATTTGTTATCATTGTGATCTATTTCTATTATACCATCTTTCTCCCAGTTCTTAAATACAGCATCATAACTATCTAGATATTTTATATTTTTCAGTTTCTTTGTAGTAGATAAGAGTCTTTTCTCTGCCAGCTCAATGTTGCTTTCCACCAGCGGGCCATCCTTCCATAACAGACCTACCTCATATCGCCCTTCACTGTTCACTGTAATATTAAGACAAGGGTTGGTTATTTCCTTGCTGTTTTCATAAGGATCTTTAATTCCTAATGTCTCAATATTCCATAAAAAGTCTAATGATTCACTTAGGTCTGGTGTTGCCATCACACAATTCGAGGTAACTTCATTGACAAGACCATGAGATATTTTAATGGGTCCTTTTAGGGTCCATCCTAGTTTTGTTTTAATAGCCACGAGTTTGTCCTTAACACGCACGCAATCGCTCTCCAAAATGGATCCGAGATAGTCTGAGCCTATGAGTATGTCTATGTCTTTAATAGAAGTTACATTCTTGTCGGCATCGGTCAGATGAATTAGGTGTTTTTGAAGTAGCTGAATTAGACTAGCATCACAAAGTACATCTTGCTCAAGGCCTACTATCTCAATACTATAAGAATGATCAAGGTTACTTAACCGAAATTTTTAAACTCGTGTGTTTGTGTAGCTTTTTTGATGCCGCCGAATAGTAAATGAGTAAGACTCTCATTCCCCGCTTCCTGGAGTCCTAATTCTCGAGCTACGCCAGCCTTCACGTATGTCCGCTGCGAACCAGAGTCAAGCAAAGCTCGAACCTTTTTCGCTTGACAGCTGCCTGAAACATTAACAGTTAAAGTTTGAAGCAAGGTTGTCATTAATACTAGAATGGTTACTTGCAACCTCTGGTAGTACTATCTTCTGTTCGTCATTCTTTGGTCTCTGGCAATTATTTACAGTTGGACAAGAAATAACAAAATGACGTCTGTTATAACACATAGATTTTACAAAAGCTCTGCAGGTCTTGGCCCTTTTTAGACATATGAAACATCCACCATTTTTCTTTACTGCATCTACGAGTATCTTTTGTTCTAGGCTTAACATATTAGCTTTACTACACTCAAAAGTATTATAATGTTTTTCACAAAGATAACAAAAAGCTTCCTTACCTTCCGCCGTCCAGACTTCTGTGTTACTTTTTTAGTCTTGGCTAATAAGCACGCTGCAGTCGGCACCATTTCCTTGACGTAGGAGCTATTAAAAAATCAGTTTGAGCTAATTCTACCTTCCTTTCAGCCTCAACTTCAGTTTGCAAAAATTTTATTAAATTGGACAATTTTGATTGTCCATCTAAAAGAGGAACTTTAGCCCATGATAACAGAATCCCCTCTGGTAGGGTGGACTTAATCATAGGTAGCAACATACATTCATATTTTTCCATAGTAATACCTAAAGTCTCTAAAATTTGTAAGTTTGCAACAATCTTATCATAAAGAATTTTCCAGTGACCGATGTTCTTGTTTACAGCTTACTAGTCTGAGTAGTTCCCGCACATAGATTTCTATTAGGGTTTCATCTTTGCCAAAGCGGTTCTTCAATGTCATAATCACTTTGGGATAATTTTCTTCAGTAGGTGGGTAGCTCTCAACAAGGCTTCTAGCTTTACTTTCTGGGGCCACCGCTTGTGTCAAATACTGAAACTTCGTTTCTGCATCCAAGGTATCGTCATCGTGGATCTTTTTAAACTGTCCCCAGAAGGCCAATCAGAGGCTCTAGACAAATGCCACACACTAACTTTTCCGCAGTCGTTCCGCAGAAAAACTCACGCTATTTTTTCCGCAGCTAATGTAATCTCCATACATTTTTTCTGTGGTACGACTGCGGAAAAGTTAGCGTGTGGCATTTGTCTAGGGGGTCAGGACTTAGGATTGTCATCGAATTTCCTTATTTCAATTTTCGGCAGGTTTAAATTACTAGGTATGGCTATGCTTTCTTATGTCACTATCCAAATTTTCTATGTTTCCGCGACATCTTGCTTTTCCTTCAAGCCATTTCCTCCTGTATACATAGAGCGATAGGCATGTAAAAAGTTTCTACATTCATATATCTACAACATGTGCGGTGTGAAGAGTTTGGTCGCCGCTGCATTTAGCTGCTAAGAAGCGACTAAATCGCCGATCACCGCTACTAAAAGTAGCTAGTGTGCTGAGTCTCTAAGAGCTATATCATACACACACGCTACATTTAGTAGCGGCGATCAGCGATTGCATTGATGCTGCATCGCGTTTTGGAATAATGCGCAAAAAGGACTAATGCTATGTCGATCGACAAGTCCATGCTCGCAGGGCTGGCTCGGCGGCCGTACCGCCAAACTAATAGCGATCACTCGCTATCGCTATGAGATAGGCGGTAGGGCCGCCGATTGTTGTCGGTGCGCACTCGTAGTGCACTAGAGCGTAGGTTCTGAACGCACCTTTAGAAGTTGTCGCAACCCTTTTTTGATGTGGTAACACTGCTAGCCCGCCACGTTTCGCCCGTCCCGTCTTGCTATTTGTCCACTCGTCAGTAATTTTTAGCTTCACAATCGCTACTCGCGTGTGTAAAGTAAAATAGCATAAAAATGAGTGCTTCAGCACCTACGCCAGCCTATAAAATTGGTATAGTGAAACAGGTAATACATAAATCAAGTATATTTCTGGATTCTCTAGGCCTAGTGATTGTGCCTCGTGCCGATTTTATTCAATATGCCCTGTTGGCACCTTACTATCGTGCTATGAATTCTCACCACATAAGAATTTGTACTCACTACCATATCCTTTAGATTATTTTCGGTTTAATATACGGCTTAAAAATATAAGAGACTATCGCATTCTAATTTTTCATTGGTAGCTGTATCTAGATAAATGACATCAATAGACATTGAATGGTGACTGAAAGTGTGCTGCTTTTCAATATATTATTGTTTCTTGTTTTGTTTCGTAGGTTTTATCAGGGGACACGGTAGTTATAAGAAGGCAGCCCCAAGGTGGACCCCCACCAGAAAAAATAATTGCGCTTTCTGGCATCACCGCGCCTAAACTCGCTCGTCAAAGAACAGCTAATAAGTAAGTGAAAAATGATTTAATTTTACATATAACAACATTATAAATCTGTTAATAATCAACTTACAAATAGTGTTAATAGTAAAAAATCAATAATTTAATTCACCATTTCAAAAATAACTACTATCTCATTAAGTAAGATCATAATAAAAAGAAGGCTAAGTGAAAGTAATGTAGACCCCATTACTTACAAATTCTTTGTTAAAGTATTACCACTTGCAATAGTGAATGGGACACGGAACAAAATCATCTATTTGTAACTGAGATAAGCAATATTTATATCTTTGTATTCTTAATTTTACTGATTTTAAGTATACTTTACTAACAAATTAATGATGATTTACATATATTAATTTATGCTAATGCTAACATCTTAATATGATTCAACACATTACTATCATAAAAAAATGAAGTAATTTTAAAAATTGTTCAGTTTTAAAAGTTTTAATTATCTCATCAACAAAAAGGAACCATAGTAATATTAATATCTAATACTAATTAACACACTAATCTTAATTAAATAAACATTTCTACTCTCACAGGTCTGCACGCAAAAAGTAAGAGTTCTAAATTTCACTCTGCTGTCTATGTTTTAAAATTTCATTCAGCTCAAATGTACAACAAAATTTTTATTTTTTAGCCTATTATCTTTATTGGTTTGATTTTGTATTTTTATTTCAAATTGGCAATATTTCACACTGTACATTTGGATATATCATTGATGGTGTGTGGTGTTACACAGATTTCTGTTTAAAAGCACCACACACCATTGCCAATGAAAAATAGATCAATCTGTGATATTATTAAACATAGAAAGCATGAATTTAAATTTATTCTGTTTCATATCTTTATTAAGAAAAAGAACCCACCAACGCAATAACTATGTTAGATACCCAAGACGTACTTGGTAAGTTTACATTCAAATTAGACCTGTGCATGTAATATGGCACCTTCAAAGCAGTATTCATGCAGTAATGTTAATTTTTATTGTAACTTAATAGTATATTTGTGGAGAATGCTTATGTTCAACAATATTGTAACAGTCTTACGAAATATGCCAGTATTATTTATTTCGGTGTGTAATTAAGTGTTCAATTTTTCCTTTAGACTAACAATACCATAAAAGGAGAATACTAACTTAATGTTTCTAAACATGAAATGCCAATTCTGATTGTACCATTTCTGTAAAATGACAACTTTGCCAAACAACAATCAATGCAAAATATCAACTATTCGAACATCTTATACTTAATATTATTTTCAGCATCATCCACAGCCTTCTTTATCCCACTGCTGGGTGTAGGCCTCTCTCTTCGTCTGCCATCTTCCTCGGTCCTGTGCAAATCTTGTCCAAGTCAGACCAGCGATTACTTTGATGTCATCGACCCATCTTGCAATATTATTTTATGTAGAAATAAAACCAATGACAACTAATATTTAATGGAGAATACCAGCTTATGTTTTGGAGACAGTTTACTATAAGGCAATATAATTTTGTGATGCAAATATGGATTGATTACCCATGTGCAGCAAAAGAAGTAATTATTATTGATATTTTCTGTGAAGTCAGCTGAGTAGGAGATTGGTTTTTTCGAAAATTGTTGACCGAAAATAAATTCAAACCAAATATAAAATTGAATGCATTACACTAGGGCAATTAAAGTTAGTCACCACACTAAAACCTCCCACTTATTAGCAGGTTAAGCTAGTGTTTTATGTTGTCGGTATTTCCATGATTTTGGTATTTGGGGGAACAAACATTCTCTATTCAATAAAAGATGTCATTACCCATTTATGGTATTGTTCATAGAAAGCAGATATGCTCCCCTTTTTTATAGTTCTTATTGGTAGCTTGGTTACTGTAATTTATGTGTATCTTGCGATATTTTTTATTTCATTTGCACTTTGCGAATATTTTTAGTTTAATGCAATCAATTGCGATGTGTTTATGTCTTGTTACTTAAGAGAAATACAATATGAGGCCAGCAATCAATTTTGAATATTGAGCTTCCACAATATAAAAGCAGTTCACTTGTTGTGTCTATACATTTCCATTTCATTTTCACAAGGTCCCTACAAAATGCTTTTCATTTATATTATCCCCAGAATTATAACATATATGTTACAAAAAATATCAATTTCCAAATTATTATAAAAAAAATATCAATATTTTGATTGTTTTATGTTTCCTGGTTTTTTATTTAACAATATTTAGTTTATATCTCGACTGCAATCTGCTCTTTTACTAGTCTCCATAGTATAGACATACTATAGAAAGATACAGAGCACAATAATACTTACAAATGCAATTGAAAAAAATAATTTCCCTTTAATATAATAAATTGTATTGTAATGAAGAGATAATAAATTGTGTATTCTTTTTTTTTTTTTTTATTACTAATTTAACACTCCACAGACTCGTGGTCCGTGCTCTTTTCATGGAATCTTCTCATTGTGATCTATTTTATTATAATTATTATATTAAGACTTACGACTACTTTTTACTCCTAATCTAAGGTGAGTTGCGCAACTCAATCAATTTAAAAATTTAAATATATATCTTAATAATATCTATTTATACTTATATATACTTAATTATACTCAAATATATATCTTAATAATATTATACTATATGTTAATAATTTATGTATGGACTATTTCATAAGATTTGGACAGTTAGTATACTCGTATTTGGCATAATATATGTTACATCTGTTTTTTTTTTTTTTTAGTTACACCAAGGTCACTCCGCTTGATAGGGCCCTGAGCACCATTTTTTTTTAAATTTAAATTGTGTATTCATACTTGGGAATGTTTAAAATTTTAATTCAAGGGAGAGCAGACTTTTTGCTTGATTTATTTTCTATTTAACCTATTTCGAAGTCCACTTAAATAGATATTATCTCTCTCTTTCATCATAGCAATATAATAAATGTTATTCTTTTATTATTAGAAGTTAAGTATTGAATTTCTCCTGGCTATGAAATTCAAATCAACATGTTTTTACTTTGCCTTACTATTTCTTTCTTAAAATGTATCTTGGTTATCCTGCGGTCCTATTCCAGCCATTAAAGCTAATGAGTTATTTGCTAATTTTTATTGATGTTTACTTCTAGAAAGCATGGCTTCATTGACCTCTGAAAATAACAACATTCAAATGTTTCATTATTATTATTAGAAAGCTTAGTCCCTCTGAATCACTTGAAAAAAATGTCATTAGACTATTAGTTTAGTATACGTGTGAAAATATAACAAGATTAAAAATAACCACTACAAACATAATTTTTTAACAAAACACACGTTTTTTTTGCTTCTTTTAATCCTGTGGTAGGATTTGGAATATGAAATCTTGTCAATTTGTAATTAGAAATTTGTAAAAAATATTACTTTCTGTTATAATTTGACAAGATTTCATATTCCAAATCCTACATTTGGAATATGAAATCTTGTCAATTTGTAATTAGAAATTTGTAAAAAATATTACTTTCTGTTATAATTTTGATTATATTCACATGTTATGGTCTTGTAAATATGTTATAAATACCAATAGTCTTTTTAATGCCCCTAATCTGTTTTTGATTATCCATTTGAAAAGCGAGCATACCATGCTACACTGCACGAAACCAATACTTCTAGCTTTATTCACCATTAATACAGTATAACTTTCTATATTTTTATTGCGAGATATACAGTGTGTAACAAAAAAAATTTACAAAAATAAAAACCTCAAAAACACTAAAAAGTTAAAAATTATATTCATTCAATATAATCCATGCCAAAATTTAAGACTTTCTAGGAGATCATCGTTTAGCACCGACTTCAATATAGAAGTGTGATGTTGTCTGTACCTATTCTTATATTATTTTTAACTTTTCAATGATTTTGAAGTCTGTTTTTATTTTTTGTAAAAAAATATTTTTACCTTTTTAGTGAATGAAATTTTGTCAGTGAATTTAATACCTATTAATTTCAATAATAATTCAGGTCTTAGATATTAATTTCAGGTCCAAGTTCAGGTCTGGTCAGGTCAGGTCAAGTTCAAAAGTTAAGAATCCTTCCATCATCAGCTCGGTTCATGACTACAGATTATATGTGAATAGCTTCGGTAAAAACATGAAAGACGTTGGACAAACTGATAAAGTTTAAAGTTTTCCCTCGATTTTTATGGATTCCCATCATCAGATCCTGACTTTCGTGAACTTGGGACCACCCCAGGAGTATACTCTATTGAATACAAAAATAATTTTGAAAATCGGTCCACAACTGGCGGCGTAATCGAGTAACATACACACAAAAAAACAACATAGGGATCGAATTGATAACCTCCTCCTTTTTTGAAGTCCGTTAAAAACTTTGTGAACCATTTTAGGGGTAGTTTAGAATTGACATACAATTTGTTTCTATGTATGCCTTTTTTTTAAACTCTTCAATAAAAAACAAATTAGTATAAAAACTTGTAAATACTGATGTGAGAAACATTGTTACAAATGTTTCTAATTAAAAAAAAAATTATAGTGAATATTATTATCCCTTGTATATAGGTAAACATACACACTCCTTTAAGGGTTCACAGGGTTTTTGTTACACATTGTATATTGCATAGTTAGCTGTAATGAAGAGTATACTGTATGTTAAACCACTTGTCCACAGGATTAAAAGTATCATAATTTAATAGTGTATAAATATTTACCAAGTTAAAATGTAGGGCTTGTGGCCAGTAGCAAAGAAATGTGTGCATGGGGATTACCCCAATACACCCTAATGCCATATTTCCAGAGTTGCGTTCCGAGGGTCAGAGTAATGCAACCGAGAGTGTTTTTCACACTCGCTCAGAGGTTCAGAACGGCTCGGTTGCTATCTTTTTTTTTAGTTTGTAGCTTGCCGATCAAGATCAAGCAAAGGGCAAAATATTACTAATCCTTACTATGAAATTAACAGTAAATATCCATTTTTCTGCTTAAAAATAATTACAACACATAGAAATCACTATATTTC
Source organism: Schoenobius gigantellus (assembly GCA_963935595.1). Lineage (NCBI taxonomy): Eukaryota > Metazoa > Arthropoda > Insecta > Lepidoptera > Crambidae > Schoenobius > Schoenobius gigantellus. Next base: position 65,875,145 of record OZ012540.1, on the reverse strand, counting down.
CCTAGTATTAGGCTTAAAAGAGTTCAAAGTAGTGTTATTTAATAAAATAATAAATAATTAGCGTATTTTTGACATCGACATTGACATAAAATCTGTCAGAGTGTTTTTTACCCTACGCTCGAGTTGGTTGTTTGGTTGCATCACTCGAAGCTTCTGAACGGGCACAGAGTGTACTAACCGCCTGTTAGAGCGTTTTTTACCCGGAGGCTCTGAACGGGTTGGTTGCTGTCAGAGTGCACTCGGAGTGCACTCGAGCGTAGGTTCTGAACGCAGCTCAGGTCATAAATTTAAATTTTAATTTTTGCATACTGGTCTTCATATACATTATGTATACAAGGTTATTTTTTAGTTACTAAAAAAATTTTGTGTGCTTGTTCAGACAAGCAAACTGAACAACTTTCACTATGGGACCAACTTTGAAATGCAACTTTTAGGTGTGCACAATTGAGAGTTAAATAAAGCCTCATATTTAGCTTGGTGAATCCAGTTCATTCATTTTTGCTATGGGTCGGTCATTCTGATGAACTAAAAAACTTACTTAGCCTGTTCAAACCCTTATGATTTTATTGCACAATGTAACTATTTAGAGCAGGGTTTCCCAACCAGTGACGCGCGCCCCACTTGGGGGGCGTAGAGTGAACCAAGGGGGGGGGGGGGGGGGGGAGCGAGTGGCTCCAGAATTAAACTGTATAAAGAATATTTATTAAGACTGTTCATACAAACTCGCGCGACGTAGTATTATAGTATAGGGGCGTAGTATTATAGCATAATGTTGGGTGAGGAGCAAAGAATTAAAGGTTGGGAGCCCCTGGTTTATAGAATAAAAACGCACAATATAAATTAAAAAATCCTGAAATTTATGCAAGATTTGGTTTTAGTACTATTTAGGCAGTACAGTATTAGCAATCCAAAAACAATTTGATATCATAGAGCCATAAGTAAATAACAATGGAGTCTTTCCTTGTTTTATTACTGTAGTGAAGCAGATCTCCATTGTGTAACACCAACTTTTCTTTTTTATTACTATTGTGGATTCAAAATATCACAACTGTAACTATTTCTTCCGATGCGAATGTAACTCGTAATCTAATACATTTCGCATTTTGATACTGTATTGTCCTTGATACGAGATACATCTCATTGATTGCCTCCTGCTCGAAGCATAGATTTTGCTTCCACCATTCATCAGTATACCAGTTGTGACAAGACGTTTCTGGGGTCACTAGGCGAAATAAGTTGATTTCTAATCTGGTTACAGCCTATGCTCCTATATGTCCACTTTTGATCAAATAACAAATTCACAATTATTTGGCAAATTGACACGTCACAATTCTTATTTTTGTCCAGTTTCAACAAAGCATTTTATGCAATTTGATGTTCAATTGCTGCTAAAATAGTAGAAAAAGCGAAGAATGTTGTGTAAATTTTGGAATGCGAAATACATGTAAGAAATATATTTTTTTAAAAGTCCTACCCTAAACAATATCGGTTAATATAAAATTTCTAGCAATCTTTTTATGATTGTAGTGATGTGGAGAGCAAAGACGAACCTTTCGCGTGGGAAGCGCGTGAGTTCCTCAGAAAGAAACTCGTTGGCAAAGAAGTGATTTTCACTGCGGAAAAACCACCTAACTCGGCAACAAGAGAGTATGGTTGTGTTTGGGCTGGTAAAGACCCCACAAAGGATGAAAACATGACTGAAAGTTTGCTAGCTGAAGGTCTTGTGAAAGTCAGAGATGGGGGGCGAAATATTCCACAGCTAAAAAGGCTTGTGGAGATTGAAGATCTAGCAAAGTCACAAGGAAGGGGTCTATGGGGCTCTGACTTACAGGTATTAAAGTATTATTGAACTATTTGCAGTTTATAAAATTTATATTATTGTTAAATCAATTATTGACCGTGTGTTAACAATTTGTTAAAGGATCATGTTCGAGACATCAAGTGGAGTGTGGAAAATCCTAAACAATTTGTGAATAAATTCAATGGCCAACCTGTAAAAGCAATAATTGAGTATGTGAGAGATGGATCAACTGTAAGATTGTGCCTCCTGCCTTCCTTTTGTCAAATCACATTGATGCTGTCTGGAATCAGGGTGAGAAACTATTTAGCACGGCATTTTGCCAATACTTTATACAGATTATGATTGTACTCTTGTTTGTGACCGGAATGTGGTTTATTAATAATATTGGTATTTTAGTGCCCCCAGATTAGACAAGATGGTGACTCAGAGCCATATGCTGAAGAGGCGAGATTCTTTCTTGAATCAAAGTTATTACAAAAGGATGTAGAAGTTATACTGGAGTCAGTCAACAATGCTAATTTTGTTGGCACCATCCTCCATCCTCAGGGAAATATTGCTGAGGCCTTATTAAGACAAGGCTTCGCGAAATGCGTAGACTGGTCACTAGCTGTAATGAAATCAGGTAATATATTCTAAACAAAATCATTTTTAAATATTCAAGATTTAGACATTGTAATCTGTTTGTATAATATTTTTTTTAAACAATAGGGGATCTTTTGGTATTTATTTTGCCTGATGGTAAGTGGAGATAAAATACGATGAAAACTTATTGTATTTTGACAGTTCATTACGATAAACTGCTTCATCATCGTATTTTGGTGGTCAGGTTATAGAGGCGGGTGGGCCCGGAATCCCTACCACCAACCAAACTAAGCCGAAACACTTCCGCCCCCCCGAGGCGAACCAAACCGCCGACTTCCGGGTGAATAAAATTATTGAGTGTTGCTTTACACTTGTGTTCAGGTGCGTCGACACTGCGCACTGCCGAGCGTGTAGCGAAGGAGAACAGATTGCGGATTTGGACCAACTACACCAGCAATGCACCTATTATTGCAGCCAAGGATAAAGAGTTCACAGCCACTGTACTTGAAGTCGTCAACGGTGATGCCTTGGTGGTCAAACTATCCAATAATGTTCAAAAGAAAATATTCCTGGCGAGCATTCGTCCCCCACGTGAAAAGTAAATATTATTATGTGGTGTTTGTCTCAATTTGATTTCGTTGTCTAAATCTTTAAATACCAGCACCTCAATTCTGCTAACTTTAATGTTATAATTGTATCTCAATTGCATTTCAATAAAACTACTGATTGACATATACACTTCGGACGTTCTATCTAGTTATATGACAGCTAATCAGATAGATAGCTAATCAGTAGTGATTAGGGTTTAAATCCTTTCCATTCCATGTTTTTCAAGTAGTTTGAATGCTTTTTTGATTCCGTCAATTTATTGATTTTTTTCTTCAATAACTCACTACCTTTTTTTCTTTCTCGTATCTTGCTCAGTTCTCATTCTCATTGTTTTGTAATTTACTTTGTCTGATATTAATTCCTTCTTATAACATCTGTATAAATGGTCGTATGTTGTAGAGCGTCGGTGGCGCAGTGGACTCGGCACTTGCCTTCCAATCGGGGGGTCCGGGGTTCGAGACCCGCCATGTACCAATGTGTTTTTCGTTTCGAATTTCATATGTACATTTGTCTGACGCTCCTACGGTGAAGGAAAACATCGTGAGGCAACCTGCATACATCTGCGAAGAAATTTAATGATGTATGTGAAGTCGACCAATCCGCACTGGGCCAGCGTGGTTGACTAAGGCCTAATCACCCTAATATAGGGTAGGCTCGAGCCCCTCGGTGGGGACGTGTATGGGCTGTGATGATGATGTTGTTTTTGATGCTTGTTCTTGATCGTTTTAGTGGACATGAATACAAATAGCATATTACTATTTAGATTATGTATAACAAACAAGTGGGACCTTTAAGTATTTAACCTTCCTAACCTTTAAGTTTCCATCAGGCAATATCCAGGTCCATTTGGCACTTCTTTGAGTTTGTAGTAAATATAAATCAACAGTGTGTTTTATTGAAAAAATTGTTCATGAACATAAACAATTTTTTCATATATTTTCTATTTTCACATATTTGTTTTGATAAACAGGAATAATACTGATGAAGAAAACAAATCACCCAGACCAAAAGGCTTTAAGCCCTTGTATGATATTCCTTGGATGTTTGAAGCTCGAGAATTCTTGAGGAAAAAGCTGATTGGAAAGAAAATAAGCGTCACCGTAGACTACATCCAGCCAGCCAAGGACAATTTTCCTGAGAAGACTTGTTGTACTGTCACTGCTGGCGGGACGTTAGTATTAAAAGGAAAATTGTTTAATTAAGTTTTTTTAATTATTGCAATTTTTCCAATAATGATAATAATAATAAAATAATTATTTTCAGACCATTAGATCCATAGTGTTAGTAACAATTTGACTTATAGACTATGTTAGTATACACAAGATTAACAAATAAAGTGACCTAGAACCCCTAATGGGCAGACCACCGATCCCTTAATACATGTAGCTCAGTGAACCTGCCCACCAAGGCTGAATCGAGTCGATCACTCACCATCCTCAGGACTCGGTTCGAGCTCCGCCGCACCCTGTTCATCAGCGAGGCAACTTTTTTTCGCATTACTGCATAAAAGTCATCCACGCTGGCATCGGCAAATATATCCGACGCGCTACAGTAGCGTGGAAGCCGGAACAGAGCCCTGAAGATGTTGTTGTATTGAACACGTAGGGCATTGTAGGATTTCTGTGTAAAATTGGTCCACAGGCTACTTGAGTAAAATGTCTAATACATACAATTTTTTTTTTAGCAATCTACCTCGTCAAAGACAATTTTGAAATAATATAAAGCCACTAAATAAATAGATAATTCTCTATTTAAACTTAAATAGAGAATCGATCTGACATCCGTATAGTAACATCATTGTATGCAGTTGTCATACAATATGAGTGCAAAAATCATTTTTCTTGGGCAGGTTCTTAAATTGATTATTCTTTACACGATATTTCAGTATTGCTTGATAAATCTTTAAGTATAGTAATTCATTTCTTGACTGAAATCGTCAACAATTACCAAGCTCTTTTGATTACCAGGTTGCCATTTTGTGTTAGACAGCTTTACTATCACGTTTGTCGAATTTTTAAATTAAAAGTGACAGCGAAAGTCCTTGTAATCCATGTCTTTCAAAATCATAACTTAAAATACTGATACGTTTTGACATTATCTATGGTTAATTCAGAACCAACTTGACTTTCTTTAATTGCCTGCTTATGAAGGATATTTCTTGCCTTTGAAAATTCATTGAAGCTAACTAATAAGCTTATATTTGTTTTACAGAAATATTGCGGAAGCATTAGTGGGCAAAGGTCTAGCAACAGTAGTGAGATACAGGAATGACAATGATCAGCGGAGCTCTCATTACGACAAACTCCTAGAAGCTGAACTAAAATCCCAAAAGGCAGCCATTGGGGTTCATGCAAAAAAGGATATCCCCACTCACCGTATCCAAGATACCAGCGGTGACTCTGCCAAGGCCAAGAAGTTCTTCCCATTCTTGAAGCGAGCTCAAAAAACAGAGGCCACTGTAGAATTTGTTGCTAGTGGTTCACGTATGCGATTGTATATTCCAAAGGAGTCCGTTCTTGTAACATTCTTACTAGCTGGTATCAACTGCCCTAGAGGTGCTCGTCCTGCTGTTGGAGGTGGAGGAGGCATGCAGAATGCTGAACCTTTTGGTGAAGAAGCCTTGCATTTCACCAAAGAAAAATGCTTGCAGCATGATGTAATAGTGACAATAGAGGAAATGGACAAAGCGGGCAACTTCATTGGCTGGTTGTGGATCGACAATGAGAACTTGTCAGTTGCACTGGTAGAACATGGCCTCTCCTCAATGCATCACACGGCGGAAACATCAGAATATGCACGACCCATCAAAAATGCTGAAGAGAATGCAATCAAAAAACGCATTGGCATATGGAAGGATTACGTTGAAATTGAAAAGGAGGCGGAAAAAGAAAGGAATGTTCCAATATTGGATCGTATTGTCAAATATGAGAAAGTGGTTATCACTGAAATCACACCTGAAGGTCATTTCTATGCACAGAACGTTGATATGGGCGCGAAATTGGAGAGTTTGATGGATAAAATACACCAAGAGTTCAAAACGAATGTACCGTTGCCCGGTTCGTTTGCGCCGCGCCGTGGCCAGATTTGTGCCGCCCGCTTCACCATGGATGACCAGTGGTACAGAGGGAAAGTGGAGAAACTCACAGAAGACAAGAAGGCTCAAATCCTTTACATTGATTACGGCAACCGAGAGGTAAATATGGCTTAATTTTTTGTTTGTGTTCGGTTAGCTTTACGTCTTTACGAATAATTGATTTCCTTTATTTTATACACTTGATTTGTATTCGTCAATTTGGTTTAATTTAATGTCCAGGTGGTAAGCATCACGCGTCTGGCACCTCTCCCGCCCGGTACAGAAAGCGAGCCTGGTTATGCGAGTGAGTACGTGCTGGCGTGTGTCAAGTTCCCGTCGGACGCGGACGATCGCGCCGAGGCCGTGGCCGCCCTCTCCGCCGACACGCTGAACAAGAAGCTACTCCTCAACGTGGAACTGCGTGGCTCCCCGCCCGGCGTCACTCTGCTAGATCCCACCACCAACACCGACCTTGGCAAGGTATGCACATTTTTTGCAAAGCTTATCACTTAAGGTATTAATTTATAATTAATGGTGTCAGGCGTTATTTTTCGGAAGTCCATTGCTAATTGTTAAGGAGTAGGTATATATAGCAAAACTTCCGACAAAAAATGTCGGTAGTTGGTACTAACTACGCAGGTCAATGGTGCACCGCCCGCCCTCCCTCAATCGCATACGACAAAGGAATATCACTAATTAGTACCACACCAAAATGCAAATACTTAGATTCGACGCGTTTCACCACTCCACGTGCCATCCTCAGGATGTTGTCGCCTTCGCTGCGCTCGGACGACCATTGGCCCGCGTAGTTAGTCCCAACTACCGACATTTTTTGTCGGAAGTTTTGCTATATACCTACTTCTTAACAATTGGTATTAATTTAGTTTCAATAATCAGTTAAATATATATATTAAAAAATAGAAATTATTAGATCCCAGTGTCTTCAAATTTGACTTGTGTTTTCATTATACTATACATAAAGAATCGCGTTGAAGATGAAGACGGTGACATGAATCACTTTTGTAATAGAGATGTGCACGCGCAAATTCACTGGACTGTCGATAAAATGCATTGCGCGTGAGTTATCGCTGCACAAATCTCATTAAAGTGTTGTTATACCGGTGTTTCAAAATAACTAATAAATAATCAATTCTTTATCGCAAACTCATTATTAAAATATGTTTACACGTAGGTAATGTCATTCAACCCAAAATTTTCATGTAAATCATAGTATCATCATCATGTCTATGATTTACATGAAAATTTTGGGTTGAATGACATTACGTGTAAACACATTTTAATAATGAGTTTTTGGTAAAAAAATTATTATTTAATGGTTATTTTGAAACACCGTGTATAACCATGACTAACGCTTAATAATACTATTACATAATTACACGTTATGCGTTGAAGGTAATTAGCAATATTTAGAGAGTAGATTACCCTATAGTTCATCTTAATTCTGCTGTAACAAATAAAAACACGAAGTTGCTGATACAAATAAAGCTGTCAAAAAGGTCCTATAGGAAATTGGCATAAATATGTTAGCCACACATGTAACTGCAAGAACAGGACTTGAAGTCCTCGCATTTATGTGATTGGTTAGCAATCAATGTTGATGATGACGATAGCGACACTGATGACAATAATGACGGTCTTGATTGGCCTCAAACATTGATTTACTACCAAACGTGGATAGAGCGCTTCATACAAAAACGCGCTTGAAATCGCACAACAGTGGGAAGTTACATCATTTCATACCTAGCCACGTATCAAACGACGTTTTAGTAATTGCTACAAAAAAATATCAACTTTATACTCTCAAACATAATGCTTGAAATTGCTTATCGCGTTGTCGCTCCAACGCATGAATGAGATAACACATTGTGATACGACGCCTGTGCGAGCGAGACGATTGTGATTTACTGACACTGACGCGAAGCGACATGTTTATGATTAAAATAAGGCATGTATTTAAATGGATATCTGTATATTCCCTTTATTCGAACAAAATATGTCAAAGTTCCACCAAAAATACTGAATTGCACACTAAATTAAATCAGATTTAGTATACTATGCAGAACCGTTTTACTGAACGAATAACTATTATCAATATGGTTTATCTAATAATTCTTTAGTTCAACAAATATTATAAACTTTTTTAAGGAAAACCATTACCTAATTTACTTTTAGGAACATCGTTTATTCTAAATAAAACACAATTTGGGGTTGCATTAGTATATCGCATCCTAATATAAGGTCACTAGTCACAAAAACTAACCTCAAAATTTGCAGTTTCCACAAGCAATAAGTATGCATAAAGTCGAGAATACACATAAAGTCGTTTCTGGCGCTTCGCCGGCCGCTGCCGCGGCACTCTCGCTTCGCTCGCTCGGCTCGCGCGCTTGGTTCATGTTCAAACCTACGCTCGTCGTTTCGCTCCTCGCTACCTATTTTTGACCCGCCTACAGTTTCTACATACGCTTTGACGTTTCTAAACAGTATACTAAATCTGATTTAATTTAGTGTGCAATTCAGTATTTTTGGTATACATTCAGTTAATTAGTGGAGTTACCTAGTGTGCCGAAAAATTATACAGATGTGCATTTAAAAATATCCCTTAAAATAATTGTTTTTGATTGGTTTTTACGTATAAATCGAATATTTGAATACATGATAACATATGGAATGAGTTTACTCACGCAAAATATGAAATCCCGTCTTTTTTCTGCCGTTTCTGGCTATTGTTACCACAACTTTTGAATGCGCACTACGGCATGTTTACGTGCCGACAGCTAATCACCCACTATGCAGTTCTTCACCGGCCCACTTTTCGATCGTTCATGCGTTATCTACGTTTGGAAGTAAATCAATGGTCTCAAATGTCATTTTGTAAGAATATAATATTAAATAAGTACAATTGATAAACAATTTTATTTGTCAGATTAAAAAATTATCACAGCTTATATACGTCCCCACCGAGGTGCTCGAGCCTGCCCTGTGTGAGGGTGATTAGACATTATAGTTAAACACCCTGACCCAGTGCCGATTGGTCGACTTCATATACACCTTAAAATTTTTTCGCAGATGTTTGCAGGTTGCCTCACGATGTTTTCCTTCACCGTAGGAGCATCGGCAAATGTACATATTTAAAAAAAACGAAAAACACATTGCCACATGGAGGGATCGAACCACGGACCTCCATCCACGGCTCGATTAGTAGGCCAGTGCCGAGTCTAGAGCGTCACCGACGCTCACATCTCAAAATACCCAAATTTTAGAGCCACAGCACACATACTACTTTTAGTAGCGGCGATCGGCGATTTAGCTGCTTCTTAGAAGCTAAATGCAGCGACCAACCGTTCCACACCGCACACTTAAAAACGCCAAACGCGGCAACCCAGTCGCTTTTCGGATGCTCGACACAGCGACTACGCCACACTCCGCACACATTCGATCACATCGATTTGGCATCTGCGGAACACGTTAGTGTTGTACTAAATGATTCTAATGAAGCTGTGTACTGCTACTTGCGTTATTAATAAGCGAAAATATCAATCGCGCCGCAGCATCGATGCAGTCGCAAAAACGCTGATCGCCGCTACTAAAAGTAGCATGTGTGCTATAGCTCTAAAATACCCCACTTGTTATCGATAAACATACACCGCACATCACTACATCTTATTGACGTCACCCATAAACAGTGGAAGTGCGAGAGAGGGTTTGACATGTGCTATCTCATTTGCACGTTTTATTTCTGTCAAACACGATTCTTTGTAAATAAATAATATGGTCAATATTCCAACCAATAATGGCAGCCAAGCTTAATAAACCACTGAAAGTTTTTCACCATCGCCTTTTTATGCAATTATTTTATTAATAGTTAATATTTGTAAAGTCAACTGGGGTCTAATCAATCACAAATACATAGACACATCGGACAGCTGTCACGGTGTTCGGAAACGTTACTGATTCGGTTGAAACGTTGTAAACGGTGCGATTGTCCCGCTGACGGCTGTTCACGGCCAACGATGTTCGTGTGCGTTGTGTATATAGCGACCATCGAGCGGTGTGTATATTGACGTGCGCGCGGCGCCGCTTGCAGAACATGATCAGGGAGGGTCTGGTGCTGCTGGAGAAGGCGCGCGAGCAGCGGCTGGCGGCGCTGGTGGGGGAGTACGCGGCGGCGCAGGAGCACGCCAAGGCGTCGCGGCTCAACCTGTGGCGGCACGGCGACGTCTCCGAGGACGACGCGGCCGAGTTCGGCGCGCGCCGCTAGCGCCGCCTGTCGCGGCTCGCCGACGCCGCGACCGCGCACCCCATCCCCCCCGCTCACCCCACCCACCCCGCCTACCCCTACGCACCGCCCACCCTCCCCGCCCCCATCCAGGCACCGCTCCCCCTCCACCCCCTCGCCCTCGCCCCCTCCCCCGCCCCCGCCGCGGCCGTCGCCCGACCGCACGCCCCCTCACACCACAACTGCGCCACCTGCACCCACCACACGGAGAGCATCATCCAAGCGATCATCTACGACTTTCTGTGAACGCGTCCAAACGAGACGAACGCAGTGACCGCGAGTGATTTAACGAGTTTGACCCGCGTCGTCCGCGCCCCGACTTTGAATTGAACAACAGTGACAGTGATTTGTCAATTCCAAAACATTTCATACATTATTATCATCGGTATACTATAATAAATGAATGAAGTATGAACTCCCTTCCCGGAAGCGAAGCTATCTCGCGCGTGTTGCACCGACTGTACTGCAATAATGATAATTAGACCTTAAATTGGCAAATACACGCGATTGGACGGGACGAGAGTGGTGCTTCGTTTCTGGAAAGCGATTGCGATTACATACACCAATCTAGCCATTTGTAATATATACTAATTATGAAATCTTAAAGAATATTTCTTAATTATATTGACTATATTATGGAAAATAAACATAAGCGATGTGACCATCTTAAGCAATATTTTTATTGTGATTATGTATGAAGTTAGAACTGCAACTGTGTTCTACCTTGATTGTCTTGAATGTCATTATAGTAATTATGTAAATTGTGGAATGAAGTATTCGATTATATGATTGTGTATACATAATAATAATATATTGCATAATACATGTTATTTCATTCTTATAAATGTAGTAATTAATGATTACAATGTTTTTGTGGTGATCAATTTTGCCGTTGTAATACAGATATAGAGAGTTTTATATTTCGTTATACATCATATTATGTTTATTTACAATGCATCAGATATTAGCATAATAATTATATAAATCAATTTTATTAATAGTAATTATAGTAGCAATTTATACAAGTTACTTAATGCTTCGTTGCTTACTCTATAGATTGTATATTTTGTAACGGCGCGCGCACTGATTGTTAATTGATATCGTAGCATAATATTGATCGAGTCACCGTCGTCATAGTTTGTTGACAACTCTTGTTTTTGATAGCTTCTTAGTGTAGCTATAATTGTTTTTTCTTATAGTATCATACCTTATTTCCAATGAATATACCTACCTCCCTTCAATGTGTTAGATAAATAAAAATTCTGTTCCAATACATATTATTATTAGAGTATGGATTGTGGATTGTTAACAAAATCTTGGTATATTAAAATAAATATTTTAGGGATTTACTGGTTATTTTTTTTTCTCTCTCAAATGAAAATACCGTACCTATATGAAATTCATACCCCAGCTCTACCACCCAACTCATAAAGTCAACTTACGCGATAGCGATACTGTGGTTGTAATAAAATAACTCAAGATGACATCATAAACAAGAGCTAAAAGGAAAGGTAGTGAGTGAATTGGCCGGCAGGGCCGCCAGTTTTTATTACTTTTACTACAGTCTGATTTTTAATTCGACGGAATTCTGACATATGTCATCCATAGACAAATCAGCTATAAATAACCTCTTCTGCTTAGAATTTTTTAAATAATAATTATTATTAATAACAAAAAATATGATACAGAATCAGATCAAGTAATGACATTTGTAAATAGTGTTTGTTTTGTGCACTCAATGCACACTAACTAGAATGTAATTTTTTAAGTGCTAAATGGAAAAAAACAGTAAAACAACATATTTCCTAAATAAAAATATTTATTAATTATCATCACTTATATCATCATTGTCGTCATCATCATCAACTCGGATTATAAAAGAACCACACACACTATCCATCCAGCAGATCATTAACCCATTCAGTGCGGCGGACGCCGATCGGCGTCAATTGCGTTCCTTGCCAGGTGCGGATGACGCCGATCGGCGTAAACTTAAATTGTTCAAGAAAAAATTCAATTTTAATACTACGTTTATGAAATATCGATAAATATAAATCAATTATGTCAGATAATCGCCCATGTTAATAGTTTCTGGATATTCCACTTTCAAAAAAAATGCGTTTTCCGTCACTGGTGCGGGTGACGCCGATCGGCGTTTTCCAGAGGTTGACAACTATAAAATCTCTGTGTATAGTAAATTAGTTTTTTTGACTATTTTGTGGTAATGGTTATAAATAACGTTACGAAAATATGATTTTATTATTTGCTTTAAATTATCGTCCATAAAAAAAACAAAAGCATGAATAAATTTTTGTGTTTGGGTTTCCCAAATACGAATTGGTTATTTATTTCATTACTTTAGTAATGAAATAGTTGATAGGTATTCTCACCTACTATATGGCAATCAAAATATTTAATAAGCTTCCGCCTGACATTTTGAGTCAACCGACGGAAAAAAATATATTCAAAAATAAGTTGTTTCATTGGCTCCTACTTGATCAAGGAATATAATAATATATGGAAAAAATATTTTCATTAGACATATTAATTATGTATTGTTGACATTTAAAATATGTAAAAATATATTTTATTTTGAATTAAAATAGAATTTACTACATTTGCATGCCTACAGACACAAGGCAGAATATTGTTGAAACTAGTCATAAGACACATTGTCGCCCACCCGAATGTATTGCACATAATATTGTGCAAATTAATATTCTGATTTCTGATTACGTGCGACAACTTTTACCTGTTTCTAACCGACTTCGAAAAAGGATTAGGTTCTATGCTCGGCTGTATCTATTTTTTATATTATGTTTATCGATTACTCTGCCATTTGTGGGCCGATTTCCAAAATTCTTTTTGTAATCGAAGGAGCATCTGATGATGGGATCCAATGGAAATCGAGGGAAACCCTTGAATTTCATAGGCACGTCCAGCTTGTTTCATGTTTTTGCTGATTATATTCAGGTATTTGCCTCTGGTAGTCATCATATCATGTTAGGGAGCTGATGATTGATTTCTGGTACATTAGGAGTTTGAGAATAATTATTTAAAAACTTTTAAGAGCGAACGGCGTTTTATTTTAAGTTATTCCGGTGTTTGCCTTGGCTCAAATTCTAATATTCATGTATTAACTTAACTGAAAAGATTGAAAACAAATACAAGAAATAAAACTGACTTCAAAGCACCAAAAAGTCATAAATAATGTAAGAATACATACAACATCACAGTTTTATATTGAAGTCGGTGCTAAGCAATGATCACCTTCAAAGTCTTAAAAATATAAGAACAATTAATATAGGTGGTTACTAATTTGGCACCGACTTCAATAAAAATATGATAAAAAATGATCAATAAATTTTCAATTATGTTATTTTATTATTATGTAATTAATAACCTATAATATGGCGTTTTGTTGGAAGCGGACTATCATTTCATTTGAGTCAAGCCATCATCGTACTGTTCCTTTTCTGCACAGTCCTTTTTTTGAGGCAGGGGAATCATTTGCGGCTTCGACAAGGGGTTCAGCTGACTAGGTCGCCCACATGGATATGCCGTAGGACTTGGGCACACCAGCGGCTATTACAGTTATGTGTTCCCCTACCCGGCTTAACTACCCTCCGAAACCTCTCCGCTTCCGGTGGAGGTACGTTCGGGCTCAGAAAGCCAATTCACGGAACGAAAAGCAAAGAACCTGGGAACAGGCCCAGCAGCCAACAAGGTGGGGCTTCGGCAAGGGAGGGGTCACTAGGTTGTCAGTCTGACTGGGGTAACCCTTTCCCAGTTGCCTAGGTTAGTTGGAGAGAACCTGGACATCCACCACTCGGATACAGAACCCCGTTGGGGGTCTTCGGCAGGACCTAAAAATTATACCCGCGTCTTATCAACTGCCAGTAACAGGCCTAAAAGGCGAATGCGTCGGAAGACCATTGTCGTGACGACCGACGCAAAGTGGGCCGCCTCTTCATACGTCGGTGCTTTCACCACGACCAGCGTATCGTCGGCGAAGCACACGAACTATATTTTCGGTAGGAAGTTGTCTCGCAGCACCCAATTGGACGTAGAACTGACCCCTGGGCTAGCGCGATGCGATGCGCCTCCTTGTATGCTTGACGAAGCGTTTTCTCTTCGTTGAACGTCGTGCCGCCTGCATCGTAAGAAGGCATGCCTGGCTCTTAGGGTGATGGTGCGTAGATCTATGGTTGTCTGCGACCATCAGAATACTTGGGGCCCTCGTTCGTGAGGTTCTTCCTTCAGCATGGCAGCATCGCAGACAGCTGTGAGGTCTTCCACGAAGTGCGTCACAATTGCGTTGGCAGCGCCAGCGATATGAAAGAAAGAAAGAAAGAAAATTTTTTTTTTATTTTGCCACCACACGACAAAAACACAAAAAATAAACAGAAAACAATACAACAAATAGGTACAAAAATTATTTTGGTGTTAGTCGTCGTGTGATGCCAAAACTGTGCTCAGCTCAGTATAAGCAGCAAGCGACGGGCTTGCTACACTGGTATTCTGCTGAGGATATGCGAGGGCAGATTAGAACACTACCGCACCATGCTGCCTCCAACGCCACCCCCGGCTGGAGTTGAGTGATCGCCCATCTAGGGAAGGCGGATGCACCAGCAGCTCCCGCCGCCCTCGGAAACATCGATGAGGAAAAGATTGCATATCGGATATACCAGTGATCCGACATGCTCTACTTCTCGGTCTCCACTTTCCAGTCTCTCATCCTGGAGGCGAAGGATGTGGTGGCTATGGCCACATGGATTATCGACGTCCCTTGCCGCACACATGCCGGGGTGGCTCCTCTGTTGAGAGCTTCAAATCCCAAGCTCAACGCCCAAGACTTTGTAGCCTACCCCTAGCGTCGGTAGTGGAATAACCCCAGACACGCGACTTTGCGTTGAGGTCACCCTCCACCAGCACTTTGTAGGACGCCGTCCTCCTAAACACTCCCTCTACCACGGCTAAGGGAGAAGTATGTGGAAACCGCCACCCTACTTGATGGCCATAAATAACCTGGCCCTCCATTACAGAAAAAGAGAGGGCTAAATTTCCAGCCGCTACCACAGCAGCCGCCAAGCCATCCGTAGACCCGGCCCACCTAGCAGATCAGGGTACCATGTACGGCTCGACTACGACTGCGAAGTCTATCCGCTTGGAGAAGATTACCCGCGGATCTTCTGGCCCTTGGCTGTGTCCATGGATGTCTCCTCCCTGAGGGGGTGTGGTGGCATCTATGAAGTCACCACTCTTACTGGCAATAACATGCCTCTCACAGGGTTGCCTGTGGTTTGATAGGTGGCCGATCTCAGAAGACACGGCACATCACACTGATGAAAGCCGCATATCCTTGCAAACCGTAGTGGAAACATAGTTTGCTGCATTCTTTAGCCGAATAACAGCACAGCATGACACAGGGTTTACAGTCTCCATGCAACGGAAGCAACGCATTGGCCGTTAGTCTAGTAGTTAAATCGAAGCATATATAGCTGCAACGCACTCTCACTCGGGTAACCTCATCCACCTTTTTGGCCACTTCCACTGAACCTGTCACTCGGCTAACCTCTTCCACCTTTTTGGCGACTTCCACTGAACCTGCTGCAAAGGTTGTCACTGCCTCCTGGCTCCAGTATGAACTTTCTCTACTCTTACGTGGGCCTGAGGGCTGCTTGTGATGGACGCTAAGGCGTCTCTTAGCTTCTCTGCAGACCCGGAGCCATCCAGACCAGTGACTTTAATATCCGTCATTTGATGGTCCTGGTCACCACCAAGGCGTCATCACCAAGTATCTCTCCGATCCGAGCGGCCAACTGGTCTGCTAGAGGTTTCTTTAGGGAGCTCCATGATTGCAGCTCCCGTAACCCCTACACGGAATGTTGCAACGATGCCAAAATCGTCAAGCCGAATGGACGCTTAAGCCTTAGCTACAATGCCCTTATATGACGTACCATTTGCCACCACATCTGACTTCAGCGCGATGACAACTACCAAGTCTGAGGTGCCTTTGGCATCTTTGGCTTGGCGGTAACGGCTGTAACAGGCACAGCCACAGTAGCAGCCTGTTTCTTCCGCTCTATTTTACCACCGACCGTGGACCATCTACCTAGTACTGGTAAGGTGCTGAGATGAGATGGCCCCTCCTCTGGCTACACCTTTTTTTAAAGATAAATTTGAGCGCGTTTGACCACAATCTTGCCTGACGGAAAGCGAAGATGTGGTCTAAGGTGAAGCACGCAAACTCAAATAGTGCCTGTTAACTCTTGCTTTGAAAACCCCCAAGTTATACTTAATTGGAAACACAGACGCAGGAAGATCATTCCACAGCTTTCGTATGATAAAGGAGGAAGCAAATCGTTTGGTGTGAGTGGGTGGAATGTCGACTACATATGGATGGACTCCCTCACCACGTCTTATCGTCCTACAGTGGAATGGTGCTGGTGGTATTAAGCTATGCAATTCCTCAGCACACTCGCCGAAATGCAAACCTGTACAATACAGTGAGACTTGCGACTAGACGGCGCTGTTCGAGGCTCTGAAGCTTTTTGGATACAAGCGATTCATCACCGATCAATATTCTAGCACGCTTGCCTATGGAGTCCAAAGCATCGAACTGGTATCGAGCTGAGTCATCCCACAGTTGGGAGCAGTACTCCATACAGGAGCGAACCTGAGCCGTATAGAGGCTCAGTAAATGCCGTGAGATAAAAAAATTGCGGACTTTTGCAAGGATACCCCATTTTTGGAAGCGGTCTTAGCCTTGGAGTATTGTGGCGACCCAACAATGTGCCACGTGGTGTTTAAATTTTAATCTAGTAAATAATGAAACTTAAGAACTTTGTGTACCTAATTACTTAGAGCTTGTGTATATCCTCCGAAGTTCAGTTTGGATGAAAGTTGCATACCAAGGAGTTCGAGGTGGTCGGCTATATCAACAGGTACATTCCGTAAAGTGGGAGCAAAGTTGAAGGGGCTCATTTTTGCGGTGAAGAGACACGCCTGCGTCTTTGAGAAATTGAACTCAACTAGATTTTTATTTACCCAATTTGCCACTCTCTGGTGGTCAATATCCTGTGTGGTAGCTCTTACGCTGGATAAGTATCTCTCAATAACGGTGCTGTCATCCGCGTTCCCAAAAATGGTTTTAACATATCATTAATGTGTAACAAAAACAACATTGTAGAGAGAACAGATCTCCACTGACCTCAGTAGCTTCTACGGCTTATAGAAGCCGCATCGGGTTTTTTTCCTCGTGCACTCTTTTTTAATGGCCTTTTCTTTTTAATTTCCCTAGCCCTCTTCGGGAAATTCGCCGGAGGAGCCAGTGTCGGAGTATGGAGGACCTAGCTTGAATGTTGCTTCTCCCTGTTTCTCTGTGCTCTTCGGCTGCCAGAGGTGGTCGGTGTAACCTAGCCAGTAATAGCCATCCATCCGCCTTTACACCCTCGATTCTGGCTGACCAGCAAGCCTTTTCGCTAACTACGGTTGGTAACTAGAACTTATTTTTTAAACACAATATCCATTACTGGTTTAGTGATCTTATGTGTTACGGCAGCGTTCATGATAGCAGTAATTGATGTTAAGTTCCTTTCAAAAATGATAGTTCTAGTTAGTAACCGAAGTTAGAGAATAGGCCTTCTGATGAGAAGCATATTTATTTATTATAAGAGAGAATGGCTGAAATATGAGATCGCACTCTGCCTGAACTTTAATATCAACACAATCACGCGAAGTCACTAGACGGCGGCTCGCACCGTATCCCGTGCACAGTCCTAACCATTGACGTATATACCGACCGCACCGACTTAAATATAAAACTGTGATGTTGTGTTCTAAAATTATTTATGACTTTTTGGTGTTTTTTAAGTCAGTAAAATTTTTTTGGAAAAAATTTTTTTTCAATCTTTTTAGTTTATAATACATGCGTTTTAGGATTTGAGCCATGGCAAACACCAGAACAACTTAAAATAAAACGTCTTTCGCTCTATACAGTACTGAAAAAATTATTCCCGTACTCCTAACCTACCAGAAACCTTCCATCATTAGCTCAATAACATGATTGATGACTACCAAATGCAGATACCTGAACATCTTCAACAAAAACATGAAACACGTTGGACGCGCCTATGAAATTCAAGGGTTTTCCTCGATTTTCATGGGATCCCATCATCAGATCATGACATGGTAACAATGGAACCACCTCGGGAGTATACTCTTTCAAATAAAAAAAGAATTTTGGAAATCGGTTTAAAAATAACGGAGTTATGAGGTAACAAACATAAATAAATACAACCGAAATGATAACCTCCTCCTTTTTTGAAGTCGGTTAAAAATAGTAATTATTGATAAAAAGTCCATTATTTAGGGAATTTAAAGCAAAAATTAAGCGCTGTATAATTATGTTAAAATGCTATAATTTAACGAATATATTTCTAAAAACATCTAAAATGTTTACAACCCCTGGAAAATTATGAAATTCTTTGTTTTAATTTTTTGAGTACTTTCAATAGTAATTAGAAGATAATAATGCAATTTTGTATATAGAAAGCAAATTAATTTACTGTTTTTGGCCATAATTGTTTAAAAACTTCACTTATTTCGTAAATTATTATTTAACACCAAAAAGGTCACAAAACTTTAAAACAATTTACTACAATACTTTTTAAATATTACAGAGGTATACTAGTGTAACACAAATAGCAGTTTTTGTGTGTTTTGTAATAAATTATGCGATAATATGTACAAATTCCTTACTCAGTGCTGAAAACGCCGATGTGCGTCTTTTTTTACTCTTACGGGGTGCGGTGGACGCCGATCGGCGTCATCGCTTAAAACGCCCCGCATCTGACTAGTACGAGCAATTTCGGTCGCCGCATTGAATGGGTTAAGAGGGCACATTTTATCCTCTTCTTTAATAATATGGTTTAATTTTTCAGCAGTGATATTATATGCCCTCTAATATTAATTGTTTCACTTTGCGTAACTCGGACCGCGGTGCATGACGCGGCGTTATTAGTTTTTTAATTTTAGATTTGACATCTTGTTATATTGGCTCTTAGAAGAAGCAAAAATTTTACAAACGAAGAGGTTTTTATAAAAAAGGTTAGCAACCTATGGATTATTGAACAGGGATCCCAGTAATAGAAAAAGAAGTTCCTTGACAATTATTGTAACTTCAATAATTATGATATTAAACTATGTAATTTTTAAGTCTTAGTTTTTCTAATTGAAACCTTAAATTTCATAAAGGTTTATTTTTTATTTTGTTAAAATGCTCTCCCTTTTTAGGAAGAGTTTTTCAATGTTGGCAAAACTTCTGAAATGTCAGAATTCCGTCGAATTAAAAATCAGACTGTAGAACGGTTCCAAACGCGAATTCGTTGCACCGGGAAAATGGTCATTGATACTCATGGACTTAATAATTTTTTAAATCCATGTTGATACTCGAAAAATTAAAAGGTGTAGGATAGCTTCTGCGCTCTAAATGTGGCACAGCAAAAATGTCAATTGACATTCCCTGACCATAACCTGTGTGGCTGACCCCAGCCGGGCCAAAAAAAAAGTGTGAAAAATAGATTGTTTGAGTAGGTCGCTATAATGTCTAGAGTTTGTCGCCTGCGCGTTTCAGAGATCTGTGTGGCCCGGCTGGGGATACGTTACCCCAGCCGGGCCACACAGATCTCCAAAACCAAACGACATAGCGAAAATCTGTTTGCTGACATAGATAGGCGGCAGTTTGTTAGAGTTTGTCGGACAAGTTTCAGTTTGTCGATCCACCATTTCAGACCTTACCAGCAGCAAAGGTGCTGCAACTGAGCTAGCTGGATCTCGAAACTGTTTGCTGGAACAGTGAAGCGATAGTTTGTCGGAGTTTGTCGAACAAATTCCACAGTTTGAGACATGCGCATTTCCGAGATATGTGTGGCCCGGCTGGAGAAACGTTACCCAGCCGGGCCACCTGGATCTCGAAAACGAAACGACCTAGCAAAAATCTGCTTACTGACAAAGATAGGTGGTAGTTTGTCGATACATTCTTCAAAGATTCAGAGTTTGTCGACGCCTCAATCCAAAGAACGAAAAAATTCTTTATTTTGGTAAATAGTCTAGGAGCCTGGAGTCCCAAATGTGCGAAGTTTCGTTATTTTTTATGTACTTACAATAAGAAGCTAATGTAAATAGTTAATTGAATTCAGTTATGAAACAGTAACCGTTAATATTTAAATTTATGTAAATCCTCGATGAGTGATTGATATTTTTTTAATGTATTATTTAAGCAACATTTGGCATCTGGTCTCCTTGTCTATCTATATGAAGTAATGTACAGTCGCGAACAACTTTCTTTAAAAAATCGATTTTAGTAAGTGCATGCAAAGTAAGTTTTATGAGGTTTTGTTTGTTAGATGTATATGCTGAAAACAATAGTTTTTATATAAAGCATCCATAAAGTTTATTACGAATTCATTGTTTCATGTTAAAAGTTGTTGTCCTTTCCACCCACTCCGTATATCAACGCAAGTAAACATTAAAATTAAACTAGTAGAAAAAAATTGGTTTGTTTTGATAACATACTTTAAATATGTCTATCTCTATTTCTTACTCTCTTCCGGGCTTTAAATTAATTCGCAACGATCGTGTGAGTTCTTCACATGGAGGGGTGGCAATTTATCTTCGAGCTAATATTTCATATTCTATAATTAGTCATTCGCCTCAGCCACCTCCTTCCAATACTGCCGAACATCTATTCTTAGATATCTCTCTCTCTCACACGCGGATCCTGTTGGGCGTTTTTTATAGTCCATCCCTGAGGGTAGACTACTTCGCTTCTTTTGAGAATCTTCTCGAAACTCTTACTCCTTCTTATACGCACACCATCGTTATGGGTGACTTTAACACTTGCTTAGTTAAAAATGATTCCCGTTCGCAAAAGCTGCTTTCTTTAGTAAAGTCTTATAATCTCCATATTCTTCCTCTTCAAGAAACACATCATTTTCCCAATTGCTCACCTTCACTTTTAGATCTCATGATAGTTTCTTCTCCTGATATGGTATGTAAACATGGTCAATTCTCTGCCGACGCTTTTTCCTATCATGACTTAATTTTTCTGTCATATCGAGTTCGTCCCCCTAAAGTTAAGCCACGTGTTTTACTTCGCCGAAGTTATGGTAGGATGAATCTGGAAAAGCTACAGGAAGATGCTGCTGGCACGGATTGGTCGGACATATACAGTTCTGAGTCAGTAGATAAGCAGGTGCAACTATTTAACACACGGTTGACGGAGCTATATAATATTCATGCCCCTTTAAGGCCTGTAAAAATTAAACATCTGCCTGCACCTTGGCTGACTGATGATATTCGGAAACTGATGTGTAAGAGGAATAAAGCTAAAGCCAGGTTCAAACTTCAACCTACCGCCGAAAATCAGGTGGCGTATAATTCTGCAAGAAATCGGTGCAACACAGTGATTAGAGACGCTCAAAGACGCCACATCCATAAATCTGTAGAAAATGAAGATCCAGCTAAAGTTTGGAAGTTTCTTAAATCTCTTGGTATCGGCAAGTCTCAAATACATAATAACGACTTCAAGTTCGACATTAATTCTCTTAATTCACATTTCACTTCTACGTCGCCTTTCAATGGTGTTCGTAAAGCCGAGACCCTAAAAAATCTTTCTATGCTGCCAATGCCTGATTATCCCCCATTCTTTTTAGAGCAACTATCGGATAGTGATGTCAAGAGAACTATTCTTTCTATAACCTCTGGTGCTGTCGGCACTGATTGTATTGGTCGTGATATGATCCTTCCCATATTAGATATCCTTGTTCCAGTTATTACTCACATCCTTAATTCCTCTTTAGCTACTGGCATATTTCCCTCCGCATGGAAGGATGCCTATGTTATACCTCTTCCCAAAAAATCCAATCCCAGTTCCTTCTCTGATTTTCGTCCTATATCAATTCTCCCATTCCTTTCCAAAGTCCTTGAAAAACTAGTTCTTCGACAGCTCCTCAAGTTCCTCAATGTCAATAATCTTTTAAACCCATTACAGTCCGGCTTTCGTATGGGTCATAGTACGGCCACTGCCTTAACTAAAATCACGCATGATATTCGCCAGGGTATGGAAAACCGACACCTCACATTACTGACACTACTGGACTTTAGTAATGCCTTTAACTCAGTGGATTACGATGTTCTTGTTAGTGTTCTACGTTCTCTTGGCATATCTCCTACCGTAGTTGACTGGTTTCGTAGTTACCTGCTAGGGCGCCGGCAACGCATACGCATTGAGGACTCCATGTCAACGTGGTGTGGTATCTCTGCAGGTGTCCCTCAGGGTGGCGTTTTATCTCCGCTTCTTTTTTCAGTATTTATTAACTCTATTACTCAGTCGCTTTCATGTCTCTATCACTTGTATGCTGATGACTTGCAGATCTACGCGCAGGCAGCCTTAACTAACCTCTCTGAAGCTGTTGCTGTAACTAACTCTGACCTTAATTTGATCGATGATTGGAGTAAATCGTATGGTCTTGTCATTAATCCTAGCAAATCTCAGACAATAATTATAGGCAGTCCATACTTTGTTTCAAGGATCGATTACAGTTTGTTGCCTCCGCTGGTATTCGGCGGTACGGTTATTCCTTTTAGCAGTAGTGTTAAAAATTTAGGGTTAGTTTTAGATCAGTGCCTGTCATGGAAACCGCAGGTTGAGGCTGTTCGCAAAAAAAATTTTGCCGTGTATGGGTCACTCAACAGATTCCGCAACTTTCTCCCAATAGGCACTAAAACAGTTTTAGCACAATCACTTTTACTGTCTTTGCTGGACTATGCTGATGTTGCTTGGGCGGATCTGTCTGAAGAGCTCCTAGATAAGTTGGAACGCCTACAGAATGTAGCCATCAGATTCATTTTTAATCTACGAAAGTTTGACCATGTTTCTTCCTATCGCTCTCAACTCAAATGGCTCCCAATTCGACAGCGTAGAGACATGCATGTTCTGTGCCTTCTTTACAATGTTTTGTTTCATCCAACGTCTCCACCATATCTTAAGTCTCATTTTTCGTTTCGGCCCACTTCTTCAAATCGCATGTTGCGATCTCATTTCAACTTAATTCTTGATATCCCGCCCCACTCGACACATGTCTTGTCATGCTCATTCCCATCCTACGCTGTCCGCTTATGGAACTCTCTCCCAGAGAGTATTCGAAGTGCGCGTACGCTGGAGTCTTTTAAAAACCATGTTCGTGATCACTTCCTATCCTTGAATCCTTAGTTGCTTTCGTGACACTGATTTCCTTTCCCTATCACACATTTATTTCCGATTCCAGTTTCTGCACCCTTCCCCCGGTTGAATCTCCTGTGTTTATATTTTCCACTTCCGAGGTTGCCTGGAAGAGATTGCTTTTTAGCAATAAGGCCGCCTATTGTAACATTTCTGTTTTTATTTCTTTTGTTCTTTTTCTGTTGTACTTTGTCTTTGTGTACAATAAAGAGTATTATTATTATTATTATTATGTATATTGCAACGAAAAAAAATCGATGTGTTCCTATAGGGTTTACATCTCTTGAGATGGACTTTTGTGTATTAAAAAAGTGAGATGAAATAATTGAATTGACTTCAATCAAAATATCTGTGGTAAAAGTATAAAAACTTAGGAAAATAAAAAACCTCACCATGTTGCGGAAAACAATTTGATTACCTATGGGTTACCATCTTATGGATAGGTAATGGAATTGTTTTTCGCATCATATTAAATTCATTATTATTTTTTTACTTAAATATAATTCTTATTTGAAAAAGTAGGTTGGATCTATTCCAATCCATTAATAATGATAGTCACACCAACACATCAAAATATTACTATAAAAGTTACAGAGCTGCGTTCAGAACCTACGCTCGAGTGCACTCCGAGTGCACTCTGACAGCAACCGACCCGTTCAGAGCCTCGGGGTAAAAAACGCTCTGACGGACGGTTAGTACACTGTGTGCCCGTTCAGAAGATTCGAGTGACGCAACCAAACAACCAACTCGAGCATAGGGTGAAAATCACTCTGACAGATTTTATGTCAAAGTCGATGTCAAAAATACGCAAATTATTTATTATTTTATTAAATAACACTACTTTGCACTCTTTTAAGTGTAATACAAGGGAAATATAGTGATTTCTATGTGTTGTAATTATTTTTAAGCAGAAAAATGGATATTGACTGTTAATTTCATAGTAAGGATTAGTAATATTTTGCCCTTTGCTTGATCTTGATCGGCAAGATACAAACTAAAAAAAAAGATAGCAACCGACCCGTTCTGAACCTCGGAGCGAGTGTGAAAATCACTCTCGGTTGCATTACTCTGACCCTCGGAACGCAACTCTGCATTTCATTCGCGTACTCGTGCAAATACTACCTATACTAATTTATTTAATCAAAATCGAGCCAGGCACCGAAAGGACAACAACTTTGAACATGAAAGCAATGAATTCGTAATAAACTTTATGGATGTTTTATACAAAAATTATTCTTTTCAGCATATATACCTACACGGTATTTCATAGTAACCAATAAATAATCAATGCGTTAGTAAAATGTGTTTACACGTAATGTCATTCAACCCAAAATTTTCATGTATATCATAGACATGATGATGATACTATGATTAGAGTCTGACACACGAAACATGAGCTTGGAAAAAAGCGGTAAATTCAAAAATTCTAGCTCTGGTAATACTGTCTCTTAGAGCATTCATACGGGAAACGGCAAGGCTGGGCGAACCCCTCTGCCAATTTACGCTGACCATATGACCATACACGTTATATAAAACTAGTTGACGCGCGGCCGCTGCCATTAGGTGTCGTTTTCGTGTCGCACTAAGAGCTCCAAAAAAATGGTTAATTGTGCAGTTTCCTCTTGCAAAAGGCGATCCAGCTACTCAAATCTTCGAGATCATGGCGTTTCCTATCACATGTAAGTATAAAATATACATCAACGTGTTTTATTTGTTTACTTGTTAGAAGTAATTTTTATACCGTTACGATAGAAAAATACAATGGTACGATGGTAGCTCAACACAATACACGGGCGTTATATTATCTGTGACACGGGCATTTGCTTAGTGCTGGGACAACGTGAGTGAATGATGCTTATTCATACTTTTATTTATCATTCACTCCGAAGTTTGTTTATTGTTTAACCAGATAATGTTAATATCGGTGCATGGATTAGGTAGTATACGATTAAAATAGAAATTCAAGTGGAATTTAATTGAACAAAAAAATATCAAGAAAATATTACTTATTATTTTGCTTCAACTTTGCGTTGTAGTTTTAAAAACACTTTTCCTATACAATTACTTACTCTAACCAATTTTTCGACTGCGTCTCACTTGATTTTAAGCCTATTAAATAATTTATATTGGTATTTTACAAAATGCAATGGAAGTTAATACTCCAGTTAGAAAAATGTCATGTTAAATTCATCTCTAAATTTTATGTTGTAGTTAAGGTCATAAGTACAAAAAATTAGCTATTTTTTGTACTTTTAGTTATTATTTTACATTAGTAAAGAGCACAAAGCAAGTGTATGTCGTCCAATATACACAGAAAATTTTTATAATGCCACATCATTATTAAAATCACACAATAAAGCTTTTTCTTCTTATTTTAGTGGCTTTGAAGTTTGTACGGCCAATGTAAACAAAAACACTTTCAACGTCACGTTATGTATGACAAATGAATAACATGTCTTACTGCATGTAAAAAAAAACTTTCATAGTAGTAAATATCTACTAAGCTAAAATGGTAGAATTAACGTTATATATGAATTAGCTTTAACTCACATTTTTTGATGCAACATAAAGGAAAATGCCCGATATCGTCCCAAGCGTTATAACACGTTGGGCCCTATCGCAAATGAAAGGTTTTCTAAAATACTAATTTTGTTTGTATGGCAGTAAGTTGCTATCTCGTGCTTTTTACTTGCACGATATAGCAAATTGCTGCCATATGAGCAAAGCTAAACGAAAAAGTACCTACCTATTAAACATGTTTATAACTATGTAGATATGTTATAAAATCAGAAATCAGTTCTTGGTATAGTAACAATACTCACGTAAAACATCTAATACATTCCCGGTATCCCCCCACCCTCCCACTGCACCCCGCGCTAGCTTGTTTCGACGTGTTCAGACAGGTAGAAGTGTAGAATAGTTTTGACACAATAAATGTCTGACTGATTATATGTGTATTTCTTATTTACCTTACTTTATTACATTACTCTTAAGGCGACTAGAGACCTGAAATGGTGGTTTTTGGAGGCTTACTACTCTTAAACTAGCCGGTAAAAAATTCTACAAAAAATATATTTTTCGCTTTGATATGTGCCCTATAAACTGTACATTTGAAAAGATTGAAGTATATTAAATAGTACGCTAAAAAAATTTTTGAAATGAGTCTGTTTTCAAATTTAATTTCCGAACTGCTCCTAAACTACAAGTGATATGTTTATGGTTGTTGATAGATCTAAATGTAAATTAATTACTCTTGAAACTGTACATTTTTTATTTTAAAATAATTATTAGTTTTAACCGGCATGAACGGAACAATTTAGTCAAAGGCAGTCCAGAAGTATGCGAATTAGAGATCCTGAATATAATAGAATCCTACTAATATTATAAATGTGAAAGTGTGGATGTTTGGATGTTTAGATGTTTGGATGTTTGTTACTCAATCACGCAAAAACGGCTGAACGGATTTGCATGAAATTTGGCGTGCATGTAGCCTTTGACATGGAAAAGAACATAGGCTACCTTTTATCCCGATTCCTTAAGTAGTTCCCGAGCTTTGAAATTTGGTATGCATGTCACCTATGCTATGGAAAAGGACATGTCCTTAATGATCTCTCAAATAGTTCCCGTGGGAAGATTAAAAATTGTTAACGAGCGAAGCTTTAGACCCAATTCTGAAGTCCACGCAGACGAAGTCGCGGGCAGAAGCTAGTAAGCTATAAAAAACAATAGTAACTTTACATTTGATGTCACAAGTTAGCAACGTACACTGTGGTTCTGCGGGGGTTGCAGTTTTGCTGCGAATCTCACAGAAGCCGTATGTATTATAATAGGTGACTGTTACCACTTACCAACAGGTGGGCAGTTTGCTTGTTTGCTAACTTATCGCAATAAAAAAAAGTTGCATTGAAGAGAAGGCATAATCAAGACGAAAATACATCTATTGAAAAAAACCAGGAAATGAGCAATAAAGCCACTGAATAAATCGGACTCGCCCATGAAAGGTTCCGTAGCAGCAAGTAATATACCATAATATAAAAGTTCTACATTATACATTATACTTATAGCCTATGACTGAAAATATATATTTATTTCAGTCGATCAACTAAACAGCAAGTGAAATTGCTGTATTTGACACAACTATTTAAAGCATTTTAATAATAATTAGTGGGCCTCGCTTTGCACTAATTTAAGAAACCCTCTCTTCATTCTATTTTTATCAACTCTAGCCGAAGAGGGTATAGTTATAAAAATACAATTTATTGTAACCGTGCGTTTGCACTGACGAAACATCTACATAAAGAAATATTTTTTAAACATGTTCCTGTCAATGTTTATGAATGCGTTTCCATTGTCAACACCCCAACATGTTGCAAAACATGTATGAAGTCTTTAACAGCCGAAAGTGCGAACACAATCGTTGACAAATTCATAAAAAACGTTGACAGACATCAAGTTTTGAGGCGATCCTAACGCAATCTGCAACAAATCTTATTATTTGTTCCGAATCCAACACGATTTTCGGCAGTGCGAACGCAAAAGCATACACAACAAACTTTGAGATTTGTATCATACAACAAGTTGTAAAACATTGCATGTTTTATGTTTCTCAGTGCAAACGCACGGTTACATTTCAATCATTCACTCACGACGACCTAAATAGTTACTCATTCTTTGTGTCACATCACTAGGGACACTCATTCTTTGTGGTGGGGCGATTGCGTAGATACACGTTAATTTGTCGATGTGTGTGTGTTTCTTCATTGTAGGGTAATATTTTCATAGTGTGTGTTCGTAAACATAAGAACAACGTCTCTGTAAGTGTATTCTACATTTTCATAGTGTGCGTGCGTGTTTACCTCGCCTCCCGCGAAAAGTGGCAGAAAAATTTACACTGCGATTTGTTGCGTACCGCATCCATAGGTTAAATGATCTAAGTACTGTCTACAGAAGGTAAATACATTTTGATACTTGAAATATTCTAATATTTTTTTATTTATGTAGTAATCCGAATCGAGGAGTTTGTATGGCAATTTTATTAGTTCTGCTACTCACCGCCGTGGCGCTAATAAAATTGCCATACAAACTCCTCGATTCGGATTTCGATTCGATTTTTGATTCTCCTGCGTGCTAGCCCCACAGATCTCTGAAACGCGCAGGCGACAAACTCTGAAACTTGCCGACAAACTCTGACAAACTCTAGACATTATAGCGACCTACTCAAACAATCTATTTTTCACACTTCTGGGCTGGGTTCAGATGAGGAAGAGACAACAAACGCTTTGTTCGATTCGACGCTATCACGTCAGCTTTTTAGAATAGTCAAAATTTCGACCGCGATTTATCAGAATAGGGGCTCCAGCCTGAAACAAAGGGAAAATATGGATTATGCTATCTACAACTACATATTCATACACAATATACATATTTATATTAAATTATGTAACCAAAAATTAACCACAAAAAAAATAATTCTCATGAAATAAATACACAAGTAATCTTAAATGTTAATACCATTACTAGTAATAAAGGAAGATATTACTTTTATTGATGAAGAGTCTACTCTAGATAATATGATATCAATACTAGTAGGTAATGGATATTTGCAGTGAACTAGGGTCTAATAATTGGGAGTCGAATCCAGATGTGTTTCACTGATTGTACACTGGATCCATTTTACAAACATGTCACGTGTACAATGGATCCATTTGGATCTGGATCCATTCTGGAGCGCGTTCAGAGTCTTCGCGCGAAGTACAACTTTTCGCTCTAACCCCGTTCAATGCCTTCGAGCTTGACGATCGAGTAAAAATACCGGCCCGTCTTAGTTTCTGAGTGAGTTACATCCGTACAACCATCGAATTTGATGGTTGTTAAACGCTCTGACGTTTTTAGTGAAATAGTCTTACGTGATTGGATAATAATGGGGGCTATAATCTACGAGTATCTATAATGTCATCTGCTAGAAAGAGAGATAATAAAAATTTATGTGAAAGAGGAGATAAAAGATTGTTGCTGCAATGCGTTCAACGCCTCTGTGCGAGTTAAAAAACAATCGAACAACAACACTCCGAGACTGAATGCGCTCCTGTATTATCCTATATTTTGTGCGGTTTATTCATCTTAAGCCAAGTACTGAGGATGTATCTCGGAAAACATCTGGGGAACTACAGATGACGTGTGTGAATGTAAAGATGCTAATCCAGTACTGAAAACTATTAATGAAATTGTGAAAAATTGTATTTCGTTAATAAATAAATATAGGTATTGTGCATTATGTGGATTTTTCTTCTATAAGTAAACAACTATTACGTATGGGCATAGTACCCTTTGCCTTCCCAGTATGGGACAACCAACTGCCATCAAAATATTCAAGATTTTAATCACATATTTTTTGAATGTCGTGCCTTCATCTTGCAGTGAATTATTTTTATTGAAGACCTGCTCAATATTTACAATTTGCAAAACAATAACACCTACAAAACTATGCAACAATTAACTGAATTAAAAAAAATACAGGATATCCGAAATAGTGACGATGGCTGTATGGTTATGTCTTTGCCTGTCTCAGTGAGACAAAGAAAAAAAAACCTATTGTCATTTAGGTCATTTGTCTTGTTGTTGGGTTGGGCAAATTAAAAAATATATCGATATACATCCTATCGATGTTTTTTTAAAAAATATCGATATTTGCAGTTTAAAATTGTAGACTTACAGTTTTCTTAATCAAAACATTTGAAAAACTACATTCACTTAATAAAAGAAGAGCGCCCTAAAATTAATAAACTAGGTCTTATTTGGATATGAAAGATGAATACATATCAAACTAGCCTACGCAGAAGTAATAATATGCTGCAAAGACAAACGTTTGAACTTATTCAGCAATAAGGCGAAGATATCTACATTACTTAACTTATCATTCTCAATATTCAAAAGTAAAAAAAAACTACAGTAGGCAGTTTTATTATTATTAAAGTAAGTTTTGTTAGTAAAGTAGAATATTCGGGCTTAAGTAAAATAGTAATAGTATCGTTTGTAAAATTAAGATAACTAACCAGTGCTTTTGAAATATTAGGTCCTTACATATGAAATTGGCGTTTTGTATGGGAGGAACATAAAGTCGATTTTTTAATATAATATATTTATTCAATCAAAGTATGTACCATTGCTATCTATGCACTATTGCCATCTCATAGGTAGTTCACCGATCCATTTACTAAAAACCTATTCGGACGGGAATCAATAAATTCTTTGAGGGCGGTTTGGACTGCCCCATGGGAGTTGAATTTTTTCCTTTTCACGAAGTTATCCAAATTTCCAAAAAAATGGTAACCTGTTGGAGCAAGGTCCGGAGAGTACGGTGGATGTCTTAAACATTCCAATTGAAGCTCCTCTAATTTGGTAGCCGTCTGTTGTGCATTGTGTGGTCTAGCGTTATCATGAAGCAGCAGTGGCCTAGAACTATTCACCAGCCTTGGTTGTTTAGCAGCTAGCTTTTCCATCATGGTTTGCAGTTGCTGACAATAGACATCTGCCGTAATCGTCTGGTCAGATTTAAGAAAGCTGTAGTGAACGACACCAGCACTAGTCCACCAAACGCTCACAAGTAACTTTTTTGGAGTCAATTTTCGCTTGGGGCATGGTTTGGCTGGTTCAGCAGGGTTCAGCCATTGCGATGAGCGCTTCCGATTATCGTACAGGACCCACTTTTCATCACAAGTAATGATTTGATTTAAAATCCCTTCATTATTGTGCCGGTTGAGTAATGCAACGCAGCAGTCAACGCGCGTTTGTTGATTTTCTTCACTCAATTCGTGAGATACCCACCTTTCAAGGTTTTTCACCTTCCCAATTTGCTTCAAGTGGATTAAAACAGTTTTATCACTAACACCGCAGCCTGCAACTAACTCGGACGTGGTTTGCGATGGATCCGCTTCCACAATAGCCTTCAATTCTTCATTATCAACTTTGGTCTCCAGCCGTCCACGGGGCTTGTTCTGCAGGTCGAAATTTCCAGAACGAAAACGTTGGAACCAAAAACGCACAGTGTTTTTGTTCTATATGATAGTTTGTCTGTGAGTATCTCTATGTAGTCTGTGGGACAGACACCGCCCTCGTTGTTGTTGGCTTCGTAACAATAGCAATGCATGTTTTGGAGAATCAATAAAACAAGTTAAGTGAATACTACTGTTTTTATTTATAAATATCGAACATGGTGTCAGGTGAAAAACGATTATCGTAACTGTAAAACTTAGTAAAAATAACAGTAATAGTATAAAACTAGTGTGGAAAGCTTTGTGCAGAAAACTTTGTGAAAATAAAATTTCAAGATGTCTGACGAACAAAAAGTAAAAATAAATTTAGAAGGATTGAGACCGCCCAAGGGCTTAAAACTTAGTGGAGAAGGAGCAAACTGGAAGAAATATAAACAGTTCTTTCAAATTTATATGGAAGCTGTTGGCTTAGAAGATGCGGCCGAGAGCAGAAAGATCGCCATTTTTCTCAACGCTGGTGGTGAAGAAGTGGTTGACGTTTTCAACACCTTGCCTAGTCAACATACAAAAACGTTGAAAGATTTATTTGTAGCGCTCGACAAGTACGCTGAGCCTAGAAAAAGTTTAGTTTTAAATACATACGAGTTACTAAACTTTAGGCAAGAAGAGAATGAATCTATAGATCATTTTTGTACCAGGCTGAAAAACAAAGCTAGAGTTTCTGAACTAGGTGAGATGGAGAGCAGATTAGTTGCTATAATGTTAGTAATTGGCATTACGGATCAAGCTACAAAAGAAAGATTATTGAGAGAAGAAAAGATAGTGTTAGAGCATGCATTGACAATTTGCAGAGCAGCAGAAATAGGAAAAAAGCAATTAGAAACTTGGGTTGGGAAATAAGATAAAAGAGGAAAAAGTCGATGCGTTGAAAAGGACAAGTAAAAAAGAAGAATTTAATAGAAAACATAAATGTATGAAATGTGGGTTATTACATGAAATAAGAAAGTGTCCAGCATTTGGTAGAAAATGTGCAGTATGTGGAAAGTACAATCACTATGCAAAACAGTGCAGGTTTAAGCAAGATGATAAGAATCGAAACGAAAGAAAAGTTCATACCATGGAGGAAGAAGATAGTGACAGTGACCAGGAATTTCACTTCTCGAGTATAGTTACTAATAACGGTCTATAACAACAGTGGTTGATTAAAATGATTGTGGGGAAAAAAGAACTAGAATTCAAAATAGACACAGGCGCAGACTGTAACACATTATCGTTGAATACATATAATAAAATAAGACCTAGTAACTCTGTGTTAAGAAAAACAAAAAATGTATTAGTGGTATATAACGGTGACAAAATTAATACAATAGGACAAGCTGAGTTACAATGTTGTTACAAAAATATAGAGAAGACTTTAAAGTTGCCAGTGCAACCAGTAATTGGTTTGCCTGATTGCATTGACTTGAATTTAGTACAAAGGATAGATAAAATTCAACAACATTGCAGTTCAGAGAAAATTGAGTTTATAAAGCAAAATAAAGACATTTTACAGGCCTTGGTGACATAGGAGTGTATAAGATACGTGTTAGAATGATGCTGTTCCTGTAATTAAGTCAATAAGGAGGGTTCCTCATGCTATTAGTGACAAGTTAAAGGAAACGCTAAACAGGTATGAAAGTAAGTCCATTATTTAAAAAGTAGATGGTCCAACTGAGTGGTGTAATAATTTAGTCATAGTCGAAAATCCCGACAAATCATTAAGATTGTGGTTAGATCCACAAGAACTAAACAATAGTATTTTAAGGGAAAGGCATTTAATTCCATCGCCAGAAGAGATCTATAATAGCTTAGCTGGGAATGAGCTTTTCACAGTCTTAGACTTAAAAGATGGCTTTTTTCAAGTCTTATTAGATGATGAGCATAAAATATGCACTTTTGGAACTCCATTTGGGAGGTATAGGTTTCTCAGGTTACCGTTTGGTAAAGCCTCTGCTCCTGAAGTGATGCAAAAATTAATAACAAAATATTTAGTGATATAAAAGGAGTTTATATCTATTATGATGATCTGATCATAGGGGCAAGAAGTGCATTTGAGCATGATAAGATATTAAAAGAAGTAGTCAATAGAGCTAGGAAATATAAAGTTAAGTTTAATGACAAGAAAATACAATATTAGCTTAAACAGGTTAAGTATGTTGGTTTAATTGTATTGAAAGAGGGTATTCAGGTCGATCCTGAACATGTAAAACCTATAACTGAACTACAAGAACCGAAATATGTAAAAGAGTTGCAAAAGTTTTTAGGAATGTGTAACTATTTGAGTAAATTTATTCCACATTATACTGTTACAACAGAACTATTGCGACAGTTACTTAAAAAAGATATTCCGTGGAATTGGGGTATCGTACATACACAAGCTTTTAATGATTAAAAAAAAAAGTTGACTTTTTCACCAACATTAACCATGTTGAATAGTAAAGGTGAAGTAGTATTACAAACTGATAGTTCTAAAAATGGAATGGGTGCTTGTTTATTGCAAGAGGGGAAGCCAATTTCGTTTCACTCTAGATCCTATACAGAATGTCAAACTAGGTGGGCACCTATTGAAAAGGAATTGTTTGCAATTTGTATAGCTATGGATAAGTACCATCAGTTTGTATATGGGCGTAAAATACGCATAGAAACATCATAAACCATTAGTTTCAATTTTAACAAAAGACAAATAAAATATCAGCTAGATTGCAGAGAATGGTCTTAAAGTTATTAAAATATAATTTTGAAATTAAATACATACCAGGTCCACAGATGTATATAGCAGACTACCTATCTAGGAATTTTTGTAACGATAAAAAAGAAGAGCCTACTTTGCAAGAAATTATTCATTCAATAGATACCGAAAAGGTGTATGGTTTAGAATATGATTTGCCTATTTCAGATGGAAAGTTAAAAAGCCTAATGAGTGAGACTTTAAAAGATCAAAACTTGCAAAATGTGCTGTCCTGGTATAATACTGGATGGCCTAATACAGGCAAAAATATATGCAATAAGGATTTAAAAGTGTATTTTAAATTAAGAAATGATATTAATGTAAAAGAGAACATTATTTACTATAAGAACAGAATTGTTATCCCAAAAAGATTGAGACAAGAAATGATTAAGTCAGCTCATACAGGTCATGCTGGTATAGTTAAGTGTAAAAAACGGATTAGGAAAGTTTTATTTTGGCCAGGAATGTCTGTAGACATAGAAAATTTTATATTAAGTTGTAAGTCTTGTGAAAAGTATAGATTATCAAATGTAGAAGAACCTTTAATTTCTCATGAGATGCCAGATATTCCATTTTACAAAATTGGTGTTGATATTTGCACTTTTTCAGGAAAAGATTATTTAGTTCTCATAGATTATTACTCAAAGTGGATAGAAGTTAAGTATTTAAAAGAAAAAATGCCTATAATGTGATTCAGCAGTTTAAAGTTATCATGGCTACTCATGGGATTCCTAAATTATGTGTTAGTGATAATACGCTATTTTCAAGCTTTGAATTTCAAAAATTTGCTAAAGAATATGATATGGAGTTAGTACATTCCAGTCCAAGGTATCCAAAATCAAACGGGTTGTCTGAAAAAGCTGTAGAAATAGTTAAACAATTGTTAAATAAATGCAAAGATGATGGTACTGATTTTACTATGGGCTTTTGGCGTACAGAACAACACCTGTAGCAGGTCTAGAATATAGTCCTTCTGAGTTACTAATGTCCAGACTTCTGAGAACTACTTTGCCATGTATTAAGGAAGAGTTAAAACCAAAATTACCTATTAATGTTAATGAAAAAATTAAGATTATTAAAAATAAATATACTAATAATTACAATAAGACATCTAAATCAAGAGCACCTTTTAAAGTAGGGGATAATGTAAGAATGCAAAATTTAACAAATAAAATTTGGTTACCGGGGAAGATATTGAGTAAAGTTGAGCCTAGATCTTACAGAGTTTTAAACGAGCAAGGCAATGTAGTTCGTAGAAATCAAAATCATTTAAATGCTAGTAAAAATGAATTCATTGATAATTAGAAGTATGTGTGATGTGCCAATTAGAAGTAGTGTAAGGGATAGTGTGAATATTTTCCCATTAATCATAATGAACAAAATATAAATACAGATGTGTCTACTAGAACTAGATCAGGTAGAATTGTAAAGTTACCTCAGCAATTAAAGGATTACTGTGTTTATAAGTAGTAGATATTAAAATGTTTAATTAAGTGATTTCTATAAGTGTATTATCTTATTTTGTGTAAAGGGTAATCTTAACATATAAAGGGGGGATGTTCTATATGATAGTTTGTCTGTGAGTATCTCTATGTAGTCTGTGGGACAGACACCGCCCTCGTTGTTGTTGGCTTCGTAGCAATAGTAATGCATGTTTTGGAGAATCAATAAAACAAGTTAAGTGAATACTACTGTTTTTATTTATATCGAACAGTTTTCTTTTGCGGCACCGTCGCCATATACATCATTAATCCTTCGAGCCGTTTCTGCAGCACTGGTGCAACGGTGGAACTCGTACTCGTAAATAACGCGATATTTCAAGTTTTCCATTTTGTAAACTGAGTGACGCAAAGAAAAAAAGCATTTGAGGAAAAAACAAGTGAATTAGGAATATGTAGTTAAGGTTTCATATTCTGATTTCATTTGCCAATTTACTTGAAGAAGCGTTCAGCAGTAATATTTTCTTTAATTGTGTAAGAATTTTTATATTTTTGATAATTTACATACATTATTAATGGGCGATAGTGAAGATACCTAAAGAGAAAATTTAATTAGTCTATCGATATATAATATTAAACAGACAGACTTACGTGCCTAAGGCTAGCTCACATGCAGTGACTAAAGTAATAGGAAATTATTATTAATTAAAATTGGAAAGCTTAATAATTGATGAATTATTATCATTGTCAATTAATTTTAGTTTTTTAAAACCTCCATTTTTCATAATAATTGAACATATAAGGTTCCTACGACAAAGTTTGTCATAAACTTTGATTAGTAACTTACCTTACAAAACTAAAAAAAATATTTAAATTACACCCAAATTATCCTACCTACTTGAAAGTAAGTACTTATCGCCTCCTTTAAATAATTTTTTACAAAAAAAACTAGTCCTATTTATTTTACAATAACATTTTCTCGCACTTATTTATACAAAGAAAATACACGTCTATTGGTGTAACTTTATAGTCATATACTAGCTGACTCGACGAACTTTGTACCGCTTAAGTTAAATAGTGATCTTTAATAAGTTTTTCTTAGAATTTGCGTAGTTCCACAATTTGAAACTGCCTAAATATTTCTGAAACACGACTTTTCAATCAAATTATTACAATGTAGGTCCGTAATGTGCAGCCCCCCTAGACAAGATGTCTTTCGATAATCGCTAACGCAATCGCTAAATGGACAATGTATGAGATTTGACAATTGCGCTCGAAAGCTAAGCGAGGGCTTATTTCAAATCCCATATATTTTCCTACTAGCGATTGCGTTAGCGGTTATCGAAATGCATCTTGTCTAGGAGGGCTGTTCAGATAAGATCTATTTCCCTAGATATGTCGTAGATAAGTGGATTGATGAATTTGTTTAAACTTATGATAACTACTGCTGATATGGACTGTATTGAAAATGAAGGAAACACGATGAAACCAAATAAATAATATAATTATGAAAGTAAAACAGATCAAAACACAAGTTCGAGAGCTATTATTTGACAAGTGAAAAGTATATGACAAACTTCATAAAAAACACCTATCAAAACTATAAACAATATTATGTATCAAAACTGAAAGATAGCCAGCCAGTCGCTGACATTCCCACCCCCAGTGGAACACTAATCCCTGCTAGCGACTGATTGACTATCCTCAACAATGTGGATGAGTTTACGGACTGGTCGGCGCAGTGTACCCCCTTTGGTAAGAACGTCCACTACTCGGACCACTCCGTCAGTTCCTGTAAAGGTCTTAGTTACCCTTCCAAGTGGCCACACTCCACGTGGGAGGGAAGAGTCGACAACGATCACCACGTCACCCTCACGAAATTTTTTCGTTTCGTTTGTCTCCTCTAGTTCTTAAAGTCGGGAGAGATCGAGAATCCACGATCTCGTACGATGATCGCTATGAACCGAAATCGATTTGCGGGAAGACTGAAGTGACTTATCTGATGCGTTGCAGGCAGCGAGTTTGGCCTGCATCGCTAGCGCGTCGGCTTCGTCTTCTAGGCGGGCGACCTCTCGCTGCCTATCCGCTTCACGAAGTTGCCTTTCATATTCTTGTTGTCGTTCGCTCTCGGCCAACTGCCGCACTCGCTCCGCACGGCGACGAACGAGCTCTGCTTCCGCTTCGAGCCTCCTTGCACGAACTGTGGCGGAAGAAAAAGAGGAACGCGAGTGGGCTGAACGATGGCTGTTCTCGCGTGTGGGTGATTTATCACCAAGGGTTGACAAGCGGTACGCATCATCGGACTGCGCATGCAAATTGCCGCTTGCGAACTGTTGACCCATGGTGCACGGTAGTAAATCACTCACCGCAGAGTTTACGTGTTGATCTGCCTTATTCTTGGCCATACTTCGTGTTTCCATTATGTGAATGCGATGAAATGAAATGATGATTATTTTACATATGCTGGAAAAAAATGTTAGGATCGATGGACCAAAATGATAACTACTGCTGATATGGACTGTATTGAAAATGAAGGAAACACGATGAAACCAAATAAATAATATAATTATGAAAGTAAAACAGATCAAAACACAAGTTCGAGAGCTATTATTTGACAAGTGAAAAGTATATGACAAACTTCATAAAAAACACCTATCAAAACTATAAACAATATTATGTATCAAAACTGAAAGATAGCTAGCCAGTCGCTGACAACTTAAATTTATCGATATTGCACAACTAATACTGAGTACATCACTAGTAAAGGTTGTCAAGTCATTGGTGTACGTAGCATGCTACATTTACTGATCTGTGGTACGTAGTATCGTGGCTCAGTTGTTATAACAGAACAATATACTCTCTACGAGAGGGGTTGTTATCTGTGAGGTTATCTGAGTATCGTGGTAGCACGGATTTACATTAAACTGGATCACGTACTTCTATATTTCATGATTATAAATTTGCACTCTAAAACAATCTACATAAGGTTTCTTTTTCCGTATCAGTTGTAAAAATAGAAAAACGAGCCAGGTGAGATAACTAAAGTAGTAGTGCGTCCTTGTCTAGCAAGTATACCAGTGTAAAATAAAATCTGCTTTGGTAGTAAGTGGTAGAATTCTTAAAATTGGAAATATATCATTTTAATTATTATTGACTGATAAATGTGTTCATAAATAGTTGTAATAATTATTTGAGATTTGTATAGATGTATTTAGGCAAAACATATACTAAAAATAAGTATTATAATATATTATTAGAAGAATTTTCTCATCCTAAAATGGCAGCTTCGTCTTTAGACAAAAAGCAATATGTCTGCTACCTTTTTTTTCTTTGCGGCGACGCGTAGATGAAATTCGGGGCAGTTTTCCTATTATATTAACATAATTTATCAGTGAACATTTGAAAATGGTGTACTTTTGTTGCGTGAATGGATGTATAACAGAATGGTATCCCGGCTGCGGTGTATCATTCCACAGGTCAGTTTTTATTTAGATTTTCTTGCTGGTTATGGACTAGGGTGTCCACACTATAGGTAATTTAGGATTATAAGGGTCTTTTGGAGTTACGAGAAGAGTTGTCGTTTTTATTTTACTGTCTAAAGTCGCATATTTCGATGGTTGAAGTTTAATAATGACAGTCAATTAATCTTCAAAGTGTCATTAAAGTGTAGGGTATGTGGTATGATAATCATTTATGGTGAGCGTGGGTAGCGCTGTGGACTCGGCACTTGCCTTCCAATCGGGAGGTCGGGGTTCGAGACCGCCATGTACCATGTGTTTTTCGTTTAGAATTTCATATGTACATTTGTCTGACACTCCTACGGTGAAGGAAAACATCGTGAGGCAACCTGCATACATCTGCGAAGAAATTCAATGTTGTATGTAAACTATTTACTTGGAGGGCAAATGATAGTACACTGTTTCGCTTGATATCTATAATCAGAATAATCTTACAGAGAAGCTTATTCCTTATATATGCTAATACATATGAATTATAATAAAACTACCGACCTATCACAATTACACAAATACCGACATACTACAGTATGTATGTGAAGTCGACCAATCCGCACTGGGCCAGCGTGGTTGACTAAGGCCTAATCACCCTTACATAGGGTAGGCTCGAGCCCCTCGGTGGGGACGTATATGAGCTGTGATGGAATCATTTATGCTCCAAACATGAACAAAAACTCACAGTGAAAGTCAAGCATTCTACCAACTGGGCTACCACGGCTCATAATATTATTTAGTTAGACCTTTGAGTAGGCATTTAAAATGACAAGGATGTAATTTCATTTCATGTGTATTTTATTGCTGTACAGGATGCCTAAGGATGAATCTGTTGCTAATAAGTGGAAAGAAATTATACCTTGAAAAATAACCAAAACCTCAGTTGTATGTAACTTACATTTTAAAGATGAAGATTTTGTTAACGAATTCAAAAAACGATTAAAATTTTACGAAATTTTACGAAAAAATATATGATGAACGTCATCATACATCAATTTTATCCTCGCTTAAACGATATTCCTCATCCAGTACAATCCCTCACCACTGAATCAAGGCATGAATTAGAACTAATTAAATGTATCGCGAACAGATATTTAAGCATAACAATGAAAACGTACGCGAAAGAAGAGTCCCTTAAAATAATGGGAAATCGCATTTCGATGCGACAACGGCTTCATAAAACAATTTTATTCAGTAGTGTTTGAATTTCTAATAAATTTCTGTGATTAATTTCTTGTTTTATTTCCATTACTATTCACATCGCTTGCTACGAACCGGCTTTAAACGAGTCTACTAATAAATAAATTATAAAAAAAAACTTTTTTAAAACAAGCTTATAGTGCTCTTCAGTACCAATTAAACGAGCTCA
Organism: Schoenobius gigantellus; assembly: GCA_963935595.1. Classification (NCBI taxonomy): domain Eukaryota; kingdom Metazoa; phylum Arthropoda; class Insecta; order Lepidoptera; family Crambidae; genus Schoenobius; species Schoenobius gigantellus. Next base: position 65,834,423 of record OZ012540.1, on the reverse strand, counting down.
AACTCAATGGGGTTGTGTCCAGCGCCAGCATTCGATCAGATCCATGTCATCATAATATTGCATTGTCACGCGATATACATACGCATGCAACATTTCATTTCAATCGTAAATCGGGAAGTGGGTCAAATTTAACTTGCAAGATTTTATTATAGACACTGGGACAAGCTTTTATTTACTTTCACCTCAAAAGTAAATAAAAGCTCGTAGAATAATATTTTCTCGTTACTACATTTTATGGACACACTATTAGAAAAGGACACACATCTACTTTCGAACCTCTCTTTCGGCTCGTTTTATTTTAGATAAAACGAGCCGAAGCCGCGCAGTCCAGCTTAAGTACAGCGGCCGTACCGCCTAACTCATAGCGATCATTCGCTATCGCTGTCGTGACATTAGAACAACAGTTTTAATGTCACATGTGACATTTGAGCTATTGTTCTAATATAACGAAAGCGATAGCGAGTGATCGCTATGAGTTAGGCGGTAGCCCCCCAGGTTCGTGCGTGGTAGTATCTCTACTGTGCGTTCGCACTGACGAAACATCTACAGAAAAACATGTTTTTTAAACATGTTTCTGTCAATGTTTATGAATGCGTTTCCATTGTCAACACCCCAATAAGTTGCAAAACATGTATTTAGACTTTTAACAACCGAAAGTGCAAACGCAATCGTTCACAAATCCATAAAAAACGTTGACAGACAAAAAGTTTTGAGGCGTTCCTAACGCAACAAATCTTAAACAACAAACAAATCTTAGGATTTCTTCCGAATCCAACACGATTTTCGGCAGTGCGAAAAAAAGCATACACAACAAGTTTTGAGATTTGTATCCTAGAACATTACATGTTTTATGTTTCTCAGTGCGAACGCACGGTAATAAGGTATCTCTATTTAGTTTGTGCTGTGGCTACGTAGTATCTCCTACTTAGTCTGTGGTGGCTAAAGTCTGTGGGTATCTAAGCTGTGGGTGCATTGTTGACAAATTGTGCATGGATGGATGGATGTTGTTATGTTAGGTTTTTGTTTGATGTGCTCTTAATTTGTGATGTGCTCTCGCTAATATGAATTTCATTTATATAAAGTAAATCAAGTATTAGATACATAAATAAAATTAATCATTAATCTTTACCACTGGATTTTGTTTTGCGATAGTATTAACATATCACCTGCACTCTTTTCACTTATCTGAAATTTAAATAACATAAACATTAATAAGATTCAAGATGTATAGAATTTTAAGAGTGCTTCTGCTAGAGCTATGGATTGGATCAAGCGTTACTGTGTTTGCGAGCGTATTTCTTTATTTTACGATCGACTGCTTTGCCGCAATCATGATCTTTACTTTAGGCATGACGGGTAAGTTCGATACTAAAATTATACTGCTTTTACTTTCGTTACTTTTCCATGAAATCCATTCACTTCGTATCAAATTATCTTCGTATCTAATTATCAAAGATTCTTCAAAATCAACATGTGTGTAGTGTTTATTCACAGTTTTACACGGTGTCAGGGTAAGCGTAGGCAAAATGGCTAATCAGCATATCAGCGGCGACGTAGATACAGTGTAGGTAGAAATAAAAGAGTTATATTATCAGCTTCTATGTAAAGCATTGGTGGAACTCAGAAATGTTAGATACCAAGGAGACCAGAGGCGTGTTCAGATCCTTTGTGCGAGTACAACTTTTCACTCTAACCCTGTTCACGCCTTTCAGCGTGACGCATGGGTGAAACAACCGGCCCGTTCAAAACCTTAGTGTAAGAAAGAGTTACAACTGGCTGTAAAACGCTGTGACATTTTTTACTGAAATCTATACTATATAAAACTCTTATATGATTGGATGATATTGGGGAATTTATCTATTAAAATCATCTGTTAAAAAGAGAGAGATGAAAAATTCATATGGAAGAGTAGGATAAAAACATTAAATGCATTGCAAATGAACAGGCATTATATTAAATGTTTTTATATCATCAGGTATTATGTCAAAAAACTTATATCAAACGTTATTATATCACATGAAATTAGAGAATCTAAAATTATGTCAAATGTTTATTATATTAAGTCAGTTATTATATGAAATGAAATTATATTATTTGTATGTTAGATCAACAGTATTTATATCAAACATTACACACCCCATTTAAACATGTGTAAACGATTCTACTACCGCGTCCTGAAGCGCGTCCCTTAAATTATGGGGGTGGTAAAAAAGTAACCATATATAATTCTGCAATTCATTAAAGCTACTTAAGGGCCCGGTCTCGTAATAATCTGTGTTCTAGCAGAATTATCAGAGAAGTAATATATTTTTTCAAGTTATTAAAAATGCACTGAAGGACATACATTTTACGTTAAAGTAATATTTAAACAGTGGTAAAATTCATAAAATTTGAACTATTTAAACCAGCTTAAATAAGGAAACAAACATTTCGAAAAAAAGTAACCAGTAAATATAATTGTTGAAGATTTGAGAATAAATGTATACAGGGTTACAGGAAAAGTCGACCTAGATCCGTTAAGGGCGTGTAGTACACATCATTTCTGAATGATTTCACTATGGAACCCCCCATCCTAAGCTTAACCGTTTTCGAGATATTCGAGTTTTAATTTTTTTTATGAAAATGCCCAATTTTTCGGCTATTCAATTGAATATTTTGATTTTTTTTGATTCTAATGATTATTTTTTCGGTTTTTTACATGAAGAATGAGATGGTTAATGACCTCAATGACTAAAATTGCACGTAAGTTAAGTAAATAGGTAATTGTAGACGATCGAAACTTAAGAAAATAAGTACAAATTATAAAAAAATATTTTTCTTTTCTGGATATCTTAAAAAATTATCATGGCACTTGCTCTGCAGATGTGCTTAAAAACATCTACATTTTATCAGCTATCCAATGAGGTATAACAACCTAGGGTTGTATTTAAACTCATAGAAAAAAACATAGTTGAAAAGGTTCAGGTAGTAGGTCTAACGGTGAAACTTAGTTTCTAAGGCTAAAGGCAGTCAGAATAAATAGCGCTTATTTGATCTAATTAATTTGACTTAAGTTCAGCATCATCATTTCAGCCTACTGGCTTCCACTACTGAACGGCCTCCCTCGGCTAGGTACAACCTTCATGCATCCATCGATGTCCCGCTATCTTGACCTAGGAGATCATTCAGTTTTTATAGCATTTTTTTTTGTTCAGATCGTCGATCGTACAAATAATGACCATACGCCAACTATTAGTTGAGCGTAAGTGACTAGATACTGGCTTTTGTTTGGAAAATAACGTAATTGGTGCGTTGTTAACGCTAGTTCGCATACAAAGTCACTCACGCTCAACTCGTTGGCGTACAGATCGTCGGTGATTGTAGTAAGCTAAATGAAACAATAAATCAGTTCAAAATAACATTTATTCACCTACAGCCTTACAAATAAACGTGGCATAAAGTTAAACTCGAGAATAAATTAAGAATAAGCAAAATGTCTACAAATAAACCAAGAATAACTTATACTGAGTATAACATTGACATTTCTATTGATACAAACGTTATTCCGAAGTTATACCAGCCCGCACCCTTGTATAAACCTAGTATAACTCGATTTGTGCTTGTTTGCTGTGGTCATTTGAGGTTATAATATTTAAATATAGTTAATGGATACACTAAAGTAGTCTTTATTCACTGTTAAAAATTAACAAAGTTCAAATGAGATCAATCATCATCATCATTTCAGCCAACAGACGCCCACTGTTGGACATACGAGTAGGCTTCCCCCAAGGATCTCCACACCGATCGGTCCTGCGCCTCCCGCATCCAGCGGCTTCCCGCAACCTTCATCAGGTGATCAGTCCACCTTTTGGGGGGCTTACCAACGCGGCGTCTCTTACGGATCTCATCATTACTTATCGTTCACGTAAAGAAACTCCGAGCATAGCCATCTCCACCCCCCACCCCTCCTCCCCCAAATTAATGAGATCAATACAGTTAAAGATTTCGTCGGAGCTGATAAGAGCTCGGTGGTCGAAGTGGTCAAAGCGTCAATACGGTACGTTGGAGACACGGGTTCGATCCCCGCCCGAGACGAAATTTATTTTTTGATTTATTCAGCATTTTTGAAAAAAATCAAAGTTCTTTATCGAAATTTAACTATTTCCAAATTAATATAATTATTTACACGAAAGTATAAACAAGTATAATAATATGGAAATGAAACTAATCAACAAAACGGTCGTCCGGTCGAAAAACTGACAGCTTTCACAGATAATATGTTACTTTTTTGTACATTTCTCTTTGATTGCGCTGTTGCCATATTGTGCATTTTGATAGATCGGAAGAATAGCTATACTGCTGTAGTGATTGTTCTGAGAGCTATAGCCTGCTATACCGAAGATAAACCTCGTTTATTTGTCAAAAAATATTCTAGAGTTATTCTCGTTTTATACTAAGTATAACTATACCTAGTATAAGGGTGGAATAAATGTGGTATAACTCATTTTTATTTGTAAGAGTGCTAATGTTTTTGAATAAAATTTTATAGTTCATGTTCTACGTGTCCACCTCTATTTCGCACACATTTTCTCATTCTTTCACGTAGTCCACTTTTCACTACACCAGTGGTTAATGTTCTTCTTATGTCGTTAGCAGCATTAATTATCCTTTCTTTGAGAACTTCCACTGACGATATGTTGTTGGGCTCACTGTAAACGAGGCTCTTCATGTGCCCCCATACATAAAAATCCATGGGGGTCAGGTCGGGACATCTGGCTGGCCAGGGTAAAGGCCCACCTCGTCCAATCCATTTGTTAGGATAGTTAGTGTCCAACCATTCCCTAACGCTTCTTCTGAAATGAGCAGGGCAGCCATCATGTTGAAACCACATGTCCCGCAGTAATTGTAATGGGAGATCATCTAGTAGGTCACCTACGTCACCTCTTAAGAAATTTTCATAAGTTTCACCATTGAGGTTGTCTGGAAGAAAGTAAGGCCCAATCAAATGGTTGGAAATGATGCCCATCCACACATTTACACTAAATCGTCGTTGTGACCCCTTTACTCTTTTCTTATTTGGATTGCCTAGTTCTTTAGGAGCCCAATGGTGTGCGTTATGGTAATTAGTAATCCCGTCCTTATCGAATTTGGATTCATCTGTCCACAATATTAATTTTAGGAAATTCGGGACCTCGATATCTGCATTGAGCATGAATCTGCAGAAGTCCATGCGTCTCGCGGGATCTCCTTCTTCAATTACATATACCGGCGTGTAGTGGTATGGATACAGGCCTGCCGTATGAACCGTAAACCACACTTTCCACTGAGTTAGACCCAGTTCACGGGCAACAATATTGGTCGAAGTGGTTGGGTCTCTTCTGAACCGTTCTACGATTTCGTTGTCTTGTTCCTCGTCGTCATCAATGACACGTGGTCTTCCTAAGTCCGTACGTCGTCGCAAAACAGAGCCAGTTTCACGAAGTCGTCGGTAAACTCCGACGAAAACGCTCACATCAGGTACTCGACGGTCGGGATAGCGTCGTATGTACTCAGTCCGAGCTTGTGCGGACACGCAATTGCAGTATCCGTAGCAGATAAGCATATCCGCATATTCTTCGTTCGAGTATGTTGCCATTTTCAACAGTCCAGTATCACAAGCACAAATCAGAGTCCAGTAAACAAGCACAGTAGTCACAGTTAGAAAAATCAGTCCAGAAACAAAGCCAAGTCGTGTGGGAATCCGAAAGTACAATAATTCGCATCTACCATGGACGAATCGCATGAGCAGACTAAAATGGATGCAAAACAGTGGGCATGTTGTATCCCCAAACTTGTTTTTGCACATTATTTTTCTCACTCTCACCTGCATAAATCGTAAGTTGTCTCGCTCACACGCATCGGATTAACTTGAAGGACAATAGCCGAGGGACCCGTTAGACCTACTACCTGAACTTTTTCAACTATGTTTTTTTCTATGAGTTTAAATACAACCCTAGGTTGTTATACCTCGTTGGATAGCTGATAAAATGTAGATGTTTTTAAGCACATCTGCAGACCCATAATAATTTTTTGAGATATCCACAAAATAAAAATATTTTTTTATAATTTGTACTTATTTTCTTAAGTTTCGATCGTCTGCAATGACCTATTTACTTAACTTACATGCAATTTTAGTCATTGAGGTCATTAACCATCTCATTCTTCATGTAAAAAACCAAAAAAATGATCATTAGAATCAAAAAATTCAAAATATTCAATTGAATAGCCGAAAAATTGGGCATTTTCATAAAAAAAATTAAAACTTGAGTATATCGAAAACGGTTAAGTTTAGGACGGGGGGTTCCCTAGTGAAATCATTCAGAAATGATGTGTACTACACGCCCTTAACAGATCTAGGTCGACTTTTCCTGTAACCCTGTATATACTGAATGTATTTCATGTTTTGGTCATATTTTTTACGTGACAAACAAACAAAGTTTTATTTCAGTCACTACCGTGTGTTTAAAATTAGTGTAAGTAAAATAATACATGTATCAGGAAGTCTCCGCTCTTCCGTATAATTTAATTAACAGATAAGTGAAGTGAAAAGATAACAAACTTATACTATAAAACAAAACAAATTGATAACAGTACGTGTGTGAGTGAGTGAGTGTGTGTGTGTGTGTGTGTGTGTGCGTGTGTGTGTGTGTGTGTGTGTGTGTGTCTGTGTGTGTGTGTGTGGTAAGTGGAGTGTGTATTATTTCATTATTACATAGTCAGCCTACAACTGAAATGTCAGCAAATTTTCAGTATCCACATAACTAAGAAACTTAAGCCAATTTGTTACAGTTTTTTTTTACATTTGTAATTATTCATTGGATAAATATTAAGTTTTCGGTTAATTTTATTATACACATATTTTACTTGTCTATCGTACTGCCTTGCAGCAAAAACCGTTCTAACTGAATTATAGGAAAGTACTATGTCATTTCTTCTTTTGTTACTAATATTAGGGTTATACTTATTAAATTTGTGCATCTTTAAAATAGAATTTAGTATATAAAGTTTTCTAACAAACAGGAGATTTGCATATTTATATAATTTCTCAGTGGGAAATCTGAAAGGTACAAGATACGTAACTTTTAGTAGAGCCCTTTGAGACCTTTCTATTTCCAAAAATTTAGTTTTAGTGACCCCACCCCAAATAGGAATACAATAACAAGAACTGATTCCACAAGAGCTATATAAATTTTATTTAGTAATTCCTTATTAGCAACATGTCTGAGTTTTTTGAAGATCCATGTGAGTTTCCTAATTCGACACAGTTATTTCTATGTGTAAGTGCTAAGATAAGCGAGAGTCAACTACAACACCAAGGTATCTAGTTGAGTCAACCCTCTCAATAAGATCACATGAACAAGTTATATTGAGAGGATTGTCGCAACTATTCAATCTTATTTTAAAGTTATCTCTGGGTTGTGTTCTTTTGTCTATAGTGAAGCAAATTTAATTAGTTTTGCAGATATTGAGGGTAAGAAAGTTTACATTTAGCCATTGTGAGATGATGCACAATCTATTCTCTGTGGCTTTTTGCACATCTACCCATGAATCTCCGGAGAATACAATGGCTGTGTCATCTGCGTAAGAAAATATATTTGCATTTTGGAGTGTAAGCTTACACAGCTCATTGATATAAACCAAAAACAAAGTTGGCTCAAGGACACTACCCTGTGGGACACCATAGGATACGTCAACTAAGTCACTAATGTAGTTACCTAACTTTACCTGCTGCTTTCTATCCTACATATAATTTGTCATAAGGTCCAGAGAAGAACCCCGTAGTCCATATTGCTGTGACGAGTGCACGAATATGTCCTTAAACGCGTGGAATGTAAATATGGGTATGTTTAAAGCCATAAAAAGACATTCAAAATCAAAATAATATTTATTCAAATATGGCTTTACAAAAGCTCTTTTGAATTGTCAATATTTCTTATTTACCACCCATTCAATATGTTTTTTTAGCTGATAAGAAGAATGGGCGCAAGAAACTTATCAGCTTTATCAGAAGTATGCTTAAAATATATTTTAAAATTTTACAACTTAACAATGCATATTATCGTCATTACCATAAACAGATACCACAAATGTACATGATATAAACAGATACCACAAATGTAATTATGTGTTCTTATTTACAAATATTACAATTATTGTGTTATACCTAAGTAGATGTGCATGTATTTTAACTATGCAATTCATTCCCAAGGCTTAGTATCATTGATATAATCATTTATTCTATAGTAAGCTTTTTTACACAGCTTTGTTTTTATAGTAGTTTTAAATTTGTTAAGGGGTAATTGTCTAATATCGGCTGGAAGCCTGTTATAAAAACGTGTACATTGCCCTATAAAAGTATTGCTTATTCTATGCAGACGAGTAGTGTGACCAACAAGATTATGTTTATTTCGTGTATTTACATTTGGAGTATCACATCTTTCTTCAAATTCTGTGATTTTTTTTTAACATACATTAGATTTTCAAATATATATTGTGATGGTACGGTTAGAATATTCGGGTCCGTATCAGAAGGGCAATTTAGCAAAATGTCTTTGTGGATAGATCACCTCCCTGAACTTTTCTCTGAGTGAAAATCGAGGGCCTAGTTGGTAAATAGCTCTCATGGCCCTTTTTTGCAAAATAAAAATAGTATTAATATCTGCCGCATTACCCCAGAGAAGAATCCCATAGGACATAATACTATGGAAGTAACTGAAGTAAACAATTCTAGCCGTATCAACATCAGTAAGCCGCCTTATGATCTTAACTGCATATGCCGCAGAACTGTTTACCTGATATTTTTTTAATATGTGAACCCCATTGCAATTTTGGAGTCTAACGTTATGCCTAAGAAAGTTGCTGATACAGTAGGATTCAATTTCATACTATTTAATTGGACATCAGTTTCTACTTGTTTTACATTGGGCGTTGTAAACTTAATTAATTTAGTTTTCCTTTCATTTAATAATAAATTATTAACAGTAAACCAATGTACAACTTTGGATAGTGCTTTGTTCACTTCGTCACAATATCTCAATTGTCTATTTATTTTAGATATCAAAGATGTGTCATCAGCGAACAACACAATATATTGATTTTCCTTCACATGGTAGGGCAAATCATTTATATAAATTAAAAACAAAAATGGTCCAAGAATTGTGGCACACCTATGGTGACCTTAGAACCAGAAGATCTTACTCCATTTATTTCCTTCTGAATTCCTTCTGAATTCTATTACTAAGATAAGAAGTCAGAAGGTCGAGAGCCTTGTTCCTAATTCCATAATGGTGTAATTTTCTGACCAGAGTATCATGGCTTACGCAATCGAAAGCCTTGGATAAATCACAAAAAATACCTAAAGCATCCTGTGACTCTTCCCAGGCTCAAAATATATCCCCAATATCCTTTATTAATTCAACTCCTGCATCTATCGTTGATCGACCTCGTCTAAAACCAAACTGGTTTTTATGAAATAAATTGTGTTTATTAAAATGCTCTAGTAACTGACCAAGCATTAACTTTACTTACGGTAGGCAATACAGAAACAGGTCTGTAATTGGTGGGGTCAGAGGCATCACCAGTTTTAAACAGCGGTATTACTTTACTATGTTTCATCAAGTCAGGAAATACACCAGAAGCTACACAACTATTTAATATTCAACAAATATTTAGCCTACAAAAAAAAACTAAAATTTTAAGAAAGTAGAGATTTATTTTTCAACATAGTCTCCTTGCAATTCAATACACTTGGCCCAGCGATGCTTCAACTTTTTTAACCCGTCCAAAAAATACGATTTCCCGAGGTCTTCAAAATAGGTCTCTTGTGGCGGCGATGACCTCATCATTCGACCCAAATCTTTTGCCGGCGAGTGACTTTTTCAGATTTGGGAACAAGAAGAAGTCACAGGGAGCCAAATCTGGAGAATACGGTGGATGGGGCAGCAATTCGTAGCGCAATTCGACCAATTTGGCCATGACGACGGCGGAGGTGTGAGCCGGCGCGTTGTCGTGGTGGAACAACACTTTTTTCTTTGCCAAATGGGGCCGTTTTTTTTTCAATTCGGCGTCAAATCGGCCCAATAAGTCGGAATAGTAGAGCCCCGTGATTGTTTTACCCTTCTCGAGGTAATCGATGTAGATCACACCTTGTGAGTCCCAAAAAACACTGGCCATCACCTTTCCGGCCGATTGAACAGTCTTCGCCTTCTTTGGAGCACGTTCGCCGGGTAAAGTCCACTGTTTCGACTGTTCCTTGGTCGGGTGTGCCAGTGAACCCATGTTTCGTCGACGGTCACAAAACGACGCAAGAACTCCGCCGGATTGCGTTGAAACAGCGCCAAACATGTCGCCGATGTGGTCTCACGGTTGCGCTTGTTGTCTGGTGTGAGCAAACGCGGCACCCATCGCGCCGATAACTTTTTCATACCCAGTTCTTCGTGCAGAATATGATGCACTGTCTCTTCTGCGATGCCTACAGTCTCAGCTATCTCGCGAATCGTCAATCGCCGGTCTGCCAACACGAGATCGTGGATTTTGTTACGTTTTCCTCCGTAGTAGCCGTTTTCGGTGCACCTGGGCGTGGCTCATCAAAAACCGACGTGCGGCCACGAGCAAACTCGTTGAACCAATTTTTGACGGTCGCCATCAAAGGAGAAGAGTCACCGTACACAGCATCCAAGCGCTCTTTGATTTCGCTGCGCGTTTTCCCTTCCAAAAACAAGAATCTAATCACTGAACGATATTGTTCTTTTCCATTTTTGTACAGCATCCAAGCGCTCTTTGATTTCGCTGCGCGTTTTCCCTTCCAAAAACAAGAATCTAATCACTGAACGATATTGTTCTTTTTCCATTTTTGTAAAACCGACCGACACTCTCGCTTCCAAAGGCTATCAAAACAAAACAAATGAAGGGAAAAGATTGAAAACTTCAAAAAGTATTTACTGCACGATAGTAAAACTCTTTTGTAACAACAGCGCCATCGGGCGGCGAGGCTAAGTAATAATTGAATGCCCCTCGTATAACTGCCAAGTATGGTGCAATTATGTCATTAAAAATAGCATTTAAGTAAATAGTAAAATATGTTATGGAAACTTTAAGTCCTACACTCTAAATTAACGTAAAATGTATTTCCTTCATTGCATTTTTAATAACTTAAAAAAATATATTACTTCTCTGATAATTCTGCTAGAACACCGATTATTACGAGACCGGACCCTTAAGCTTGATATTATAGAAGAAATAAAAAAAACATCTTGAATGAAAATGAAAATCATATATTCAGGGAAAAAGAACTGAAACTCTCCTTTTTATCATGCTCAGTGTTAATGGGTTGCACCCAGTATTTTCTTTTTTTTAACCGACTTAAAAAAAAGGAGGAGGTTCTCAATTCGATGCGTATGTTTTTTTTGTGTGTGTTACGCGATTACGCCGCCAATTGTGGACCGATTTACAAAACTCTCTTTGTATTCGATAAATAATATTCCTGGGGTGGTCCCAAGGTCACCAAAGTCAGGGTCTGATGATGGGATCCCATTAAAAATCGAAGAAAAACTGTCAATTTTTAGGTGTGTCCAACGTGTTTTGTGTGTACGTTACGCGATTACTTCGCCAATTATGGACCGATTTTCAATATTCTTTTTGTATTCGATAGAGTATACTCCTGGGGTGGTCCCAAGGTCAGGATCTGATGATGGGATCCCATGAAAATCGAGGGAAACCCTTAAATTTTATAGGTACGTCGAACGTGTTTCATGTTTTTTCCGAAGTTATTCACGTATTTGCGTCTGGTAGTCGTGAACCGAGCTGATGGTGAAAGGATCCTCAACTTTTGGACTTGACATGACCTGACCTAATCTTGGACCTGAATTCAAGTCCAAGGTCAGGTCCGGAAGGTGAGGTGATATTAAATTCACTAAAAGATAAAAATAAAAAATATTTTACAAAAATAAAAACCAACTTCCTCTCGCCTCTCGGGCTTCGTACAGAGTGGACGTGTGATTTTTGCCTCGAAATAATAATTAAATAAATTTACATTTCGGCCTCGGCCCCGCGGTGGACGTTGTCTTCGAAGCTCCCTGACGTCGCGTCGCTGCGGACTGTATGTTGAGTGAGTCTTTTTGCGGTGTTGGTTGGATTTGAACCAAGGGGCTTCTCGATCGGTGCCGTTTTGTTTCCGACCTGTACCGACCGCGCCATGGAAACAGTGAGAAGCCGCGTTGAAATTGGAGATCTGTTGCGTCGAGTGCTACGACTTGCAGCTACGGCTACGTTCACGTCACGCTACGACTTCAGCCACAGCGCTACGGAGCTGCTACGAACAAAGATTGCGGTTGACTTTTTTCTTTTCGTGGAGCGTAATAAGTGTTTAAATTGCGTGACAACTGGACGATAACCGCGCCCTGCACCTGCATATTATCAAGGTATTTGCATGCTATCTCATTCTGGCATCACTGTTTGCATTCGATACCATCGCTGCGTAAAAGAGAAGTCATAAAAATCTTCTTTTCTTACTAATAAAATAAAAACAAAAGTTATAAATCCATGATGTCGGTGCAGCGCACGCCGGAGAAATCAGCTTCTGTACCTGATATGGCAACCCTAGAGGATGAGTCACCCCCAAACTATATTGTGGCCCGAAACAAAAAGAGACGTCCAACTACAACAGTACCACAACTGCAAGCAACAACGAAAGCCGTTACATCTGAATTCCATGATTTGTTTAATCACTTTGCTACAGAACAAGATAAAAAAATAAACACGATTTTGACCACATTGAAAGATATACAGCAAACAAACAATATAATTCAAACTTCTATTGCCTTTTTAAGTGAAGAAAACGTGGAACTGAAAAATAAAACCGCACAGTTGGAATTGGAAGCTAAAAAAGATAAAGAAGAAATTATATTGCTGGAATCAAAATTAGAAGATAGCCAAAGAACAGATCGTAAAACAAATATAGAAATACGAAATGTACCGCTAACCGGTAGTGAAACCAAGAAAGAATTGCTTGTAATGATTCAACACTTGTCAAAATCTATAAGTGTAGATATTGCAAAACAAGATGTTAAAGATATAATAAAAATAAATAAAAATAAAAAAGAAAAGAGCACTATTGTTGTGGAGTTTACCAACACTTTCATAAAGACTGATGTGCTCAAAGCTGCCAAGGCTTACAATTCAAAAAATAAGGACTCGAAACTAAGAGCGCTTCAAATGGGACTGAAAAATAATCACGATATTCCGATATTTATATCAGAGAACCTAACGCCTAAAGCCTCCAGGCTCCACTTTCTCGCCAGAGACCTGAAAAAATCAAGTAGCTATAAATATTGCTGGACTAGCTATGGAAAGGTTTACCTACGTATGGACGACAACACCCCGATCATCACGGTGACTAGTGAAGCACAAATTCAACAATTAGCTAATAAGTGACTACTCACAGGTATATTAACTGCCCTTCTATATACTGCATACTTGTGTAACAAAGTTAATTCTTACCTTGTGGTTTTGACTATATCAGAATTTAAATTTAACGCAACCAAAACAGTAATTTATATACATTACAATAGTGATTTGTCGTCTTCAAAGTTTATATATACAATGTTACTTTCAATAACCCAATATCTCCTCAAAAAGTTAGCTCAATGTTTACATATACACCCCATAATAATATATACACACAATATAACAAACACTCATTATTTTGTACAGTAATAATGGACGAACAAATTAATATATTACATGAATTAGACACAATAAACAAATTTAATACTCTCAGTTGCTCTATAGACAATATATCTAAACACCTACCTCAGGGTCAACCAAACTTGTCATTAATTGTACAGAACATAAGAAGCGTTCATAAAATATCAAATATCGACGATTTAGAAATAAATCTCAGTCTACTTAACCAAGCTATTGACCTGATTGTATTAACAGAATCTCGCATAAATCCTGATAAGCCACTCCCAAGTAAAGACGACTACTCAACATATAGTTCCACAAAAAAGACAAATCAAAATGACGGAGTCGTAGTGTTCATAAAGTCATCTATAAAACACACTGCCAAAGAAATTGATTTACACGGAGCCTCTTGTCTTGAAATCATTACACCCCTTTGCACAGTTATCTGTATTTATCGAACTCATTTTGAAAGAAACCCTGAACAGTTCATCAACTCCCTTGATGCATATCTAAACTGTCCACACATTAATAAAAATGTCATATTAACAGGCGATATAAACATAAATATAATTTTTGGGCAAAACAATAGACATTCTGATACATATCTTAATATGCTGGCTTCACATGGTTTTGAACCTGGACATAGACTCAACACTAGAATTAATAGTTGTATAGATCATATGTTTATAAATTTCGACTTGTCAAAATTTTCATCCACAGTAGCGGTTCTGGACACCACAATTACAGATCACAAAATGGTCTTGACATACTTTTACCCTAAAGCAAAGGTATCAAATATTTCTGCCCCTAGACAGAAAACTATTGTAAACTATTCCGATGCCCTAAAATCTTTACAATCAAAAGACCTATCTGATTTTAGTATTGTTAAGGACCCACACTTATTTACAAATAAATTAACTACAATAAATACTGATTGCTTAAAGAAAAACACAAAAACAATTAATGTTCCGAGAATTAAAAGAATACTAAAGCCATGGATTACTGAGGGTATTTTAAAATGCATTAAAAACAGGAATAACTTACAAAAAAAATTACGAATGGATCCGACTAATGAAATATTAAAAATTTCTTATAGGAGATATCGCAACTTCTGCAATAACCTTATAAAAAAGTTAAAAAATCAATACGAACGCGATCTTCTTAATAAAGCAAAAGGAAATAATAAAACTTTATGGAGCTGTATAAAAAATATAACTAATTATGCGAATAAACCGAAAAGAGATAATGTCGAACTTCATAATCTAAAAAATACTTCTAAAGAATCTGCTGATTACATAAACAATTACTTTAATAACGTCGGGAAAACACTAGCTGAACAAATAAAAAGAAATCTGCCACGGCAAACTCACAGCCACAGTCATGTTGCTATTTCCTCTCAAGTTAACTCCATTGGTGTTATTCAAATAGAGCCCTTTGAAGTTGATTCCATTATAAGTGGACTTAAGCCGGAGTCCGCCGCAGGATGGGATATGATTCCAACAAAATTTTTAAAAATGGCTAAGTCAGTCCTTGTTCCCCTGTTAACATCTCTGGGTAACCTTATATTTGAGAAGGGTATTTTTCCGCGAGATCTAAAACGCGCAATTATACACCCTATCTATAAGAGTGGAGATAGAGGCGATATCAACAATTATAGACCTATTTCAGTGCTCCCAGTAATTTCTAAAATTATGGAAAAATTGATAAATAATCGGCTGTTAGATTTTCTCAATACTTTTAAAATTCTATCAAAACACCAGTATGGGTTTCGCACAGGTATTAGTACTGGAAATGCTATTTCAGACCTCACTAGTAGCATAACAACATATCTTGACAACAAGAAAAAAGCTTTATGTATATTTTTAGACCTTAAAAAGGCTTTCGATACCGTCTCTATCCCCACTCTTCTCTATAAACTCAGTAGGATCGGAATAAGAGGCAATTTTCTTGAATTACTCACTGATTATCTACAGGATCGTTCGCAAATAGTAAAAATTGATAATTATACATATAGCAACGTTAACATTTCCAGTAACTACGGCGTTCCACAAGGTAGCGTCCTCGGACCTACCTTGTTTTTGATTTATATCAATGACTTGACAAATTTAAAACTTACAAATGGATCTGTATTCTCGTATGCGGATGATACCGCTCTGCTATTCCATGGAGATAGTTGGCTGGATGTTTTTGCAGTGGCTGAGGCTGGTCTTGCTAACGTTATGGACTGGTTAAACTTGAATTTGTTATCCCTAAATATGTCTAAAACTAATTATATAACTTTTTCGATCCGTAATTCAATGCAACCGGATAATACTCTCACCATAAGTGCACATACATGCAAAAGAGATAATGTCTCTAATAGCTGCAATTGTTATAAATTAGAACGTGTTAATCACACAAAATATTTAGGAGTCATGTTAGATAAGAATTTATCCTGGTATCCCCAGCTTGAAATGGTTGGTAATCGAGCACGTAAACTTATTTGGCTTTTTAAATACCTGCGTGAGATAGCTGACAAAGAACTTATTATATATATTTATATGAGCCTTGTTCAATCTTTATTGTTATATTGTATAAACATATGGGGAGGTACCTACAAGACAACATTTATAAACATTGAACGGGTGCAAAGACTGATTATTAAGGTAATGTTGCGTAAAAAGAGATTGTTTAGCACAAACTTATTGTATAAAGAAGCTAATGTTCTGACAGTTAGAAAATTATATGTACTACAGTGCATTCTTGATGTACATAAAAGTTATTCTTTCGACCCAAAAGTGCTAAGTAAACGTAAAGTTAACACAGTAGTACCCGTTAAAGCTACCAAAACAGCATTTGCTAGAAAACAATTCTCGGTTCTATCGGCATCAATATATAATAAAATAAATAGAATTTTAAACATTTATTCACTAACTTATTATAATTGTAAAATGAAAGTAACCAAATGGTTAAAATTGCAAAGTTACGAAACCATAGAAAAACTTTTATCTGACCACTAACATCTAAAAAAAAAAAAAGAGAATGATCTGATTTTGGTTGTTGCATACAATATATTAAATATGGTAAGCAGTAACTAAAATTAGATACACATTATACAGACATATTTTGATAATAAATAAATAATAATAAGAAAAACACTAGATTCACTCAAAATATGAAAATGAAATGTATTACAGAACACGAAAAATATTTACACAAATTTATTATAAAAATATTTTACAAAATATAGTTATCTTATTTACACAAGTTTAGTTAATATACAATTACACAAGTTTTTTTTGTTTTGTTTTTACTTTTGGAAACTAGAAAAGGTATAAAAATACACAAGTTTATTTTAAATTATTTTTACAACTTCTGTCGATGTTAAAGAAAATTAATCGTTTTATATAAAGTATGTACCCTTATTATTAAGTTATTATAATTAAGTTAAATTATAAACCTTATAAATATACTAGAAACTTCCTATGTTATAAATAATTGTCATATTGTTGTACAGAAAAGAGAGGGGTCTTTTCTAATACAGGTTTTTTTTAAACTTAAAAGAAGAGACCCACACATTCTAAAAGCTACGTGTAGTTAATAGATTTATTTTTGATTTTTTTTTGATTTTGAACTTCAAAAACACTGAAAAGTTAAAAATAACGTAAGAATAGGTATAGACAACACCACGCTTCACACCGACTTCAATAGAAGTCGGCGTCAAATTTTAAGACTTTCTAGGAGATCATCGTTTTTCAGAGACTTCAGTATAGAAGCGTGATGTTGTCTGTACTTATTCTTACATTATTTTTAACTTTTCAGTGATTTTGAAGTCGGTTTTTATTTTTTATGGAAAATATTTTTTCATAGATTCTTGCAAACCCCACAAAAGCAACCCTTCGCCTTCTGAAGACGAACCTTCAAAATATAAGTTTCACACGTACGTTTTTTGGGAAAAAGGAATGCAGCATTTGTAACTATGCCTTATACCCTTCAGCCATATTGATAACTGTATGCCATGCCATGTAGAGGTAAAACTCGCATAAAACTCGACCAGACAAACACAGGGGTGAATGTTGAAGCTTTCCTGTCTGTTCGGTCTCATTTATGTTTGCAAATCCTTCATTTTTCTATTATGTTCTTTTAGTAACTGCAAACTGTGGAAACATTATAAATCATTTATTTGAGGGTTCAACTTTGATTTATTTTAGAAGTAGTAACTTTGATCAGTTTCTTGCATATTTATCAGCAATTTGACACTATGCCGTCTAATCTTATGTTACGGGTCGTGTACTTCTTCCCTTAACAGCCTCCTTAATCGGAAGTGTGAGATATTTCTTCTGCCTTTAACTTCAAATGCCAGAGCATACACATGAGTGGATATTCATTTCTGATATGGCTATACTTGGCAACTACCTGCTTATCAGTGTTAATTTTCAGGTCCTGGTGTATATTTATACATTGTTCACTAATGAGAGTATGCTTAGCATGGGCTCCTAGCATCTTTTCCTGGAATCTCCCGAGGATCTGGATTTTTACTACCAGCAGTACCCCACAACTGGAAGCCCTAGGTTCAAATTGGTTTGAGGTTGTGATAGTTTGGTTTTTGCATTTATCAGCTAGTACATTTTTTATCACTTTGTATCTGACCCCATTTGTCGGACTTTACTTAAATTTTCTGTATTAAGTTATTATTTATAGAGGAAAAGGAATAGTGCCCATCTGTCTTTGGACCTCAGTATTCTTCTTTAAATACTTAGAGCCTCATGAGAAAGTGAACTCATGGGCCAGTGGGTTTGGATGTCTAGTCCTTAAAATGGCGTTGGTCCAGGTTCTGTTTAGAACGCACATATCATAAATACGACATTATGGTTGTAATTTTTTAATAGGTTGGAATGTCATATTACGCACCGACCTGCCGGTAGAGACTGAATTGCAAGTGTGGGTGTCTTGGGTTGTGAGTCGTATTTTTGTCTCTGATGGTGTGATTTGGGATCAAAAGAACCCATTTCATTGTACCACTGCAGGACTGACACAACAAATGAGGCCAACCGGATTTAAAATCAGGAGCAGGAATATACTGCATATTAAACTGAGAACATATGCCATCCTAGTTGGTGTTGATCAGCAAAGTTAAGTAACTCAATCATTTATAATACTTTCATGATACAAAGTGGAATCCAGACTAATGATGAATAAAGTTGAAATGCTAGATAAGCTGGGTAAGGCCAGCAAAATGTGTCTGTGTACCAGGTCATAAAGGTTTCCCTGGATTCAAAAAGGCTAACGCAATTAGCAAGAATAGGATCCGCAATGCAATTAGTGGGACCGGAATAATTTGTTGGGATCACATTAAATCAATCAACACTTAGCATTGACCTCAAAGCTAAATCCTAGGAAGAGTAGGCCAACCAAAATTACATGATACACGCCAAGCATTCATGGGCATGGAAAACTGACTACAGTTCACGCCCCCAGGCCCCTAGCAGACCACAGTCTCGCCTAATGGTAGGTGTCCTGGGCATTTCGGCACTCGAATCATGCTTATCAGGATGGTACACGCCAGTTCCAAAATCAGTAAAATCTGCAAGGAAAGAAAAGGGGAGCATTGAACATTTACTGTGCCACTGCAACACAGGATGCTAAGCAGGATGTTAAAGCTGACGGGAATTGGATTCCCAAGATCGGAAGGTTACAGGGCCATGCCACTGAAACACGGCCTGCACAGGCGCAACTGTGCTTGTATGGTTGACAACAGCCAAACCTATAGCCAAATACAGGTTTCAATCAAAACACTGCTGTTTACATTGTAGCCATCTAGCAAGCTCACTCACCTCTATTAGGATCCTGGGGGGTCCTGTCTAAGAAAAAAATCTATCGCGATCGCTTACAATTTGAGAGTCGCCATCCATCCATCACTCCTTTATAAAAGGATGTCGGCGCAGAGTTTTGTGTTCACGGCGCAATGGCTGTCAAATTGAAGGTGATCGAGATAGATTTTTTCTTAGGCAATAACCCACCAGGCTTTCAACCGTATAACACAGGCTTAATTGATAATTAATAACAAATTTCCATATGTTAAAAAAAAATTATTTGTTTTGTTAAAATTATGGGGAAATCTATCAATCTACATTGTATTTATCTTTATATGTGTACTCTAAATGCATAATTTTTATAGAAAAACGAGTTATGCCGGCGAACTGCGTTTCACCATAATAAAAATTCTGAAGAGGGTCACCCTTATCACGTAGGGGTATAAAAAATTGCCTACGACCTATTCTCAGATATTCTACCAAATATACACAAAAATTTCATAAAATAGGTCAAGCTGATTCGGATGAATTCGATAACCAACAGTTGAATTCCCCAGTTGAATTTCACAAACTTCTTTTTTTATTAATGTTTGTCTTAGAAACGGAACATATTAGCAAAATTTCATCTGTCTAGCTTTAACTGCTTATGTTCGGTCATGATGAACATAAGGTCAGTCAGGCAGTACATGTTATTTTATAATGAATATAATACACAGTTTAAGATTTCTTTTCCTTCCACAGCTGTATTATACAACGCCCAAGATCTTTTGTTGTATTATCCTAATGACCCACCAGACTCGCGACACTTTGTTCTGCAACCATGCAACTACGGACTTCCATATGAGACCATCAAGGCGAAAACCAGAGACGGCCAAAGAATTCATATGTTTTTAATAAAGCAGGAAACTGGTTCTTCCCGCAAACCCACAATGATATTCTTCCATGGAAATGCCGGCAACATGGGCCAAAGGTAGATATTTCTAATTGTTCTAAATTATGTCCATAAACCAAACAAAAGCAGTTAAGAATTAAGACTGGCTGGGGTGAAATTGTTTATATATTATGTATTTACATGGTACACATTTTCTTTGCAGACTTTCGAATGTGAGTGGCTTCTATCACCAACTTGGCGTCAACATTTTGATGGTAGAGTACAGAGGCTACGGACTCTCGGAAGGCACTCCCTCTGAACACGGATTCTATATAGACGCACAAACTGCTTTTAACTACCTGGTCCGGAGATCTGATATTGATCGTGATAAGATTTTTCTTTTTGGAAGATCTTTGGGTAAATATTTATAATGAATATATTAAATGTATGCAGTAAATATAGCAAATTTAAAAGAAGTATTAGGTCTATCTCCAATATAGACTGCTTTGCAAAAAAACGGGCACCTATGGAAATTCTCGGTCCATTCAGATTCATTAAATTGTTTGTCGTAAATCTTGTAAATGTACGATATATGCATGTGTGGAATCCATGTATGTGAACTCTAGCAACAATTCACAATTTTTTAATGAATTCTATAAAATGATGTACACGTACATTAAAAAAGAATCGGAGCAATAAAGGCAAGAAGAATTTTAAGTTTGTTTTTATCATCATCATCATCATTTCAGCCTAGAGACGCCCACTGCTGGACATAGGCCTACCCCAGGGATCTCCAAACCGATCGGTCCTGCGCCTCCCGCATCCAGCGGCTTCCCGCGACCTTCACCAGATCGTCGGTTCACCTTGTGGGGGGCCTACCAACGCTGCGTCTCCCGGCACGCGGCCGCCACTCAAGGAGCTTTCCGCCCCAACGGCCGTCAGTCCTGCGAGCTATGTGTCCTGCCCACTGCCACTTAAGGTTTGCAATTCTTTGGGCTATATCGGCGACTCTAGTTCTTCTACGGATCTCTTCATTTCTGATGCGATCGCGTAGAGAAACCCCGAGCATAGCCCTCTCCATTGCCCTTTGAGAGACACTGAGCCTTCTGATGAGACCCATTGTAAACGGCCTCGTCTCAGTTCCGTGCGTCATCACTGGCAACACGCACGAATTGAAGACTTTCGTCTTAAGACACTGCGGTAGATTGGCCAATCATATGCTGCGTAGCTTAGCGAACGCTGCCCAGCCGAGTTGGATTCGTCGATTTACCTCTTTCTGGAAGTTGGACTTACCGAGCTGGATTATTTGTCCCAGGTAAACATATTCGTCAACAACTTCCAGTGTAGAGCCGCCAACCTTCACAGGAGTAGGTACTTATAAAAACTACACACACAATATATAAAACATATTCTGTACCCAACAATTCCAACCCTCAGTGATAAGTACTCAGCACTCAATCATCAGGGTCAGGGGACAATTATGCCACAAGTGTAACCAGTCGCTCGTTGGCGGCGCCGGCGCCGCCGGAGGCTCGGTCGGTGCGCCTCAGCGCGGGCGGCGGTGCAGTAGGCGATGGAGTTTATTTACTACAAAGAAAAAGATTATTACCCAATGAATTTACATTAGGATGTATATGATCTCCGATTCGAGTCTAATATTTCATATCGAAGGAAAAAAAATGTAAAGATGCGGGAAAGAAACTCGTACATATTGAATTTTTCAATAATTTGCTTTTAGAAATGTCAAGTGAATATATTCATACTCACTCTTAATGGACATAATACAGATATAACTTTTTTTTAGGCGGCGCTGTCGCTATTGACTTAGCGACTCAAAAATTCTACCGGAACAAATTTTGGGCGGTTATTGTGGAAAATACGTTCACCAGCATTCCGGACATGGCGCATGTTATACTGAAGTGGCGGTGGTTGAGATGGGTGCCTATGTGGTTCTACAAAAACAGGGTATCTGCACTTTTTTAAATTAGAAAGCAAGATATCTTTATTTACTACAAGGTGACACAGTTCTTAAAGAGGATCTGCATATCTATTTATTTGGTCAGAGCCATGTAAACGATTCAATTTGTTTGACAAAAGTTTTCATTAAGCAAACTTACTAACGATATAACTAAAGATCTAACAAATTTGAGAAACACGATCTTTTTAGGGTTCCGTAGTAAACAAGGAACCCTTATGGTTTCGCCATGTCTGTCTGTCTCCCCTGTCTGTCTGTCTGTCTGTCCGCGGTTCTTTGGCAAATTAGTATTGAACTAAATGAACGAATGAATGATAATGCTGCGAAATTAAATAGTCCATTCTCTCCGTAAATCACATAGCTGATTTTTACGCCAGTTACGACAACTGTCACTTTAGATAGCTTGCCAATCAGCTGTTAATTAGACGCCATCTTTCTTATTTATCCTAGTATTAAATCTGTTATAACGCCAGATTGGACGGTAGAAAACCTATTCTCGAAAAACGGCTTTAATCAAAGTGTAAGTATTTGGTGAAATTAAAATTGACTTATCTGAGAATAATTCGTGACTTCGTCCTTGGTATAAAACTTATCTGACTTTGGTGAAATCGCGCCTAAATGGAATAAGGTTAATATTGAATTACCACAAAAGCAGTGTTCGAGCTTAGTGCATTTTTCCGCTTGATATGAATCGACCCTAAAGCGGCGAACGTTCACTGACCGCGCCCGCGCACGTTGCAGTACATGTCGCTGCGCAAGATTCTCACGCTGACGGCGCCGACGCTGTTCATCTGCGGGGAGAACGACACGCTCGTGCCGCCGGGCATGACGCGCGCGCTGCACTGCCAGTGTCGCTCGCCGTGGAAGCAGCTGCTGGTGCTGCAGGGCGGCCACGACGACACGTGGACCTGCCGCGAGTACTACCCGGCGCTGCAGCAGTTCCTGCGCGATCTGCCCGCCGTCGCCGAGAACAGCGCCCAGTACGACGCGAACAATCGCGACAAGCGCGGCGGCGGCCACCCCGCCGGCCCCAACGTCGTGCACACCGTTTAGAGCATTCAGCCTACGGAGATGGCGAGCCTCGGCGAACCCTTCTGCTGAAGTACGTTGACAATATGACCGTGCGCGTTATATAAAACTATAGGTGACGCCCGGCCGCTGCCATTTGGTGTCGTCTCGTGTCGCAAGTGAGAGCTCGTATAAAATGGTTAATTGTGCAGTTTCCTCTTGCAAAAAGTGATCCAGTAACTCAAATCTTCGAGACCATGGCGTTTCCTATCACATGCAAGTATAAAATATACATTGTTTTATTTATGTACAATTTTGAAATAATTTTTGTGCCATTACTATAGAAAAATTCAATGGTACGTTGGTAGCTCAAACGCAGTACACGGGCATGATTTGCGGGCGATTGCGTAGATACACGTTAATTTATCGATGTGTGTGTGTTTCTTTATTGTGAGGTAATATTTTCATAGTGTGCGTATCTGTAAATGAATTCTAGAATTTCATAGTGTGCCATGCGTGTTTACCTCGCCTCCCGCCAAGTGTAGCAGAAAAATGTATATGTATATAGGTAATGTGATTTGTTGCGTACCATCTCCATAGGTTAATGCTCTAAGGCACACTGTCTAACCGCGATCCGACATCGAGCCGCATGCGTCTGTTGGCAGTGAGTAACACGAAAGTAGCATCCCCGCTGTGGGAAATTCGATTGCTTCATCTAAAATAGCAGATAATGGACAATATAGATTGACATCTTATCCATTGAGACAGGCTCGGTCAGTTTGGCACTGCAGGTGGTCCTTTGTTACTAACGGACCACTCAATCCATCCATTTCGGTGGTTGGTTAGGAACTTCATTGCTGTCAGACCACCTTATGTGCACACGGGTACTCTCTACTCTAGTGTCAGAAATATTTGTTTTGAACTTAAGATGACCGGCTGAATCAATTGTCAATTTTAGGATTTCTAACAATCCACCCATCCAGTTGTTCCCTGTTCCTTTTAATTTTTTTCCTAAGTATCTACGTCTTGTAGTGGACTTATTTTAATTGCATGTATTCTCTTTGGTGTTTATTTATTTTGTAAGGAATAAGAAAATTGGTTGGCGTAGGTCTGGGGTCCGGACACCCCCCCATCGAAAAGCTATACCTACGCCTATGATTAATTGACAAATTGCGAAATTGAGATAGTATAAAAATTGAGTGGTCCGTTGGTAATGAACGGTAGTGGCGTATTAAAGTAACCTTTTCTATTGGCCCTGCCGTAATCTACAACATAACCAAATCAAGGGAATGATGTGGCAAAAGATATTTTTACTAATGTATGTATTTATTATAACAGCCAAAAGAACAATGGCCAAATTGGACTTGACTATGGGCATAAACTTAGAATAATAACGTATAGAAACCCAATCGGCGCTCACAATTTGATGCAACTAAATGTGAGCCGTAAATGGCTCACTACGCCGGACAGATCCGCACTGTTATAAGGAAATTCTTATCGTAGTGTGCGTGTTTCGCGCGGAAGCGACTTCACACAGCGGTATCATTTTTGCTTAACTTTAATCATCGCGCTCTGTACCGGGCTATCCTTCTATGTGTTATTATTCTAAGGGCATAAATGAAACGTAAGTTAAAAGATATGCTTTTATGAGTTACTTTTAAAAATATAACTATTAAACCTCAAGAACTTCAAGTTTCAGAGAAAATAATTAATTCGTAAAATCAATTTCCTCGTGAGTGTAATTATTATAAAATAATATAATAAAATAATTAATTCTTTAATGAGAAATCGTATTATAGTTTTTGAACGGTTTTGACCATAGATGATAGATCTTGAAAATGACGTCAAGTTCCGTTTCACATTCTTCAACTACTTCGCGTTTATTGAAAAAAAATATTTTTCTTAAAAAAAAAACAAAATAACATAACATGTGTTTATTTCTTGGATACTACTAATAGTACTTAAACTTGCTCAAACGAATAATAATAAGCAAACGGTGCATATTTCAAAGTCTTGGTTCTTTTTTTATGATTTGCGTGTAAAGGTACGTCTCTGTCTAAATCAAATGACAGATGTCTTTCATTGATATTTATTTACTGAGTTTTTTCAGTTGATCCAAAAGTACTCTGCGGTTCAAAGTTAGCTTAAGGTTTTAAAAAATATTGCTCCTATTCGGACCTGGGTCCCTATAGAAGTTGATTGCTATTCGGACCCGATAGAAGAGTAATCAAAAAATAACATATATGATAGAACTGTAAACTGTCGGTTAGGTTAGACATTGTGACTACATACAGCGGAGCGAGCAGAGCATGAAACTTAAGGCGCTATATCGACAAAAAATGGTTATTTTTAATGTAATGTCATAGGTCACTGAGAGATCTTACAGATCTGAAACTTAAATATGTGTTTCTTTATATCTTTAGCTAGAAACGCCAAAAACCGGAAACGCGATTTAATGATTTTGCTTCGATACATTTTATTTTATAAATTACCTCTTAAAAATAAAAAAATTCAGGATTACTAGTAAACGGTATTAGGTATTCATTAAAAAGTTCCATAAATAAGTAGACATCATCATTATTTAGAATCGTGTAAAAGCATTTTTTTGTAATCATTATTGTAAGGGTTGCGCCCTCACACTTTAGGGAATGATAAGGTGAACGGGAAGAGAATGATAAAATAAAACCGTTCAGTTCGAGTGTTGTAATTGCACTGATTTAATGACGCTAACAAAATTGCAACTCTGCTAAACGTGACTTACTGCGAAGACAATAATTATGCACGATGCGGTAAACGCACACTCGTACATCCTGCGCCTCCGAGAAGAGGACGAAGGAAGATATTATTATTATACTACGTGATGATGATATGGACAGAGTATACAACATAGGATAGCGAAGAAAACAATGATTGATGCTTATGATACAAGGTGATAAACAATTTTAGGTATTATTAACAAACAAATTAAAAAATATGTATTAATCTACATGGTCTATTGTTCAATGATATCACTACACAAGGTAGTCACTAAGGAATATATTTTTAAGGAATGTCAAATTTAATAGATCGATTCACAATCGGGGATGTAGCTTTATCTACACTTAATACACTAGGAGCACTTTCTAAATGGGACGCTTTCACTGACACTACACTATCACAATCGGTTGTAGCCCCCATGTAGGCCACAGTCTGATGCACCACCGCCAGCTCCCGGGCGGCGGCGGCGTCGCGGCCAGGTCCCGGCCGCGCGCTAGCGCCCGCGCCGGCGCCGCCAGCGACCAGCCTGCGCCGCAGCCGCCAGCACGCGAACACTCCCGCCGATAGCATTAGTAGGCCAACGATGATATAGCCGAGAGAATAGTGATGAACGTTGTGTATGCTCAGCTCGTTACTGGATCTCTCCTTCAACTCTGATATTTGCGACCTTAGTGCTCTCCACTCGTCGTCTCGCGACTCTGCCGGTTGCGAGATGTTAATCAAAGAGGTGTTAATGATTTTGTTAAGCACTGAAATCTCTAGGACTAAGATGTTCTGTTTGATATGCAATGTATTAAAAAAGTTATTATGAGAGTGTAATTCAAAATCATTTTCTTTTAATGTGCACATTGGGCCTAGTTTTATGATTCCGTTATGACTCAGCGCCTGTGACGTAACTCCAGCTGGGCAGACGATGCGGACGTCGCACACTTCACAGCATGTAAACATCCACGAGTTATCAGCATGTAACTTGATCCACTTCTCTTTGCAAGCCGATACCTCTGTCGTGCACGGTGATAATTTGCTGCTGTCAATTAAATTGATGTCGCATAGTGATTGTTTTATTTTCGAATGATATATAGGCTTGTTCAACAAGCATAATATTTTGTCTTGAGATGGCTCAGCGCCTGTGACGTCACTCCAGCTGGGCAGACGATGCGGACGTCGCACACTTCACAGCATGTAAACATCCACGAGTTATCAGCATGTAACTTGATCCACTTCTCTTTGCAAGCCGATACCTCTGTCGTGCACGGTGATAATTTGCTGCTGTCAATTAAATTGATGTCGCATAGTGATTGTTTTATTTTCGAATGATATATAGGCTTGTTCAACAAGCATAATATTTTGTCTTGAGATGGCTCAGCGCCTGTGACGTCACTCCAGCTGGGCAGACGATGCGGACGTCGCACACTTCACAGCATGTAAACATCCACGAGTTATCAGCATGTAACTTGATCCACTTCTCTTTGCAAGCCGATACCTCTGTCGTGCACGGTGATAATTTGCTGCTGTCAATTAAATTGATGTCGCATAGTGATTGTTTTATTTTCGAATGATATAAAGGCTTGTTCAACAAGCATAATATTTTGTCTTGAGATGCATGTAGACAATTTTGAAGATCGAACTCCGATAAAAATATAATTGAATCTTTGTTTACATGAAATGCAATGTAGGGAAAAGTTGGAATAATATAATAATATTGTGTCTCCCTTTTCTTGGGTATAGTAATTATCTTGTCGAGCTCATAAATATCATTACTCGTGATGGGTATTTTTATTTCTATGATAAGATACTGGTCAGTTATTTTTGATGAAACCTTTAACAGCTTATATAATTGCATGATATTTGACGAATCCAAGGGCAAGACGAGATCTCCCTTCAATCTGCTTGATATGATATTAATTTGCTTTTCCAGTTGTTGCGGTGGTAAGAGGTTGGTATTGATATGGCCTTGATAGATGTCTGTTACTGTATTTATGAGGGTATCTTGGATGCGTCTTATGTTGGACATGATAATGTGAGCAGTCAAAGCAGATGACGTCAGATACAGAGCATTAGAAGTATCAATGCGAACATGATTCATTTCGACAGTAAGGCTATTTATATGTTTTTCTATAACTGTAAATTGCTTCTTCATCATATTTTCGTGTCTTTTTAAAATGTTGTACTCAGCTTCCATAATGATAGTTTGATTATGTAATAGTTTTTGTAGATGATTCTCGTTCTGCTTAATTTGGTGTATGTCTTTTTGATATTGTTCCGCAAATCTGTCATCTAGTACCCCAAACAAAGTGTTAGCGATGTTCCCAATTCCATTTATAAGTCCTCTTTTCTGCCTCCGGGTATTATAATGATTCTTCATTAATATATTGTTATAAGTCTCTATCTCATCCAGCTCCTGGTCAAGTTGTAACATTACGCTCTCATATTGAGAATTATTGTATCGACTATGCTCTCGAATGTTATCTATATATTTATGTATATTCTGCACAGCTTGCCAATAGGTACTCATATTATAATATATCACGAGATTCCATTCGTCTCTCACATAAAGTAAATTTGATATTTTATCAAAATATATTTTTTGATCGCTATTTAATTCAGTTATATTAATTCCTTGTATAAGTTGTAAACTTGGTGATATAAAAAATAAAATAAACATAAAAAGAGTTATAAAAAGGTTTTTAAAAATACTACCTCCCTTTGGACCTGAATGTTTGTTCCTTTCTCGACACGGAGATTTTATTTTAGTGCTATTGTTGTACAGTTCTTGCATTTCTTGATCAGGTGGGAGTAAAGGTGTCAATTTGATAATAGACCTTTTAATTACATTATTTTGCGTTTTCAATGATACAATAGGCTAGTTGACCCTTTTTTAAAGTAGGGCTTAAAATGTTCATAATTGTTGTATTAGACCATAGCACATGAATATTATTTTTTTCGATGGCTAAAAAGTGCAAAAAATCTATTTTAAATTAAGATTTTCAATTTTGGACCGAAAACAGGGTCAGCCATGACAGTCTGTTGATTATCTGTGGTATACATCAAATGACGTCAGTCTTATAGTAAACAAAGCACCGAGGCGAAATAACCTCACAAAAACAACGACGAGTTGTTGGATCAAATTTGACATTTCTTTGTTTACTATATGAGTGACGTCACGGCCCTGACCACAGGATATCAAAGCGTTTACGGCGTAAAATAAAAAAAATTATTTCTAGCATTTTCAAATTAAAATTTTACAGTAATCATTCATTGTTATTTATTAAAATCGGTATATTGTGGAACCTTATGCCAAATACTATTAGAAATAAACAATATTTTAATCAATTCTGATATGAGTCAACTACCCTATTCTAACACGATTATCCTTCCCCGGGTGCAACTCTATCACACGTCCCATGGCCCATTTTCCAGGCGGCATGTTGTCTTCCTTCACCAAAACAATGTCATCAATTTTGATATTTTGATAAGGTCTCTGCCATTTTGACCTTGTCTGAAGCTGTTGTAAATAATCTGACATCCAACATTTCCAAAATATAGAGCTGCCAATAAGAAAATGTCCTGGAGTCAAAATTTGTTCATCAGGATTTTCAGAAAGTGCACAGAGCGGCCTCGAGTTCAGACACGCCTCAATTTGATATAGGACTGTGGTAAGCTCTTCGTATGTTAACTTTTGATCACCAATAATTCTCTTTAGGTGGTACTTCAAACTTTTTACGGCAGCTTCCCACAGCCCCCCAGCGCTGGGATACGCCGGAGCATTGAAGTGCCATTCAATATTCATTTCAGATATGATGTCGAAGAAATCCTTATTGATAGTGTTAATTATTTCTTTATATTCTTTTTCAGGAGCTTACTGGCACCGACGAAGTTTGTCCCGTTATCGCTGTACATATGACTGGGCGCACCTCGTCGGGAACAAAATTGCAACTCTGCTAAACGTGACTTACTGCGAAGACAATAATTATGCACGATGCGGTAAACGCACACTCGTACAATTATAGTAATTTTTTTTATAAAATAATTAGTATTTTGTCGCATGCGTCGATAATTTCTAAACGACCTGATTACATGCCGGCGCAGCGCATTCACGACTTTGACACCGTAGATATAAGGACTAGCTACTTTAGGACGGGGGGCGCCCCGCGTTTACGTATAGACCACGCCTCCCATTGTTTGATTCATTTTCGATGTAGCGCCTTAAATGAAACTGCAGCGCGGGTTATACCGCCTATCTCATTGTGATGCACTCGCTATCGTTATCACTCGTGACATTAGAACTATGGTTCTAGTATCACAGGTGATAACGATCACGGTAGCAAGTGTATCGCTATGAGATAGGCGGTAGGGTCGCGGGTCCGAATAGCAATCGTCTTCTATAGGATCCCGGGTCCGAATCGACACAGCCAACCTAAAAATGAAAAAAAGGGAATATCTCCCATTACTGAAGTTTTTAATGAATTATTGTATTGAGCTATGAGACTAATTCAAATAATGATACGTAGTATCTCTATGTAGTCTGTGAAATAATGTTGGATCTGTAATTAATACAAAAGTAATGATGCCTATGGTTCCAGCTACTTTGGGGTTCTGTGACCCCGTTGCCAACTTTCTTATTATGCTTACTTTTCGAACAGTTAGTACAAACATTCCTATTGTGGTCAAGTTAGGTGTGCTTAACTTTTTTCCATGTGCAGTCGGAGAGCTTGTCGGTAACATCGCAAGTAGAATGATATTCTCCTGTTTTGTCATAGTAACTTCTAGTAGTGATCACATGGAGTTCTTACGACATATTATTATGATGTGGTACTGAAGTGTTAAGCTAACTAGGAGAAAGATTTCACCTTTCGAACGCTCCAAAAACAAACAGCCTATTTTCATTATAACATAAACACTTGTTTTGTAGGTATATGCAAGGAAAAAATATTAAATGATAATCTAATAACAAGTAGTTTTTAATTTGATTTCTTTTTCAGTTCTATGGTTGCAATGCAATAAGCATTATTCATTTTTGGGAGCATTCAACCTTAATAGTGAAGTTTCCATGTATATTTATTTGCAAGAACCGGCAGCTCCATACTGTTTTTATCGTAGTGTGCGTGTTTCGCGCGTAATCACACTTCACACAGCGGTGTCATTTTTGCTTCACTTTAATCATCGCGCTCTTTACCGGGCTATCCTTCTATGCGTTATTATTCTAAGTCTTAACCCTATACCGGGTGTAACTGAACCCCAATAACATTTAAGGGGCATATAAGTTAGATACTAAATGGACCTTCGGTGCTTGTCTGAGACCTGAAGACCCAATATTTTCAGAGTTATTTGATTTTAATCCGAAAGCAAAAACTTTCAAGTGGCAACCATAATCAGCTCTTAACACAAAATAAATGTAAACACAAAGTGAAGAAATAAGGTACAGAAAGGTCACTAAAACATAGTATTTTAATGCCTAATTTCAACTAACCTCTTTGAGTCATTGAAATGTAAATCCTTCTGGTGTATGCCACACACCTCTGGAGCGAAGCCATTGAGAGGTACGGTGAAGCTCTCGCGGTTTCATTGGACATCTCAAAGGCATTTGATAGGGTCTGGCACAACGGTTTACTTAGCAAGCTTCCCTCATATGGACTACCTCCATACCTCTGCTCATGGATATCTGATTTCCTGAAGGACAGATCGATTCGGGTAGTCATTGATGGCTGCTCGTCCGATCCCTTGGCTATCAATGCCGGAGTCCCCCAGGGATCGGTCCTCTCTGCAACACTTTTTTTTGCTACACATCAACGATCTGCTGAAACCCGGTATCTTTGGGTACGCAGACGATAGCATAGTTGCAGAGAGATATATGTCCGATGCTAAGGCTGGGAAGGCTGAAATCGAGCTGCTCAGAGCCAACATGGTAGAACGCGTGAACTCGACCCTGCAAGAAGTTTCGGATTGGGGGGAAGCTAACAGAGTCGAGTTCAATGCCTCCAAGACCCAGGCCTGTCTCTTCAGCTCCAAGCGGAACCCGTTCAACTTGGTTCCCACTTTCCGAAATTTACCCTTGCCTTTAACGGACCATTTAAGCCTACTGGGCATTGACCTCGCACCGAACCTGGGGCTAGAGAGCGCTAGTGCAAACGAAAATGAGCGTAGCGGTGATCAGGCGGAACTGCGCGCGATAGTACATATTATACACGGTTATTTTTTTATCATACTGGAAAATTTTAGAGGCAGCTCGGTAGACGCTAGACGACTCAAATCAATAAAAAAAACATGTGGTTATATTTTTTAAATTTTATCCGCCAATAATATTAAATTATAGACATTGTTCTTGTTTACTACAAGATAAGGTAAGATTATGAATGAATAAAGCATTTACTACTACGGGCTTAGGAAAATGAGGCAACGTCGCATTATTAATTCAAGCAAGATCAATCTACAACTCGTTTGAAATAAGAGTTATTATTGCACTAGACACTACAATAGTGAAAGACAGAGACAGTCGGCGCCGGCGCCGAGCGCCGGCGGCGGCGTTTTGTTGTTTGCTGTCGCTTGTCGGCACGAGCCGGCCGGCTTTAGTTCGCCTTTGACCCTGGCGCGTGTGACCGTATCGCGATGTCGCGCCCGCGCCTGACGCGCGGCAATCGGGCGCATTCGGAATTTTAGTTTCAAGTTAACACATCTCGCGAATACACAGACCTTACTCCGGTAGACCGTAGACTTTACTTGTGAAGTGAAATTAAGTGTTTGGTGTAAGAAAGTGAACCCACAAACGTAAGACTTGGAAGCGAAAACTGCATTTCGAGACGTTAAACACTAACCAAAGTGATATGTTGTTGTGGTCATGTATAGTTTTAAACGTGCACGACTATGTATGAGTTAGAGGACTTCCTTTAAATTTAGAACTCTTTTGTTATTAGAACTAAAGTTGATTTAAATTGTTTCTTAGGTAGGTAAGTATTTAAAGTTGATTCCAATTTTTTAACTACGCCAAAACAACCTACCATAACCGTAATACCTACCTAGTACTGTTTGTTTTCTTTGAAAACTTTGTTTTGCCGGTCCTAAGCCCGTAAAGTAGGAAGGTGAAATTGTGATCAACTCAGTGATGACTTTGAATCGGCGACGTTGTTGCCAGTTCGCGTTCATTCAATGTTTTGCCTACAACTTCACTCAGTGTCCATACCAGTGCAGTATTTTTTGGATATTTTAGATAATAAATATCTAATTAAACAGGTGAGTAAATTTTATTATTAATGGTTAAATAATTCTTCTACCGTGTCCTGAAGCCACCCTTAAAATAACCAGGGTGATAAAAAAATAACCGTGTATATGTACCAATTGACTTAAGTCTTAGTTTTTAACATTTCATAATATTGTTTCTTAACTTCTGTTGATATAACAGAAATTTAGTAATTTCATTGAATCCAAATACAGCGATTTTTTATAAAAGGAATTGTTGGAAGTTCGTTGAAACTAAACATTAATATTTATTGCCCGAGAACACAAGGGCAATCCCAAGACGGCGGGCCTTATGGCGGAGCGCCGCCGTAAGGACGCAAGGTGGGCCACCTCCAGACCCGTTTTAGCTCTCGCCGCGACAATCGTGTTGTCAGCGAAGCAGACGATCTTCATTCCTGGAAGAAGGTCGCCTCGGAGGACCCAGTTGTACCCCAGATTCCATAGTAGAGGAACAAGTATGGAACCCTGGGGCACACCTGCCGCCATTGCCCACGTATGGACGCGCCCATCCGGCCCCTCGTAGAGGATGGACCTGCCTTGCAGGTAATCCTCCACGAGGGCGCGGAGGTACGGAGGCACCCGGTGGAAATGGAGTGCCTCCTTTATGCACTCGTGGGACAGGCCGTTGAATGCGTTGCGTATGTCGAGAGACACCGCCACAAGTCTCCCCACGAGCTGTGGCCTCCTCAGTCCACCCCTTGAGGAGGGACACCGCGTCCATCGTGGACCGGCCGGTGCGGAAGCCGAACTGGTTGTCAGCCAAGTCCGGCCCCCGGTCCTCTAGATCCTCGACCATGCGGAAAGCCAGGATTTTCTCCAGGAACCTCCCGGCCTCGTCGAGCAGTACCACCGGCCGAGAACTCTTAACACCTAGGAGTATAACAAATAGTTTACGACCTGTTCTCAGACCTACTGAACATACACAAAAAATTTCATAAAGATCGATCAAGCCGTTTCGGAGGAGTTCGGTAACAAACACTGTGACACGAGAATTTTATATATTAGATTGGACTAGCTGTGCCCGCTTACTACGTTACGCCATAATAATTGTAAAAAAACACCTATTATAGGGGTATAAAAAATAATTTACGACCTATTCTCAGACCTACCGAATACACTTACACAAAAAAAATCATAAAAATCGGTCGAGGAGTTACAGATGAGTTCGGTTACAAACACTGCGACACGAGATTATTATGTTATATTAGAGTATTAGATATGTATATAGTAGTTTTGAAATGTATTTTTTTTAATGCGGGTAGCTACATAATGTTTTGGTAGGCTTATACCCCGAGTACAATAGCCCCCAATTGGAATAAAAATAACTATTTATTAATCGCAATGATGTTATCTAAGTGCCAAAGTCAAAGTAAAAGGTATTGTACCTAAAACCAATTGTGTGCAAGGGTCACACATCTCAAATATTGTTTGAAGTAAGTACATCAATAGTGTACATCTCAAATTGAATTCTAAAATCTATTAGAATTCAATTTGAGATGTACAAATCATGTAAGTACATTTACATAGTTAGGTAGTTCGCTTAGATAATGTCGATACACCCTATCAAATGTATGTACTTACTGTAATAAAATACTATATATTTTCGCATGCTTTACAATATTTTCGCATGCTTTACAATATTTTCGACTTTGCTCATTAAAATTAGCGTGTTGAGGCACGCACTGTGCATCCACGGATAAAAAAAATACACACGCGTCATTCGAGACAAACACAATTTATCATCGCAATGAAAAATTTTGTTTGTCCTGTAATGCAATGCAAAATGTAATGCAAGAGTATGCCTCAGTCCGTATCCTTTGCTTGGCGTCGGTAGGCTCTTTTGACCGGAGGCGGCGAGAAGATTAAGGCCTTTTGCGCCAAATTCCTTTTTGGACAGATTCCGTTTCGAACAGATTCATAATTGGACAGATTCCTTTTCATACAAAAATAAGTAAATATAATTAAATCAATCAACTAAAATGTGTCATAAGATAAATGTACTTTTAGTAGCTTAGTATTCTTCCGTACTTATTGTATAGTTAAATTAAACTTTCTAGTAAAAAAGAATCTGTCAAAGTGAGAATCTGTTTAAAACGAAATCCGTGCAAAAGGAATCCAGCGAAGAAGGCCTTAATCGGCGAGAGCATACGTATTGTAATAAAGCGACCCGTATCTATGTGAACTGAACAGCCTATAACGCAATTCATTTTTGGTAATGGTCAATGATCTCTATTATATTTTTAAATACACATACTAGTTAACGTTATAGTTTATAACTAGATATAGCTCTAGACTAGAATTGTTTTAATATAATATTATAGTCATATTTTAGTACTATGGTGTATTTTTAGTGGTAAATTTTTCATACTTTAGCTAAATAATAAATTATTGTATAACAATCTTTATAAATCAATTGAGTATTGCAATGATGTAAATATTGATTTACTATCGTAAATTTTCACTGAATACAAACAGCGCTTAAAAGTGTTGTTTGAAAAAAAATCTTTTCTGTTAGCTTGAAACTGTCTTTTATATATCATGTGAACGAAAAACTGTTAACGATCTTGGGCCCAAGGCCTTCGGAATCGCTTAAATGAACTTATGTCACATATTACATAAATATTGTCTTAATTACTCATTAAAAAGACAATTTGTAATGTATGTTTTTGTGTTGCAACTTGTATGTACAGTAAGCTCCCATTCAAGCTTTACATTTCGCCGACTCAATGCAATAATGGCACATTCCAAAATTTTGGAAATTTGACTTTTTATTAAATTTCGAACCTTATGACATTCTTTTAAGTTATGTAATAAAGACACCCATATTTTGTACATTCCCTGGCAAAATAGTGGCGCTAGGTGTCAGTATTGCACAGCTCGAAATCCTAAATACTTAGTGCAACAATTAATGTAACAGTGACCCTTCGGTGTTGTGTCGTTATTGTCCAAAGTTTTATAGTGTTTTTTTAGTTGTACCCTTGGTAATTGTTTATCACGGAAAATGGTTAACAAAAGAAAACTTAATTAAACAAAACATTAAACTAGGTAAACAAGGTAAAATTGTTTAATTATTTATAAGGTCAGTCGGAGCAAGTGCGCCATAATTTTTTCATAGATGAATTTGATCCACAATAAAATATTTAAATGATGACTTATGAGTGAAAATTTAGCATGTTGACAAAATTTGGTATTTTGAAATTGCAACAAATGTCGATTCCATCAAATCTATCAATAATTTTACAATATTTTATGGAAAATTGGAAAACATAGGTATAGGCGCACTTGCCCCTGGAAATGGGGCAAGTGCGCCTATATGAAAAAAAGTGCTAAAGAATTATGTTACAAGAAAAACAATTGGTGTACTCTATTCATCATTGCCAACTAAACGCATTTATCTTGTTTCTTTTTTAATAATCTAGTCCCATAAGCAACAACAGCTTGCTTAATAAATTTGGGGCAAGTGCGCCATAGATTTGTCATTAGGGGCGCTAAACATTTTAAAGTTATTTTTCTTATTCTATTAATTCAAACTGCTCTATATAAATAAAAATGTTTGCGGACAGTTTCGCTGGAATAATAGTATTTTTAATAATAAACCAAATTAGCATTTTTTTGTTACTTTTATTTATAAAAAAAATACAAAAATAGGTAGGTAATAATTTTGATGCTTCATATCCAAATAGGCCTGATCGGACAACGTCAACTGCCTGACATGAAGTCTCTCTAGCTAGACCAAGAAGGGTTATTATGAGTTTTTCTTTAGTAATTACGAGCCATCTGAAAAAAGGACATAGGTAATCATTTTAGGGCTAATTATGGTAAGTACTCATCTGTGTGTGGACCTTACGGCAGTTGTCCAGCTTCTTATCGAGTGGTCAGTGACCAACCTAGTTTCAGAGTTAAAACCCATCTAACTACACCTCACATAATGACCTAAGCAAGTAAAAAAATCATCATCACATTGCGTACTAAAAAAAATATGATTTTACTTGACCACTTTGTCGGTGTAATTAATATGTGTATCCATGCCAAATAACAGTTATCTAAAACTTGAATCTCTTAGTTAAGCTGCGGACGGACGGATGGACGGACCTAAATAAGAGGTATCTATCACTACCCAATGGCACTCATTCACCGTCTCCATCATGTGACCCTAAGCACTTTAGTTAGTAAGTTTTCAAAAAACATCATCTGCATCAAAAAAGTTGGCGACTTCTGACTCGGGGCAAGTGCGCCATACTACCAACAATTTGGGCGCACTTACCCCACTCGACTATTTTGAGGTCAAGATTTTAAACTGTATAAAAAAACATTAATTTCACTAATTAGGAGTAAAATACTAATACAGATTTGAAGAAAAACATCTAACCTTTGTACTCGCCTCTTTGGTTTGCCGCAATTCATTAAATAATTAAAGAATAATGTGGATTTGTAATATTAAATCATCTTTGGTAACAGGTCTAAATGACACTAAAACTTAAATGGCGGATATTTCAAGTTAAGATGAACAGAGCCATCTGTAAGTGTGAAGTGGAACTGTGTTTGAGTTTGTTGCATGGATATAAGATGTCGTTAGTTGTGTAATATCTGTATTTTTCGATATTTTTATGGGTGGCGCGCTTACCCCGTTGGCGCACTTGCCCCGCCTGACCTTATTCTAACTGGATACACTTACCTACCTACGAATCAAAAACAAAATACCTACTTGTTCTGTCAATTTCGTTATTATTACAATATTACTACGTACTTTATAGTGTTAAAATTTCATTGCCTACGTTTTTACAGCAAAACTATCTCGCACTGAAGAACAACCACAGTGCCATCATGTTCTAACGTCGACGTATCGACGAAGAATATTAGAATCAGGTTCTTATTAATTCATACTAGCTGTGCCCGCGAACTCCGTTTCGCCATCAAAATGCTTAAAACAGTGTTTAGATTTTTCCTCCATTTTATTCCATAATGATTCAACTTTATTCTGCCTTTCTAGAGCAGCGGCCATTTGGAAATTAACAAATTAAGACAATTATCGTAGGTTCGTAATGCTCTAGGTACTCTTCAGGGCCTTTCATTTAATACCCATATTGCTGGGTTTGAAAACGATCTTTAAGAACGGCGGCCATGTTTAATTTAGGGCAATTTTCCTAAGTTCATAATGTGCTACTCTTTGAGACCTTTTATTTGATACCCATATTGCTAGGTTTGGAAACGAACTTTTATCCACCTTTTTTGAGCAGCGGCTATGTTGAATTTATGTCAATGTTTCTAGGTTCATAGTGCTTTACTTATCAAGGACTACTTTCATTTGATACCCATATTGCTGGGTTCGAAAACGAACTTGTATCCTTTTTTTAGCGGCGGCCATGTTGAATTAAGGTCGAATTTTCTAGGTACCTAATGCTCTACTCTTCAAGGCCTTTCATTTGATACCCATATTGCTAGGTTTGGAATCGAACTTTTATCCATTTTTTTTTGAGCGGCGGCCATGTTTTATTTAGGACTATTTTCCTAAGTTCATAATGCTCTACTCTTTGAGGCCTTTCATTTGATACCCATATTGCTATGTTTGGAAACGAATTGTTATCCACCTTTTTTGAGCAGCGGCTATTTTGAATTTATGTCAATTTTGCTAAGTTCATAGTGCTTTACTCGTCAAGGCCTTTCATTTGATACCCATATTGCTGCGTTTGAAAACGAACTTTTATCCTTTTTTTAGCGGCGGCCATGTTGAATTTAGATCGATTTTTCTAGTTACATAATGCTTTACCCTTCAAGGCCTTTCATTTGATACCCATATTGCTAGGTTTGGAAACGAACTTTCATCCACCATTTTTGAGCGGCAGCCATGTTGAATTTATGTCAATGTTGCTAGGTTCATAGTGCTTTATGCATCAAAGCTTTTGATTTGATACCCATATTGCAGAGTTTGAAAACGAACTTTTATCCTTTTTTTTGAGCGGTGGCCATGTTTAATTTAGACCAATTTTCCTAAGTTCATATTGCTCTACTCTTTGATGCCTTTCATTTGATACCCATATTGCTAGGTTTGGAAAGAAACTTTTATCCACCTTTTTCGAGCAGCGGCTATGTTGAATTTATGTCAATATTGCTAGGTTCATAGTGCTTTACTCGTCAACACCTTTCATTTGATACCCATATTGCTGGGTATGAAAACGAACTTTTATCCTTTTTTACGAACTTTTATCCTTTAGGACAATTTTTCTAGGTACCTAATGCTCTACTTTTCAAGGCTTTTCATTTGATACCCATATTGCTAGGTTTCGAAAAGAATTTGTATCCACCTTTTTTTAAGCGGCGGCCATGTTGAATTTATGTCAATGTTGCTAGGTTCATAGTGCTTCAGAGCCTTTGATTTGATATCCATATTGCTGGGTTTGGAAACGAACTTTTATCCGTTTTTTTGGAGCCGCGGCCATGTTGAATTTAGGTCAATTTTTCTAGATACCTAATGCTTTACTCTTCAAGGCCTTTCATTTGATAACCATATTGCTGGGTTTGAAAACGAACTTTTATCCATTTTTTTGAGCGGCGGCCATGTTTAATTTAGGGCATTTTTCCTAAGTTCATAATGCTTTACTCTTCTAGGCCTTTCATTTGATATCCATATTGCTAGGTTTGGAAACGATCTTGTATCCACCTTTTTTGAGCGGCGGCCATGTTGAATTTATGTCAATGTTGCTAGGTTCATAGTGCTCTACACATCAAGGCCTTTCATTTGATACCCATATTGCTGAGTTTGGAAACGAACTTGTATCCACCTTTTTTGAGCGGCGGCCATGTTGAATTTTAGGCGATTTTCCTAGGTTCATAATGTTCTACGCTTCAAGGCCTTTCACTTGATACCTATATTGCTAGGTTTGGAAACGAACTTTTATCCACCTTTTTTGAGCATCAGCTATGTCGGCGAATTTACGTCAATGTTACATTAGGATCAAGAGTCCCGTACTCCCTCTACGCGTAATACTTTTAATAGTTTTAAATGGATGAAAGAGTTTGATTTCTTAGTCATAATGTAAAAACATAATATAACACCTTTCAAAATGCCTTGAAAAGGGTATCTTCATTTTTCAACATTTCAAATATTGTACCGATTTTGTGAAAATTGGCCAAAAATTAAACCAACCTACAAATTTTATATTTGTGACGTGATATTGTCATAAAAAATGCTATATACATTGGTTGTATGGCTTGATCCTTTTTCCTTACCACCACGGTACTACATAAGAAAAATACAATTTAAACTTCTTGGTTGGCAAAATTCAGATGGGCACAGCCAATAACAGAAAAGATTTTTTTTTGCAATATGTAACAAACTTGTCAAAATAATTTCACGTGCGCCATGTTGATTTTCTACATACTTGTCATCAAAAATTTTATATGGTATTTTTTGAACAAAAATAAAAAGTGAATTTAAGCAAATGAAATTATGCCTAAATGTTCTTCCGGAAAATTTTAAGCATTGTGGTGTAAGCCATATCAAATTCTGTCCAGTAGTTTCGGAGATCTTTCCGGACAAACATTTGTACCCCTACGATTTTATTATATATGGAGATTGATTTAAGTAATAGTTTTCTAAATAATAATTTCAATCAATCGATGCCTTTATTCATTTTTGGTAGGTATTAGACGTGGGTCGTTACGTTATTTTCAAGAAACGTAACGAAACCGGTTACTTGGTCGGCGTCACCTGTTTCAAAACTAGTTATTTTTGTAACTAGCTATTTTTATTCAGCTATTGTGATTGTTTGCATAAATATCTCCACCAACTATACAGTTACACACGAAACGAAAATAAATTAAATCACTATCAAAGTGTTTGTAGCTATACAGTTAAATCAATAAATTAACTTCCCTTCATACTTTATTCAGGCTTAGGACTGACTGCATTAAATGTATTTATGATTGACTAGCTTTCCGCTCGCGGCTGCGCCCGCGTTATTATTGTTTTCCCGTGGGAATTTATATTTTCCCGTGGGAAAAATTATTTTGTAGCCTATTTAAGCCCGGATAATAAATTTCGTAGAAATTTGAGTAGATTTTAAAATTTTCCATATACATTTCCAACCCCTTTTTTGCACCCTAAGGGGGTGAATTCCAATAAACCATGAAACACGTGTTCAATTAAATATTTTTAAGAGCAATTTCAAGTTTTATCAAAATCGTTGCCAATTTAAAGATTTTTCCATACAAACTTGCAACCCCAATTTCATCCCTTTAGGGTTAAAATTTTTAAAAATCCCTTCTTAGTGTCCGTGCACATTTTGAATCAAAATAACTGTCCAAATTTCACGATTCTACCATTAGCGGTTACGGCTGTGCGTGCGATTAGTGTTTACTAGGAAACTATGATTTTAATAACATTTTTTTATAATTTTATAATATTATACACATTGACATTTTTTGTTATATTTTATTTTTATGATAAGTAATTGAGTTTATGACCCTATCAAAAATCTTTTTGGATCTAAGTTAACATTTAAATACGTCAATTGGGCAACTACTCACACCCAACAATCACAGTAATAACGCTTTTACAAAAATCACTACTTGTAATTTGTCTCGAAACTAGTTATTCGGTTACATGCCGCGTAGCTAGTTATTGTAACTAGTGACGTGAAATAACGCCCACGTCTAGTAGGTATTAATTAGTAATACCTAACTAACTCTAAAAACTACACACACGCTTCATAACATATTATAACGCTAAGCTCAGATGTTTATCGTTTGTACAGCACGAAACGACTTCGTACTGAAGAACAACCATTCACACCGTCTTGTACGTTTTTCTGACATCAACGTAAAATAAAGTGTTTCTATCTATCTATCTAACCTATCACCGAAAACCAATAACAGTTTCTTATTTCATAGTATCTATACTTATTTCAATGATCTGGATGACCTTATTAGTGGATATAACGATACTTATTAACTACTTAGCATCCAAAGATAGTAGTAAGAATGTAGTAGTAGGTATATAATTAACTTCTATGGAATTTAGTTTGTCGAACGATACCAACACTTCTAATGCTGTCCCGGAAGTCATGGTAAGGTATCTGAAAATGTGTTGGAGACAGGAATGTTTATACTAGTGTCTGTTCCAGTTAAAAAGATATCGAACTATAACCCAGCACAGAGCTCCTTCGATTTTAGAGCTAATTCGAACTTTTCAGAAACAAGGTATCTTCGATCCAGTGCTTCACCAAAACTACAATCAACTGGCCTAGAATAGAAAACATTATTGACAATGCTGTCCTATAGTTGGGTCAAATAAAATTCATAAAGAGTCTGAGATATTACCCGTACTTATTCCTGAGCAAAAAATTACGTCTATTTTGGAACAAATTAGTTTGAACGAAATTCTTGAGAATATATAAAAAAATGAATTTATTTGAGATTTTAAACATTTCTCCACAACAAATGGGATCGCTAATCTGAGCCAAACAAGTTTCTGATAGTTCTGAGCTATGTACGAGCGTAGAGGATAATAAACCAAGACCGTTCAGCATCTCTTCATTACCAGAAATTGATTAAGCAGCAAGAGAACCATGTCTATGTCCAGTCAGATAAAGATCTGAAGAAAAGTGTGCTAATAAATCAAGTTCAGTTAAGTTACTAGCACCCATTACAGGGCTTTGGAGGGATTCAATAGAAAAGTCTTCATATTCATCAAAGCATGCATCTTCGGCTTCTAAGTGTGTACTTTCACCAACATCGGGTTTATTAGTTAGCATACCAGAAAGTGGTATGCTTGAATTGACACTTAAATTTATGCAATACTGACATAACTCTGAATACCTAAGTATGACCTTCAATTATTTAAAAAATCGAAGCCTTAGAAGAATAATAATTAGTCTACTGTAATCCTAATATCCTGTACAGTCAACATATACCACAATCGTACAAACAAACACATTTTATCACAAGTTATTTTAACTTTGTAAGTTTATACGCATCTACGTCAACCTTCAATCGCGTTTTCTCCGTTTTGCATGATTTTGAGTTGTGTCATTGTTGTATTGGGTCAGCGATTTACACTACGAAAACCGCCACTATTACTAGCGACATAAGAATGGTCCAAAGATCAAACAGTATAGCTTGATAAGGAGCTTACTGAACAGTCAAGTGCAAGCATAGGTATTCCAAAATTATTGTTTTCTGTTATTTAATTTCTATCATAAATGTGTTATGAAAAACGAAAATATTTTGTACCCGAATAAATTTTAACAGTAACATTTATCGGTATTAAATATTTGAAACGATCTGGTACTTTAAAGTGGGTTCGTGTAGCTGTTAATAAAATGAACACTACGATTGAAAACCAGTCGATCGTCTTTTCAATAAAATGAACACTATGATTAAAATACATTTGATCGTCTTTTCACATTATATTTATATTGTTGTCTATGTCATACATAACATTTCTTGCGATACAATTCCATTTAATTTGTGTAATAAAATAACATATGGGCGTAATAAAAGTTAAACTCATTTAAGAAAGTCGATTTTCTAACATGTAGCAAGATATGTATAGCTGCGTACTCATTTAGACGTGTAGCACGTAATGTAACTGATAAGCCGGGTCCGCAGCGCCAATTTTTTAACAAAACATGTTAACAAAACATGTTAGCAAAACATGTTACGAAAAACAGCCAGTCCGCTGCGCCAATTCTCTAAAGCCGGGTCCGCAGCGCCAATTTTTTAACAAAACACGTTAACAAAACATGTTAGCAAAACATGTTAACAAAAACAGCCAGTCCGCTGCGCCAATTTTCTAACAAAACATGTTAACAAAACATGTAAGCCCAACATGGCGCCTGTTTTTAAAATGTTTTTGTCATTATTTATATAAGAACTAAAAATGTATTATAGGTTCGGTATAATCTATTAATGTAACATCCCACAGCACCGGTCTCTCTCTTATTAGTTGTATTAAAAACAAAATATTGTCTTTATTTTACTCAAAAATAAACCAAAGAGAATTGTTATAAACTTCAAGCGATACGTGTTCATCTAGTGAGCGCTAACAAAAAATGCTTAGCTTCCCCTCCCCGCAGGCGAACGCGGGGGATGTTATCCATTCGTCGCGGGAAACATGTTATCGTATTTTTCTAACAAAACTGTTAAACCATGCCCCAAATCGGTTAACTAGACAATGTTTTCGTGTTTGTAAACACGAAAACATTGTCTAGTTAACCGATTGGCGCAGCGGACCCGGCTTTACAAAACTGTTAAACCACGCCCCGAATCGGTTAACTAAACAACGTTTTCGTGTTTACAAACACGAAAACATGGCGCAGCGGACCCGGCTATACAGTAGCAATCTACAAGTGTGTATGCCTCGTCCATGGTTACCGCGTATCAAGCTACGAGCC
This sequence comes from Schoenobius gigantellus, assembly GCA_963935595.1. NCBI lineage: Eukaryota > Metazoa > Arthropoda > Insecta > Lepidoptera > Crambidae > Schoenobius > Schoenobius gigantellus. The sequence continues at coordinate 65,789,693 of OZ012540.1, read as the reverse complement.
CCCGGACCCGCAGTGTGCTCGCGACGATTTCACGCCGACAACATGTCTGGCCGATATTTTTCCAAGCATCTTCCTTAAGATTTTTTTTATAGTCGTATCACCGTCCACGAGCACGCAGCGAGCCCCTTTGTGTTCGCGCGAAAACCGCCAACCACCGGCGGCGGCGGGTCGCTGCGAGCACACTGCGCTGCGCCTGCGCTCGGACGAACGGCTCGCAGCAAGCTCGCGGCTGCTGCGTTACGTGCTACACCTCTAAGTGAGTACGCGGCTTTATGATGACCATAACAGTAGTCATAACAGTGCCGGATTCATGTTTTTAACAGTGTAGGCCACTTTACATCCGTCGCCCCATATGCTTTTCTAAAATCTGCCGCCCCTAGGCCGCGGCCTATACGGCCTATTGACAAATCTAGGACTGAGTCATAACAGTAGTTATGACCATGGATTCCTGTATTTTATATATCTTATATTATGTATTATAAATAGGTACCTACTTAAAGGTGGTATAAGCTATTTATGATATTTATTTGCTAGGTATGCATTTATTCACTGTACTGTTATTACCGAACCGAGCAAAAAAATTTGTGCCCGAATCGAACCCCAGACTTCCCAATCAACACCCGGCGGTCTCAACCACTAAATAGAGGCGCATAAGATAGGTAGGTTTTTAGGATAAAGTATACGTTTTACTGTTAAGCTTTCAGATTTTAAATTGGAGAAACATTACAAAATTTAGATGCCCCATATACGTAGTAATTTAAGGGAGTAAAAATTATGAACCGTTTGAAATGGTAATGCAAAATCGAGAATAAGATTGGCTTAGCTGCGAAACTGACTGGCACATTACTGTTATCTGTTAGGAAAGGTAAGACCTTTTCGAAAAATCCACACAAAAGGAATCAGCCAAAGATAGTAACACATTTTGACTTCAATACATACTTATTAATTATGAGCGTATGTGGTGACATCAACGTGATCCTATTAACATCGACTACTTCCTTTTCGCTTGTAGGTACTTGAGATTAAATTACATTAGGGACCCGTTTGGAGCGTCGGTGTCGCTCTGGACTCGGCACTTGCCTTCCAATCGGAAGATCCGGGGCTCGAGACCGCCATATACCAATGCTGGATTTCGTTTCTCGAATTTCATATGTACATTTGTCTGACGCTCCTATCCTATGGTGAAGTAAAACATCGCGAGGCAACCTGCATACACCTGCGAAGAAATTCGAAGGTGTAGGTGTGTGAAGTCGACCAGCGTGGTTGACTAATGCCTAAACACCATAGCTCAGGGTAGGCTCGAGCCTCGGTGGGGACCACAGAACAGAAAAAACTGTTTTTTTCTGTTCTGTGGTGGGGACGTACTATATGAGCTGTAATGATTATGATGAGGAGCCCGTTTTACTACGTCCAAGTAAGCTTCACATAAGATATCCTGAAATGAAAAAGTTAAAATGCATAAATAATTTATAGATGCAAATCGCAAATTAAACATTCAACAGATTGGTGTGACATTATTCTATGACACGAACTCTTTCTATGGCGCTTTCTATGGCATTTTTTTACGAAAATAACTCTTCGACAAATCTGACAAATCTTAACGATAAATGACAATGCCAAAAATACAAGGAGGATCTGCCCCACTCTTAAAATATGCATACCCACTATATGTAATTATTTTAACACGTTATCATTAGAATGGCTTTTGGGATAAAACGATAGTAATTTGATACAGTCTGCCAGGAAGGTGGTGTACCGGTTCAGATAAAACGTCACGCACAAAACAAAATCAACTGTAATCAACTGTATTTTCTTATTTTCCAATGTGAGTGAAATAACTTGTGACTAATACCTACTTACTAGTAAATAAGGAACAATATAGTTCTTCGAGCCGGACCGACACGCTTTATACGTTGTAGCCAGTCGCCACCAACTAATAGTTTAGGGGAAATGCAGTTTCGCGTTAAGGTGGTCAATTATACTAGTAATTACTTTTGTAACCTTGACGTATAACGACTGAAAGAAAACTTGATAAAATTTCTCCCCGAAATATCTTTAAATAGGTAGGTACTCAACCTACTTAAATTCTTGGGGAATTTTTAAAATTTATGTATATTTTATTATTAATAAGCTTGAAATTAAAAATAAATTATTCCTTTTTTTATCCTTGGAGTTTTATGTTTTATCTTATTCACATACAAACCCACCTGTCACATAAAAAATAAGCAAAATACAGAAGAGCTCCAAAGAATAGCTATATTTTTAATATTAGTAGGCCGCATTGTTGTGAATTATGTATACACTGTATATATTCGAAAATAACGGCTACGAGCTATTTAGAAGGCGATGCCTTTGTAACATTATTTATTTATGTATGTAGGATTACTTTTCAAGGTTCGTACGTAAACGCACAATTTAGAAATAAGCCTCCAGTCAATGATATAATAAATGATAAGTATAATAAATTTACATTTATTATATTATATTATAAATGATATAATAAAATTACAATTTACGAATACTTATCGATGATAAGTATTCGAAATCCCACAACGCTCCATATGCACACGGACTGCCCCCCAATTTTACAAATAAGTTATATCCAAAACGAAGTCGAAACGTAGCAATCGACCAATCGGAGCGCAAAGACTGACTTCCGAACTTTCGATATGACATGTGATAATGTAGCGTTCTGATTGGTCGAAAGCAACCGTTCGTTTCAACTATGGTTTAGTAATGGAATTGGGGCCTTGCCTATGTGAGCCAATTAGTTGAGATTAAGCGAGTTACTTTTATTATAACAACAGAACACAGAATGTGTTCTGTGCTTACAATAACCTATCTAAGTAGATACCTACACCTTCTAATTATAATCATTGCTTCTAGTGGAATTTTAAGAAAATCATGTTTTCATTTCCCGTGTTTCGTTCTGATAAAATATTTTTTGTGATTTTATATTATGTTCGTTTTTTGTGTATAATAAACACGATAAGTAGGTACATACCTACTTATCGACGACTGATATTATTAATATAGTTAAAACAGACTGGTTTTACGGTTAAAAGGAATGTCAGGGTTTATATGGGGTGCATGATAAAACTCGTGGCGATGGCGTGGAAAATAGTATGAGCAGCACTACTGCCGATAGTGCGTGCGTGACCCTCACGGAGGTGTCATTCGGGTAATGAATCATTACCCGACACGTGTATGCAAAAATTCGAATGTGTACAAGGACCGGGAGTCTGCTCCTGGTAGCTGTTATGTATACCCTGTCGCATGCGCCGGGCGTTAAGCCTTCTTTACATCTTGTTGAGATGTTATTCCGCCGGTCTTCGGATTTCGTGCTAGGCGACGGGCCCCTTCACCCCTCGGATTCGACTGCTGCATAAGCTGCATTCCGAGATAGGATGTGCGCGTGCGGTAGTCATCACAAGTCGCAACACATCGAGTAATTGGAAACTAATTTATAAAAACGAAATGCGAACATTCCACCTGCGCGAGTTTTGGCTTACACCCTTTATTAAGGTTATATGTGTGTTTATAAAAAGAAACATTTAATAATTTAAAAAAAATAATATGTATGCTTGCATTATGTTTTAAGAATACTCAGCTTAGCAAACCTTGATAGACTTCATGCATGTTATACAAAATATAAGATGTCGCACAAACATTTATTTTTTTACAAAAGAAAACATTAAGTATTTCATAAATTTAATTTTCTTTATTTTAGAATGAATGATTGCCATAGCACAATTTGACTTAGGTTTAATTTGAATGTTCAAAATCGTTTTAATGATTCGATTTGAATTTGTCAATTATTGTAATTAAGCATCGATATTTTTTGGTCGTTTTAACACTTAAAACTACCTACTTTTATAATTTTCGGGTACCTCGCATCCGGCCTAAGTGAATAAAGGATAAAAACATTATTTACTACCGACTGTCATCGAATATTTGAATTGCATTTAATTTTGATTGGCCGTTCGAAAGGCGGAGTACATCACGCTCCCCGCACAGAATTCGTTCTGCCCCCCTAGCACGTCCACCAAAACACGATATGATAAAGCGGTATAACGCGGTGAACTGTCAAAATACAATAGGGTTTCGTCGTATTTTGACAGTTCACCGCGATAAATCGCTTTATCATATCGTGTTTTGGTGGACGTGCTACGGGGGCTGTTTTATTTAGTTTACCAATATAAATTGGCTAGATGACTAAAAAAATTTTTTTGCTTTAATAGAAGCTCATTCATATAATAAACAGAAAGAAAAAATCGGTTTTCGAATAACTATAAAAGCAACCAAGATATAAGGTATTAAAGACTTCTCCATCTCTTTCTAACAAAACGGCAATTTACAAGGAGTTTATATGGCCGTACTCAACAATGACGTCACGGTTGATGTCGGATCTCTGTCTAATCGCCTTCAAATTAACAACTTATAATGCTTGTATCTAATGTATTTCTAAGCCGATTTTAGTTCTAATTTCACAAAACTATCTTTTTCCAAGGTATTTTAATATTTAATGACGAGACGTTAAAATTTGAATTCAGTCATCATCCCAATTATAACTTGCCATTTGTAATTATAATGCTAGGGCTCCACCTGCGTAAATGTTAATAGTCACGCCTGTGTCGTAATATCCCTTATTGAATGCATTAAAAATAACGGCTAAACACGTTGGTCACATCTGTGGAGTTTGATGCAAAAGCTATTAAAGCCTAACGCCACTAAAAATGCAGCATAGAAATTAATGTGTTACGCTATTGGCCACATCTGTGTAGTGTCAAAATTATTCCTTATGAAGAAAACGCGCAAAGACGCAGGTGGAGCTGTCGCATAAGAGATAGATATACACGGTTATTTTTTTATCACCCTGGAAAATTTAAGGGACGCTTCACGACATGGTATTAGAATGATTTAAATATAAATAAATAAAATAACCCCCCTCCTTAATTTTATATTAATTTTTTTAAAAATACAAAAAATGCTGCACTAGTTGAGAGCAGCATTTTTAGAGATTTTTTTTATTTTTTTAATATTTTTTTTTATTTTTTTATTTAATTTTTTTTATTTTTTATATAATATTGGATGTGTCCTGAAGCGTCCCTAAAATTTTCCAGGGTGATAAAAAAATAACCGTGTATAGAGTGCGGTTCATAATTTGATATCAGCGCTCGTGTGCGCTATTTGCACGCAAACAGTCGAGTCGGTCTAAAATTGCTCATGTGCGCATTTGTAAGCGGTATGACGTAATCAATGACGTCACCGATTGATGCTGACAGTGCTAGTGCAGGTAGTGCACTTCACTGTCTCCAGAACAGTCAAAGTCAATATCAGTTTCCCGCGGAATTTTATTTGTATTTTAGTTTTTTTCGATTTTTTTTCGTTAGATGATCTATAATAATTACAGAAGTGCTCTGTTAAGACACTGCAGGCACAATACACGTCTCCCCCCATTTTTTCTTTTCACATAACATTGACTGTCACCTTGACAGACATACAGATCGTAAGCTACATATATTGATCTGTGATCGTAAACTCGGTCCAAAATTGATCTGAGTGCTTACGTCCGTGAGCAGTGCAAACTATTTGCACGGGTTGTTTGCATGCATGCAAACGTTTGCGCAGTTATCAGATTATGAACCGCACCCTATAATGATGAAGAATATGTAACAAATTGAATGTACCTAGTGACTGCGGGATTAAAACGACCATATTTAAGCGGTGTAGTTGTCACAATAAATTTAAAAATCTTATTTGGACAATAGCATGCAACACAGTTGTAGCCGTGGTGTAGAATTCTGATTTGCTGATATTTATTGTGAAGAATGATCCTAATAACATGATTCCTGTTGGTTTCCGTTTTATATTTTAAATAATCCGTTGCCTACCTGCCATCCTTAATAAAAGAATTTTATATCTACCTACTTCACAAAAGTTTTCACCCCCAAAGCGCCTACTTAGAATGTCCAATAATAATTAAGGTTAACACAATTTTATTACAGCATTAAGAAACCAGCAAGGTTTAGATAAATAAAAATTAAGTTAACCATTAACTTATTCTTCTAACATTAACCATTAATTCGTTCATTTTCTCGTAGGGACCGTTTTTTCCATACAAACGAAGACCACTGTTTCCTGATAATGGCGATAGAACAATTTTATTAAAAAATCTATGGCTACAATTAATTAGCATTTTCCTTCAACAACCTCAACCAGCGACGCGGCGACGAAAGTTAATATTGAAGTGGGCGCAAAGCAGACATCAGGAGAGCTATTTTTGAATTACGTATGCGACTTCGAAATCACCGATGTGACTAATAATCACCGATTTTCAATAATTCTTATTTTTGAATATCACTTATGTGACTACCTTAGTCACGGATGTGATTTCATTACGAGTGCCCTCACCCACTCGTAAACAAGTCATAACTGTGGAAACGTTATCTGTGTTTTGTCTACAGAACATATTGACAAGTTTAATATGTTATGCTGTGTTGGATTTAAAATTTGTCAAATAAGTAAATATACACGGTTATTTTTTATCACCCTGGAAAATTTAAGGGACGCTTCACGACATGGTATTAGAATGATTTAAATATAAATAAAAAAAATAACTCAATTTTTTTTTTTAAATACAAATAATGCTGCACTGGTTGAGAGCAGCATTTTGAGATTTTTTTAGTTTTTTTAAATATTTTTTTTATTTTTTAATTTCATTTTTTTTACATAATATTGGATTTGTCCTGAAGCGTCCCTAACATTTTCCAGGGTGATAAAAAAAATAACCGTGTATAAGTTTAAAATCTTTTAAATTTGTGTCACAAACAAACCTAGACCAGTATTTTCTTATATTTTGGCCTAGTTGCAATGAATTTTTTGCCGTATATAACCGGTATATACCGAAAACGGCTACATTCTGCGTGGAACCGAACCCTTGTACATACGAACGTATGTGTGTACTTTATCTATGTTGGCAGCTCTGCGTTCGACTTTCAAAAATAGGATGTTTAGGAATTCGTGACTTCAAAGTCATCGCTGACTATTTAGTCAGCGGTGATTTCTAAATCGCATACGTAATTCAAAAATAGGTCTCCAGGCCACAACTTTTGATGCATGCTTATTTACATAGGAAGTGATAAAATTCATACAAATAAAATGTAGTGTATTTATATTAAACTGTAATTATAAATGCAAAAAGGGATATGACACCATACATTTTGCAGACACTTATCAGACACAACTTTTGAACCAAAATTCTTTTTGCATGTTAACAAAGCTACTGAATATTGAACGTCATGTCAAAATTCAGTAGCTTTGGAAATAATATTAATAAGAACGTATAAAATTAAAAAAGGATTTTCCTTGATCAGTATTATCAATAAGTAACATGTATCATTTTAGAATATTCCGTGAGCCATCTTTAGTAGGTATGTAATATTTTTAATTGGTGTTTTAGAGAAAATAAACATTTAAACATCTTAATTTGTTTATTTCTCTTCTCGTGACTAATATCCTGAGTAGATAGGCACATAATATACAGCATACATCCTGCAGATTCTCGATTCCCAATTGATTGTTTTTTTCCATGTCACGTGGGTCATCCATCATCAATATTTCAATCAAGAGACGCCCGCTGCTGAACATATCCAGCGGAATTCTGTGACCTTCACCAAAATACTGGTCCAATGCTGCGTTTCCTCTAGGTTGGGGGCTGGTTACGCTGCATGTAGACGATGTTAGATGTTTATATAGAATTTTGCTTAGATGTGGCTCTGCCCTTTGTCCAGTGAGGTCGGTTTTAACCCACCTGAGTAAGAGAGTATACCTGCGCATTCTCTTAGTATATATATTATTACACTATTTCAGGGGTCTCCAAACTTTGAAGCCTTAGGGCGATAATGTTTACTTCAGGATGTTCCAAGGGCCAAAATAGATTTAATTTTTCTGCGCTTAACTATATTTCTAGACTAGTCGCAAATTGGACGTATTACCCGTGGTCCCACCAACATGTCCCACTGTGGGTCCACAGGTATTTTTTTCCCCCGTAGACCTACTTTTAACCGTGGTCCCACTGCTATGACCCACAGCCCAGATAACATGCAAACTTGCCAAACTTGAGGCAAGTTTTGATCATGTTTGTTTTAAGCTTGCATGTTTTTTTTTTCAGTAACGCAATGTGCATACAATATTGTACCAAGAAACTAGACGCTTTTTAAAGTTTGTTGGGGCAAAATTTTATGTACATTGCAACATTGTATACTACCAAAAAAAAAAACAAAAATTACGAAAGTTTGTCAATGGGAAGTTTGATTCAAACTTGCACGACAAGCCATTGCTATCTGGGAGTGGGCCCACGGGCATCCACGGGTAATCCCTCAGATAATTTCTTTCCCCGTAGACCCACTGCACTAAATATGACAAATGCATCTTTACCTGGGTTCAAGCGCTAGACCCCACCTCCTTTTTTTAAATATGATGGGGAAGCTCTTGGCCTTCAACTCACCTGATGATAAGACCGAAGGTGGAGGCGAGCTTCACCTGGACTCCTCAATAATTGAGGAACTGGCTATCTTACCTCTAATTGTCGGAACACAACAATGCTGTTTATATTGTTATTATGGCGACAGGCAAGACGGTGGTAGCTAGCCAGGCGGGCTCAGAAGCCCTTCTATTAACCAAACCGAGCAGAAAAAATTCTACCCGCACGGAGAATTGAATCCCGAACCTACCCACTAAAACTCTGCCCTTTAGGGTGCGTGTGGTTGGGTCCACGAATGCGATATCTCTACTCACGCGCCCGAGAAGAGATTTTATACCAATTTATCATGTCTTTTCTCGAGTCTCTTGCGCCGCCTCAAATCTTGCCCTACCTTCATGGTTAACTAGTAGAAAATTATTATTTTCCGCAAGTTTAGTTAGATTGTTGTCGCTTGGGAATGATTTTTGCGTGGCTGTAACTACAATCTTAATAAAATTTGGTTTATTCCATCTAGTCCTACCAGTAGTTCGACTATCGAACTATTTGAGGGCTGGATCCGCGCCTGCCGCTCGCCTGAGTATTTTCGTTGTTCGCGTGGGAATTCTAAATTTTAGCCTATGTTACTCACTAATAATAAAGCGTTCTATTAGTGAAAGAATTTTCAAAATCAGATCAGTAGTTTTCATAATAAATACAGTTTTCATCCCCCCATCTAGGAAAGAGTATTTTTGCTATTCGATATCTGACCGCCAAAGCAGTTTTTATTCGCTTGAGGTTAAAGTAAATTTGAATTTAGAACATCGCGTACACTACAATAGGTATGTTATTTCAAAACATTATTAATCCTATTTACTTCCATCTTCATGGTGCCGAATTTATCATACAACTTTTTTAAATTTGTTAAATACTCAGATTTGGAACCTCCTTGGTGTATCTACTTTTGCTTTAAATTTGCTTTGCGCGCGCCATTTTGTTTTGACGTCGTATTGTTATAAATAAGAAACTTGAAAACAAGTAAAAAAACGTATTATTTGTTATACATAATATAAATATTTTTCTGTAATACTTACCTATCATAATGTTGTAGTAAATATGTTCTTACCTAAACTGAAATAAAAGTATCTTGTGATTGTAAGTAAATGTTTTATTTTGCATTTACATAGTCATTTCCTCGATGAGGGGGGTATGAAAAGTTACGTGTTGCACTCGAGTGCAAAGATTTTTCACCTTCTGCTCTTTTGATTCCCTCGCTAACGCTCAGGATTCTAATTTTAGAATCCTTCGCTTGCTCGGTCATCAAAGTTGAGCACGCGGTTAAAAAGCAACTTTGCACTCATGTATAACAAATAACTATTAAGCTCTTTCATTTGATACCCATATTGGGGAAGGTTGTACAAAAAAGTTAATGGGGTGGATACGGATATTATATAGGACCAAGACGAATCAAACGAGCCTTTACTCGATGGGGTTGCGTCTTTTATTCGCGGAGATCCTATGATCACCTTCCAGCTCCAGCATCAGACCCTGATTACCATAAAGAATCAAAGTAAGTATTCGTCAATACGGATCAAACGAGCCCAAATTCGATGGGGTTGCGTCGTCTTATTGAGGAGCTCCTATGGTCTTCCAGCTACAGCATCAGATCAGCTCCATGCCATCATATTATTATATTGTTACGCGATATACATATGCAAATTTGAGCTCAATCGGAATTCGTGAAGTGGGTCAAATTTAACTTGCAAGATTGCAAGACCCGAACATACAAGCGTACATACATACCTAAAGTGCAAGCTAAATAAACGCTTGTCAGGTAACTCACAAAAGTCGATGCTTAGGTTCTTGCTTTCTTCAAATTCGATTTCGATTTAGTTTGGCCACAGAAATAAACTTACCTCATGAAAAAAGTTATTGTTCCATAAAAACCGATGTTTTTATGCCACGAATTATTCAATTTAAAGATTTATTGAGTAGACTAAAAAGAAGTAGGTAAGTACCTACCTAAATAAAATCATTGTGTGGTTTTATGAAACCAAATAATTTTGGAAAGTTTAGGGTATTAAAATCGCGGTTTTTAATCTTAACTTAAATATTTTCTTCTGAAAAAAATATAAGTAAAAAAAACTGATAAATAAAGAAACAAAATGTAATAAAAATACCAAATAAATAAAATAAACAAAAAGTAATTTAAAAAAAATATAAATAAAATCAATGTTCTACACCCAGGATCGAGCCACTGCCACTCGGATTTAAAAGTCAAAGCTCTAACGCACATGACCAGTCCTGTCCCATAATAATATGAAGTCGTGAAATTAAAGACTACGAAGACGTAAAAATTTGTGGCGATGTAAAAAAGTTTCTGGACCATGGATAAAAAGCAATTTTGTTTCAATTACCCGTAGTCCCAATCTGGAGCAGTGGGTCTACGGGGAGAAAAAATTACCCGTGGACCCACTGTGGGTCGTAGCAGTGGGAGTGGTTAAAAGGTCGCAAATCCATGACCTAAGCAAGAATACGCTTTTTTGCATTTTAATTAATTACTTAAGCTATCGCGGGCCGAATTGATGGTTCTAGCGGGTCGGATTTGGCCCGCGGGACGTAGTTTGGAGACCCCTGCACTATGGGATCGGGGTCTCGGTAATAGATACACAAGCCATAGTGTTAAATATTTATTTACAATAGACTCTTAAAATTTTGTAAGTAGCTTAACACAAAACTTGTTATTTTATTTTTAATCGCTTTCAAATACACTACCTATTTGAAGATCCTTTTTGAGTAACAAGTGCTGCTGGAGTCCTAAATTTATTTTAGATGATGGTACTATACAATCCAAAAGGCACGTTTATGGTATAACATTATTCACACATTTCATCTATAAAAAATGTAAGGTTGATTTTGTTTAGATTTAAAAGGAGTATTTTTCTCAAAATTATCGTGACACTTTCACTAAATCTGTGTATTGAGACAGTGACAAATATTTAAGAACAATGCAGAAGAGTTAAAATAATTATGATGGATCTCATTTTATGAAGAACACAATAACATACTAGAGTATTATTAAGAAAAAAATTATAAATATTTTTTAATTCACTATATTACAGTAAAATCAGTTACCCTTACACCACACGTACAATATTGTTCATATGCTTAAAACAATTTGATTAACAATAAAATGCATTAAATAGTGTAACATTATTATTAGTAAATAAAATAAGTTAAAAAATACAACATGAATGTGCCACCTATGAATAAAATAGTTTGTAGATTGAAACAGCGCAAATTAAAATTAGAATTAAGTAACACCTTTGTCATATTGTGATATGTTAAAATCCTTTAAATATCAAGTGCTACCCACGATGAAGCTCTCTATTAAATAGGTACTTTAAGTGTCATCCCAATATAATCATTAAGTGTCACGACAGAACACTTAAGCGGAAAGTTACTACACTTTCTTTGTAAGCAAATGGTGTAAGTAGTGGTAATTCGTGGATGACACTATACATTCTAAATAGTATACTTTAAATATGCACTTGGACGGGTCACAGAGGTAGCTGCCTTATCTGTCGAGGTCGGCATTGTCTATCCGATTGTTTTAACACTTCAATAAATACTATCCTTTCAAATGCCTCTGTTTGCAATACAGTCAATACAAAAAAAAATCTGTATAAAAATATTCCCTTAATCTTAATATGTATAATTTAAGGTTACCATATAAAACTCATCAAATGTACAAATACGGTGTGAACATAGGTTTCAAAATACATTATCAAAAAATTGATTGCAATCATACTACAGCTAAAATGCAGGATAGCACTTAATGTTAAGGTAGAGGCGGGAAAATAGGTAATTTCTGAATGAGTAGTTTGCCCTCAATAGAAGGTAATTCTTATTTCCGCCTAAGCTCAGGTAACAATTTTCAATAATGTAAAAATGAACAACATGTAAAAACGTTCGCCCATATATAATCCATAAAGATGTATCATTTAATTAGAGTAGTTTCATAGAAAAAATATTTTGCCTTTATGTTGACACCCGTTTAATTCACAGAACCTTACCACTCATACATGTTAATAGGAATGCGTTCATATCTTCAGGAGTAGCAAAAGTTTAGGCTGACAATAAGTCAAATTTGTTGAGTACTACCCATTACAATGAATTCCAATTTCCCGAAGATCCTGTGTATGTGTTCTAAATATACAGTTTTCCTAACAAACATTTTCTTGCTGATTGTATCAATCATTGAAATGCCTCACTTGTAATACATCTAGACAGTGTGATGCAATAATTTTTGTTTACCTTGCAAACCACACAACTACTCACTATTCTGGAAGAGTTCACTAAAAATATAAAATATACAGCGAAATAGGTATTACTTTACTTTCCTGACGATGTTGGACATAATGAAATTTATTTGTCCAACTTCTGCGATTTTAATTTTATATATATTGCACAGTAATAACATGTGATCGCTGTAGATTCATGCAACAGACAGACAAGTTTCCCAATGAAGCAATAACTGATATATTACAAAGTTGCAGATTGCACATAGCGGCCTTCAGAAAAGGTTGTGATATTATATTGCTACAATGACGGACCCGCGGGGGGACCGCGCATTGAACGATGGCATTCGAGTAAATGCTACACTATAGTGTTGTTGCACCAAGCACATCGCGCTAGAAATGTTTTATAAAGCTCCGGCACCAAAGAGGATTTTCTGTCGCCAAGTCATATTCTACAGAACAAGTAAAACAGTGAAAGTGCAATACGATAATATTACTACCGGCTCCGTTGTCACCAAATTCTCATATAAAAATCTAATACAATATTCCACAACTAAAAATATTTGCGTCTTGGTTTGTAATTCAGCAAAAACTAGCCTAAACGAAACACGAGTGAACATTGAACAAACAATTAATTAAACAAGTAGATAGAATTTAATTTAATCCGGGGAAGAAAGTACAAGGTTCAATAATGCGAAGCTCCGTATGTGCGGCACGCTCGACTCTGCCACTTGCCATCAGTTCCAGTGTTTTCTGATCCGTGTGTAAGTCCATACAAATAAGTCTAATTATGAAACTAAAAAACGCAAACGTGTAAAAATAGTGAAAATTAAAACAAATGAAATTCCCGGAGTCAAACAAATTTGGGCAGTTTTACACTGTCTTAATGTTTCTTATTTACTTTTTTCACAAAACGTAAGCGGTATTATCTCTGCTGTTAGGACGCTAAGTCACGTCTCTTGAATCGGGATATTCGGACAGATATAGGCATACTTTAAGATTTATTTCTTTTCATAGTATGACTTGGCGGCAAAAATGCATCACTCAGCGAACGTTTAGAACGTTCGAACAATTAAAGTAAGAAAAACACATCACAATAATAAAATCATTGTATAAATAGAATTTCACGTAAAATTGACACAAAACATTTTATACACAAAATGGAAAATAAATAATTTTAAAACATGATTAATATTTATCACCGTAAAATTATTAATATATTCAGATTACAAGTCAAAATTGTTGATTCATGAACACACTTATTTTCATATACCTTGAGTCTGTCTTAGCCTAGAAAATTAAAAAAAAATGTATAGACTAAATATTAAAACAACAACAAAAAAATAGTTAATTTAAAAGCACAAAGCCCGTTTCACCACTCGCTTGAAATGTATAGATTGTTAACTGACAAATAAGTGATTGATTAAAACTGGCAAACCGAACTTGGTAATAAAGCAAACACCTGTTAGGTACCAGAAACAGCCGCCTGTATTTCGTTTCAAGCAGTTTCTGCGTGCAGCTATAATGCTTTGTCACTTTACTTATAATGGTTTAAATGGATGGGAGCACATTCTTTTGCATTATTCTAAATAAGCTTGTAAATAGACACGTGTGGTCAAAACAATCTGTGAGCACTATCTTTAATGAACGTATGTTGTATGTAATTTAATACTTTATCAATGAGAATACTAGAGTGATAGAAATACTGACAAGGTAGTATGTGAACGTAATTATATTTAAAGCTTTAAAAAAAACAAAAATAATTGAAATATATAGAACAAAATAAGCTTTGCAATTCGCTAGATCATAGAAGTAAAGACAAAAGTGGTGTCGGCTATCTGGCAAAAATATTAACAGATTGAAAGATTAATGAAAAAGTTAATTACCATGAATGAATAAATATTACTAAAAAGGCTTCACCTTTGCTATATGATAATACTTTTATAAGATATAAAGAAATCACAGACTTTTATAAAAGTGTAAAACTGCCGTTTTTACTTAGGTCATCAGTTAAATACATTTACCGTGTAACAAAAGCTCTTATAAGAGAGCAGTGTAACGGGCGATAAAACAATAAAACTCACAAATGTAAAGTTATTTCCTACTTTGGACACCATTATTGAGCTTCTTGTATTCAACAAAGAGGTCTTGTACATCCTTCAAAGAGCGCTCGATTTCCTTCACGAAGTTGGATGAGCTCTGGAAACAATTTTATTGTTACATACGTGTTATTTTCGACATTTTCACGGGTTCACACTTGTGCTAGCTCAGATAGCAGCGAGAGGCCGAGATAAATTACATATTATTATTGACATTTTATAAATTACAGAGCAAAACATATTTTGTGTCAGTTTTTCTGTTTACATTCCAGTCAAAAAAAGCACATCCAAAAATGCCCTGAATACGGTGTTGGCATGGAAATAGATTTTTTTATACTGAAGTCACAGTTGCATATAGAATTTGCACACCTACACTGCTTGGAGCCCGTGGCACTTTGGACTAAAAGCTTGAAAAACAAGATGTAAACTAAAATTTCTTTAAGTTATTAACATAACAACACAGAGATGTTATTATTATAAGTAAGGTTTTTGAAATTGATAGTATATGAAATTGGTCGATAGTGTTAACTGTAAGGTTTTTGTCGGTATGTTTTTGGGTTTTTAATGTTTTTTGTAACTTACTTTCAATTTAAAGTCCACTGTTAGCTGAACAAAAAAAACTTATTTAAATGATAAACTGTAATTACCTACATAGTAACATACATAATGGATAATATCGGGTCTTTACCTATAAAAATTGCCGTTTCGTATATATGTTACTGTAAAAGCCCGAACTACGGTAAATCTTAACATTTTGCAGTAAGTAACAAGTTGCTTAAGATTTACCAACACTTTAAGGTAAAAGTCCGAACTGTTCTATAATCATTGTTCATTTCGGACTTTTACTATTATACACTCGGTAAATTTCACTCTTAACAGATAACCATACGGCCGTTTTTCATACAAACTTAGTCCTCTGTTTTCTTTCTGAATACAGTAGAAACCGGACTAATTGTTGTCGAATGTATGAAGAAAAGCGGGGTTTGTGCATATGTAGTAGGTACCACCTAATGTTATGTGTTGTTTTAAAAGTTACTAAAAATAAATAAAAAGGATTTAACTACTCAATAGGTAATTAAGTACATTAAAGTAATAAAGGTCTTAGAAATTATTCACTCGCTCAATATCTACAAATACACATTGTTTTATTCCCAAAACCAACCAAAAATTTACCAACAATCATTGGTCAAACCTAGCATATCCCAAAACTCGTGGTAAAAGCTTGAAAAATCGTCTATTCCTTATAAAATCCTTACATTTACCAATTCATGTTGGTAAATCCTAAGATTTACTAGAAAAACGTAAGATTTACCAATATACGGGCTTTTATAGTGTGATGTAGCAACCTTTAGTCGGCTCATACTTACGACATTAAATTGCTCGCTCGCTATGCCTAGCTTATGAGACTTGGGAAAATATACTGAATAGACTCCTAAAACACGGAATCACACCAACTATTTATTCACTCAGCACACAGTTTTACACTTTGTATAATGGCCGGTACACACTTTGTTTAGTGTTTAGTGCGAGTGGCTTGTTTAGTGTTTAGCGAATAGAACGCGTTCTATTTTTTCTGCGAGTTGCCCCTCCCGCGCTCCCGCCTTCACCCCTCACTTGCAGCTAAACACTCACTAAACACGACTGGACAGATCTGTTTAGTGTTTAGTCCATATAATGAACAAATATACTAAACACCCTTTACTAAACAGTGTAGGGACAGCACCCACTTATCACTAAACAGTTTACTTAACACTAAACACTTGACTAAACAAAGTGTATACCGGCCATTAATTATAAGACCACACACACCACACACGCGTCATTGGTTTTGGTAGTCGTTCTACGTAACGACACAGATTAGATAATAGTTACTACGTAAGTAACGGGCACACTATGCAATTCCTAAATACCTAAGCGCAGGGACCTACTACGCTAAGGCGGATACCACATTGCACTGGAGTGCGGTGCTGCGGTTTTTAATTTTGACTGAAGAATCTTAATTTGTTTGGATACAAAAACCGTAGGGTATAAGGCGGATACCACATTGCACCGGTCACCTCTCCGGTGTGCAGTGCTGCGATTTTTAATTTTGACTGAAGAATTTTACTTTGTATACAAAAACCGCAGGGTATAACACACTCACACCGCATCTACGTGCGGGTGTGCGGCGCGCGCAACGGTACCGCACTCCCGGACGGTGATGCGGTGTGATCCGCGGGGTATAGCACACTGTGCCGCAGTTTCGTACGGATTTTTACGTAGAAACGACGTGCATAGGATCTCGACTTAGATAATGCGGTGATGCGGGGCGTCGTGCACCGCAGCTCCGGAGGGAGATACGGAGGGAACCGTACGGTGGCACGGTTTCGTGTCCCCGCAGCCGCATGCGGATTTCGTCCCTCCGTACACCGCAGCGTGATGCGGCGGCAATGTGTTAACCGCCTAACCTAGCCAGGAGAACCCCCCTCAGGAAGGATAGTAAAGGATGCTACTCAGGTAGGCGGTGCGGAACTCGGAAAGCCCCGGGCCGCACCCAGGCCACTACCTGGTAACCGGATTCGGATAATCCTGTGCGTCACGAACCAAGTCGCGCCGCAACGGGATGGACGGAGAAACTTGAGATCCGGTGCTGTTCGGAGTACCACGAATCGCACATGGGACCTCCTAAAGTTCGGACGGGAGACAACGCAGTGCGTAATGCCCTAGCGCTCCGCAGTTGACCGTTGAAATACGGGTGAGGACGGGATGGCAATCACCAGAACACTTATCCACCACTACAAGTATAACTCCTCTGAAGAGCAAGCCATACGTCCGCACGCAAGTAAGTGCGCTGGCGACTGCTCTGTCTTGTGCGGGGCCCGCGTTGCTTATAATGTGGTACGACGCGGGCGACGGGGTGACGATGACGTGAGCAGAGCGATGAGATATAAGTTAGTCATTATTCATATATTGTTTTATTTCTGTTAATTAAAGATGTACCGGCACGGGTGCATACTTGCATCTGCCAGCATCAATGCTCATCTTGAAGAACTTGAAGAAGTCAAGTGCACAGGAGTCAAACTTTTCAAAGGCATTTTGTAATATTGCCTATCGGGTATTGAATTTTTCCTGCCAAATTGATAAAATTTTGAAAAAAGTATAAGTCTATCGGCGCAAGGTCTGGAATGTAGGACAGAAGATGACGCAAAACTTTCAATCCTAGTTCTTGTAGATAAGAGACTGTCAGTTCCACTGGGTGAGGTCGAGCGTTGTCGGACGAGCGATTCACCAAAGCTGACTGGAGATTTGCGAGCTTCTCATCATTATGGTCAGTTCCTCACAGTACAAATCCGTAGTATGCTTGTGCTATTTGGTGAGAAGCTGTGATGAATCACACCGGCACTTGACCACCAAACAGTGACCATCACATTTCTAGGGGGTAAGTTTCCGTATGGGGTATTGCCTAGGTGCTGTGCCAGTGTCTAACCAACATGATGACCGATTACTATTGTCAAAAAAATAATAATTATACATCGCAAATGAAAATGCGGTTCAAAATCCCGTCGTTTCTGTTTCTTTTAAGCAACACAAGGAATATCCTCAATGCGGTCGCAGCGCTGGCGATCGTTCAGTTCGTGCGACGCCCACTTATCAAGCTTTTGCCTTGCCAATTTAACGCAAATGGATCAATACTTTTTTAACACTAACGTCGAAAGCTGCTACTAACTAAGCCGTAGATTAAGTTTCGTCACCTTCCACTATCGCCTTTAATACGTCATTGTTGACTTAAATTTTCGGGCGACAACGGGGTTCATTCATTTTTCCGATCAACATTTCCATGCCGGAAGCGTTTAAACCAATAACGGTTCGTGCGTTCGTTTGTAAGTGTTCACTCGGTATACATCACCACAAAACTTGTATTCCATAATTACTCGTATTTTAATCGTGTCCATACTGATGAGAAAGATGCAAATGTACATGTAGTGAAAACGAAACTTATTTACTTACATATAACATTTATTTGAATTTTGAATTCATTGCCAGCCAATACATAGGTATATTACATTTTAAACGACCAGTAGTAGAACGGCAACTTCATAAGTAAAGACCTATTACAAAGCATATAGAATTGGGATTATGTGCTTATTGATAATAATTAAAAACGTCAAGAAACTGTGAAATAACAAAGAAAAATAAAAAATCAAGCTGTTTAAAAATTATTTCAAAGTTTTTTCTTTCAAAACAATTTTTGTATTGCATATTATATTTTAGCACGCACTCATAGGCTATATGCGTACGTATACGTGTGTACGTGTATCATGCATGATACAGTCACAGGCGATGTCGGATCTGTGTGCCTAGTGCGAGTTTTATCGAGCTCTACTCGATCGTACGCATCGAACGCGTTAACGCGAATTTGTATGGAATATGGAATTAGAGCAGCGCCATCTAGTAGTCACTATATGAAGCTGTCTCGTTCCATAGCAGCTACTAGATGGCGCTGCTCTAATTCCATACAAATTCGCGTTAACGCGTTCGAAGCGTACGATCGAGTAAAGCTCGATAAAACTCGCACTCCGCACACTGTCCAACCGGCAATGTGAGACTTGCTCGTTGTCACTGTGCCTACTAACAAGTTCGGAGAGATAGACATAGCCTTACCAAAGACAGAAGCCTCACGCTCCTAGACGTGGAGTATGTGTGGCACATTTTCCAGCGTAAAAAACAAGGTGACAGCTAAAGTTGGTACATGAATACTTACTGTGACTGGGCAGCTCTTCTTGCTGGAGACGTGGAAGAACAGCTTGTCCTCGCCCACAATGATGTAAGAGACGCCGTAGCCGTCGTCGGCCACGGGCCCGAAGCCGCCGCCGGCGCTGATGCAGTTGGGATGCTTCTTTAAATCCAAAGCGCTGGTTTGGCCTTTAGTAAAAATAAAAAGTTATTTTACGAAAAATAAAAACCGTCTTCAAAACAGCCAAAAGTCAAATTTTAACTAACTTCACTAGTGGGTCTTATATTTTCCAGCTGATCATTGATTGGCACCGATTTTATTATAAAAAAATGTGATGCTGTATGTATTCTATGCCAAAGCTGAAATTTCCATTTTCTAATATGTTCGGAAATTTCCAGTTTCTTGTAAATTCTAATACATATTAGATCCAAGGCTCGAATATAATATTCAAACCGTTTTCGTGTACTTGACGCAAAACCTAAATTAGGGTAGGCTTGATGAGCCCCTAGGTGGGGACGTGTAAGAGCTGTTATGATGATGACGATGATGATAATCATCATAACGTATGTGCGAGTTGCTTGTAGAATAGAGGATTTACGTAGGCACGGCACCTTTAGGCGCGGAACGGTAAAAAAACAAAATGGTAAGCGATCGTAAAATGGTAAAGGAGCAAAATAGTAAAAGAGCAAAACGTCAAAAGCTCACAATGGTAAAAGAACATATCGGTAAGAGAGCAAAATGGTAAAAGCGCAAAATGGTAAAATTTTAATTTTCATGTACTATCGCGAGCACTTCCGCCTGACCATTTAAAAATTTATTCGCTTGAATCGTGCGGAAGCGCCGTGCTACGCCCCCTTAAGTTTTGGCCTATTAGAAAAGAAATACTCTTTCTCTCTCTAATCGGCGTTGGGGGGTTCCTCGGCGGCTCGGCGGCAGGCCGAAGAAGAATCTTTTATTTCATTATTCCATGTCTATTCGAGGTCGACGGGGTGGGGCTAGAGAGCGCTAGTGCAAACGAAAATGAGCGTAGCGGTGATCAGGCGGAACTGCGCGCGATAGTACATACATATAAGGCTTTTTTAACATAAACCAAAAAAAACTGTATTAATGCAGGGCACAAAAAGTGATAACACTAAACTAAACAAAACCAAAATTACGTCGAAAACAAAACAAAATCAATATCTTAAAGCGGTAGAAATAAAACTTATTTAAAAAAACCGACTTGCCCTTCATATAGATACAGTTTTTTTTGTTTATGTTTAAAAAGCTTTATATTCGTGGTAATGGATAATGACTTTTTTACATAAATTGTTTTTATTCATACCCACGTTTCTTAAGAATCCTTTTATTCCCAATATACTTAATTTAAGAAAGCAGAAAAGTAAAGGTGTGTATGTACATGAAAATTGAATTTTTACCATTTTGCGCTTTTATCATTTTGCTCTCTTACCGATATGTTCTTTTACCATTGTGCGCTTTTGACGTTTTCCTCTTTTGCCATTTTGCTCCTTTACCATTTTACGATCGCTTACCGTTTTGCTTTTTTACCATTCCGCGCCTAACGGGGCACGGCATACTGACCGTGCGGCGTCTGACTGGTGGACAGGCGCCAGGGTTCGTTGAACACCTCCTGTAGGAAGGGCGACTCCAGCTCCAGGTATTTGGAGACGACGTACAAGCAGAACAGGTGGCGGTCGATGCCGCGGCCCGACATCGCGTCCTGGTAGCCCAGCTGGTGGCGCTGGCCAGCCTTCACGAACAGCTTCATGCGCTCCTCCATCTAATTCGACTATACTCGTTAATTACTACACCTCTCATCATATACAACACCGGAGGGAGACTCTGTACCATTGCATTGCATATACATTGTAAGCAAGTATTTGTCATAGTGTGTGTAAACTTATTTAAATGTAAAGATATTTTTGGAACCCTCAATTGTAAATATATCTTTGACCTCGACTGGACAACACTACATACTTGTTCTTCAACTTACTTGTCCTTGTGACAGACAATAGTTAATAAAGACAATGAAATGAAATGAATCTAAACGAAATCAAAATCTATACCAACAATCTATATCAAAATGCATGTAAGACTTTATAGTTATGAACCTTGGAGCAGCATCCTTAAGGAAGGTTTTTTTCATTCACTGCTTTTAGGCCAGCTGTACAAATAGATTCTTCAACCTGCGTAATATAGGAGTTATTAATTTTGTTTGTAATAATACCACCATGTTTTCAGTCACTACATGCTAGTGCAAACTAGCTAGTGTATTTGAGTAAGGTTTTCAAAGTAACGCAAGATGGTAAATATAATACATAATATTATAAAACAAATTCCCGCGGTGTCAGTCGGTACGTTGGCGATGTTCTCAAAGACTACTGAACGAAATTTCATGCGGTTTTCACCTTCAGTTAGATAATTAATTCCAAGGGTTACTTTGCCACTAGGGACTAAATTTACAGGAGCGACTCAGAATCCGTAACCCCTCGTTTACACCAAGAAACAAGTAAAATACTAGTTTCATACAATACTTGTAGAATACTAGTCAAAAAACATAATTATTTGTTCTTAACATGTATTGCGACTGTCTCAGACATTCTTTCGTTCATACTGTGTTGCCAACAAGTCTATAGACGAGTATAAACCACATCTGCGTTTACACTTAGATCCATGACATATTCAAACTAGTCTGATACATGTCTGATACATTGACAGCGTTCATACTTACAAAAAGCAATCGTGTTTATAACAAGTTTTGTTTATTTCACTGAAATTTATGTATAATACATGCTTGTTGGATAAAGTTTTAAACTTTTACCGGCCAGACCGTATTTTTTTCACGGGGAGGGATTTTTTTTTGAGGGACCTTTGCTGTTGCCGCAGATGGCTATTACAGCTTCACCTTAATTATTATTAAGAAATATTTTAATTACTTTTAAAAAATAGTTTCTTAACCTAATATTTTTTTTTAAATTTTGCGTAGGTCACACTCATTTTTGAACTGAACATGTAAAATCCAGCGCAGTGTAGAACCACTATTATTTTATGATTCCATTTTGTATTCTACACGGTGTTCAAAATAACCAATAAATAATCAATTCTTTATCGAAACACATTATTAAAATGTGTTTACACGTAATTTCATTCAACCCAAAATTTTCATGTAAAGTTTCTCAGCATCTTTACTTTCCATTGTGAATAGTCAATTGAGTAGAAAATATAAATGAAACTACCGGACTGGCGTGTCATATTCTACAAGTTGATCTACAACAAGTATAAAACGTGACATCATTAAACATGTAGACAACTAGTAGTTCAGAAACAATTTCATACAACAAGTTTCATACATGTTTTGTATTCAACAAGTTTTGTACATGTATACGAGTGTAAACAATAAACGAAAACATTGCATAAAACTTGTAAAATACATGTATTAAACCTTGGTGAAAACGAGGGGTAAAATAGTCGACCTATGTCAAAAAAAATATTTTTTCAATTTTAATTATCCTTATGCTCCGTCAAAAACAGTACGCGTGGATAATCAAATTTCATTCATAAAAACGTACGTACTCGTAAAAAGAGAAACAGCGAATTAAGTATAATGCACGCAAAAAACAGTATACTTATTTCGAGGTAAAGCTCATTTTAGTATTGTTAATAATAAATTTTGATGTGGACGTCGGGTAGGGGTTGCGGGGCGCGGGGTGGGGGCGGGGGCGCTAGCGCATTAACTACCCGGTGATTGATTAATTACGCCACATAATTATTCCCATACCGAAAGGTATGAGACGGTGCTGTCCTCCTACCTTCTCAGTGGAGAACGTTTACGTGGTGCACAAAGACTTTATGAAAGTGACAGCTTATCGCGTCTACAACGTCGAGGAATTACCACCGTTGTACCTACCAGACGAGTCATTTTAATCGCCAACCAAAATTTGTTAGATTTTGGTAATTTTCTTTTATTTTTTTTAATTTTAATGTTATTTGAACAATATAGTGATTAAAAAAATAATCTTAAAATAAGTTTTTTTATTGAACTCTAGATGTTATTTTTCGATTTTGGCTCCTAGTGACAAAGTAATCATGTATATACAGGATGGATTTTTGAGATGGGATTTAAAGGGCAGGTACATTAACCGTTATAGTTACAAGAAAACATTGTTAGGCAACCATCCATAACTTTTTAAGATATTCTGATCTGCATTCACAGATTTTGGAAAAAAGTTACAGTCATCAAAAAAAATGCTGATATAGCAAAAAAAAAAATTTTATGCCTATCGATCCTATTTCATGTAGGGATCAAAAGACTCTCAACTCCTATTTCATACGGTGATCTCTCTACGAATCCTATTTTTTACTTTTAAGGGAAACTGTTAAGTTTATTTTCAACAAGATGGCGCTCCACCACATAACAGCCGCCGTACGCGTTCCGATTTAAACAGGACACAGTGGATAGGGACACATGGTCCAATAAAGTGGCCACCTTGCAGCCCCGATCTAACGCCACTAGATTTTTTTTATGGGGCTACTTAAAAAACGAAATCTACAAAAAGAAATACGACAGTGTTCAGGAACTGAAAGATGCATTGACGAGGACTTCAAATAACATCCATCCAAGAAAATTATTAGCTGCTACGTCCTCAGTACAAAAGCGAGTAAACTTATGTATTCGTGAAGACGGCGGACATTTTGAGCAATTTATTTCATAGATAGATTAGATATTTTTGCGTTTGTTTAAAAATACATGTTTAAATTATTTAATTTAGTATTTATTTAAATTACAGATTCGTTTAAAAGTAAGAAATAGGATTCATAGAGAGATCACCTTAAGAAATGGATCCGAGGATTTTCCGTACAAAATGTATGGGACATGTTTTTGGCGATTTCTGTCGTTTCTAGTACTCATACCTTACATGGCCCCATAGTCTTTTGATCCCTACATGAAATAGGATCGATAGGCATAAAAATTTTTTTTTTGCTATATCAGCATTTTTTTTATGACTGTAACTTTTTCCAAAATCTGTGAATGCAGATCAGAATAGTCTTAAAAAGTTATGGATGGTTGCCTAACAATGTTTTCTTGTACCTATAACGGTTAATGTACCTGCCCTTTAAATCCCATCTCAAAAATCCATCCTGTATAGTAAAAAAAAAACAAAAAAGATTTTGTGTATGGAGAAAAAAAATGTGCAACTAAGTGTTGTCGATAAATGTAAAAAAATGTAGCCATATATGCACCACTACCCATGCAAAGCCGGAGCTGGTCGCAAGTATTTTATTTTATTTATTTTTGAGAAATTAACGGCTGTTAATAACAGCCTAGAAAAATAATTTATGACGACTGAATTAGCCAATTACACTAATATGTCAATAAAAAATATTTTGTTGTTATATATTTTATGATACATCTGATGGATGATCAAGATATAAATCCAATTAAAAAATTCGCCATACCGAAGCATTTGGGTCGACCATGGCCTTGACCCACGCAGAGCTCTCTATGGTGCAGGGGCGGACTGTCTCCGTACGCCCCTCCCGGAACATCCTGGTCATAGACGCCTCGTACGTGAGGCAAAACCGGCCGGCGTCGCGATAGTACGACAGCTGCAGGATCAGCTGGATGTACGCGTCAGGCGACACGCGGCAACTCTTCATGAAACCTGATTGATAAGCGCGAACAAATTGCTTCAAAACATTGATTTACTACCAAACGTAGATAACGCATGAACGATCGAAAAATGGGCCGGTGAAGAACTGCACAATCGCGACTCGTGCAGTTCTTTTCCATAGTGAGTGATTAGCTGTGGGCACGTAAACATGCCGAAGTGCACATTCAAAAGTTGTGGTAACAATAGCCAGAAACGACAGAAAAAAGACCGGATTTCATATTTTGCGTGAGTAAACTCATTACACATCTTATCATGTACTATTCAAATATTCGATTTATACGTAAAAACCAATCAAAAGCAATTATTTTAATGATAAACATGTCGCTTCGCGTCAGTGTCAGTACATCGCAATCGTCTCGCTCGCACGCGCGTCGTATCACGATGTGTTATCTCATTCATGCGTTGGAGCGACAACTGTGATTGCGCACAAAAAGAAATAGAGTCGTTTACTTTTTTATTTGACCTATACGGAAACAATTTGATGATACCTAATGATCCAGTCACCAAGCGTTCTATTTACGTTTGGTAGTAAATCAATGCTTCAAAATATAAAGTAGCTCTCGAAAGAGAATTGGCTTGTCTTGGCCACGTACAGCGTCATCTTTGTCACACACACACACACCCCTATGTGATGTTTGCCGCTAATAAGTTGTCCGAGTTGTTATAACCCCCAACTTTAAATTGTATAGTGGTATCGTTGATAAAAGGCAGAAACCATCCAAAACAAATCAAAATGCCTTGAGAGCAGAGTAAGGAAGTTTACCGCGAATCCTCCACCACCTCCGTCAAGAGTTGGAACACTCGAAACAAAACCACAGATTAGATAATAGTTACTACATAACGGATACCGAACTATAATACAAAAAATTATATGTACGTTATATAAGCCAACAAAAGTATAACAAATGACGCTACAAGGAAAAATGTACTATAACAACACACGCCGAGAACCGAGATTCTCGCGTGCACTGCGTGATCAAGAAAAAACGTTAGGGTTGTACAACGAACCAAAATTAAACAAAATGACAGAGTAAAAGTCAAATTTTATTGCCCTACACCAATTTATCTGGCCAGGGTGATGTGCTAGGCCAATTCTTTCTTATCTAAGGAAACCCGAGCCCAGCAACGATGTAAGTTCGATCGGCCTCAGAAGTAGATAAACATTTTAGTACCATGTCACACCAACTATTCCTTTTATTTAGTAATAATAATAATGTCCTCCTAACCGATATTCGGTCACGGCGGCCAATCTCAACAGAGACTAGCCATCTGCGCAGGAGATATTATAGTGCACAAGTGACTGCGCAAACGCAAGTGCACTCTCTGTTCCTTCACTCACCTAGTCCGATGGGACGGTTAGCCGACACGACCGGGGCGAGATCAGGCGCAGGACCCACTGTTTAACGTGCCTTCCGAAGCACGGAGGAGCTTGAGGTGTTTCGTATTTTGGTCACCCATCGTAAGACTGACCACAGCCAACGTTGCTTAACCTTAGCAATCATTCGCTGAGCGCACGCGCCAATGCGCCACCAAGCTCCTTTATTTAGTATGGTTATACCCACGAAAGTTATACCTATATTGCATTGTAAATAGTTGGTGTGATATGGTATTAAAATATTTATCTACTTTTGAGGCCGACTGTACATTGATTGAGGTGAAATGAGAACATAGATTAGATATAACACAAATATAGAGGACTGATGTCGCTTATAATAAATTTATGTTAGATCAATTGGAACGCATACATTGCTTTTCAAACGGTGAGTTACGATTGGTCGATCGCAACGGTTGCATTTCGGTTTATGGATTGTCTCGAATTTTATATCAATACTCACCTTTGCCGTACTTGGTGTACATGAGGATCCTTAGGTCAACATCGTTGAGCAGCTTCTCGGCGACACCGTAGGATAAATCGATGGCACTTCGAATCTCCTCTTGGTCCAAATCCCATTGCAGCCGGATGGGGGCCGGCGGTGGAGTTTCTATCGTACCCTTCGTGTTGCCGTCCGCTTGGTATCTACGTACGGTATTAACGTATGTATAAACACAATGAATGATTAAGATAGACGATAGCCCGTTTCAATTGTATACAATGCAAATTTTAAAATACTGCGGCAAATTCTATTCAGCGACGTACAAAACATTTGAATTGGATGAACTGAGCGTTATTTTTGAAATATTTAAAGTATCGCAAGGTTATTTATCTTAACGCGTTTCCTGGCTAACTTGCGAAGCTCTTAAAACAAAGCTGACAAACACTTTTTTTTTCTTAGTTCGAAAGCAATTCACAAGTTTTCGAGGCTTCACTCGTATGGCAACTGTACACTGTTTTTGTTAATAGCCACATACCCAATTTCTAGTTCCGACCAAATGACATATTCCCAAAGGTGACCCATCACCGGTGCGTCGGCCCTGTAATAAAACATCGCCTTTATAACATTGCGTCGACTAAGGAACACCACTATCTACAATACGAGAATCAATAGGATAGAGTTGTGCTTGATGTCTACGTTAGAAGAGTATTGTAAGAAAATATGTAATATGTCATCACTGGATCACTTATTTCGTCATATCATTAAATTCTTAGGCATAATATCCCCAAGTATGCTGGATGAGAGCAACCTAATCGTCGATATTCGTATATAAATACTATGCATATGTTGAGACAGTTTCAGTTTTTAGTGACACGTGCAGCAAGATGTCGATCGTCTAAAGTAAGTCTTGTAAGGAAACTATAACCGTCATAAACAGTGAATTGATTCGAAAGAACTGTGCCCCGTTCTATTATAGCCGCCTATAGTATGTGGTTTCTGCATGTTGCATATAAGCTCGGAGTATTTTCATTTCCACGCGCTGGTGTCGCTCGAAAACGTGCGGCAGGAAAAGCAGGAAAAGACCCTTTCAGTATTGAGATTCACTAGCGATATTAACAAAATAATGGTATTGGGTAATTATCTACAACAACATGCAATGTACCTGCCTATTTTTAATAGGCCGAAATTATTTTTGAACAAATGTCATAATGCGTCACTCTATTTGTGTCATTTAATTTCATTAGATTTACGAGTATTAGGTACAGCGCTGAAATCTGTGAGATGAATATGAACTATATAGTCGAAAGTGCACTTAAAGGTTAACTTTGAAGTACCAACAATGAGCTGTGAGTTATATTTAGTGAGCTTTCATCTTTTGCAGCCGTGGTATAAAGATACAATAATTTTATTAAGCTCGAAGATTGAAATGTTTCATTCTTACAAAACAGATATTTGGATGAAATAAAAATCTATTTCAGATCTATTTGTCTAACCGGCGTCTTAAAACCTTTATAACTTTCTGGTTACTATTGCTTAATTATTTGTTTATTCAAAAGCTATTGCCAATATGATAACAAAAAAGTGTAAATATTCTCTATTATCTTAATGCCGTTAAAGAAGCCGTATTATTATAACTTATATTACTTACTACCTTTTCCTATAAACATTATCGACATTTTACGTGGTAAGCGAAGTTATGTGAAAAATGTTTTAGATAGTTTATAAAATAACGGTATCACAATCTGCAAACAAAAAAGTGCGTATTGTAATTTTTAGATAATATTATAAAGATATGGCGTAATTCATATCATTTCGATATCGTGATGCCTTGAAGGATTACACACAATAAATATCAAAGTATTACAATGTGATATTTTAAGAAATATACAAAAATATAAAATGTATATGTATGTACAGGCACGTGAATGTCAAAAGCTAGGAGCAAAACTACGCAACAATAGTAATTTACAAAATGAACTATAATTTCTTACCAAGTATGCTCAGCGTTAAAGCCAACCTGAAAATGACAAAAACATTAAAGATTATTTTGTGAAACTGTCTTATAATAAAGGTGTCTTATAATAAATAGTTGATCGATAATAAATTGTAAGTCAGCAAATTGACGAAATGTCTAAATTGACAAAATAATTTCCATTGTCAATGAAAAAAAAAATATTAAACGTATTTTTTGTCATTCACCAAAGCAATTTTAATAAAAACAGTGTGAAGAAAACTATGCAATAATTTAATGAAAGGTACGGTACATAAATAGTTTATGATTTGGATGGCATCGCAAGATAATTTAATTAGGGAAATTTAGAATTTAAAGCATGCAATAAAATGAAAACAAAGAGAGATATCAAACGCGATACGCACAAAGCCATTAGTGCTGAAGCAGAGGTTGAAGGACTTGTCGAACCAACGGTCGTAGCCTTTGCCGTGTAGCAGCACCCGCCCGTACTCGTCCAACTTTGATAGGTTGTTCTCGTCAAAACCATATTCCGCATCATCTGATAAAAAAATAAGCATAACGGTAACTTTCAAAAGAATCCGGTATTTTTAGTACATTGTAGTCGCATTCACACTCAAGTGTCCAAAGAAAAAGAATGAAAGAAAAATAGATAAATCGGTGAAAAAACAAGCAAAATTAAGCACTATTTCCATGATGGTACGATACAAATTAAAATGCTTATATTTATTGACATTCATTTCAGTGAATATTGTATATAAACAATATTATTGTTCTTGAAGATTGTATTGATTGTATCTTATTGATCAGGGGTAAAGTTGGTAAGTATTTAAATGATACAAAAACAGTTGTTGCTCGTGAAAAATTTCAAACAGTATCAATATAAATTGGCACTTTTCTATATAAAGATACTCAAAAAGACAATATAGACAAACTATAGCTGGAACTGTTATAGCCCCTACAGAGCCGCTTGCCGCCTCAGGTTTAGCGGATCGCACGGACATATTTTCTGTTAAGGACGTTAAGTCTACTATTAGAAGTATGGTGCGTGGTAAATCCCTAGGGCACGATGGGCTCAGTACCTATTGAGCATCTGTCAAATGTTAACCATGCTATTTAACTTCTGTTTGGGGCATTCATACTTTTCTCATGATATGATGAGAAATATTGTTACGCCTATAGTCAAGGACAGGATAGTACAGATCCTAACAACTATAGACCTATATCATTGGCTACAATTATAGTTAAGTTGCTGGACAGTGTGCTTGATCGACAACTTAGTCAATATTTAGACATACATGACGCACAATTTGTTTTTCAGCCCAATCTATCTACAGAAAGTGCAATCCTGTCACTCAAGCATACTGTTCGGTACTATACGGATAGAAAACCACTGCATAACACCGTCCGCGTCGCGCGAATTTAACGCGCATGAACTGGCAAACTTTGACCTTTGACGAGAACCTTCTTATCTTGAATACACTATACACGGTTATTTTTTTATCACCCTGGAAAATTTAAGGGACGCTTCACGACATGGTATTAGAATGATTTAAATATAAATAAAAAAAATAACCTTCTTCATTTTATATTATTTTCCTTAATTTTATATAATTTTTTTAAAAAATACAAAAAATGCTGCACTAGTTGAGAGCAGCATTTTTAGAGATTTTTTTTATTTTTTTTATATTTTTTTAAAATTTTTTATTTCATTTTTTTTTATTTTATAATATTGGGTGTGTCCTGCAGCGTCCCTAAAATTTTCCAGGGTGATAAAAAAATAAACGTGTATATGAGTACCGTATGAATGTAGTCAAAAAAATATGTCACGATCATCGCATTACAAATAGAATGACAATCTATACTAATATTATAAAGAGGAAGGATTTGATTGTTTGTTTGTATTGAATAGGCTTCGAAACTACTGAACCGATTTTGATGAAAGTTGGTATAGGGATAGTTCGAGACCAGGGGAAGGACATAGGGTAATTTTCCTACGGGAAATAAATCCCACGGGAAAACAAAAATAATGCGGGCGAAGTCGCGAGCGGAAAGCTAGTCTTCTATATAAATAAAAATCAATGCATGCATGTTTGTCCTCTATGCGATACGAAACCATTCATCAGATCGTAATAAAACTTTGGTAGAGTGTTCTGGGAATACCCGTGAGGGTTCCTAGCAAAAAAATGGCATTTACGTGGCATTGCAATTGCAACGCATGCCAGGTACAGCTAGTATTTAATAAAAATGACTTATTGAGATTACATGACTTATATCGTTTTATTTTATTCGTTTTTACGCAACAACTTTGGTAACTTTTTGCATTTTCTTTAAAATTACAAAATTTTAAAAATGAACAAAATAAACAAAAATAAACTTTGTATGATATACTTAGCACAAAATTAAGCACTAAATCCGTAAACGTTTTTTTATTGCATATTTACACAAAGATAATAAATTAATTATTAACACAAAAAACAATGGAACAATTTTATCTCGGGTAGGATTTGAACCCTCGACTTCTCCAACACTGTGTTGACGCCTAGCCTCTCGGCAACCGAGCGCTTGCCAGCCCTGATTAAATTTTTAATCTCATTTTGAACTTTATTAATCCAAAGTAGTCTTTATTCACTGTTAATAACAACATATCAAAGTCCAATTTAAAAATATTTACAGATTCCTTGAAAATGGGTTAAGAATAAATTTATATATAGAATTTTGCATTTTCTTTAAACATTTTATTCATTTTTCAATTTATTTAGCATTTTCAAAGAAAATGCAAAATTATCCATACTAATATTATAAATGGGAAAGTGTATGTGTGTGTTTGTTTGTCCGTCTTTCACGACGAAACAGAGCGACGAATTGACGTGATTTTTTAAGTGTAGATAGTTGAAGGGATGGAGAGTGACAAAGGCTACTTTTTGTCTCTTTCTCAGCCCCCACTTCCCTAAAATGGGGGGTGGAAGTTTGTATGGAGCATTCCGCAATTTTCAAGATAGAAAGCTAAAAATTGGTATTGGTACTTGTGACTAACAAAAAATCGTGCATCATTTTTTTTAATTTGCCCCCAATCCCTTAAAAGAGGGGGTGAAATTTTATATGGGACTTTTCGCAGTTTTCAAGGTAGGAAGCTAAAAATCGGTACACAGACTCTTTGTTACCAACAAAAAATACCTGCCTTTTTTTTGAAATCTTCCGTGTTACCCCGAATTTAACGCGAGCGAAGCCGCAGGCAAAAGCTAGTATTATATATATCCTAAAATCATTAGGACACATCCGGCAGTAAAACTTTACTTTTCATGAAGAAAATCCCATGGGGCAGAAACTAAGTCTTGCGACGGTGGCGATCTAGGGACACTAACTGCTCCCATGCTTCAGGCGGAGGTAAGCCCACGGGCTAGGCCGAGTTGGCTTTGATCCTCAAGCCGCTCCGAGTACGGTGCGGTCACTCATTCCTCTCGAAAAAAAAGACCGAGTTGGCTTATCAAATCAAATCATTTATTTGCTATAAATAAGGTTACATTGTGTTCTATATAATGAGTTCTAGCCTATTTAGAAGATAACAATATCAGCATGCAAATGTAGGACATTTTATGAAATAAATCAGTGACCCATCGATTATAAAGAATCGCAATTAGCTTTAACAATTTACTTATAATTTCTGTTTCATGTAGGTACAGTAAGCTCCTCATCAAGCTATACTGTTTGACCTTTGGACCGTTCTTATGTCGCTTGTAATAGGAGCGGTTTTCGTAGTGTAAATGTAAAGCTTGAATGGGAGCTTACTGTACCTTGTCTTATCAAATTTAATTAAGTCCATATAAATTGATTACTTTAACTTGTTTAGATCAATCTAGCCTAGTCTCTCTAGTTAGATTAAGATTTATATACCTAATCTAATTTATTTATATTTTGAGTTTATGTCTATACCTAGAAATCTTACTTTTTCTACATCATTCAAGATATGTCCATCGTAATTTACACCTCTTATATTATTTAAGAAATTATTGAAATTCATTATTTGTGTTTTATTTAGAAAGAAAGAAAAATCATTTATATTATTTAGATTTATTTAAAGATTATTTTGCTCTAGGCATTTAATTATTTGTCCCAAAGTACTCGTATGTGTTATGTCATTATTATGTTGTGTTGTCTTAAGTGAACGCAGCGCTATGTGCAGTCGGTCTTTTTACAAAAAGGACGAACCTGTGGGGGATCAGCTTGTAACTTATTGTTATGTAGTTATACTAGTAAAATTAGTTGATTTGAGGTGGCCTTGTGGTTTCGATAACAGTTTTGCCTTGACTCGAACACGAGATAACTGTTGATCTTTACGGATGCAAATCAGCGATCTGCGTAGTTGATAATGTGCTATTATCGTCGCACGCTCTGAAGTAACTTTAACAATGTGTGCAAAGTAATAACGGCAATAGTCGACAAATGCTGACTCGATTGTTGTACAGTCACAAGCATAAACATGACCACTTATAAAGTGAGCCGAGTTCTTATCTTATAACGGGGGGCCCTAGCGGGCCCTGCACTTCGATCCTTGAGGATCTTTTGTACTTTCTCAATTTATTTTTCTATTGGTTATTACCACCATTTATGGACTAATTGAATTCACTCATAAGTCTCACAATTGGTCCAGGTGGGATAGCCTTAAAGTCTTCGAGTCTTGGATATCCAATTCCCAAGAGATTCAATCTCCTGCGAGCAAGAGAATTGCAATGGCACAATGTGTTCCATGCTCTCCTCTTCCTCATTGCAGGCCCTGCAAGTCTCTATGTTGCTCAAGCCCATTTTCGTTAGCATACGATTAGTGCCAAAAAATATGTGTGCCGAATTACTTTAACTCTAAGCTGATTTCTGTAGAAAGTCGAATAAAAACAAATCAATGTAATACGTGATAAAGTCCGACAATATTTTATAACATTACTATTGCACATGACTAAATGAAATACAATGCAACTTCATGAAATAGAATGAGGCAAGCGATTTCTTATAGGAGTCTCAGGAGATTGCTAATTTTATGAAGCAGGATGAAGAGATAATGGGCAGAAACGCATCCAGATCCACCTAACTAGGTCAAGGTAACTCTTGCTAACACACTATTACATAGCATCCTATAAAAAGCGACGACTTCACGATGACCGACTTTATTGTCTCTGTTTTTACTTGACTCGGTATTCATTTTGCCTTCTCTTCTGTTTATAAATTGCATAACATTCTTAATAGTAGGATGGTCTTGTTAATTGACATCTCATTGTTTACTGTTGGATCATGCATTGACGAAATTACACTCTATTTACTGTTTTAAAAGTTAATAAAACTTACAAAACAGTAAAAAAGCGTAAAATACTTTATATTAATAATACGAGTACTTTAAATACAACATTATTTTTAATGAAATATTAATTAATAATTATAATACTCTCACACAGCAGTAAAAATAACAGTATGCATGTTTTTCTGCGCGTAAGTGAAGACGCGGAAGCACAAGGATAAGACATAATAAGTAGTTTATTATTAATTACTAGCTGTCCCCGCGAACTACGGTTTGCTTTAATAAAGCTCAAACTGCACATCTCCTTCACATACACATGTCATGCTCATGTCCTTCCTCTGCCTAAAGTGCCAGTGCCTGATGCTCTGAGAGATTTTGGATCTATTTCTAATTCTGCCGCTTCTTTCTAAGGTTATCGAAGCCGTAGTGCACAATATAAATCTGGTTTTCGGACTCGGCACAGCACTACTACTGCTCTGTTAAAAGTTACCAAAGATGTGACAGAGAGTATGAATAACTGCTTAGTATTGGTGTTAATTGATTTTTCAAATGCTTTCAATACTGTCGACCATCAAATCTTGATAGCTTTATTAAACCACCTTGGTATCTCCTCAGGTCAACGGGTAATAACTTATCTTCATGGTTGTAGGCAAGCTGTAAAAGTCGATGGTACTGTTTCTGGTGTGATATTGTAACAGGTGTCCCACAAGGTAGCATTTTGTCACCATTGCTGTTTTCGATATTTATCAACTTAATCATTAATGACTTTGACTGCTCTTACCATCTGTATGCTGACGACCTTCAGTTGTATGCTCAAGATAGTGTTGATGAAATTGGCGTAACGATAGAGGTCCTCAATAAAAATCTTGCCAGGATTTCTGGGGAGTACACGTCAGTTACGTAAAATTTCGCTAGTCAACTTACCCTCGGTAATTTAAGACAATACCATCAATGCATATAGCGGGCAGGTTAAAGACCTTGTGGCCTTATTATTAATAGCTCCTTGAGCTGGATTCCACAGGTGGCCGATATCAGTCGTAGAGCGACGAATACATTGAGATACTTATATCCTAACTGCACAATAATAACAATAAAACAAGATCCCTTACCCAAGCATACGTTGAAGGCGGCTCGCTCGATGCAGTGCAGCGAGGTTCTATTGTGGCCGCGGTTAAACATAGTCTGCCTGATGTGCGCCCAGTGAGACCGTTCGCCCGCCGTCAGCACCGCCACTCGCTCCTCGCCCGCTGCCGGTTGTGACTCGTCATCCAGAATTTGTTGCATTTGCCTGTTCAAACAACAAACGTCACTGTACCGTATCTGATAGAAAATAACGCACATCGACATGTGTTCGCATGACAAACTTTTGAGATTTCGTGAGCAGTCAGTGGAAATTCTAAATAATCGATAACGAAACATAAACAGTTAAAGTGTGATACTTCTTAAATAAAAAACAACACCCAATAGATCGATAGTGTGCTCAAAAGATCGAGACGGTATTTCAGTCCGGCGCACCGCCTACAGCTTTACAAGGCGCAGGTTCGGCCTCATATGGAATACTGTTCTCTTCTTTGGGCAGAGGCGCCCCAATACCAGCTTCTCCCACTGGACCGCATTCAACGGAGAGCGACTCGAATCGTCGACTGCTAGTAAATTTCTAATCGGCTTGATACCTTGGCGCTGCGTAGAGATGTCGCCTCACTATGCATCTTCTATCGTATATATGCATCTTCTATCTATTACGGGGAATGCTCAGAGGAATTGTTCGGGCTCATACCTGCCAACTCCTTCCGCCATCGTTCCACGCGACAAAAAATCCATGCCCATCACTTAGATGGTTGGCAGTCCACAACTGTGCGTTTTTCTCGCAGTTTCCTGCCTCGTAGAGTCAAACTTTGGAATGAATTGTCACCTGCGGTATTTCCGGACCGATACGACCTTCAAACTTTTCAAGAAAAGAGCGTATTCCTATCTCAAAGGCCGGCAACGCACTTGTAACTCTTCTGGGATTGCGGGTGTCCATGTGCGACGGTAATCACTTACCATCAGGTGATACGTTTGCTCGTTTGCCCCCTATCCCATAAAAAAAACAAATTCATCTATTAGAGTGGAATTTAAAAAAATGGCAAAACAGTTACAATTTTCAGGGCCTAATTCGTTATCGTGTTTTGATAGCGTTTTAATAAAACTGCTTTTGTCACAAAAATATACGCTGCGACCACGAACAGCGTATATGCTATACGCTGTTCGTGGTGTAATTTGTTCGTACTATGATTTTTAGATGTCAATAATGACAAATGTTTTATTGAGTTATCAGTTATTTATCCAAAAATAACGTCTCAAAAAGCAATACTATTGAAGCGTTATTGACACGCCACAAACGCATTAAAGCCAGCAGAATAAAGGCTCCAGACGTATTGATGGATTCGTAGGTAACCACATTAAATCGGAAAAAATCCAAACGATGCGATGGCACAAAATTTGTTAAACAATTTATAGAAACCTAAATACTTTCGATGTCTGCAGAAACAGTGATAACACACATTTACAAGGTCGGCCGTCTTGTGGATAAATTTGTACAAGTGACTAATCTTTACGATAAAAATGATTGATGGGAAGGAGAAAAGCAACTCGATTATACAATTTCGTCTTAATAGCACTATAAATTTAAACAATAATTAGCACTTAACTAAATTCGCCCTCCAGTATGTGTTGTAGAATTCTAAGCTTCAATACAATAACATGATTAAATAAACAAATTTTAAGTAATCCTTTAATTTTGGAAAATTTAATTTGTAAACCTTACATTGGTATGCATATCCGCCTTTAAACAGTGTTTAATATCGTAGAACCAATTAAATTAGCAAGCAATTGTGTTAATCAGAATCAATTCTGGCTATGTGGTGTCATTTCATCAGTCTACAAAATACTTTTGCGCATGTAGTTACCGCATAAATGTAGGATTAAATGTTAATAAGGGACGGATGATATAGCTACTGAATGAATGTCGAGTGTCACGCACGACGCGTATGAAAGACGATAAACGAATGGTAAGACGAAGGAGGTTAAGACCAAAGGTGTTTAATTGTTATTGAATGTGAAGTCGAATTAAAGTAGTTATCTTCAAAGATTAATTAATTTTTAAATTCTCTTCCCACAAATTTTGAAAATTCATCCGGGAACCGCGAAAATTCTGGTGAGATCAACGACGCAACGAACGTTACATTTAAGTACGAAGTCGCGTTCAAATAACGGTACCGGACAACTGACCACCGCGCAGCGTGCAATAAAATTCTAAAAGAAAGTCGAATCGAGGAAAGAACACAGAAGACACGATGTCCAAAGACGGAAAACGTAACAGTCGACAGGCGGATCCCGAAGACCCAAGAGAAAACGCATTGTCATCCCGTAACGGTGCATTTCTACACCTCACGGAAGGCTTGGTCCCAACCTTCGCAAGCCAGGATAAGACGTATTAGCTCGCAATAGTAATGACATGTAGGTACGAAGTGAACACTACAAAGGAACGCACGACCCTCTTATTGAACGCTTCTGACATGGAAATTTTAATGTGAAAAATGAGCCCCGTTGTCGTCCTAAAAATTAAAGTCAACAACAACAAATTAATGGCGATACTGAAAAAATGTAATAAATAATTTAGATTTTGTATACGGCTGAGTTGTATCTAAAAGCGCCTCTTATCTTCTTTTCTCATAGATGGTATGAAAAGCCGAGTGTATCACTGTGTCGCAAAATCATAACCTCTGAAGACGTAGATTAAACTCCTCAGCGCTTTCAAGATTTTACTTTAGTACCCTGGATTCAAAATATGCAGCACACTTACCGTAAAAATATGATTTCGATCTCTTCTGATACGATCTACTATTAATCAACATAACGTGATAACATAAAATGATAAGTAGTGTTGTTTTATGATGGTACCTAACAATGGATGCCATGATTTTAACAAAGTCCGACCGACTGGTGATCTTGCTTGGCCAAAAAGAGTGTATTTCGTTTATAAACCAAACTGTTCAATAAACCTTCTCAGTTACAGTTATCGTTCTTATAATTAAAATAAAGTAATTACAAAGATACTCCTAGCTAGCAGATACGCTTAGTAAGTCATTAACCCACGCTGCATGACGTGGGTAAGGCCGCCCGATATCTGGCCAGTATCTATAGGAAGCATTCTTAATTTGTGACCTCTGTTTGGTCTGGGCTTTCCTCGACTGTTTGTTCACGGCGTAAGCTAGTCTTATAATGACCAGGTGGGTTATTGTTTAAGAAAAAATCTATCACGATCGCTTATAAATTATAATTTAACAGCCATTGCGCCGTGAACACAAGACTGCGCCGACTTCCTTTTATAAAGGAGCGATGGATGGACTGCGACTGTCAAATTGTAAGCAATCGCGATAGATTTTTTT
Source organism: Schoenobius gigantellus (assembly GCA_963935595.1). Taxonomy (NCBI): domain Eukaryota; kingdom Metazoa; phylum Arthropoda; class Insecta; order Lepidoptera; family Crambidae; genus Schoenobius; species Schoenobius gigantellus. Next base: position 65,750,946 of record OZ012540.1, on the reverse strand, counting down.
TTAGACATTAACCCCCCGGGGATGAAAACATAGTGATAATAACATTGTACATGCACCCTACTCATTTCGAAGATTAGATAGTGTGAAGAAAAAATGTCAACTTTATTTCTTTTACGTCTTCGTCTTGGGGAAATCGTTAGAAAATATGTTTTTGTGATTTTCAAATTAATCGGCACAAAATAAAAAAAAATTGAACCGCGCTAGAGAATCCCGAGGGATGAATTCCTTTCAACTTTGTGACCTCCTTATTTCCTTACGTCACGCCCAAATTGTGAGATTATTAAAATACATCCTTATAAAATAGCCCTTGCTGGTTTTCTTGCTGGTTCTTTCCAGTACAAGGTCTACCAGTCGTGGCCCAAAAATTAACCTCAAAATTTTGCGCTCCGCAACCAGAAGCTTGTTTTCTTCCTGAAGGGTCAGCGTTCAGGGTTCGCATACGTACATTAATATAGGCCGTACATAGATTTACCACCAAACGTAGATAACGCATGAACGATCGAAAAGTGGGCCGGTGAAGAACGGCTCAATCGCGACTCGTGCATATCCTTTCCATAGTGAGTGATTAGCTGTCGGCACGTAAACATGCCAAAGTACGCATTCAAAAGTTGTGGTAACAATAGCCAGAAACTGCAGAAAAAGATGGGATCTTATATTTTGCGTGAGTAAACTCATTACACATCTTATCATGTATTCAAATATTAGATTTATACATAAAAACCAATCAAAAACAATTATTTTAATCATAAACATGTCGCTTTGCGTCAGTGTCAGTACATGACAATCGTCTCGCTCGCACTGGCGTCGTATCACGATGTGTTATCTCATTCATGCGTTGGAGCGACAACGCGATAAGCAATTTCAAGCATTACGTTTGAGAGTATAAAGTTGATATTTTCTTGTAGCACTTACTAAAACGTCGTTTGATCTGTGGCTAGGTATGAAATGATGTAAATTCCCACGGTTGTACTTAAAATAGTTGCCGTAATAATGCAGAATAAGGTTGAATTCGATTAATACGGTACTTTCTTTATGGTCATTTTCATTCGGGCGTGCAAATATTCAAGTATATATCAGCGAGTACAAATGTATAGTCGATTAGGTGACAGATTTCAAGCGCGTTTCTGTATGAAGCGCTCTATCTACGTTTGGTAGTAAATCAATGAGGCCGTATGACCGTTTTGTCTATACGGATTTTGGTGAACCGATAAGAGATGAAAACCACAGACACCCCAACTTATTTTTATTCTAAAAGAATACCATTAATTATTACATTCACATCTTACGGATTATTTACGAAGATATGCCCATTTTTTGTTTTGTTGCATTTCTTGCAAATTCGAAACTCTATGGTCGCACGCCTGCAAGTACGATGTTGCCGGTGGCCGATAGCGTAGTTGTAATTTTATGTTTGGTAAAACTGACCCATATTTTTTTTATGAATGGTATAGATTCTACTTTCGATTCTGAACAAACTATTTTCAGGTACTCTGCTATACACATTGTAAGTTTAGCACGGATCTCTCTTCAGATTAGGAGGAATTGGCCTTACAATATCACGTTGGCCAGACGAGTTAGTGCACGGTTTAGGTTGTGGAAGAAGAATGGGAGCGACAGGTGTATTTTAAATTCCTCACAAAACTAGGCAGAAGGTTCCCTATTTTCTCTGTATAACTACCTAAAACGCAATTGGTCTTTATACGTACAAAGTAAATTTTAATATGCCTACTTCGCCAACGAACTGCAACGAGATAAGTGAAGGGGTGGCCCAGTGGTCGCAATCTACCCCGCCAGGGTTAAAATGGACAACGGGTTTAGTTTTAATAGATAGATAGATATAATCTTTATTGCACACATGGACATTACAAATCAAACATTATAGACAAAAAACCAACATGAGTACAAAAGGCGGTCTTATCGCTAAGAGCGATCTCTTCCAGACAACCTTAGGGTGGACATGGATGACAATGAAATAAGAGTAGATTATGTGCACAGCATCAATGAATATATAAATAAATATTAGATACATAAAACTATGAATATACATAATATAATAAATATATACAATTATAGAAAAATATATAAGCTACAAATATAAATAATGGTGGAAATACTAATTGCATGATTGCGACAGATAGTACTCCTTAACAAGCGTTTTGAATTTATTCAATGTCTTGGCTTGTCTAATATACACTGGTAGCGAATTCCACAGTCGTGCAGCTTGCACTGAAAATGAACCGTCGTAAAATTTTGTATGATGTTCTGGGATCCTAAGTATTAAGTTTTGTGCTGACCGCAATGTTCTTCCAGTCGACTCATTCAAGAAACAGAAACGTTTTTTGAGATAATGAGGATACTGAGGATTAAACAAAATATTATATAATAAACACAAAATATGCGTATTCCGGCGAAGTCGAATTGGTAACCATTTTAATTGAGCACGAAAATCGGAGACATGATCATATTTGCGTAAACCAAATATAAATTATTAAGTTGTTCCTGAGTAAGATCAAGATAGCTGACATCTCCATAGTCAAGGACGGGGAGCAAGAGAGACTGTGCAAGAGCAACTTTAGTAGCAGTTGGGAGAAAGTTTCTCAATCGTCTCAAGGATCCGGCAGAGGCAAAGGGCTTGCGATTCGTAGCTTGTATCTGTGGTCCCCATGTAAGGCTATGATCCATGAAAAGTCCCAAATTTTTGACACAGTTGCTAGTTGGTATTTTAACACCGTTAAATAAAACATCCGGAAGTTGTTGCAGATCAATTTTGGTAATAGTGAGTATCCCCACCCGCAATAGGAGGAGGAAAGTAACACACACGCCAAGTGTTAAATATTTAAATCTTGAGGGAATCTCTCGCGGATTTAAGACTAAAAGTCCTGAGTGTAGCGAGAGATTTCAGCTTACCCAAGACTAAGACTGCTTTGTCCCCGAGGAAATACTGCCTTTTTTTTCTCGGGTGGAAATGCTTAAACCGCACCGTAACCGCTGTTGGCTAGACGGCGAACGTATGTGGAGCTCTCCCAGCAGAGTGCCAGGCCTACCCACAAAAACATCCCTGCCCTTATGGGCGCGCTAGGTAAGGTCCACACTGCGACTCCACTACCACTACCCACGCGCCCGGGCAAGTTGAGGAAATTACATTGAATAGGTTCGGTGATATAGGGTCGCCTTGTCTTACCCTTCCTTCAAGTTTAAAAGCATTACCTTTCTTTTCAAGTTTTACAACAGCTTTTCCATTCAGGTACAATTTCCGAAGCACATTCACATATTTTACATTGACCCTGCTAGTTCAGCGCTGCCCACAGTTTGTTATCATGACAAATAGAACAGTTTGTAAAAACACTGTAACAAGCTTATTGCTCTGTAGCTTATTTGTGGATCTCCTTTTTTGTACAGCAGGGTTATTACTCGTACATATTAAAATAGTCACTACGTAGGCTAAACACAACATAGAAAAGGTTAGGTTAAGTATACAGAACAGAAAGGCTATTTTGTACACAATTTAATGAACATATTAAAATGAAGAGATTGTAGCGCTTAGACTTTTAATCAGAAACTTAATCTGATCCCTTTATTATTAGAATGTAAGCAATTTAAAATTTTCATAGAGCACAGGTTGTCGATGTAATGAATATTTTTACCTGCGCTATCTTCTTCTTATATATAAAATGAAACGCTGTGTGTTAGTCTCGCAAAAACTCTGAAACGGCTCGACAGATTCTTACGAAATTTTCTGTGTGTATTTGAATAGGTTCAAGGAAGGTTTATACGTAATTTAATTGGACCCGGTAGGTGGCGCTGTAATCGGGCAGGACAACGTCTGCCGGGCCCACTAGTCTTATATATAAAAATGAAACGCTGTGTGTTAGTCTCGCTAAAACTCAAAAACGGCTGGACCGATTCTTACGACATTTTCTGTGTATGTTGGAATAGGTCCAAGGAAGGCTTAAACGTAAAGTTGGACCCGATAGGTGGCGCTGTAATCGGGCAGGCCAACGTCCGCCGGGCCCACTAGTCCTCTAATACAAATTACTTTTAAAATTTCTAGCCTTAAGTTGGAACTGTAAATAAATAACATTTGACTCGCACAACTCTATAAGTAAGCCAATCATAATAACAATATGTTTAAAAGCATATTTATATATATCAAAGCAAACAGTATACGGTCAAGATCACGGGTACGCAGAGCGGCAGTTAACGGGGAAGTGGAAGTCAACATCCAGATTATTACGGCCTTTGGCATTGAACTACATATTAACAGAGCCCCACTGCTCAATTACCATGACATTGTATCATATACCCTACAGTCTGGGAGCTAGTAAACCATTTTATGCCGGTTACAAATAATAATGGTTGTTCAATACTCGGTCATGATAGTGTTAACAACACTTTGCTTAATATGGTGTCTTAGCTCACGGACTTCTTTGTTTTGTGATGCGCAAAAAGGAAGACGTTGAGTAACAGATACTTTTTATTAATAAGCCTCGTGGTCCAGCTGTACTGTAATTTAAAGTGTATAATTCAATATAATGTATCTTTTTTAATTTTGTGATTGTATACATTCATCATCATCTTCATCACAGCTCATATACGTCCCCACCTAGGGGCTCGAGCCTACCCTATGTTAGAGTAATTAGGCCTCAGTCAACCACGCTGGCACAGTGCGGATTGGTCGACTTCACACACACCTTTGAATTTCTTCGCAGATGTATGCAGGTTGCCTTACGGTGTTTTCCTTCACCGTAGGAGCGTCAAACAAATGTACATATGAAATTCGAAAAACAAAAAACACATTGGTACCTAGCGGCCTCGAACCCTGAACCTCCCGATTGGGAGGCAAGTGCCGAGTCCACAGCGCCACCAACGCTCGTTGTATATATATAAAAAATAATATGTATTTACAGTACATCAAGATAAATAATGGGAATCGGAAAACATCGGAAACAATCGTCTAACTTATCAAAGATAATTGACAAATAGTACTTTGGCCCTAAAAATCATTTACAATCCCAAGAGCAGCTCTATATCATTATACTGCCTAGACTAGATGTGTCGGTCATCTTCGGAAACACGAAGATAGCCGATGCCCATTATTTATCTTGAAGTACTGTAATCAAAGTAATGTACATTTATTGTTTTTACATTTCAGTCATCTCATAGCAAAGTCATTTAATTTATAGTCTTTAGGGTAGAATTCGGAAGCCTGGAGTGGAGGCATTTTTATATTGCTTCCTAGGTAGAAACATTTTTAGCATATAACCACGTCACCACCAAACAGTTATCATCACATATCTATGGAAACATTTCGCTTTAGGGCATTGCTACGGTTTCTGACTTGGAGTCGGCCATACTTTTTATCACACGTCACAATTCGAGCCCTTCATTTCTATACATATTCAACACGGTAAGACAAGCTTAAATCAGTTGTTTCTCTCTGCAGGGCAGTCAAATCATGGGAGCACCCACTTTATTACTACCGATTTAATGTAAATGGGTCAATATTGTGGGTATGTTAACATCTAACCATCCCGCTAACTCCTTGGTAGTTCGATACGGATCGGCTAGCGACCATCGCATTTAAATCATCGTTATGATACCTAGTGTCTGGTCTTCCTCGGGGTACATTCTTTAAGTCGAAGTTTTCACTACGAAAGCGATTAAATTAAAAACGCACGGTGCGTTTACGAGCCGTATCGTTTCTAAACACAGCATTGATATTACGAGATGTTTCAGCTGCTTAAGTTCCATGTCGGTACTCTTTCTTTAAAAAGCGAATATCAAACTATCAAAAGTGAAATAATGGAATTCTATATTGTACTTTTTTCAAAATGTTTTATGTTTTAAAGACGAGTGAAAGAAGTTTGACTCTGGAGTCTGGAATCTCACACCACGTAAATTAAACAATACATATGTTAAACGGTAATGTTGTATTTATAGCTCTATTATTATGCAAAATATATAACATTAAATAATTATAAAATTATCGTAATATTTTTTTAATGTAAGAAATTAGTAAGTACAGATATTAATAGAAAAAAACGACATTACTTATACAATTTGTAAAATATGTTTTATTTGTATTAAAATTGATTCAAATAAATATTTCCTATATTATATACCGGGTGTAACGGAATACCGAAATAATATTTAAAGGTTGTTGATTTACAAAAAAATGTTTTATGACTATTCTTTGTATTTTTATTACTTTCGATTAAATACGCTTAACAGTTAAGCATATTAAATCGAAAGTAGGCATATATTATAAATACAAAGAATAGTCATAAAACATTTTTTTTGTTTATCAATAACCTTAAATATTATTTCGGTATTTCGTTACACCCGGTATATAAGTATATATATTTCCTATAATAGTTTAAGGGCCCACCATCCGCGCGAGCCCGAGCTAGTTTAGGTAAATTTCTCTAGTCTCTGTTTGTGTGCGTCGCACACGCACACAAGCGAACTCGGTCGCGCAATCGGCACCAATCGGTACGGCGGCCTAGCAAAATATCGTAGATGTTAATTTTGAATTTAATAGGTGTTTATTATTTACTGTGTTATACTATAGTAAATACAGGGATGTGATGTGTTTGATCAACTTTTATTTTTACAAGCTTTTATTTAGCTTGCACTGTATGTATAATGTAGATTTGACCACTTCTCGGTTTTCGATTGGGCTGAAATTTTGCACATAATAATATGTATATCGTGACAATGCAATATTATGATAACATGGAGCTGATCTGATGAAGGAACTGAACGGTGGCCATAAGAACTCCGTAATAAAACGACGCAACCCCATCGAGTTTAGGCTCGTTTGACTCGGATTGACGAGTACTTTGATCCTATATGCTAACCAGGATCTGATGCTGGAGCTGGAAGGTGGCCATAGGAACTCTGCAATAAAACGACAAAACCCCATCGAGTTTGGACTCGTTTGATTCGTATTGACGAGAACTTTGATCCTATATGGTAGCCAGGGTCTGATGCTGGAGCTGAAAGGTGGCCACAGGCACTCTTCAATAAAACGACACAACCCCATCGAGTTTGGGCTCGTTTGATTCGTATTGACCAGTACTTTGGTCCTATATGTTAACCAGGGTCTGATGCTGGAGCTGGGAGGTGGCCATAGGACCTCCGCCATAAAACGACATAACCCTATCGAGTTTGGGCTCGTTTGATTCGTAATGACGAGTACTTTGGTCCTATATGGTAACCAGGGTCTGATGCTGGAGCTGGAAGGTGGCCATAGGACCTCCGCAATATAACGATATAACCCTATCGAGTTTGGGCTCGTTTGATTCATATTGACGAGTACTTTGGTCCTATATGTTAACCAGGGTCTGATGTTGGAGCTGGAAGGTGGCCATAGGACCTCCGCAATAAAACGACATAACCCTATTGAGTTTGGGCTCGTTTGATTCGTAATGACGAGGACTTTGGTCCTATATGGTAACTAGGGTCTGATGCTGGAGCTGGAAGGTGGCCAGAGGAACTCCGCTATAAAATGACATAGCCCCATCGAGTTTGGGCTCGTTTGATTCGTATTGATGAGTACTTTCATCTTATATGGTAACCATGGTGTTATGCTGGAACTGGAAGGTGGCCATAGGAACTCCGCAATAAAACGACACAAGCCCATCGAGTTTTGGGCTCGTTTGTTTCGTTATGACGAGTACTTTGGTCGAGTTTCGTAATGGCGGCCATGCGGTTACAAAATGATAAAATATAAAATAATAGTAAAAAGATTTAAAAAAAACGTCGCCCCACACTAGGATTTTATTTTAAAGCCCTAATAAGACGAAAATAATTTTTAATTTATTACATGATACATCTAATATACATATAAAATTCTTGTATTACAGTGTTTGTTACCAAACTCCTCCGAAACGGCTTGACCGATCTTTATGAATTTTTTTGTGTATACTCAGTAGGTCTGAGAATAAGTCGTAAACTATTTTTTATTATGGCGAAACGTAAGTTCGCCGTTATTATGGCGAAACGTAGTTCGCCGGCACAGCTAGTTTTTAATAAAATATAAAAGCTTGTGGCAAGATTTACCTATTTTATAAAAAACAAATATTTTTTTCTTAGAATTACCAATATTTATTTATTTAAGGCTTACCAAGTAAATACATACGGGCAAGGTACTTAAACAGTTTTTTTTTATGGAGGGCCTGGCAAATCACCTCCTCCCGCCTGATGTTAAGCGGTGAAAGAGGCCCAAATGAGTTGACAGATAGAGGAGGGAGGACATCCACTATCCAACCTGCCCGCCCCTTGCCGGCCTAAAAGATGTTTTTCACACCTCTTTTGAAGGAACCCATGTTGTAGGATGGAGGAAACACGTGCGCAGGTAGAGAATTCCAAGTGTGGGATGAACGACAGAAGACTTACCGGAGGGGGACTCTGTACCCAGGTCGTGTACTTGGGTACCTCCGTCTTACCTATTTCTGCCGCAAAGCAGTAGTGCTTGCATTGCTGTATTCCGGTTTGAAGGATAAGATATGGCACTGAAATTACTGGGTACCGTGACTTTACTTCTTAAGTCACAAGTTGGCAACGTACACTGTGGCCTTTGTGGGGGTTGCAGTTTTACTGCGAATGACACAGGAGCCGGGTAGCCGGGTTCAAAACAGGTATTATAGGTGACTGTTACCACTTACCATCAGGTGGGCAGTTTGCTTTGATGCCAACTTAGTAGCAATAAAAAAAAAGAAGAAGGAATCTTGGAATTTCTTGGTACGGTGTGAAAAGGAGGATACAGTGTAAGGATGACTCCGTAGACCCTTACTCGTGTTTCTGTTAAGGAATGGAGAGGGAGGGATAAGGTTAAAGAGCTCCTCAGAGCATTCCCCGTGGAACCGTGGACACCGAGTTTCCGTGAGGCAGCAGTTATAACGGATTCGAGTTTTTCAAAAAAGGGATCATATATGCATTTAAATTTCAGGACTGCACAGCATTGTCATGTGTGTATGACAATGCTGTACAAAACGTTATTTATTACAAAAAAATAAATATAATAATCAAGTTAAATTGTTTTATTGTTTATCCTAATTCTCGGGACAAGCTTTTATATTTTTATAAGAAAATATATCTTGTAATTTAATAAAGTTTATTTTCCTCTTTTGAGGCATTATAATACAACGTGTAAAAAAAATAAGCAATAAAACTCGAGTGGCCAACCCGTTTGGTAATTACTTATTTTTTTACTAATAATAGGTGACTGGAAATCTTATAGTTTTAGAGAAAAATGAGTTCTAGTTTTTGTTTAAACTCTTCAGGTTGCAACCATGAAAACGGGTCAATAATCTCTTTCAAAGATTAATAAATAATGCAGAAGTGGCGACTCGATCAACTTCTATTTTCCACCTACTTTCCTTAAGCTAGCCTACGCTACTGTCGCACATAACACTGACTGAAGTGTTCTGCAGCTGAACGACACTTAGGCATTTTATAAAACAGATGCCTTACATGACATGACTCAATAACCTTGAGCATTTTGCCACATTTCGTTCTCTCACTTCATTCAGGTCGTTGCGAGAGCGCGAGAGGGTCAGCAAGAGAGTAACGCGCGATCAAACGTGTTTTTGAAGTTTTTCTTTATTATTTCAAAGAACATCGAAGTAATTAAAAATACTTTCATTACAAATTATAAAAGATATCGTAGCCTTTCCTGTGATGCAAAATGTATGTATTATTGATAAGCCATTACAGAGACAATTTGTAAATAAGTTAAAAAAAAAGACGACGTTTTGACATTTTTTTCAACACCACTGAGTTTAAGTTATTATTATTTTGGACAATACAATAAATTTTTTGTAACGTTTAGAATAAGACAATCATCACCTTTGCATTAAAGGGTTCCTTCACAAATTTCTTCAATGTTACGGTGTTTTTGAGATTAGAGCAATGTAATCGCCTTAACGATATTTTCCTCATCGAGTGATCGATCAATGCAGCGATAAGGGCAAAGGAGTATTCCGTGCCTGCATAGGACAACAAACAAACAGAAAAGTAAAAAAAATATTTTGTTTGTTGCTACTTTTAACTTAATCAAATTATCTAAAAGGTGAACGAAGTTTTATGAAAATAGCTCCAGTACTTTCCGAGCTGTCTCTTTTTATTTTGGTATTTTCAAGATTTTTTAATACACTAAAAGTTCCAATATTTGGGTTTCGTTTTTTACATCATAGGTATCACGAATATTCACGATATTTAACGTGGAAACCTTCATTTATTATCTGAAATAAGATAATTTACTTAACCGCAGCTATTTAAGAAAAAATAAACTTAATAGGTAATAATTCTACTGCGGCAAATCAAAGTCGTGTCTGCATGCAAATCTCTAGTCCACGTGGACTGTCGGCGCTTAGGCACTTGTAGGCAAAGAAATTTTTTGCACTTCCTTCCGCGCCAATACCGGCCGCCTAGCGAGAGCGAGACGGAGCGAGCCCAATAAGTTGTCCTCTCCTTTTGATTTTTAATAGTGGAGGTTCCGTAGTTTGCGGCGTCATAATTTATGATAATACTAAATTAATGTTCACATTTGATTATCAGATAATTGAGATGAGTTGATAGTATCCAATAATATTTATGGATAATGAAGATTAATTAGTTACAGTCGACTTCATTAATGTATCCATTTTTAAGCTACAAAATAATGTATCTTCGAAGTAGTCACTTTAGGTTACGTAAATGTGTAATCAATCACCGGGATAGTTCTATGTGAACGCTCAATGTGTCATACTTATTAACATAGCATACATTTACATAAATATGACACATTAACTGTTTCCATAAAATAATCGCGGCGATTAAATACATATTTTTGTAATTAAAAGTGACTACTTCAAAATCGATACATTATTTGTAGCAAGGGTAAGATATGGCAGTGAAATTACTGGGTACTGTGACTTTAAATCTGGTGTCACAAGTTGGCAACGTACCTGTGGTTCTTGTGGGGGTTGCAGTGTTGCTGTGAATCTCACAAGAGCCACATGTATTATAGGCGACTGTTACCACTTACCATCAGGTGGGCAGTTTGCTTGTTTGCCAACTTTCGGCAATAAAAAAATAAAAAAATCATTTACGATGAGCCAATAATTTAATAAAGACCGTTTTGTTATTTCACTACTGAACTATTTCCCCAAGACGTAGGGTGGCATGAGGGCCTATTGTGTAACTCAAATGCCAAGTGGAAATTATTATAACCGTAATTTATTTAAAATACATTGCTGGCTTACAACGAATTGTTGCAATTTTTCACAGTAAAACCAAGCAATCTATTATAAATCTCAAAATCATTTTTACTTGTCATTTATAACTTACAATATGCTTGCCTTGGACTCGCCCCAAACACGACACAACATTTCATTCATATCTTTCCTTTGACTCCTTTGAGTTAGCCGACCGCCGCCGCCGCCGCCGAGTTTACTCAGACAGTTGCTTCGTATCTCTTGAGAAAGTTAGTCGCTACATAAAGCTAAAATGAGTCGTCACGTGTATTCTAATAGTGAATTCTATGAGATGATGCTGTGTGTTGGTGCTGCTCATAACAACAGCATTAATGAAGCGCGCGAAATTTACAGGCAGCGGTTCATCGACGGCAGGCCCCCGGCTGAACAGCGACACTTGCCGCCATACTCCGTATTCAGGAATATGTGCCTGCGACTTCAAAGTACTGGTTCTTTCCATGCGGACCACTCTGTAGCAGGACGACCTTCCTCACGAGCCGTGGACGTAGAGGAGCAAATATTGACACATTTTGACCAAAACCCAAGGTCGAGCACTCGACGGGCCGGCGCTCTTTTTAGTGTGAACCATATGGTAATATGGCACACGCTTCACGACGATGGTCAACACCCATATCACTTCCGTCGGACACAGGAATTGGTGCCAGCGGATTACCAACCGCGAATAAATTTTTGTACGTGGTACAGAAGCCGTACAATGGATGATCCTGATTTCTCTATGAAAGTGCTGTGGACTGACGAGGCTTCTTTTACTAGAAATGGGGTACACAATCTCCACAATGAACATGTGTGGTCTCATACAAATCCTCATGCTTCGAGTGAAAGCAATTTTCAGCACCAGTGGCGGATAAATGTGTGGGCCGGTATCTTCGGCAACCGGGTTCTGGGACCCATTATACTCCCTTCGAGACTCACTGGAGCGGTTTATTTGAATCTTTTAACCGGAGAGTTGGAAGAAATGCTGGAAGATCTGCCTCTGCCTGATTACTCAAGCATGATATTCCAGCACGATGGAGCACCTGCTCACTTTGAAAGTAGGGTACGTGGCTACTTAGACGCAAGATTTTCGCAATGGATTGGCAGAGGAGGCCCGGTACCATGGCCAGCTCGTTCCCCGGACCTAACGCCGCTAGACTATTTCTTGTGGGGTTATGTGAAAAGCAGTGTATATGCCGTTGAGTGTCGTACACGCGAGGAAATGGAGGAAAGAATAAACACTGCATTTGCTACCATAACCCCACATATGCTGCATAACGCGAGGGCATCAATGTTGCGTAGGACGGAACTGTGCCTAGAAAAAGAAGGTAGACACTTCGAGCCATTTTTATAAGTTAGGTATGTAAAACTTAGTGCGCGTTCTAGTGTTCTTTTTTACACCTACTTTAAAATGACTCCACGATCGTGAAATGTGCTGTTTGTGATTACCTAATGTGTAAACTAAGGTATTAAATACATTTTTTTTTATTTTTCTAGATTTTTTATTAGCTTTATCTAAAATCTTGTCTGTTGTGTTTTTCTCTACACAATAGGTACATTATTTTCCATCAGACATCAAAAATGCAAAACAGGCGCATAAAAATGTTCAAAGGTAGACAGGTAATAATAATTATTTTTGTACATTTTGCATAGTAGTAATATTGAATACCTTGAAGGTTAAAAGCATAGGTGATAGGTAAAAGTGTCATCAAATCAAACAAACATAATAGGTACCTATGTTTGTTTGATCTGCCACCCACCGCGCCTGCGCCTGCTAGGCCTGCATAGGTACAAGGCGGCGCCGAGACCGTGCCACCAAAGGTCACTTATCCGGCGCTTGCGTTTGTAAACAACAAAATTAGGGTTGTCCAAATTATGTAAATTTTACTAAGTAAAAAAAATGTATGGACAAAAAAATGACCGCATTTAGTGATAATATTTTAACAGTGAATACTTTACATGGTATATATACACATCCTTAAATATTACTGCTTAATTTTTTTGCACGTTGTATAAGCTTGTTTTTAAAAAAACTTTTTTTAAACTAATTGCTCAAATAATACGAAATATTTTAATGACTACTGAGTTCTTTATTGTTAGTTGTATCTACAATTATTTTATATAATATACATATGTATACAGGCCCATATTGTGGGGATTGTACATGTAAAAATAATCTGTCAATTTGTGACGGCGGCCATCTTGGATTAGATTATCTTTCAGAATATACTATATTCTACAATTTATTCTACAATTCAAGTTCATTCATTTGACACCTAAAGGGGAAGGTCGCACAAAAGAAATTGATGGGTTTGCGTATGGATATTATCTAGGCTAGGCTCAAAAAACTCATCAAGAAAAATCATATAGGACCAAAGTACTCGTCAATACGAATCAAGCAAGCCCAAACTCGATGGGGTTGCGTCGTTTTATTTCGAAGTTCCTTTGGCTATCTTCCAACTTCAGCATCAGACCCTGGTTACCATATAGGACCAAAGTACTCGTCAGTACGAATCAAACGAGCCCAAACTCGATGGGGTTGTGTCCTTTTATTGCGGAGTTCCTATGGCTATCTTCCAGCTCCAGCATCAGACCCTGGTTACCACATAGGTTCAAAGTACTCGTCAATACGAATCAAGCAAGCCCAAACTCGATGGGGTTGCATTGTTTGATTGCGGAGTTCCTATGGCAAACTTCCAGATCCAGCATCAGACCCTGGTTACCATATAGGACCAAAGTACTCGTCAGTACGAATCAAACGAGCCCAAACTCGATGGGGTTGTGTCCTTTTATTGCGGAGTTCCTATGGCTACCTTCCAGCTCCAGCATCAGACCCTGGTTACCACATAGGTCCAAAGTACTCGTCAATACGAATCAAGCAAGCCCAAACTCGATGGGGTTGCGTCGTTTTATTTCGGAGTTCCTTTGGCCACCTTCCAATTTCAGCATCAGACCCTGGTTACCATATAGGACCAAAGTACTCGTCAATACGAATCAAACGAGCCCAAATTCGATGGGGTTGTGTCCTTTTATTGCGGAGTTCCTATGGCTACCTTCCAGCTCCAGCATCAGACCCTGGTTACCACATAGGTCCAAAGTACTCGTCAATACGAATCAAACGAGCCCAAACTCGATGGGGTTGCGTTGTTTGATTGCGGAGTTCCTATGGCCACCTTCCAGTTCCAGGATCAGACCCTGGTTACCCTATAGGACCAAAGTACTCGTCAATACGAATCAAACGAGCCCAATTTCGATGGGCTTGTGTCCTTTTATTGCGGAGTTCCTATGGCTACCTTCCAGCTCCAGCATCAGACCCTGGTTACCACATAGGTCCAAAGTACTCGTCAATACGAATCAAACGAGCCCAAACTCGATGGGGTTGCGTTGTTTGATTGCGGAGTTCCTATGGCCACCTTCCAGTTCCAGGATCAGACCCTGGTTACCCTATAGGACCAAAGTACTCGTTAATACGAATCAAACGAGCCCAAACTCGACGGGGTTCTGTCGTTTTATTGCGGAGTTCCTTTGGCTACCTTCCAGCTCCAGCATCAGACCCTGGTTACCACATAGGACTAAATTACTCGTCAATACGAATCAAACGAGCCCAAACTCGATGGGGTTGCGTTGTTTGATTGCGGAGTTCCTATGGCCACCTTCCAGCTCCAGCATCAGACGCTGGTTACCACATAGGTCCAAAGTACTCGTCAATACGAATCAAACGAGCCCAAACTCGATGGGGTTCTGTCCTTTTATTGCGGAGTTCCTATGGCTACCTTCGAGCTCCAGCATCAGACCCTGGTTACCACATAGGTCCAAAGTACTCGTCAATACGAATCAAATGAGCTCAAACTCGATGGGGCTATGTCGTTTTATTGCGGAGTTCCTATGGCCACCCTACAGCTCCAACATCAGATCAGCTCCATGTCGTCATCATAATACATATGCATGCAAAATTTCAGCTTTATCGGAAATCGGGAAGTGAGTCAAATTTAACTCGCAAGATTAGACCCGAACATGCAAAAGATAAATAAAAGCTTGTAAAAAGGTTGAATGTTTTTCGTACGGCAGCCACAAATAACAAAATTGTTAGTTATCAACTTCTCTGATTACTCCGTAGGACTTCGCGTCGTATACATACACAAATAATTACGCGACCGGGAGCTAGCTCAAAGCGACGTGCTCTCACTTCGAGTCTTGATTGCACACTGAATTTCGACGCGCCCGAACCAAGTATTTGTAAGAACATCGATAAATGTATTTTAAAAAATTGAAATAAAAATCAATGTACGATAATTTAAAAAAATACCACGGTGTCAGTGTTTTGCTTACCTTTGTTCTATATATTTGTTAAACTAAAATATAATAGGGTTAATTAATTAAGCTAAAAATCACGAACGGTATGTGGGTGTAACCTAAATTTTAAGTAAAATTGATGCAATTTTTTAACGAAATGGTATGTAAATTTGAAAAATGGTGACGGTGATTGTGTAGACACATAATTTAAGAATTTAAATTTATTTTTTCCCGGTCAGTTTACTGGAACGTTAACGTAAAATATCAAAAACGCCAACGGCCTTTTTGCTATTTTTCGCGCCATGGGCCCTTAAGAAAAAAGAAAATGAAAAAAATCGAAACGAAACGAAAGTTTTTTTGGTACCGAAACGCACGAGAGAATCAAATAACTAGTAAGATGAATCAATAGCACAGAATAGATAATGGTCAAAGTTCTTACGATTTCATTAAGACGCAGTTCACAGATAGATATTAAGGCGCATAACACATTGCACCGGACACCGCTCCGGTGTGCGGTGCTGCGGTTTTTAATTTTGACTGGAGAATCTTAATTTGTATACAAAAACCGCAGGGTATAACACACTCGCACCGTATCACCGTGCGGTTGTGCGGCGCGCGCGACGGCACCGCACTCCCGGACGGTGATGCGGTGCGGTCCGCGGGGTATGCCACACTGTGCCGCAGTATTGTACGGATTTTTGCGTAGAAAGGACGTGCATACGCGTAATAGATCTCAACATAGATAATGCGGTGATGAGGGGCGTCGTCGTGCACCGCAGCTCCGGACGGTGATACGGAGCAAACCGTACGGTGGCACGGTTCCGTGCCGCCGCAGCCGCATGCGGTTTTCGTCCCTCCGTACACCGCAGCGGTGTCCGGTGTAATGTGTTATGCGCCTAATCTACCGTTTATCTTTGACAGCGATCTATCGCTTACTGACTATATGATATTGAGAATAAAAGTTACATAGTTAAAGCAGAAAGAATCGGGAACGAACCAATGAAATGGTTCGTTCCCGATTCTTATGGTTTGATTGAATAAATGTTATAATGAAAAAATAATATAAAATACATGAAATAGGCAGATATTACCTGAGAACGTATCGATTCACACAACAATAATAAATTTTCATTGACACTGGAATTTTGCCTGACAATGCGTGGCCGAAAATGACTTAATTCCACTAACACAAGCAAGGAGTATGTAACAATAGTTGTATAACATAAACATTTTATAACATAAACTTTTTAACGCGATAACTCACAATTTTAATGCACATGCAACCTTGCAGGATTAGA